>CM054378.1:122657057-123894199 GCA_028858755.1 Ara ararauna | reverse complement strand
CAGTTCAAGCTTTCTTCTGAGCAGCCCCTGGATATAATTGGTGAAGATGTCTCTCAAGGCAAGTTTGACAAAAGGACAGGCTTCCCACTTTCCCAGTGTTGACCAAAACACCCTGAAGTCCTTGCAGAGGAGCGCAGCCTGATTAATATCTCAGCCTCAAGGTGAAGGAGGGTTAGTGGGAGGCTGTGGCTGCTTCTCAGTCTGTCATTGTGATGTCTGTCACACATGCTGCAAAGGGCAGGCCAGCATGGTTTTGGTCCACATTAAGTATGTGTTTGAGGTTTTTCTCTGCTGGAACATCAGGAAATGATGATGCTTACAGTTTTAATAGCAGATTTAAAAGATGGGTAGCGAAGATCATCACAGTTTTAATAGCAGACTTTAAAGGTGGGTAGTCTGTGTTCTTTGTTGCAAAAGACACAATGGAGGGGAGTGTCAAAGCATTTCTCCTCATCTATTCTTCGTAATAGTAGGAGAACTCAATATGTAAGAGCTTTAGATTAAAAGTATTTTTTTTTCTGGACAGTCTTTGGACACCCAGTGTGTGCTTTGATGCCTATAACAAACTCTGAGTGAGAGAAAATGAAGCGTTTCGTTGTTAAAAGACATTGATTTTGTGAAAAGTCAGTGATGTCACAATGTACGCATTACTTGTTGTATTTTCTGCCTGTTTTCAATGTATGCTTTAGCTCTGTAGCTGTCTGGGTTTTGAGAACAAACTTTCTGTAGATCATTGCTTTTACAGAGCCAACAAACTTTGTGGTGCTTCAGTTCCAAAATGCTACAGGATCACTAGGACTGTGGATAGATACAGAGGAGATTCCCTGCAGAAAATATAGTGTGCGTAGAAGGTGTGTCATGTATTTAACTCTTGAGTTTAGTTTTATCAGGAAAAAAAAAAGATTTTTGCAAGCCTAAAGTGAAAGGTAAGAACCGGGTAGCGTGGTGCCAAAATGTCACTCAAGAAGTTTTAGCACTTGTAGTTGTATTTTGTGAGAAACAGCCTTGTAAAATTATTGCTTAGCAAGACATGAGTGTAGTTTTGAATTGTTTTATATGGATAAAGAGACACCATACTTTGAATTCATTGCCGTACACATTGAAAGGGCATATGCACATCTTTGCTCATTTATTGTTATTTTAATCCCTCTTCTTATGTTCATCCAGATACTCTGTTCCTACTTATATTAACTGCTATGAGGCAGCAACCGAAAGACATACCTTATACTGCAATCGTTGAACTGTTCAAGGAGAGGCACAAGCTCTTCAATATAAAAGAAATGCCTAAATCTAAGAGATAGTTTGCCTGAGGCTTTCAATATTCCCCGAGTGTGAGCATTTAAAAAGTACCAACAACTCTGATGAGAAATGGACATTTGTACAGAGTACATGTGCATTACTCTCAAGTCTGCATGGAGATAAAGGAGTGAAGGATCCAATAAAGACAGTTGGGTGAATAAACCAGTCTGTTGCTGTAGATAAGGCTTTTTGGAAAGGAGTGTGGTGCACTGGGTGCGGGAAGCAGGGTTACACGGGTGATGTTTCTAGTGCAAGCTGCGCTGTGAGGAAAGTAGGGCATTGAGCATATGAAAGAGAGAGGTGTGCTGAGCTTCATTAGGGATTCTAGTCACTTCCTTAGTACAAGAGAAGATAGACAATGTATTTTGCGTATTAAGTCACTTCATTTTTTTCCCTGTGTGTTCCATACATAAGTTAAACATCCTTATTTTTCTTCAAATGAAGGTGGGTGTCTGTGCAAGACAGTGACATCTCTGAGACTGCATATTAACAAGATAAGTAAATGGTGGGATTATTTTAGATTTGCTTTGGGTTTTGATTTAAGGAAGCTCTTTTCAACTGCAGCATCTTTTTCTGCACTAGTGTTATTGGACTATTTTGGATCAAATTTCACTAATGCATTCACTTTCAAAACCAGAAGTGGTGTTCATAGCTTTTCCCACTGTAGCACATGGTACCTCTTCTACAAGCCTCAGTATCACAAACTTCTTATTTTGTTTTTTTTTTTTTTACTCAGAATATGCCTCCCAACCCAGCATTCAGTTCTGCATAACCTAGAGTGTTCAGTGCCTCAAAGGATGCTTCCAGGAATTTCTGGATGGTAAACCAAATGCCACAGTTAGTATAGCTGTTGTAAAGGATATCAGGGTTCCCAAACTTAATGGAGTTCTACAAATGAATTGGATAAATCCAGTTGATAGAGTATATTGTGTTTTTGTAAAGCTTTCTAACAGGCCTTTCAACAAAATCTGTTAGAAAACCAAAGTTGCGAAGTGTTCTCTGTCCAATATTTTTGTCCCCATAAAGGGTTTCTGAAACACAATAGTATTTTTGTAGTTCTGGGTGGGATTGCAGGCTACATTGACTCCTTTAGTATTTAAAGTGAGAAGCCCAGCATGATCTTTGAATTCTTTTTTACCAACCTCTTTTTTGATTACTTATTTTTCTTTCATTAATTTTTTTCATTTCTTTTTCTTTCATTTCATTCCTTTTCATTCATCCTTATTCTGGAAGCCCATTGTGTGGTTCTCAGGAGCAGCCACCGCTATCTGTAATGCCATGTCCACCCTGCAACAGAGCAGCAAAGCACATCCATTGCTATTAGAACAGTACCTTGAAGAGGAAATTTCTTCTGAACCTCTAGCCTCATATCTCACCCATTAGGAGCGAGAAAGGCAAAGCGCTGGTTGGGCTCTCAGACTTTCTAGGAATGAGTATGGGGAACTATCATTGTTGTCTTTACAGTGTCTTTACTATTAAGCTTTATTTTTTAACTGAAAAGTTGGGATGGACAGAGGAAGTTCATCTTTGATTTAGGTCTTACCCATCTGCTGGAAGACAAGTCCTCAGGGTCTCAGTTTTCACTTTGATTTCATACCAGGAGAGGATTTATTCCAAGGCCCTCTAGATTTGAATACATGATTTCACACTCAATCAAAGGTCTGTGGAATAATCTGTCTTACTGGAATAATGTTTCTTCCCATCACTTTGTCCAGTCTGTCCCTGTTTGTTGCCAAAGCTGAACACACAAAAAACCCCCAAGAACCAGCAGAGGAACTAATGCAGTTCTCCTGTGAATGTTTTAAAATTCAAAACCAGGTCAAAAATCTCTATTCTGTGGGAAAGTATTTGTATATTCCAATCTTAGAGTTTTAAATTTTTTTATCTGTCTTTTTACTTTGATTTGATTATTGCAAAACGAGAGTGTACAACTAACACAGGTTGAATATAGCATGGTGCCTAAAAACTGAGTTCTTCAATGCACTGCAAATCGGGTAACTCAGTTGATTTACTTAGGATCATATCTCTTAAAAACAGCATAGAATTGGTTCCTGGAATTATTAATGACTGAATAACAAAAGTGGAAAAAAAAATACTGTGATGTGGAATCACAGAATCATGGAATTGTTTAGGTTGGAAAAGACCTTTCAGATCATTGAGTCCAACCATTAAACCAGTGCTGCCAAGTCCACCACTAAACCATGTCCCTAAGCACCACATCTACATGTCTTTTAAATAACTCCAGGAATGGTGGCTCAGACACTTCCTTGGGCAGCCTATTCCAGTGCTTGATAACCCTTTCGGTGAAGAAATCCTTCCTATTATCCAACCTAAACCTCTTCTGGCACAGCTTTAGGCCATTACTTCCATTTGTTACTTAGGAGAAGAGACCAAAACGCACCTTTCTTCATCCTCCTTTCAGGCAGTTGTAGAGAGTGATAAGGTCCCCCCTGAGCTTCCTTTTCTCCAGGCTAAACAACCCCAGTTCCCTCAGCCACTCCTCACATGGCTTGTGCTCCAGACTCTTCACCAGCTTCATTGCCCTTCTCTGTGCACACTCCAGCACCTCAGTGTCTCTGTTGTAGTGAGGGGCCCAAACCTGGACACAGTATTCAAGGTGCAGCCTCACCAGTGCCAAGAACAGGGGGACAGTCACTGCCCTAGTCCTGCTGGCTATGTGTGTATGTGTACTTGTATGTGTAAGTCATACTTATGTATGACTTCATTGCTGTACTCATTTCTTCGTAAGGTAAGAACAAAAAACATGAATGTGATTGATTGAAAAAAATGGGGTTAACCTTTTATTTGGCACATTTCTGGCTGGTATAGTTCTGTAATTTGTGTTTTGAATGTATGGATATAGAATTCTGAGTAGGTGCAAAAAAACCCCTCAGTATTGTTATTACATTGAAAATGCAATTTTCTATTCCATTAATAATGCAGAGTATTCTATAGAAAGTGCAGATGGAAGGGAGCATTGATAAGTATAGTTAATAACTGAAGATAAATGGAACTTAAATATTTTACAGTCATTAAAACTCAGATTTTTCCATCTGGAGAGTGAGTTTTAAACTATCAGAACCAATCCCTTCTGTTTTATTTAGCTCTTACCACATTTGGGTCAGAAATAAGCAAGGCGATGAGGTTAAGATCCTGAAAGCAGATGCAATGTTCCAGCATGCTGCTGTTTCCCTTGTGGTTTATGTTCTGCAATCCACCCAAAGGTTTAGCTCCAACAGTTTAACAAGTTCACTAGTCCCATTCCAGGATGAGAAGCAGCAATTACCACCGTCTTTCAGAATTAGTGCAGTTATGATATTCTGGTGTTATTTAATGAGTAGCATTATGAGATGCATTGCTGAGCACAATGTGTTACATTTTTCCAAGAGCCCTTGCACCATGGAGTTGTCTTTTAAAACCCCGCAGGCTGCTGTTTTTGTCTTCTGACTGCCTTGCTTCTGGACACAATTAATAGGTTAGTAGGCAGAGAACTACATGAAATTTTTATTTTGACGTGATGGTCTGCAATTATGCTTTATTTTGTTTGGTTGTTTTTTCCAACACAGATCCAAATTTGGAGAATCCGCCTTTCACGAAACATCAACTTGTCATTTCCATTATTATGTTGTTGTTTTCTTCACGTCAGTCATTTTCTCTGCAGCAGCTTAGGATAAGGCATAGTTTGTATCTTACTAATGGTTGCAGAGCTGTTTTGAATCTTTGCATGTTGTATAGTACAGTAAAAAACTTATGTGTGCATAGAAAAAAAACCTTTGAAATTTCCAACATAAAACTAATATGTGAAAGAGAATTGGTTTTTCTTTTCCCCATTGTTAATTCTTTTGGTAGGAGTAATTATTCACATTTGTTCAGTAGTACACATTAAGCAAGACTGCATAACCCTTGTGCCCCTTCACATTTTTCACTGCTTGTATTTGCTTAGTGCTCAGAGCAGGGGCATAAAATACTAAGTACCTTGAACTCAAATGGTAAATATTCGAACTGAAGTACAGTGCATCATTAAATAAAAGTAAGGACATTTTCATTTTAAATGGCTACAGTTGCATGGCAATGCTGTTTGGCTGTTGGGAGGATGCTGTCTGCCTGGGCACAGCCCTATTCTGCACAGTGGAGGAGGCTGGGAGGGTGCCTTGCATTGCATCTTGCCCATAAAGCACCAAAACAGGTTTGCCCTGTATCAGTGATGTACTTGTTCCTTGCTGCTGCTGTCTCTGAACAAAGAGACACTGAGCTCAAGCAAGAATAAATTGATGCACGTAATGTACACAATGTCACTCTGATGTTCAGCATGATCCCAGTCTATTTATAATCTATGAAATTGATACATTGATATTCAATAGTGTATGGATTCAGCCAGCTTCTTGTAAAGCGAGTAATAAATTTCTGTGATGTTCTTTCACATCTTTATTTTAAAAATGCCGGAAAACCAATATCCTTGCCTATGCCTTATGTAGAATCACAATCACAAAAGGACAGCGATTTTTGGAATAATGAATCTGTTTATACACTGATCACACTGCCAGTTTCCTCTTACTGCCTGCTAGAACAATCCAATAATGTTTGTATGGCAGCAGGCCTTTCAAAATAGTGATTCTTGCATGAAGTCTTTAGGAAACCCAATGAGTTCATCCATCCCAAATCTACTAAAACGTGTGGTGTTCCTCTTCTTTGAGTACTAGGAAAGATACAAAACTCACTGCTCTCCCCAGCACCTCACACTTGGCAGGCAGGCTCACATTTCTGAGCACTGGCCCTGGTACAAAGCTACAGATTCCTCCGTTTTCTTGGTTTAATTGGCAAACAGACCTTCTCCTTACCTCCCCTGTGCAGCAGATAGCCCAGACCGCTCCTGCCCAAGCACAGTTGCCAGCTCTCCCAGGCATGGCTTTGGAGACTGAGCACACTTCAACCCCTAAACTGAATCAAGAGAAATGTAATGCAATAGACAGTGCTGTGTGCATCTTGGAATGGGTGGATGTCACCAAGGCAGGAAATGGGACAAAGTCTTGTTAGCCTGATCCTTTATTTTAGTTTTCTTTTGTCATGGTTTAAGCCCAGCCGGCAACTAAGTACCGTGAAGCCACTTGCTTGCTTCTCCCATACCCCACAGTGGGATGGGGAGGAGAATCAGAAAAAAGTGTAAAAAAACCCATGGATTGAGTTAAGGTCAGTTGAATAATTGAAATAAAAGTAAAATATGAGAATAATGCAATAATAACAATAATAATGGTAATAGTAGTAGTAGTAGCAATAACAATAAAATAATAATAATAACAATAACAATAAAGAAAGGGAATATGTATGTAGAGAGAGGAAGGAATAAACTCTAACCCCCTAAGGGAAAAAATAGAAACAAACAAAAAAACAAAAGCCCAAGTGATGCCCAATACAATTGCTCACCACCCACCGACTGATACCCAGCCTGACCCAGGCAGTGATCAGTCCCTCCTGGGTGACTACCCTCAGTTTATATACTGGACATGACATGCTGTGGTATGGAATACCCCTTTGGTTAGTTTGGGTCAAGTGTCCTGTCTCTGCTTACTCCCAGCTTCTTGTACCCCCTCCTCACTAGCAGAGCATGAGACTGAAAAGCCGTTGATCAGGGTAAGCGCTGCTGAGCAGCAACTAAAACATTGGTGTGTTATCAGCATTGTTCTCAGATTAAAACCAAAGCACAGCACTGCTCCAGCTACTAGGAATTAAAATAACTGTTACAGCTGAAACCAGAACATCTTTGTAGATGGGTTTTTTGGTTTGGTTTGGTTTTTGGTAGTTCAGGTTGGTGTCCTGTTCAGCTAAAACAGGCCTGGAGTCAAAAAGGCAAGAAACTGAACTTCATGTGATGGTGTCAGACTAGATTGGAGAGGCACAGACCAAGATTCACAAAATCTTCAATTTTCAGTGAGACAGTAACTAGAAACCGCTGTTCAGTTCCCTGACTAGCATTTCATTCATTTAATAGGTCAGTTTGTACTGGGTTTTTCTTATGCTTAATCTATCATTTCATAGTAAGTAATGCATGATTTGAAATATTGTTTATGGACTTTGTAATCAAATTCTAGTTAGTCTCCTTGTGCAGTTTGGTAGAGGAATAAAACATAACCTGAAGTAACGAAATCTAGCAAATTAAAAAAACAAAATCACAGATCCAGCATAGCAAAGCATAGAACTGTTTTAAAGTGGTGCAGATTTAATGTACAGTCCTGGTTAGAGAAACGTTCCCAGTTTAATGTATACTTACAGTTTAGTTACAATTCAGTGTGTTTTAATGATTACCAGCCACTGGACTGAAACTTATTTTAGGGGAATAACTAAAAAGTACAGCTGCAAAACGAGATTAGAATTGATTATTTAAATGAATGTTTCCTGCTTGCTGATTTAAATCGTGATTAAAATGGGTGATTTAAGTCATTTCTATTTATATCATTTTGCACAGCTTGAAGACTGGAAATCCAAGTCCAGAGACATTAGTTTCTCTCCCAGAATGACAGAACTGCCTGTAGTGAACCACAATTAAATTTTGGTGTCCTTTTGCTTTCGCTAGTTACTCGAGGATGTTTTTGTCTCCCACTGCTTAAACAAAGTTCATTTGTATCACAAGTTAACTAATTACTGTTTCCTTTGGCCTCTTCATTCAACCTACATATTGATTTTCTTTTTCAGCCTGAAATGTCTTTTATTTTACTTGTCCTTCCTTGCTGCAATGCTGCCTTCCTCCACATCTTTTCCCAGCACTTGGAGGAGGAGGATATTGACAGATCGAAGTACTAAAGCCATTGTGGTTAATGAATTACACTCATCAGCAGAGCATGGGGATGGACGTCAAATGCTCTTGACTCAGCCCAATGTAAAAATCACCATGTGTGGTAGCTTGAAGTTTTCATGCTTGCTTTTGCGTTTACAGCAGAGTAGGAGAATGCACACGGTTGTTCAGTGCTAAATCTGTAAACTGCAGCATTTGTTTGATTGTCCCACCTTTCTTATGGCTGGCTGGCTGTCTCATGGTTTATCATGACTTAGTATCATATGGTCTGACTTCATATGATAAAAGTTTAGTGCTACCTTTTCAATTTCTTTTAAGGGAATAATCTTACACAGTTGGAGAGTTCTCGTAGTCATTGCAAACAGAAGACATGAGAGCTTTCACTATAACCTAGAGGTTAATCTCCATCAAACCGTTACTGAAAATACAAGCGATCATAATGAAATCTTTGGGTTTTTTAATATCAGCTGCCTAAAGCTTGAAAGAATGGACATGAGAAGCTCTCTGACTTTAAAGAGGTGGAAAATGCATGGATTTTGTTCAGTCAGACATCCAAGGTTATTTTTTTTTTTCTTTTTGGAACATAATTCTTCTGATAAGTAAATTTGGTGATGTTTAATGGAAAGTGGAATGTAAAATGCACTGTCCTCTCCTTTTTGTACTTCTGTTTCAAACCTATCAAAGAGCAGTAATGGCACTCCTGGGGTTAAGGACGTTCAGCAGGTTATCATCTCATTGCATACTATAATTATGTGGGGCAGTTTCATAGGATGGCTGGGGTTTGGTTGAGAAAAAAGCCTTTTAGCAGGATCCAGTCCTACTGAGTAGTAAGTAGAGTTTCCTCAAGAAAAGGGCTTTTCTTTTTTTAAGGGGAAAAAAAGGAAAATCAAAGACTTGCAGCTTAAAGAACCAGTATTATGCTGCCAGTGTCCCTAAATAAGCCAAGCGACTGACCTACACTTTAAAGGATTTTTATATTAATGTCAGAAGGAATTGAGTCATTCTCCTTCAGCTAAACAACTCATGTATCCTCTCATACATACTTAATAAAGAGAATCCACACTGGGGCAATTCATGTTTCCATCAGGCTCTGCATCAAGAACAATTTGTCATGCAAGGAAGCATAAGTAAAGGAAATCAATCTCTCAGAAGCTAATGAGACTGCAAGAACTCCTATGCACCTTCTCCAGAACAGGTTTGTAGGTAGCATTTGATCACTGAAGTCAATGGTTCACTGTCTCATGAATCACAAATCTGGCCATGGTGGAGGAAGGTGCCTTGGCAAAGGAGAGCTTTTACTGTGGTCTGCCCAGGCATCTGTGAGCAGGATTTGTTGGGCCTCACACTACACAGCACTTTCACTTCAAAAAATAAGACATTTTTATAGTTTAAATAATTTATTTTCTCAAAAGTGTCATGAGACAACTATTGCATCTGAGGGTTCTGTGTGTGCTCTTAGGAGATTTCATGTTGCAGTGAAGGGTTGGATTAGGTGAGGCATTTGATTTATTCTTGGAAGAGCAGCTATCAGGTTCAGGAGTAAGTGTAGGGATGGCCAGGAATTGCTTTGCTGCAACAGAAGGAAGCAGCACAAGGAGATGTTCAGCTCCTCCATCCTTCTCATACGCTGAGCCAGCAGAAGGGTCTCAGATGCTAACTCTGAAGTGGAATTAGGAAGAGATAGAAAGGCCAGCTTCATCCAAGATAATTCAGAATTAATACACCACCAAATAGGCCAGACTTGGCAAATTCTTCCTGCCATATTTAAAATGAGGAGATGAATTATCTTTCAGTTGCATTAAAAACTGGAATGAAGGCCTTCAGGCCTTCTGCTATTTACTTGGCTTTCTTCTTTCTTTCTTTTTTTCTCTCTGGTAGATATAAAAAAAAAATCATAATTAAGATAAGTCTTCTTAGCTGCATTATTTTCTGCTGCTGAAGATGATTTTTCTGGATAATTTTAAAAGATTACTAAAACCATTCCATGTCAGAGCTTTCAAGCTGCTTATGGCATAAGCACATATAGGACAGGCAATGATACACCTCCATTGACCTTGGAGCCTGCTGAAACAGTGTGTCTTTCCAGGTCTATTTTCCAGTGGAGATGCCTATGGGTTATCAGTTCAGAAGTGCTAACCAGCATTTCTGGAGATGCACTGAGCTCGTGGTTTCTGTTTAGTGTGAATACGGACTCATTTTTTATAGGAAAGTGCTTATTTCCCTTAACTCATGGTTGTAGCTATTAATAACCTCTTCAAGACAGCTGTTTAGGCCGAGCTTTTCCTAACGAACTCGATAATACAAATTCTGCTGACTTTCAGGAAAGTTGCTTTGGATGTGAAGTTGCATTAATAGGAGCAGGTTTACTGCCTGTTTCACTGATGCAACAGAATTTGGGGGAGAGGTTATTTCTTGTCTGTCCTCTTTGCTGTAGAATTAAATGTCAAACTGTTTTCAAGGCAGTTTTCTAGGTAATTTCTACTTTCAGTGGAATTTAGAACTTTGCCTCTTATAATTTAACAGGGGAAAAAAAGTCACTGTCCCACAATTTTGATGTATTTTAAACTAACAGTATCTCTTAGTTGAGTCTGAGCCTCAGTCGCTTGCTTTTCCAAATCAAACTATTAAATACCATTAGCCGTCCTTCTTGTGTTGGGAGAGTTGAGTCACAGAAAGGTTTGAGTTGGAAAAGACCTTAAAGCTCATTGAGGTCCAACACTCCTACCATGGTCAGGGGCACCTTCCACTAAAGCAGGTTGCTCCAAGCCCCATCCAACCTGGCCTTGAACGCTGCCAGAGGTGGGGCAGCCACAGCTTCTCTGGGCACCCTGTGCCAGTGTCTCACCACCCCTAGTGACAGGGTATGGTTTAAAAGGCATGATTTGCTCATAGTTTTTTTGATGATTTCAGCTTCATTAAGGCAGGAGTGATAGTACCAGAATTTCCAAGACTTGTGCTCAGAAATTCTGGTGATTTTAAAGTAGAACTGTATAAAAAAAAAAGGCAAACAAACAGAAGTCATGTATATATTTTTAGTGTTGCAGTCACTGTTACACTCAGTAAGATAAAAATGATAAGATAAAGGTTTTATGCTTTAGGAAGGAAGGGAAAATAATTCCATGCTTTGATAAAGTTGAAAAGACTATTTTCCCCAATGGAGATTAGGCTTCCGCAGCCAGCTATATTGCACCTCTGCAGGAAGCATCCAGTGTTGGGCATTGTTAGAAGCATGGTACTAAATTACTCCCAGTGAACTACTCTATTCTTTCAAATAAGACTGTTATTGTCTTAAAAATTATATAGAGGAAATAATATCCAGCTAAGTAGGGAAACTGAGAGGAAATTAATGAAGAGCAAAATATGGGTTACTTGAATTAAAACTGTACGTTCTTTTGAATGTAAGGCTCATTGCTTATTGTAAAACACATACGTCCTCATTGCTTCCATCTGTGGATATTTAGCAGTCCCTGTGGCTAGCTCCAGACAGTGTTCACAGAAGTGATGGTTTGTGAAATAGGAACCAACTGCATGGAAGAGTTTATTTTCTTCTTAATCTTTTTTTATTGTTGGAAGTTCTAATCTTACAGCACGTACTTTCCATACAACCTCAGTTGCCTCCATAATAGATCCGTCAGAGTACCTGTCATTTTTCCATGGCAGTGGCTAATATTCAAACACACAAGAACAGTGGACAGGGATGTATTCATCCTGCTCTCTCATCAAGGTTCGTCTTTTTATTTATGCTTAATCTCAGTATGTCTCCATTTAGATTATGGCCTGCAGTTTGAGGAAGAGAAAGCACACTACTGCAACCAGGCAGCCAGATAGACTTTTTTTTACTTGTTGGTAGAAGAAGTTGGATGACCGTATGTTTATTTAATGGTAATAGTGGCAGAAAATGAGCTGTGCTGGCTTTAAGACAAGTTGCCTCTGCCTATTACCTCCCTGTTGCATGTGGTAGGAGCTCTTGAAGCATGAAGAACAGAAATGAATGGTCCGATGAGCAGGTATAGTTATTGTATATTATTTTTTAAGGGCTATAGAATACTTCATGATGAAAAATGGATGACATGTGAATAGCCAGATACGATTGATTGTTAACCTTAAGCATCAAGCCAAAAATACCTTGATTTCCTGGAACCACAGATGTAAATCTTGGCAAAATCACCTCAGTGTTTATCCATTCCTGTTATGTGAATTAAAAACTAGCCATTTTATTGTGTTTTCTTCTCTTGGATGAGATCTTAATGACTGAGACCCCATCTGATATATGTGGCCATTACACTCCATTACCACTTTCCATAATAGGAGAAATTTGCCAAATCACTTTAGGCACAATTTTGTTTTACATGATGTGCTGTTTACTAATTGCCTGCAGCCTTCAATGCAGTAGTAGCTATCCATCAGGGGAATGCCTCTTTGGCAGTGCACATCACATTGAATGACATTGAGTTCTGATCATCGTAATAGGCTTAGTTCTTCCTGAAGGATACGTGGAGCTTAAAGGCATCAGGACCACAGTTTCTAAGCTTTCTAGATTCCTCTGCTATAAATTTATTCATCACTTTAACTTACCACTATTACAATATTTTTTATAGGTTTCCTAAGGGTAGCTCAAGAGAACATTCCTAGGGAATCAAGGAGTTTGCCTAATCAGGAAATCTTACTTTGTAGAGTCCCTAGAAAGTTGTTGGCCTTGCCACACTAAACCTCAGTGTGATGTATTGCAGGCAATTTTGGTGAAAAACAAATACATAAAAGGACCCAGACATACTGTTCTTGCATAACCACTTAAATCATATCCCTCGTAGTCTCCAGCAAAGTTCCTTGGTGAATGTTGTATTCTCAAGTCATTGGCTCTAAGACCTTGAAAGTTTTAGTGTGGGTTTCTTTTCCTTCTTTTAAGTAGCAAAAATAACCACATTTACATCTTTATGACTTACCCCTTTTAGCCTTGCTATTTGGACAGCCAGTGTATGATTTTGGAGCTGCTAGGTTCTCGCTGGGGCTGGCACAGGTCATCTTTAATGAGACTGATTTTCTAACAGTTTACTTTAAAGGGCAGAGATAGCCATCAGTGTGTCGTTTCGTTTGATACTTTCTGACAAAGGACAAACTCATTTTCACCATTTGCTCAAATTGGTCTCCAATAGTAAAGCTCCTGTTAGAATATTATTTATGGAATACACAATATTACAAAGTCCAACCTGATTAACTAAAGTGGCTCTTCTCTGTAATCCATTACTCTAAGCTGATTCTTGATAGATGGATGGTTATTGCCCTGCTTGCATTTAAAGTAGTTATTTTTTCCAGTTATAAATTTTCTGTCCATTATTTCCTGCTGTCTAAAAAGCCAGTGAGATCTTTTTAGGGAACTTTAGAGATGTGTTCTATGTTCATAAAGAAAACTGCAGCAGAAACAATTAATATGAAAATAAATAAAGCTACAATCTTTCCTAATCACCAGAGACAGAGGGGCAGCTGTCTGGCATTGACTATTCTTAGTGCAGTTATAGTATAACTGTGTATTACTGTTTGTTCTGTTTGCCCTCTCAGAGGGATGTTTGCCGTGAGCAGCAGTACAAAGCAGATGTGCGCTTGAAATTCTTTTTGTTTGCCTATGGACCCCATTTCTGAATAGGAAATCGATACTCAAATCTTTCTGTGAGGTTGATAAATACTTTATTTTTGTGGTAGCAATTTGGTTTTCCTCTGAAGAGAAAATACTGCTATGAAGGGAAAATACTATTATCCATCCAGTCCATTGAAGACAGAGCCTTAGGGCCTGGTAGCAGTATTTTGAAAGATGCATGCAGTACACAACTAAAGATCAGAAAGCTTGGGATCACTCTTCCATGTTGCATGAATTTCTATGCAATCTCTGCAAGCTGGGGAGATGTTTATAAAGCAGAGTTTCTTCATAGAAGAAATAGAAAAGACAGATGTCTTAGAAATGTTCTTCTAAGACCACTGCAGTGTCTTGGAAACATTATACTCCCAAAATCACATCCGAGCCTATGAAGCTTCCAAAGTCTTAATTTTTGCCGCCTAATGCTTTAGTCTCCTCCTTACTTATTTTTTGTTCACATCCCCCCCCCCCCCCAAGGTCCCCAGTATCCTTGTACAGTTTCTTCCAGTGCAGTAAATTTGAGCGTGTTCTTATCCAGCACAGAAGCTCCTCTACTGTCTTCAGTGGAAGTACCTGCATGAACTGGGGTCTCGGTGCAACGCTGGACAAAGGCTTGTGAAGCCTCCATCTTCCATCCAAGGAGATCACACTTACACTTATGCTGTGGTCAACACTGTGTGCATTTACTTCCTGTAAGTTACTACATTTAGAAATAGTGAGCAAGGAGGTGTACTTCCAGATATGGTGGACCATTGCAGGAACTTTGAGATGAACACTTATTAAGAGGTTCTTCAGACCTCATATTTCTAAAGTAGTGCTGAGTTCAGCTTTAAAAGTCTGTATTTGAAAGTCTAGTTACCACTTTGATAGGAAGCTTTATAGTAGAAGACTGTTTAAGAAAACTGTAACTATTATTTTAAAATTAATTCACCTTGCGGCATCAAGTGTGTAAGACCAAACTGAAACAGGCTTGTAGATAATCAGCATTTCTAAAATCAAGCCATTTACCTAGAAGTCTAGATAAGGCTTGAAACACCTGGATTTTAACCAGGCAGCCCAATTTAAAAATGCTAATCTAGCATCCTTGTGGAGGCAGACATTCACAGAAGACACATGTATCTAGGTATCTGCTCAGCTTCTAAAGAACTTGTAAAACCTTGGAATTATGGATCCTGATTTATGTCCCCCTGGAAATTGGGTGGGTAATTGCACTATTCTGTTGTCTTTCTAAAACCAAAATGCATCTATTTTGGTTTGCAATGATAAATCTGATAATAAAATCTTAATTGGAAAAAAGCAATTTGTCGGAGCAGCAATTAGCAGTGGAACAGCTGCTTCGTTAACATACAGATGCAGGGTAATGGCTTCTGAATCAAAAGGGACTTGGTGAACTCTCTGGTGAAGAGATTCCTCCTGACACTATCACACATTTTGCTTTTTCTCAGCATTGTGTTTTCTGTTGCTTATGAGCTTGACTTGCTTTAATACAACATTATTCAAATGTCCCTGATACCCATCTCAATGTTATCCAAGCTTTTTCCATGTAGTCAGAAGCAATTACATAGCTCATATTCAGATTATTTACTGTGTCAAACTTAGTCGCCTTCTCTGATGTCTGAATTCAAGAGAGTGATTAAAAATTCAAGTAGTCTGTTGAGCAAAGCTGCTGATCCATGGCTTTATGCTGAGAGCAATATTAAAACCCCAACTCTGAAAGCTGTGCTTAGGTATTGTGTTGACTGATTGCCCCTGGATTGCACAGGGAACTGTTGTCTGGCATTCCTGGACAACAGCAGGTCTCAGTCTTTGCTTTCCAAATTTGATGCTGTTGTAGGTACCACTGTTGCAGGTTTTCTGTTGGAACTGCTTCATAAGCAAAAGTCCTAAGTGGATGTCACAAATTCTTTGACATTTCTCCCTTTTCATTGTAAAAACTCTTCTTGGGCAGAGGGTTGGGATTGGAGGTTCATTTATTTGTACAAAAGATGATGAGGAAACCTGTAATCCTGGTAGACCCTTCTATCTGTCTGTGGACACCAGGCTGCAAGGTTCAGTTTTCATCAGTGCTGAGCAGCCTGTAAATGACCACTGCAAGAACCGAAACCTCAGCTATCCGGCACCACTGAGATCAGTCCACCTAGGGACCTGCATTGCAAAGGCTGGGTCAGCCTTACCACATGGAAAGATACTTCCTCTGTAGTAGACATTTGATATTACTTGAATGTATAAACAGCTGCATGGTTTTTCAGTCTCTCCTCTCCAGCTGATACATCGTTTAGTCCTTTGTTTTTAATGTTCTTTAAATCTCTTTCCCAGATGTGTGGGAATACTGAAATCACGTATCTGGTTCCTTTCGTTGGCATGATTAGGGTAACAATACACAGTTGTTTCATGTGGGGGCAATACCAGTAGAGATTCATACTGAAAATGATTTAAATCAGAACATGAATATTTGGCAGCCTACTTACCATAGTATCATAATTATTGGAAGGTGTTGTCACTGTTATGGTGACCACCAGACAGCCTTGTGATCAGGGCAGGGTATTAATTTGAAAACTGGTGATACTTCCCCAGGAGAGGTTTCTCTTTTGCAGCCTAGTGCTATGCTCAACTAAAGAGATACTGAGTAAGAACCTCAGGAAAGCCTAAAAGCCACGTTTTCAAAGGTGTTACTTCAGTGCTTACAGACACAGTCTTAGACACTTGATTGCCATTTCTGGTTTAGGGCATTTGAATATCCTGTTGTGTCTATCTGGATATTCAGAGACAAAAATACCTCTGCAAGTCAACTCTCATCCTGAATAGCATATTCACTGGGGCACTACCTGAGATTTCTATATCATTTTGTTTGTGGCTTTTGGGGTTTTTAAGGTCTGTTTATAATTCCTCCTTCTGTCATAAGTATTGTTGCTTTGCGTTGCTTAATGTTATACCTACATTAAGCAATTTCTTTAAGAGTTGAAAGAATTAAAAAAATTAATTCTAAGTATTCATTGTTGAAACTAATGCCAAATACATTATTTTCAGGCAAAGGTCTCAGGCTTTCAGAGCCTTTGTAACCACAAAGTAACAAGCCAAGAATACTGGCATCAGCTTTCCATGTCCTAAATGAATAAGCAGTTTAAGCCTGACTTGCCACAGAGCACAGCAGTCTGCAGTCATGCTGTTGTGAATGAACACAACATGCTCTTCAGTTAGGCTTTCAATGGTAAATACCCCATTTTCAGTGTCTTCAGTTACTGTATAGGGTGCAGAGCAACTCAAAGTCTAGGCCTGAGTACTTACTTACTCGAGGTGTATTTCTGGAGTGCTGCTTTTCTGCAGCTGGCAATACTCAAAAAGATCATGTTCAGTTGCTGTTGTGAATTACAAATACCTGCTATTGTAATACTATGCTCGCTTTCAGAATTAACACCCTCTGGAGATTCCTGCTTAAATACAAAGTGTTGCTCTGGAAGGTGTTTCTAAATACACCCGAACCTCTAGATTAAAGAAATATTGTGGCAACATTTGGAAGGGAGTTTTATGCTCTTCATTTCTCAAATCAGTTATCTCTGCTTTCTAAAAAAGGGTTTGATGGGAAGGACATTGTTGCTATTATAAATCAAGAATATTTCCACCACACAGTGATTTTTTATAGCCTGACTTATCCCATGATCATCTGATTTGTGTCTTTGTCTCTGTGGCCGAGTGTACCCTTGATATTTTATTTTATTTTAATCCATTGATCAGCACCAACCTTGGCAGCAAGATAGACATCTTAAAGATGATGAAGCTCTTTCAGGTGACATAAGGATGAGTAATGACAGGGGGAAAGAACATACAGAAGCAAGTGCAGTGAATTTGTGACTTATTGGAAAAGCTGCATGATGGTCAAAAGGTTGAGGAGTGCAAAGAAGAGGGATCTTGAGATATTGTGACCAAGGCCGTTTTGCCAGGTCTTCATTCTCTTAGACACCAGCATAAATCTACCAGAAGACATGACCCCTGAAAGAACGTAGTTCTGGGTCTAGCTGGTAGCAGCTAAGCGTACAAAACACTACCATGGGCATGGGGCATCGTTGTAACCCTGCACAGTGTCAGTGATACACTTCTTTGCCCTGCTGTATCTAACCTCTGCTCTCAGAGCACCCATTGGGTCCAGTCCCCCTCATGACACCATGACAGTACAAGTCACAGGAGGGTAACACCAGCAGTGGTTAACAGTCCAGATGTAAAGTATCACCTAAAATGTAGAATGTGCAAGGCTGTATTTTGACATACTTGACCATTACTTTTTGGATACTAATCGAGCATGTCAGGGTGATAATGATATTATTTTCTATAAACAGAGGTTTATCTCATTTATAACGCTTGTGACACTTGCAGTTGTGATTCCGCCGTAATGTCATCCATGAGGCAGACTGCCTGCTACAGTTCCTTTGGATGTGACATACCAGCTTTAATAAAACTTAGCAATTTCAGGCACATAGTGATAATCAGTTTGGCTCGTAGGCCCTGAGGAGGCATTAAGTAGTGAGGTTTTGGTCTTTTCTTGCAGCAAGAAACAAATGTATCTTAAAAATAACTCCGGTATTAGATATTGGTGAAGTGCAAAGCCACTTTTCAGCAGAGTGCAGAGTGTGGGCTGCTGATAGCTACAGCTATTCAATACCACAAAAAGATTTTAAGGGCACTGTTATAGTTAGATGTCGAGGATGAGAATGGGCTCCTTGACAGACACTTCCCTGGCAAGAGTAGGGAAGTGACTGTGATAGTAAACGTGTTATCAGATGAGCAGCAAGAGGTGTTGCTGCTTGGCTTGGAGCTCTGTGGGGCTGTGACTGGGGCATTTCACCAATACACAGGGGAGAAGATGCTGCAAACCCCCACTGCATTGTCAGGAGTATAAAGGAGGCTCCAGGGCCATCTCCACTGACACAAAGCTGGATGTATTATTCTATTTCTCCCCAGAGACAGCTGTCATACAGTGATTGCTTCGCTCTAAAGTTGTTGGTGGTGACAGCCTCCCTGTGCTGCTCGTTAGCAAGATAAGCAGCAGTGATCCTCCGTACCTCCACAGTGGCCAAAAGGCCTTGTCACCACTTCATTTCTACACTGAGATGAATTACACAGGTTATCCTGCAGATAAAATACACTCCTTCCTGGCTGAGTATCATTGGTGCTTTCTGTAGGGGCTTGTGTAGCCATGGCTTTGGAAAGGTTTGATGGTACAAAAGGAGGGTGAGGGGTGAGCAATGCAGCATGAATGACTTTTTTTGGTGATTCACATCCTACCCTCAGCCTCAATTCCCAGACTTTTTTACTGCTAAACCCATCAATAAGTGGCTGCCAGAGCCCTGATGACTGTCTTACAGGGTCTCCTCTCACCACGACTCTCAACACCATTCATCAGTGGTGAAAGGTGACATTAATTGATCTGCTAATCCTGTCTAACCTCTCGGAGCCTGGCCTCTCACCACCAGCAATGACACTGCAGACTACTGAAGCTGATGCACTAGAAACTTGGCTCCATTGCTCTGTCAGCATGAGCCTTCAGAAAGGCTCAAACAACAGCACGGAGAGCCAAGCCGTTGCTGTTAAATCTAGCAGCCAAATGCATTGGGACACTGCTCTCTCCCTGGCTTGTTTTGCGATCATCACTGATGCCATGAGTCTCTCCGCAGAGCACCATGCTCCTGCAGTGGCCCTGGAGGCATCTCCCCAGCCATCTCCCCTAAGGTCCACTGTAGGGTGTCCCATGTCCGACTGTGCGCGGAGGCCTCCCGTTCACTTCTTTCAGGATCCCTGGAGTTATAACAGCAGTTGCAAGAAGGAGAACAGGTATTAGGAGGACACTGAGCAGTAGCTGCCTGGCCACATGCAGAGAGCTGCAGCTAGAAGCACCATCTGACCAGGCAGTGCTTGCAAATAAGTGCTAAATTCCTCTTCGGCAGGAACCCAATCTGTTCCCGAGGCAGTTATCAGCCTTTCATACTCCTTTTGCTCCGGGCTCCTCCCAAACTGATGGGCAGATCCTCAAGCACACGTGTGCCTGCTGGCCTGATCCCCCTGATGCAACAGCCCATCTCACTGATAGCATGTCTGCTCCAGCTTCGCTTGGGCAGAGTAGAGCAGGAGGCCTCCACCAGAGCAGATGGCCTCTGCCAGGAGGGAGGTGAATTTTAAAGTGGTTGGGTTTTCTATCTTAACTATAGTTAATATATAAAATACAAACCATCTGAAACTATTCTTACCTAAGACTGTCAGGATAGATTTATTCTGCTCTGTGGGCTTGGAAACTTGTTCGACTTTGTGCTTCTTGTGAACTGGGCAGTGTGTGTTGTCTCCATGTTCCTCTCATTATATTGCCTATCTGCCAAAGGCATTTCTCGCTCCTCCTTTGGTGGCAACTGGTACATTAGCTAAATTCATCTCCTTCCAGATGGTGATGCTGCTGCCCTGCCTGTAAGTGTACGCTGCCTGAACAGCTTATATCACTCCCGTTCTTCTTCTTTACTTGATATTCAGGATGGAGGCTTCCAAGGGATTTTCTTACATTAGGTTTTAAATGACACCCTTTCACTGGACTTGTGATCAAAAGAAAAAGCCAGGCTCATTTTCTCAGTAAGCGTCATGGTAATGAGAGAGATCTAGGCTAAACTGCAAGGGGAACTTTTTAACTGTAAGAGTAGTTAAGCATTGCAGTGAGGAAACATGAGATGCCATGAAACACCCTTAGGAGTAGTAGAGTATATCTATAGTAGTTAGAATAGTAAAGAGAATATCTGTTGTGATGGGCTTAGGTATTGTTGATCCATCTTTGAGGCTGTGAGATGGACAAAACTTGAAGTCCGTCTGGTCTTGTCTTTCATATTTGTTTATTAAATTTGTTGATAATGGGTTCTGAACATTCTGTTCACCCTGGATGTGGGTGCCCAAACAATGAAATGCCTGTTAAAAAGAGCAGCATAGTAAGGTGTATTTTAAAAGGCAGTGATGACTTCCCATTGATGAGATAAAAGCTGTACCTATGTGTGCGTGTATATATATATCTTCAGGCTCAACAGCATAAGACAGTGTGCAAATCAAACCCCAAACTGTGACGTAGGTAGAAGGCTTTTTGCTTGCAAAGAGGAATTCAGTAGTGATATTTTGGGATGACTGAGGCAATACCCAACCTAAGCTGAGTCAGAAGAGGTGTACTACACAGGTACTACTACACAAGTAGGATGGTGAAATGCCAAGTTGTATTTTATCCTTTTTTTTCCCTCAAAAAGTAGGGTATTTTCAGTGTCACCAAAACCCCGCATGAGATGTCCAGCCTCAGATGACAGGTTTCCTGTCCTCAGTGTCTAGTTTGTATTACTTGATAGAGCACAAAGCCATGTCAGAGGCTTGAGTAAGAATAAAGCACTTTGACCTGCTGTTAAGAAATCCCTACTGCTGCACAGGATGCTCATAGCTTGGAAGCCTGCACACCCCATGATGTCTTGCTGCAGTCTTGGCCCCTTTTGTAAAGATACTGGGTCAGTTTGTAGTCTTCTACCTGGTTGTCTCGCTTGCAAACCTTAGTTTTCATCCAGGTCCTGCAGGGACACAAACTTTCATCCCCACCGCTTCCCAGATGTTACCTCTGTCTACATCTGCCCGTGATCTTGGTTCAGATATGAAATTACTTTGAGCTCAAGAGAAGGTTTGATGCACCATTTCTGTACAGCTCTCGAGTACTTATGGATGGCAAGTTTGTTACAACTGCATTCATGGCCCTGGGTTTTAACTGAGATGGAATGCGGCATGTGACAAGGTAAATCAGATCAACGGTTTGAAGGCACTGACAGATTACCAGTACTCACATCATTATATCCAGGCTGTATGTCCAGGTCAATAACAGCTAGAGTGATAAATCTGCCTATCATGTGATCATGGCTTGTGATAAGTAATGCTCTTAGCAGCTGGTTGTATGCATAAAGTGATAGTAGCTGGACTAATTTTGTTTTATCACATTGAAATTTTATTTTATATTGTCCTGATTTACGTAACCATTCTGATGACTCCTGGAATTTTATTTAATAAGAGCCTGCAGTTGTAGGTACCACTGAACGTATCATGAGAAAAAAGTTTAGAATTTACTGACATTCCTACAAATTTAAAAAAAAAATCCAAACTTTGCTTTCAACAGCTTCGCAGGTATCTGTTTTCAAACAGATACATTGCTGAGCCATTTAAGATTTCTTAGTAGACTTTATGTTACCTAGTTTATGAGAGCAGTAATGCAGATGCTTGTGCTTGAGCTCTTTCCTCAGGATTCTCTAAATGCTCACTGAAAACAAAGACCCAATTCAGGCATCTGTGTGAGGATGAAGGATGTTCCTCATTGACTAGATAAGCAAGCTGTAGAGATCTTTACTGCATGTGCGTGCTTTTAGAGGGCTCCTACGCCCTGCATCTCTTGAACCATCGTTGGGTGCAATCCTTGTCCATGCAGCCCTGCATCTCATTTGAGCTCCCTTTCTTGCCCTGCTCTTCTAAAATATGTTGGCTGTGCCTCTTCACTTTGACTACTAAGGGACAGCTTTCTTCTTTTGTATATCCTGAGTCCTTCCTTTCTGCCTCTGTCATTTTCAGCTTCCTCTCCCAGTATCATATGTGTCCTTTAATTTGGAGGTACAACACTGAAGGAAACCTTTGTGTTTGGATTTATATGAAATAAGGCTACTCTTCTTGGCATAAGCCTCTGAAAAAACAGTCTTTGTAGACCTTGTCTACACCAAATGTTCTGCTACTTCTCGCCCAGACATCTGTGGTTCTTTGTTCCCAGTGTAGTACTTGGGATTGTACAGTCACAAGCAAGCGGCTTATAAAGGCAGGTGAGCATAAAACCACAGGAGTGTATTGTCAGAGTCACAGTAAGCAGTTTCTTAATGCTGTATTGGTTCGGAAAATAGAAGAGCAACTGTTCCCTTTGAAAATGTAGTTCGTCAGCAGAATTTTTTAGTGTGTTTTTCACAGTTTCCTCAGAGTTGTCAGTGGCTTTTTATATGTGAACTGCAAATAGCCTGTAGTATTAAATGTTTCATTACAGTTAGGTACAGTATACTCATCAGTTTGTAGAGTGAGCTTGACAAAAGGCTCTTTGTTTTTGTGTTCAAGTCACATATTTTTAATGCAAAATCTGTTTGGTCTGTTATGTGGACTTAAATTGATGCTTTGCTTGTAAAAATAGAAAAACAAGAAGAAACTAAAGCTGTTAGGGATTTAAATTATTTTGAAATATCTTCAGCAAAGATGTAGGATGAAAAGCTGTATCCATGGAACAAATGTTTAGAACGTAAAAGCATGTGTATGGCTTGTAAGGAATAATCATTGGTCATGGTAAGCTTTATTCCACCACTGATACTTTATTATTTGTGAAAAAGGTGGCTTTATTTCCTTTTAGAAGCACCCTTAGAGAATATCATGTCATTAAGGCATGTAGAAGTTTTTTACTGTTCATTTTTTCAAGCACTGAGCAATCAGAATTAAAAGTAATGCCAGATAATGAACCTGTGCTGCTTGTGGCCTCAAGTTATAGAACTTGATAGGAAAGCAGCTAATGAGAATATTCACAGTTGTACAAGGAAGGATACAGAGAAAAAAACCCAATAATTATAAACCCTTATGCTTCAGAGCCAACAATTAATTGTCAGGGAGGTATGAAGAAACTTCCACAGTGCACAGGGTACATATTCTGATGGCTTTTGTAACTTCCTCAGGAACATCTGGTACTCATCCGTGTTAAAATGAAGGTGGCAGAGTTAGGAGTTGCTCAGGGCACTAGTTGGCTATCATAAATTAAAAGATGAAGATGCTGATTGCATATTGTTTAGCAGCTATATGAAATATTAGATTTCTCTGTATTGTTAATCAGTCAGCGGGGAAAAATCTATAAAAAGAGATGATATAGGACTGGAAGCAGGAAGTCAGATGTGTACTTGAAAGCACATTTGTAATAGTGACCAGGATACGTATAAAGTAGGAATCAGACAATGCACAAAGACAGAAAGTGTAATAAAACCAGCTGTACCATATATTGTTAAATGACCCCCAGTGGTTTAGGATTTAAGCTCACCATTATGTCTGCATAGATCATGACTTTGGTATTGCTCTGTAATTACCTACAGTACAAGGTAAAAGACACGCTACGTCTTGAGCTTGGCAGGAATGTATTTTAAAAGGTCTTTAACCTTGAAGCATTTTGAAGCAATTTGTCCAGTTCCTAAAAACTAGGAATGCCTGGTGCTTTCCGTCTAACCCATGACATGGTTGTCTTCATAAAAGCAGAGCTACTGTTTAGCCTAGTCAGTCCTGTGCTGCTCATTCCTATTACATTTTCTATAGCAGAAGCAAGCTGATGGTCTTTATTCACTTTAGATAAACCTGCAGTGAGTTAATAGCAGCAGCATGTGTACTAATTGGTGATTAAAGCATCAGTAAAATGGACACTCTTTGCAAGCCTGAATAAATCCTTCAGCAGAGTATAGTATTTTTAGTAATCACTCACAAGGGCCAGAGGTGGCCAAGAACAAATATGCAGAGGATTTTACTGTTGTTGCGTTGCCCTCTGTGCAACATGAAAAAACAGGGGAAATGAAAGACTTGATTTTACCTTGTGGTAGATGATTGTGGCAAAAGCTGGGGGCTGACCATCCAGTGCTCTGCTGCAGTCTAATAATGAATTGAGAATGCATTCGTTGACCTCTTCTCAAATGAAATTTGTCACATAATCACAAAGGCTTCTTTTCACCTTAATCTATTTTTAAAGGAGATTTTATAACCTTACAACTTCAGAAGGAAAGGAAAATAGTCTGTTAATTGGGCAAGTTTTCCCTTAACTGCTCTTTGCTGGCAACCCTCAGAAGTCTCTTTTGACTGATTATAAAGAGTGATCATCTTTGCTTGATGGTAATAGTTACACTGAGAGTGAGATTGATGTGACACTAAAAAATTAAGAGCATTGAAGGGGTCAGCAGTGAAAATCTTCAATAAGAGTTTTCATCTAACTAGCATACCTTTTGGTAGTGACTCTTATGAGCACCATAAAGGAAAAAGATATTGTTTTGGTTAGGTATTCAGAGCTTTGCCATTATTCTGGACAACTCTAAACTGACAGGGACCCTTTTTGCAGCTTTTCATGTTTTGTACTGTATCTTCTTTCCTAAGAAGAAGTGATCTTGGCAACACAAATTGTAGATAAATATTTTTAACTCATGGAAAAAATTTAATTCCTCATAGGCCACTTAAAAACCAAGTGTGATTCAGAGGATCACTTCCACAGGTATTTTATGCACTTTATCTACTGCTGATCTTAGCAATGTACAGATCTTCCAGCAGTTGACTTCATCTGATTTACTTTAAATTCATGAATCAACCTTGTGATAGTTCCCACAGCTGCACTGCTGTGCAATAAAAGTCTCCCATAAATCACAGTATGTGTATAAACGCGTATATATTTCTACATACAGGATTCCAGATTCCACACAGAATATAAGCAAACAAAAGAACACATCTAATACAATAATGTAAGACTCAAAATTTACTTCTAATTAATGTATTTCCAGTTTATTCAAATTGCAGCCACTGCTTATTATGAGACCAGTTATAACAAGAATCTAGATCATAAAATGTCTGTAAAGGATCATTAGTAGTACAGTAAAATTACATGCACAAGTATCTGTCCTTTCCTCTGATGTTGTGTTTCCATCCTCTGATGCAGTAGCAGGTTGAGTTGTGAGTGCTGCATGCTGTTTGCAAGAGGAGTATGATATTGATGATGGGGATTTCCTTCTCCTGAGTTTTTGGTTCACTCAAAATTACTTTTTCTCTGTGGTTCAGCCTCACAATAGCTCATAGGTTGCACTTTCCTGTTGATTCCCTGGGTTAGTTGTACCCCAGTTACTTACTTTTGCTAATTCTGCTCTCCATAAGCCATGATCTGTTTCTGGGGGGAAGGAAAGAATCAGTTATTCCACAAAGCTAAGCAAAACTGAAGTTAAAGTAAATTAGGTATTGATGCAACTAAAACAAACTCCAAACCACAAGGCAGTCAACAAGGCAAATAATCACAGGGTAATTTCACTTCACAGCTGGGCATACTAGACAGTAGGAATCTGATTGTAGAGCAAGTGGCAAGCACAGCAAAAAATTTCTTGACTTTTGCAGGTACAGCAAAAAACAAGCTAAAACATGTTCAAGACCAGGCAAAGCCTAACAAGATTTGGAGCTAGGCATAGCTCATACAGCTAATTATTGCTGTAAAACTTAAGATATGGGACAAGCACCAGCATTTACCGACAGCTCTGGCTGGGCCATAGGGCTTCTTGCTGTGTGAGGTAGTTTGGGTCCTGCCTTTCTCAGGACTGCAGGAAGGGGAGTGTGGGAAGAACTGATTTGCAACAAAAAACGAGTTGCAAAAAGGAGATGACAGTATTACCCCTCTGCAGCATGATTTACTGATGCTTAAACACATATTCCTAATGGGAAAAAATAGGTTCAGTTCACCCCTGCACCTGTAAGGTCTCTAGCATGGGTCTCCTGCCTTCCTGGGAAGCATCCGAGCCATCAAGCTGTGTCCCATGTTGGTGGCTCTCCCTGTACTAAATCTGGACAGTAGATCCTGCACCAGTGTTAAATGCAGGATTTCATTACCCCCCAAAACCCTCACAGCCAATGGTGCTTGGTGTGCAGTAGCTTTCCCATTGACTGCTGCTGGCAGCAGGGGCTCAGTTTCTGAGGCTGCATCATGTTTATGAGAGGATTTGGAATTGAGCAGCTCTCACCCCTCTCTCCCCTCAGGGCACAAAGAAGCCTGAAACAGACTGCAATATGTGTTATGGGTGTCTTGATGGAAATGAAGGCACGGTGAAACACAAATGCTCAAAGAAACATGGCTCCAAAAGAGACTGGCAATGGAAAAGGATGGGTAATAAAGTGTGATGGCCCTTTTCCATGGATATATTGACATATATTATGTAGCATTATAACAGATTGAAAGCTTCTGAAGCGGGAGTGCAGACAACATGCTCTTGGTACCCATGATTGTATACACTCGTGTTTAGAGTCCTTGCAAATACAAAGATCTATTGCCTATAAGTTGTTGCACACCGATTACAGTATAATCTAATGTAATACAGTTTCTAATTTCCTGTCATGAAGCAGTGGGACCATTAGGAAGCTGAATTCTTTGGCAGTCCCTGGTTCTGCCTTGGACAGTTCCCCATTGAAAGTCCTTCCACATTATTCCTTCATGCTTGAAGTACACAGTGTTACTTCACTGTTCTAGACTTGATAGTGTATTGCCAGGCATTTTTAGTGGAAAACATTTGGAGGGGTTTCTGTATTCCTAGTCCTTTTTTTTTGCCTTTTGGCTTCAACTCAAAGCTCCCGGCTTCCTTTGTATAGCGAGTCTGCAAAAGGGACATCCTGGAGGGAGGGGAGAGACACAGGCAACCTCGTCCTTCCAGTTCACATTCCAGGTCCAGTACTGAACTTCAGACAATTGTTGACAGAGGGTAGATGGACATAAAATATCATAAAACCAGAGTCTAACTGGAGAATAGAAGTAAAACTGCTCTCAGACTGGTGGTGGCAGATGCTATCAAGCTTCTAACAGTTGGAAGGGAGTATGGGCTGAGTGAAGAGGAGGATTAGAGATGCACCCCTTCTGAACAGAGCTATATAGTCGATCTGCTCTGTTGCAGCTTGGTTTGACTAGAGATTTCACTGAAGCAGAGCTGATTTCTGCCTGCCAGAGCTCTGACCTTAGCACTGATTTTGAAATTTGGGGGAAACTGGAGTAAGTAGACAAGTCGTTGATTGGCATGTGAATGGAAAAGCCAGGAGAAATGGACAGAGCTGCATAACATCAAATATCCTGTGTTGAGGCATGAAGGGTCCATTGCTTAGAACAAAAATGTCGAAGTGGGATATGCTGTATGTAAGGAGCTTTGACTGAACCAAAGCAATGGTATTAGTACAACAGCTTATGTAGTGCTCTGGTTCCTGTATCAGTGCTGTATTCCCTTTGAACTTGCGCTAAATTTGTCATTTCTAATTTGTTAAGAAGCGGCAGTGCTTTGAACTGCTGGGAAACCAGCACCAGCAGTTTTGGATTAGCTGCGTGCTCTGTTTGATGCACGGCTTGCTCTCCCTGTGTTCTCTCTAGCTCAAAGTCCCATGGAAACTCTGCTGAGTTTATCTCTCAGTCATTTCTCTGAAGCAAATCAGCTTGGCAAATGAAGCAAGATTATTTGTAATAATTGTGTCATCATCTCTCCTCCAAAGAGATCTCTTGGGGCAAATGTTTGTGAATTTATCATTATTTGGAATGCAAACCTAGTTTTTTCCTTAAGAACTACAGGAGCCAGTAGGGCATACATTAACTTCATCCTGTATGAAAGCAATGAGACCAATAGGAAAATGTTAACGCCTCGTGTTGATAGAAGTAAATGGGATTTTGTGCACGTTTTGCCTGTTGAAATTCACTTTAAGATTCTACTTGCACCTGCTCAATTTGTTAGGCTACAGGTGCCAACATTTTGGAGTTGGTGAGAGTATTGCCCACTGCATCTTACTGCCCTCCTGTACTTGAATGAGTGGGGCACTGTGACAAAACATAGAGAGTCTTTAAGTACCTGGAAAACCTGCTGCCTCGGCTCTATACCAGAATCAAGAGCACATGCTGGGGGTTTTCCCAAGGGCCCCTTTCCCAGCTTGGAGGATTAAATACATTTCCAGTCCAAAAAGCACCATAAACCTGCAAGCATCATCTGGAAACTTGCTTGTTGGGAGAGGTTTCCTCAAAAAAGGATAGGTACAGAGAAAATCTACAACTGAGGGAGGTGGTTCTCCTCGTTCATTGGTATCAGGTGGGTGCAATTACACTGTTCATCTGCTGGGCTGTAAATAGGTGATTAATGGTTTTATACCATAAAAGAATGTAATTGGTCCTGCTGTTTCTGTGCACATACAGCTAAACTATTGATATTCGTTGCTATTATCCCCAAAATTGACACACATGAACTAGTCTCAATACCTGACAGCAGTTTATAAGGAAGGCGTGCTGCTTCAGAGCAATGATACTGAGTTTTAATTATGAACAATGGGGTTTTTTGCTAAAAGATTTTTTTCTCTGATCACCACTAAGCTGAAGTCGTGCTACAGCTTGAGCACAGGGAGGCAGTAACGTGGGCCTCCATCCTCTACTTGGCTGCTTGTTTTCATCAGATTCTTAGGAACTTGGATAGAGAATTCTCTCTGTCAAAAGAAGGTTTAAATTGGCTAAGAAGGAAAATGTTATTGGGGAAGAATGACAGGCACACATAATGTGTTCACTTAGCTCTCAGTTCTTTGGGAACAGGGACTCTCTGAGGTTTGCAGTGTGTCAGCAGGTGTAACTTCTGATGGGCGAAGTTGTATTTCACGGTCCAGGAAGCATCATCAAGATGTACATATTTAGGAACTCCCTACCTGCTCTCATCCTTTTTATATCATGAAGCTTTTACTCTGAGTTACTTCATTCACCACCATTGCATCAGGTGAGTGTGATTGCTTGGCTTTTATAAAGGGGAAGAAGGATGGCTTCCCAAGCAAGATTAACTATACATGGCATTAGAAGGTCAAGTACCACTCCTTAAGCTTCACTTAGGAGCCATTTGGCATCCAGCAGAGATTGCAAGAGAGAGGTGTAATGAGCCATCTGGGTAGTAAGAACTTTTTGGGTGAGCTGCTACATGGCTAAGCGGTTCTGCCAGCCTGCATTAAGGCACATTTCACAAAGCAATTTGAGAAGGCATTTAAGCACACTCCTAAAGCTAAGCATATTTTTGAAAACAAGGAGACTAAACCATATGCATGGTGTGTTTCCCTGAATAAAAACCTGGGAAAAAAATAATCTGAAAACCAATGACTGGAAAGGTTCAAACATAATCACCGGCTCAAGTTTAACAGAGCTACAGAAAAGACACAAGTTGTAATATTCCTTGTCTGTGTTGTGTTTCCCTCTTGTTAGAAAATCATCCAAAGTCCAAAGGGGGCAGGAGTTTGATTGGGAAATTGCAGCAAAGGCATCACAGACCACAACATTTTCAGTGACTCTGTGGATTCAGTTACTTGTCACTCATGGGCCTGTCTCCTGTCTGTTTGACCCATTTTCCCACTCTTGCACTATGTTATATTCTGCAGCACAAGTTTCTGAACCCATGACCAAGGCAATCTCCTGTCACAGCTGTGGCTCTCAGCCATGGTGCTGTGATCACAAATCTGCCTGTCATCCAGAAAAACTGGCAAGCTGGCAAAATGCAGCAGCATCAGTACTAATATCTGATCAAATTTGATATTTCAACCCCTAGTGAAAAAATGGACTGTCAACTCAATTGCTGTTCAGAGCAAAACACACCAGTGCTGCTGGCTGCAAGCCATGCCATTATTGGGACAATTGAGTTTTATGCTGGGGAATGAAATATAGTTATCCTTAGAGTGCCTGTCTGTATGCACACTGCACTGCAGACCTCCACACACCTGCAGTACACAAGTGCCAAGACTGTTTTCCTTAGTGTATCTGTCTGTCATGTGTGTATGAAGATGCTTTAAGTACTCCATGGGAAGGGGGTCTTGATGATACTGCATAGTTACTTCTCACCTGCTGTTATTCAAGAGGGAGCATTCACACCCTACATATGTCCTATGAATGAGTTCCTCTCTATTCCTTTGGTCTCTTCTTTTGTTTGTTTGTTTGTTTGCTTGTTTTGGTAATTTATTTATTCTTATCTACAGAATCATGGAAGGTTTAGATTGGAACCCCTGGAGGTCATCTAGCCCAACTCACACTTGAAGCTGGGCATAGGTTAGCTTCGATGAAGACCTGATGCGCTTCTACCAAGCAGCAACAGGTTTCTGTAAATAACAAATCTTCTAACTGATTCAAACCCTCCTTTGGTCAGCATTGTGGGGCTCTTGAAGTCTCTTGACAAGATTTTTGTGTGTGGGACTCCCATGTCTGCTATCATCTGTGTATTGTCCACCTTTTGGAGAGGAAAGAGCATGTTGGGAGCTGAGCAGAGGGCTGAGGTACATGCAGTAACTTCAGTCGGTGCAAACTTGTAGTGAAATCCAAGGCCAGAGCATGGTTTCAGAGTGACAGATTGGCTGACATGAACATCGCTTTGTAGCCTTGCACTGAATAGTTCCTCCGTGCTGGTAGACTTGTCCTTCATATTGATGGATCTGGAGGTGTCACTTCATTTCGGAGAACTACCCTCATGAATGATGCAGCTGCAACTGCTCTGCTAAGGCTTCATTCTGGTCCAGAAGTGTTAACCATGAATTCCCCATCTTTCCAACTCCAGGTGGGAACTGTTCCTAGTTTCTGGTCCATTTGCATTTCCTATAAAAATGGGTTTTCCAGGCTTTCCCTGGAAACTAATAACTCCTGGAGATCTAATAATACTGGATAATACTGGATAATACTGATAATACTGATAACTCCTGCAGATCTGAGAACCTCCCAAAGAAGCCGCGGGAGAAAAAAGGGATCTTAAGCCTTTGATTCTGCCTGCTGCTGGCTCACCTTTCCTAGCTTTTTGGCTCTGGAGACGTCTCCTGCCTTAAAATGGCTCTTTTGGCTGTGGGCCGGCCTTCCACTTAAGACTTGACTCCATAAGCACATCATACCACCAAGGATGTATTAGTTTTACACAGTAATCCCTCTCCCGCCTGATTTTCATGTTCCATCACTATAGAATGAGTGTTTTCTGATTTGATCGCCAGATTGTCTGACTCATCTCCCTCCATTGATGAATAGTCATCACTGCATCAACATAACAGATTGGCAGGAAAACATGAAGACGAAGTCCGGATTTAGAGATTCCCATGGAGCAAGCAGCCAGTTAGTCCCATCCTCTCATGAGGGAACAGGAATGGGCAGGAACAGTGTGGTAGATGCCTGCCACTCATGCATTGCCCAAGCAGAAGTCTGGCAAGCCACTTACAGGATTGTAGTCCTCTTTCTCACCACCTATCTTTTCCTTCAGTGGCTCCCATGGCCAAAAGAAGAGTGGGACTGTGATGTAGCACTCTAAAAATAAGGATGAGGCTGGAAGAACTGGAGGGAAAGGGGCAGGCGAACAGAAAAATGAACCACAACGCAATCCTGTCTGATTTTGTGTTTATTTTCAGTGTCAAGGTACCAGAAGACTTTGTTGGTCTTTTGAGATTATAGATCCTGGAGGTGCTGAACATGTGCTATTTGAAAGTCATGGCAGTCGGGGAGGAGCATGATTTGTACTGTACCCATGTAAGCACAGTTGGGATATCATTCACCTCACCTACCCTTAGACATCTGCAGCCTGTGTCCCTGTCACACCATTCTTACAGGTTGCAATACAGAAAATTCAGATACGTATTAGAAAAGGACTTTTTCACTGTGAGGATGATCAGACACTGGAACAGGTGCCCAGAGATGTGATGGAGTTTTCATCTGTAGAGATATTCAAAATTCAACCAGTCCTTGATCCACTTGATCTTTTTGACTCTGATTTGAGCAGTGGATTGAGCTATATGTCCTCCACATGTCCCTTCCAACCTGAATTACGCTGTGTTTCTCTGACTCTGTAATCAGTGAAAAGAAATAGGCCATTCCAAGGCACAGCCTGTCTGCTTTACAGATGTATCATTTAGGGAAAGAGGAAGGTCTCTCAAAAATGTTTTATTTTATCGTGGTTTTTTTGTCTTCTTAACTGAAGATTAAGAAAGCGTGCATTTATCTCACTATGGTAGAAAAGCACATATGTAGTTTCAGTTGCTAGCCTGCAAACACTGAGAAAAATCCCTGCTGAAGTCAGAGATGATGATTGCTTCTTGGGTAGTGGCTGGTTTTACCATTTTTTTCTTCTGCTTTTAACATTATCTGTGATATTTCCTTGCATTATTATCTTTAAAGATTTTTTTTTTCTCCCCAGGCTCCACGATATTCAAATAGCAAATAGCTCTGTTGTCATGGAAATCATTACAGAATTAGGCCACACAGAGTTACAGTGACTCAGGAGCCAGGTGATAGAGGCAGTCAACTGGAAAAGAGAAATCTCTTTTTCTGCCCCTGCTCCCATGAGTATTTTTCCCTAATGAAAAGGATGCACTAGGAGAAGATGTCTCAGAAAACTCCTGTCAGGTGTCTGCAGTACTCTTTTAGGCCTGGATTCAGATCTCTGGTCTTTATCAGGCAGGAGGAGGAAGAACTGAATTCGGATTTCACATATCTTAGCAGGAGGAATTAATGTCTGGATAAGGAGGTGGAAGAGTAAGATGGCCATGCTCGCCTGTCCTTGTCCAAGTGGATAGGCCAGCTCTAACCACACTTACCCAACACTGCCACAGCCAAATGAGATAATAGACAAATGGGTGCCTGATTTTAGTCACATTGAGATTCAGACAGACGTGAAACTGTTTCCTCATCACACAACAGATACGGACCCAGAAATGTGGGCAGTGATGGGAAGTTAGGTGCGGCCAGGAGTATTGGGAATCTCTCCATAACAGCATGGGAGCCTGTTTTTATCTTCTGAGTTCAACACTTCAAGGTTTGGTGTTGTAAATAAGAAAAAGTTTAATAAATATTGAAATTGTGAATCTTATTTGCACAAAAGCACATATTTAACTTCAAGATAATGAGCAGTCCTGTGGCAAATGCAACAAAGTGGACTTCCCAAGGTGCCTCCCAGTCTGAATTATCATGTGGTCCTATATCTGAACTATCTGTCATGCAGTGCTTAAACCTTTGTTCACAGGGCAGTCAAATTTAAGTGTTTTCCGAGTTTAAGCAGTTTGCAAGAGGCAGGTCATGTTTGCAGAAGTTTATCTAGAGAAACCACTGGTATTATTATCAGAAAACCAATCACGGTTGAACCGTAAGAGCTTTCACTCTAATTTTAGAACTGATTTTGATACTCTATTTATTTATGAACTTCACAGAAACAGTAGAGTAAAAATAAAACATTTCAGACATAAAATAGTGATTTACATCAAAACTCGGCCACCTGATATGTCCTCCCTTAGTTCCCAAAAGTGGGAGGATTTTATAGCATCAGCTTTTAGCTCATTACTTTCTTTCTTGCAGGAGGAAATAGCAGTTCTGTAACCTGTAATGGTTTGTCGGGGATGGGAGTGGAAGATTAGCTTATAGTATTATAATCTCATCTGCTACCTATTTTGGGACAGGTTTTTATTAATTCTCCATTAAATGAATTCAGTGGTATGCATTATTATACTGTCATGCTTTTCTGTGGCATGCTACCTTTTGTCATGTGATTGTCGGTCCTGAGGGCAAGAAACCAATAAAAATGACATTCTTGCTTATTACTTGCACCACTGCCCTTTCGTAGCCCATCATCAGCCTATGTGTTCCCTAAGTCAAAAGTTAATTAGAATGACTGCCACTTTGTGTCATATAAAAGATGATCATCATATGTACAGGAAAAGTTACATATCTTCAGACGCACATTTGTCAGCAGCTCAGCCACTTGTGCCTCATTCTTTGGTTTAGGAATATGGGACATTCAATATCCATGAAGGGGGTAGAATCAAATGCTCAGGAGATCAGCAGCCTGTTCACTATGAGTGCACTGGTTCTCAGAAATGCTTTAACTCTGCTAACTGAAAACTGTTCTTTGTACAAAATCATCCCTTTTTTAATTACTTTAAGCTTTTCCATTTTATTTATGTCAGTCACTGGAGGAAGATTTGTGAAAAGATAGCACAGAACAATTCTTAAAATGTGTGGATATGAATTGTAAGATAAAAAACTTAATTGCAGTTTAGACTTCAGATTTATTTGAAAAGGGGATAATGATAGTAATTACCCAGTTTGAGTTTTGTAGAAGGCTAATTAGATCCCAAAAGCATTTGTATGCACGAGGCAAACCATAAATACAAAAGACCATCTGGTCCTTATCAGCTTACAACATTAACACTGTCTGTAATTATTTTTTCTATATTGTTTTGATGTTGACATTTTATGATGCAATACATCTAGCCATGGTTAGGGAGTAACCTGTAAATGCTTTTTGGTGGTTGCCGGGTGTGGGTTTTTATCCTACTTTTAAATATGTTGGCTAACTCTAGGAGAGCAGAAAAGTAGCCTAGAGTTTAATTACTTGCACTACAAACTGGTCAGTGTTTTAAACTGAGTTTGATTGTGGGGTTTTAATCTAAATTGTTCCATCTGCTTTTTCCAGCATTGGGGTTCAAAAGTAATTTACAAGTAAAGTGAAGTGGGTTTATCAGTCAGTGAAGTAGTTGTAAAGTCTTTAAGCTGTTTCACAGCAATAGAGGGACTAATTCTGAGGCCTTGTCCAAAGATTAGAGCCTACCATCTCAATCTGACTGTGGTTTTAACTCCAACATGAAGAACTGTGGCCTCGTTAAAGTGATGCATTAGCATTGTGGTGTTGCAAGTTTAGTACCATCCCTGGTCCAGGGACAGGTCTCCATGCCCCCCTGCCGAGAAGCTGCATGAGCTTGAACAGCAGGAATGTCCCAGCAGGATCTTGGTCATCTCTGCCAGCAGCAGAGAGGTGCTGAACTGCAGAAGAAGCTGCAGCAGCAGCAGCTGTGGAAAGGGTTACTTGGGCCCTATAAAGCATTGGGAGCAAGACTGGCTTAGAGCCTTAGAGAGGTTTTGAGCATGGTCAAGTCTGAGTGATTTTCCAGAACTAAACGTTGTCAGTCCAAATCTTGAAATCTGACAGTAGTTCTGTGTTTAAAGTAACAAGTTCTCCTGACATTGAATCTTGTATAAAAGGTGTTTTGATGCCAGGTGCCTTTACTTCTCTTTGTGCAAGAGGCAGGATTTTCTTTCCAAGTGTGTTCTTGTTAGTTGCAAAGGTTGGTGTCTCTTGTGCTGCAAGGTCTGTTTTGTTATTGTCATATAATCTCATTTAACAGTGCACTGAATCTCAAACAAGGCTCACGCCTGTGTGAACGTCCTGTGTTGAAAGGGCAAAGTACGGAAAAGCAATGTGAGTAGGAGTGTTGTATATGTATGCCCTTTATTTTTCATGTCTTTTCCATAGCTCCTTGTTTTTTTGTCTTGGACAGCCTGGGCTGTGTAGATACTGAGAACCTCATTCTGCTTCTGCAAGACTTTACCTTTCTGCCCCATCATACCCCATGCAGTCCTGGTGTCAAGATTCATAAACCTTGTGTAGCTGTCAGCCTCCCAGTGCCATATAGAGAAGGGCGAACCTGCCCTGCCCATGGCATCGTGCTCTGCCAGTCCCCACAGCCCTGTCCCTTGTCATAGAATCATAGAATAATTAGGGTTTGAAAGGACGTTAAGAACATCAAGTTCCAACCCCCCTGCCGTTGGCAGGGATGCTTCACACTAAACCATATCCAACCTGGCCTTGAACACCGCCAGCGATGGAGCATTCACAACTTCCTTGGACAACCCATTCCAGTGCCTCAACACCCTCAGAGTAAAGAATTTCCTCCTTACATCCAATCTAAACTTCCCCTATTTAAGTTTTAACTCATTTCCCTTTGTCCTATCACTACAGTCCCTAATGAAGAGTCCTTCCCCGTCATCCTTATAGGACCCCTTCAGACACTGGAAGCTGCTCTGAGGTCTCCATGCAGCCCCCTCTTCTCCAGGCTGAAAGCCCCAACTTTCTCAGCCTGTCTTCATACAGGAGGTGTTCCAGTCCCCTGATCATCCTCATGGCCCTCCTTTGGACTTACTTGTTCCAACAGTTCCATGTCCTTTTTATGTTGAGGACACCAGAACTGCACAAAATACTCCAAGTGAGGTCTGACAAGAGCAGAGTAGAGGGGTAGAATCACCTCCTTCGACCTGCTGGTTACGCTTCTTTTGATGCAGCCCAGGATACGGTCCCATCATCATTTCTTTTCACACACACCAGATTTGAAGAAGACAATGTTCCTTAAGTAAATGCCACTGAATGTCCTAAAATTACATGTATAATCTCAGTGTTTTTACATGACAACCATCTACTCTCCCCATGACCCAGATCTTCTGGCTGTCGAACCCTGCTCACATCACTTGGGTGTGACCATATTTTCATAAAGCATGAGCACAAACCAGAGAGCCTGCCCCTGAAAGTCACCAAGAGTCTGTAGCTAGAGGATGTGATTAGGGAAAACCATGGTTTTGCAGCATAGAAGTGTGTGACGTCTTACACCTAGACTAGATGCATCTCTGTCACCATGTGTGGCATCCAGAAGGTTAAGCTGTACAGTAGAAGCCACAACAAGTAAGCTTACTTCCTAATGCAGACTGTCAGGGAAAAAAATAACAGTGTTTTACTACTGAAATTGCTTTGTGAATTATTGTGGAATCATCTTGTTTGAGTTTTGTAACTCTCTGTAGGAAATTGCATGGGATTAGTCTCGAAAGTAGTGCTGTGTGTGTGAGATGGATGGACCTGCAATATGCAAGGGTGATCAAAGTGCGTGCTGTGTGCCTCAGGCTAGCACTGGTGCTGGGAAGGAGCATTCAAACTGTGTGGCAAAACCTTCACTTTTGTTGTCCACTTCCTCCTGTGGTTGTTCCATCTCTGAGCATCCAATGCCTGCTTCCCCCTCCATGCAATCAGATCTGCATGAGCCTCCTCCAGGCTGCAGAAAATGTGGCTCAGTTTTGGATTTCTGTGTGTGAAATGATCACTCAACCAAATGTCAAGCTCTAAAAAGTTAGCATTTCTGGAGCCAGGCTTCACTGACTGTGAAGGGATGCTTGTGTGGTTATTTTTTAAGGCAGCTTTGGTTTTTCGTGCTAAACCACAATTGGATTAAACTAGCCAACATAAACCTGGAGGATTTCCAAGGTGAGATTCTCCATGAATTAACTCCTAGATTGATGATCCAGTTTAAGCTTTCTCTCAGAGCCAGTACATTATAGATATTTTGGTTTGCTGTGGTGCAGTGCCCATAGGAGGAACAAGGAGCTTTCTGTGTGTTTCAACACACATGCCTTGAGTTGGCTGTTCTCTGAGGGGGTAGCACATAGGTTTTTGATTCATCCCTCAGGCAGAGTCAGGAGCTCAGGGCTGACCATCCCTGCTGGTGTCTACCAGTACTGAGACATCTACCTGTCATCAAGGATAGATCCACCCGCACCTCCTTGAACTTGCTGCGTCTCGTCCATCTACAGCTGCTGGTTTTCCTGAAATGCATAACAAATTATATCAAATTTGTATCATTGAGACAGTACCCCTCTGTTAAATTTTATCAAAATTACCTCATAAAACCAATTGAGGGCTTTTATCAGGCAGAGGGATCTCGCCTCAGACAAAAAGTTCACTAAGGGCACGTTGTGAAGTAAGTATCAGTCTGCTGGTGGCATTTGGATGTCAAAAAGAGAAGGGAAAGTGGGTTTTACATCTTTGTTTAATTAATATAGCCAGAATCCATTAAGTTTCATTACCAATTTTGATTTGATGTGATGTGACCCTGGCAGTCAAATCCTGTAAATAAAACACTAGTTTACCTGCATTTCTGTCTGACAGGAGCACTAAACTTTAGCATTATGACCTATTATCTAGTATTACCATTCAAAGATGGTTTGGGGAAAGAATCTCCTTGCAGATATAATTTGTTACTTCTTTATCTTGCTAAACTCTTTGAGTGACATTCAGACTTCAAGAGTAATTATATTGCTTCTCATAATAGACATATCCATTCACAGAGCCTTTTAGTAGTACTTAGGATTTCTTGACTGCATTTGTCTTTTATCCATGAAGCTTACTTACAGTGTCACTTCCACTTTGGTGCTGGAGTTAATCTCTGGCACCAGACTTTTCCTCTCTTTTCCTAACCCTCTCCCTCTACCTTGATGGGGGAAGCCGTAGCTGTAGCTGCAGGAGCTGAAGCTTAGTGTGGTTATAGAACCACAGAAAGAATCATAAAATCATTATAAGAACAGTCAGGACCATGAAGGCAGCTTGCACCATTGTGGCTCCCCTTGTTACAGCCCTTGTTAAAACCCCAGTTCACCTGCCCTGTTGCTGACACCAGTTGTCATCATTTGGCTGACTGCAGGCTGACTTTGTGTCTTCCTCTCTCATCAGCTGCTTGATAGCTTGCTGATCTATTTTGTTTGAAGTGTGATAGGTTTGAGCATATTGTATTATTTATAAATGTTTGGTAATTTTCTGTGTCAGTGATGTATTCTTGGGTGCTGCTTCAGTCTTTCACAAACAGGCTTAACTCAATGTGTCTTTGTCTCAGCTTTAGAGCATTCCCAACTGGTTACTCTATGTACTTGCTTCCGCTCACTGCACCTTTAAAAATGTTATTGAAGGCTTGTGCTGAATTATTAATTAAATTTTCATTTGGATGCTTGGTCTAATTCTCATCCAAGTTACAATAGCATGAATGGAAAGTGGTCACAAAACAGTCAGTGGAGTTAAGCTAGCACAGAAATGGAACATGAGTGTCGTTGTCTTCAGTTACTTTGTCATATCGTAGATCTTACTGAAGAGTTTCCCTACAAAACCTAACAATTTGGAAATATTTTGTTTTGCCCAGTCACCTTTCCATTGGTTTTGTTACTAAATTTACTATTTGCATTTAATGCCCCTGAGTCCAATCTTGAAATATGCTGACACAGCTACAGCTTTTCTCAAACTTTCATCTTATGATTTAGACCTGAATGAAGACAGATTACCTGCAGTATATTCTGCATTATATGAAGATTAATGTATCTTCAGAGAGAGGAAGAGAGTAGTGTCTCCTAGCCCCTAGTTCTGTCCCCTTTGGAAAGATGGGTTGACCTTTTCAGAGCTCAGTGGCTCTGTCCTTTTAGAGTTGCAAAAGGGTTTGCCTCAGGAAAGATCTGCAGAGCAGCTATAAATCAGCCTGTTATCTGCACCAGTTTGCCCTTTTACTTCTCTCCACCTCTTCCTGACTGTCCAGGCAGATGCAAATATAATGATAACTTCGAATAGAGATCCCCAAAGTTTCTTTCCATGAGCTAGCTATGTTGTCTAGCCATGACAGATACTCAACTTTCATAGGTGTAAGCATCAATTATTTTAAGTCCTCCTGAGAAATTAAAGAAACTTGGCCCATGTAGCTACAGGTCACACACTTTTTTATGTCCTTATGTGTGTGTGTGAAAGACAATATTCTGTGCAAAGCCTGAAAAACAAATTGTGGAGTTATGAAAGCTCAGAGTCAAATTTGTGTAAATCCTTCCTGTTCACTGTGTATGTCATATTGCACTGAAGAACTGCCTTGGGGTCTTTAAAGTGTTGGTAGTTAATAGTGCTTTCTTATATGCTGCTCCAAGCCTCAGTGTAAACTGCATCTTAGCCACAGATACGGAAAGCTGTTTCCCCGGGGCTGGGGATGGACTTTTGGTAACTCCTCTTGATAGCGCAGCCTTTAGTAGAAAAAGAGATTAATGGGACACAGAGCTATTGTCCAGTAAAACCTGATATTGTTAAAATAAGACATTCAGCTCCTAATTTGACTGTTAGTAGTATATATGTGAAGATATGTTAATGGTGTAGGGATTTTTCATGACCTTTGTAATTCTTGTCTATTAAAGGGGTAGCTTAGCATCTTAAGAGGAAGAAGTAGATTTCTGTAATACTCGTTTTTGAGGGCAGAATAAATCGAGCTATTCCTCAGCTTAACTGAACAAGCAAAGAGTGCATTAGGAATAAGGAGAACAAAAGATCCCCAAGAATTGTTGCGTAAGACCAGACGGGTAAGCTGAAGTGTAGCTATCACATAAACTTATGCTGAGAAAAAATCGTCTCGTTTGCAAACAGGCACTGGAGGGTTGCCTGTGAAACTACTGAGAAAAGATGTGCTTGATCCCCAAATTTAAATGATGGCTTCTAGTTGACAGCAGGTTTGATTACTCCTTGGAGCTACTCAAGCGAAGGAGAAACTGATGCAGTTGTCAGCCTCATCACTGGCTTAACTGGACCCATCATGTTCTGACAAGTGTATCAGATACAGATGCTTATAAAATTTCCCTAATAGGAGAGTCAGACAAGTCTATCTGATGCATCAGCTGCCTCATGCATGGAGAGGTCACCATCCCCATGGCTTCTCTTTGTTTTCTTCCCATCCTTTTTCAGTAAAGAAGCCCAATATATTCCCTGCAAGACCTTTACAGGTTGTAGCCTCAGAACTCTGTTGTTGCATTCGTAATATGTATGTGTATACATATAATATCTCTGTGAGCCAGAGATGTGTAGCCAGAGATGTCACTATGTGGTTGCAAAGCATCAGACAAAAAGCATAAACTTACATTCAGCAATTAATGGGAGGGACACTGCGTCTGATAAAATCAGTACCTGACCTCAGGATGGAAAGAGGAATTTAGCAGATAGGACTGACTCCTAAGAGTTCTGCCTCTGTGCCAAATTTAAACACACAAATATTATCTATCCTTACTTTAAAGTCATTAGTTAGATTCAGGCTGATTATGAAAACAGTTCACTATGGAATAGTTACTTCATCTTATGGGCACTCCAAATGAAACAATGAACAAGAATGTGATTTCAGAAGATGCTGCTTTTTCAGTCTTCTAAAAATCTGATTTCTTTAAGGTATCTCCATTTGTAGCACCCCAAGTTATTACATCTGAAAAATTAAAAATAGTTATTGAAATATGGCTTTGTCCCTTATGCCTAAGAGCATAATAACTCGAATTGTTGTGCTGAGCCTTAACTTCAATTACCTACATTTCCTTTAGGTGCAGATTTGTTTGCATGGCAAGCTGGCTCAGAGGGAGGTATTGCCAACATGCCAATACTCTACTTCCATTCAAGGAAGAATTCTAGTTTCTAGCAATGATTTGTCCTAGATGTTTGTATGGACTTTGCATGGATATGAAAGAGAATGGAGCCCTGTGCCACACAGCAGATGCGAGCCCTGGTTACTGGTGATCACTCCTCCTGACCTTTGGCTCTGATTTCTGAAGGTAGAAACCTCACCAGCATACGAAGAGTTACTCCTGTGCTAAGAAACATGATAAGATTTGACCAAATGGGTGTGGGTGACTGATCATTTATTCCTTTGCCAGGTAGCTAGTGAACTGATATGACAACGCTAAAACTCAAAGTTTGGCTGACCCAGGTCCCGTATACTGCTCAATGTCTTACTTCTCAGAGATGTTTTGGGAAGAAGAATTATCATTTGTCTCTTATGAGTCCAGCATCTACCCAAACTTTGCTCATTACAGTAAAATATGTCTTCAATATCAGGATATCCATGTGTGAAACTGTTCTTCTAAGTGCCAGTTTAAACAATGGCGATGGCTAAAATGCCGCTTTCAACTCAAGTGTTAATCAAGAAATAGATGTTCCAGGAATATATTTCTCAGTTGTTGATGGAAGTGTCACACATTTTGTCCAGTTTCCTAAATCCTGTCTGTAAATGAATCTTACATTGGATCATTTGGACAGGATAGAAAATATATGGTCATATTTTATTTCCATTTTATATAGCACATATCCTTTGGAAAGATGCCATCCCATGCTACGTGCCCTGCATTCTGTATGTATGCACAGATGTAGGCGCTGGGCAGTGAGGTACAGTAACCAAACTCCTAAGCTACAGTTGCTGTAGGAGGGGAAACATTGGCTGTTGATTTCATTGGCACAAAGAGGTCAGCTGTTAAGTGTTTCAACTTACTTGTAAATTGTTTTATTATTCTGTTGCCTTTGTAATACTCAAACAATCATCGTTGCTGCGGATTGATGGTATTCCTGTATCCTGGCTTTACAACAGAAATAGGAGAAGCAGAGGAAAGGATATGCTGAGAAGTTTGCAAGAGGGAAGTAACTTGGAGTTGTTCTTCTTGAAGTATTTACTGCCTTTCACAGATTTTTTTATGGGATCCAGGAGAGATTTGAATGAGGTGTTAGGTTGAAAACTGAACTGAGAGGCTGTTCCTTATGTAGGGGAAGATGGTATAAAGGAATGAACTGTTTGACAGCTGGACTTTGACTTGTGATGGATATTTTTTACAGGAGAGTGCGAATCCCCCCCTCCTTTGCCGGCTGCTCAGAATACAGGGCCAGGCATGCAGGGGGTCGCTGCTCACTTCTCTGTCCCTGTGCTGGGAGCAGTTGGATGGGAACCGTGCAGGCGGCTTCTCCTCCTGCCTTTGGACTCTCTGTGGAGCCAGGGCAGAGGGAGCTCTGAGAAGCTGTGTTACTGTCCCGGGTCCAGGGTGGGTGATGCCATAGGGAAGCATCTGCCTCTGAATGCAATAGGGAAGCATGGGGATAACTGGGGCTTGGGGGTATGTGTCCTTCCTGGAGCTCCTCTCCTTGAGGTGCAGGTTGTGTTCAACTTCTTACTCAGAGCTTGGCTTTCAGGCACTATCCAGTCTATAAAAAGCAATTAAAACATAGCAAGTAATCCCCCCTGGCAACCCTTGTAGGCTTGCAGAAAGAACTCTGCAAGTAAATTACTGCTTTTAAAAACATCAGCTTGCATCCACTGCATTAGTCCATTCCTGAGCTCAGCATGGGGAAAGAAAAAAAATAGCATTCAACCAAAGACTAGAGTTTTGTGTTGTGTTGTTTTTGTTGGGTTTTTTTTCCCCACTCTGAAAGTTCAGTTATTTTTACCTAACAAACAACATTATTACCCCTATAACTCTCGGTGTTGGCACTCGGGCTCTGCGTCGCCGGTGTCTGACAGCTTGCTAATAATGCAGCGTGGTAGGAGTGGGTCCTGTGCCAGCAGCGATTACTGCAAGCAGGCGGCAGCGCGATGACAGCCTTGAGAAGCAGCAAGCACAGTCTGAGAGGTGACATCGGAGGGAATTTCCCAGTTATTTCTGCTTCATTATGCTTAGGGTGATGGGAAGGTCACACAGCACCCGCACGCCTGCCCAAAAGGTGCCAGGTCACCCTTTTCAGGCTTCTCAAAATAGGCCCTTCATAATTAGGGGATGTGATTTAATTTTATTGTAATTTTTGAAAGATAATAAACTACTGACAGCTGAGGTTGCCGGCTGAATTTAGCCATAATCGCAACCACAGATGCTTGTGTTTTCACACAAGTAGCTGTACTCATTAAGTCTTCCTGTATAAACAGCTAAACCTTGAGACTAAATTGCCAAAAGAAGCCAAGGCTTCTAAATACCAGTGTGCTGCTGCCCAGGAACCTATTGAATATATCTGAATGAGCATGGGGAGAGAGGGGAGAAGAGCAAGAAGCAGTGAGTACAGAGTTTTTATGGTGGTGCTGGCCATGAAGAATGGGATTGATCTTACTTAAAGTCACCATTTCAGAATTAGGCATCTGTGCTAAGCCAGACTTGCAGAGTCATCTGTAGGTAGTGGAGAGGGTGATGGTCCAGATTGCAGAGTAGCCCCTCCTGTGCTTCTTGCAGCAGAAACCTGGGTTACAGGCTTAGACAGGGCACCTAGACTCACTTAGCCAAAACTAGACAAGATGACTTTCACCCTTTGTGGGGCCTGGCATCATATCAGTTGAAATACTAATCCTATTCCTGTGACAGCATGGGGCTGCCATGGTGTAGCTCTCATAATTTTACCTCAAAAGATGTTTTCTTCTTTCCCTGTTAGAAGATGTTTTACTATAGAGCTATCAAACAGCTTCATTTAAGGCTGTGTATTCTGGTCGTATCATTCCTGTGTAAGGGACAGTGTAATGGAGACACAGTATCTTCTATGGCTGATGCATCTTGTAGACCCCTGTCCGAAGCCAGCTCTGCCTCCTCTCTTGGGGTAGCAGGGCAGGGAAAAAGTGAGCATTTCTCACTCAGGCACTGGTGCTGGTGTTGGCTATGTATTGAGAAGGGCAGGAAAACATATATCTGCTTGCAGCCCTGGGCACCCATTCATTCAAGGGTTAGCTGGGGCCTAACTATAGCTCCTTAGTCCTTCCAGATTGGGCATATTGCACAGTCAGGAAATGACAGTACTACAAAAACCTTATATGTATCAACCAAGAAACCCTTTCTACAGTGTGGATTTTCAGTTGGTGGCATTCCAAAGTTATATATCACTGAATAAAGCACAGGAAAGCATGAGTATTTTTTGCCCTCGGATGATTCTTTTGTCCTTTGAGAACAGGAGTCCCACCCAGTGCCTTTCCTACATCTCCTAGTCATCTGGGCTGAACAACCCATTCAAACAGCTTCCTCTGAGCAGCAGGATATGTACCATTGGAATTCTGGGATATGTGGGCTGTGGGGACTTGGGTTACATCAAGGCATGAAGAGAAACTATTAGCCAGCACAGTGGGATCCTCAAATCTCAACTCCTAATTTTAGAGAAAAAACATGGAAATTAAAAACACTGTAATGAAGAGGTCTGGGTTTTTTCATTAAAAAAACCCGCAAATGTTGGAAAGTTGAGATTCAATGAAAAAAGCGCTTCATTTGTTGCCAAATTTTGTCAAGAACACTTGGGAGGAAGGCTATCATTGGTGCTGAGCAGTGTAAGAAGGTATTATTTAGCACAGCTTGATGTCAGGTAGGGTCTGGAAAACAGGCCATATGAGATGAACATGAAATTAAGGTCACAGAGAGCAGGAACCTAAACTGATTTGTCAATGATTTGTCCCCATCATCTTACTGCAGGAACCTGCAGGCAAAGTAACATTTCCTTTTTCTCCCTCAAACTGGGAAAAAAGCATTCCAGATGTGGGCATGGACTGCTAAGTGAGAAGCCCTGGAACACATCCGCAGGACCTGCAGGAGAGCCACATCTCTCCAGTGCAATGGCTGGGAGCCAAGAGAAGTTCCCAGAGCCCTAGGTGTGTATGTGTACGGATTGAACATGTACTGATGAGCTCCCTGCATCACAAGCAGACGCCTAAATTCAGGTGCCCTAGTCTCAAGATGAGTCCCATCTGATGTTTCACATTTGAACATATTTCAATTACAGATCTGCTTCTTAGAAAGGAAACTTTTATTTGTGTTCCTCTCTTCACCCCTAAGGAAAAAACACAACTCCAGATGAAAATTTTGCATACTTCTGGAAACCACGTCAGCATATATGTCAGTTTTGTTAAACGTTTTCCATATTTATGCCATATATATTTTAAACGTGACATTCCCTTTGTTAGCCCTAATGGTACATGACCATTTTGGAAAACAGAAGATAGCTGGAAATGAGCCTTTGTGCCTAGTTGGTGTCTGTGGTGTTGCAGTATCTGTATAGTGCTTTGGTATTTCCTTCCTTGTGCATATCTACGCACGAGAAAGTCACTGCACTCCTCTGTGCCTCAGTTCCCTGCCTGTCCAAGGGCAGCGTTCCTGCCTGTCTGCATTGGAAACCCATCTTTTTTATTAAACCTCTTTTTTTTTTTTTTTTTGTTTCTGGGCCAGGAGTTTCTCGTACTTTCCCTTGAGATTGTTCTAAGTATTATTTGGAGAAAACAGATACAGAGACCAGGAATACAAAGCTAAGCAAAATGTGAATCCATTATTGCACTGATGGGTTCAGCAGCCTCTTGGCAAATCCAGTCTCAGCAGAAAGCACAATCTGGTTTTCTGTGGTTTAGAGTTAAGTTTAACCCATGGAGGGTGCTTATGGAAGAGGGGGATGTTGTTTCTTCTCCCTTGGTCAAGTTACGTACCATGCAGGGCTCTCCCAGGAAGACTTGACAAATACTCAGTCCAAAGCAATCTTGATGTAGATCCAAACCTCTCTCCAAGCGAGGCCAAGCACTTTGGCAGGTCCCTTTTGCATTGAGGTGCTCGAGAGCTGACAGCCAAGGACCTTCTGAATGGGCCAGCACAGGGCCAGCACTGATTAATGATGCAAACACAGCCCCGAGAAGCGATGCTTGAGTAAACAGGGGTGATGTCAGCCCTAGCAACAGATGGCAAAGCCCCTTCTCCCGTGCTCCATGGACCGCTCGGGCGCCTGGAGCTGGTGAATGCAGAACAATAAGGGTAGCACAGGGTTAACCGGCACTTTTATCAGTGTTTTTGTGCTGGCTTAGCTCTTTCACAGAGAAATGTCAGTGGCTGAATTGATTTTTGTTTTGCTGTCCAGACAGGAGAGAAAAGTGGCCACAAGCAACTTCTAGCTCTTGGGGCCTCCTGCTAAAAGGGGCATAATAAACATCCCTCCAGCAAATGTGGCAAAAGCAATTGAAGGTGGACCTGTTTTATAGAGATTTCTGATGCTGTTGCAAATTGTTATGGGTCAGCTGCTATTTCTAACATAAACCTCAGCTGCTCAGGGTGGCTGAAAATGTCTGTGTTAATTACCATTCGGCTGAGGTCTTGTCTGTAGACACAAGTTGTATTGCTTTAGCTGCACTGGTATCATTAAAGCGATACAAATACCCTGAAGTGAATGCAGTTACAGCAATATAAATGAGCGTGTTTACCTCATAATCTATGCTAGTATAAAGCACCTTTATACCCACATAATTGCACTCACTGGGGGCTGTGCCAGTGTAAATGTTTTGGTACAAAAATCAATAACTGGCAGAGTTGGAGGCAGGAGGCTGTCTGGGGTCCGGCAGGTGGGAAATGAAGTGCTGCAGCCGCTTCGAGAATGAACACTCAGCTATTTTTGTGTTTAATCTATCATTCTTGACTTGACCTAGAAATAAAAATTGAGTGGAAAGTTGAATTTATCTCAGCGGCAGAAATAGGGGTCACAAGTGCCATCTCCCTCCTTGAACTCCAGTGGCCAGAGGATGAAGGAACCATCTGAGCTATGGGACAGAACAGGACCCTCCTTGCACAGGGACACGGAAAGGAGCCAGCAGAGGATCCTGAAGAAATATCAGTGATAGAAAAGAGAGTGATGTAGCCTCAAGTAAGGAATTCAGAGCTGTTTCACAGCTTTCTGGTGCTTCTCTAAGATATTCCATGTAGCCATACTGCCAACCCCAACTCTAGATGTGAAAGACAATCGCATTCTGCCTCCCTCGCCTGCCTATATCTTAGGACAGGGAGCGTGGGACTCCGCTTTTCAAATTGTAGTTACCTCCACCTGAGCTAGTTTTGTAAAGTATCTTTATAGTGACTGGAGAGGGATGCCCCTAAACTGCATTTTCATAGACTCATAGGATGGTTTTATCTCCTCTTATCTTGGATATTTAAAGTAAAATATATAAGTCATGCTTTAAAAGTGCCTGCTTTTCTCCTTTGACTGTACAAGGTAGAATGCAGCTGAGTGCAGTGAGTCTTACCTGCGCTCATTAACCAGCATCTTATTCTGGTCCATGGCACCTGTGCTAACCCTTGGCTTTGAGAGGGGTTTTGGTGGTGTGGCTGGGGGAGTCTTTGCTGAGTCCTGGAGAAATCCACATGTTAAAAATTCATTTAATCTTACTTCTTTGTCTCCCTTACTTTAACTGACAAAGCAAAATTATTTTGGGGCATAGGGTGTCTTAGTGAACATTTAATGAACTGTTGCTCATTTCACTTTTTAATGAACTGTTGTTCATTATTTTGTTACTTTGCACTGTTGCTGCTTTGATTAATTTCTGCCTGCTAGTACAAGCATTGCCTCTGGAAGAGAAACTGCTGCTGCAGCTCTCTGTGCATCCCTGGTTTTACACCAGCATCGCCACTCTGCGCAGTAGTTACCAGGACTGTACAGGTGCTCCAGCAGTGAACTCAGCTCTGTGTGTTGCTGTTAACAGATATTATAGCCTTTTGAAAACTGTGTTTTGTGTTCATGTGATTAGGTCTGTGCTTATCCTGGCTCAAATGGACCCCATCCCATCTGCCAAACAGGCTCCAGTCTCTGCTCCCAGTTCCTGCATGTCTCTGTGATACCCCAACACACTGGCTCTGCACTCAGTGCAGCGTGCTGGAGGTAGAGTTGAGCTTTTCAGAAGCTGACAGTGATTTCCTCCATTTTAAAATGTTCTAAATACCTAATCCATTTGCCTTTTATCTCTGGGTTTTAATTTCCCCAAGCACATTCTAGGTACATACTGCAGGTATGATATGGTCTTTTTGTGTCCTAATGGACCAGTTTGTAGACCTAGAGCTATGCTATTGCTGTAAAAACAATTCTGCTAGTAAAATGGATAATCTGGGTGAGTAAGAATGCTTAATTGACTCATCAAGGGTTGTACAGCACAAACACTTACAAGCATCATCCCAGGATCCTGCTGTGAAATGCCACTCAGCCTCCTGCCACAAGAAGCACAAGGAGCAAATGCTCTGCCAGTTTTAAGAAGGTACTGAGTCTTAGCCTTAAAAACCCAGAAACTCATGGGTTTTCCTTTTACAGAGACTTCTGTCATGTTATTTGTGCTTTATTTTTTACTATACTTGCCCATTTTTATCCCAAGACGTAATCTCAAAATTGCTCACATTCTCAAAGCACAAACCTGGGAGACTGGAGATAAGAGTTTTAAATGTGCTTCTGCTTTGGTTTGCACCAGTCTTCAACATGTAGTTGCGTAGGTAAGATGGAGAAATCTACTTAACCCATGGAGGAGTTAACCTCATGCCTCACACAGGCTTTTGGTGCTGAATTCATTGACATTTATGAAGTACAGTGTAACCTTTGTATGCTAGGTGTTGTTAAATAACATGATGTTGAGGTTCTTAGATTTTCCTGGATTTTATTTTTTTAGTATTATTTTTAAGTGCCTGTTGAAAGCTATAAAGCCACTGAAGAATAAAGTTTTATTTCGAACTTGATAAAACATATCAAAAACTATGGAAAACTTAAGGAACTTAGTGTTGTTTTCAGTCCTGTGTCCTAGGCGGTTTTATTCCCTTTAGTACGTGAATAGAAAAAACATTGTAACTGATCTGTAAATGAACCCTTTGATGCAGTAAGACTGCCAGAAACCAAAACTGCTCTGGCTCAAATGATAGACACTTATTCTGGCTGACAGCTTATACTTTTAATTGGAAGCTACAGCTTTTGAAATGAATTGGATAGGGTGAAATCATCACAGTCTTAGATGCAGACAATGACAGAAGCCAGTATGTTCCGTTCTCTTCGTTGAGGCTTGTAGCACACAGAGAAAGCTGCTGATCTGACTGGATTGCGATTGAAGATATTTGCCCTTCAATGAATAATGAGCTTGCAATCACATTTTGCTGGGATAGGTTCTTTGTACAAGCTAAACTTAAATCAGAAGGAAGTTAAATCTCATTTCTTCCTCTCCGATCAAAACCTTCATGCTTGAGCACCTTGTAGAGAGGAATATTAGGCTCACATTTCTGTAATCTTATTTGTTATTCAAGATTTGCTCCGGATAGCTTAAACTGCTGAAAAGAAAACCCCACCCATACAGCCTTAAAAAATGGAAAATTGATTCATTTTCACCACTTTGCAAAGCTTTTCATTATAAAGGGGGAGCAAAGCCAGTAGAAAAGAACTGCATGCATCCAAAGTCACCAAATCTTTCCGCTTGTTCCCAGGGCTCGGACAACAATGCCATTATGAAAATAGCTCTGAGGAGGAAGAGCATGCTGGGTAATGAGATGCAAATGAGCACACCAAGCATCCCACTTTGCTTCAGAGCCTTTGTATCCAGTAGTGCAATAACAACCAGCTTTTGAGTCATGATAGGTTAGCACAGAATAGGTTTCACAATGGGTGTGTGTATTATCCTCATGGTTCTCCTCAGCTTGTGGTCAGCAGGATAGTTAAACGTGGCATCCATTTTATTGAGAGGTTATTTAGATTAAAAGTAGCTGAAATGAGAGTGTCACAGTTAAGCGTAAAAAAACTCAGTGTGAGACCATGTGAAGACATAAGGGCATTTTTCTATGTAACTTTCTCGGTGAGTTGGTTTTACCTACTCACACTCTCATACTCTACACACCAAGGCATGTGTATCCAAGTGCTGTGGTCTAGGTGACTCATGGGGAACTCAGATTCTCACTGTGTCTCTTGGGTTGCTCTTGACTGTCAAGGAACTGAGGTTTGGACATGTCTTTTAAAACATTTAGGAATAAGTTATCTTTGCATCATAATCTTGCTAACTTCTGTCTCTGTAAATCACTGGTCACTTTCTTCATCTCCTCATCTTGGATATCTTTAGAGCTATCATTTGTCTTTCCCTTAGGGTGATAGTATATGTGATGTGGTTTAACCTTGTTGCCCTCCTACTGTTCCTGATCACAGGACTTCTGTTGACAAGTCATCAACACTGGGACCTTATCAGAGCCCATTGCTCGAATACAAACAGCACATTCCCCAGAGTTCACCTGCTTGACTGCTGTCAGTCATCTCCTAAGTTTATCAATATAGACTATTCTTTTAAACCTGACTTTTTTCTTTTGGTGCTTTGATTCCTGTAAGTTTCCATTATTCCTATTTGATCCATATCCATCTTAATATTTCTGATAGGGATCAGTACAAGAGGAAAGCAGCTAAGGAGACTTGATTTACTCAGTTGGGAGGACTAAGGAAGGAAAAGAGGAGTAGTTTCGACTGCTCCTTGGCCTCACAGTTAGGCCATACAAGTCTGAGAGGACCTCAGAGCGCCATTTGCGTGACCAGGAGAGAAGAACTGGTGAGGCCTGGATCAAGACACGCACATCCATCTATCAGCTAAGTGAGCATCATTATCTGGGACCTTCAGAGGATGAAAGAGTGGAATATGAGGACTTGTGCACTAATCAAGAGTTGAAAGGAAAAGGTACAAAGTATAAAGGTGACGTGTATAAGCAGTGATGGAGCAAAACAGCAGGGCTATGCTTCAGGCAGGAGCAAGTAAAACACAAGTGGTGGTTGTCCCTACACTGCAATACTTCCAGCAGCAGCTTGTCACAGACTCTGGATACATCCTGTGTTCCAAAAGCAGTCCATGTAGTAGCATCACTCAATCCTCATTTATTAGGTGATAGCTTGCCCTTGCTCCTCTGCCATCAGCCCCATCATTGGCAAAGGCTTGTTTAACATGACCTGCTTTCAGTCTCCTCTTCTTTGTTGGGATTGATGCATGTTAACATCCTCCCCAGTACACATTTCCTTGTTCCTCAGTCCCCTCAATGCTGTTATCCCAGTCCCTTCAGGTTCTCCTTCAGTCACTCTAGGAGCTAGTTATAAATCACTCAGTGTCATTGTTTAAAAGCAGCCATCAGATAAGGTACTCAGGATGCTGCTGAGACCCCCAGCTGAACATGGGAGGTCTTGCTCTTCCTCTGCTCCTTCTGCCTGTGTACGTGAAAGAGCTCAGCATGAGGATCCCATCTCTCTCTTTGTGTCAAAACAAGAGCAAGCTCTTTGCAAATAGCTGATTCTGCTCCGTTACTGGTACCCAGTCCCCACTCATGCCTCTCTGCTCTGATAGCTGTTTGGCAAGGCTAAGGTACTGGACTAGCTTTGCAGAGGAAAGCAGCAACAGCTCATGTTCTTGTTTTATTGTGCATTTTTGCTATTTGTTACGTGCTGAGCCACTGAAGTTGGGGGGTGGGGGGAATCAGAGCTAATACTGTATTTTGCCCACTGATAACAATTTAAATAAATCCCTGCATAGAGAAGTGAAAAGAAAAGAAAAAAAGAAAGCAGAAAACCCTGGAAAGCAAAGGAATTCATTCCAGTCCTTAAAGAATTTATTTTCTTTACTTTCTTAACAATAAATTTTGGACAATGCTTAATGCTGTTATGGCTGAGCTTTATGAGATTGTTAGTTAATAACAGTATCTTACTCCTGCACAAGTCATTTTTTCCTTTATAGATCACAAGGCACTTTACAAAGAATGATATTAATTACCCCAGTTTTCTAGGAGGGAAAACGGAAGCGTGGAGTCAGAAAATGTCTCATTTAAGGTTACAGAGCAGGACAGACCGTGAGCTGGAAAGCAAGCAGAGGTGTCTCAGTGCAATTTCTTAGGCAGGAGACCACCTTGGGAAGGGCAGCACATCTTGACAGTGCTGAGGTCTATCTGTGAGATGCATGTCAAGAAACATGGCCATATATCTTTTCTATGAGGCTTCTTTCCACAGCCCTGCATTCTGTCTCTAGACCAGGAAGGTCACCTCACCAATGAATAATTCTTTTTATTAGAGATGAAGATGAGATTGAGTCGACCTGGGGAATCTGTGGTTAGCACAAGGAGCCGCTCTCCCAGCGCTGTGGCTTTGCCGAGCTGGAGACAATTGCTGGTAATGAGGGATCAACTCCTTTCTTTGGAGTGCTGTCAGGAGAAAAGTCAGCGTTGTTCTTCTATTGTCAAGAACAGCCCTTGCGTTGAGGGTATGTGTGTGGAAAAATGCAAAGTCACTTCACTTTAAAAGGTATTGAGGGTGTATAGGTTAGGAGGAATAACTGACAGCTGTGCCCTGCACACCCTCCACACCTCCTCCACAACTAAGAAAGGAAAATACCAGGACTCCATCATGCTGTGATCTATACATATGTTGTACAAAAGCATACATTGCAGAGGTTTTTGTTATTATATTTCCCTTCTTTTGTCATAACATGATGGAGAAGGAGATTGAACAGCAGTCCACGATGTATTCAGGCCCATGGTGCAGAGTATTTGCATAGGCCCTTTCCACTAAAAGTGGCAGCACCTACCCCCACCACGGGTGCTATTATGTAAGTCCTCTTTCTTGCAAACAGTGAAATGAATTAGCATAAATTATAAGCAGAGCCTGGTTAGGCTCAGTTGTCACTTGTGCAGAATTATGAGGCCTCTGTGCACAGAAAAAATTAAAGAAAATTGTATAATGATTATGTGTGCTGGTTACTAAGCTAGCCACTAGTTACATGTATTTATAGCTATTCCTGCCAGTAGTAATTATATGCTAATTATAACCCAAATAGAATTCTGTAATTTCTGCTGAAAATGAAGGCAATGCAGGGGGATGTTAAAATCTGTGCTGAGGCATCATATTAGCAGTTAAGCTTTTAGGCGATGCTGCACAAGAAAACAAAAGAAAATATGAACGCTATGTCTATTCTTACGTATTCATTTGAGCATAGATAAAGGATTTGAACTTGAAAACATTCTTATCCCAAAAACGGAGAACTTCCATGTGAAGAGTTTTAGGTGAACTAAGCCCCTGCATGACAGTCCCTCCAGGGCATTTGCTCACTTGTTTCAGAGCATCACAGCCCTAAGAGATGACTCAGGCTGCAATGACACCGCAACGAAATTGTCCATCAGTGCTGCTAGAGGGGACAGTGCAGCTTGGGCACTTGGGCTTTATTAATCTTTTCATTTTTATTGATCTTTTCACTGTATTTGATGATGGCTTTACCACCCTATCCCTGGGAAATCGTTTTTTAGGGTAGGTTTTTGGGAGCTGCAGTTTGACCAGTTTTTTGGTCCAAAGTGACCACAGTCAGGTGGTGGCTGTGGTTTGATGCAGGCAGGTTTGTAGACTTCATCCTGCTGTCCACAGCTATTTGGGATTTGGCTTCTTCCTGACCAAACCATCACTCCCATAGCAAGTAAGAATAACTATGATAATCTCCACTCCAGAAATGTGAAAGAACTGGCATATTAAACTAAACTCCTAACCAGTAATTATTAAGGGATATTATTAAATCTGGGATTTGAACCATACAACTGGGAGATAACAAATAGGGTGAAGAAATAAGCCTTGCAGTTACAGAACTATTTATCTGACCTCTGTCATCTGCAAGGCTTTCAAACATATTTTGAAGAAGGGCAGTATAATTAAAAACATGGAAATAAATAGAAATGGTATGAAAGTGCTCATTGGTTTACCAGAAGTAAATTGTATCAGCCTTTCTTGATGTCACTGGTAAGATAAATGGTGTTCTAAGAAATGCTCTGTATGTCATCTGCTTGGACTTCAGAAATGCATTTGATACGGTTCCGCTGTAGAATTTATGAGGTATGAGGACATGGAGATTAATAGTCGAATCGATATGTGCATATGAGTTTGGCTAAATAGGAAATAAAAATGATGAGTCTTGAAAGAGGAATTTGCATGCTGAAGGGCACACGTTAACAGATTAGTTCAAGCATTGGCAAGACAAATTATTTTGTTTGGTGGTTTCTTCAATGATGCTGGCTTCAAAAGTGGGATTTTACTCTGATCCAGAGTTAGCAAGTGTCACCCAAACAGGAGAGGTTGGGGGGGGGGGGGGGGGGGGGGGGGGAAGAAAGGATCCCTGGGAGTTTGAAGAGTAGAAATTCATTAGCAGAGTAGACAAAATGGTACATTTGAGGACTGATAACAAGATTGCCACTGTCTGCTACACATGTATCCACTCAAAGCAGAGTTAGGCTGCTTTAGCAGGGCTATGTAGATGTTATCTGGAGCTCACTGTTGAGCCTACATCCATCAGACGTAGGAGGGATGAGGGCAAGAGGAAGCCAGTGAAGCTTGGGCTGTTTAGTTGACCAAAATGAAGGTGCAAATTGCTCATAAATGCAGTCTGTCTGGAAACCAGGGCTTTCAGCTGTGCAATCATGTTCCCAAACAGCCTTCCAGAAGGAACGTGGGAAACAGAAAAGCTGACCTCTTTTAAGATGGAGAGGAATATTTTAGGAGAGTGGTGGCTTTGCCTACAGTAGCTGAGGACTGTGCTGGCTGAGTTTCGAACGGACGAAAGGGAGTCCCTCCAAGTCTCATGTTCCACTGAACAGACTGGTGCAGCATATTGTCATTCTAAACAGATTCTAGGAATAAGAAGAGCCAGGATCTGCCTTTAAAGGAAAGCATAATCCAAATTCTTCATCAAAGCGATTGTTTGCTGTGCATTTTGTTCAGAGTTTTGATATTTTCAGCAATAAGCTGAGGGAACTTGTAGCAAGACTAAAGGGACAACCGAAGAGGAAGAAAAAGGGTTTGCTTCAGCTTCTCCTTTGTTGGGTTTTTTTCATACATAGCCACACATTAGAAAATATAACTGTTTTTTAAAAAGCAATCAATTTTTATACCTACCTTGTTTCAAAGAGGTCGTTTCACTTTCATTGTCACCTCAGGAAAAACAATAAAGCAGCAGCCCTCCGCATAATTGCACAGGCTTACCTGGTGGGTTCTCCTTCTTGTTCAATGAAGTATCATTCATTTAGATCGGAATACAGTCCTTCTAAATTAGAGGTTTACATGTGTAATTATATAAAATGATATGTTTGTTTACATCTCCAAGTAAAACGTCCATCGTTTTCTATCATTTATCTTTGAAATTCAATTTTGTTTTGTCGATCCCTAATTTATTGCAGGAGATGAATGTGCTGTTAGAGTGTTTACAACGCCTCTCACTGCCTGTGGGTAATAAAATTACCCTGGTTATAGCTATTCATTTCAACATTTCTGTGGTTAGGAATACACGATAGTTTTACTTGCCTGAATATATGGTGGAAATCCTAATGCTATTTATTGTGGCTGATGTTTTTTTTCTATGTAAAGTCCTAAATTTGCTTTCAAAGACTGGTGGGACAGTTGACAGCTGATGGCTGTATTTGTCAGTGGATATGTACTCTTTTCTGTGTTCAATATATACATGGAAATGCTGTGTGTGCAGACCATTGTGTGTACTGTTAATAAATATTTGAGATTTCTAGTAAACTCATCTGTAAACCCATACATTCCCATATGGATTTCTGCAAAGTGAGCCTTGGGGCTCTGGTGAACAAGCAGTGTGCATAACCAGCCACTGAATTTACGGAACATTTTTGGAAAAGCAGTGTTTGTTTTACTTATGCCTTTTGTCTGTTTAATATGTTGGGTTTAAAGGCCTGTATTTTCAGCAAACAATCCTGAGGCATTCTTTCCCTAAGCAGATCTTTCAAGGGTAACTCTACAGAACATTTCCTTTGATATCTTCCTGTGGTTTTCCTTTCAGATAGTTGTTCCTTAAAGTATCCTTGACAAAGGCAAATTGGGAAGCATATCCACTTTGGACTATGACAAGATAGCATCAGTGTTGCAGGATGTTCTGAGCATCTCATGGGGCACAAAAACTTTGCAAAGAAAGCTCTTGAATTTTACATTCTTGTTTCCATTTCAAAATTGTTTTCTTTGAAGATGAGGATAAGTATCTTAATGAGGAGAAAGTTTCTCTCAGCAACTAGGGACTAGAAAGTTCTGTAACAAGACCTTGGTTACTCCATCCAGACATGGTCTGGATGGGAGTCATGTATAAGCCCTGGAATATTTGGCCCTGTCCTGCCTGGCTGTTCTATGAGTGGAGAGGGTATAGAACATGTACCACTATGATCTGCATCCGGGCAATACGTTCTTCTAACTCATCCTACACTTGTATTTTTTTAATGAAATGGGTTTTATGAATATGCGTAGCAGGAAAAAAGAAAGATGATTTAATAATGGAAAGTAAAACAGGCTGTAAATTGAATCCTTTTAGTCTTTTGCTTTCTTACCCACCTTCCTATCTCTGTGAAGACATGCAGCCTTCAGCTTAGAACAGAAAAGGGTATTCGACTTCTTTTACTTTAGTCTGCTCATTACCTGTCATATATTCTTTTCATATTTCATCTAAACAAAGTTTGGAAATGAGGAATTAATAAAAGAGTTCTTTTAAATTTAATTTTTTTAAAAAAATTATTCTTTATACCATAAAATTTTCAGCACTCCAAGAGACAGCAGCAAAATTTACTGTCTCTCCCTATCAGATTCCGTTATCTTTTAAGCAGTATGTCAGGTAAGGTTATCCATCCACAGGTTGAATGGAAATAATTTAATTCCATAAGGAGAAGGCTATTGAACTCTCCTTGGCTTCATAGCCATATTAGAGAAATTCAATCTGTGTTAGAAAATAGCCTGTGGCAAAGTGATTTTTGGTCACGAAGTGCCATAATATTGAAAAATATGTGAATTTCTTCTAAGCCAAAGGTCAGTTCAGTTTGCTGTCTCGCCTACAGCCATGAGCTGTTCTGGATACATAGAGAGCAACCATCAGAAGCAGCAAACCCACAGCAACGTTTCCCTCTGTGTACTAGTGTTCAAGCTACCCAGTGCTTAGAGGTTTCTTTAGCCATATCCTTTACATATAACAGCCCTTGGTGAATTCTTTATTTCTATGGCTCTCAAAGTTCATGAATTTATTTGTTTTTCACACAAATATTTAATATAATGTGTCCATGTTGAAAGAAGGAATATCAGTAAACCATAGAGCTAAATATACCTCTATAAATAAGTGTATTTGGGGATAATTTTTAATATTCAACTTATTGGGTCTATGTAAAAGGTCACATACAGACATACACATACTCAAATATTAGACTGTATATACAGTATATATGTAGGTATTTGTATAGCATGTTCTATCAACTTCAGCACACAAAGACGCAGAGGTTTTGTTTGCATGAGAACCCTTCTGTGAAACGAGAGCTAACTGAAGGCCAAGCATGGGTTATTGAGGTGGAAAATCCTAATTGGCAATTGGCTGCTCTAATTAAAGCACTGAAGGCAGAGTTAGCAGGCAGGTTTGCATTTGTCCAGGTGCTGTCAGCCTTCCTGATGGCCAGAACAGAGGTAGCAAATGCCCTGAGCTTTCCAGAACAGAAAGTGTTAAGAAAACAAATGCATGCTTAACTTCCCAGCATATAAATTAAGGTTTATGTGCATGCTCTACTCTGGATGACTAGTGATAATTTATGGAAATTCTAAAGCAGTGTTTTCCAATAGTACATAATCCTCAGATGACAATCTGGGGTAGTGTAGTTTTGACATTATTTCCCCCAATCTTTGGTTATCACCTCCACTTTGATCAGCATCAAATTCACCTAAGATTTGAAATGTCACTATTTGCTTTTACTTCTCCACACTTTGTCTGCACTTCTCAAGATTCTCACCTTGCTTGCATGTTATCATGTATTTCTTGTCAAGCCAGTAATAAAAACAGCCAGAAACATTAGTATCTCTATTAGCTTTAGGCCATCCTATTAAATATGTTTCTATTTCCGGTAGCGTACAAACCAAACTCTGATAGAGACTGGCAAAACTGTCAGAATTCAAATTAAATTTCAGAGCTCTGGTGAGGTTACATGGCAGTATCACAACCTCCTTGGGAAGGAATAATTTTGGTACGTGAATGAAAATATAGTTACTGAACTTTTTAAAACGAAAGCTGTTGGCCTCAAATTGCATTTGAATATAAATCTGTTTGCCTTGTTTGTTTGTTAAATAAATTAATAATATTGTGTGTTTTTTTCACGTATTCTTGACTAAAAATAAGAATGCAAAGATTACATTCATTTGAGAGAGATTCCTAGCATAAATTTACAGAGTTTCTTTGATTGCAGTGGAATTGCATTAGATTGAGCCTATTACCTGGATGTCCTCAGAGGGTGATGTATACTTTTGGGTATTCCTCAGATAAAGACATTTAGCATAGCCACAAATTTAAGCATCCAAGCAGAGCTACTGTTAAAATAAAAAATACAATATGTCACAAATGACTCAGTCTGATACAGAGCATTATGCCACTTCTAAATAACAAAGCCTATCTTAGGTGACGCAATATAACCAACAAACTGCTGCTCTCTTCATCAGGTTTGCTGGCTTTATTAGTAATAAAGATGCAGTTTTCTACCCAAAAGAATTATTATAAAGATTAGTTGTACTTTTGAATTCATAAGTATTATGTCATCTTTAATCATCAAGGATGATCCACATGCATCCACACACATACTTGGCACTAATTCTAAGACATCAGACCTATGATCAAGTTACTGTTTGCTAAGAAGTTGTTTCTTCATTTGCACTCTAGTAACTGCATGCTTCACTCGTGAATACTTCATATGTGTAGTAACTCAGGTGGGTTTTGATCTCTTTCACTGAATTTTTCCTTTTTTTCACTTTGCATCTTGATGTGCTAAAAACATTGTCCCAAGCATCAGTGCTTAATGTTGGTCAGATGTCTTGATCACATTTCTCAGCCTTAATAACTGGTGATTTGTTTCCAAGAGGAGGCATCAGCTGAAGACTGTAGAGGCTGATGTATTGGTTAAAATGTCAGTATTTCCTAGTGTTGGTCCTGTTCTTTCTTCCATATCACTGTGACTGCACCTAAGCTGTAGGGCAGGTCTGCCTTGTTGCCCACCCCATATCTCTGGTTCTTCCATCCGGATTATAAGGTGATGGGGTGAAGGACATTTCCATTTCTTCTCTGTCCACATGCTAAGTTTCCTTTTAGAGGTAAATGATGCAGGAGACAATGATGATCCTGTCCAGTGTACAATGAGGTGCTGGAATTATGTTCCCCAGTCCACATCAGCTGGGACTTGTCAGTGTATCCTGTGATATAATGGGACATGTTGTGCAGGGTGAGCTTATTCACCTTCCAGCATTTCCAAACTCTGTAATGGGAGGAAAACAATAATTGTTCATTTGTTAGGATGGGAAAAGTTCTCTGACAGCAAAAGTAATAGGTATTATAGGAAAACAAGTTATATAAGAACATATACTTACCTCAAGCAATGTTTCAGAGTTTCACAAAACAGTTCTTTTTTGTGTCTTGAGGAACAGATGTGCCAGGATCCATGAAGAGATGCTTCAATTCAGAAACTCAAAGAAAAGTAGGAAATGCTGGAATAGAATCACATAACCTTGCTTGTGAGCTGATGGTTTTGTTGTAAATAACTTCTATTGAGTTCAGTTTTCCTCTTCACTGTCATGACTCTTTAAATTATGAATATCTCCTCCTCTTTAGCAGGACCATGATTTTTCCCTGGAAATTTGAGAGAAGCCATGTGAGAGGTCTGCTATGACTTTTGAAGCCTGTTAGTAGTTTTGACTATTTTGTGATAAATCTCTGCTGTATTTCCCAACTGGCTTTGGACAGTTGTCCAGATGGCTGTGTTTAGAAGAGCTACAGCACATACTGAAGATGGGAAAAAAGAAAGGGTCATTTTTTGTCACTGTCCCCTTGTGATTTTATGTCATAATCAGCAGGGCAGCTTAGCATCATTTCTTTGGGTTTATTTTTCTCTCTAAGTTATTTCCTTTAGACAAAGCCTTTACACCATAACAGAATATGACAAGTTAATTTAGTTAGGGAAGAACTAAAACTGGGATATATTCTCTTGTGCAAAGCCAAGTTTCTCTCAGTTGCCCTGATATCTCAAAAATAAATTTCTACATCCTGCTAAATATTACCATTATTGTGTGTCTATGGCATAGAGTACTGAATGCAGGAAGGAGAGAGACAACACGGTTTTCATAAGCCCCATGAAATTAATTTCTTTGAGACTGGAGTGCTAAAGCTGTGGGTAGTCTTAGACATAACTGGAATGTAATATTATTCTGTTTTCAGTTTTGGTGACTGATCTTAAACAGAATGCCTTGAAATACAGTTCTATAATCTGAGAGGACCAGATACACATCCAGCCAGAAGACTGCAATGAGGCCACCATGAGTGTTAGATGGGAGAGCTCCTCAGAGAACAGGACTGGAAACTAGAGGTGCCATGACTGCACACAAATGACCAATTATTTATATAGGATATTGTAAAAAACTAATGAAACTGCCCAGAACTGACATTTTATATAGAGCTGCCTTTAAAGCAAAATCAGCTAGTTGTGCTAGCACCATACTTAAGGATCTGGTCTGCAGAACTGATGGTGATGCTCTGGTTACTTGCCCTTTAGGACTGACTGACTGGTCTGCGTGCTCAATCTGTTCAGAACTGCACACTTAAAATATAGGCAGTTTTATCATAACGACATGTTCATACACCTCTTCTAGAAGGAAATTCAACTCTGGAGGCACTCTGACCATTACTGTGGTCCAAAAGACTCTACATTGAAAAAAAGGAAAAATAAAAAAAACCCTTTAGTGATAACAGCCAGGTTGGACAGAGCCTTGGGTGACATGGTCTAGTGTGAGGCATCCCCTTGGGTGTCGCTCCTATGGTTTAGTAGATCTTGTAACAAGTCTGGTATATTGGAAGCAGAGTGGACTTCCCTTTGTTCATTTCATTCTGTTGCTTTCCAGCCCTTCTCACCAAAATAGAGAAAAAGTGATGCCTCCAAGGAGAAGGTGACAGTGTATGAGAAGCTGTAGTTGTGGAAACTTTCCGGCACTAGAGGTGTTATGTGGTTGTAAGATGTTGCTGATGGGGTTTTTTTTTGGTTAATTTAGGGTCATCATGGATTTGTGTGTAGGTGCTTGGCTGGTCTGATTAAGTATATTAGGTAACTTAGGGAGTATTTATTGTCTTGTCTTCATTGGTAATCTAAGAGACAAGAAATTCCTGAGACTGGCTTTGTTCACGGGCAGTCACTGCAAAACCATCTTTATCTGTAGGAAAAGTTGGTCCTTTTATGCTCGTCAGAATTTATCACAAAACAAGCACATGATTCATTTTCCAATCCAAAGAAAAGTTTTGTATGAGGGGAAACTCAAATCTGCCTTTTAAATCTCTAGTGAGAGCAAAATAAAAAAGTAAGCTATGTTCATTGAAGACGTGTGTTGCTTTCCTGCAGGGAACTTTGTAAGTGTTTCATTTTCCTTCCTTGGCACAAATCTCACAAGACTTTAATAATTTGTGAAAGTACATTACTTAAAAAAAAAAAAAAAAGATATCTTGCTCATCCTTATGTAGAACGGTACTTTATTTTAAAGGCTCGATTTGAGCATGGAACAAATTGATGAAATTGTCGTACAAAACCTTTAATGCGTTAGAATGATTACATTTGGAAATCATTATGTATACAAGTAGTTATTACAGAAATAACCTCCTTTGTCAAGTGTTCTTGGCATGGAAGTAATCAGCATCTTATCCCATTAATTGTTTGAGAACTCTGAAATCTTTAATGATTTTTTTTTATGGAAGGGATTCAGTCAAATGCAAATGACTCATTGAAGCACTTAATCACAAGACAAATAGTGATTCTTTAGGAAGTTTTTAAATGTAGCGTATTAACCGTAGGTACAGCGCTAACTGCTTTTCAGTTACTTTTCTCACAGCAGTTTTCTTTAAAGATCCATCGCTAGTCAGAAATTCATAATAGCTGGACTGAGAAACAACATGCTTGACAGATGTCAAGGCATCTGTGTCTGACACCGCTTCAAATAGATTTTTTCCCTTTGAGTGTTAAAAAAATGAATTGACTTCTGGTCGATAGAGACATGTATTTTTCAATGGATATTGACAATCAAACATCATCCTTTTTTCACAGGTCTGATTACAACCACGTCAAGAAAATTGGATCGGGAACAGCAAGCAGAGCATTTTTTGGAGGTAAGATTAAGTGGAAAATATATGTTAAAAGGTTAACTGATTTTTATGGTTTAAAATCACTCCTTCCTGTTCCAGGAGAGTAGTATTCTCCATTCTCTCAATATATGACCTGCACAAAGATGGGAATTGCCTGGTTATACAGAAGAAATAATACATTTTGCAATTGTCAAGCGCAGGAAAAAATTGACCAAATATGCACAGCTCTTGTTTTCCACCTTTCATCTCCTTCAGTTAAACCTTTTATTGTAGCCCTTAAATTCTATTTGTGGCAGAAGTTTAGAATATCCAGAGCAATTTTTCATTTTTCTTTTATTGGTAGAACCACCACAACCCTGCCAAGATTTTCAGTCTCTCAGGTTAAAACTCGTTTACCTTCAGTTTTGCATCTCAAATCTAACATACAAGCTATTCTTCTGCATGAGCGCAAACTTTGAAGTTGCTCACATTCACTTGCATCATCATCCATATTCATGAAGAATTTCTCATCTTCCATTTATTTGGACTATCAATGACAATTTTCAAGTTAAAAGTTGCCCTCTAAAAAGAGTGCCTAAACCGTTCCGTGGCCCTTAGGTAAATGTTTGTCTTTATAAGTAGCTCACATGTGTTGGATGTGGAGTGGTATACTTGTGAACTACTGGGTTTACTACATACATTTTCTTTCACATTGCTGTACATCATGCTTTGTTTTTTTCCTTTGGGTATAGAAGATCCTTGACTATGTTCTCTTGTGAAATAAGGAATTTGTGAAATAAAGAATTCTTGATTCGTGTGGGTACAAGTGAAAAAGATTTATTGTTGCACATAACGATTCCCAATATGTATTTTAGGAAATTCTCTTCAAATCTGTACAAGTAAAAAAGCATCTGGACAAAACAGTTCCTAATGTAATCACTATCTGGCAGCAAAATGTAGTTAGATATACTTTCATATATTCCATGGTTATTTTTGTTTGTTAGAAATCCCAAATTGTTTTAGGTAGTGCAGAACATGAGACAAGGTTTAATTTATTACTCTACAAGTTTGTTGGGCTTTTTTCTCGATAATTCACTGCAGATTCTTGCACATACCAGGCCATAAATAAATGGAGGGAAATAAGAGGATTTTCCCTTTTCTAGGATTTATTAAGTTGGAAAGTTAATAAAGTAATCATGTGTTCCAAAACCTGCAAGCTTTACAGTTTATATTGTCAAAGAAGATTGCAAACTGAATGAAATTGGCATTGATATTTAAATGTATTCATGAGAATCTTAGATCTGTAAGTCTCTTTTCCAGTTATGTTTTTGCCTCAGAGACCACGCCAAATCCACATTTGCCAGAGGATTCCCATACAGATGGGGAAGTGTTACTAATAACAGCAAAAATAAAAAACAATCAGTTATAGGAATTAGGCTTTAGTCATCAATACAAGTTAAAATATTCCTTCCCCTGAGTTATATCTCTTTTGAGAAAATAACCATCTGCAAGATTTTGAGGACTGAAGACGCACTAGAGGGAAATTGGTGTCATAGGATACTCCAAGGCTTGTGAATGGGGATTGAAGTGGAGGGCAGGCTACAGAGAAGAGAAACACCTGAGCAGGGTGTCCTGGGAAGCACAGAGAGAACCACACTGTTGTAAAAGAAACCTGGGAATGGCATGTGGGAAAGGGAATGGGACTCTGGTGGGGACATGGCCCCAGTGGCCAAATCAGCTCTTTGAGTTGCTGATGAATCACTGCCTCTTGGGAAGCAGGTTCCTGGGGATCAGAGCAGATAGGCAGCTGGGGATCCAAAGCCAGGCTGGCCTAGCTGTGCTTGTTCTTGTGGCACACTCAGAAAACGTTTTCTAAAATGCCTGGCTCTCTGTGTGTAATTAACCCCCTGGAGAGGCCTTAATTACCAAGACAACCGTGGTCTCCCAGTAGTACAGTATTTCCCTTCCGGCTTCATTTCATACCCTTTTTCCAGTAGTCTGTCTGGTATAAAAGAGAGCAAACTTGTCTCCCTTTGAAAAGCTCTGAGTAGTGCTTGACCTAGCAACCCTTGCTCCCCTTTGCCCAGTGCGTGTTTGAGGCACTGACAGACCCTTCCTAGATACAACTTTTTAATTACTTTTAATAAGCCTCTTTTTCCTACCAGAATTTGCCAGGGACATTATATCCATAGCAGCCAATACTTACTGAGCAAATTCCATTAGTAACAGTATTTCCGTCTCTTTCTCAGAAATTGTTAGGGAAACAAGGTGAAATAAGACAGCAGATATTAGTCATTGTAATTGTGTGTAGTGCCAATGCTCATCCAGACCTTCACCTGGTCTGGTGGTAATTGTGATTGTGTGTAGTGCCAGTGCTCATCCAGATGTCCACATAATCTGGTGATGGCTTAGGGTGGCTCTTTAGGAGATACCTGTCCCTGCCCATATTGCAGAAAACATTAATTGCCAGAGAGGACTGGATATTGATTTTTAAGGCTGCCATGCTTAGGAAAGGTGAATCTAAGTAGCTCACCTTGTAAGTACACAAGAAATCTGTTGTAAAGTAAGTACCGAGGCCAGGTCACCTGTACATCTCTTCTCCATCCTCCTTTATTTATCTTATTTGGATGTATGGATGTGTGTCCACATGACTTTTTTAATACTATGTGCCACAGGACTTACCAAAAAGTATGTCCCAATGTGAGTGTAGAAATATGTCAAGACCCCGATTTAAAAGATACATAAGCGAGACACCCTTTTAAAATAATTGAGATTTTATTATTTGTTTGGGGCGTGTTGTTTGGGGAGGGTTGTGGGGGTTTTTTGGGTTTCTGGGGGTTTTTTGGGGAGAAGAATTAAAAAGAAAAGTATTTTGTTTCCCAGATTTTTTATTGATTGTGGCACTTTCAGTGCTTTTTTTTTTTTTTTTTCAGCTCCCAAGTTGAGAGCTTAATTTGGTTGGTTTTTGGTTTTTTTTGCCACATTCATAATGTCTTGTATGGTTGCAGGTTTTATTCAGTGCTTTCTATCAGGTAGAATTTTTTCTGCTTAGGGTTAAATTGGATGCTCTTGAATTTTATACAGGATGGTCTCTTGCTTTAGTGGATTCTTACTAATGGAATGGTTCTGCCTGAAACGGGAGGAAAATGAAGTTTAGATTGGATATAACAAAGAAGTTCTCTACTGTAAGGGTGGTGAGGCACTGGAATGGGTTGCCCAGGGAAGTTGTGAATGCTCCATTGCTGGCGGTGTTCAAGGCCAGGTTGGACAGAGCCTTGGGTGACATGGTTTAGTGGGAGGTGTCCCTGCCCATAGCAGGGCGGTTGGAGCTAGATGACCTTAAGGTCCTTTCCAACCTTAACTATTCTATGATTCTATGATTAACTTGCTTTCTCACATGAAGAAAGCCAAAAGCATTTGCTTTATTTCACAGACTTTTCTTAAAGATTCTATAGTTGGGATGAAGAATTTAAATATCCATCTGAAGCAAGAAATGTAATTCTGAGAGTTACCTGCTTGCTTTGCAAGTAAATGACGATAGTGACGTGTTTCCGTGAGGTGCACTTGCAGGTTTCGGGTGATCTGTCTTTATTCTCCTTCAATAATTGGACATATGACCCTCTCCTTTCCTTCTTTTACTTCCTTCCTCTTCTGCATGTGTGTTGTCTTCTAATAATTTTTATGCTAACACTTGACTTTATCTGCAATGGTGTCATGCTAATTTACGTAAGCTAGAAGTGGAGATTAGTAGAGTTTGAGCTATAGAAAAAACACAGAAAATAGTCTGTCTGGTTTGTTCTGCGCATGTCTTTTGTGGGTGCCTCCAACTCCTGGTCTGACAGCTTCACAAACGCTAGTGATTTTGCTGTGTGATTTTATGCAACAGCTGCTGGAGTGATGGATGTCGAGTAACAAACGTAAAAATTAAACCATTTCATGCAGGATCTGCATCCTTGTATTGTGTCAACTGATCATGAGATGTCCAGAATATGAATAATTCCTGGTCTGCTTTCCAGTATACATGTATAGTTTAACGGGAGAGGATTGTTGAACTCAGGCTGCGATTCATTGACTTGCATGTTCAGCCTGGAGGGTGGATCTGAGCACATGCTTTCTCCCTTCTGAGTGGTTTCTGAACTTGCTGTTATGGATGCTGGGTTCCTTATGCCTGCATCACAGAAAGCCTCTGCAAGACGCTTCCTCTGCTGGGGAGTTCAGTTTGCTGGGAAATGCTGGGGCAAGACCTGTGTTTAGCAAACAAATGAGCCAGAAGGGCTACAGGCTTCAGTGTGCAATTCTAGCAACAGTCATCTAGCAACAGTCATTGAAACTTTATGATTGCAGGGATAAATTACCTGAGTGAGAGATGATCTTTTCATCCTCTTAATAACAGTATATAGCAAGTTGATGCTTCTAAAGTGCTGAGGCTATTTAGTTCCTCCTTGATGAGCGCACGTGATGCAGACTTTTAAGTTATTTAGCCAGTTTTGAAAATTACATCCTTAGTGTCTCTCTGTTCCTCCAAACTGTTTAAATTTACCACTGTGCATTTATTCAGAAGTAATCTTTTAACATCTGTCATGGTGAAAATCTTGTCCATTCAAAGCTTTTCTAAAGAATAAAAATAGGTATTAGTAAGCATGGTCAGAACTTTAAATCTCTTCAAGAGTGATAAAGCAACTGAAGACAGCAGGTTTAAAAATACTGTTACAACAGCCCCAGCCTTTCAGGATCCGAGTCATGTACCATAATTATTGGGAGGAGAAGTGGGAGCAGAGTGTTGGCTTAGCGCATCTAATTTTTAGCCAACTTGGTGTTAGCAGAATAGTAGCAGTACCTCTCAAGTGCCTGCAAATCAGTATATACAAGCCTCATCAATCTTCCTGCTGTGATGTTTGAGTGTAGCTCTGAGAAGGATGTCAGTAACAGTGCAAGGGGTTGTAATGAAGATAGATTGCTAAATTTGATGTGTCAAAATACATGGGCTGAGTGAAGCGTATTGGTTTCTATTTACTGTAAGTACACTAACAGGGTACAATAAACTGTGTTACATGGTGTGTATTTATATGCAGTAATTAGAGGGAAGCATAATAATCTGCTGTAATTGTAGCCTTCTAAAAAGAATTCAAATTTCCACTCATTTAATGTGAAATTGTAATTGTGAGGGGAGTTCTGATGGAGGGACTATCATTTGGAATCTGGTCTGGAATATCACAGGGGAAATTGCTGCTGGAAATTTACGGCCAGAGTTTGCAGGGAAGAGTGGGTTTTAAATCTCGAAAAGTAGCATTTTAAAATAGCACTGCCTCTCAGTTCTTCCCACAAACACCACACTGATGGTTCAGCTTTGGACTGGCGCTCTGTTCTCTGCCATCCTCCTCTTTTCCTCCAGCATCTCCCACACAAGAACTTAACAGATTTAATCTTGTTTGGTTTCTGAGCCTATTTAGTGAGGCTGTAGCGTTTTGCCGTTGGGGCTGCCTGAAGTCAGGGGTCCTTTGTAGAAAATGCAGTGTTTTCTGAAGGATATAGGCAACCGTGTGGCAATATACTCGTGTGTTTTTACAGGAGAAGTATAAAAGATGAAGTTCATTGGGTTTATGTAGCTGAATAGTGCTCTACAGAACACTGATTGCTTAAACCCTGAATTATGAATCTGTGTAAGCATTTGTTTCATGGATCTTTAGCATTGCCCACATTTGGCAGAGAAAGCTGCATTTTTTCTCGGTGACATGCCGGTGATGGGGTAAAAATGAGGCAGTGTGTCTGATTGAACATTTTGTCTGAGGTTTAAATGGCTCCAAAGGCACATGCCTTTCCCTTTTAAACTTTGAAGCCTATCAGATGATGCAAGGGAAATTAAAGAAAGAGGTAAAAAGCCTCTTATTTCCAGCTTGAACTTAAAAATTGTTACTGGCTGTGCTTAGTGGAAATAGCAGGACTATTATTTATTACTTCAAAGATACTTGAAAGGATTTTTAGTCAAACAGTAGGTATGTAGATGCAACTTTCTCAGAAGACAATAAAACCTGTATGATGATGTCAGCTTTGAATGGTGACACATTAACCTTGCATGTCAACTTCAAAGTTGGGGGAAAAAAAGAAAAGGAAAAAAGAAAAGGAAAAAGGAAAAGAAAGGGAAGAATAAAAACAGTTCTAAAAAAAAATCAGACCCATGTTCCTCTTCTACCACCTCTTCATGGGTTTGTCAGCAAAGGGTGAAGCTGCCTAAGGGATAGGCCAGCGTGGTGGTGGATCTAGCAGTGACCTGAGTTCCCAGTGTAGAAGGAACATGCAGAGTTCGCTCATCCCATGCTGCAGGTTTCCATCCTGTGCCCTGTGTTCTTCAGGAGTTGTTAATCTGCATCATCTTCCTAGAGACACATGGGGCTGCATCAAGTTTGTATTTTCAGAAGCAGACAACAACTTCCCAAAGTCAGGGGATGACGGGAGGTTAAAACCCTCTTTCAAAGCCAGATTTGCATATGACATTGCACACTGCTTCTCGTGTGTATTCAGGCAGAAAGTCTTACACAGCAAAATATAGGAATAGTCCTAGTGTGATTCATCTGTCTGCTGTGATAAGTGGTCTCCTCGATTAACTATTGTCTCTAACTGATGTGATTCAATAAGTTGAAGAATTATCGAATGCATAACTGGAAATATTACTAGTTCAGTCAGTTGTTAACTAACTGAGTTGCCTCAGTGCAAGAGATATGAACAGGAATTATAAACTGCAAAATAATTAAAGCGTGGCATTTTTGTGGGTTATTCTCTTTTCTTTGATTACTGCAACTCTCAATAGCTCCCAGATGTCCCTTTAATTTAGGTAGGGACTTGAGAAGTAACACAAACAACAAAGCCTAAGCATTGGGAAAACTGAGTTTAATAACATTTTTCTTCATGCATGTGGAATTCTAATTTTGTTTTCTTATTAAATAAGAAAAAGTTCTTCATAAAATAATAATAATAGGGCAAAATGAGTTTGAATTTAAAAAAATGCTTGTGTATTTAAATTCCTTAATGTTCCATTTTAAATTCAGGTAGCCAATGGGAAATGTACACACAACTCTGATGGCATAATTTATACCAAAGGCAAAGAGCAGGACTGAGTCCATATATATCAAATACTAGCAGTGTCCCTCAGCTCATTTCATATATTCAGTGAAATACCAACTGAGCCTTGAGAGACTGCAATGTCTATGACATTTCCACAAAATTTGTAGACTTCAATTCAAGCCTGAGGATGCCCTTTTTTTCTTTTTGCCTTGTGCTTATGGCTGATTTCAGCCTTTATTTCTTTAGATACTATTCTTCTAATTCTTTTAAATCTCTCAAGATTAGATTGTTTAACTTGAGGAATGTTTTGCAGATGCTGACATAAGGATGATATCAAGGATAAACACACTAGTGACAGCTCAATTATCCATCACTTATATCCAAGTGATCCTGGCCTCCTTTGGAGAGTGCTTAAAGCAGCCAGCTGATCTGGTACTGTATGGAAATTCTTACATTGCAGGATTTTTGTCCAGCATTAAAAATCTCACACTTGTTTGGTTAATCCATTCTCTTGATTCAGGATACCAATAGCAATGAAGAAAAGCAGTCCTCTTTTCTATGTTTAATGAACTTCCTAAATCAAAATTCTTTGTAACTCAATGCACAAAACTTTGAGGTTTTGTTGTGAATGCTTGGTAATTGTAGAAATTAATCAAGTAGTTTATAGGCCTTTTATAGACATATTATAAGCTTCTGCTAATTTATTTGGGTATTACAATAAAAAAGCACAGCTCATTTATTCTTTAGTCACCCCTTAGCTCATGGAAGAGAATTGATTTTCCCAGTTCATCGATACATACAATGACAGATTTACTGTCTACAGTGGAATGCGGCCCTAATTATATTTTCAACAAAATCGTGTTTCACCAGATAGTGAGTCTGCTAGAAATGGGCAGGGAACAATTGATATCACGAACCTATTATCCATTTAGATGAAAAGTTAGCACGCTATAACGATACAGATGATTTTGCAGGTTTGCGTTCTGAAGAGCATGCATGGCAAGATCAAAGTTGTCCGTGTCTGGGGCTTTGGATCACACACTGCTGTCTACCATGGTAGCTGTGTCTCATTAGAAAAATCACATCTCTGATTGCCTAGAGCTTTGCCTTAGTTAAGGAATGATTTGCATATAGCTGGAGTTTACAGAGGGGAGGGAGCTTGTTTTACAGATTTCGTAAATCACTGACCGGAACTAATGGGTCATGAAATGAAGAAATGAAAATCCATAAACCACAGTGCTGTCAGCTTTTTTCATGCTGGGCATCAAATGCCTCTTTTAGGATTTTCCTTATGGACCCACAGCAATCTAGCAGCAGGTCTTTAAGCACCTCATTGCTTGCAAGCATGGAAGGAGATACAAAGCATATAGGTTTAGTGTGCTGTCTTATAAGGCGTTTTCTGCCACTTCTTTAGGGGTAACAGAGAAGGTGGATTGTGCCAGGAAACAAATACAGCCTATGGGTTGCCACCCTGCATGGTCCTGACCGTCTCCTGGGAGCCTAGAGGTGTATCAACATTTCCTAGACCCTCTGAACCTAATTAAAATCTCACTGGATTTAGCATCATGCAGTTATGAAGTCAAGTAGTGCAAGAAGTTGCCCTTTTGGGTGACTAGCATTATGTTAAGACATACATGAAGTCACTGTGAAGAGGGCAAAGTCTTATTTAGTATCCTGTGGGCTGGTTGAGTTCCTTTGCTTACCCTGAGTGATGCGCTTAGTCTGGCTTTAGTAGGAGTGATTTTCTTGAAGTAATCCCTGATAATCCCCAGGACAAGAGAATTAGACACCAGTACCCACGGATGCATTGCTCCAGGTATGTCTGGAAAAGGGGTGAGTGAGCATGAGAGAAAAGCAATTTAAAATATACCCTACACCTGCTGCTTTTGCTCTGTTTGCAGAACTACAAGGTGTCAGAGCATTAGATCAATGCAAATGGGATGGGAATGTATTATTAAAACACTAAACATTATTGTGTGATTTGAAAATTGGGTCTGCATCCAAATGTTAAATGCTGTTGAAATAGAGAGGGATATATTAATGGTCTCATTTTATTAACCTCCTCATGCTAATCATGTGTAGACAAATTCTGTGGTTAGTCTATACCAAGTTCTTCTTTTCAAGTCAAGATTTAGGAATTTGGTCTAATGTTGCTTTCTCACTGAGGGATTAGCTTGCAGATTAGCTCAGGGTTAACAGGTTTTTTCTTCATTGTATGTTTCTTAAGATCTGTAGCTCTCTTTTTTATGGGCTGGAGCCCACCTACCAGGCCTAAATTGGTTGGATATACCCTTTCAGGGTGTCTCTTTTGCCAGGCTCCGTGCTTGGCAAGACAAAGAGTCATTGTGAAGGACACGCTGCTTTGCTAAATCTTCCCATTTGTTTTATGAATGTACCAATGTTTTAATCTTCTGCAGAAGCAGCAGGAAATCTTTCACATGATTTGAGTCTATTTTAGATGTACAGAGTCTTTGTGTTATCTGAAGCATGTCTGCTTTAGTGCTGTATCATGTTTTTTGTAGCATTTGCAATACCCATCAGCTGCCAGACTGTTAATTTATGTCTGTAAGTGTTTGAGCGCACACATGCATACACACACATTTTGTGGAGGTGTCAGTTTCTTGCCTTCCTAGCTAAGACCAAGCTGAGTGTTGCATTTAAGGCAGGGGAGCATCTTCTTTCTCAGTTAGGAACACATTGCATCTGTACTGAAATCTGTGGGCATAGGAAATCCTAGTGTGCCTTTTAATTAATCCATCATTTAGAAGCATGGCCTTAAACAAGTTTTGTATCCTTATGTCCTTTCCTCCAGGGTGATCTGTACTCGGCTCTTGGGAATTCATGCTTGTTATCTCTAAAAAAAGTTAATTTGGGGATATTTGCACAGCCATCATTTATAGAAACCAAATCCAACCACCCTGCAATACGTCATGTAGGGATCCCAACACTAAATCTCCAATTCCTTTTACTTGAGTAGACTTTGGTTTGAGATATGGCTTTTGATCACAGGCTCTTGCAGTGTCCATGGAGTCTAACTGGAGACGGTTCCCAGGACACCCACAGTTTAAACAGTACCTTTCCCAGATCATCTTCACATGTGAGCCCTTTGGTTTACATTCTGCCTCTCCATAATGGAAAAACTGGAACAATTCTTTCCTTTTTCAAGCTCTGTTTGATTATACTATCTCCCCTACAGGTCTCTTTTCTCCATCATGTTGAAGATCATCCTTATTCTTGAGATCTACTCTCTTCAGTCATACTGTCTGTCTAGAGTAACATCATTGGGTTTTATCAGTGTTCTGATTATTTTTTAGTTGGTTGGTGTCGTGGTTTAAGCCCCTCACGCAGTTCGTTCACTCACTCCCCCCTCTTTCTTCCCCCAGCTCCTGGGGGAAGGGGGAGGAGAATCGAAAGAATGCAATTCCCACAGGTTGAGATAAGAACAGTTTAGTAACTAAAGTATAACACAAGACCACTACTGCTACCACCAGTAACAATAACGACAAGGCAAATACAAGGAAAGAATACAATCACTCACCACCTATACCCAGCCTGACCAAGCAGTGCACCCCCACCTTCCGGGACTCTGCTATCCATTTTACATCCTGGGCAAGACATGCTGTGGCACGGAATACCTCTTTGGTCAGTTTGGGTCAGGTGTCCTGTCTCTGCTTCCTCCCGGCTTCTCCTCCTCCCTGGCAGAGCATGAGGCTCAGAAAGTCCTTGGTCAGACCAAAACATTACCAAGCAGTAACTGAAAACACTGGTGTTATCAGCGCTGTTCCCAGTCCCAAAATCAAAAAGACAGCGCTGCACCAGCTACCAAGAAGGAGAAAAATGACTGCTGCTGCTGAACCCATGACAGTTCGTAGGTTTTGTCTCCGTCTTGTTAATGCTTTTCTTATCCAGGTTTTTGTAATTTCCAGTATTGGTGATGTACTGAAAACTCTTCATTTTCCAATATGCCTCAGTCCATGCACTTGGTGTACACCTTGAATACACCTTGAATACACGTTTTCTTTGAGTCTCATTGCATCCCTTACAGTCTTCTCACCAAAGCCTGTAATGTGTTTCAGTGTTACATATTTTCCTTCTTTATCATACTCGCAGATTGCCACGCTGTCCCTCTGCCATGTAATCCTTCAACATTCAGCTTGAGCAAAAAAGACATACTGGAAAGGGTAGGATAATGTCATGCAAAAACATGGTAGCCTGAAAACACTGTTTATTTTTTTTTATTTTAAATATAATTTGTTACGTGTGCTGAAATGAGGTTGGAGTATCCAGCATAATTTATAACATGACACAAATTAAAGTATTTACTAGACACCTAGAGATAAGAAAATCTCTAATCAGGTTGAGAATCAGCTTAATAAGCAGATTTGACACCTTTTTCCTCCCTAAATATATTATCATGGAACATAGGAATCCTAATGCTTTCCTTATCTGACTTCAGCTTGATAATAATCAGAGACCAAACAATTCTTCTGCTTTTTATGAAGATATGATTTAAACAGAAAAGTGCAAAGGCCCTGAAGCATTGAGTGCTATGAAATCTGCCCTCAAAAGCAATAATTTTCTTATCCCAGGCAAACAAATTTCAGTTGTCAGGAAACAGATTAATCTCCTCATTCTGAAATGTAATATTGCTGTTTGTTAATCTCCAGTGATACAGAGACACTGAAAATGTTATCATAGCAGTTCATTTTATGTTTTGGCAAAACGTACTTTCTTTGGCAAGGGATATTCTAAATACTCAAGAGCCAGGATTAACATCAGTAATTGGGAGCAAAAAGACAGAACCAAAATAATGAATTATTTTTTTCTCACATTGTCTAGGAAAGTAAAAAATACAAATATTACTAATAGTGGTCTGTCAATTCATGGCTTTGACTTCTCTGAAGAGCAGCTTGTATCCTTAATGCGGATACCAACAAATAGCTTAATACTTTCTGTCATAGCCTCAAATATATTTGCTTTTCCCTGTGAATCTTGTTTCCTTCCACTGTCCTTCCAGATAATTTTTAATAAAATTAATTTAAATGAAATTAATTAATTAATTAAAAGTAAAATGTGTTCTTAACCCTCAGGGCCAAACAACAATTTTAAAGACTTAATTGCAAAAAAACATGGAAAATTTAAACATTTTTTTACATTGCCACAGTTTAAAGAGCACTCAAAATATTTCTAGAAAGTTGTTTTTAGACTACACATTTTAGCTAAGCAGAGGTGATGCTTTATTGTGTGATTTGTCAAAGTGTGCCAAAATGACCTGGCCTCTGTTGACTGAGAGAGATGCAGAAGGCAGAGTCAAGTCCATTAGCTTTCTGTCAAAAGAAGACCATAATGTGTATCGGAAGGAATAGGAAGATGATCTGACATGTGAGGTTCACTCTCATACAGTCCTTATCCTCCTCACCAAAATCCTGTTATTCAGATGTATCTGCACAAACTCTTTCCGTGTAGCTTTGGCCATATGTTTATGGGATTAAATTGAATACTGTAGCCCAGGTTTTGTCTTTTTTTTTTCATTGGCATTTGCCACATATATGCGCAGTTAAGGGTCTTTCACTGTTCTTGTTGCAAAGCGCTTGATGCCTCCTGGGTGCGGTGTTAACTGTAGCACCACAGCTAGGTAACCACATTTTAGAGAGTAAAATAACATTGAGTTTAAATGCCTTCTCTTCAGGCATTTAATACTTAAAATACACATCTCTCAGTGTAAAAGTATCTTTTGAAAGCTGTGGCTTTTTTAATCAAAAGAAGTCTGAAGTGTTCAGAAGATCTCTTTTTTTCTGCAGCACTGGAAGGCTGTCTGGTGATGGATCACACTGGTGATAGGATGCCCAGCTTCGTGCGAGCTGCTGAGCTCCCAGAAAGAAATCCTTGCTGCTGCAGCACAGTGCTCAGCATGAGGCAGCCGTTTATCCTGCTTCTTGACAGAGCAAATTACCCTACTAGGAGCTGTGGGCTGTGTTTTCAGTACCTCGTTCCGTTCCTGCGGGGTTAATTTGCCTTTCCATATAGGAGAGATACGTGAAACCCTAAATCACTGTAGTATCCCTTTGCAGGACTTGCTCCAGGAGCTCCATGTCTCTCCTGTACTGGGGAGCCCAGCACTGGATGCAGTATGGTTGTGATGTTTTAAAATTGTACCTGCACTGCAGGAGCAGAATGTCATCTTCGTATTATTCAGACACATAAAGATCCCTTTCTAGGACTCCAGGCACTGCACAATTAATTAATTATAATAGTATTAATTGATTAATTAATATTAATAACCTGAACATTTTTAATGTGTTCTGTTACTCAGGGAAATTAACTTTTGGGCCAGGACTTTTTATTTTTTTTCCTACAACACATTTGGAATCTTAAATCTTTGGGACAGCATTTCCTGTTGTATTGTTACCCCCAAATGACCTTGCTGCTATACACGCAGTATGGTCTTGGCACGTTCTGAAAATTATTTGTATACATCACTGTTTGCAGGATCCCTGGCTCTATCTGTAACAAGACCAAACAATGGGGAAACAGTCACGTTAAAGGAAAGTATTGCTTAGGAAATTGCTGTTTCTTTAAAGGAAACAGAAAAATCTCACTCTTCCCTGGGTAGTAAAGTAAGATTCTTCCTAGTCGCTTGTAATGGATATAGTGGTGGTGGTGCTGCAGTAGTGAAAATCTTCTCTACCCTTTAGTAAAGACAGCTTTCAGGTACTTGTTATTGCACTCATCTCTTCGTTAGGGACTGCAGTGATAGAACTATGGGTTCAAACTTAAACAGGGGAAATTTAGGTTAGATGTAAGAAAGAAGTTCTTTACAGTGAGGGTGGTAAGGCACTGGAACAGGTTGCCCAGAGAAGTTGTAAATGATCCATCCCTGACAGTGTTGGAGGCCAGGTTGAATGGGGCTTTGAGCATCCTGGTCTATTGTGAGGCATCCCTACCCATGGCCAGGGGGGTGGAACCAGATGATTTTAACGTCCTTTCCAACTGTTCTGTGAATCTTACTCAAGCCCAGGGCTGGGCAAAAGCTAAATGAGAAATGAAAACTACCAAAATGAAGTTGTTGAGTTCTACGTGCAGCCCTGCTCTCACCAAAGTCAATGGGAAAATCTCCATTGATTTCCAAGTCACAGGATTTCACAGCTGGGCAGGTCCTTTACCAAGAAGATATCTGTAATTCTGTGGCTGCTCAGACAACATGAGCTCAATTCAGCAGGGAAACACTTGCCTTTAGACTTTCCCTGTGTGTATCTATCCATGCAGCAGGTATGTAATCCACCACCCATGATGTGGATGGGAATGCAGAGGCTATTCAGGTGTTTCTGGAGGCTTACAGAGGTTCAACAGAGCTGAAAAGAGAAGTAAACTACGTGAAAAACAGGCTTAAAGTGAACTGGTCCCTAAACGTTCACTTAGCTGTGTCTGTCTTGTCTAGTGAAAAAAACAGCAAGGATTTTACTGTGTCTGATGAAACAGGGTCCTAATGTACCCATCAGGGAAGGGGCTGATTGCTCTCATCCTTTATCATTAGAACAGTTATCTGAATTTCAGTTTCACATCTTTTGCATGGGATATAACACCTAAATCCATTTTCTAAGCTGTTTTCAAAGCTGAAAACTGAGTTCAGAAAAAGTTAAGACAGTCCGAGAATGTAAGTTTTGCTTCAAAATCAGAATCTGGTTTTTTTCCCTGTGTATAATCCCATGCTGATTCTCAACCAGCTTGTAAAATTGACCCTGTGTCACTGTAAACTGGATAGTAGATATTTATAGGACACTTAAAATCGAAGACAAGTGGAGATTGAGATAATAAGGCTTGTCTTTGTTGCCTATTAGATGAAACTGTGATTAAATATGGCCCAATTAATGCTTATTATCTGTCTAAAATTAATTTGTCACAGAAAGTTGTGAAGTTGGCATCAAGAAGTCAAGCAGAATTTTTTATTGCTAAAATCAAAGCAATTATTGATGTGATTTCCTTTAACCTGGTCTGACAAAAACAGAGTGATACTGTCATTTAGAAAACTGCCTTGGGAAGAGCCATCAAAACCCATCTCCTTATTCATGCTTATTTGCTTTACCTTGTTTTACTTATATTCCATACTGATTTTCTAAGCACTTTTTTATGCTACTTCATATGATATCTTAAGATGTAGTCCTCATCTGACTCCAAAAATTACTTTATTCAGACAAGCGTGAGTATCAAACTTCATTTTGCACCTCATTGCTAACTAAAGAAACTTGTATCAAATAACTTGAATATCATAAAGAAAAAATCATGTCTTCATTTTTTCCCTTCAGACTAATGAAAATGGTCACAGCAGTCTTTCTGTTTAGTGGCTGTTCACTAAAGCCACATACATTTCTGAGGCCTAAAGTGTTCATTCTTACTTTTTGCAGATTTAGATTATCTCTACAGGATTGAAAGTTGGGAACAGCCTGCAGCCCTCTGATTTTATATACTTGCTACCTGGCTAGGAAGTCAATTTTTTGTTCATCAGGTTTTTAACTGTTAAGCTCTGTTTTGAATGTAAAATTGTAGGAGCTTCATTTTTACCCTAAAGAAGCTAAATTGCATTTAAAGGTCAGAGGCTACTCATCAGGCTAGCAGCTATAAAACTGTTTTTGAAACCTTTTGCATGCATGTGTGGATGAAGAGCATTCATCTTGCATATTGTGGAAAAAATAGTGTAAGATGGAATTTGATATTTTCAGGATTTATTGATGGGCCACAAAATCTTTTACCGTGAGTTCTGGCTTTGCCTACTTCGGTACTGATCAAAGGCTTGTTGGTGAGTGATGGATTCTATAGTAGGGCTGTTTTTTCTGGGGAGGGGGATGTGTAGAGTAATTTACCATCTGCAGTGAAATTGCAGAATGCATCACCAAAACTGTAGTTACACAATGCATTTCTCTTCAGTGGCCCCCACCCTGACTTGGGGACCTGGCAAGCCGCTCTACGTTTGGCTCTTCCACCACCATCACACATTAACCATCAATCTCTTGGGGGAATTTTGTTCTCTTTCAGCACTTCATCTTAAGCCCTGATTATTTCAGTAGCCCTGTTTGTAGCACAGATGCACAAACAGTTTATTGGCGGGTGAAGGTGGCTGCAAACTGATGACAGGGGAAGAACAAATGGCTGGAGGAGGAGCTGAAGATGGGGCTGGGTGTATCTTAATCTGCCTTTCTGCTGAAGACAAGGTGGTGTCATCCTCTGTTAACACAACGAAGTGCTACTTGTTAGAGCATTCAAAAAAGTGTTATCTTTCTTTTGAAAATACTTGGTTCTGCTTCATATAAAGTAAAGAACTTTAAGGAATTACAGAGTATATCTTTCGTCTCATTGGTGGCCAAATGAATTTGGCCACCTCCTAAGTAATAACAATATTGTTTTGAACCTGACCATCACAGAGCCTCACATAGGGGTGTTTCATCCAACATCAGAAGGCAGGGGCTGTCATCATGACAAAAATTTGGAGTCCAGATAGTTCCATCTCCCTGGCAGTGTTCAAGATCAGGTTGGATGGGGCTTGGAGCAAGATGCTCTAGTGGAAGGTGTCCCTGCCCATGGCAGGGGGTTGGAACTGGATGAGCTTTAAGGTCCCTTCCAACACAAACCATTCTATGATTCTATGTTTCTATGAAAAATTGTTTAGGAATAAGTTTTAATATTATAGTTTAGGAGAGAAGACAGTATTTACTTTGAAGACCGATAGTTTTAGTTCAAGTTGTTACTCTATTGTAGCAGAAATTGTACGACACAGTATTCCAAATGGCAAAGCAGAGCAAGCTCCTTTGTACGTTGTCTTTTCTCAGAGGAAGTTCAACACCGCATACCACATTAGCATGAGGCAGAGCTGCTGACTTACTGCAAAATAGATGGAGGGTTATTGCCACACACAGGAAATCACCTGCACGCAATTTGAGAGCTAAAAATGTTGCTGTGCCTTTATTTCACATCAGTTTGAATACCTGGGGACCTATACTACAAACCGATACAGCTGCGCACCGAAGCAAGGATGTAAAGTATATATTGCTTTGCTGCTTGATTAATTAACTCCACTGCGACTAGTACTATAGCTTGATTAAATTTTGGCAATATATCAGCATATATTTTTGAGCCCGGCATTTCTGTTGTTAATTAAAGCATAAAATAAACTATTAATATTAGGGAAAGATCTTGGAAGCGTGGATAAGATATTATGTCTTTATTAATAGCCAGAATGTTTTTCTCACATGATTACACATATTGACTGGTCTAATTGTGAAAAGAGAAATGTTGGGGGCATGTAGCAATCTGCATCATTTTGAGGAAACTGAAGAAGGTGCAGTTCCTGCTGATAGTGAAAATGAGAATAAAGTGACTTTTGTGGATAAAAATAGAAGAGTAACTGAATATTTAAGAAAAGAGCAGTGCAGTGAGCTTAGAAGTTGACGCATACCTCTTTTGAAGCACAAAACCTGAGAGCTATTCTGTTTCCTGAGTGCTAAGATTTTGGAGAAGGGCATTATCTGTAGAGGTGGGTCTGGTAGAGGGGAACTTATCAATATTTGATCACAGATGTTTCTTATCACAAGAAAGCAAAATCCACAAATGGCTAAAATAGATATCCAGGTATGAATGGAATTACAATTGACATGGAGATTGCTACCAACATTAAACTGTATAAATATCTTAATTTGCAAGCATTATGTTATTTAAAGCTGCTTGAAGTGAAATATTGTCATATTTGACTACTCATTTTCTGTTCACAAAACTCTGATTGTAATCTTCACTATCATCAGGAGCTAAACACCTTCAAAGTTTGCAGTGAAGATCAATACAGAACTTTAATCTTCTTCCTCATTCAGAGGCTGTGAGGGTACTTATAATTCTGTTTAGTAATAGATTGTTCCTAAAGAGGCTTTGTATGCCTATAAAAATTATTTTAAGCAATTGCCTATCAATCTTTATCTTGTTTGTAAGGGGTCAGTCTGAAGACAGGTAAATGTCCTTGGTTCCTTGAGTCCACATATTATCAGAGCACTATTTGGAGTATATTCTTTTGCTTTTCAAATTTTCATTCATTATATGCTGGGGTAGCATACTCATTATTGTAGCCTTATGAGGAAAGAAACAAAGTTCTTCATGTGCTCAAAATACCTTTATAGTTGTTGTTTGGAGACTGAGGTTGATGTTCCTACTATGAGCATCTCAAACTTTCCATTTGCAAACTATTTAACATGGGATATGATCTGTGTAGTTTCAAGCGCCACTTCCAGTGGTGGTGTTATCCCCTAGAAGCTCATGAAAAGTCCTAGCTGTGCAATGCTATCTCTTACCAGATGATTTCTGCTGAATCATAAATGATTAGACACTACTGTTGGGCATTACAGGTTAAGATTTTCTGTGTTTAACTCCACCAGTGGAAGTAGGGAGAACATTTGGACTTCTATAAAGTGATCAGCTTAGAGTCACTTCTGAGCAAAGTTTTCTCTCCAGTTTGTCAAAAGTAAACTTGTGGGAGCTTGACATTCCTGAGGACTGTAGTTTTATTTTTGGTAACTGAAAAGAAGGGGGAGATACTTTCTGAGGTTGCCTAAAGGAGGTTCTTTTAACGTAGGGCAGGCTGCTCTGGTGTCCTGGGAATTTAATAGAGTAATGGTTAGTTCTGCACTTACCTTAGCATCTATCCATTATAGAACACTATAAATACAGCCTGGTGCACAAAGGCTGCCAGAATCTCCAAACTGCAATGAACTTTAAAAGCAATGCACACAGAAAACCAGGTTTTTTTTCCTTTAGGGTGTCGCTATCAAGGGTAACGCAGATTCTTTCTTGTGTTGCTACTAAAGCTAAAATACAAGTCTTAGGTTGCTTTTCAGAGTTTCTGACTGCTGTTTACTGTTTCAATTTTCAAAAAGTTTGTAGAATAAAGTATGACACAGTATAAATGTAGTAGCAGAAGTAGTAGTAGTAATAGTACTAGTAATATTTCTGGGCTTTTAAGTCACTCTTTCTGGTACTTCATTCTGCCAGATCATTTGCTTGCCATCTATTGGTCTCAGTATTATGAGTCTGACAAAAGCTAAGATTTGAAGCCTCAAAGACTTTCTCCAGTACACTCTTCTAATATTTAGGCTTGTAGATACTTCAGGGAGCACTTAACTCCAAATGAAAAAGCCTTTCTTCCTTCCTTCCTTCCTGTCTTTTGGCAACACAGAGCTGAAATTACCTGATGTCATCATTAATTCTCAAATGGTATAACAGACCATTATGCGCTGCTTTCTAGTTTGAATGTGGCTGGAAGCCATTGACTTTCCTAATCAGCCACCTAGAGTGTTTGTGTCAGTAATAATCTGTATTTAAAATGTACTCTAAATTATTTATTTTTCATAGTTGGCCAGAGTGAATGGATTAATGTTTTTATGATTGAAAACAAGAGTTCCCAGTTTAGCACATTGTGAAGTAAATAAGGAAAGATGGTCATACTGATATGATTGGCACTTTTTCCTACAAGAAGTGTTTAAGTGATTTGTCTTTTGGGACAATGCTACATTCTGTTAGGATAAGTGAAATAAGCATCTGCCCACTTCTTTTCCACAGCTACCAAATAAAGGATTAGAAAGAAAAGTCACCTAGTTTCCTACAGCTAACTCAGTGTTTGTGTTGAGAAAAGAAAAACCTTTTATTTTCCTCTCCTATTCTGTATATCTTTGAGCTACGCTGCCCTCAGTTTGTAACAACAATCCAAGATGTAGTTAAGTAATATCATGATTTTCAGAAAAATATTTCCTTGTAAGAATTTAGCTGCAAATTCAGTATCTCTCTGAAGTAGGCAAAGATAGTAATTCAGTGTATTTGTCTTTAAAGTTCCATTTATCTCTCAATGAGCTCTCCTTTATAATCTTTTATTTCTCTTACTTAGGCTGAATTCCAGAGACTCTTACAATAGGTATTGCTGCTCGTTTGCACTTTGGCAGAAGAAACAAACCCATCAGTCACTAATGGCAGGGGTATGCCTCAGCTCTCAGGCTCCCTCTGATCATTTTTCTGTCTTCAATAACTCAACCAAATTATCTTCTCTAAAGTTTTCTGAAGCAAAATCGGCATTTCTGGTTGAGGGAAGGGAAAGACTTTTACCTGAAAGCCTGATTTATGCACAATCTTCAGGTGAGACGCAGGCATCTCAGCTCACTCTTTTTGCATTCAGCAGATACCACACGAGTTAAAATAAGCAAGCAAATATGACATCTTCAGCATTTAGCAATGCTAATGACAGTAATGTGGCAGTGCCTCTTAACTTAAAATTGGGTAGGCTGAGTACTTCCTTCTGCCAAGGAATGATATGGAAGAAGATTCTCATTCTTCTAAAGGTTTGATAACTCGCATTAAACACCTGCTGATTGTCTTGTTATAGTTGTTGAAGTAAGATCCCTGATAGCTGCTCTCTCCAGCTGAGTTAATAATTACCTTGGAAGTCATGAGCTTTTGTTAATGAGTCACAGTATTGGACTTTTAATTCAGGAGGGTGGTCCTCACAGTTGCATTTGCATTCTGAAATAAGAGCTAAACCACCTCCAATTAAGTTTCACTGTCCAATTCTTAGGAGTGACTGGCTCAAGGCAAAATGATTTATGTCACCAGTGTTGAGTGCTGCCAGACTGGTACTGTGTTTTAGCCAGTATTTTCACACTAAACATCTCCTCCCTGCCTTCTCCATGCTCATAAAGAGAAGACATTTTCACTTCTAACATGCTGGCTGCTGTATGTTAACAGTTAATGCTGACCTTGGTTTTCACTGAGAAGGTCCAGTGCTATAGAATTCCCTTTTTAGTTGATCTGTGGACTTGAAAATAAACATGAATATGAAAGAATATTTCCTCAATCCTGTAGGAAAGGTAACGTTAATGTCTATAGATTAAACCTATTGAAGCAGATCCTGCAGAAGAAATGGAAATTGCCTTACTTGGATTTTGAAAGTTCTGTTATTATACTGAATTTTTTATACCCTGGAGAAGGAGATATTTTTGTGTGGTTTTCTCCAAAAATAGATGTCTGATGTAAGTAAAGGGAATTTCAGGAGGCCTTGTCCTGGTCCATCCAGCTGAAGGAACCATTGTAAGGGATGTATGAATATTGTTACTCCAGCAAAGAAGTTTCCAGGTAACTGATACCTATATATGTATTGTTTGACATGGTTCAGTAAAGTCATGAACATTAAAGCCAAAGGATGAATGCAGATTCATGGCAGAAAGTGCTCATTTTAGGAAGAAAACTGTAGTGGAACTGTCTGTAAGTTGTGGTAAAACAGCAGCGATGCTTAGGATTTCACCATGGAAGTGGTATATAAAATTCATATTATTCTTGCTCTCTGATGCCATCTGACACTACTAAACATGCCATCACATTCCTTGTAAGATATTCTACCCTTGGTGAAAGGACCAAGCCTTTGTATGGTTGGTCAGAGAGTCAAAATTCAGCTCCTTTCATGACTGTATCCCAGCTGTGAGAGGTCGTATCTTCTGCTTAGGCTGTGTTGACACAGCATGAGCATCAATACCTAACCAGAAGGGTAGAAGGGATAGCAGCTGGCTGGCGTATCTCAAGTTGTGCATGGGTCAGAAGCAGCATGTCTGGACCCGCAGTGTGTGGATACCAGACTCGGCACATAGACTGGAGGAGGTGTTCAGCATTTAGGAAAGCACATGCTGATCAAGCAGCCATTCTTCATCTCTTAGGGAGGCTTTAACTCTGATCCTCACCATTTCCCCATCATGATTACTGGAAGATTCACAGCTTGTTGGGTTGTTAATGGCACATCTTGGCAAGCATATATTGAGGCAGTCTGTCCTTCATCTGTATCACCTTCATTTGTTTGTTTCTTTTCCCTGTCATGCCATCTGCAGGTTTCTAATCAAAAGAACCTCACTGGTCCTGAATTACAGCTTCTCTCCCGGCAAGATCTCCTGTGCCTTGCACATCTGCTTTTCACATTTCCAGAGATACCAGCTGTGAATTAGCTTGTGTATCTTTGTCCTACAAACGTCCCAACCTCTCTCCCCTCTCTGGTTACTTTTCACTGTAATTTCCAGCTGTTTAAGGATTTTGCTGAGAACTGTGATAATATTTGAATCAAAATTGCCTTAGTTAGAGGGACCCCTAAGTGCTGGTCTGATACGGTATCCTGATGGAGACGCTATCTGCAGAGCAGTGTGTTGAATGACCTCTCTGGTCCTCCCCATTTTGGTCTGGGAGCAATTTTGAACTGCCAGCAATTTGTTTTGTTTTAACGGGGGAGGGGGGTGTGAAGGGGGGAGGGGGGGAGAGGCAATATTAATATGTTTTCTGTAGGGACAGAGGAAATTTTTGCATCTTTTACCCTGTTTATAGCGGGAAGCTGAAAAGCCAGGCTGGGGTCAGGCTGATGGAGCAGAAAAGAGGGGGTCAGCCAGGGCACGGATTTACAGTTAGGGAAATGACCGCATTGCTGGTGTGAGGGCAGGTTAATTAATTAATGTACTTGCTTGCAAAGAGGGAGCTTGAACTCATGCTTCAGCTCCCGTGTCTGGCGCTTGGAGCTTTTCGAGTGGAGCTGGAGCCTGTCACTTTGAAAAGTTTTGAGTGTCACCCAGAGAAAAAGGCTTAGCTTGTACATAACGTTTTACTCTCTGGGGACATAAAGTTTTAGACAGAGTAGAATTGAGTAACCTAAGGCCTTCTGTGTTAATTTCTGCTAATTAGCTGGCAGTTCGCATTATAGCCATCGCTATTTTCAATTAGCTGTCAGCAAATATTTTCAGTGCAGCTTTTCTGCTATTGAATGGATTTCCCACAAGTTTGAGCTTACAAAACAAACAAATGCTAACTAGCTAACGTGCCACAACACTGTATTAGGCAGGATTTTAGCAGTAACCTAACAAACTGTGAGACTGTGTAGTGGTAAGAGAGGAGGATGGCTTTGTTTCTTGGGCAGTCTCTGAAGTATGTTTTTGGCATAATTGCCTGACTGTGTATACCACGGTGGTTCGCAGAGATTTTATCATTGCTATTACTTGTAAACTTTTTATCTCCCTCCCCACTTTTTTTTTTTTTTAATGCTATAAGGTTGAAGAAAACATCTTTTCCTAAAAAAAAAAATTAAGTGATGTTCTGTTCAGGAAAAATGTGTCCAGAATCTTGCTAGTATTTTCTACGCATTCGAAACATTAACCTCCAAAACAGCATTTTGTTCCATTTTTGACCAGTATTTAATAAGTGTGCCTCTGTTTCTACTAAAGCCTGTGCTGCCTGGCACCATTGATTATTGTTTCTCTGGAGTCAGCAAAAAATCCTGAAGATTTTTTGTTAACCTGTGCGCTTGCCGAGACCTTGGCCAGTTGCACCAGAATAGAACAGAAATAGGAGGGATCAGCCTCTAAGTGGGACAAAAGGTATTTGTTGCTGACAGCCTGTAATAGGGGAATTGGCTTTTTTGTTTGCTATGGAAGCTCTGAAGCTCTGGAGTGGTGAAGCGGTTGAGGTCCCCGGTGGTGTCACTCAGTGGGTGGAAAGGCAGATTCCCAGCCGTGTGTGCAGCCTTTCAGCATTATAAATGCTTGTTTGGGAAGTGTGGGGAATGGGAACTGGATGGCTGAGCACTGGTAATGAGCTGCCTCAATGGTAACTGGAAGATGGCTCATTGGTGGCTTTGCAGGGTGGGGATGGTCCATCCCCATCCAGCTCCCAGCACACAGTCATCCGCATCAGGAGGTGGCAATCCCAAGTGCTAATTGCTAACCCTGGTAACAGTCTTAGGAGCAAGAGAGGCCTGAGGTTGCTATGTGTCTTTGGGAGGACAGGCTGCACTCTCCAAACGACTTATGGGCTGATTTGGAGGATTTTGCATTGCCACTATGTAGTGCCCTACCACTGATTTTTCTGCAAATAAGGGGTTTCACTCCCTATGGGTGTCAGACTTCTCCCTTCCACTGCATCAGTTTTTAAATGTGTAGTCAAATGAAGGAAATTGAAAAGGTCTTTTACCTTTCTCATAGAAAATGTTGTAGGTTTTCTGCTGAGCTCAGTACTTAACTGGGGTTACCCTAAGTTTAGAGTTCTTGTTGGAAGGAGGGGACAAAAGCAAGGGACATTATTCCCAGAAAACTTTGCTTTGCCTGGGATTGGACATCAGGACTGCATGATTTGTAAAAGGGCACACAAACACTTAAGGAGCATTAAGAAGTTAACCAGCAAAGCAATTGATATGCAATGATTGGTATGAGCAGGGGAGAGGATGTAATATCTTGGCTCACTATCATCAAAACTTCCTACTGTGGGAATTGGCATGTTAGCATATGTAGCTGAAAGTGAAATTTGAACTTCTTTCATGCAAACAGAAATAACTTTCTGCCTTATTTCTTTCTCTTTAATAAATGCAATTGAAATATTGAGGGAGAAGCTGGAAACATATTGATTGCATTTTGAAGGCATATTATTAAATCTCTTGTTGAACTTGGATCATTTCATTTTCACAGTGCTTCAGACTGAAAATTATCAGTTCTTTTTAAGTTGCAGCTAAATTACTAATTAACTTTTGTCTCAAAGATTTTATTTCTCATGTGGTTTTGGCATTACAGTACGCTTAACGCAGCAGAAATTTTTCTCTAACCTGCCTCTCAGTGTCCCTTAGAATCATATAAACCAGTCTTAGAATTAATGAGCTGTCACATCTCAGGTAATGAATGAAAAGAACTGACAGAAATCCTTTTGTTGTTTAAGAAAGTCTAAGTAATTAATGGGAAAAAAGTGACAGAGATTCTCTCAAGATTGAAGAAAAAATGCATCTTTCAAATTCATTGCTTGACTGAAGAAACATTAATATATGTTTGCAGAAAAGCAGGGATCCTGCTTAATGGGTTAATTCCAGTTTTCTCTTCTGAGGTAAAGTTGAAGAACTTGAGATTAAAGGTTTTTATGTTTTGAGAAATAGATTTCTCATTTATTGGCGGTTTCCCATTCCAAGTTCATCTCAGAAGTAAAATATCTTCCGGATTCCTGTATTTGCCCTTGTGGGAATATTTGAGTTAGGCACTGAGCATGTTCATAGTGAGCATGTCCTGTGTGTGCAGATTTTGTAAACTGCAAGTTAGGTTTGGGAAAGGAAGGGTGTTTCCTTACGTTTTATGTGTTTTTTCCAATTGATGAAGTCCCACTGTACCCATTCAGAATACCCTCTACTGCTGCTGTTTTTCAGGTAACCGTCTCAGATGGGGGCACATCTCCCAAGCAGTCCTCTGTTTGGGTGGTGGTCCAGGTTCTCGATGAGAATGATAACAAACCTCAGTTTCCGGAGAAAGTCTATCAGATCAAACTGCCAGAGAGGGATCGTAAGAAAAGAGGGGAGCCAATCTACAGAGCTTTTGCTTTTGACAAAGACGAAGGCCCTAATGCAGAAATTTCGTACAGCATCGTGGATGGAAATGACGATGGGAAATTTTTTATTGATCCCAAAACAGGGATGGTTTCCTCCAGAAAGCAGTTCACAGCGGGGAGTTACGACATCTTAACAGTAAGTGCCCATTCATTGATGTGCAAACCCATGATCTGACTTTCCTTCAGAAATAGGCACTCCAGTCTAAAGAGTGGCACATAACTGTGTTCAATGTATGACCTATATCTAGGATTTGACTGTATTAAGAAGTCTAATATTGACATACAACTCCTGCCAAAAACTTGAGTCTGAGTGAGTGTTCATGTAGTGAACTATTACCAAACTGTTCAGTCAACTTGCAAATTGTTGGTATAAGTTGTTCCCTTAAATACACAGAAATGAAGACCAAGGGCTTGCCTGCTCACAAAATTGTATCATGTTAAACTGGGCAGATACAGGTATGAATGGTTATTCACCTTTTTTGTGGACACAGTTGCATGTCCTCATGGGGAAACAATTTCTTTCTTGTATCTTTATCCAAGTTTGGCCGCCTCAGGGAGGAGGAGTACTGTGCAGTCCATGTTGTAGTACCCTTCTCTCCACATTAAAGAGTGTAAGTATGACAGCAATTTCAGTTAAAAGAAATCACAGTCAAAATACTTCTGCCAGAACTCAAACCACATAGACAAGGTCAGAGAAAGAAAGAATACAAGATGGTGGTGTTGATGTAATGCAATGCAATGAGACCTGAATGTGCACTCTTCATCTGCAGCAATAAGCCAACAAATTATAGTTAAGGCCCTGCCCACCTTGAACAGAGCAGGGTGGCAACTGTTAGCACCAAACCCACAAAGCACATTTCTAGAGAAAGAAATACCAGGAAAGTATTTCCCATTTTTAACAGACATAGTAACAGCAGATTTACACCAGTGGTCTTGTGTAGCCAGAAACATTTCTTTTAGTTTTAAAAGAAAAACCCTTTGACATTGATGTTATTCAACAAAGCACTGATATTGTAACCTATATTCTCCCTTTCCTTAAGACTGTTGTTTATTGCTGCTCATCTTGTCTTTGCTGTGCTGAAACCACAAAGCATACCAAACCTGAAGTCTATCCATCCCTCTAGAGGACATTATAATAAAAAGAATTAGCACCAAGCAGGGCAGCTCTTAATGAACACAACAGAGAGGAGAAAGCAAGGAAAATAAATATGGCAAAAAATTAAATCATATTTGTTTTGGAGAACAGGGGAAATGATCTGAAACTGATTTAACCCAATTAATGATCCTGAAGAAGGCAATGTAAGGAATACCAGTCTTATCTGCAATACAGATGCCATTTAAAAGCTATCAAATATGGTCTGGCTGAGCATGTTTTGCAAGTGCATGACATCCCACAGGGTCATTATAAAGCTCCCAGCTTTGCTGCAAGAGGGAACCGGGTGGAGGATGAAGTCAGAGGAGAAAGCTGGTTCTGGAGAGGAGGATCTTTGTGGAGTAGTCTTGAATTGCATCTCCAGGAGGCCTTACACCATCATGGTTTAAACTTAAACAGGGTAAATTCAGATTAGACATAAGGAAGAAGTTCTTTACTGTGAGGGTGGTGAGGCACTGGAACAGGTTGCCCAAAGTGGTAAATGCTCCATCCCTGGCAGTGTTTAAGGCCAAGTTGGACCGGGTCTTGAGGGACATGGTCATAGGTTCACAGAATCACAGAGAGGTTTGGGTTGGAAAGGACCTTAAGATCATCTAGTTCTAACCTTCCTGCCATGGGCAGAGACACCTCCCACTAGATAGGCTAGTGGGATTCATCATGGCCTAAAACAAAACATTTCAGTTTAAAACAGGTCTTTTCAATGGAAAGTCAAAGTGTAATGGAAAAAAAAATGAGAATTGTGAAATAAGTGCTTATCTTCCCCTTTTCCCATGGGTTTTACATGCAACATTTCAAAGGCCATTTTCCAAGAAGCCATGTTCATGCAATAGAATTAGGCCTGAACTGTCCAACTGGGTTGCTCACTCAGAGTCCTCTTTTCTTTGTACCTGCCAGATAAAAGGAGTGGACAATGGCCGGCCCCAGAAATCGTCAACTGCACGCCTCCATATTGAGTGGATAAAAAAGCCTGCACCCTCACCCGTGGCCCTGACTTTTGATGAACCCTTTTACAACTTCACAGTCATGGAAAGTGATAAAGTGACAGAAATCGTCGGGGTGGTCTCTGTGCAACCATCTAACATTCCTCTCTGGTTTGATATTGTCGGTAAGTTGAGAGCCAGTGGGGTGAGGAAGCAAAGCGTATGGATGTATGGTTTTGAGAGCAAGAAAACTAACCATGAGCTGTGCCCCCCACCCCGAATTAAACCCACTTTCGTAATGCTGAGATGAAAATGCTGTTTTAATATAGCGATAACAATAATAATAATAATCCTGCTTTTGTTATGACTCCTTAGCTAAGCTGAAAAAAGAGCGCTGTATGGCTGAATTGTTTTTTTTCATACTATGTTATTTACTGCAATCTTAATGTTGTCTGTCATTTAAATTCTATTGTCATACTTTGCTAATCTCATTTCTAAATGTATTTATGGTACTTAGACTTGCTGTCCCTCATTTCTCTCTTTCTTCACCTTTTTTTCTGCATTCTGTTCTTTTTTTTCTGCTTCCGACTGCCCTGCTTCAAGGTGGCAAGCATGCTCGAGAGATGTTCTATATTCTACAGACAGCTTGTGGGCAGAACTGTTCAACAGAAGGTACCCTTAGTGCAAACACATTTGCTAAAATACAACTATCCAGGCTGCCTTTTATTTTTGCAAGTTCTTTGAGACAATTTATATTACATCTTTTGTAAGTGCCTGTGACAGGATGCGATGCAACACATGGATGTGCTGCGTTTCTTTCTATGACAGCTTTTACCGTATTTGTGTCCAATTATTATCATTTTATTCACGGATTTTCCGCAGTTTATCACAAATAATTAATTCAAACTTTTCACAGTCCAGTGCCATCCATTTAACTGTGAAACAGAATGGGATGCATCAACATATGGGTTACAAATGGAGCCACCAGAAGTTTGTCTTGAATGCGAGCTGAAAAAGAGAAATGTGTTTTGATGTGAGATCTCAACCACAAAATTGCCTTGCGTAAAATTGCTTATAAAAACAGGGAGTGAGAAATATCCTTAGCAAAAAGGAGGAGAAGCCTTAGGAGTCTTAAAATCACAGGGAACTCCCAGTAGGGATGTAGCTGCTAAAAAGACAGGGAGCTGAGGGTCTGACATGGTTTTCAGTGGAGAAACAGTCAATGTTCGTAAGAATCTATTTCCGGCTTCTGCTTCTGATTCAGTTATGTCATTAAAATAACTCATTTAACATCTCCAAAATGAGACTTTCCCGAGCAGCACAATGACCCTGCAAAGTTGTTGTGCTACTTAATACTTGAAAATACTCCTACATAATGCTTGTATACCTCTGGATGTAAAACAGTGTCTGCCCAAAGTGGTGTTATTTAAATGAAGGGTTATAAAGCAAATACTGTATGAAAGATTATAGAGAAACAAAAAGCCTTTGCCACAGATTTAGTGGAAAGGGTGCATCAGCAGTCTTTATTTACCAGGACTGAGCCTGGCTCTCATTTCAGCATAGCTATTTGTGAGTGGGTTTAGCCAACAGGAAGGGCAAGGACCACAAGAGAAAGGGTCTGTCAGAGTCATTTTCATCCACCTTTTATTGCGAGTTTGTGCAGATGACAGACAGGAACAGCAACGCTTCCTCTTTGAATGTGTAGCATGGCTTCCAATATGCCAACTGCATTAAAATTAAAACTATTATCATGTTCTAGGGTTCCTGCTAGCCCCTGGGGAAGGACAGCATATCTCTCCTACAGTTTTCCTCCCATTCCCTTGTTTTTTTCAGTATGCTACATGCAATTTATTAGCTAATGTTTACATTCCTTTTGTCTTCCTCACTGGCCCTAACTTTCCTCCCAGGAGAAATCCACCTTTATTGATGTTTTTGACACTTTTTTCACATTTGAACTTTTTGCTGGACTCCTCTGCCTTTTGCAGCTGTTCAGTCCTTTCCTTGGTGAATTCACCAATTCTCATTAAAATGCTGCCTGGTTAAGCACAAAGAGAAGCCCCCACTCTTCTGCTGCATTCTTTTACATTATTAGAGTCGCTTGCAATCAAGCAACACCTTGTAATAATATTTCCTTCTCACCTACCAAACTGAGATGATACTTTAATTTGTCATTTATTGTGACCTTTATGGGTAAAATAGTTCAAATGATTTAAAATAGCTTTGCTATTTAAATAACTCTAGTGGTTTTGCTATAGGCTGTAGCTCCTGCTGCTGCAAGATGCTGCATCGCTGCAGGGGGTCGTAGAGACAGGGCTTCCCTAGACTTAATGAGAAATCTGTGACCCTGACCATCCAGTGCAGTGCTGTTATCATATGAATCTTGTCATTAAATATTAATGCTGTTATAAATAATAGCACTAACAACAGCACCTGTTTCTGCAGTAGGAATAACCAACAATCCAGGGCATGCAGAAGATCCTGTTCTTCCAGACACTGCATACAAGGTGCACCCCAAGAAGTATATTGACACAGCACTGTATATTTAGATTATCTTTGTTGCCATTAGTCAATGTCAGTATGAAAAAACACTTTTTCTCCTTGTTTCTCAATGTTATCGTGTGAAAAAAGACGCTGATACTATCCTTCTGGGGAACACTGAAGTCTAATGCTGAAAAGCCCAGTGAGAGACATGGCTTATTAGTAGAAGTTAGTTGTCATGTATGGAAAGCTGTGTGGAGCTGCTGATGCACGAGATGGTTTGTGTGCTGCTGTAAAACCCAGGACTGATCCTGCTCCATCTGGTATTTTGTGATTTTGGACCTGCTCGCACAGTTCACAGTATGTCAACAAAAGCCCTGAAGGCTTATGTAGAGGCATGGTTTAATATAGAGTTTGCAGCTTGACCTTTATGTTTATGACCTTTTCAAACTAAATGGGCATGGAATTCCAGAGGACCCCTGTTTTAATGCATAACATACACTTTCTCCCCGCTAAAAAAAAAAAGGACTGAGGGAGGATGTAGTTTGGCTATGTAGTATTCTGTCTGCCTAACTTCAGCATCTAATTTGCATGTAAATTATGTGCACTTTAAACAACTGTGTAGGTTCTTCAGTTATTGAGCGCCAAGTGAGGAAGGTGTCTTGCAGGCAGGAAGATCACCTTCCCTCCATGGGCTAGAGCAGAACAGAATGCTTACCTGTTCGTTTTGTTGGGAGTGGTTGAGATGTCATACCTGGTTTCTGTTTTCAGACTGCATTCAGCGTGATTCTAAGTTCATGCAGATCCCACAATGTGAAAGACATGAACGTAGGTGGTTTCAGTTGTGTTAAATTTATTCAGTCATTTATAGGTAACTAATTTTCAAAGGTAAATCCAAAACAAGTCAGAAATCCTTATTACTTCCAGGTAAATTGAGCCCTCACTGTCTCTTTTCTTTGTTAGTGGTGGGAATGGTGTGTTGAGTACTTTGACACTGGAGCTGAGCTGCATGGTGCTAGTTTTTGCTTAAGTAGCATGTTGCACAACATCTCTCTGATTCTCCAAACAGGCCTCCCTCTATCTTTCCTTCTTCCCCCAGCCTATGCCTTTATAATAGCAGCCAAACCTTAAAAGCATATCAGAACATTTTATCAAGGGTGCTTAAATGGCAATACTTTTACTATCTATTAATTTTAATTAGTTGTCCATTGAATTCACAGTGCTACAAATATTCATTAATGTCAAAAATGTGTAGCTCTCTGCCCTCCTTTGAATTACATTCTCTGAGAACTATCTAAAATACCTTTCTGATTTTTTTCTGCTTTTTATGCCCTTACTTTCAGCTTCTTAGCAGCAAACCCAAAGCTTTGACTCCCTTACAACAGTTTTATCTGAAAATTCAGTCTGTCCTATTACTTCTTTGTAGCATGATGTAGTAAATAAATGAATAAATATATGCATGTAGTATTGCTAATGTTTACTGTTATGATTAACAAAAGTCTGTAGCCGAATTTGTATTTCTTGAGGCAGTCAGTAAGTTTATTTCCTCTTTTTTGAAAATAGAAAACCTAGAAATTTTGGCTTTGCTTCTTCTCCTGAAAATCCTGAAAACTCATCTTGGATTTTTAGGGTGAATTTGTTTTCTGCATTTCCTCTGATTGCCTGTTCTCAGCAATGTGATACTTGTAGCAATTGGCTCCATTTATCATCACTGTCCTTGGTGTTGTTAGTTTACTTTGGGACAAGACAAGTAAGAATCTTCTCTGCTGTGAGAAAATGTGTTTTAGAGGACCATTCTCTAAATTGGATCATCTCATGTGTTTCTCTTCTTCTCTACTCATCCATCACGGCATGGGAGGCCAAATAAGACTTGTGAGAAGATCTCAGTCTATCTTGACTTTATTAAGTTTGAACAGCTCTTTGCTGTCTACCACAGAAGGAAGACTCTTGCCGGGTTTTAGCTGGATTTGATTTGGGAATGTCTTCCAGAGTTCAATCTGATCCATCTTTGCATCTGAGACTGAACAAGTCTCATTCTTCAGTCATCAGATATTTCTGAGATGTGTATCCAATCCCGCTTGGTTGCTCCACTGGAAAAGAGGGAAAAAGGCCTTCTCATGGGACTCATTTGCCTACAAGTCCTCCAGATTTGCTGACACGTTTTCTTCTCAGAGAAGAATATCTGTTCCCACAGCAGCATAATCCCATCTTAAACTGCATCAGTACCTAATAGGGAACATTGAGAGGCTCAACAACTTCCCAGAAAGAATCCCCATCTAGGAAAACCAGAAAAAAATCATTGCTTGCAGCAAATGCAAAAGTCAAAATATAGGCAGAATATGTTTGGGGGGAAAAAACCCAAACAAAACAAAACACAACCAAAAAAAAACCACAACCAAAACAAACCAAACAAAAGCAACAAATAAAACCCAACAACAAATAAACTAAAAACCCCCAAACCAAACTGAAATTGAAAAGGGACAGAGATGCGGAGACCACATTCTGCAAGACCTGCATTGTAGGCAAATTCTCCAGCTGACACCTAGAAACCCCTTCTAACAGTTCAGGAAGTTTTCCTTGGCCTGTTCATTAAGCCAAATGAGTTCTAAGCTTTACATCAGGAGATCCTCTCCTGTTAAGGATACTGAGGAGGGAATCTTCGTTAGGGACTGTAGTGGTAGGACAAGGGGTAACGGGTTCAAACTTAAACAGGGGAAGTTTAGATTGGATATGAGGAAGAAATTCTTTACTTTAAGGGCGGTGAGGCGCTGTAATGGGTTGCCCAGGGAAGTTGTGAATGCTCCATCGCTGGGGGTGCTCAGGGCCAGGTTGAACAGAGCCTTGGGTGGCATGGTTTAGTGTGAGGTGTCCCTGCCCATGGCAGGAGGTTGGAACTGGATGATCTTCCGCTCCTTTCCAACCTAAACCATTCTATGATTCTACTGTTCCAAAGTTCAGTGCCTCTTTTTTTTTTTTATATATATATTTATTATTAAAAAGAATTTTTTTTTAAAGCATTCAGGAGTTTTGTCAGGAGAAAGAAATATGTTCATAGACTATAAAACTATGAAACAAGTTAAGAATGAATATAACACTTCCAGTTCAGCCAGAAAATGTAACCAATGCTACTTAACACTAAGAACACAACCTATGGTCCATTGGCTCAGAGGTGCCTTGGTTCACTTTCCTGAGATCTCCTTCTTGATCATACTATAACACATGTTAAATTGAAAATCAGGGCTGTGCTAGAAAAGTCTTACAAAGCTATAGTGAGGGCCAATTAATAAGATCTTTTGTATCAGGGGGCTGTTTCTAAAGCCATCCTGTTTGGTAACAGCTGGAATTGGCTAAAGTTACATTGAAAAATCCTATGCAAACTGTAATGTGCTTTCAGATAACATAAAAAGAAATCCTATTGTAAAACTATAATGCTTCCAGGGCTTAGGTGAGAGCATTAAGATCAATCTCAAGAAAGTAAGGGTGGAAATCATCTCACTTAACTTTAGGTATCCAAAGTGTAGACATAACTATCTGTGCTGGGTGTTCTTGGGAATATTAACAGGCAATTTGAGAGAAAAATTAAATGAGTTTATGAATTTATATCATCCCAACATCATAATACAAATATGGCATTGCAAGTAGATCTGGACTCTTCCTGAGATCCCACTCTAGGTGCTTCAGTTTAGTCAGTGTAATTTAAAGGAAGTGTTTAATCTGTATTGAAGATGTATCAGCATTGCATTTTAGACTGCAATGGTATTACAAACAAGTTAATCCACAGCTCTCTGAGGTCATTCATGGTAAAATGCTTTATCAGGGCAGCCCATCTAGCAGACCTGCCAATTCAATCATCTTGCCTTCTTTGTTGTTGATTTTCCCAAAGTGCCTGAGGAACTCACAGTGTATTAGGTTCATTTGAAATATTTCTTTCCTAATGCAATTGCAAGGACATTAGTAAAGACAGCTTCTACATATCTTGTATCATCTGAAAGCAGGTTTTAGCAGACAATAAAAAGGAAAGTGTGTGCCATATGTTGGAAAATGGAATAAGTAATAAGGATTCACATTAATAAAACTGAGCAGCTGAACAAAATTTCATCATCCTTATCCCCCTTTCATCCTAAGATTGTGATCAAAGAATATGTTAAATGGCCATAGTAACACTGGTAGAACTGATAGTGCGGGAGCTTACAGCACTGCAGATGAGCTCGCTTCACGAGTTCCCAGACTAGTTCAGCTGCAGAAGTTTTTAAGAGAAGAATCCCGTTTGTTTTCACACAAGAATGTTCTCTCTCCCCCTGTGCCCCTCCAACACCCACCTTTCAAAGATAAAAGGTGCTTTGGGTGCTTCTCTGGGTGCTTCATAGTAGGCCTTACATAGACATAGCATGTTTATATGACTCTTAGAGTTTATACCTAATTCATTAATTATTCTTCAGTGCTTAAGTGCATCTTCAGAAGTATTCATCATATGAGGACCTGTTTTGAGGGTATATGAAGGCTGAAGAGCAGTACAAAGTATTTCCAGACTGCTTATAGTTCTCCAGGTGAGAGGCACAACCCAGTACCTCAGGCAGTACTCACAGACATTCAGCTGTCTGAATGGTTCTTCATCTGTACATGGTCTGTTGAAATGTACCAGACTGAATCAGGAATAAATCAGGATTTCACTCCAAAAAATATTATAATTACAAATCTCACAGCAGGATGTTCTCTGATCCATCTCTTTCTCAGTGTTTGATGCAGTTTCTGCCTTGTTTAGTAGAAAATGAATGTAAAATAAAGTGTGTTGCCTGGTTAGTTACAAGTGTAGGCTAGATTGAGATGTCTGGTAACCAAGATTTATTTGTTTGTCACTAGACCATTTTGGAAGATGTGAATAACATATAGAAATTTCATATGGCGCATTCAGTTCTTATTTTAGGGGAAGATCATATCTCACTTAATGAAAAAGGCTTGAAGAACTCAGTGTATTTGCAATACATTACATAGTACCCTGCAAACCCAGCTCTAAGAGGAAGGGCAATTAAAACATTTATTGCTAATACTTCCATGCAACTTCTTGGAAGTTTTAAGTGCCGGGTTTCTTTGGAAGTGTATGCCAGTTGATAGCATGTAATTTTTGATTGCTCATTAAGATGGTTATTAAGCATCTTGAAGTACAGACTTTCATTTTGTTTTCATGGTTATCAGTATGAAACATTCATTGTCAAGTGCCAGCTGTCCCAAGGCTAAGCTTCATTCCAGCAGAGAACTTACTTGCAAGAATCTCCGTCTCTTTTCTTCAAAGGAAGCTTTTTTTCAGAGTTGGTTTTCATGGTATGAGTTTTCTCAAGTAAATCAATTTAAAGCATTAATTTGGAGATGGCATCTTTTTCTTCCAGCAACTTTTAAATAAATAAATGAATCATCAAATTCTAAATACCTTGCTATTACTTAAATGTCAAGGACAGTTATGCTTTTATTTTCCTAGTGTCAAATACTGTTAAATACATATATATATATATCTCAATTGAGAAAAATATTCAGTTTGAGCTTACAGAATGAGGTTAGGGAATAAGCAATGCTTCTATCCACTATAACTCACAGCAGATCCAGTGTCTTCCTGGAAAACCACAGCTGCATCTGTTAGGCTTACAGCTCTGTATATATTCAGCATAGGGAAATCTGATGGCAAATCAGAAGCAACTACATTTGAATCATTTCAGTCAGCAGAAGTTCACCAATTCTGCTTTTCCTTAGTGTAGGTCACCTGCGCTTTTACTCCTTCTTTCTTCTCCCCATCCCTGAATGGCCTCCAAGGCAGATATGGACAGAGCACTGCTTCTTCTAGCTTACCCTTTCTTAGCAAAAGCTCATTCAAGAGGTAGAGAGAAATGAGGGTTTCTTCACATCAAGAAATTCAGGGGCTGTGATTTCACTGTGATTCCTCCTAATCTTCAACTTCTTGGAATACAAAACCTTTTTCCTCTCACTAAATGCATGGCTGTTTCTGAGAATAATGCCTGTTGTTGGTCAGCAAACCATGCAGATGCAAGACGATGGTAGAGCAAAGAATACTATTTGCTTCTCTGTCCCCCGCCCTAAAAGGAGAGCCATTTTGTGATAACACACCACTCCTTCAAATATATATATATATAATTCAAATATATATATTATATTACACATGAGCTAAATCAATGGAATGGGTGTTTTTCTACCTGTGGATCTAATCTCAAGAGGTCTTGAGAGCAGCTCTTCCACCAGTTTTATAACCAGTGGAATTTGAAAGCCTTTTTCCACTTTGTAGGACTGTTCTAGCTAGAACCCATTTCTAGCTAGAGACCGTAGCTAGTGCCACTGCATTGCTGTGGGATTAATATATCTGAAGTTTGTTTGTCAGCAGTGTTGTGAGCCACCTCTCCCTGTCGCCAGCCTCCAAAAATTGCAAACTCAATTCAGAATAAATTCCACTTTATAGATGAGTGAGTAGGAAGCAGCTTAGCAGCAGGGAGTGTGTGCTTTACTTTTGAACATAAGAAGTGGTTGTAATTTATAAACTATAGCTGTAGCTGAGAAATCCAGTAACCCTTTCATCTCAAATTATTTATGGCTTTCTTTTAGTAGATTTTTTTTTTCTTTTTCCTTTCTTTTTTCTTTCACCTGAGACTCAGGAGGGTTTTCCCCCTGCTGCATCATTCAGCGTGTGATAGAGTAAGGGGATATTAGTTTCAGAACAGTGCTTTATGAGGGTTTTTTTAATGGAATTTAGGATTTGTATCCTGTCAGATCTATTTGAATAATTCCTAAAAGACTAGTAGAATTTGACCTTTGCCGCCAGTAATTATCATTGTCCTTGAAATGAACACGAGAAATCTCTATTTGCAATTTTTTTTTAATTGATTATAATTGTGGTTTTTAAAGATTCACTTGATGGTATTTGTACCCACAAGCATCCATGAGAATTTCCTGAAAAGAAAATTTGCAGAATTAAATCCTCTTAAAATGATTTTTGTACAGCAAGATAATTGTGCTTGTTCATTATCCAAACTACAAGGGCACACATCTTATGGTCTTATAGCCATTTGATTCTTTTTATAGGCTCAGTTATGGTTCTTTTAAATATACTGCTAGACTTTTTTTCTTGCAGTGCATTTTAATGATATCTGTTTTCCAATATACAGACTGTACTTTGAAATATAAATGAGTTATGAACAAAGAAGTATCACTAGATGTACTGTGTATGCTAAGGCAAGCCGTTAAGATGGATGCCAGGAAAGAGATATGCCCACTTCTAGGAAATTTTCAATGGACATTTTCCAGAGATGGCTAATTTAATTGTATTTTTGTGCAACAATTAGGAGGGAATTACGATAGTTCTTTCGACGCGGAGAAGGGAGTGGGCACTATTGTCATTGCAAAGCCCTTGGATGCAGAGCAGAGGTCAATATATAATATGACTGTGGAAGTCACCGATGGAACAAACATTGCCACGACTCAGGTAGAATATCACATTCCTTTCTTGGCAAGTTTTTCATTTGTTAGTGGAACGTATATGCTATAAAAATTCATAATTTTGCCATTCAAATAAAACATCCTTTGAGACCACTGTTAACTAATGGAAGGGATATTTTTCAAAGCCTTTCCATCTGGGTGTGAAGAATTGATGTCGAAGGTTTCAAAGTGTTATTTCTCCTTTTGTCCTCTTTGTGCTCACACAAAAGCGATTTGCCTTCCTCCAGCCGAAGGAGTCCCTATCACAGACGGTAAAGCTTAGATTTTGACAATTGTATCGCTCCATAATGGTCCAGAATACAATAGTGCTTCTGTGGGGTTGGGGAATATTGCTATTGATTGCATTAAATGGAGTTTATACCTCTTATCCTCCCAAGACCCAAATGTGGGACACAGGATCAATTGTTCAGAGAAGAAATTGTTCTGAGGCAAAACTTAAAATTCAGAGGACCTCTCCTTTAATATCACTGCTTGCAATTACATTGTCTTCAGGGGAACAGCCCCTGTGAACCCTGTAAAATTAGGCTTGCTTATCAGCCTCAGTGCCTTTGAGCAATTAAAAAGTCAGGTCAGATAAATGTGAAGAGCTGGGATAATGCTGGGTCTGACACACCATTGTCAGCGAGACCCTGATGTGGAGCCTGGCTATCTTTTCAGTGGGAAGCAGTCTGGTCATAAGGGACCGGGCCTGGGACCGGGGATGTGCGGTCCAGGTGGCACAAGGGAGACTCCTAAGAGCAAAATCATTCAATATGAGGTGGAGTTGGAGGGGTATGGATTAGCTAGGGCCTGGAATCCTACAGCTGAAGTAGTGGCCAAGTATAAAGTGTGCCTCTAGCCTAAATGATACTTGACACAGGGAAAAACACATACTGGGAGGGGACACCTGTGTGCAGCCTCAAATCCCAGATTAAATGTGGTTTATAGAGGAAATGAAAAAAATATAGGTCTGTGATGTTATATGCTTATAATATGGAAGGAAAGCCTGAACATTTTTTACACTTACATACATGTATGCACAAGCAGATGCTTCTGGTTTACTTTGCATTTTTGCTCAAATGGTTCAGGTGTAAATCTGTACTCAGTGAGTCACAACAGCAGCTTTCCTAGGAGACTGTTAAGTCATTGAGTGCTTTCTCAGCCTGAATTCCTGTTTATCCCTAATCCCTGAATTCCCTGAGTATCCATATCTGGTAGTTTCTCCTGACAATCCATTCCTGATAAGAAAACATCGGTTGATAGTAAGTTAGGTGGTGGGAAATATGCTATTTTCCCTGTTAGTTTTAGTAATTAATTGCACCTTTGCTAAAAATGTCCCTTATTTTTAACTTAATTATATCTGGCCTATATTGCCTGTTATGCCTTTCTCTACTCAATTAAATAGCTCTTTAAAAACCAGTATTTGCTTTCCAGGAAGGCACTTACTCCGAATAGTCAAATCACCTCCCTGTCTTCTGGAAGCCAAGTGAAAGAGAATGATTGACCTCTTCAAGTTCCCTTTCCATAAGGCATTTTCTTCAGCCCTTGAGTAGTTCTTTTGTTTTGCTTTGGTTTTTAATCTGTCTCGGTGGCACTCTCAGTCCACATTTCAGAAATGTGGTGTTGAATCCCTAACACATCTTTCTTTATTGCAAACATTTCAGCCAAACAAATATCAAAAAGCGCAGAGTATTTCAAACATGACAGCTACAAGTAAATTTTCTTCTTGTGGATATTATGTTTATTGTTTTCTCTGCTTTTGATTAAATAAATTGACCCCCATGACAGTCTTCAAAGCCTATTTTGATGAAAACCCTACATTTTTAATTAAAACATATGGTAAAAACACATTTCAGTAAAGCTGTTGCATTCTAAAAGAAGCATAAGCATTCTCTGTAACTGTGATATGAGCTATTTAAAAATGTAAGATAGTAATTTAGGGTTGCATTAGGTTTGCATTGGTGAGTACAGACCCTCTTTTCTCCACCTCCTTCTTTCCTTGTGGATACTGTTCAAGCTTTTAATTGTGGCCCAGACAACATCTGAGAATGTGTTTCTTTCTGGTCTTCCCAACAGAGATTTCAAAAGTGATCATTATCTCAAAGCTGCCAGAATTATGGCCTGCCTAATTATCTCTTCCTTTTACAGAACTTTCATACTGTATTTTTGATGGTACTTGGAGCCTTTGGTTACCTTATTCATTTTTATTCCCTTTTAGAACAGTGATTAAAAAATCAAACCCATAGGTTAAGTAAAATATATCATAGAGTCAAAAAAGCATGTACTGATGGCTCTCAGTAGACTTGCTCTGAGTTTCGATAAAATGCCTTGTAAGTATTGTGTCTCATACACATAATACCACCTGCATTTTTAACTATCACTGCAAGAAGATACGGTAGAAGAGGAACTGAGTAGAAAGGAAATGTATAAATTCATCCCTGTGTAAAACAATAAAATACTATAAAGCCTCCCTCAAAGTGCAATGGTTTATTATGAAACAGCTGATCATCGCCATGCCAAATGGAACAGTCTTGGTTTTTATTCCATCCCACCTGTTTCACTTTATTTCTTCCTGGGCTTTTGTCTGTCACACAGTTGGAGGTGGTAAAATAGAGCGTAAAAATGCCAAAGATATTTTGCTTCGGTAACAGGATCCCTGGCACAGACTTGCAGAAGTTTCATCAGCAATGTTCCTGCACGCCTCAAACTATGATAAACTGCTCACTTCCTTCATGCCTTACTATGCACATGGTTCAATAGCCTACCTTGAGAAGAAGGAAATCGTTGTGATGTAAAAGTTGCATCTGTTGTGTTAGTGGTGAAAAGAGCATCACAAATATTTAAAACAAATAACACAATTCCTTTGTAACTGAAAGCCTCTTTGGTTTGAGCCTGATCAGGAGTTCAAAAAGGAATCTCCAAAGTGAGAACCAAAGCGCTAGGACTTGTTGAGATGCTGCCACTCACCATGCTGCCCATCCCGTGGAGCCCCAGCCATGATGGGGAGGGATGGGGGGGGCAAAAGACAAAGAAATATTAACTCCTTTGATTTATGTATTTGGAGGGTGGGTATAAGGCTTCTAGGAAAGCTGTCTTCTGACTTAGCCCGGGAGAGTTTTAATTTTTTCTCTTAGCTTTACTCATGATTGCCTAAGGTCACACAGTAGTTTATTAAAGGCTGAAGGTGTACATTGACTCTAAATTCTTGTGAAACACGATTCCCACAGCTGCCAGACAAGCTGTTGGCCTTGGGGAGTGGATGGGGCTTCTGCATATAGAATCCTAGAATAGTTAGGGTTGGAACCCTGCTCCTCGCCACCACCACCGCCTCCCTTCAGTCTGAGAAAGGGTCTTTTGTCCTTGTTTGAAATAAAAAGGACTCTCCCAGCAAGAAGTCAGTGTAAAGGCAGCTAAATACCTACTAATGACACAATTTTGACTAACTTTGACTGTGTAATGTAAGAGGTTCTCTTGAACATGGGTCAGGTTTATCGCAGAGCCTCCTTTTTTTACTGAACAACTCAGATCCTTTACATGCATGCACAGCGTAGGAATAGGACTTATTTCTTTGTAGTGCATACTCTTGAGTTTAGCAAAAATACCCACATAAGTAGGGTATAGTGGGGAGCAATCATCTACATGATGATAATTTTTCACTTCCATTAGGAATGTTGTACTAGCAGATAATTAATTTTTTAAGAACAGACTCCTGGAGTCATGGTATTATATGAAAAAGGGAGTTTTTCTTCTTATTTTCTACTTCTTTCTCATCATCCTAACTGCAATAAAAAAAAAGGTGTTTTAAAGCATGAAGCTTGGTTTCCAAGCATGAAGCCAAAAGGTGCCTCAGTTTCACATACTGCAAAACCATCTCACTATTTCCTGGTAAAGTGAACACTCAGAGAGGAACATACTATTCCCTCTGAGGTTTTGTTGATCAATACATGTCACTTGTAATACCTTCAGCTGGAGCCAACCAGGCTGGAAGAGCAGCCTGGAGAAGTTATTGCTCATTGCTCCTTTTCTGTCTCTCTGTGGGCTTTCATTTATTCTTCTTCTCAGGATTGACCTTTAGCTGTGAGCTTCAGGGTACCAAACTTGGTATCACCTTTTAAAGAACACCTTTTCCTTATGAGATTGTTTCTTTACAAAAAGGAGCTGATAGATCACCCCAGGTGGTTCTTCTAAATGAATGGTAAAAAGCTCTTCTTAAAGGACCATAGCCAAAATGTAGAAAAGACATTAGAGCCTGCCAGAATAGGTTCTGGGCTGTGGATTATTCTAGGATGATCGAAACACATGGGATTTAAATTCAATTTTCAGGTTTGCTCAGTTGAACGTTTCCTCCAAACTAGAACCAGCCCAGTCCTTGATTCTTTTTCTGTCCTGTACAGCAATCTCAGCACTGGCTTGCCTGTGAAAAGGAGACTTTTGCCCCCATTTTAACATAACACAAGGGGCATGGTAAAGTATAGATAGCAGGCCACTGAGGTTGTTTGGGAAACTGTTTGCATTTTTATGGTAAGGTTGGTGTTTGGAAGTGAGGAAAACATGTCAGGAAGTAGCAAATAAAGCTGTGTGGTAACACTATTGAAAGCAATATTAAATCAAAACAGGTTTTCAAAATCTGTACAAAAGCGTAACCTGAGTTTAAGCAGTCCAGGCTCTTAATAGGTTGTACTACAACACTGTGCCCAGACCAAGCAATTAGCCAAGCAGGTTCTTCCAGCTTCGAATGTCTCTAAAGCAGTTCCTGGCATTTATCCAGTTTTCACTCAAATAAGTTCGTGCCTAAACCGAAGGTATTTGTGATGGGCAACATTAAAAACAGCTTTAGAGAGACTTCCTGCATTAGGTTTTGTCCTGCTTTGATTTGATTGTATTTCTCTAGGCCTTTCACTTACCATTTTGAATGCAAAGTCTTTGCTAATGCTCTGAGTGTTACTTTGCCTAATTTGTAAGCTTGGAGGCCTGTGAATCCTTTATTTGAAATTTGCTTTAACTGTGGGAAATAGGAAGTGAGCAGGGAGAAGCAAATCTTTTATAGCAAGACGCTTGTTCGGACTATAAATTAGGCTCTGCACAATGGGAGCAGAAGGAGGCAAAGCTGCCTTTCTGAAGCCTGCGACACACAGGAAAAGATACGAGCTTTCAAGGATAACCAGGCAGAGACTGCTTTGCTGCATGTTTGCTTTATGAGCCTGGAAAAAATACTTACAGCTAATGTTTGTCTATAAAAAGTTGTTCAGTCAGTAACCTTGCGCAGTCCTCAGCAAAGAGGAATCCCTACTTAGCAGCAAACAAAGAGTAAACATTCCCATTCATCACCTTCTGGAGATGAGTTGGAAAACTTTTAAAGCCTGTCTTTGATTTTACACAATGGGCATTGTCACAGCTTAGCACCCCAGGCACCTACACAGTAATAAAGGATATTTATGCAACAGAGCTCATTCCTGCCATATCTTCCCCTTGGAAATAAATGCGAAGAAAGTATTAAATTGCAAATACACTGTGAGTCTTTGAGTTGCTTCAGTACAATAACACTTCGCTTTGGGTCAAAGACATGCTACAGGCTAGCTAAAGCTTAAGGCTTCAAGGAGCAGAGTGCTGGCCCTTTTGAAGTCAGTGGGAAATTTGCCAGGAGTACCAAGATTTTATGCTCAAATTTGGCAGCCGTTAAATGAATTTGAGTATTAATGATCTGGTGGCATTTGGCTTACTCTATTTTACATATGTTTGTAGGATCAGGTTTTCTATGAACGTGGTGTTTGTGTCAGCATGACATTTGTCTGTCATCAAAGGAAAAAATTACCTCTCTTTTTAAGTAACACCTTACTAGAAGTCATCTGGAGTAGGAAATCTGCATAGGAAGGTAGCATTTTAAAGTGATCTAGTAAAAGGGGGGTGGCACAAAAATAAACCTGAAGCATCTTCCCCAGCTTTGCCACTGTGCTTCTCTTGTGGCTTTGGTAAGTGATTTAACCTTGCTGCAAGGCAGTGTTTCCCTGGGTAAAGCATGGGGATAATAATAGTCATTTACTCCTCAAAAATGTTGTAAGGATTGAAGGACTAGTATGTATTTTAAATGGCATTCAAGTTCCATTTTATTTTGCCTGATTTTGTTTCAAGTAGCTCCCAAGACACTTAAATTTTTAAAAACCCAGAAGAGTTCCATTTTCTCTTTTTCCATAGCTTCTGGGTTTAGCTGAGCTCTCTATAATCAATATTCCCATATATAATCTAACTTTCTTTTCTTGCAAGGAAAATACACTCCCCTCTATTAAAAGAGAGACCATAATGCTAAAGTTGCAGTTGACTCTCACGGATTTTGAGGGACAGATGACAAAAATCAGAAATACACTTAACTGCTTTAGTAGAAGAAATTGTGAATCAATAATGACCTCTTTATTCATTAACATCTCTAACCCAGCACCTTCCAACTCCAGATGGAAGTGGCTGTTGAAATGCAGAGTATGTAATAAATAATGCGTATTTCAATGTGGATCACTTGAAAAATCATTAAAATACTGCCATCTCTGGGGAGGATGCCTTCCACTTAAACAGGCACTTGAAGAGTTTTGCAGTAGATATGAAGTGAAAGGAATTAAGGGGGTTAAAAAATTCTTCTTTTCTGGAAACTATCAAAGCAATTTTAAGTGTGTAGTTTCCTCTTAAGTTTGACAACCACAGTGTGTGAAGACCTCAATTTTGTTGTCTTTTCCCCTCTCCATGCCTTCCACTTGCCAAGCACCAAATCATCCATATCTATGAGTGTGTTTCAGGGCATTAGGTTATACCATTTTCAGTGGGAGGAAATACTGCTTTGCAAATCCACACTATAATTTCTATAGTCCCATGGCTTAGCTCTGGTCTCTGATGCTGATCCAGACCCACTTTACTTATTTTTTGCAGTCTAGTGAAGGCATAAATCATGGAGCTGTGGCTTGCACAGTCACGGTGCAAACTTTGCTGTGGATAAAGCTTTATGCCCTCCTCTGCTTTCCCAATTTGCCAGCAATCCCAAAATGCGTTAAATATAATGGGAAGTGAACCCCAGCACTGGGGTGATCACGAGGCACGCAAGCGAACAGCATGTCACCACTGTAGAGGACCTTTAAGTCACACTGGTGTGCATCTGTACATTTTATTTGTTTTCTTACAGAATGGCTTGAGCCTGCACGCAGCAATGTTAAATTCACAGAGCAAGCCTGTCCTTCATGTGTCAGCTTGTATATTCAAGCTAGTTTGTGCTGTACTAGCAGAATCAACAGAATCAGGCACGCTCGGTATTTTCAACTGAATCCATTTGAAAAGTTTTTATTTCTATTAGACTATCTAAAGTGATACATGACAAAGTTTTAGGCCACTAAGAGAATGTAAAATAAGTTGTGTTGTTGTCTGTGTTAACAAGCAGTAAAATAATCCAGCCATGTTACAATAGTACGTGCCAAGGACTGAGGGTATCAAAACTGGTAATCAGATTATGTGCAACTCATATTGCTTCAGTATATATACTTATACCAACAAATGTGGTTCAGCACTGGCTCTGTGTCCCACTAGAGTAGAGTTGAAGTCTTTCTTTTCCTCCTCAGGCTTTCTTTCATACATTGCAACTCATTTCTTCACATATTTTTTCATGGGTTTAGCTATTTTTTTCCGCTCAGTCAGATCAGAATCATGCCTTGATATAATGTGTAGCAACAACAAAAATATAAAAAGCTAAGTAACTATTCTTCATTGTTAGAGGTTCATCAATGTGTATTTCCTCCCAGTTTTATTCCCAGTTTGAAGCATAACTAAATATAGGCTTTGCCCTGCTTCACTCTGGCGTACCATAATCTGGTGAAAATTAAATTGTATGGAATGCACAGTTGAAGCCCTCCGCCATTTAACTTACAGAGCATTTTATTTCAGTTTTTAAACAGTTCCCAGGCTAGATCATTACAACTGCTGCTTAGAATTGCTCATGTTCCTTCTGGTAATGTGTTCGGCAAACACTTCCACATATCATGGAAATCTAAAGTTTCATTTCTCTCTGAGGCCAACATCTGTTTGTGCAATGTTACAGTTAAAGTATAGCTGCATTTTTCTTCTTTTAAGAAAGTATGGGTGAACAGGGCTTGATCACACAAAGTCATAAAATATTTGGTTACAAAAGAACCAAGTACTTCATAGAAAAACAATGAAAATACTTTGGCAGATGGGTCAAGTCTCCTCAGCTGAGGGAAGAGTCCTGTGCATGGCCTTTCCAGTGTCATTCATTGGAATATTACTCATTTCAAAGTCTTTGAATAAAAAGATAGTTCCATTTCATTCACTAGAAAATTATGTGTGTGCTTTCACAGGCATATTCTGCAAAAGATACTTCTTGTTTCCAGCGCTGAAAAAGAGGCAACTGCTTGCATTACATATGATGTAGTTTGTCAAGGGGTTTGCTGCCACGCTGCCCTAAGTAATCCATAGCATACATAGTTTGGAAGGCAGATTTTCTCCAGAGAATGACTCCTCCAGTGATGAAAAGCACAAAGCCTGATCAGAGCCACACACGCATAACACATAGTCACATGTGTTTTGAAAGGCAAAGATTGGAAAACAGGGATTCTTGTTAGTTACCAGTGTCAGCTTGTGATGTATTGAAATGGGTGTAATAGGCAGCAACAGCAGCATCCTTGCTGCCTTCCCCTTCTCCAAGTTTCTTTTGCGATCAGTACTGAGGTTTTAAAGAAGCAAATGGCACAGCGTTTGTTCACATTTTTAGCAGAAGTTCTACTGTTCGTAAACTGCAACAGGAGGTAGGCAAATAGGTGTTAAAAGAGAAGGTGAATTAGTTGGCAATAAAGACAACCATCACTGGCAAAGGAAGAGCAAGGATGAAACCATAAAAATAATCCTTCCCAGTCACCAGTGCCCTGGGATTACCTGTACTTGGTGGTACATATTGATCTGTGTGGGGTGGGCTTAGGTGGTTGTGAGGGCATGTCTCCTGCTCTTGCCTCATCAAATGTCAATGTTCATAGCACGGCATAAACTGAAGTCTCCCCTGCTAGCACAACTTCACATTGCTAGTACGTCCAAACACAGCATACTGGGCAACAAACAATCAGGATTTAGCCAAATCTTGATTGTATAAAAAGCAGATTTAAGTAACATGAAAAGGTTTCTTTTATAGCCTTATTAATAGTGAAGGGAAAAGGAAATCCCATAATAGCTCTAGAAGTCTGCTAGACCAGAGCAGTTACAACGGATGAAAAAACCTTTCCTGTAACCAAACCATTGTAGGAATTTTTCCAATCTACAGATACTGAAAATATGGACTTCATCAGGGTCTGAGTAGGTCTTATAATTAGAAACATTTTGCCTCCAGAGTCATATCCTTCGTATTTCTTTTGATCTGAACAGTAAGCACTTAATATTAAATTATGTTTCTCAGTCTCACTATACAGCAGCATAACATCATCAGTCATCTAAAGTAAATTGCATTTCTCAAGGTGCCTATTCAGTACTATGACTAGCCTTTAATAACTTCAAATGTTTTTCTTTTATTAACTGTAGGTTCTTATAAAAGTATTGGATAACAATGATAATGGCCCAGAATTCTCTCACCCAAGTTACGATGTCACCATTTCAGAGGACATCCTCCCTGATACTGAAATTCTGCAAATTGAAGCTATAGACAGAGATGAAAAGCATAAATTGAGCTACACTATTCACAGCAGCATCGATACAGTCAGCATGAGAAAATTCAGAATTGATCCCAGCACTGGGGTGCTCTATACTGCTGAGAGATTAGACCACGAAGCTCAAGATAAGCACATCCTTAACGTCATGGTAAGCATGCAATATTCACTTTGCACAGACAAAATCACTGCTGCTTCAGGTGCATACGTGCTTTATATCGTTGCACAAGCAAAGGACTCTTAGTGCAGTAGTCATTAATTTCATCTTGCCTGCCCTGCTGTGTATTTATTTCACATTTTTTATTTGGATTTTTTGGGAAACTTACTGTGACCTCGTTGTATGGAATATGATGTGATTTGCTATCTCAAGGGAGAGCAGGCAGGAAATTATTTAATCTCTTGGCATCTGGTGTTCTCACTCAAGGTAATTTTCAGAGTTTCTCAAGTGAGGCTGAAAGTTATTTGAGAAGTTACTCACAGGGAGATAACTGCTTTCTGACCATAGAGAGTGGCACAGCCTTTCTGGAAAGAAGCGTTGTTCCTAGTTTACTTGTATGGACTTATTTCAGTACATAAACTCTTGATATACAAAATAGCTTTCATCTACATTTCCAATTGTTTGGGTATGCAGAAAAAAAAATTACCACTTTTGTGCTCAGTCTGGACAAATTACAGAACTTAAATCTGTGTATTTTCAAGTGAAGATTGTGTATTATGGACTGCAGGGTAATAAAAAAAAAGAATCTATGTTACATTAAGCATTGTACTCCACTCTTTAATCACTTTAAGACACCTGCAGAGGAGATCTTATTTAGGAATAGCTCATTATGCGTTAGGTACAGGACCGTCTTTGGTCTGGGACCCTAGAATTCAGAGAGCTGCTGTGAGATCCAGTGAGCAGCAACTGAGTGGGGGTCTTGGCTTGCAGAGTAACAAGCTGCCAGTCCTTTGGCAAGCAGGCTATGAAATAAACTGAATCATAGAGAGAAATAGATGGCAGAGGTCATTTCCTGATGCTTGGTTTGCTCTCCACCTGATACAGTAGGTAATTTGCTCTATTAAAGAAGACCCAAACTTTTGGGGATCATGTGGGCAAGATTATCAGTGTAGCAGTGCTGAGATATTTTGTAGGGGGTTAAGAGGGCTGTGATAAATGATACTTCTGTTGGGAATATTCAGCACTTCTTGAGGTAATTCCTACTCTGTTTACTATTGGTGTCATCATCTTCAAAAAGGTATGTACATATACAATAATGAATAAGTCTGTTGTCAGCTACGGGCTCTGGACTGGCACACAACTGATCACAGTGAATAGAATTGTTTGTAGCTCTTTGAAAGCAGGAACAATGAGCAAGGTTTATTTTTCTCTGCTATAAAGCAGGGAATGGCAGGGCAAAGGCATGCCCATTTAGCATGTATTAAAAAATATTTATGAATTTTCACTAGGTGGATATCAAGTGTCTAATGTGTTTGTTCTATAGGTCCGAGATCAAGAATTCCCTTACAGAAGAAACCTGGCCAGAGTCATCATAAATGTGGAAGACTCAAATGACCATAGTCCGTACTTCACCAGCCCTTTGTATGAAGCCTCAGTGTTTGAATCAGCAGCAGTTGGATCAGCAGTCTTGCAGGTCACAGCTTTGGACAAAGACAAAGGAGAAAATGCAGAGCTTATCTACACGATTGAAGCAGGTTAGAACAGAGGCTGAAAATGAGGCTGTGCAGCTGGGCAAAGGAGAAATCTTCCTGGTGGTTGTTTTTTATTTTGAAGCTACTATACCCAAACCCCACCAGAACAGAATCTCATTTGCATTCACTAGATGGCTACAGAGCCTTTTACCGCTAAGTCATTGCTTCGAAACCACCACAGATGATAGTTATTGAAAGCTACAGCAGTGACTTCTTCTCAGGTTGCTGACTTCAGTCTAGTACACAGTGGATCCTCCATAATTAAATGCCACCACAGCTGGTATGTCCTGGCATCTTTGCCGATATTCAGATCAGACGAACATAGAGATTAAGGCAAGGGCTATGCTAAAAACTTCTGTCAGAACAGCCATAGCATTTTAATGGAATGAGGTGTCTTGAAACTAAGGGAGGGCATGGTGATACCAGCTTAAACTTGCTTTTGTTAAGCTCTGGGTATTTACATTCAACACATAATCTGTACTGAAAAGCTTTCCTCTGCAAGTGCAACAGCACGGCCATGAGAAATTTGCATTATCTCTGCCACACATGCAAATGAATGTAACTTTCTCTGGCATGTATGGATCTGAAGTTAAGAATTATCTCTGAGATAAACCAGTAGCATATGTACAAGAGGGGTGTCTGGAAAAGGGAGAAGGAAGTAGAAATTTGTAACCTTTGTTAACAAACCTGCAGCCTCATATACTGTAGATTGTTTCCATATTAATCAGATCATAAGCTTTTCCCAGCATTAGGCTCTTGTCCTACAGTATCATTATTTATCCCTATATTATTTTAAAGACTTGTCAGTAGGATGGCTTAAGTTGATTACAAACAGGCTAAATGACAAAAAATAAGTAATGAAACAAGAATATCTGCAGCATCTCATATTGATTTAACTTCCTATAGTTCGAGCTTACGCCTTAAATTAAGCCAATATAATATATATAGAATCTAACAGCAGACCTAGGAAATTTTTTGTCATTATCCTGTATGTTCTATGGAAGTAGAGTCCCTTAAGCACACCAGGAGGTGAAGTCTTTGACATCTGAAAGTGTTGAACTTAACTTACACATCTGTGGTCCTATAAAGACCTTAGCAGTACAAAACAAGTGCACTGCATTTGGTCTTACCAGTAATTTCTAGGTATTCTCCAGTGGCCATTAACTTAGATCAGGGGAAATTTCACATGTGACTAGGTAGGACAACACTGTGCCTTATAGAACAGATTCAGAGCAGATCAGATCAGGTTCCTGGTGGAGTGTTTTTCAAGACTGTTCCCAACTTTTTTTGGCACCTTATTACTATGGGCTCCAACCCAATCACCTATAGGTGCCACCACAATGTAAAGGGCAACCTGACATGCTAGAATTATGGCTCCCGTACACTGTTAATAGCATCATACATGGTGCACACAGAAAATATGATGATTAGAAATCATGCTTTAGCTATTAGAAAGTCCTTTTTATTCTACATTTTTTTTCTCTTTTCTAGAGGCTCTCTCTTCCATTGCAGCCTGTTTCTGTTTCATCGTGAGCTCTCCCTGCAGTGTCAGGCTTCAAACTTCCATTTACTGTGAGCCACGCATTCCCCCAGTCTCATTATCCACGTGTATTCCAATCCCAGATTCATCAAAATTCAGTCTTCTGCTGCTGTAATTTCTATGATCCATAAAATGTGCAGTTGAGAATACTGATTTTAACTGCAGCATTCAGATTGTACATAGGCCTTTTATTCAGGGAATTACTTACGTCACCTTACATGTGAAGGAAATAACTGGTAAAGAAAGTAGCTTTTGTGTAGTTTCAGAAGAAATTCCTAAAGAAGAACCAGCTCTGGCCTTACATGAGGCATTTTATGGCTAAAAATCATCTGCATTAGCACACAGACAAAATAACTGCGGCAACATTTGTAGTGTCTGTATATGTGACAGATACTGTGATCTATATGAGAGGTTGTAGCTCTGGCAGAGTCTCAGCTCCTCAGTGAATAGCACAATCTTTGTTTTAGTTACCAAACTTTACTGCTATGGAAAGATGGATATAAATAGAAAAGCATTACCAGTCATATACTGAACTGCACACAGTAGTATGTAGCTCAAATTAGCCTCCGAGCCCCAGAATTTACAACATATAGTGAATTATATCTTAAAAATAGTTTGCATTTAGGTTTCTATGTATTTGGTATTCCAGTTACAATTGTCACAGTTGGTATGTACAGAGCACAGCAGCTGTAACAATTACCATTAAAAGAAATCTCTGGTTTATCAGCAGTTACCTGAGACATATTTCTCTCCAGGTCATGGATGGATGCTTGGCTGTAGATTGGAAGCAATTCTAGATTTTAAAATGTAAATTACAGTAGCAAGAACACATTATACTTGTTGGAATCACTGTAGCTCAGTACAGGCTGATTGTATTTAGAATCAAATTCAGAGAAAGAGTCTGCGTGCTTATACCTGCCATAGACACATGCAGCATCTTATATGTTAGGCAGGCACACAAGGAACTAGCAAAATGCAGATTGCCTAATAAAGGTGATCTCTAATGTCAAGATAAGGATACATATCAAAAGTTTTGAATCTGTCTTGCTGAAGAAGAGGTTGGCAAAAAGACTGTAAAGAAAAAAAGACTCTAAACAGGGTCCGTTATCCAGACTCACTGTTTTCACCTTTATGCACTCAGTGATATCCCTGCTTTCATGTTGTAATAAACACATGACATTTTCTGCTAAATCTCATTCATCCTCCTCAGAGATCATATGATAAACCTTTGTGCCACAAGATACTTGAATCTCTTTTCTATGCTATTTGCTCTGGTTTATTTTTCTAAATGCCACTTTAACCTTCTTATATTCAGTTCTTTGAGTCTTGAACTGCTGTAATCTTCTCTACAGTTGCTTAATATCCACTTCAATTAAGAGCCTGAGTTGTTAACCATTTGTCATGTAATTGGCTTGTTAGCCTCTGATCTAGTTTCTTTGCCTTAGGTGTACATGTATTTGACTAATTCCTGTAATTTAGGAATGTTTTTTTCCACTTCAGTAGGAGAAATGTACATGCAGCAGCTGCTCAGATGCTGATATTCAGAATCAAGATACAGATAGTGGCACCTGAGATTTTCAAGTTTTAAGCAGCTATACCATGTGCTGAGTTACTTGATTTTCAGAAAAGAAGGCTGGAAGGGCCTTTAGAATTATTTTAGTTGGGCTTTTGTTGTCCTTTTTTTTTTCTATAACTGCCTTTGACAAATTGCAGGTAATTGCTCCTTGTTTAAAATACCATCAAGTACATTGTATTGCATTTCTAATTTGCTTCCAATATTTGTGTTTTAGGAAATACAGGAAACACATTCAAGATTGAACCAGTTTTAGGGATCATCACACTACTGAAGGAGCCAGACTTAACCACAATGGGACAGTTTGTTTTGTCAGTCAAAGTGGCTGATCAAGGTTCTCCACCACTATCTGCAACAGCAATTGTGCGGATATCTGTGACCATGGCAGATAATTCCCACCCCAAGTTCACTCTCAAAGAATACCAAGCAGAGGTTAATGAAAATGTGGATATCGGTACTTCTGTCATCTCTCTTTCCGCAATCAGTCAGTCCACATTAATTTATGAGGTTAAAGATGGGAATGTGGATGGAGTCTTCACTATAAACCCATATTCCGGAGTGATCACCAGTCAAAAAGCCCTTGATTATGAACGTGCTTCCTTCTATCAGCTCATCGTACAGGCAACAAATATGGCAGGCATGGCATCAAATGCCTCTGTGAACATTCAGATTGTGGATGAAAATGATAACCCACCAGTTTTTCTCTTCTCTCAGTACTCGGGCAGCATAAGTGAAGCTGCTCCTGTGAATAGCATAGTCCGCAGTGCAAGTAACAGTCCCCTCGTAATACGTGCCACTGATGCAGACAGTAACCAGAATGCTTTGCTTGTCTACCAGATTGTTGAATCTACTGCAAAAAAGTATTTCACGGTAGATTCCAGCACAGGTGCAATCAGAACAATTGCAAATTTAGATCATGAAACAATAGCCCAGTTCCACTTCCACGTGCATGTCAGAGACAGTGGGAATCCCCAGCTTACAGCAGAGAGCCCAGTTGAAGTGACCATTGAGGTAACTGATGTTAATGACAACCCACCAGTCTTCAGCCAGGCTGTATTTGAGACAGTCTTGCTCCTGCCCACATATGTTGGTGTTGAGGTTCTGAAAGTCAAGGCTACAGACCCAGATTCAGAGATCCCTCCTGAACTAACATATAGTCTAATTGAAGGCAATATGGAACATTTTTTAATTGATTCAACCACAGGGGTACTCACCATCAAAAACAATAGCCTCTCCAAAGACCATTATATGCTAATAGTAAGAGTATCTGATGGGAAATTTTACAGCACTGCTATGGTGACAATAATGGTCAAAGAAGCCATGGATAGTGGGCTACATTTCACACAGAATTTTTATTCCACTTCTATCTCAGAAAACAGCACCAATATCACAAAGGTCGCTGTGGTGAATGCTGTTGGTAACCGCCTCAATGAGCCTTTGAAATATAGTATATTAAACCCAGGCAACAAGTTTAGAATAAAGTCCACCTCAGGAGTCATTCAGACAACTGGCATCCCCTTTGACCGAGAGGAGCAAGAGCTATATGAGCTGGTGGTGGAAGCAAGCCGTGAACTGGATCACCTTCGTGTCGCCCGAGTGGTGGTGAGGGTTTACATTGAGGACATAAATGACAATGCCCCGGTGTTCATAGGGCTTCCATACTATGCTGCTGTGCAAGTCGATGCTGAGCCTGGTACCATGATATATAGAGTGACAGCTATCGATAAAGATAAGGGTGAAAATGGTGAGGTGTCATATCTTCTGAAGGAAGACTATGGACATTTTGAAATTGATAGAGAATCTGGTAGTGTCACTTTAAAAGAAGCCTTCAATTCTGATTTGTCTAACATAGAGTATGTGGTTGTCATTCTTGCAAAAGATGGAGGTAACCCATCGTTGTCTGCTTCGGTAGAGCTCCCCATTACTATTGTGAACAAAGCAATGCCTGTATTTGACAAGCCCTTCTATACAGCTTCTGTGAATGAAGATGTAGAAATGTACACACCAATTTTAAGCATAAATGCAACCAGTCCAGAAGGCCAGGGTATAATTTATATCATTGTCGATGGAGATCCCTACAACCAGTTTAATATCGACTTTGATACTGGAGTTCTGAGTGTCATCAGCCCACTGGACTATGAAATAAATTCTCTCTTTAAGCTGATGGTGCGAGCCAGTGATGCTCTCACTGGTGCTCGAGCTGAGGTCACTGTGGACTTGATCATTAATGATGTCAACGATAATCCTCCAGTTTTTGATCAGACAGCTTATGATGCTACTTTGTCTGAAGCATCTTTGATTGGGACTCCTGTACTGCAAGTTGTTGCTATTGATGCTGACTCTGACAATAACAAGATTGTGCAGTATCAGATAGTCCAGGACACCTTTAACAGCACAGATTATTTCCATATCGACAGCAGCAGTGGTCTAATTCTGACAGCCCGCATGCTGGATCATGAACTCATACAGCAGTGCACCTTGAAAGTCCGAGCAACTGATAATGGGTTCCCACCACTAAGCAGTGAAGTTCTTGTTAGTATCTCAATTACAGATATGAATGACAACCCTCCAGTTTTTAACCAGTTAATATATGAATCATATGTGAGTGAACTGGCACCTCGGGGTCATTTTGTAACTTGCGTCCAAGCCTCTGATGCTGACAGCTCTGATTTTGACAGACTGGAGTACAGCATCCTATCAGGAAATGATCGGACCAGTTTTATTATGGACAGCAAGAGTGGCATTATCACCCTTTCCAACCATCGCAAACAGAGAATGGAGCCCATGTACAGTTTAAATGTCTCTGTGTCAGATGGGCTGTTTACTAGCACAGCTCAGGTGCACATACAGATCCTTGGGGCCAACCTCTACAGTCCTGTCTTTTCACAGAGTGTTTATGTTGCCGAGGTTAGAGAAAATGCTGCTCCTGGAACTAAGGTAATCCATGTGAAGGCAACAGATGGGGATTCAGGTGTATATGGCCAGATAAGCTACTCCATAATAAACGACTTTGCCAAGGACAGATTTTTAGTTGATAGCAATGGACAGATTATGACAACTGAGAGGTTAGACCGGGAAAACCCCCTGGAAAGTGATATCGGTATATTTTTGAGAGCCCTCGATGGAGGTGGCAGGACTACATTTTGTACTGTGAGAGTCATAGTAGTGGATGAGAATGACAATGCTCCTCAATTTATGACGGTTGAATACAGAGCAAGTGTCAAAGCAGATGTTGGGAAAGGTTACTTGGTGACCCAAGTTCAAGCAGTAGATCCAGATGATGGAGCGAATTCCAGAATTACCTATTCTCTGTATAGTGAAGCCTCTGTTTCAGTAGCTGATCTGCTTGAAATAGATCCAGATAATGGATGGATGGTCACCAAGGGTAGCTTTAACCAGCTGAAAAACACAGTTCTGTCATTCTTTGTCAAAGCAGTTGATGGTGGCATTCCTGTAAAGCATTCACTCATTCCTGTCTACATCCATGTTTTACCCCCAGAAACTATTTTGCCTTCCTTTTCTCAACCCCAGTATTCTTTTACCATAGCAGAAGACACCCTCATAGGTAGTACTGTTGACATTCTACATGTGGTGCCTAATCAGGGTGCTTTGTATAGTACAGTTAATGGTGAGCTGACTGAAAACAACAGAGATGGGGTTTTCATCATAGAACACGACACAGGGCTCATAAAACTCGATAAGAGACTTGACCACGAGACAAATTCTGCTTTTCACTTCAAAGTTGCAGCCACCATTCAATTAGACAGAGTAGACATTGTGTTGACTGTGGATGTGGAGGTTAAGGTATTGGATGTAAATGACAATAAGCCCATGTTTGAAACCGCTAGCTATGATGCTATAATAATGGAAGGGATGCCTATAGGAACAAAACTCATGCAAGTTAAAGCAGTTGATGCAGACTCAAGTGCCAATGGGCAGGTCACCTATACGCTTGCAGTGGAATCGGAGCTGGAGAAGATCACAGAAGCATTCACCATTGATAGCAACAGTGGCTGGATCAGCACATTGAAGGATCTGGACCATGAAAAGGATCCTGCTTTCACCTTTGCTGTGGTGGCCTCAGATCTGGGGGAAGCTTTATCCTTGTCGTCAACCACCTTGGTCTCAGTTACTGTGACAGATATAAATGATAACGCACCTATCTTTGAGCATGATGTGTACAGAGGGTCAGTGAAGGAGAGCGACCCTCCAGGGGAAGTCGTGGCTGTTCTTAGCACCTGGGATGAAGACACATCCGATGTCAACCGGCAGGTTAGCTACCATATTACAGGTAAGAAGCTACTTGCATGCTTTCTTCCCAAAACAAGCTTTACTGAAGAACTGTGTGTGTATCCAGTTTTAGGTGAACATTTAGCAGGTTTTCAGCTAAATTATCACTGTAAATCAGAGAATTGCATATCTCTCTGTTGTGTTTCATTTATTTGTCTATTTTTAATTTGGACAGAATGTGCAGCACCTTGCAAGGCTAAAACGAGGGAAGAGGCATGAGCATGTCTGTCTATGTTATGCTCTATTTTCCAAGATTAATGATTCATGATTTGCTGCAGTGCAATGTGGTGTGACCCATCAACCCATCATAATTCATGTGTCAGCTTGGAAACCATCATGACTTATTGTTTCAACCGTAATACCGTTATTGGGGGGGGAGGGAGAGGAATGAATTTGGCATTGGAAGGAGTGGGGCCAGGGAATGTCATTTCTTGTTGGCACAGATTTTTAACCATGGAAATAATGACCCACTTTAGAAGCACTGGTCAGCTGCCATGCATGCATTGTGCCATGCACAAAACATTGATTACATGACTAACATATTTTTCAAAGTGTGGTAACATTGCTCTTTCTTATTGTGCTGTATTTATTATCATTCTTTTCTCCTACACTCAGACTGGCTTTTGTGTATGTTATGAGTGGTGGGGTGCTGCAGTTATTTTTCTACCTACGGTTTCATTGTCCAATAGATTTTACTAGGGAACTCCCTTCAACCTTCACAATCCAAGAGCTACTATTAACGACCTAGTAATAACCAGTTTATTGGACAAATTCACATTTTTCCAACTGGATGGAATTAGAATTACACAAGACTGCATGCAGGAAGCAGAATATGGGCAAAAATGACTTAACTAATAGGATGACAGTTTATATATTTAGCTCTAGAAAACAAGGCTCCTACCCCTTTGTTAGCTATCAGATTGGAAATAGCTGTGGGATGGTGTGTAGGGAGAGGTCTGATATTCCAGTTAGTGATAGATTGCCTGTGTTACACATCAGAAGTAGCATCATTTCAGGGCAACCAAAGATTCATTTTGACTGTTTACTTGAAAGTCTAGAATCAGTTTAAAGGTTTGCAAAGACAATGTGCTTATAGTGTGATGTGTTGTAGGATACTAGAAGTAGAGACAAAAATAGTCTTGTGGATAAAGCACAGGATTTGGAGGCTTTAGGCAAGGTGCATTAGCTTCAAGTGCTTCATCCTAGAGATTTTTTAGTATTTGAAGGAGTTTGGGGATCCCAGAATAGAAAGTACTATAGGAAATACAAACTCTTGATGTTCATAACAAGGTGTACCATGATCATTAGCTGAAGGTAATATTCTTCTCTGTATTCTGAAGTCTTTCCATCATCTCTTAAAATGAATTGTGCTTTTATTTACATAATCATGTTTTCTTCACATCCCTGTGCTGTTAATTTAGCAAAAGCTGGACTTTTGAATTGTAACTGTCACATGTCTCAATAATGATACATCATTGTGTCTCTTAATTTCTGTCACAGTTCAAAATATGTCAGGTATTTTGCTGGTATTTTAGTTTCTGAAAACATTAGATGTCAAAGCCCAAAACTTTCTCTAATGCCTTCTGTAGAATTGCTGAAGTGTGTGAGCTCAGACTTTCCACTGTCTTTGAATATATCCTTTGCATTTGGGGACACAAGGAGAAATTAGGTTATTTTGATTAAAATGTCAAACCATATTAAAGTATAGTTTCACTAGCAGAGCAGTCTATTCACACTTTACCTGAAGTTGAGCTCAGGAACTGCTCTTGAATATTTCATGGAATCAGATTAGGGAGATGATTATTCAAGTGCTGTGGCTTTCTGGAGGCATTTTGTGCCATAGAAATTTCTGTTAATATAATAAATAAACTCAGAGGAAAACCAGGACACTGACAAAAAGGGAGAAGAAAATAAATTATGAGAATGACATCATTCTCATGGTGGATACATAAAAAAAGAGCTTTGTGCAAATGCACCTGGAGAAAAGTAGCACACAGACCATAGATGGAAAAATCATCATTTTGGAGATGAAAGAAAGAAACATTCTGAGTCAGACATTATCACTGAAGAGTCCTTTGCATTCTTTTGAGAAATACAATTACTGCAGTCTTCTGGTCAACTTTGGAAAGACATAGATGCATTCTAGTGGATGCATATAGTCTGGTTGTAACTCTTTCAGTTTAGGATTGGTTTCCATGATTATTGTCAAGTAGTCACCATTTTCAAATCCACCTTCATCTGCATTTGATAGGTGAGGGGGAGAAATTTGCACTTACCCTTTGTTATTTGTAGTTTGATATCAGCTGCAGATGTTCGCAAAGCAAAAGCATTATATATAAATCTAAATAGAAAATCAATAGGAAGTGCAGATGACAGAAATGCACTTAGGGAGCACAGTAGTTTTCTTTTGAAGGCTCATTTGAGGTTATTGCATATTGCATTTGCGGCATATTGGCTAAAATCAGGGCTCTGCTGATGTTTTTCTGCGATGTTCAGCCAGTCTAGACCCAGCACATATTACTGTGCTTTAATAGTGGTAAACTAGGAAAAGCTATCAGAAGTATGTCGGTTACTAAGACTTTGGTACCATAAAGTGTTTTGTGTTCTTCACTGGTGTTAATTAGGCTCCATCAGGCACATAAATCTAGGTACGGACAATAGTGTTTAAGCTTGGTTCAGCTGAATACAAGGAAGATAGTGTGTTTTGGAAGAACTGGTATTGTACATAGTAGGTTTTTTTTGCTGGGTTGATTGTTCTATATGAATAAAGTGATGTTTTTGGGTTTTTATATTTGAAATCTTGGAGTTTTGGAGAAATGGATATTTCAGTGTTTGTGGAGGGCTCGTGCTCTAGGCTGAAGAATAGTGTCTGCAATTTTACGATAGTAAAGCTTAGAGCTTTGGGTTTTTTCTTTCAGCAGCTCAGTAAACATGCAACATGTGAAACTGGGAGTGGTGGATAAACCTTCTGGGTTTATGTAATGCAAATGGGGAATTAAAAGTACCTAAATAAATGCATAAATGTAAGAGAGAAACTAAATGAATAAGTTAGTAAATATGCAGTTCACCGTCCCGGATCGGGACATTGCAGTGAAAACTGATACTGTTGGCTTCTAGTTTTCAGTTCCCTCTTAGCTGTTATAATTCCCTCTGTGTGTGCTTTAGTAATGATGTGTGTCAGGATTTGTTTATTTTGGATCAGTGTGTCTCTGCATTTCATTTGTGTCTGGCTGTTTTCTTTCTTTACTTAAACTTGAGCTTGATTTGGCTTTGTACTATTTGCTGACTAGGGAGGGAGGGCGAGCATTATTTAAACTTGAAGTAACAAAAGATAAAAGATAATGCTGATTCTTTTAGCCTCAAAGCCTTTCTAAAAAGTTACTGGAGTGGGTTTTTTTGTAGCCAGCACTTCAGTGTTGTGACATTCAAAGCAGAGCATAAAAAAACTGCCAAAAGATTTTAAAGAATCCATTAATACATGGAGTCAGGAGGTTTCCATTTGGAAAAGCTACATTATTCAGAGTGAAAAAACTAATTAATTAGAACGCCCCTAGGAAACTGAATCTGCTTACATATATTAGTGAAAAAGTTAATTAATCACTGCAGAATGAGATCTGTGTCAAGACATATGTATAAGTGCTAGAAAATGGTTCCCTGGGCCACAGTGTGGACTTTTTTTGCCTTTCTGGGTTTTTTTAAGACTATTTACTTGATGGTATTTTAATGTTTACATCTCCTGATTTCTGTTACACTTTATAGTACAAGTTCCACCTTTGTCTTTCATTGACAAAGTATACAGCCCGTTCTGAGAAGCAAAAAAATAGAGAGGTAGCGCTAATGAATAACGCATGCAGGTAAAACAGTTACACATTTGCTGCTTTATTGCACAGGTTTATTGGTCATTCAGATTGATCCTTTTCTAGTGGAGTAAAAGGGCAGAAAAAGAGATCCCAAGGACCCTTTTCTTATACACATCCCCCAAAATCCTATGTAAGATTTAAAAGCCATTCCAACAACAACAAAGCAACGGTGATTTTAAAGTTGCTCCAAGCTAGTGTTACTGCCAGCTATAAAAGCCACCAGCTGATTTTAATTAGATTTTACCTTTCCTCTTTTCTTAGCAATGGGATATCTATACCTTGAGTGTATTGCTTCATAGTTATTCGTGACAGTTAATCATTTCCTTTTACAAAAGGACTAATATGCAGGAAAGCACTGATTGATATCACAAAGCTAAATAAGAATATTTAAAACCATTTATATTAATGGTTTACAACATTAAACTCACTATGACAAGATTACAGCCTTTCATAAGAGAGAGTTAAGCTTTTTTATGCGGATGTTGCACTGAATAGAGAGAATTTAATGTCAGTCAGAAGGGCTCTACCTTCTTTGAAGTCACGCTAATACTCAAGTCACTGGACAGATTCTCACTGCCTTTGACTGTATTCAGATCTGTCCTGTACTGCACATCGACACTATGTGAAACCTTCTGTAGGAGAAATGTGTTTCTACCACACAACAGACTAAACCAGGTTTAACTGAGTCCTCTGATGATTATTGCAGAATGTCATAGAAATCAGTGGGAAAACTCAGATCTGCTTGGTTTTGTGATCAGAAAATAAAGCTATGTTTGAGATACCAGTTTTATGCTTGCTACGATTAGAGGGTCTTTTATAATTAGAATTCATATCTGAACACTTTCCGGAAACTTGCTAATCACAATGTGCTTTTCTGACACAGATACAGATAGCACAAATGGTGACACTTTACAAGAAAAATTTGCACAGCCTGTCTCAACTGACTTAGTTTTCATATTAGTAGAAAATAGTGCGTGTTGTCAGTGGTAGCTAGTGAAGAAGGCATAGATTAACCTGTGACCTTGTTTCTGCTTTTTTATGTAGACAGAATTAGACTTTCTTGTTTGGTTTTTAAGATCAGTTTCAAGTTCAGATGTTTTCTGCCTTTTTTGGTTAGAAGGTCCCTGGGAACTGACAGAATTGTGACAGCAAAAGCAACACCAGTGACACCTAATCACTTGACAGCAGAGGAAGCTCAAATAAATCCAGCTTTGGATTTATTTTTAAATGCTTATTTACTCAAACATTCAACACAAGTACTAAAGAAGAAGGTTTAAGAACCTGGTCTTTCCATTGAGCTTGGATAGATCCTATGACACATGTCAGACCCCTGAAGAAGTTTGTATACAAAAGTATACTAGCATGCCTTACATTCTTGATCTTGTTACAAGAAAGAATAAGCACTCCCTTAATATTTTTATACCATTTTTAAACGTGAGAAACATGGAAAGTACTTCTCAGATTGCATTTCTGCCTAGCAGAGCACAGGAGAGCTTAATAAGGTGGGGAAAGAATTAGTAGTGGGTTAGCTGGAATGAAAGTTCACCCAGTGGAGCAGTGCGATGTTTTATTCTCCTCAATTTCTATAGCCCAGTAGTTTGCTATGACTATAGTGCTCTAAATAATTAAATGCGCAGATATGTTTTTGCAGACCTAGGTTATGCTAGACGCTGGGCACAGAATACTGGGTAGTTGGCTTTACCGGCTTTGGCGGTCGTAGAACTAATTTCCTTCATAGCAGCTGGTATGGGGCAGTGTTTTGGGTTTGCAGCCAAAACAGCATTAATTCCATGGGGATGTTTTAGCTATTGCTGAGCAGTGCTTAGACAGAGTCAAGGCCTTTCCTGCTCCTCACGCTCCCCACCAGTGAGTAGGTTGGGGGTGCACAAGGAGTTGGGAGTGGACACAGCCAGGACAGCTGACCACAACTAACCAAAGGGATATCGCATTTTGTATGACATCATGGGCAGCAATAAAAGCAGGGGAAGAAGGAAGGGAGGGACGTTTGGAGTGAGGGCATTTTGTTTTCCCAAGTAACTGTTGCAAGTGATGGAGCCCTGCTTTCCTGGGGACAGCTGAACACCTGCCTTGAGTTCCTTATTTTGCTTTGCTTGCGCATATGGCTTTTGCTTTACCCATTAAACCAGCTTTATCCCAACCCACAACTTCCCACAATTTTTCCATTCCAGTTCTCTCCCTCTTCTCTCTGTAAGGGGAAATGAGCAAGTGGCCATGTGGGGCTTAGCTGCCTACTGGGGTTAAGCCACATTAAACGTTGGTTTAAAAGATCTTACTGTCTGCTCTGACGGGTTGAGACTGAGTTCAGGGAAAGATGATTGAAGGTGATCTGTTCTTGCAGGCAGGGGACTGTAGCATTTCAGATGAAAGAGTGAATTTTTAGAAGTATTAACTGTGCCCGCCTTTATTATTGTACACTTCTGCACGTAACATGTCCTTGTTTCCTTCTTTCCTTCGGATTATGTGGACCAAAACTTACCCTGTTACAATCTGCTTTTTTCACCAGGCAATTTAATAATGTGGAAAAGCAGCATTGCCAGGTTCAGTGTCAGTGTTACAGCGCAATATAAAGCTGGCCTGCTTCATCTCCTGCACTCTTCTCACCAGCTTTCACGCGCAGATACATTTGATCTAATTCTACCTCTTATCTTCCAACTGCTCCTCAAATGACCTCGTTAGAACTATTTCATACTAATGTGTCTTCCTGTGTCGTGTAAACTTTTTTTAAAACTAGAATTTTAATGAGCAGAACAGCACAGCTGTATGATAAAGCTTTCATTAGAGGATTCCTTAATAGAACCCACTTCCAGTCCTTGATTGCATAATCAACAGCTAATGAAATTGTCTTGGTAACAAGAGCTGCGGTGTATTACATCCTCTCTCGAGACTAAGTGGAAAGACAATTGTACCAGCCTGAGAGGACTATTGATTATTCACAGTTTGAATTTGATTGCCCTTACGGGGAACTAAACAAGAGATCATCTTCAGCTCTGCTAAATGGATTTTCTTTCCACTGAAAGTTATTGGTTCACTTTCATACGAGGCGTTCAGGGGGCAATAAACACAGGGAGCATAATCTTGTTACAGATTTCCTGAGCCTGCGAGTTTGAGAGCACCAATCACTGTAAAACAAATCACAGCTGCTTGCTTCAGGTCCTCTGTGATGTTTAAACTATGTGGGAGCTCTGATGGCACACCCAACCCATTTCATGTTGCTTGTCTCATTGCAGGAGGGAATCCTAAAGGGAAGTTTGCTCTGGGACTGGTTCAGAATGAGTGGAAGGTTTATGTTAAGAGGCCCCTAGATCGGGAAGAGCAAGATGTTTATTACCTGAACATCACCGCCACGGATGGCCTTTTTGTAACCCAAGCTGCTGTGGAAGTGACCGTCACTGACATTAATGATAACAATCCAGTTTGTGAACAGGTGAGTTAGCAATACCCACGGTAGCCAACTACTGTATTGAAAGTGATAGTTTCCCTATGGGTGTCCCTGCTAGTTACAGGTATTCACAGGTGGTGCCCATTTTCATCCTTAAGGTCTTAGTTGAAGAATTCAGAGTACGCTGCAAGATAAAGCAGTCCTGTAAAGCCAAGACTGAAATATAATGGTCTAATAAAGCTAGCAGAAGAGTCTTGTCTGCAGTGGCCTTAGCTGGGTTTAGAAAAAAATGAAGCATTGAGAGGTGACACTGGGTAGCCACTCTTCCCCTGAAGAAGAGATGTGCTTTCCCTTCACAACCAGAGGAAATGTCTGCAATCTAGTTTAAGTCCAGCCTTCCTAAACCTGGCAGATGCCAGAGACCCAGTGGAAAAGGCAGAATATAGTTTGCTCTCATGTTGTCGGTGTGCATGCACTGTGGCCTGACCACAGCTTATTCTGTGAAAAGAACTGATATTACTTCAATAGAAAGGTCTGTGTGAAAGAAAAGACACAATGAAACCCTTAAGAGTACTGCTCACAGTATCTTTTATATATATGTTTGTGTATGTATCCTCATAATTCTCATCACTACATTATCATTGATACATTAACTGTCACTTCAAGCACCACTGTGGGGAATCACAGACTGTATCTCCCTCAAACACTGCTGGGTGAGGGGATAAAAACAGTTCCCTTTGGTAGCACACTCATTAAAGTTTCCATTTTATGGATGTTGATAAAACAAATGGAAGACAGAAAATTAGACTGCATTTAACACCTAAGATGAGCCTTTTCAGGAGTCATAATTTGGTATTGACTTTGACACTTCAGAGCTTAACAGTAATTTGAATTTCTAGGAAAGGATTATGTAAAGAAAAATTGTTTCCTGTGTAGAAATATGAACTATGGAGCATTTAAATAAAGGTTGTGCAAAGACTATAAAATATTGTTACAGCATGGCTTACATTTGTTTCTGTTTCTAGGTTGCATACACAGCACTGTTTCCTGAAGACATTCCATCAAACAAAGTCATTCTTAAAATCAGTGCTAAAGATGCTGACATTGGGTCCAACGGTGAAATTCGCTATTCTCTCTATGGTCCTGGGAACAATAAATTTTTATTAGATCCAGAAAATGGTAAGAACGCAACTGAATGTTTCTGAATAGTCCTCTTGATCCCTCAAAAACAGTGGGTAGTAGTTTCCTTAACTAGAGTTGTGTTACTCATTGCCAGCTCATGTCCAGCTTTTCATCCACCAATACTACCAAGTCATTCTTCTTAGGGCTGCTTACCCACAGCCTGTATTGGTACTAGGGTTTTCTACAACCCAGATGCAGGACCTTGCACTCGGCCTTGTTGAGCTTCATGAGGTTCACATGGACCCACTTCTAGAGCTTGTCTATGTCCTTTTGGATGGCATTCTGTCCCTCAGGCATGTCAACTGTACCATTCAGCTCGGTGTCTCCAGATTTGCTCAGTGTGCTCTCAATCACACTGTCTGTGTCATTGATGAAGATATTAAAAAGTACTCATCCAGATGTGGACCCCTGAAGGACGCCACTCTTCACTGATCTCCATGTGGACATGGAACTGTTGACCACTACTCTGATTGTGACCGCCCATCTAATTCCTCATCCACTGAATGGTCTGCACATCAAATCTGTTGCTCTGCAATTTAGAGAGAAGGATGTTTTGGGGGTCTATATAGATGACATCTGTAGCTTTTCCCTTGTTCACTGATGTAGTCACTCCATCATAGAAGGCCACTAGGTTGCTCAGGCAGGACTTGCCCATGGTGAAGCCATGGAGGCAGTCTTGAATCATGTCTCTGTTCTCCATGTGCCTGTCCTAGAATCTTTATGGTACAAAAGAGGAGAAGATGCTGACATGGTCCTCCTTCAGCTTTAGACTTCACTTCTTCTATCTCGGTCCATATATATTGGTATTTCGACCCTGTAAAAAACGACATTCATTTTACACACATATTTTTGGAGAGAAAGGATGTCTGTAATGAATTTGTGGGCACAGTCCTTGTACATTTGGCAGTTGGTCTGGAAAAATATAGTGATCGCAACTAAGATCTAGATTTTATGGTTGTTATGAAGCAAAGCTAAATAAAATTATTTTCTTCTGAATAAAAATCCCACCCCTGTTATTCTTAGGAATTTGTTTTCCATAATGGTAGACTATGTCCTTCTCTGTGCAATGCCTCCTCCGCCTGACTAGCAGGAGGCAGGACCTGCTATTTCTGTAGTGTTACTGATGAAAAAGGAGGTGTTTGGAGATCTATGCAGTGTGTGGAAGGGGAAGTATTGCCTTCTTCAATAACAATTTTTTTATTTAACTGCAAATTACACCTTTTACAAAATTAACCGAAAACTTATCTTCCGACTAGTACTGGCTGTTTGCTGATATGACAAAGTCTGGCAGTTATCTGTACAGTGGAGAGTGGATCAGGGGTAAAGCTCTCACAGTCTGAATAAAATGGCTTTTTGTTGCTATTAACGTTTTTTGCAATACCTGTCACTGTATGAGAATAAGAAGTTTGTTTCAAATGAGGTGCTAGAGGTACCTATAGGAATTCAAAGCTGGTTGGATATTGCTTTGTGGGGAGAAGAGGGGTGTTGATGTTATTTTTGAATTGTAGCATTAGAAAACTTCAGAGTTCATTATGGCTGCTGTCACCAGATTCAGGATTTTTCTGTGCCTAGGACTCTAGAGTTATAGAAAGACAGTCTTGGAAAAACATGGTGGTGTTTATAGGGGTAAAAGTGCAGGCTTTCAAAGGCCACCACTGTCATCCGTGTGCTCATACTGGCAGCTCTCTTGGGTGAAGAGAGTGAGAAGTGACACTGCTGTGAGATTTTAATCCATTCATTGGAATAAGCAAGGTTGATTATTTTTTCTCTTTTTTACTCTTGTGAAATACATATTTTTGAGGTACTCACATTATCTAGAATTAGTGATGCTGCTACAGTAGTAATGATGATGCTGCTTTTATTTAATTTTAGGTGAGCTGAAATCCTTGGCCCCTCTCGACCGAGAGAAAATCCCTGCATACAACTTGGTTGCCCGAGCCACAGATGGTGGTGGCAGGTTTTGCCAATCAGAAATCCATCTTATTTTGGAAGATGTTAATGATAACCCACCAGTGTTTTCATCTGATCACTATACCGCGTGTGTCTATGAGAATACAGCCACTAAAGCTTTGTTAACAAGGGTCCAAGCCACGGATCCTGATGTTGGTAAGTGAATAATGCTGTGAGCAATAATTAATGTTCAGGAAAACTCTGTGGGTTGATGGAATTGCAATACAGATTGTATTTTTTATTGCTGCCTTTCCTTTCCTCCTTTTACTTCTGCATCCTTCCCGTTTTTCTCTCTTCTATTTCTTTAATTCAGAATGCTTGTGGCTGAGCTTGGCATAATGGTATTACAAACAGAAAAGCATCATAGCCGCCACAAAAGCATGTAGTCTTTTATTGTCTTGATGGGTGATAGCTATGATCAGAGATAAATGATAGCTTTGGAGGTAAATTCCAACATTTTTCCTCCAGTGGTCTCATCTCGTTTCTTGAGCCATGATTTTGAATACCCATGCATCTGTTTATGCAAATAATATAGTTACGTGCCATAGGCACCTATATCTGATTAATCACAGCTTTTCTAGAGTCTTATACCTCTATCACTCCTATTTGTTCCAGCTGGTTAACTTAGCTTAAAACTATTGTTGCACGCTGTGAATGTACATTATAAATGTTCTGGTTATTTAACTGTGCATTCTCTTAAAGTTTGATAGTTTATTATATGAGGACCTTAACCTTGAAATCTGGGCCCAATTATAAATATTTATAGGGGGAGTTTTTTTGCATAACACCATGGCAAAACCTACTGAATATCAGATGGGTTAAATTTTAGCACATTCACTTCAGTTGGAATAAATAAATCCCTTAGTTTATTTTTTCTTCCTGTGGCTTTGGAGATGTTTTGTAAAAGCTGTGGCCTGAAAAACTTCACATAAAATAACTTCACTGAATGAAAAAATATTTCTTGTTATTTTTTTTTATTTTTTTTTTTAAGTACATGGATGTCTCAGTTGTTACTAAGGCTGATAATGTAAATATACAGGAATCGGTAAAGGAGCAGCAAGCATTCATCAATGTATCTTTGAAAAGCTGGATTAAGCACCTTGGTTGAAAAATCAAATTTAAAATTATGATGCTGACATAGAGTCATAGAATCATAGGATACTTAGGGTTGGAAAGGACCTTAAGATCATCTAGTTCCAACCCCTCTGCCATGGGCACGGACACCTCCCACTAAACCGTGCCACCCAAGGCTCTGTCCAACCTGGCGTTGAACACCACCAGAGACAGAGCATTCACAACTTCCCTGGGCAACCCATTCCAGTGCCTCACCACAGTCACAGTAAAGAATTTCTTCCTTATATCCAATCTAAACTTCCCCTGTTTAAGTTTGAACCCGTTACCCCTTGTCCTCTCACTACAGTCCCTAATGAAGAGTCCCTCCCCAGCATCCTTACAGCCCTCCTTCAGATACTGGAAGGCTGCTATGAGGTCCTGCAGTGAAAACCCAATTACTGGTAGTAAACTACTGAACAGTGTGAAGACCCAGTGTTGTTGTTTTCCACTGTTGCCTTAATTATCACTTTTCTCATAGGTGAGATGACATTCAAGGTGAGAGGGGAGATAGAAAGAATTAGAATATAAAGTTGTCAGTAAAAGTTCTGGCTACCAAGTGTACATAATAATATGGTTAACAATGAAAAAAAATAAAAAAAGGATTAAAATAACATGAGCTAATGCCTACATCTTCCTTCTGAAACTAAATAAGTTAAAGGGATGTGTATGATGAATGAGAAGGAGCTCTGAACTTCCTTAATAATTAGACCTGAAAATCAAACAAGACATTGTATCATATGAAAATGACTCTGGTGTCTAAAATTGGATTTTATATTCATTATTGTTCTGTTTGTTAGTCCATACTAAAACCACTGATTCGCTTTTGCTGCATGTTGAGTGAGTTCAGGTAGTGTAATGTTGCCATCAGAGAGAAAAATGTATTATTGTTATTCCCGATGGGCTATGTTATTCCTATGAGGTTTTGTGGAGCATTATCCTGAAAACATCAGTGGAGCTAGTAATCATCATACAAATCAATTTTTAACATTCATGAGAAATCTTGCAATCAGTCTTAGAATCTTCCCATTCTTCTGCTTTGGACTTTAAAGAGACATGTACTGTAAGGATAAGAGTATGTGTAGAAGACATTGAGATACAATTTGAGAGAAGTCAATTTGTTGTCTGTAACTAAACACAATTTAAACATAAAACTGAAAATTTTGTGGTCAGGTGTTGTTGGGTAATTAAGACCATTTCTAGTTAACAGGAAAATAGTGTTCTGTCTGCCTTGTGCTTTTGATATGTCTTGAAATTCCTGATCTCATAACATCCTGGGAAATTTCAGGACTGGAACATAAATTAGTGTTTTATATCTTTGTAATTTGGATACATGCTTAGAAACTAGCTGTGCCAGATGGAGACACTGAAGGGGAGATGTGATTCTTCTTCACAGTATTCAACAGAAGGAAATGGCTTTAACTGTAGCAGCACACAAGATCATTTTACATAACCTCTCCATGTAGTTAGGTATCTCACATCAAAGGATCACATGAAGGAGAGAGAATATATGTACGTCCCTGTGTTAAGATATATATTAGTAACTTTAATATAAAGCAAACAGAATCATAGAATGGTTTGGGCTGGAAGGGACCTTAAAGATCATCCAGTTTCAACCCCCTACCATGGGCAGGGACAACTTCCACTAGACCAGGTTGCTCCAAGCCCCATCCAACCTGGCCTTGAGCACTGCCAAGGATGGGACAGCTGCATCTCCTCTGAGCAATCTGTTCTTTCTCCCACCCTGCTTCCATTAGAATTCTTAATATTTCCACAAGATGATATTTCCTGCTAGCTCATCACCAGGATTGGAAATGTACAAACTAAGAAATATAAGGAAATTGCTGGGTTTACAGTTTTTTTAGAGAAGTTCACAGGATTTTCCACCTCCCACTGTCTTCAAATCAAAGTGCCAAATTACTCCATCCTTTTCAAATTAAGGCACGAGAAGAGTCTGAGTGAATGCTGAGGTGTAATATCTGAGCAAACCCATCAGACAGCTGCAACATCAGCCCCTTTCAAAAGAATTAGGGTTGTGCTAGAGCAGCAGCACTGAGAAAACCTACGTGGGGCTTTGTGGCTAGCACGACATTTAAAAATTGATAAACTTCAAAATAAACCTGGAGCGCAAACCTGAGCTGCAGGTGCGTATTCATTTCCAGTGCCGCTCACACAGTGTTGTGGCCTTGCTCGCAGGATACAAGAATGAATGACAACATAGTCCAAGCTCAGCAGCATTGTAAGTGGTGGTTCAGTGCTGACTTACTTCCAGCTTTGCCTTGCGAATGACCTCCATACTCAGGCCAGTTTCCATGATGATTGATGGTGTAGTCTGCCAAAGGCAGGAGCTCTAAATGTGAACAGTGCGTCATCTGTCCTTCTGCAGTCCTCTTCATCACCACTGGGGCATTGGCAGTTCTACATTATCCACATTTGCTGTCAGTTTAGTGATTTCACGGACCTATTGATTTTTTCTGGGTTTATGATGAACATAGAGTTCTAATTTTGCTCAAAGAAGGAATGACCTTGTCAGCCAGCTCTCTCTTGCCTGCCATTGAAAGGCTGCCTTCCAGCCTCTGCATTATCCTATAGTTAAAACCAAGGCTGATACCTACCCATGTAGGACCTATCCCCATTTTCTGCACAACCAACCAGTATAGATGGGCTAGTTTGTCTTGGAGCCAGCACCTTGTACTACATGCACCCAATGTGCAGGAAAACACAGCCATGTAGGAAGACATGTACTGGTAGGAGTGGCTATTATTTGGTTGCAAAGAGTTCCCTGTTGTGCACAGACCTCCCTCCTCTGTCCTTAGCTATCCCTCGTTCCCTCGCCACTTCTCTAGCCCTGGGTCCATAGAACTACATTGCAGGGGAGGTGTGGTGATATGCAGCCTGCAAGGAGCCAGATGGTGCACAGGATACGTCTGGCAAGCCAGATCTAGAGTTTCTCAGAGACTGATCTGATCCTTCCTTGAATAGCAGCACATCCCAAACAGCAAAAGCCTGCACCCGCTCCCTTGCCCAGCCAGGACATCCTTCTTTGCCAGCTGCCCTGTTCTTTGACATAGTTTTGGCCATGCCTTGTATATGTTACAGTTCACGGTCCGCTTCCCAGCAGGGATGATGTGTTCCCCTGCCCCAATTTTGCAGATTGTACAAATAGCAAATGAGTCAGGAAGGGCCCTCCCTGTAGGCTGAAGGTGAGGACCACAGTGCTGTACATGGTGACAAGGCAGAGGTGATGCAGTTTGGATGGCCTCCCTAGAAACGTGTCTCCTGGGCTTGTAGATACAGAGGTGTGATGCAGCAGGTCATACAGTCACAGAATGGTTGGGACTCGACAGGACCCCTGGAAGGTCATCTTGTCCAACAACCCTGCTCAAGCAGGGCCATCTACAGCAGGTTGTCTAGGACTGTGTCCAGATGGCTTTTGGATATATTCCCTGAGTGCTGTGCTGTGTGGGAACCCCGGGGGCCCTCTAAATAAGCAGAGACCTACACTGTGTATATAGACAAAAGCATAACATCCTCACCATGACCTGGTGACTGGCAGAGCAGTGCAGACAGGCAGAAAACCTGCGCTTGAAGCCCTCTCTAACTGTCAATTCTTCCCAAGCTGGACATAATTCAGAGAAGAATCGCTGTCAGACAAGATTTTACAGAAACTGTAGTTTGGGGAAATATTCTACCATATCTAATAGCAGATTTAATAGCATTGAAAATGCAACCTAGAAAAATAAGCAGTGTGTTATTTTGTCAAAGCATTTTGTCACTTTTGTGCAAGAATGCCCAGAATTGCAGCTTCCCAGCTTCTGCTGTAGGCTCACAGCACAGTGAGAACAGTGTGAGAGGTTTATTTGCCAGTTCAAAAAAAAATCTATTTAACTAGTTTGGGGGTGGAAGTATTTGAATGGTGACCCTGGTTTTCTATTCTTTGCTCTATGTTTTTGAAGCTTTGGTACATAGGTGGTGTGAGGGAAAAAAATGGGTGTTGAATGCTTCAGTCAGGGAGCCAGGATAAGACTTGAGACTCTCCTACAGGTAAGTTTATACAGTCAGGTTCTACAGGTCAGTTGTGGTTGAAATTTGGTTGTGTTTATTAGACTTGCATAGAGTTAAATATTATTTGGACCAAGATTTATGAAAAGGATTCTGTAATCATCTGATTAGTGCATTTGTGTTTAATGTGGAGAGTTTAAACCAATCAAGCCTCTAATCAGTCTGGTTCTTGGTGTGGGGAGCTAATTACTCACATCTTTGCACAAAGTGGTAGAGATGCAGTGAAAGGGGCTCAGGCCTTCTGGAGAAGCTGTTTGTCCTTCTCACTAGCAGATATTAGCTCCCTGACTCCTCCAGAGAAGGACATGGGAGCAAACTGTGGCACATCATTGGCCTAGCGAGCAGCTGGGGAGCCTGGCAAATGCAGGGAAGGAGCGCTATTTCCCCTCAGCTTCTGGTGGAAATTTTTGTCTTGGATTTCAAAGACACCTGTGATAAAACCAATATTTGCCCTGCGGGGTTTGACCTCAGTGATTTTGATGTTTCAATGAGGACTTGGTTTGTCAAAAATTTCCTAAAATCAAACCCTTTTCATGTGCTGGTGCTCAGGAAATAAGAGATGTCTTTTCTAGGGAAGGATGGTAATATAACTTCTTCAAGTTTCAGTCAATCCAGTCTGGATTGTACCTACCTCCAGGAGGGTGGTGAAGCAAGCCTATCTTCTTCTTCTTCTTCTTGTCCTCTCCTTGTGTTAGTAGGAAAAATGAAGAAACCATTAAAACTATAAAAATTAAATATCTATCAGAAATAATGGCTGAGGAACATACATCATTCTCCAGGGTTTATTGCTGCTTGTAGAAAGTGGCATCAACATGCTGGTAAGCACGGTTCAGAAGAAAATAACTCCATTAGGTTGTTCAGTGGATCACTGCTTTCAAGAATCTGGCATGGAAGTAATGAGTACAGACTTCAGTGGTGGGCCAAGTGAGATTGCAGAAGTGTCAGAGAGGAAAGCAAGGCAGTCACAACTTGATTAAGGAGCAGTTCTCTGAATTATGTGTAATGGCAAGTAACAGAATAATAGAAATGGTGAAGTAGATATTGATTTTGGCATTTGCTGGCAAAACCAATATGCAGCAAACCTCTACTTAGCATCTTTATTTATGCAGGGCAGGTCCCTTAAAATGGATTTTGAAACTTCTGAGGCATTCAGGATCTGAAAAAGAAGAAAACAGGGATCAAAATATGAATAAAAAGAGTAACAAAGATAATAGCACAGAAGAGTTACTAAAACCCAACAGTTAATAGGTGGATAACTTTGGCAATGATGCCAGCACTGGCTATGTTATTTCTGGATATTATCTGAGTTTTTCTAAAATAAATATTACAAGATGCTTTGCATAGGATGGCTCATTCTCTCTAAAACATACATGGAGCTTCCTATATCTTTACACATGTCTTCACCTCACTGACTTTTAAAATAGTCCAGGGGTTAGTGTGCTAATGCAGGATATGAAAGACCTGAATTATTAATTCCTTTTTCTACAGAAGACAGGAGTGAGCATTGCTGTGTTGCTCCATAGCCTGGTGGATAAGGCCCCCAGGACTTATTGAATTGAAACTAATAGTCTATGGCAATGTACCCTTGTACTTCTCCTCCCTGGCAACGCCTCTTTACCATTAGACTTCTATTTCATATGGAGAGTGAGGGGGCAATGCCCCACTTCCCCCAGTGGGTTGATCAGTCCTGAGGACTCCTGAGGTCCAGGTTCCGCGAGTGAGTTGTTCAAGAGAAAACCTAGTTTTTGCCTTCTCAATAAAGGCAGAAGCACTTCTAGGAATGCAGAGAAACAGCACATTGGGCCCCTGAAAAATTGCCAAATAAAATTTAATAGGCTTTATGGAGTCTTAGACTTGCCTGGTGTTAGGAAGTAAACAAACAAGGTATTTGGGGATTGTGATAGAAAGCTTAAGTTTCTGCCTAAACAAGCCCTGCTTCATAGTGCTCATTTTGCTTCCCATGCCTAGGCACTCAGGAGACCTAATCCTGTTAGTGTTCAGTCTATATGACTCTCTTGTAGGATATGTCAAATGGACAGATTTTTAAAGCTTTATATAGGTAGTCAGGGGAACTTAGCCACTCAACTTGCATTGAAATAATGAGTATATGTATGTGTATCAAGATGACTAAGAGTCTGTGTTCAGCAAGTTCAGCAAACAGAAGTCATCAACCCAATCTCATTTCCTTCTGCAACATGCAAAGGAGACATGCAGAAAGAAATATGGGTGGTATGGCTTAGGTTTAGCAAGGTTTTTGATATTGTGCCACATATTATTTTTATAAGCAAGTTAGGGAAACATGGTCTGCATGAAACTGTTATCAAGTGAGTCTGTCATGACTGTTACACTGGAGGAATAAGTTAAGAAAGGTAGTGGGGGCAGGCAGCATTGCTCTTATTTTCATTCCTGGATGGTTCGGTATGCATAAAATCTGTATTGCTAGATGTCACAAAGCAGAATGGGGCTGCAAGACCCTGGATACTGTCAAAGTCCAAGTTGTGGGATTTAGCAATGGAAAAGTAAGAAAAGTGGTATGGAAAAATAAATCCAAGTCATCAAGATAAATGTGAAATCCTGTGTTTAGCCAAGAATAACCAAGAGAATCAGTGTTGTTTGGGTAACGACAGGCTGGATGGCAGAACTGCAGAGAAGCAGCTGTATTATGGTGAACCACAGCCTGAATGTATGTTTACAGTTTCATAGCAGTGTGCAAAGTCAAATATTTGAATGAGATGAGTAAACAGGAGTAATGCTGGAAAACAGAAGTAGTTCTTTCTGTTTACTTGTTGTTGGCAAAACCTGAGCTGAAAGGCTGTGTCAGTTTTTGGGTACAGCACTTCCAGGAAGATGTGAGCAGCGTGGAGATTTAAAGAAAGATCACAGGTCTGGATAACGTGTGCTACCAGGAAATGCTAAAACGTTTGAGAAGAGGTGCCAGGAAAAGAGAGCTGAGATGATAAAGTATAGCAGTCTTCAGATGTCAGACAAGTAGCTCTGAGGAAGGAAGTCAGCCTATGTTCTTTTTCTCTCCTTGGCTTTTATTATTCTTATTCAATCTCAACAAAAAGTTAGAACAAGATTTCTACTTGTAAGAAAAGTGAGGCACTGGAGTGTGTTATCCAAAGAGGTTACACGAGTTCACAATCAAAGGATAGTCCTCTGTTTGGGGATAAATTGGATCCATCCTTTCTTTGTGCAGGGATGAGTTAGATGACCTCACAAGATGCCTGCTATCATTATACTCTGACATTTCTATTCATTTCTTTATTTTCTGAGATTTCCAAGACATTGTTAACAATATGGAGGCAAAGAACTAGACAGGAATTGTACCTCTTGGATTATGTTGGCTGAGTAAGCCCTGTATTTAAACTGGATCACTGAAACATACATGTATGTGTGTTTGAGTATATTTATATGCATACATGCATGCATTTTATATATATATATACACATATATATACACACATGTTAATTCCATTGATTCAGGATACATTACCCAATGTTTTCAGCTGCAGTGTGTAAACCTCGATCAGGTGTACCCAAAGTGGCCTTTCTCACTGCAGAAAAATAATCAAGCTTATGCCTGATTAGCACAAGGAAGTGAATCACTCAGGGACACTGATGGAAACAAGTGTTCAAGTCCCGTCATGTAAGCCAGTACCCTGTGCTATGTAAATCTCTGCTAGAAAAGCAAGAAAGGGTGAGCCAACTCTCCAGATCTCGGACAACACCTGACCCAGCTGAAATGGAAAGCAGTTTAGGTACCCATGGAAGCGATCACACCACTAAAAGCTTATACCTGCCATTTCTGTCTAGCATTTCCCTTCAGTAAGGGGTTGGTTGTCTTCATCTCTGTTCTCTGTGCCCCTGCTTTCATCCCATGGTACCATGACAGAGCAGTGGTGTGAGTAATGGCCTTTGGGGTTAAGGCTGTAGTGTCCCTGCAGAAAAGGGTCACAGCAGTGAAAGCCTGTCTTGGTAGCAGTGTTATGGATTGAATTTGCCCAGCTATTCTGCTTAAGCTGTAAAAATCACTTGAAATATCTTTCCCTATTGGGCTATATATTCTTCTACAGTTCAGCAAGGTACTTCTGGCAAGATTTTTCTGTTTCATTTCAAGATGATGGAGTATTATAAAATCTGGTTTCGTATTCATCTTTCATCTTGTTTTCTGTTAATGAAGTTGTGAATAAAGCCTGTTAATGAAGCCTTTTAACTCCCAGTAATTGATATGGTTAACATTTGGGTAATCAGGAAGTGCCATAGTACACGCTAGTATCAGGAGTCTTACCATGAAAGACAGAGGCAAGAGGAAGCACAGTAATCAGATACTAGGCTTGCAATCACTGCTAAATTGATAAATAGCTTTTTTTACAGCTCTCTCTCTGGACAGCTTTCTAGTTTATTCCTTGGTTGTTTAATTTTAATGCTTGCCATTATTTTTTTTTCTGTAAGTTTTCAAAATGAAAATGAGCAGATGACAAAGTTAAGCATCATTTTCCAGAGATAAACACAGATGAGTGGCCTACCTATATTTGGGGAAATACATTAAATCATAGAATCACAGAATGGTTTGGGTTGGAAGGGACCTTAAAGCTCATCCAGTTCCAACCCCGTGTCATGGGCAAGGACATCTTCCACTAGACCAGGTTGCTCTAAGCCCCGTCCAACCTGGCCTTGAATGCTGCCAGGGATGGGGCAACCACAGGTTCTCTGGGCAACCTGCTCCAGCACCTCACCACTCTCACAGGGAAGAATTTCTTCCTAATATCCAATTTAAATCTACCCTCTAGTAAATCATTAGTTAAGGGAGGCAGATAAAAAGAGAGAGACACACTATGTAGGGTCTTCGATACGTGTAAATTGCAGTTTGTGTGTGATGCAGCCAGCATGTAGTGACCACAGCCTTTTAATTGGTGTCAGTTTGGATCAAACTGTGTTATAACTCCACTGTTTTCGATTGACTCCATTTCAAGTACTGTGTTTAGTTTTGGGCCCTTCAAGAAGGACATTGAAATGCTGGAGCAGGTCCACAGAAGGACAACAAAGCTGGTGAGGGGTCTGGAGCACAAGTGTGATGAGGAACGGCTGAGGGAGCTGGGGTTGTTCAGCCTGAAGAAAAGGAGGCTCAGGGGGGACCTTATCACTCTCTACAACTACCTTAAAGGAGGATGGAGAGAGGTGGGTGTTGGTCTCTTTTCTCACGTAGCAAGTGATAGGACAAGAGGAAATGGCCTCAGGCTGCACCAGGAGAGGTTTAGATTGGATATTAGTTAACCTTTCTTCACCATAAGGGTTGTTGAGCATTGGAACAGGCTGCACAGGGAAGTGTTGGAGGCACCATCCCAGGAGGTATTTAAAAGACATGTACATGTGGCACTTAGGGACATGGTTTAGTGGTGGACTTGGCAGTGCTAGGTTGATGGTTGGAGTTAATAATCTTAAAGCTCCTTTCCAACCTAAATGATTCTGTGAGTTAGACAAGAAGAAATTTCATGCTCCAGAATTATAAAAAGAAGTTATTTTATTTCCCTAGTGCTATTTAAAGAAGCAATGGCATAGAATATGTCAGTGTGTGACATTCAGTGCATGCCCCTTTGTTTTATTACAGACGAAAACAAGAAAAACCCCTATTTGAAGGATGGCATTTGAGGTACTACATGGCTGTATGTTGTACAAGCTCTTCACACTAGAGATTTGGCAAAGGGCAATATTCTATCATATGCTAATACAAGTCTAAATAGAAAATGTGCTTGCTTATTCCTTTATTTAAAAAATGTACTGCAATCCGCTTATAGTAATAGTAATTCCTGCAAAGCTTTCCATGTTGAAATAGCTTATGTTTGTGATTGGCACCTTAGAAATCTGAGGAGTTTAAGTGGATAAGTGAATAGATACAACACTGTTTGCAAACATTAATCCCCGAACAGCTGTGGGCAAAAGATGTGGGAGGATTGCTCTCTTTGCCAGGGCAGGAACCATGGTGTTGGAGCAGTTGTTTCATTTCAACAGAAATCCTCTCCTTTATAATCACAGCAGAATCTACCATTGCCTCCAGGGGTGCCATTGGGGCATACTGGTGGACGCTTCTCCCTCATCATATGGTAGCCCCTGGACTAAAGCATTTCAGATTTCTGTAAAAATAACTTCCTACTTCAACTTTGCCCCATGCCCATTTTGTTTCCAGCCTCGGGTCAGGAAGCTGAGTGGAAACAGCTATTGATATAACAACACTTTCTTCAAAGTGCAGTTTTTGCGACACCTTTTCATTGGTTTAATTTTCCTCCCAGGAAGCAAGTGTTAAACTCCAGCCCCACAAAACACTGTGGGAGAAGTTCAGCAGACAGCTGAGATCTGCTTCTGTATTTCTCCTTCTCTTCTGCTGCTACATTCAGGCTGAAAGCCACCAAGGGCTGTTATCAGTGAGTGTCTCAGCTCAGGTCCTCTGCCCTGATCTTCTATCTCTCCTTGCATAAAATGGCATTTTCGCCTGTAAGAGCATTTCCTTCAGGTCCCATGGGAAAAAATAAGACTGTTTTCTTCATCAAACCAGACTAGTACAAGATAGCCCACATCCCTGGAAGTTCTGTATTCTTCTCTTGGTTTCCTTGAAGGAAAAATAAAAGCACTTCCCTTCAAGAAGTAACACCTTTTCTGACTTAAAGCCCCTTATATTAGAGATGATAGAAACTAAAACACCACGATCTCTTTCTGAACTGTCTCCACTGTATGATCATTAGCAATCACTTATAAAAAAAATAATATTTTGTTAATGGGCATCACTTTAGGAAGCAGAATGCAAGGAGAGTGTTCAGATTATATATCAATCAGATTGCAGTCACCAGAGTTATTGCTTCCTCTATGTAAACACACCGTATGTGGTGTAACATGCACCAAATTTTGTCTTTGCCCACTCTCCATTGCAAGATACTCTTTTTGAAGTTTTAGGGTGTTTCAAAACACAAGTCATGAGTAGGCCATCTCCTTTCTAGCAATTTATGCCTTTAAAGGTTATGGTATCTAAATATTTGGTCTTGTGCCCAGGTAAGCTGTAGTGAGTATCAAACAGGGTGTTTGTGCCAGACGAGAACCCAGAGAGCCCAAAGGCTTTCCTGCAGTCACAGGCACATATGTGAAGGAGGTGTGTGTTAAAGTCCCTGTCTCAGAGAAGTATTTAATCCTGCATGGAAGCTGGCAAACATCAAGAGAGCCCAGTACAGAATAATAAATAGCTTTGCAGTTAAAAATCATGTAGGTTGGGTGATCAACTCTGAATCAGGCAAAATCCCCTTTTCCAGCATCGCTTGGGATCAGTTCTAATTACTAGCTCATTAATTGTTCTTGTCAGGTCTGTCACTTTTTGTAAATGGAAGTTTCAGGAGGATTTCTCGCAGGAGATGTTCCCCTGTTGGAAATGTAGACACACCTCTAGCCATTTAGTCCCTCAAAACCTTCAATTTTCCAAGGTTTTATTCCTTTTTCACTTTTGTCAGTTTGGTTGATTGTCATCTGAGAGAGCATTTGAAAGCTTATATAGAGAGATTAAATGAAAAGGTGAGTGTGGTCTCCACCAGGCTGTGTTCAGAGTCTAGGTGTTTCAACGCATGAAGGGGTCTCTGACTAGCTCATGGGCTGAGCTCAGTTCCTTGTCTGTAGGACAGGAGTCACCTCCTCAGCTGCTTAGCCTGGTTTTGTTGAAGGATGGCCTCTGTGTTTTTCGCATTTAAGATGCCATGGTGAATAGAGAGGTTCTGCTGTGATAAAAATAAAGCAAAACACCTGGTTCATTACAATATTGCCATTTAAAATTTCACTTATTTTAAAGACACATAAATGTATGAAATACACTCTGGTGTCTCAAGCACTGCATAAAATCTCTATTCCCTGAAGGGGCCAAATAGTAATTCCAAATGCTGTCCAAGTACAGTCTGGAACTTTGCAGTTGTTCTAGCTTTTATGTACACGAGATTGAAGAAAGAGTCTCCCAGCTCCCCCTTGTGTGGATGCTCTACTCCTGCTACATCAAGCAGAAAACAGCTGTGATTTGTGCTGCTTTTGATCAGATATTTCTACAATGCTTTGCTGCTGGAAAGCAGAATAACACTGCCACAAATTTTAAATTAACAGAATATGAGTAGCTGGGGTTGGTAGCTCTTGCTCTTCTGATTAATGTCAGCATGTAAAGTTGGTTCTCCAACAAAAAGGGCAGCAAATGCTCGAGAGATGTTAAAAACAGAGACACTTCAGTTTAGTGGACCTTTGTGTTTTAGTTATAAACTCAGTGAAGCACCTAGGACCAAATCACAAAATCAAGTAGCATCAGGGGAGCTGAATTAGCTCGTGTCTGTGTTCACTTTTAATTAGATTTGAAACGGCTATCCCACTGTAGTCAGCAAGCAACCAAGTCAGTACCTTCCCCTCAAGCCTTATTACTGACAACAACCTTAGCACAGAGCTGCATATTCAGCAGCTGCGTGTATAGGTGTTATGTATTGGCAACACAGACAAGATTTGAAAAACACAGGACATCTTTCATACAACTCAGTTTTTGCTCTCAAATCGGGGGAGTGGGGGACTTTCCTTTCTGCAATGTCCATATTCTGGCAGGAGTTCTTTGATGCAGATTTTCTCTAACAGATATTGTCTTGTGATAATATTTTTCTGCTCAATGGTAGAATCAAGGCAGCAGTGGTAGAAAGTACATTATGTGCCACCTGATGTATTTTTATGGGTTTATTTTTCCCTTATGTACATTTCTATTCCTTCAAGATGTGCTCTGAGACTTTTCCAATTTCAGCGTTCTGCCTGTCTCATCTAATTCAATTGTAGGCTTTTCTGGGCAAGGGCCATATCTGGATTCTGCTTTCAAGTTTCATTACAAAACAGTTCTGCAAAGTGATTTTCCAAAAAAAAAAATGTCATGATGAGGGAAGGGACTTAACTTATCCACAGGGATTTGACAAGAGCAAGGGATTTGGACTAGCAGGGATTTGGAAGGGCAGGTCCTGGTCTCCCAGACTTTCAGCAATACTGTACCTATAGGCACACCTGCCTCCCTGTGCACCCCCCCCACTGAAAATGATCAGTGCGACAGCAGATTTTGCTTAGAGTTTCTGTTGAATAGGAGGAGGTTCTTCTTTTCTTTACTTTGTCATTTTCATATGCATTTCTTTCAGGTGTGAACAGAAAAGTTACCTATTCTCTGGCAGACTCCGCAGATGGCTACTTCTCAGTTGACCAGTCATCGGGAATCATTATTTTGGAGCATCCACTTGATAGAGAGCTTCAGTCTTCCTATAACATCAGTGTGAAGGCCTCAGATCAGAGCATTGTGCTGACCTTGTCCTCTTTTGCCACCGTTACCATTACAGTGCTAGACATTAATGACAACCCCCCTGTGTTTGAAAGAAGAGATTATCTTGTTACAGTCCCTGAAGACACCTCACCTGGCACTGAAGTCCTTTCTGTTTTTGCTACAAGCCAAGACATTGGTACTAATGCTGAGATTGCTTATCTCATCAGATCAGGAAATGAGAAAGGGAAGTTCAAGATTAACTCAAAAACAGGTTTGTAAGGTAGTTCTTGCTTGTAATGCAAAATGAAAGCATCAAAAAGTGTGAATCCTTTGGGGAAAGCTCTTGGGTCAAAACATTTCCAACAACAGACTCAGAGCTTGTCAATGTGGAATTAGTTGCACAGTTAAAAACCAATTTTAGGTTGGAGGGTGATATAAATTGCAGTCACACTCAGCTGCCCCAGCTCGAGTGGAGAATGCTTTTCTCCATTAGTGTGTCTGTTGAAGTCAATGTAGATGTGACAACCCATTAGCCAATCTGTGTAACCTTCACCATTATGAACACTTGCAATGTTTACCCTCTTACCAGCTGAGTACAGCCTCAATTGCCTCAACCTTAGCAAGCATCAGGGCAGTGCTATCAGGACCTAACGTGATTAGCTGGCAGTCCTGATGTAATTGCTGTTTATGCAGCTACAATAACTTATGTTGCTTCTGATTTGTGTTGTCTAACAGTTGACTTCAGCTATGATTTGGGGTTTGGGTTTATTTGGTTATACATCACAAATTTTAAAAGCATACTGCTGCTTCTTATTAAGAAATACTAAGAAAAGCTACCTTATTTGGTGAAAATGGCTCCAATTCTTCTCCAATTTCCTTTGAAATTCCTTAGTGGGATATATTCTTTATCCCTATTGAGGTTTTAATCCATCAACAGCAAGTTGTGATCCTTCTGTGCTTCCTGTAGTGGATCCCCTTACTTTCGTAACATTCGGGATGGCCATTACGAGCCTGGATTTTGAAAGCTGGAGGTATCACTTGTTTGAGTGCAGCTGTAATAGCCAGTAACCTGCAAAATCTCAGAATGATGCATTGTGTCATTTATATTACTGTGTGCAAAAATCTCTCTCCACTCTGCAGAGGCCACTGCCTTACATGTAAGGGACTTAACATAATTGTGTGTTGTCTGTTATCTTCATAAAGTTGATTAGTGCTAACAAAATTTAAACATAAATATGCCTAGACAGCGATACTTAACTTCACATTTAACAGTGAAGCCAAGGAGATAAATCAATAAAAAACCATAATGAAACTTAATCACATAGAGAGAAAAAAAAACCTATTTATTATTCACTAATGTGTGACAGCTCCATTATTATCAGTTTAGAGGCAGGAGCTCAGTTTCCAGACAGCTGGGTGCTGATGTAGCATGCCTGATCAGGGCTTGAAAAATTATGCCTTTCACACCATTTAACAATCGGAACTCTCTGCTAGCCACTTGGAAGCTTCTCTTCAGGGCTTCTGCTTCCAGCAAGTCATGCTGAAAGGTAGGATTCATTTGGAGAGAGCCCAGACAAGATTAAGAATGATCCGAGGTGTGTAAAATGTGGCTTACCAGGAAAGACTGAAAGAATTCAGGCTATTTAAGCTAGAAAAGAGAAGACATGCTGTTAGTATTCAAGCCTGTAAAAGGTACCTATGAAGAGAAGCAGAATGAACTGTTCTCCATGCCCACTCATGAGAAGTTGTGAATGGGCTTAAATTACATTTGGATTATTTCAGTTAAATGATAGTAAAAAAATCCTAACTGTAATGATTATTAAGTACTGAAGTGCATTTCCTAAGAAGGTTAGGAAACTGATGTCATTGGAGGTTTATAGGAACATTAGATATGAGTACATTCGAGAATGATTATGTTTAGCTGACCTGTGTTGGGCAGCAGTTGGACTAACGGACCTTTAAGCCACCTACATCCCTGAGCCTGATGGATCTCTATCAGAAAGGATTTAGCTTGCCAAGGTTAAGAATTTGCATTTAAGTCTTTTCTGCCATGCCCAGTACTACTTCCTTCAAGGCATCACTGATTATCTGTACACAGCCTACTTGCCTCTTCTTAAGGTTACATGGGAAACAAGTGGAGGGCTTGCAAAAAAACCATTTCTATCCTACAGGGGCTCTAGGTGCATGGAGTAAGTCATGTTACAGAGAATCTTAGTTGTGATTCTGTAGTGAGGGAACCCAAAATTTAGAAACCTGGTTGAGTGGGGAAATCCCTGTTTAATCACATAACTGATAGGCAACTGGTTTCTCAAAGGTATTCATACCTCATTCATTTGTATTTAATTTGTGAGAAGTTAATTACATGGGAGTGTATTTCTGTTGACTTGTCAGGGCTGATTTCCAGAGTTGGCATTCAGTTCTCTCACAGCTCTGCACATGAGCCCAGGTAAATGGGTGGATTTATCCCCCACTTCTCCATTGATAATACTCATACAGTGAAAGCTGTTTTAATGAGAAACCATTCATTGCTTCATGCCTTGTGAAGGTCCTTCCTGCAGAGGCAACCCAAGTGCATTTGGCATCATTCTTTAATCAAACAACAGCAGTAGAAACCTGACCAAATATTTTTACTAGGTTGGGCAGTGTTACAGTTAGTGTTGTATGTGTGCCATGGTGATAAATAGCATTGTGTACTGTTTACTACAAATTCCTTAGTCCATAACACTATTTGTTTATCTCTGGCTGTTGACATTCCCTCCCTTGCTTCAAAGGAGTGATTTCTATTTTGGATGCTTTGGATTATGAAACGTGTAAGGATTTCTACTTAGTAGTGGAAGCAAAAGATGGAGGTACTCCAGCCCTGAGCGCCGTTACAACTGTGAATGTGAATGTGACAGATGTCAATGACAATGCACCGAAATTCAGCCAGGCGGTCTACAGCGCGGTCATCAGCGAGGACGCCGCCATTGGCGAGTCAGTGATAATGGTGAGTGAGGCTGTGGCCAGCCCTTAGGCAGGACGAAGGCCTCTGCCACACAGAATCATAGCATCAAATAGGTTGGAAAAGACCTTTAAGATCAGAAAGTCCAGCCTTTACCCCAGGACTGCCAAGTCAAACCGTGTCACTAAGGGCTTGTCTACATGGTTTTTGAACACTTTCAGGGATGGTGACTCCACCACTTCCCTGGGCAGACTGTTCCAGTACTTGATCACCCTTTCAGTGAAGAAATTTTTCCTAATATCTAATCTAAATCCCACCTGGCACAACTTGAGGCCATTACCTCTTGTCCTATCACTTGGGATAAGAGTCTTGACCTTTAATAAAATACTGCTGCAATGGTTAATAATGGTAACTACTGCATCTTGAATCACCTAACTCTTCTCTAGCCAATACTCTGCATCTGCTACTGCTTTCCAGGCTGCTACCAGTTTTCTCCCAAAATAAAGTAGTAGTAGTGCCAACTGTCTCTTTTTAACCCCAATATGCTGTCAAAGAGCGTTGGTATATTTAAGGAATTGCATTTCGTGAGTCATCTAGAAACAAGTGGATTTTACTGGAAAGGGAAAGTTCAACTTTTCAGTGAAATGCGTAGTATTTGCATAGTCTGGCATGCAGCATGCTATACCCAAACCTCACAACACTCTTGTCTTGGAACTTTAGGATCCAGAAAGAAAGTGTTAAACAGAATATTAAGATTAAAATATTCTTTATGTTTTAAGGCTAGAATTTTGAGAAGGCCCAAGGGGAACTGTGTAGCAAAAACTGATTGGCTTGATGCTTGCCTTGATGCTGTAGAGGTAGCAGTTCAGTTGTAATTACTCTGATGGAATACAAAGTCTTATTTTTTGTTAAGTAATTAATGTATCATATAGATTGCTAATTTTCACTCTTTTCTCAATAAAGTTGATAGCAGAAGATCTGGACAGCCCATCCAATGGCCAGATTCATTTTTCCATCGTGAATGGGGATCGAGACAATGAATTCTCAGTTGATCCTGTTTTGGGACTTGTGAAGGTTAAAAAGAAATTGGACAGAGAAAGGGTAAGACATGTAGGACTTCTTAACTTGCAATGACTTACAGATGTGTATTGATCTCAACCCTGCTGCTAGCTTGTTTTGAAGAAGCTTCTTATATATTCTGCAATGATCAGGCTAGGATGCTCCAACAGGTCTTTCTAATGTTGGAATCATGGAATGGTTTGGGTTGGAAAGGACCTTAAGATCATCCAATTCCAACGCCCCTGCCATGGGCAGGGACAACTCATTCTACACAAGGCTGTTCAAAGGCCCTGTCCAACCTGTCTTTGAACACTAACGGGTAGGGCAGCCACAGCTTCTCTGGGCAACCTGTGCCACTGCCTCACCACCCTAACAGTAAAGAATTTTTTCCTTATATCTAACCTAAACTTCCCCTGTTGAAGTTTGAACCCATCACCCTTTGTCCTATCACTATAGTCCCTAATGAAGAGTCCCTCGCCAGCATCCTTGTAGGCCCCCTTCTCCACGCAGCTTCTCTTCCTCAGGCTGAACAGCCCCAACTTTCTCAGCCTATCTTCATATGGGAGGTGCTCCAGCCCCTGATCATCCTCGTAGCCTCCTGGACTTACTCCAGCAGCTCCATGTCCTTCTTATGTTGAAGACGCTAGAACTGTACACAATACTGTTGCTGGGGTCTCACGAGAGCAGTGTAGAGGGGCAAGATCACCTCCTTCGACCTGCTAATCACGCTTCTTTTGATGCAGCCCAGGATACGGTTGTTCCACTTCTTACTCACCCCAACCCTATCCTGACCCTATCTCCAAGCCTTGCTTTGCAAACATTCCCAGCCTGCACCAATACAGCAGCAGAGGCCAGATTGCGGTAAGAAAGCAACACTGGATTTCTCCTGTGGTGCCGTGGGCGCTATTACTGTGTTAATTAGCTGCCTCCTCTCTCCTGCGCATGCAAGCACACACATGCACCAGTGTGTGCAACGCAGTGATTGCAACATACTCCAGATTGTGGCACTGAGCACTGAGCTGAGACCTCTGCCATTAATTAGTGCTCTGCAAAACATGTCACTGGGGAGGTGATGTTATGAAGTGGCCAGGCTGTACCAAAAGTGAAGGAGTGCTTCATTAAACAGATTCTGCTGCTTTGTTTGCTCACTGGATTCTTCATTTAGGGTGATTTATCACCGTTTGGCCATAGCTAGCAATTAGCAGCTTTTGGGGAAAAAAACCCAAACACAATTGCCTGTGCTACTAGCAGGGCAGGAGAGTGTTATGTGGCTTCAGAAGTCCTGCAACATCTATGCCTCCTGCCTCTGACCAATGCATCCATTAAAGTGGGGAAGCTGATTGCTGTCTTCAGAATACAGGCTCAGCTGGAAAAGCTCTCTACTGGAAGCAGGACTACTGCTTAAAACAGTGGCAAATAGCCTTTCTGTACTATCACAAAGGCAGGATTAAATCCTCAGGGTTTGGTTGAAGAATGACTTTACCACAGACTGACAAGGGCAGGGAAGTAACAATGGCTGTGCGTGTTACATTGCTCTGATATATGCCTCTTAAATGGCGCAGACTTCATTTCTTAATATGATTTTATTTAGTTTCTGAAGTGCAGTCATGTAGCACTGCATTCAGACACACACGTTTATCCTCACCAGCGTGTGCGTGTTTAATGCCAACTCTGTTAAATCTGAATTTTCCAAAGTTTCCCTCATTTAAAATAAAATATTGCCTTTTTCTGTGCTTCCTTGGCACATTTCCTAGACACAGGTGTTTCTGACCCCTTCAGGGAAAATGATACATGATGCTCCATCTGCTGTAGATCCCCAAAGGCAGTGTTGACTCCCAGGTTTCAGCGGTTTAAGGAAACTCATTTCCAGAGCTGTAATCACATAGAAACCATGACTTTTTGCCATCTACCTTTCTGGGATACACTGAAATGAAAGCAAACACACACAAAATTGGGGAAAGATCCCACAAAACTGTCAGTCTTAGCTAGCAGTAGAAATTACTGCTCCAAAGTTGGGGGGGGTGAGGGAGAGAAGAATATTGTCTGCCTTAGTATCTCAACTTTCCATAGTTCGGGATTCTTCCTCCCTGCTGTATCACTGTGCCTCCACCAAATCACAGCATTTCTCCTCCTTGCAATTCCCCCCCAAAAAAACTGTTTCCTTTTTCTTTATGTCAGTCCCACATCCCAGAAGAGCTCCCTTGTTTCATACACTTGGCTTCCTACCCAAATGGCTTTTATTTCTCTAATGGCTTTGGATTTCCTCACACTTTAGCCTTACGCTGTCCCCCTCTGAAAGGGAGTTCTTTTTCCCCTTACCAGCCCTGCATGGAGAGGCTGGATCTGGGTGTTTTGTATGACACACGTCTTGCCCTTTGCTTGTTCCCCCAGAGAAGTATTCATGGGCAGACATGTCAGCAGCAATTCCTGGGGAACGGGAGCAATATACAGTAAGAAGCATTTGTAAGACCTAAGGAGTCCAACATAAGGATGCAGTTCATAAAATCAAATTGTCATCCATAAGCTGTGCATAGACGGAGCTTTAGCAAACTGTCACATATGCTCACACCTCACGCACAGGCACATATGTATGTGGAGGGCCCAAGGGTGATGCACTGAACTGCCCACACCACGCTGAGTAGTTTATGTCTGTTGCAAACAAGTCCTTATCTTCTACTGAATGGTTTATAACAGCCTGTTGCTACAGGCGCTGTTGCCCTTAGTAGTCCCAAATGTTTTCCAGTGTGCGTTTAAGCCAACTGCCTATGAACTTTTCTTTGTTCTCCATCACAGTGTTAGAAACACTGTGTGTCAAACTGAGGTTGGCTCTAATAAGCAATTTATATAATAACCTGGAAACCAACCACAAGATAAACAGAATCAGGTCACATATCCCAGCTGACACCTAGGAGAGATGAAAATGTTCACTACAGTAGTGATGGCTGAGTTTGTATATTATCCATCATTTATTTTTTGTCTGCCTCTTTGTTTCAGGAGTGCATCATCTGATACAGTCATTTTAATACCATAAAGTTGTTCTGTTTATTGATAGCCATGTAAAACAGAAGTTGGGGCACCATGGCAATGAACAGGATAATGTTATACTAAGGGCAGGGAAGGTAATGAGGCCAAACAGCTTTACTTAGAATGTTATGGGAGGTGCACTGGATGTAAAGAACGTGAGTTAAAATTTAGGACTGCTTTCACAATGATTTAGTGTTTTCACATTTTTGCAGGTATCTGGTTATTCATTAGTTGTCCAGGCAAGAGACAGCGGAACCCCTCCTTTGTCTTCATCTGTGACGGTCAACGTGGACATTTCCGATGTGAACGACAATGGCCCTGTATTTACTCCAGCTAACTATACAGCTGTAATTCAAGTAAGTTTATCCCACATATAAGAAACTTCCCTGAATTTCAAAATACCGAAGCATTTGGTTTCAGTTCAGTAGCTTTTGATGGTTTATCTGCAAAAGAGGCTTTGAGTGATCTTGTCTAAAGGAAAGTATAAACACATCTCTCTTAAGTCTTTGGTAAGTTTCTGTCTGCTCAGGCTTCTTAACAGTCACACATTTTACCATTCATCCTTGTTGTGCCAGGTACTCTGGCCTCAAAAGGTCTGAACGGGGATGTTTGCACTTTTTACACCTTGCTTCAGGGTGTGAGACTAAATGATTAGTCAGTCGTGATCAGGCACAGTATCAGGCAGAGCTCATGGGTCCCTGGAGATGTGTCTGCTGCCCATCCATGTGGCACAAGAGGTGTCAAATAAATGCTGCTTGCAAACTACTATACTGAGCAGAGAGCATTTGTTGAATATTTTTGCTAGTGAAACATGTTCTTTATGATTGTGATATATGTAGCATTTTAATCCTTTTCTTTATACACTGTGTATATGTGTAAAGGAAAATAAACCAGTGGGCACAAGCATTTTGCAGCTGGTAGTGACAGACAAAGACTCTTTTCACAATGGCCCCCCTTTTACCTTCACCATCCTCACTGGCAATGAAGAGGAGGAGTTTACGCTGGACCCTCATGGCGTCTTAAGATCTGCAGTCATCTTCAAGCATATGGTGGCAACTGAGTATGTGCTCTGCGTACAGGTACGGCTTGGTTATTGCATCTGCATAGAAATAGAAACCCTCATAGTAGTGGTTCATCTGTACATTGCCTGTATGGGTTGGCTTTAATTGACTGTATTCTACGAGTAAATACCATGCATTCCAGTTTACAAGAACACAATATGGTATATTTCCTTTGATGTCCTTAAACTTAATTCCATATAAATATAAGTAGACAGCCAGCCACCTTTCCTATTTCCTCCACATGAAAAGAATTTCCTGAGCAGCCGCCATTACAATTTAAGATTTTCATCTTTTATTTTCTGTAGCTAAGTGAGGAAAATAAGGAAAAATGCATTACATACTTATAAATACGCCACAGACCAAGTGACAGCAAAATATTGTTCTAGGAAGGAAAACCAATTCTGCTTTTAACTCATAAATTTAATCATAAATTTTTGGATGCCTACCAAGAACTCATGAAATCGCATTTCCAAGGTCAACTTAGCTTTTAAAGAATGTGAAAATAAGATATGCAATAGAAGTCCAGCTCAAACTTAACTTTAGAGTCATTGTTGGGGAACTTGGTAACCAGGGTAATTTTGATTACAGAAAACTGTAAATCCAAAAGTAATTTGTCCACATTTCTCAGGCCTGCCAGAGAATATGTACTGGGGTTCATTAAATAGGCAAGTCTAGGGCATGAACAACACCTCTTTATTGAAACGGGACATGGTCCTATAAACCAAGTCTGAAATGCAGGCTTTCTCCACTTGCTTTGCTGGGTTTGATTTATGTAAACACAGCCTGTCTGCTCCTTTGCATTAACAGTATTTAATCCCAGTAGCATCCCCAGATAGTTACAATTCAAAAACTATAAGCTCTGACACTAACAGTTGAAATTGAAGTGAGTTTTACAAGTTTGCTGTTTAATATTCCTGAAACCTATCTTTTGAACTTTGTAGGAAAATAAAAAAAAACCCTCACCTTTCATTCTTACCATGCCTTCATCCTGAAATACCCTTCTTTCAGGGCAACTTACTAACCAAAGTTCCACTACAGCCAAAATTTGGCATGAGAATTAAATTTAAGCGGCATCCTGTAGCATATAGATGCAAGTATGTCATATAAATGAAATATTAGACCGCAATGTTTGAGATGCACCAACACGCTCAGGAAACTATGCTGTTGGATTCCGGAGGCCGAATTCCCAATACTATTTTCTTTAGGGATTTCTGCAGTGAAAATATAATTTATAGTTTCCTATTGTGTATTACCATAGAAATGTTTCTTTCCATTCATATATGCCAGAGCACTGCTTTCTCCTTCTCCATCTCACCTTCTCATCCTCCTCTGTCTTAGGTTTATTAAAAAGTAATGTTAAAATTGAAAGTGGAATGTGAAGTAATCTCTGTGCATATATGTGTGTCCACATATACATAAAATCATTTTTAAAGGACTTCAGCCAGCCCTTTTGGAAGTAAAGATGAATGAATTTTAGCATGTCTTAAGAGTTACTAATCCTTTCCTAGTAATGTCCTTATTACTGATGCCATCCTGCTTTTGTTTTGTCATTCAGCTTGTAAATTTTCCTCCCCATGTCCAAATACAAAGATCTTTGAAAGTGTGCTGCATCTCAGCCCAGTGGTATTAATGGTCTTCTTTTCTTCTCTAGAGCAAATGAATGTGGAGCGGTATATCTTAATAGTGACTACAATTAAGCATTTTCCTTAGTGCAGGAAAGGATACTGATTCAAGTTTGCACACCTTTCTGTCAAGATGGCCTTGCATTTTTCTGTCATACTTGCTCTTTTATTCTCTATAAAAAAGTTCAGATGATGCTATCATACGTGCTCTGGGTCTTACAGTCATCTGCTCAAGTGCAGTGGTGCTCTCATATTTTATCATTAGTAACAGCACAAGCACCCTATTTAGTTTTTGGAGGGTGATAAATTTCATTTATTTCAAGCATGTTTCTTGGCTGCTTCAAGTAAAGTAGTACGGAGCGCTGTAGAAAATCTCTGAACTCACTCACACACACACAAGCTAGACAGGGTCTGAAGCACCTTGGAGTACACCAAAGCCATGCACAAACTGATGCTGTATTTCACTGGGCTTAAGTCTCCTTTCCAGGATAGAAACAAGCCCAGACTCCATTTGGTGCAGAATATACCACACTGTTGGTATATTCTCTGTTGTGAAGACGACAGGTGATAGCTGTGGGATCCTGGGAATATTTCAGTTTAACTAATGAGACATTCTGCTGACACATTTCTCTCTGCAATCCACTTAGATGAGATATCTGTGCTTCCCTAAAGAATTTGTAAGTTCAACTGCTAGAAGTGACTGAGATTTTTCTTTATGTAAGTTTTTTTCAAATGCATTTGGGAAGTTCTTTTGAGCGGTCTTCAGAATTACTGATGCTGTGAAGATACATATAGCAAGAAGTTACGGTTGCTGGCGGTGTTATACGTGTGGTTTATTGTTTGTTTGTTTTGTGTTTTCTCTCCTAAATTACATTAGGCAAAGGATTCTGGGAAGCCTCAGCAGGTTTCCCACACCTACGTTCAGGTGAGGGTCATTGAAGAGAGCATTCACAAACCAACTGCCATTCCACTGGAGATTTTCATTGTCACCATGGAAGATGATTTTCCCGGGGGAGTCATTGGGAAAATTCATGCCACAGATCAGGATGTGTATGACATCCTCACGTATACGCTAAAATCAGAGCAGAAAAGTTTGTTCAAGGTCAACAGCCATGATGGGAAGATCATTGCCCTTGGAGGGCTCGATAACGGCAAGTATGTCCTGAATGTCTCTGTCAGTGATGGCCGGTTCCAGGTCCCCATTGATGTTGTGGTCCATGTTGAGCAATTGCTACAAGAAATGCTGCAGAACACAGTCACCATCCGTTTTGATAACGTTTCCCCAGAAGACTTTGTGGGCCTTCACATGCACGGGTTCAGGCGTACCTTGCGAAATGCAGTGCTCTCTCAGAAACAAGACAGCCTACACATCATCAGTATTCAGCCGGTGGCAGGCAGCAATCAGCTTGACATGCTGTTTGCCGTTCAGATGCACAACGGTGGTTTCTATAAGCCTGCCTATTTGATTCAGAAGCTTACCAATGCAAGGAGACACTTGGAAAATGTGATTCGTATTTCTGCTATCTTGGAGAAGAATTGCTCTGGACTGGATTGTCAGGAGCAGCACTGTGAGCAAAGTCTGTCTATTGATTCACATTCCCTGATGGCCTATAGCACGGCACGAATTAGTTTCGTGTGCCCTCGCTTTTACAGGAATGTGCGCTGCATGTGCAATGGTGAGTACCGCTCCCTCTTCCCCTCCCATCTTTGCACATTATGCGATAGGATCCATTTTATTCCTCTGATGCAGATTAGAAGGGGCATTTCAATTCAGTCTGTTAAAGCATGACTGGCTGATGTATTGGGGGAATTGATTTCTCAGGCTTAGGAAGAATTGTTCGTGTTTACTGATGTAAATGGGAGTTGATGAACTTTGGCCTTTTACAACAAAGACCTCCTTGCTAGGGGTTCTGTAATCAAAGACATCAACCAACTTTAGGGGAGGGGAAGGAAAGGGAGAGGAGAGAAAGAGATGTTGTTTCCTACCCAGTTGGTGCCACCACTGGAATAAACCTTGGAGTGTGATCATAGCAGAACATCGTGGTCTGCAGCAATGAACCAGCAGTATCCAAGCAAAAGAACCCCTGACCTGACCAGTGCAGGTGGAAAGGCCTGACAATTAATGCTATAGTAGGTGACAGGGTGAGTTTCAGGCTGCTCCACATTTTGGTAGAGATTTCACATGGGCATGTATGACAGATTCAAGAGCCAATCTTCCTTATGAATCCACACTTGGGGTTTAAAACCTCAGACAGTTACAATAATAGTTCTGATTCTTTTGTTTGCCAGGCTATTTGCTCCTCATTCCACTTCATTTAAGAGCAGAGAAAAAAGCTGCAATAAAATCAATACATCTAAGTCTCCCTCATCTTAAGTGCACATGCACACATACACACACACAGAGCAGCACAAGACTGCCACAGCCATGTCTCTCAGTAACCAACCTTTGTTTCTGCAGCAGTCAGCAGGACTTGGTGTCTTACCAATACTGCCGTAGAAGTTCAGTCCTATAGAAGCACCAGGTTTCTGTATCCGAGGTATTTTCATATACACTCAAGAACAGATTGGTCCATTTTTAAGTAATAGCATTATGAGTTTCAAACAGATGTATTATAACAGTAAGTGGCACCTGAAAGGTTCTGAAATAAAGGATTTTCACAAGCTTAAAGAGACAATGCTGCACTATCAGTTGAGTTCAGGGGCCAGTGCAGGAGAACTGTCTGCAAAATACTTTCATATTCCCCAAGTCATAGCTTTGTCTCATTTTCATACCAAAAAGTCACAAATATTCATGTCCAGGGGGATAACGATAGCCCTCACTGTCAGAAATGGGTTTTTTGGCAGCCAAAATTTTCACGGTTTATAATTTCATTTTGCTACTTATTAAAGTCAATAATGATGTATTATTCCCTTCAGATACTAATAGTGGATCTGCCCTTAACTCAAAAAAAGGACCTTGCAATACAGTGCAGTTCTCATCCAACAGCTCTCTCCATTTTCCCTCGCTGCACAGCAGGTTTGCCCTGGAAGCACAGCAGTTCAGCTGGGACAGTGATTTCCAAATTTGCCTGTACCAGCCAATCCTCAAAACACATTGCAGGCTGTGCTTCTGTAGACTGCCTGTGATCCCTGGACTCTGGACTATTTATCATGGCCTTGAAGACTGCTGTATGCGAGCAGTTGCAACAGGCAGCTTGTCCTGGTCCAGCTGGAAAGCTGGAAGGGCTCCTGCAGCTCCCATTGGAGCCACTATATGCTGATTTCCCATGGGTGATGCACAGGATGCAGAGTGGGGCTGTGCATCTTCAATCAATCATCCAACCTGTAATAAAAACATGTCCAGAGGTGCTGATTGATATAGCTACTGAAGAGGTGAAAGCCTTGATGCCTGTTACTAACACGGAGCTAAGAGATCTTGGTAGGAAGTGAAAAACCCCCGGTTTCACTTTTCTCTGCATTAGTTAATGCTTCAGCCTCTTCTACTGTTTTTAATTAAAGAAGCCGCAAGAAATGTTTTGGTTTTTAAGTAAATACAGAGTCACATGCTGTGTTTTATCACATAGGACGTAAAGCAGACTTCTGAGGGTATGTTAATTAGATTATGTATGTATAGTTTTGCTTTCATGAAGGCTAAAGACTAGGCCCACTAAAAGTTAGAAAAATGCAAATCTTTGATCAGTAGTTCTTGCACATGCATATAAATGCAGTACATCAGAAAAAAGAGCACAGAATACTAGCATAAATCTATATTGGCTTGTTTAACAAGACAGCATTAGCAGTATATTATCAATATAATAAAAGTATTCTACTTCCTTTGTTACTAGAGTAGTTACATGTCCAGTAAATATTCATAGCTTGCATGAGAAAGCCATTAAATATTGCATATGTTTTCCAGAGATCTGATTCAATTATGACCCAGAAAGCTTGAGTTTGAACTAATTCACTCATTCTTAAAATATGTATCATACTTGGAGTGTTTTTCCCACTGGCAGATGTCACAGATATGCACAATTTATGCATGCCAGCTGTGCATAACTTACCTAGATTACCTCTGTGAGCAAACAGAGTTATCTAATGTGAAAATGCAGGCAGCCTGTAAAAGCAGGCAGTGGGTGAACTTGGGAGGTTCAGCAGCTCAGGTCTGGACAGGTAAGTTCTAAAGTTCAGGTGCAACAATCTAAGTCTTTAAAATCAGTAAAATTGAACTGAAGAGTTTTACAATAACGGATTTTCTCAGATTTCTGGCTCATCTGCTTGTGTGTGCATGAAAAATACTATTACAAATGGGTTTGTTTCAGTGTGGCTATAGCGGCTATGCAGTTGCCACAGCATCTCTCAGTGCCTGTGGGAAATAAAGGTAGGAGGAGTGGAAGAAATACATTCATAAATAGTTCTCATGACATTTTCAATTTTCAGAAGCAAAAATCTATTCCATATTATTTTTTTCATGATGCAAATTCTTTTGCATTGAGACAAAGATGAAGGGAAGAAGCAGGTCTTGTCAGAGCTACTTTCAGGACAGTGAGAAGAGCATGCAGCAAGCTCACTGCCCTGGACTTCAAGAGAGCAGACTTTGGCCTCTTCAGGAACCTTCTCAGTAAGGTTCCATGGGATATAGCCCTAGAGGGCAGGGGGACCCAAGACTCTTGGTTGATATTCAAGGATCATCTGCTGCAAGCTCAGGAGCGATGCATCCCAACTAGAAGGAAGTGCAGCAGGAGGGCCAGGAGACCTCCTTGGATGGATAAGGAGCTGCTGAGGAAACTTCAAAGGAAAAAAGAGGCTTATAGAAGGTGGAAGCAAGGACAGGCAGCCTGGGAAGAATACAGGGATGTTGTCTGGGAAGCTAGGGACCAGGTTAGGAAAGCTAAGGCCCACTTAGAATGAAACTTGGCTAGGGATGTTAAAGATAACAGGAAGGGATTCTATAGGTACACTGCAAATAAAAGACAGGCTAGGGACAACATGGGCCCTCTCCAGAAGCTATCAGGAGAACTGGCTACCCTGGATTTGGAGAAGGCTGAGGTTCTTAATGACTTCTTTGCCTCAGTCTTCACAAGCAAATGCTCTGACCACACCACCCAAGTCTTGGAAGGCAGACGCAGGGACAGTGAGAATCAAGACCCTAGGGCCACAGTAGGAGAGGATCTGGTTCGAGACCATCTTAGGAACCTGAACGCAGACAAGTCCATTGGACCTGATGAAATCCATCTGCGGGTCCTGAAGGAGCTGGCAAATGAAGTTGCTATGCCACTGTCCATCATATTTGAAAAATCATGGCAGTCAGGTGAAGTTCCCAATGACTGGAAAAAGGGAAATATAACCCCCATTTTCAAGAAGGGGAAAATGGATGAGCCGGGGAACTACAGACCAGTCAGTCTCACCTCTGTGCCTGGCAAAATCTTGGAGCGGATTCTCCTGGAAGGCATGCTGAGAGGCACATGAAAAACAACAAGGTGCCTGGTGACAACCAGCATGGCTTCACTAAGGGCAAATCCTGCCTAACCAATCTGGTGGCCTTCTATGATGGCGCTACTGAACTGATGGACAGGGGTAGAGCAGTTGATGTCATCTACCTGGACTTGTGCAAAGCGTTTGACACTGTCTCACATGACATCCTTGTGTCTAAGTTGGAGAGACATCAATTTGATAGGTGGACCAGTCGGTGGATAAAGAACTGGATGGATGGCCGCACGCAAAGAGTTGTGCTCAATGGCTCAGTGACCAGCTGGAGACCACTAACGAGAGGTGTCCCTCAGGGATCGGTGTTGGGACCGGTCTGTTCAACATCTTTGTCAGTGACATGGACAGTGGGATTGAGTGTGCCCTCAGCAAGTTTACTGATGACACCAAGCTGTGTGGTTCGGTTGATGTGTTGGAGGGAAGGAATGCCATCCAGAGGGACCTTGACACGCTTGTGAGGTGGGCTGATGCCAACCTGATGGAGTTTAACCATGCCAAGTGCAAGGTCCTACACCTGGGTGGGAGCAATCCCAGGCACAGCTACAGGTTGGGCAGAGAAGAGACACAGAGCCGTCCTGCGCAGAAGGACTTGCAGGTGTTGGTCGATGAGAAAATGAACATGAGCCGGCAGTGTGCGCTCGCAGCCCAGAAAACCAACCATATCCTGGGCTGCATCAAAAGGAGCATGACCAGCAGGTCGAGGGAGGTGATCCTGCCCCTCTACTCTGCTCTCCTGAGACCTCACTTGGAGTATTGTGTGCAGTTCTGGGGTCCTCAACATAAAAAGGACATGGAACTGTTGGAACAAGTCCAGAGGAGGGCCACGAGGATGATCAGGGGACTGGAGCACCTCCCATATGAAGATAGGCTGAGAAAGTTGGGGCTGTTCATCCTGGAGAAGAGAAGGTTGTGTGGAGACCTCACAGCAGCCTTCCAATATCTGAAGGGGGGCTATAGGGATGCTGGGGAGGGACTTTTCATGAGAGACTGTAGTGACAGGACAAGGGGTAACGGGTTCAAACTTAAACGGGAAGTTTAGATTGGATATGAGGAAGAAATTCTTTCCTGTAAGGGTGGTGAGGCACTGGAATGGGTTGCCCAGGGAAGCTGTGAATGCTCCATCTCTGGTGGTGTTCAAGGCCACGTTGGATAGAGCCTTTGGTGGCATGATTTAGTGGGAGGTGTCTTTGCCCATGGCAGGGGGGTTGGAACTAGATGATCTTCAGGTCCTTGCCAATCCTAACTATTCTATGATTCTGTGATTCTATGATATAGTGTTGTTCAGCGTTACAATCTTACAAAAGTGAGGTTACATTAATAAGTTTATAGGAGAGGGCTGGATTGAAATAATTTTGACAAATGTGGGTATATATTTACATCTGAGCTGGTCACTCTAGTCCCCATTTGCAGACAGTGGAAAGAATGAGGTATTTTTAATGATGTGATACATCTCGCCCTAGATGTCTAAAATCAGTCGGATGAATCATGCCCTAAAGTTAGATGAGATGAATTCCATTTGAAGTGTTTAACATGGTTCTGGCTTAATAGTTTGGAAGAATTTTTCTAGTAGACCCAAAAGTGTTCAGCAAAAGTGCAGACATTCACATCCACGTTATTTAATCAAGTGAGTAGCAGTCTTGGACCAGTTTCTCATGAAACCAGGTAATTTCAACTTTATGGGACCACTTCGAGCATTTTGTGAATGTTCTGACAAAACATTGTTGTATGTCATCACTGACTGTGATGATCTGCTATTGATACAGGACCTAATCTTCAGAAGTGGTTTGTGTCCTCAGCTCCACAGAGCATGAACTGCACTCTGCCTCTTAAAAAGTCCCGGGTGCTCTGCAAGATTGCACGTCAGGAACCCAATTTCTACGTGTACAACACTGCTTTTCACATTTTCAGGAAGCACACACATCCTAAGCCTTAAGTTGTCCTGGCAAAGTAGTCAGGAAAACTGAAGACAAAAGTGCCTGTGCTTGGGACCAAAGATCTGCAAATAAATCTGACTGATCTGATTTGGCTGTTGTCCTTTTAACAGCTGTCCTGGGTTCAGCAGTCCAGTCATTTTTCTCCTTGGTAGCTGGTGCAGCGCTGTTGACTTTTGGCCTGGGAACAGCGCTGATAACACCGATGTTGTTAGTTACTGCTGAAATGTTTGTTCTGACCAAGGACTTTCTGAGCCTCGTGCTCTGCCAGGGAGGAGGGGAAGCCGGGAGGAAGCAGAGACAGGACACCTGACCCAAACTGACCAAAGAGGTATTCCATACCACAGCACGTCATGCCCAGAATGGAAAAACCAGAGACCCAGAAGGAGTGGGTGCACTGCTGGGTCAGGCTTGGTATTGGGTGGTGAGCAGTTGTATTCTCTTTCCTTGTATTTGCCTTGTCATTATTATTATTGGTGGTAGCAGCAGTGGTTTGTGTTATACCTTAGTTACTGGACTGTTCTTTTCTCAGCCTGTGGGAGTTGCAATATTTTGGTTCTTCTCCCCATCCCCCTGGGAGCTGGGGGGAAGAAAGAGGGGGGAGTGCGTGAGCGAACTGCATGAGGGGCTTAAACCACGATAACATTGCACATGTGTAAGGAGAGATGTTTCTCCCTTAGAATATCACTCATTTTAAGGCCTGTGCACAATCTCATATAAAACGTGGGAGAACTGAAGCGTGTAGTGAGGGCATGACAGTACAGTCAGGGCAAGAGGGAGTTGCTGTCTATCACTTAATGGTCTTAAGGGAAGCTATGATCAAGGAATGGGTGGAAGAGGTCAAATGTCTCAGTTCTAAAACTGGGAGAGAATCCGATTCACTCGGACGTGCTGTGTGGCACAGAGTTCTCCAGGAACGCTTCAGCTAACTGAAGCCTATGGCTGACCTGTGCAGAAACAAGTTTGTGTTATCCACTGACATGTATACAGTAATCATTGCTTACAATACCTGGTCACCAGCCTCCAAATTGCAGCTCACGAGTTGACAGTCTTCCCTCCCCACTAAATTAGTTATTAGATTGTTTAAAATTAGCAGTTTGGAGTTTGCTTTTCATGTTTTCTGGGACACTGGCCTTCAGGAGTCATCTTTAAAGCTTTCTTCTGCAAGCAAGAGAAACAGACTCTTTGTTACGTATTCATACAGATTCAGGAGAATGAGCCTAGGGAAGAACCCCAAGTATCACAAGGTTCAAGTTATAATTCTTGAAGTACCCATTTTCAAAATATATTTGTAGTCCTGTAACTGATCCTTCTTTGGAGGGACAGGAATGAAATGTCTCATTTTGCAAGGGAAAAGTGTTTTCTTCCTTGGTATACTAGTAGGAAGATTGTAATACTTTAGCTTCTTTTAGAGAATTAAACTAAAGATGATCCGTCACAATCAAGTGGGTCTATTCCACCTTTTCTTGCCATACAATGACTGATGCTACCTCTTGTGTCTCTGTGATACCTGGTAGAGAACAGCTTTATTAATGCTGTGAGTTTCAAGGGAATGCCATGGATTGCCTGGATTTGCCTGCAGAAGAAGAAAAATATCAATTCAAATCTATATTTCTTGAATCTCTTATTGAATGGTAAATAGACTGCTCTTCGGAGTGGAAATGCGACATTAGAATAATTGCATTTAAACTCAGGCTATAAATCTCTGACGTGGGCAACATAACCTTGAACAATTTCACAATTTTGCTCCACATAGTTGTGAAATCAGCCTGAAAATGTGTGTTAGCTTGGGCAAGGCAATAACGCAGATTCTGCACTTACAGCCATGCAGGCAGGCATAAAACATTTCTTCTCCCAAGTCTGAATATTTAAAAGAATCTGTGACAGCAATGAAATCCTGCTGTAGCAGGATGAATAAAAAGTTGATTTGCTTGTAGTTTACCAAAAGAACTGTTCTTGGTCTGCCAGAATAAGCAGTTCTTTAGTGTATCTAGTGCATCTAGTTCTTTAGTGTATCTCCACAGATGCACTAAATGTGTTAGATCCTTTCCATATATTTTTTTGACTGTGGAAGGATAGCTCTGAAGTGCAAATCAGAGTTTGAATCAGCTAAAAAAGCTGGCAGAGATGGATAACAAAGTAAGCTGCTGCTTTATTGCTGAATGTCAAAGATACAGCCATAGATTAGGGGATGTGAAAATTTGTGGGCCCACATTTGGAAATCTCAGCGTCCCTTTCTGCTGCACACTGATGGATGGTGGGACTTTTGTCCAGTGATTTGTCTGTCAGCTATGCAGAGGCTCACTTGAATTACAGCCTCAGAAAAGGCTTAAAAGTGTGTTCAGATTTGTACTCTGCATACAGCAGAATGATGTGTATTTGTCACATGAGAGTGAATTAAAGTAGCTGAAAACAAATAGAAAATACAATTTCATACATAATTGTTACTTGACATTGAATTCCAAAGAAGGGGGGGGTGGTGTTTAAAAAAAACCCACCAAACTAGAGAAAGCATCATATTCTTGGTTAAATTCTGCTGATCTTACATTTAAATGGAATATAGTTCTGCAGTGCAGAATCGTATTAAATGACATTTGTTTCTTGATTCTGTAAGACTCAAAGTGTGACTGGATATTGCAGCTGTTGCTCCCGTTAATGCTGCCTACTAAAGTGATTAATAAAGATTGCCATGCAACATTTTCTAAGAGTGTTACAGGCAGTACTGTAAATCGTTTACTGCATAGACCTCTCAAACAAATGTTTGACAAAGGAGGCAACGATGTTAAAGATTAAATTGACTGTGCTGTACATCAAGCAAGACATTTACAGTCATTGCCATATTTGCAGTCAGCCCATGTCCACTTTGAAACCTACAGTAGTAATTTTTCTTTTTCCAGCAAATACAGTGCCAGGTAATTTCAGCTGTGCTTGCTATGAGCCTGCTTGGCTTGTACAAAAGTGTGAGAGCAATAGGATTCTTTCTTTCATTACTTTCAGAGATATACTCTATGACAGGTTGATTTCCTCCTTTATAAACTTTAAATAAAATATATATGCTCAAAACATAAAGTAGCTTTGAATACAATAAGGGTCTTGCAATAAACAAGAACTGCCAATATTCAGAAAGTGATGGGTAGAAAGGTGCTGACTTTTCATTGTTAAAATCGTCACCTGCATGTATTAAGTAAATGAATTTGATAAGCAAAAAGAGACGCCTGTCCATTCTCAGCAACTGGCATTCGCTGTTCAAGCTCTGGCTGCAAATCAACAGAAGCGAGGCCAGGAATACCTTTTTTCCTGCACTTAAAGGCTACTCTCATAGCAGCTGTGCAGATATCCAACAAGATGACCCTACACAGACCAAGTTCCTTACTACAACCAAAAAAAGGCTGACTGTTATGGAAGTCATCTATTCCTGAAAATTCATATACTAAGCAGCAATAGTTGCATTGTTTTTTGCATTACATGTCAGTGTTTGCAGATCTTTTCAGATTAGGGCACTCAGAGCATATTAATTTAGACACTCTTAGAAGTTATATAGAAGTTACAGCCAAACCCTGTGGAATACAAGAAGTTCCTTTAGTACTGACAAGCTTTAGAGTAAACCCTTACCATACTCAGCTTGATAGATGTTTAGAATTTAGGAGGTTTTGAAGAACCTTAATGTAATTGTGTCATGCAAATATTGTAAGCATATTTAAAACTCAGTATTCATCTATCCCTTCAGATTACTTCCTTCTGCTTACAGAAGTTAGTAGTAGTTCTGATTCACCTATTCTTGGACAAAATTTGATTCCATAGTAATAAAAGATTTTTAGGAAAGAATTGACACTGGCATTCAAAATAATTTTACCCAAATTCTGCTATTCCCTAAATACAAAAGGACAGATGTTTTACCTTATTTATAATTATAAATTGCAACTGCCTATTTACAATATTGAGCTGCTTCTTTCTTCACTTAGGTAATGTCAAGGAATACAGTCAACTTATTCTTGATTTTCAGAATTTGTTTTCTGTCAGTTCTCAGTGTCCAGAGGGAGTCATCCACTTGTTTCTTTTTTTCTTTGTTTTTTTTTTCCCCTGGATATATGCAATTCCAGATACAGCAGGACTTGCGCAGTCACAGACAGAGAAAGGAGGATAGGTTTTGGCAGCCTGGGCAAGATGCAAAATAGGATGTGAGACCTCAGAAATGTCAGGAGGAACATGGGAACAGGGCAAGTTTGCCTAAGCTGTACAATCAGGCTGATAGCGTGTCCTATGCAGTATGAGGATGAACAGCCAACCTATCATTCTGTAGCTCTGGAATGCCTTCTTTCTGTCTCCTAGGGAACGCTACCTCCTTAAATTTGCTTCTCATGGATGTCCTGGGGCAAAAGAAGTACATAGCTTCAAGTATTTTTTTTTCCCTCATATCTCTAAATTCCCCACCCAGGAGGCTTTGTGAGAAAATGATTGGCCCAAGAGCCACACCACCAATTAGAAGACGCTGCTTATAACAGTTGTTTTTTATAGTATGTTGCCATGGGTTTTAGAACAGCCTTGGAAGAAGAACTGTATTGATTTTGCTACATACTTATTCAAAGTATGTCTTTTCTGTGAAAATTGGGGTTTTTTTTGTTGTTATTATTATTAAGCTGTTCTTTGCTTGTACTGAAGTGTGAGATCAATAAATGTCTTTCATTGCTCTTGTATTGCTTCAAATCATGCTTTACACTGTGTATCCCTGACAGTATTTTAACTTATTGCAGGAGGACTCTGCCCAGGGTCTAACGATCCCTGTCTGGAGAAGCCGTGCCCAGGGGACATGCAGTGTGTGGGGTATGAAGCTAACCGGAGACCCTTCATCTGTCAGTGCCCACCAGGGAAGCTTGGAGAATGTTCAGGTGCCTGTTACAGCAGTAAACGGGGATATACTTGAAAAGCAGTGCTGCCGTTATCATTTCATAGGTAGAGATGCCACTGAAGTCAACAGAAATTGTACTTAACCTTTCTCAGCACTGGCACTTGGTGTATCTCTTTATAAGCCCTGTGAAATGCTTGTCTTTATGGAGCTGTATGAAGATAGTGCTCCAGTTTCCATTAGGAAATTCCCACTGACTTGATTGAACTGCAGATCAGTAAAATAGGCTGCTGAGAAAACAGGACTTTTCCTAGGGAGTGGCGTGCCAGATGTTTTCCTGCCATGGGCAAAGCTCTATAATCAACTCTTCTTACTATTTAGATTACTGAAATTCCAATCTTTATTAATGAAAACATTATACCACCACCAAAAGAAAGTTTGAGGATGTTTGTTAGTCCTCTGCAGCTGTGTGGTTCCTGGAATATGGTCAAAAGCCAGTGAAATGGAACTTTCTGTTGACTTCAGTGAATCCAGGGCTGCATGACAGAGGACGTGTGCTATTTCCCTGATGAAAACAGCAGATACTGAGCTGTATAACTGTGGTCCTGGGCAGTGGTTGAAGGGAACTCATTGCAAGGCTTTGACTGGCATCTGCCCACACCTAACTTCATACCCTTAAGTCAACTGCCTGATGTAGAGACATGGGTTTTCTGACTCCCTCTGTTATGAGGCGAGATAGGTGCCTCCATGGGTGTTAAAGGTGCTGAACACTTGGAGAAACCTCGCTTTTTTTAAGTATGGAGAAACAGAACTTTCCTCCATCCCATGACAAAATATTTCTTAAAAAAGTACAATATGTTTTTGTAGTAGGTGCCAGCTTTTTTCCCCATCACAGTTGAGTTTTATTTATTTCTTCCTAGACGTTTTCATTAGCTCCATAAATTCTGCAATTAACTTCACAGTTGAGGAATTATTTCATGTGTCACTAAAAGAACATGTGTCTTTTGAAAATGGTTATTTCAGGCCACACTTCCCTTAGCTTTGCTGGGAATAGCTACATTAAATACCGGGTTTCTGAAAATAGCAAGAAAGAGGAATTCAAGTTGGCTCTCCGTCTGCGAACCCTGCAAAGCAATGGGATTATAATGTACACCAGAGCGAATCCCTGTATAATTCTGAAGGTAATTAAAATAACTTTTTTTTTTCCGCAGTTGTTTTTCTTGATTATGTATATTCTGCTGGCTGTTAGTTTGGGGAATGCTGTTCTCATTTCAGCTGTAGATGAGAAAATGAAGTCTAATCTGTTTCATGCTAACAGGGAAAATGAATTATTTCAGCAACAGCATCAACAACAATCAAAAAAGCAGATTTGTAGTGGTACTTTACTTGGAAAATGATCCATTGTGTGCTGTTCACTATAGAAGCATGATGCTTGTTTGCAAAAAGGGGCTAATCTGCAGGAGATCTAAGATTTGGCCATTTGTATCATAGTGTCATAGAATCCCAGAATCATAGAATCCATATGGTTTGGGTTGTAAGGGACCTTAAAGATCATCTCATTCCAACCTTCTTGCAGTGGGCAGGGACACCTTCTACTAGATCAGTGGTCCACTGACTATGTGGTCCACTTAATCATATATTCAAAACGATGCCTGCTGAGATAGCTGTTCTTCCCCCCTGTCTGTGCCCGTGGTTAGAGGATATGCCCTCCCTGCTATCAGACTACTTAGAACGTCTCCTGCTGAATGTGCTGATTTCCACACACCGTGAATTAAGATTATTTGTTGAGAGAGGCATGGAGTAGCTGGAGATTGATATCTAATCAATATTTCATTGATAAGATCTCCATGCATGTTTGTTCTATGCTGGATTTCTGTGGAATGGCAAATATCTGCTGAATGGAAAGGGAGTACGAGGCTCATCCAAGAGCCTGGATACATAGTACTTCTGCAAGAGCCTCTAAGGTACAAAATGAAGACATTGACTTTTGTAACTCAGCCATATCCTATAATTCAGCAGTGGGAGAAATGGCACAGAGCCTTTTGTGTCTGCATTTGCAATCTTCAGAGTTCTTTTGGCTGAACATTTAAATAATGTTAAAATGGCGAGATGAGTTATTAATGGGCAAGAAATAATTTTATAGCTGTCAGGCTGAAATATTTCATGAACAAGAGTATTGTCATTCACCGGGGACTCTCAGTGTTGTTCAGATTTGTACAAGACGATTAAGCTGTGCTTTGAGCCACACAGAAATGCACAGTTTGAACTTTTCAGTATACTTTTTTTGTTCAAAAAGCCCAAAACAAAACTTCCGGTTTGAAGGCCTTTGAAATCTTCATCATGGTTGCTCTTAGCATATATCAGTAGGGAATGTTTGCAATTCTGAAGTTCTGAAAAACTTCAGTTTGGAAAAAATACAAATGGCCCTGCTAGAAGGTGTCACTTGAAAACAATAGGAGTTGATACTCCTATTGCAGAAGGCTCTAAGAGAGCCCCTGTCTGCAGACACCTGGGTTGAGTTTTGAGTTTTAGGGTAGGGATTACGTGTTTTCAGTCAGTGCTTCACACAATCTTAACCATTTTGCTTCGAAAGATACTAGTAGCTAAAAATAATACTTGAAGGAGCAGTGACAAGAGCTGCGGCATCTCTGCTCCGATCTCAAAGACCAACCTCCAGGTGATGCTGTTTTGTTTCCTAACTCCAAAGGGTTTCCAGCTCTGAACCCATCTCAAGAGGCACATCGGACTCATGTGTCCAACAAATGAGGTTCAGTATGGTGAATGGATGCAAAGCCTCCGTTTTCTCCCATGCATTGAGCAAGGAAGGACACAGAAAATTCTCTCCCTGAGCCTCACACCTGGCTTTTAGTTAGGGTAGGATTTCCTGTTGCAATGGGTATGTCTTTTCCCCAGGTCTGGCCCTTGGCTTCTACTTAGAGTAAATCATTACATTCATCATGCTTTTTTGAAGAAATGGCATCACTTAAAAGGTCAGGAATTGCTAGAGTTTTGCTTGTGAAGGTCATTTAGCAGAAAATTATCAGACTAAGGTCTCACGAAAGTGCTTTGTGGCAGATGAATGGCATTATGCTCAAGAGATGTAGGTGGCCATAGCAGGTCTCTTTAGGGATGGCAGCTGATTCATGAACTGTACTTCAGGTATCTCTAACTCAGATGTCCTCAAGCAAGTTCCACTTAGGCTTTCTAAGCATGTGTTTTCTCATTTGTAAACCAGAAGTAAAGGCTTTTTATTTTTTTAACCAGGTACGTATGTTGTGAGATAAGGAGGCACTCGGAATTGAGGCCATTAAGTAGATTACTTAGAGGTCTATAAATGTGAAGTTGTTATCGTTTGAGCATTGCTTTCAATTAAATTAAACATGAGGAGAAGCTTTCCAAATAGAGGATAAAGGATGGGATCCTGTGCTCTTTTGAGCACCCTGGCATCGCTCCAGCAAAGCACTTAATCACTTGCTTAACTTTCTGTGTTTGAAGGCAATTGGAACTACACATATACCTTAAATTTAAGCACATACTTCAGTATCTTCTGGATTAGCAGCAGAGGGCCAAGCATCGTCACTGAGCATCAAACAAAGGCAAAGGTGGAAGAAATTTAGACCCACCATATAGTCTGAACCCATGGGAGGACAGGCAGAAAACTCCACCACTATTGGGACATATTGTGGCATTGATTTTTTTTGAAGCAAGTCTCTCCCATTGCAGTCTCTTTGAAAATTAATGCTGCAGTATGGTTTTTGGTGTTTAAGTGACCAGCTTAATTTTGGGAGCTCATGCATTTGTGATAACTCCAGGGATGGAAATATTTCATAATCATAACACGATGTCCTCCTTGGATGAATAATCAATTCCACAGAGCAAATCGCTCATCTACTACTTTGCTGAAAGTGTACTAGCTACGCTGTAGTGATATAATATAATAAGGGTGTTATTTATTCAGCTGTTTCAAATCAAGCAACTCACCATCAGTTTTGAGAGGTTGGCCATTTTTTTTGTTGCTTGCTCTTGCTTTTAAGACAATTGAAGCAAATGAGATGCAGGTTGATGGCCTTTTTTTCTCTTTTGAAAAGATGAGGTATGTCAGAAAACAGTATCACCATTTCCTTTTTCCTGTGTAGCATCAATCTGGGAAAAGTAAGATTTAACAATTCGAAGCATTACAAAGCTATTGCAGAGGAGAATTCCATAATTAATTTCATTTCTTTTTCAAGGAATGTAGTGGAGATTTGACTCGATTTTTAAAATGTAGAGGATTAAAACTAGGTAAAGAAAGACTTTCTCATCATACCAGAAATGTAGCTGTTAAATGGTAAAAAGCAAGCATATGTTCCTCTGTCCAGGCAGTTAACGTGAATCTTTTCATGGTTTAGTGAAGTGTGTGTTATACATTTTAATGCATTACTACTGCATGGCTTATGCCGGATAAGACTGAAGCTTGGATATGATCCCAGTTATGGCTGGAGTTGAAACGAGTAATATTTTAATTAAATATACCGTTTTACACAAACAAACCTGAAATGTAATTCGGCTAACGAAATATTTCCCCAGATAGATTAGTAGGCAGCATGCTGTATCCATGGTGGGGGACTGCAGATGGACTGTGTGAGCCAAAGGTGGTCTCAGAAGAACCATTTCATCATTTTATTACCTGTGTTGATACACAAATATGGATGCTGGCCAAGCATCTTAGCCAGGCTAATATTCTAATATAATTTACAATATGTATTTGGCTCAATTTTTCTCATTGAATGGAAACTGTTGAAATGTAACAGACTGTGTCAGCTTTTGGAGCCTTCTTCGTTCTTTGTACTTCTGTGCAGGTGAGGAATTTTGTGTCTGTAAAAGCATACATGCTTAGGTATCCATTGACCTCGCTGTCCTAGTAGTTACAATGAGAGATAGTGTAGCCCAGAAAGCTCTGAGAGGTGGAAGCTTGGTGGGAATTTTCTGCCCCACTAGGATGAAGCAGCGTCTCTCTGCTTTCATCTTGGTGCAGAAGGTCTCTGGCTGCACTAGTGAAGGGTTGCAGAATTTGCATCTCTCTGCTGTGAGATGGAGTAACTCAACCTCTCTGCTGTGTTGCATCACATAGATGGAGAAAAAAGCAGTGCCACATGTTCAGTCCTGAACTAGGAGTCTGATGCTACCAGCCCTCAATCAAACCACTCATCACACTGAGGTTATTGTCCAGATAACTGTTGAGTCTGGACAACAGCATTGACCATTCATTGGATTTCCATACTATTTGCTCAAATGTACCTCATTTAGCAAGAGTTTAACTTGATGTTCAGCGTTTCTTGGTACCAATGTCCAGGCTATAGTCAAAGAGCCCCCTCTTAGGACTGAACAGTGTCCCTGACATCAGAGCAGTTATCAGTAATTATAGGACCACCAGGGATTAATCAAGGATCCAAGGCTGAATTCTCCATGCTCAGGAAAAGAAATATTGTTTTGACCTGTTGAGTGGAAGAACCTTCTCCCCCCTGCCCAGCCACCCTTGCTACTAAGGAGGAAGGACAGCAGCCCTTTGCAGTACCCTCTCCTTGCCAGCTTTTCTTGCCCTTCCTCTTCCTCCTAGATGCACGGGGCCATCAGGGGACAAATATTTCCTCCCTGACCCACTACTGCAAGGCCTGTGACCGTCTGATTAATGAAAGTACTTTTATGGTCCCATTGCTAGGGGTATCTGGGCATGTCACAGTCTTTAATGTATGTGTCCATAAAGCAGTGATTTGAGGTAGGGAAATGACGTTATCCCTCTTTTACTGATGGAGACCTGAAACTAATGAGTTGCTTGAGATCTCAAAGGAAGAGTGCTGCAGAGTGTAGATTCCTATTCATATCTATCATATCTTAGGCTAGTAATGTGAGCGTCAGACCATCCTTTCCATCTTTCACTCAAGCCTGAGGGGGGGTTACTAGTGCTTTTTTAATAAAAGGAAGGAAACAAAGCCTTTCGGACTATATGTATTTACTGTGTATTGCAGATCATCTGCTGGTAAAAAGAAATAAAAGTGGGTGAGAAAGATGGATAAAACATATTTTAATGGCAAATCTTTTAGATCATCATTTCCCATACAAATGGTGTAATATTTATCCCAGGTGCTCATATGCAGTGTTGTATTTATAAAGATAATTGGAAAAGCATGTTCTGTGAGTAAGGGTAAAACACATGCAGGCAGTAGGTCCTTCAGGGACTTAGTGGAGTCTTACGGGAGGTATATGTGTTATACACAATCAGTACAGCAGTTTCTATAGGAAAAAGCCTTTTGAGTAAGAAGCAAGTTAACTGATTATCCGGTGATGGTTGCTTTTCAAAGTGTAATATGTTGGCATGTATTTTTCTAGAATATTGATTTGTATTCCTGTTGAGCCAGACCACACTTTCTGAGCAGCGTCTTCAAGGTTTGTGGACTGTTTTGTTGCACAGGGAGAAAAGAAACTATGGCTCCATCTCTGGAGAGAAACTAGCTCAGTTTGTCAGGCCGTCTTGTTTACCAAGATTCCTCCTGAGCCAATGCTTTAATAGCCCAATTTCAATCTACAGAAATAGTTTACAGCTGAGGGTAAACAATTTGGGTCTTGTAAGAGATTTTCAACTGAAAAATAAGCCAGAGTTATGTTCGTATACATCCATTAGTCATTTTTGATTGAGCTCTAGCAGTACCAAGGAACATCCATCCCTCAAGCATGTAGGATTACAACCATGGATTTAATTTCTTCCCAGTTTCATTACATCCTACAGGTCAAAGACTTCAAAATAGCCAGCTATCCATAGCAGGGGCTAATTATTGCTCTTCTGGCTCCTTCATATATATCCCTCTAACACCCCTTATGCCATGTGTAGTAAGTAGGTAGCTGGCATTTATAAAAACTTTATCACATGCTTGGCATCTCTGTGTCCGCCCATCCAAGTGATTGCAGAGTGGTGTGGTTTACATTCCACATGCCCAGTGTGACTTGGCTTGAGGTTATAGCCAGTCAAGAGACTGAGGTTTGGAAAGGAGAAGAAAGTGGAGAAGGAAGTCCAGAGATCTTCAGAAGTCAAGATTTTACCCTTAGCCTTTCTCCAAGTAGTTTTATGAACCTCCAAAGACAGTAAAATGCTAATAATGACACGACAGCACAGTCTGCTTCTGTAGATTAACATTTGCCTTCAAGCCACATCAGAGAAGAGTTTGAGCACCATTTCAGACACATGCCAAGGGATGTCTCTAGCAAACACAGCTTCAAATGACTATTCATGCCAGAAGTGGTCAAAAAAGGCCAAAGAGAAATGGACACAACGCAGCCTTCTCACATCTGCATTAGCCATGCAAGTTTAGCAGGCCACCAAAGCTCAGTGGAGGGGTTCTTGCAATGACAGCTATGGCAACTCTGTTCTGCTCGGGGACAGCAGTAGGGCTGTGTACAATGTGTGCTTCAGGGAGGGATTAAAAAGGACGCAGCCCCTGAACTTTTCAGGGGGATAAGTAATGGAACAGAACTGTCTTGAGATGGGGTTTGCAGAAATAAATACTTGCTAGAGCATGACATAAAGGTAAAATAATTGCAAGAGCTTTTGGAGCCTTGAATCCAATTAATGTGTCATAAGAAATTATTTCCAGCCTTGTCAGCCATTTTAAACTTATCTGCCATCTGTTAGAGAACCTGAAATCTTTGAGAAAACTGCTAATCAGAAAAGCAGCACTTCAGGCCTATTCCCTCACTCTGTACTTTGCCTGCCCCAGCAGGCTAGCACAGATTTTCCCTTTATGAAGACTACAGATGGGTGAGGAACAGGAGGGAGTGTGAGAAATCCTAACATCATCCCTAAAGCCATCAACCCAGCATAAATATGAGGCAAGAAAGAAAAGTACAACCATCTTATATCATCTGAGAGGCACACACAGAGCATGAAGGATAGCATACTTGGAAAATAACTGACTTCAGGCCAAGCAGAATTTTACTGTTGCACTTAATGAATCTGGACTTACTAATCTTAGGGACAAATCTGCTCCTCACTAAGATGCTCCAAAAAGTTACAGAGGCACGGGATGTGTGCACGAGCAGAGCACCTAACGTCCCCGTCTGAAAACAGTGTCCATTGACTTTGCTACAAGCCTTTCTCAGACACCCAGATGTGGTTCCTTGCCTTTTGGTATCATCAACCACCAGGAGGAGAATCACAGCACATGGGTGTATGGTGGGACTTGCTCAGAGAGACACAGCTGCTCAGCAGCAGAACCAAGAGCTGAACCAAGGTCTTGCAGTTCGTGTCCAGTTCAGTGAGACATATCGTTATCCCAGTCCTTGCCTATGTTCTGGTTCTCTATGTTTTCTATATTTTCAGTTTGCCTGCCTTAGCACCTTTAGGTAAATTCTAAGCTGATATTATTACTTTTTTTTTTTTTTTGCTGATGATAAAGACACAGCTTTTTGCTATTTCAGTGTCATGTAGTAGAGCAGCTTTAACACTGTATAGAGACTATCTAGAAGTCCACATTCTCTGTGCCAGCATATTGCTGGATGGCTGAATGCCTGAAGCGCTTTGATTTCTGTTTCTCCCCCCGCAGATTGTCGATGGCAAACTGTGGTTCCAGCTGGACTGCGGAAGTGGCCCGGGAATCCTGGGAATTTCTGGCAGGGCCGTTAATGATGGAAGCTGGCATTCGGTCTTCCTGGAGCTGAACCGCAATTTCACAAGCTTGTCCCTGGATGACAGCTACGTGGAGCGCCGCAAAGCCCCTCTCTACTTCCAGACTCTCAGCACGGATAGCTCCATCTACTTCGGCGCCCAGGTACAAGTGGATAACGCCCGCAGCCTCACCGACAAGAGAACGACGCAGGTCTTGAGTGGCTTTCAGGGCTGCCTGGATTCCGTTGTCCTCAATAACAACGAGCTGCCGCTCCAAAACAAGCGCAGCAGCTTCGCAGAAGTGGTTGGCCTGACCGAGTTAAAGCTTGGCTGCGTCCTGTATCCTGACGCTTGCGAGAGGCATCCTTGCCAGAACGGCGGCACCTGTACCAGTGTGCCATCTGGTGGTAAATATTTTGCATTACTTTATGGATTTCCCCACACACACTCCCTGTTTTCCTCTATAATTTATTGCCGGAGACGGTTTTATGCCGCAACATGCTTGAAAAAATCTCATGAAGTCCATAAAACTCTGATAGGTATTGCAAATTGTGTAAAAGCTGTTTGCTCCATAAATAACAGTGAAATGGTGCCCCTTCTCATTGCATTAGTGTTCCTGGAGGAAATTGATTTATTGGCTGTTAGGATAATCCTATTTCTATAGAAACCAATAGAATTAAAATTACTGTAATGCTCACTTGGATTTTTCAGGATCCTTTTACAGCACCGAAGGCTGTACACAAAGATGGTGATTTCAAACATCCATCACAGATGCAATGGCACTGTTGCCTTTCTCTGTTTCTGAAGCTGTCACAAATAATTACTGAGCTGTCCACAAACACCTTGGTCCTTTTGTGAGTGAGTAATTTGGTTATATGTCTACATGGAAAATAGCAAGTCAGCTTCATTATAAACCCCCCCCCCAGAAGTGTATTTTATAGCCTCCTCAGAGGCCTGAGTGCTTCAAGGTCTAAGTAATATTATTCAGAGTTTATAAGGGCATTGATTTGAGCTGTGCTCATGTTGGAGTTTCCTACACAGTGGTCATATGGTGGCTTGTGTGATTTGGTACGGGTGACTTACTACCCAGTAATGCAGTGCACAAGTTACCAGACTGTAATAACAGTCAGCCTCTTAGCAGGAAAAAAGCAAATGGCATACCTGTGGGAGATTCCATCTAGGACTGTTCTTTCTCTTCAGTGTACAAGTTTACCTTCCAGTTCTCTGTATTTTATTAGTAAGCAGCATTGCTCACCTTTTCTGTTAGACCAAAAATTCCTCTGAAAGGGAGGTTGCTCAGCAGAGAGGTCTTCTGCAAGGTCTGAGCTCTCCATCCACTTACTGTCAATGGTTTTGGTCATGGCTCCCTAGGGAAGTTCCCAATAATTTCTTTTTTTATGGGGAACATTTAGCTACTGTCCCAGAGCTTTCTGCTTTAATGTGTCCATGCAGTTCCCTTCTACCCATAATTACTATTTGTTTTTAGTGTTGTTTTCATGTTTTCTTTCTGAGCCCCCTTCCTCACTTGGATTTAGGAACTTCCTAAAACTTGAGAACAGTTTTAGTTTTCCAGGCTGAAATCCAGTGAGATCTGAGCAAAATTGACAGGCAGAAGTTTCTCATTTGGATAACCCTGCCCTTGTAGGGTAAACCCTGACAATGTGGATTTTCTGATGCTGAGCTATCACAGCTAGCATATCCTCTGGATCCTTGGCTTTTATCCAGCCACATCTTCTCCCATGCCAAGGCAAATGGTGCGTCAGGAATGCTATCAGCTTTGCTGTGGGTGGAAGGAGATGGCAGGACAGTTGGGAGGAATGAAGCGCAGCACTGGCAAGCCAGGACTTGATGTACCACAAAGGACAAATGTTGCTGTTTGTGTGTGTCTTTGAGTGTCTTTATTTACCAAAGAAAGTTAAAAAAGAGAGTGATGTGCAGCAAGGGCAAGAGTAAATCCTTCTGAGACAGAAGGTTGTTGCAGCCACTGAGAGAATTGCTAAGCAAGATTATTTAAATCCCTAGGAAATACAGCCGTAATATGTGCATGAATGCAACATGGCTTTGATTCAGACTCCATACTTACTAAATGAGGTTAACCGTTCGCCTAGCATCCTAGGAAGCATGAGAACAACTCTTTCTATTGATTTTATTTCAGTCTATTTACAGTATTGCTCAGCAATCTCGTGATGAGTAAATTGAAACCTTTCTAACAAAAGGCTTTACAGTAATTCTTTCTTTCCCAGTGCCACGTACATGCCAATTCAAACTAAGGGGAGATACGGGGTGGGGGAGAAACAGGCGGTGCTGAAGATTGGACCCATTTTAGTACTGGAATGGCACGCACCATTTTCATGTCAACATAATTCGCTACTGGAAAGCAGTCACGGAACTGATTTAAGTTGCCTGCGTTCCTGCCTTGGCGAGGGGCACGTGCCCTGCAGGGATGTTTCAGCTGCCTGCCGCTAAAAAATCTGTCTGCTGTTCTTACTGCCTCAGCAGTATATGTAAATAAAGGATTGTTATAAAGCCATAATTCCAGGGCAATGGGCCCTGACTGTATGTTGGTGGTTCTGCAGCCCAGCCCACAAGGACAAGGCATGGGCATTTTTCTTTCCACCAGGCAAAACGATGCTGTTGTTAGTGTCCTCCATGTGCAAAAAGGCCACATAATTAAATTCCATAGACCTAAGAGCCCAGCAGCATTGCACATGTTAGTTGTGAAGCCACAAATTGCAGCATGCATTTAAGAATCTTCAACCACCGTATTCTCTGACAGAGACATTGGCAGCTGACTTTTATTTAACATAGAAAAAAAGTAATAACACTTGATTTTTTCCCTTAAGAAAAGAAACTGCAGCTTTTTTCTTTTTCTGGGGGGAAGCATTTAAAAATGTACTGTACAGAGGTCCTTTTCCCAATCCCAGGCATTCACAAAATCATAGAATCATAGAGTGGTTAGAAAGGACCTTAAGATCATACAGTTCCACACCCCCTGCCATGGGCAGGGACACCTCACAGTAGACCATGTCGCTATTTTCCAAGGCTCTGTCCAGCCTGGCCTTGAACACTGCCAGGGATGGAGCATTCACCACTTCTTTGGGCAACCCATTCCAGTGCCTCACCACCCTCACAGTAAAGAACTTCTTCCTTATATCTAACCTGAACTTCCCCTGTTTAAGTTTAAGCTCATTACCCCTTGTCCTATTCAGTAGCATCAGGATCTCTTGACTAATATCTTCCATGATACTATCCTCCTGCTAAAGTTTCTGGAGAATAATGTTTCCTTTTCCTAAACAGAAAGTATTTGGCATATTGATAGGATTTATTTTAATAAATAAAGCCTCTAATTTGAATTTTACAGAGCAGATTTCGTATACTGTTAACATCCTGTTTCTTACAGAAACCCTAGTGTGCTTTATAAGAAAATTAAGAGAGAGAAAAAGCTCAGATTTATAGCTAACTTTACAAGAAAACAGTCAAGCACAGGTTACCCAACATAATGTGAATGAGTTGCTGGCTACATGCCAGAAATCAGAGGGGCCATATCTAATTTACATGTAGTTTGCATAAATTGATCCATAGTAGTATTCCTGTTGTGAGTTCTTCCATTCAATAGAAGTGCCTACTGCCCTGTTCACCATTAATAAAAAGCTGCTTCTCATTACCTTCCACTTCATCCTGCGGTTATGGGAATAGGGCAATACTACAACTCTGGAGAATTGCTAAAGCGATGCTTTATATGCACTAGGGATGTGTCCACGCTCCTGCTGTTAGGTTTCCTATGGGTAAATCCAGAGCATCTTCAAAGTAACCTGGCTTAGGGACAGTGCTGTGCATGGGCTGCATAGAGCTCAGGACTGATTGCAAAGGTGTTGTCCCAGAAATAGAGTTGGTACAGAGCTAATAATGCTGACTCTGTCTGACCTCCGCCTATTGAACAGGAGGACAAAATCAGTCAGAGAATCCCAGAGTGGTTTGGGTTGGAAGGGATCTTAAAGCTCATCTGGTTCCAACCCCCTGCCACAGGCAGAGTACTTTCCACTAGACCAGGTAGCTCAAAGCCCCATCCAACCTGGTCTGGGGATCTCAGCCTGCGGGGAAGCATGGATAACTTAAATGCTCTGAGAAAGCACAAGAGCACAGAAAAAACTCCTTGCTTTCAAAATCTGGTTTCTGGCTGACCATGACACGCACTCGTGTTCCCACGGGACGGAATCCAGTTCTGTGGCAGCAGTGTATGCCCAGAGTTGTCAACAGTTGAAGAGAGGTACTGTGTGTCCAGGGACCCCATGGGGAGATCCCATGCATCCTTAAAAAGGCTGGGAAAGGGAGACCAGCACTCACTAGGTCTGACAGAAGGAACTATGTAGAGCTTTAAGACAATTTTCTTGAGAGACACTGGAAACCACAGCCCTGACATACAGGCCACATTTTTCCAGACTTTTGGAGACCTACCCATAAGTACGGGTCAGTAAAGCTGTTTTTAAAGAGAGCTGTTAGCATTTTGAGACCTGACAAACAGCGTGACTCTCAGAAACAGCTTGGCTCCTTGGGCTGAACTTTCCCAAGAAAATTCAACCAAGTGTTTAAAGTGTGGTTAAGCTATAAGCTGCTGAATAAGAGGTCTTAAAACGGGAAATGTCACACAATCTTAATAATAGAGTGGCGTTACCGCGTCTGCCAATGGTAAATGTATATTTATCTGCATGAATAACAACACGAGCAATCACAGCAATAGAAGGCTTTACTGTAATCAAATGCAAAAAATGAGCCAAGGTTTTCAACCACAGAGAGAAACCTCGTGCTTGTAAAGCCTGCAATTGTAAGTGTAGTTACTTCCTTTTAATTTGATCAGTCCTATATACATCTGGCTTTGATTGAAGTAAATGGCTTATATGAGTAGGCAATTTTATTTGAGCAGAAATATTTACTGAGTCAAGGACTGTGGGCAAAGTGTGAGGACAGAAAGTCATTGCTTTCCCTCTCCCCATTTTTCCCATTGTTTCTTTTTTCCCTGTTTTTTTAAAGAACAGAATTAAAATCCAAACTGAGGAGAAAACACAACATGGCACTTAGACGGCAGATTCAATACATGTTTTAAAGCATGTTGGCAACACTGACACGCAGGTGGTTTTGAGGATTAAGTGGTTCATAAGAATGACATCTGGGGAAAATAGCTGTATTAATAGTCATGAACTGACCTGGTCTTACTTATGTTCTTGATCTCACTTTCTCACACACACAAATAAACCAGTATGCTGTAATGTGAGAACACCATATGCACATCAGTTAATTTTTAAAAGCTTTCTGGAAATTTGGGGTGGTTTAATCTTTTTAATAGCTATGCTTTTAGACATCTGGATTTAAATTCACACTTTCAAAGCGCATACATGCCAATCCTTTTCATAGAAAGCACCTGTTTAATGAAGACTGAGGTTCATTTTCATACAAACTAGTGGCAAGAGGCAATCATCGGCTTGAAGACAAATGAGTTCAATCTGAAGTGGCAGGAATTTGTATGGCTGAAGATGACACAGTTCTTGAAGGCCTGGTTTGTCTATAAACATACCAAAATACAAATGCTGGGAGAGGTCCTTTTCACTTTCAGTTCTTCTTATCACTTACCTTACCATTGCTGTGAGCAGGCCCAAGGCCAGGCTTCTTTCTGGACATCGAGTTTGTCAGGTCTAGACACACAGCAGGGAAAGAAGCTACAAGGGGAGATAAAATGAGAAGGCCAAAGCACATAGCAGATAAAAGCCAGCTCCTCTTGCATGTGATAGATACAAACAGGAGCATACACATGTTCAAAAAAAGAATTGGCGGCAGTTCGGAGCATCCTCTTTAATAAAGCCAAGTAAACCTGAGGATAGACAGACATTCAGATGCTCAGGCTGGGAATGCTACCAACAGAGGCGTTCGCTGCATAACAGCATCCCATCTGCTGATGGCACCATGCCTGCCTTTTGCCACTGTCTCTGCTTATTAAGTGCCAAGTAAACATAGGTATAGGCAGAAAGCCCGTGTAGTGTCCTTGCTTACAGCATGTTGTTCTTCAGTAAGGTCTGAGCTGAAGAGTCCCTTTAGCTCTGAACAGGGGCATGCCAACAAGGCAGGAAGAGAAGTTGTTGGATTCAAAGAGAGAAGGTGATACTCAGCTACATAGAGGGGACTCTGATTAGTGGAGAAGCATGAGAGAAGCCTTATAAAACGATCAGAAAGCCCAAGACTATGTGTAAGCAGGAGAGGACTGTCTACGTAATGTTTTAGATCACAAATGAGCTTTGATGTGAATCTTCTGATCCTTCTCCTTGCACTGTGCTTTGGTGACCACTGTGGAGAGGTCAGGTCAGGACCAGGTTTCTTTCTGGACAGTGCTGAGCTGGAAGATGGACACCAGGGGCACAGCTAACATGATCCCAAAGCTCTGAAATGTGTGCATTGGGGTGCTGTGTCCTGAGCACCAGCTGTTTTGCTCCCCAGACCCACTGCCATTCCTCTGCAGGGCTTGCTAATGTATGTAGAGCCTAAAAGGGCTATACCATTGCCCATAGCTTGTTGTTGCTTTTAGGTCAGCTGTTGGTACAGGCTATTGTGGCACATGCTGAGGGTGTTGTGGTCTTACCCTAGCACCGCTGCAGACGTGTTTACCACACTGTCTATATTTTTTCCACTGGTTCCCTCTGAAGAAATGCAATGCTGATATCACAAAATTTGCTGCCTTAGCCAGATCAACATTTTCCAGCATTACTATGCAAAATGAAATATTCATGTCTCTTGGAGGGAGCTCAGGTGGACTGCACGGATCCTAAATGTTGATGAATTTCCAAGACTTCCAGTACCTCCACTGTGAACAGGAGCAAGCCCTAGGTTCCTTGAAAAGATTTTTTCATCCTCTGCTGAGAGGACAGAGCTCTTTGTCCTCAGATGTGGAAGTTTGCTTGTTATTCTTGTGCTAAATGGGTGCAAAGAAATGCATGACCCATAAGCAGGATATTAAATTAAAAGTGTAATTAAATTAAAAGTTGTTTGCGAGACCCAAAATACACTCCTGACCAGAAGGACTTTCTTTACGATTGCACTTAATCCATGGCCATGTAGCTACAATGTGCGGTAGCAGGCAAAATTACAGCCTCTGCTGAGAGGTTTGGAGAAGCATAAAAGGTCTGGCAAGTCTGCTGGCCCAGTTGATATAAGCTGGGTACTGAGCCATCGTATCAGCTCTCCACATCCCTACTCCATGAATTTCGACATATGCTTTGCTGTGTTAGAGGCCTCCTGGGTGAATGCTCTGCAGCTCTGAGCATGTGTGTCACGGGGAAGTTCTGTCTTTTGCCAGAGGCTCAGACTTGGCAGGTGTATGGCAGTGCCTCCAATGACAAGAAAAGTCAGTGATAAATATTGTAATGTGATACTGCCTTGGTTTGTTGCCTTTTTTATTTCTAACTTCGATCCCTAGTGTTAGAGTCTATACTGAATACTTCAGTCTTGTAATATCTGCGTTCCACCATCATCAGATCAAATTCAGTCGGAAATGTAGGCTATCGAAAGTACACTTTTCATTTTGGTCTTCTTCATACATTGTCCAATTGATCTGTAACCCATTTGGAGCATTCAGTTTTATCTCCTCTTAGTATAAAATGTTAATTGAAGTTAGTCCATCTTTAATAAAATCATTGGGCAATAATAATAATGGATAAATCTATGTTCCTTTTATACTTGGTGGTAAAAGGATTTTTATTTCTTTTTACCAAATCAATATTTCTCAAGTTTTCTGCAGTAATAAATGTAACAGAATATGTTACAGAGTGATAACCCAGGAATTAATCAGCTGAAACAAATGCAAGATGTGAAAAGAATGCAACTCAAAGGCTTTGTCTTACAAATGAATGGCAGCTAGCAACTTAGGTACAGAAAGTTGGCTTTTAGAGTCCATTTAAAATTATGAAGGTTTAAAACATCAGATAACAAATAGAAGAACATACCTATTCTGCTGTTACATAAGGGAACAGATTTGTTTATGAATAAAATGTTTTATACTTGAACATTTTCACTTAAATTCATTGAAACCATAAAAATATATATAAAACATTACTGTAAATTTCTGAACTATAGATGTCACTGTTCAGTCATAAAATGAAGCACTGAAACAGCCTTATTTATTCATGCTGTGATTTCTGCCTACAGTGGCAGTTCTGTGATTCTTCAGACCCAGATCTCTATAGGTCCAGAAAGTTGTTTGGATTGTGTGAGTGGCCAAAACATAATCCCATCTTCTGATCCTGACCAAGCATGCTTTCCAAGTATCCCCATTTCTCTTCTTAACCCTGCAGCCTTGAAAACAGCAGTGCTTCTATCTCCCTTCTTGCAGCAGACAACAAAACAGAATGATATTTGAGTATCTGTTTCATTTATCTTCAGTTAAATAGGATTGGACTCTTGACTGAATATGCCAGCAAGTCTGGTTCCAAGTTTATTCTCAAAAGCCCATCCTCATGAAAGAATTAAATTAGAGTAACAGAACAAGGCACACTGAAATGCATAGGACATAAAAGATGTGGGAGTCAATGCAGAATTGCTTTTGCTTCTTGCCTCCACTGGGCTTTCCCATATTGTTTCCATTAAATTCTTCTCCTTCTAATTGTTCTGGAAATCCCTGCCTTGTTCTTACAACAGTGGCTTTTAAAATAAGTTTTGGGTTTTTTTCAGATGTATAGATATAGAAAGTTTTTTAAAATATGTTTAAAAGAATCACCACTGAGGGATGATATTTCGGTTACATCAGCTTAATCTCCAATAATTTTGACACTGACTGAGTTGCATTCAACAATTTCAGTTCTAACTTCCAGCAGTATTAATGTCAGAAAGATTCCTTACTCCAGTTGCTTCATATGCTGTATTCAGTAACTATGTGCACCCCACCACTGGAGCTTGAACCCTGCCTGAACATCTGTTTAGGACATTTAGGTTGTGTAAGTACTTTCTTTTAAAAATCAGTCAAAGGTTTTAACAGATGTCCAGGAAAATTTTGCTTGTTCAACAGCTCTAATCTAGGAGTCTTTCCATCCCAGAGACTACATTAGCTATCTCATGGCTTTCACAACCTACATGGTCCTTGCTCTTTTGGAGTGAAAAAGCACTCCGGTCTTGATACCCAGTTCAGTACCTCACAGGATTTCTTTTTGGCCTTAAATAAAGTTTTTGTTAATGGCATTGTGCCATATGAAATCACAAGGAGAGTAAAAAAAGAGGGAGAGAGAGATATTTGTCATTTGATACTTGGCAGAGTGAACTGATGAGTTTAAGAATTGATTTTTAGTCTGATGTTGCTCTTCTGTTGGCAAGAAACATGGAAGTAGGACTTTGATCCCCTATAGGGTCCCCTTCCACTTCAGTGGAGTTATGTCTGATGTATTGCAGCCAGTGATTAATCAGTGTTTTAATAGCACACATTGCATATAACCAGCTCTGATTAGGGCTGGCATTGCTCAGGTCAGCTGGTATTATGAAGTTTATAGTTCATGCCTGCATGACGTGCTTCATAAAAGTGGTTTGTCACTTTCCTATCAAGTGTTTTATCACTGTCACATCCCTACTGTTTTGTCCTTGTGAAAAGCAGATGTGGAAAAGCTCTCAGCTCATGTATTTTTCTTTGGAGAAGTCCCAGGAGTGTGGGCTGCCACTATCAGCAAAGATGGTCTGTATTTTCAGAAACACTGGGAGATGCATTCTTGATCTAGAATAATTCTTTTAACCAAAGTTGTTCATGGGTGACATTTATTCTTACCTGGATTGTAACATTTGGGATGGTCTGGGCTGAAGCTATTCCTCTGGTCCCTGGTTGTAGACATGAGCTCCAATTGTCCAGACGTCCCAGATAAATGAACTTTCAATTGGCATTAATGTGCACCGCACAGACATGCCAGAATGAGTATAAATACTGCCTTCCCCAAAAGTACAGTATATTTTTTTGGAGTAAAGTATCCAAATGGATCCTCTTGCTCCTAGACAGATACGGTAGGCTTCTCATTTATGTCTCTGTGTCCCTCACCTCCCAGGCTACCAGTGCAACTGCCTCTCCCAATTTACGGGAAGGAATTGTGAGTCAGAGATCACAGCCTGCTTCCCAAACCCCTGCCGGAACGGAGGCTCATGCGATCCCATTGGCAACGCTTTCATCTGCAACTGCAAAAATGGCTTGACAGGAGTAACGTAAGTGACCCTCCCCAGGAGGGCAATGGGAGCTTTTCAATTCAATGATGGTGAGCTTTTTGATCACACATTTTGTACCAAAAAGCTATGATTCACCTAGCAAAAGAATAACCCAAGGCTTAGTGCTTTTTTCAAGTCTAAGCTAATGACAGCTGAGAAGTCCATGAGGCTCGTGTGTTCAGAAATGCTTTTCTGAAGCCAGCCTCCTAAATTATTGTTTCAGGATGTTATCTCCAGACAGTTTTCACTGAGATATGGACACGTAAGTGTTAGAGGCTTTTTGAGCATTTTTGAGCGTTTGAGCAAAACATTACTGCTATGTAACATTTTGGGGGGGCATTTTAAATGGGTCATTTAATCACTTTAGTGCTAACATAAAAGCCTAATTCACTGCATTCATTTCTTCATGTTTATTTTAAATCCCAGCCTTGATCATATACTTGTTGTAGAAACCGAAAGTCCTCTGACCTGCCCATCAGCATGCTTGTTTCTCATCTAGTTTGTCTGCTGTTATACTTTCTGTTCTGCCTTGTTTTATCACCCCTTCTTTCCGGTTCTCCTCTTTTTCAGGTTCCTGTTCTTTTTTCCCCCTGCTTGTCTAATATTTGCTCATTTTTTTCTCCAGGCCTAAATAATTTTACAGAGTCAGTGTATCTTCCTCTTAAATAAGTACTATGATTTTTCTCAGCTATTTTCTCCTTGAATCCGCCCAATATTTTGTACTGAATCCCATGGGATCATCCAAAAACAGTATAAAAAGTCTGAGAGTCTTTGTTACATTCAGTAAGCCCAATTAGAGCCAGGGAGTTTTTTACCTATCAGATGCTTTAAAAGTGTTACTTCCTTCTTGATGTTTCCATTTTATTGTCTTTAAAAGCCATGGAAATGCTGTAGAAAAAATAAATACTGTTAAATTATATGATAATAATAAGATCATTTGCCAAGCACCAGCAAGGTGATACCACTTTGACAAGATGTCATCATGTACAAGCTGGGCTTTTTCCTAGGTGTTCTCCTAATTCCAGACTCTCCTTTTCTTTTTTTAAGGTGTGAAGAAGACATCAATGAGTGTGAAAGAGAAGAATGTGAAAATGGTGGCTCCTGTGTCAACTTATTTGGTTCATTTCTGTGTAACTGCACCCCTGGCTATGTGGGGCAATACTGTGGTCTTCGCCCTGTGGTGGTTCCCAATATACAAGCTGGGCATTCATACGTTGGCAAGGAGGAGCTGATAGGAATAGCCGGGGTCCTGTTTGTCATATTTGTGTTGATCATCCTTTTTATCATTTTTCGCAAGAAAGTTTTCAGGAAGAACTATTCACGCAACAACATCACTCTCGTGCAGGACCCGGCTACAGCCGCGCTGCTCAACAAGAGCAACGGCGTCCAGTTCAAGAACATCAGGAACAGTGGAGACAGCCGAAATATCTACCAAGAGGTTGGGCCACCACAGGTGCCAGTGAGGCCAATGGCCTATACCCCATGCTTCCAGAGTGACTCACGGAATAACCTGGACAAGATAGTGGATGGGCTTGGTGTGGAGCACCAGGAGATGACGACGTTTCATCCCGAGTCCCCCCGAATCCTGACAGCCAGGCGGGGGGTGGTGGTGTGCAGTGTAGCTCCAAACTTACCCGCTGTGTCCCCCTGTCGCTCCGACTGTGACTCCATCAGGAAGAGCACATGGGATACCAGGATGGAAAGTAAGTACCGCTGTGTGCTGGTCTTGCTCTTCCTTGCCATAAGTAAGGGTTGCCTTCAGGGTGCAGCAGGTACAGTGGCACAGGTTCTCTTAATGCTCCAGCTTAATACATTTGCAGTTGTTACATTTCTCCAAGAAGTGATTTGATTTAATTTTGAAAGGCTATAATTAACTATGTATACAAGATCTCTACTTCTAAGCATTAAGGATGACTAAATGCATTTATTCCCCTTGTTCAGGAAGCACATATGAGTTAAGTGCTCTGAGTGTTAATTCTTCAAGTGATGTAATCATCTTTCGATTGGAAAAACAGTAATTTTGGGGCAGAATTCTCAGGTATAAATTCTGCTATGTTTGGGCAGTTTATGTTCCGAGGGAGTTAAAACATTTAAACCTGCAAGATGCAATCCGGTTTTGCCATCTAAACCTGCAAGATGCAATCCTGTTTTGCAACAGGGACAAATGAACTAATATTCTCTACTTCCAGCATCTATGAAATGCATCAGAAAATCATGTAGTACTTACAGGATCGTTTCAGTCCACTGCATTCCTATCTGCATTCAGTATCAGAGTGATCACAAAATTTCTGATCCCCACACTTACCCTATTTGTGCTCTGATGGTTTCTCACCTGGTTTTTTCACACAGTGCCCCCTCCATTCTACAACAGGTTGCTGGAGAAGCAGCAAACTTCACATATTCTGTCATAGCATGAAATACCAGTTTTCTGGGACAGGGTTACAGCCCTACATCATCTATCCTTGCAAGTCAGAATATATCCTGTGGACTGGGAGATGCTTTAGCATATTGTGGGGGTTAAGATATTTTATCTTTTAGTAGTTTTTTTACTGCATCTTCAACCCCATTGCAACTCAGCTTGAACCGAAACTTGACTCAAATACAACTACATCGTCCAGAAACTTTCATAGTCCTGTAGTTTTAAGCAGTAGGAACTGAGGGATAGAGAGAGGAATCTGGGAGTTCCCCATGCCTATGCCCTGACCTGCACATTTTTATCTATGGCAGCACAACGGCTTAGGTCTGCTGGTGAAAACAGAAATTATTTTTTATGTCTTTGGGCTGCATGTCAGAGTTGTGTTGTGCTTGACCTTTTTAACTATTAAATATAGTTTTGCTGATTAGAAGCATCAGCGTGTCATCCCCCATACGTGCTCTGTTCTGTATCTTCCTGTTTCTGCCACAGACGCTGCTGGTGTCTGTATGAATTTCTGCACAGCATGAGGCCATGCCACGAAGATGGACCTCAGCTATCAAGGAGTGGGAAGCAGTGCAGCTTCATTGCTGCCGCACTCACTCCATCTACTACATGCACTGCTTCTCAGCAGGAGCAAATCAGCCCTTACTGTATGGAGGTGCCCCATGCTGGGTAGAAATATCTATAGTGAGCAGATGGAGAGCTGCCCTTATGTGTTTGCAGTACCTGAGCTTGTTCATTTATAATTAGCTCAGGTATCCATCTCAGTGATTACTATGGAGGATAACTTTTTCTGTTCCTTATTATCACTCATATAATGTGTAGCTGAATGTGTTTATTCGTGTGCGTTTAATTACTTGAGAATTTATACCATGCGCTGCAGTTACATGTCTAAACTGTAGAGCTGTCAGGACTGATGTCCCTGATGAAAAGCAATGTAAACTGAAGCATAATCTATTATATGTCAGTGGTGGAGCCATTAAAATCTGATCTAAGGGCCACTGATATGAATAATAAGATGCACAATAACTTTACTGAGCATTGAATGAGCCTTTACTGAGACTCTGAACTTAGGAAATAAACAGTGAAGGTAAATCTAACTGCACTATCTTGCATAAGATGTTTATACTGCATTTTTTGTTATCGTTTTCTTTGCTACTTGTCATCTAAAAAGGCAATATTGAGTATAGATACTTCTTCCTTGATTACTGTGGTGTCAGCCACGTGAAAGACTCTTTGGGCTACAGACACCTCAGGAGTCTAGGTATCTTCATCACCTTGTTTGATGAATAGGTCATTTCCTCTGTCTGTAGAAAATAATTTTATTCAGACAAAATACAGAAGGCTACTTGTTGGCAAGTTTTAAGTGGCTCCTTGATATAAATAGACAAATGTGCATACCTAGAGAGTACCATTTTGCTTTGTTTTTGCTGTCAATGAAGGTAAAGGGGTTGATGACGCTGAAGAAGTGACCTGTTTTGCAGGAAGTAATAAAGGCAGCAACTCTGAAGTACAGTCCCTCAGCTCCTTCCAATCTGATTCCGGTGATGATAATGGTAAGAAATGGGTTTATGTTTATTATGCTGAGGAAAAAGCTATTCAGTTCTCTTTCTAATATTATTAAAAACATTTAGGTGACATCTAGAAACCTTTTAATGATGCTAGAAGTTAGGAAGTCCTGGGTCTTTACTTTGTGTCCAAGTTCTGAATTGTAGGAACGTAATTAAAATCTTGATGCTTGGAGTTGTATCAGTTAAAAACTTTATAGTGAATTAGAGGTATGATGCAGCAGAGTCACATTGCCAAGATATAAGTTGACTAATAGGTTGCAAGTAAAACTGTAGAATTTCTATCATTTTGCCACTTGGAAGAGGATGACTTTCATGTTCCATCAAATTGAAGGGAATGTCTGTGCCGTTTGCCAAGTTTCACTCATGATCCCCTCAAATCTCTGCTGGTGCTCAGCAGCAACAATGAACAGATGAGCCAGTTCCTGGTGGCTTGGCCTCTCCCTGGCAATCACAGCTCAGCAAATAATAGAGCACCATTAAATCGTTGCTCAGTGCATGTTCGTTGCCTGCTCTCATGTCCTACATCATTATCTCAGTGTGTGACATGGGCAGAGCCATGAACAGCCTGAAAGAGGCCTGCAAAGTCAGAGCAAACCTTTGTTCCTGTAGCCCATATATGTTGAACACTGGGTCTGAGAAAAAGCAAGATGTTTCTGCCAGGAAGGGATGATGGATGTCAGGGAAGCCTCATTCAGATACACAGAAAAAGATCAGCGCAAAGAAATTGTATTTTGTTTCCTCAGTTGCCAGTTAATGAACTGTCTGGAGACTCAGTTCCTTGGTCATGTCATGCAGCTCTTCTCTAGGTACTCCTAAATGTTGGAAAAAGCACTTGAAGCAAAGTGTACTTGCAGTTCCTTTTGGTTCAGCTGTGGCTGACACATCATGAGTATTTTTGTCAAGCTTCTCAGTGCTTTTCTGCCCCTACAGTCAAAACAAACCCTTTAGTGATTTTTATAATAGTTTTTACAATTATTGTTTTAATAATATATATTTATATTATAATAATGTATATTCTGATATACATTACCTTTACAATAATTATCCAGGTGATTATTTATTGTACGTGGTTACTTTTTATGTCTCTCAAATTCTAACTAGGCTTTCCAACCATCTGATCCTGCCCCCATTTAAATCGCTGACACAGTACCCACTGAAGGTAGATTGGACCTTCTGTGCCTGCTCATTTTCTCTGAAAGCTGCATTTAAAATGCAGCCTTTAGAGACAACAATTCTAGTTCAGGCTCTCAACAAACCCCCATCTTCAGGGAGAATAAGGAAAGTAAATGATCTGAGTCCTTTGCAGAGGTTAATGCAAGTCTGCATTCTCTGGTTTTCTTGCAGCAGCAGGGAAGGTTTGCAGTGAAAGAGCCTAAAATTAGGACAAGGGGTAATAGGTTTAAACTTAAACAGGGAAGTTCAGGTTAGATATAAGGAAGAAGTTCTTTACAGTGAGGGTGGTGAGGCACTGGAATGCGTTGCCCAAGGAAGCTGTGAATGCTCCATCTCTGGCAGTGTTCAAGGCCAGGTTGGACAGAGCCTTGGGCAACTTATTTCTACTGCATTTAAATGACTCTGGTCCCCTAGGCTTGCTGAGAGTAGTTAACTACATTTTTTGTGATCAAAAAGCAGAATTTTTACTAGTCACAAATTAAAAAAAAAAAAAAGAGTTGTCCACTTTCACCAGTAATACTTTGAGAAGTCACCTCAAAGGCAAATTAAAGGTTTCTGAGGTAAGCTGTTTTGAAGGGGGGAGATGTGACATAGGTGTTTTTTTAAGTTACTCTTTCACTTCGGGCCAGTGGATGGTTATGCTGGGAAGTCCAGGGAAATCCCATCAATGACAGCAGTTTTTTACCCCTGAGCAATGCTGTATTTGGCTATTGCCTTGCACTGAGCTGGGGGAGACCTGGAGACCTTGCCTGGGGTAAAGTTTCCCTTCCTTCCATGAATTCACAGCAGAGCCAATCCTTAGTTCCAATAAAGATTTTGCTGGCCCTGATTTTTGACCTCCTATTTTTCACTTTCAGTTCTTTTCCTCTTTGAGTTTACAGCTGCTCTCTGTCTCTTTTCCCAGCCATACAGCAGCTAATTACATGAAGTGTCTTATTTTTCCGTAATGTTTACTTTGCATTGGCCAATACAGCTCTCCCTTGTACAGTTACCAGTGCTGTCTATGACATAAACATGCTCAACATGGACATAGAACATGGCTTCTTTGGTTTGTCAAGGCTGGTTTTGCCAAGCCTTCACAAGGACTGAGGAAATTGGATGAGATCCTTGATACCGTGCTCCAGATTTAACAAAGATGTCAAAATATTCAACATATATTTGAATGGCACTATTGCTATTGTTTCTTGTGACACAAGGCTGTGTGAAAAAAAAAGTATGTGTTGACCAACAGTTCTGATCCCCTTCTTAGCCTGCTCCAAAGCAATTGGGTTTCTCATAATTAAAGACAAAGGAAAAGGCATGGATCCAGTACCCACTGAACCAGAGCTTTCCCTCTGGGAAAGGGAAAGGGTGTTAGGTGATGCAAAATGCAGATTATCTAGAGGACCACACATTCTGGGCCTGTTGGACTCCACATTAAAGAATTGCACAGTCTATATTAATTATTTTGAGGAAAAGTATGCTTCAATAAAACACCTGCGTGATCTGTCAAACAGAGAAAAATTTGAACCAAATCTGCATGGATGTGTCCTACTAATTATAACAGTACTGCTTACTGTCCCAGAAGTATTACGTGGCACAGCACAAGCAGTAAATAAGTAAAACCTGCCTCTTAGGAAATAGGCTGAGCTTAGCGCCGTTTCAGATGGTGTGATGGCCTAAAAGAATGATTCTTGGAGCACATGGTACAGTCTCTGGAGACCTTCAAGCCAGAATGAATTAGAAATTAGTGTCAGGTAGACAAGATACTGCTTTGGTTAATTGAATCAGCTGGCCAGTCCGCTTGAATTTATGAGGTGATACTCATCATCCCATGTGCCTTTCTGGAAATGCTGGTATGGAATTTATCACCACTGTGAAAACGTATGGGATTATCTGAAATGAAATGTCCTGCAAGGCACCACATAAATCATGCAGCCTTTTTTTTTCCAATGTCAGTTCTGTTTGAGAGAATTTATTGTGGTAACGTATGATGTGTGTTTTAAATACTAACCTGAAGCTGTCCTTCCCTTCCCTTTGTTTTCTGCTTTCCCTCCTCTGAAAGCTTCCATAGTGACTGTCATACAGCTTGTCAACAATGTAGTTGACACTATAGAAAATGAAGGTATTTAAACATTTTTCTTTCTTGTTATGCAACAATGCTTCCTGTTTTCATTGTGAAACATTCCAGCAGAACCTCACTAATCTACACTGACCAGCAAACCGGTGGCAAGAATTGGGTTTTGCAGATCAGCATGTTCACCACCAAACACCAAAACACCAGAGGGATATACCACAAACTATCTGTGGGTAATTTGAGGTGGTAGAAAACGTGTCAAGGCCTTCATCCTCTTACGTTCAAGTCAACATTCCCGCTTGCTTATTCCCATTGCTTTCAGAGAAAAGAATTATGTTGATAATGGAGTCAAACCGTTGAGATTATCCTGGCTGCAGGGAGTGGGAAACAGAAGATACAGGAAGGTTGTAAAGTATCCCATAATGGAGTCATTGAGATTATCTTGACTGCAGAGTGGGAAACAGAAGATACAGGAAGGTTGTAAGGTATCCCATAATGGAGTCAAATCGTTGAGATTATCCTGTCTGCAGAGAGTGAGAAAAAGAAGATACAGGAAGGTTGTAAAGTATCCCAGGCTGTAGTAGGGCTGGGTTAGACATTCCAAAAGGCCCACATGGAAAAGTGGCAGTGATGAGTGGCTGGTTTCCCACACACAACACTGTCAAATAGAAGAGGTGTAGACACATCTCCATGAACGCCATGTAGCAAGGCAGCCTGCTGCACCTACCATACCCTGGGATTGCCGTGCTCGTTAAAATAGAGCATGGCAGTCCAGGGACCCTACACTCAGCTCTGCCACTGACCTATTTTCCTCTTCTGTAAAGCACTGAGGAAATGCAGTGTATTGTAGATAAACATTGCTTGTATTTATTTATAAATGGGAAAATGCCAACTCAACATCAACTCAAGTTATCCACAAGTCCAAAATTTGTTTGTCTTCAGCAGACTTTAAGCCAGGTTTTGCAGACTTCATCTAATCCAGTCTGCATAATGCTTAAACATGATCAAGTAGATTATTCTGTGAAATGGCTGATTTTTTTTCTTAAGCCAATACCACGGTTTTGAAAAGCAGTTTTACTCCTGCCAAGTGATGACTCCTGAGTATTTGTCTGTAGTGTCTTTACTGATTTCCTGAAGATTAAGAGTGCCATTCTTTTCATTACCTAATACAATGCAATACTAGCCAAGGTTAATTCAAAAATAAAGTCCCCCAAACAAAGCTAAGGAAATAACCTTGAAAAGAAACTACAGACACAGTAAATGACCTTGCCTTCCTAAAGGAAAGCTTAAGCAAACACATTGGCTCCCCACCATGCTTTACAGGGCAGAAAAAGCCAGTCTGGCAGCAGTTTCAAGAGGCTATCACTGAAAATGCTTTGCCCACTTCCCAGTTCCCTATACGCAACTTAGGAAACTGCAGTGGAGCTGGTGAAAGCAGGAGGTCCCAGTGCATGATGGGCAGAATGAGGCTTCTTCCCAACGGAGCTGCCAGGGGTTGTGCAAGTCAGCAAGTTAGTGAGGTTCTCCTGGATCCTGAATCCACACAGCTCAGAGGGACCTGATGCATCTTGGATGCAATGTCATTACTGACCAAAAGACAGCAAAATCTGCTTTACAAAGAAGGAACTGAAGGAGAAGAGTGGTTAGGGCCGGTTCAGACACTGCTGCTAAACCAGCAGTAGCCCCAACCCTCCTCACCCCAGCCTAACTCAGAGCAGGTAGAAAGCTACTGTCTGTCTAACCAGCTAATGAAGCAATCATCATCACCACATGTGCCATGTGGTGATAAGCAAGGACAAGAGTGGTGGTAGTAGATGGAGGCCTGGAGAACAGTTTTCTCTGCCCTCATCTATGGCTGAGCCCCAGAGGTTAAGTGCTGTAATGCCATAAATGTCCATTTATCTGGCCTCTTTATGTATCTCCAGAGACCTTGCCCAGTGATTTCTTGCATGAAGCCCAGTAACGTGGCTGAACAAGAGCATCTCATCTAGAAAATGCTGCAGCTTATTCCCTGCTCTTGTCTCACATAAAACCTCTTTCCTTGCTCTCTCCCCCACCCCTGCACCCTCTCCATACTGGAATGCCTCCCTCCCCACCAGCTAGCATGGCAGTGCAGGTGGGAGGTGGGTATGGGGTTGTGGGGCATTGCAGCTGACAGCCCCATTAAATGGCTTTGTATTCTATTCTATTCAGGTTCTTATACCGTGCCCATCACCATGGTATCTGAGCCCAGGTGGGCCCAGATTTGTTTGAACCGGCCCTGAGAATGGTAGATTCTTATTTTTCTGTTTCAAAGTGAACAAGTGAGAGAGAAATGTACTTTGCGATTATAAACCTTAGAGATGGTGGATAGCCCTTTATGTATTAAGAATTACAGCTCTAATTTAATTCCATATCTGTTCAGTGAGGGTAAATAATTAAGATATGGTAGAAAAGGGATATAATAGACATGACATAATAATTTCTTTATATATGTCTGCATTTGACTGGGCAAGCTTATCTTGTACACTAAAATAAAGAACAATTAAAGATCCTATTAAAATGACACTAAGGCAGCTGTACTTTAGAAATATGCATGCAGAGTTTTGTATTTTCACGTGTTATACAGTGCTGGTAACAAGCTCCAAGTTACCAGTTTTTACTTTTCACTTTGTATCTGACAGTGTCTGTTATGGATCAAGGACAGAACTACAACAGAGGTGATTTTTCTGAGACACTTTCTGCCTGTTGGACTGGGCTGGGGTGGGCAAGGCACTGACTCGATCTGTTTTTTTCTTTAACTGTGTTATGTGTCCTCTTCTGTTTGAATTCTGCTGGGTTCAAATGCTGCATGAAAATGGCCAGCCACTCTTTTTTATTTCAGGGTCTGATTGTCAGTCAATCACATTATTTGCTTGCACACTTTCTTTCTTGAAATGAAGTCATTGGAGGTGGAAAGGGAGAAGACTAGGTGTGATACCATAAGCATGTTGACTGCGCTTAGGCTTTTTTCGATTAACTGTGAAAAGCATGAATTCTGAGATTTTTTGTCATTTTGATTTCTTGGACTCACAGTTTCTAATACAACCCAGTAGCATCCTAAAGAGCACAATGCCTGAGAGTGGCCGTGCTTTGTTTCTTTGCTTGTTTGCATTAGTATCATAATGCAACTTCTCCTGCCCTACCCTTCCAGTTAGAGCATGGCTGACCTGTGTCGATGGCCTGTGGCGCATGCTGTGATTTGAACATGCTGTGAGGACTGAGGCGAATGCACGCAGGACACATTGTTCTCATCAGGGGCGCCATCCTAACAGAGTGCTGTGGTTCTCTTTCCTGCTGCAGCGTATCATTGGGATACCTCTGACTGGATGCCAAGTGCTCGCTTGTCCGACATTGAGGAAGTGCCCAATTTTGAGACGGCAGATGGAGGCTCAGCTCATCACGGCAGTACCAGAGAACTGGAAACAGATTACTACCTTGGGGGCTATGACATTGACAGCGACTATCCTCCCCCCCACGAAGAGGAGTTTTTAAGCCAGGACCAGTTGCCACCTCCTCTTCCAGAGGATTATCCGGACCAATATGAAACCCTCCCGCCCTCGCAGCAGGTCTCAATGGCAAGTACACTGAGCCCCGACTGCAGGCGACGGCCGCACTTCCACCCTAGCCAATACCTCCCTCCTCACCAGTTTCCCAATGAGACGGACACCACAGGATCTCAGACTGGGAACGAATTTAGTACTTTTGCTGTTGGCCCAAGCCAGAACACAGAAAACGTTAGTGCAGGTAAGATGCCCTTATCCTTGCACAACTCTCTAGATGTCTCCTCCTCTGATGTCTCAGCCTGCTGCGGCTTTGATGACTCTGAAGTAGCCATGAGTGACTATGAAAGCGTGGAGGCACTCAACCTAGAAAATGTTCACATTCCATTTGTGGAGACCCAGCATCAGACACAAGTGTAAAGGAAGCTCCCTTCTTCTTCCTCCTCTTCTTCGTTTGTTTGGGGGTTTTTGTTCGGGTTTTTCTTTTTGCCATTTGGTCCAATTAATAGTATAAATATTGAGAAGAAATTTTGCTGAAGGTGTATCTATATATATTGGGCAAGGCAGAAATACAGTATAACCCATTATTAACTTGTTCAAAAATGATACTGTATGTGCAGACACGGAAGAGACCAATTGTGCTAAATACTGTACATCACAAAATTGTTACAGACAATCTGGAGAATATGTACCTTGTATTTATTACCAAGAGTAAAACTCCACTTTTGAGGCAGGGGGAAACAATAATTGCTAAATAATTTTTCTCTCCCCCTAAAGTTTGATTATTTGTATCTTTATTTTGTATTGTATTATTAAAAGTGTTACAGTGTTACGATCTCCCCACAGTATTAAGGAACTGGTATGGATCATTCCAAGACACCTTGGTTCATGACATTTTATGTCAACGAAAGAGTGAAAGTGATTGATGGCTGAGGCTGCTGTGTACAACACATCAGATGGCTGAAAAAGCATCATTTACAAATTAACCTATCAAAGACAAGCGACCCGTCATTTGTCCATAAATATCTATCTATAGTTTTCTTTGTTACCTAATAGCATTTCATTCTACTTTGTATGCATATAGAGCAACATATATACAACATATATTTACTCCAAATCGGCCTGTTTTGGTTGCCGTTTTTTAAAACCTGATATCAAGTGCATGTGCATAACTTCACCCATGAGGACTTATACAAATGTCAGATTTTGGCTCAGTGGTGGCCCAGTTTTGCCCCAGCTGTGTTTGCACAGCCTCCCTTGACTTCGGTATGCAAAGTGAACATGTATCTGAAAACACCAGGAAACCCAACTACCTACAGAGCTCTGCTGACTTCCTTGGAATTCCTTGCTTGGGCAATCACCTCTTTAACAGCAGTCATCATGCTACAATTATTGCAGTGAAATTAGTTGCAATTAAGTTACATATAATGCTGCTGTAACCTCAAGTTGTTAGCATAACGTCACTTGGCAAATGTTCATCCTTAGTCTATGGGATGAATTCTCAGTTGCTGTAAACTGACTGTCTGTTGGTGGAACTGCACAGATGGGCTGCAGCCAAAGACCTGGCCCTCCCTAGATTTTCTGCTGGATGTGTGATTTCATAGGATTTCAGGACTTCCAAAATTTTGTGCCGGGATAAGGAAAAACGTGGCATCTGTGTGCTTTTATGCAATCTGATTGGAGTAAATGGCCTTTCACACTAATTTGGCCTGAGCAGCCAAGTGCAATATGGAAATATGGGGGTCTCACTCAATGTATTAACGCAGAATATACATACCTGTTGCTCGGTGCTATGAAAATGTTTTTACTGCTGCATTTTACAGCATCTGTGTATCTTATACAGTGAGTGTGAGTCTGCAGTCTGCATTGCTGCTGGGGTTTCATCCATTCCCTCCATGGCATAATTCAGTCATTCTGAAAAGCTATTGAATGCATAAATTGTTGTTATAGATGAATAGATTAATTCCTCTGCTGCTTTCCAGGCCCTGTCTCTTGGTCAGACATCTTAACTGGATTGTTTCAGCAGTTGTATCCCAGGGCATGTGTTTGGCTGACTTGAGTTTCACCCAAAATTAAGATGTGGGCCATTCCTTGACATACAATGAGTGTTTATTCACAAATTGCCCCCAACACAAATTATTAATAGAATGTAATTTAAATAACTGCAGCTTGTAACACTTTTAATAAAACAGGATTTCTGAAGTTCTTGGAGTAGGTACAGTATGTTGCTGATTCCCGCCAATAGCTCATGTAGCTGTGAAAGATCACTGCAGATATTTTCTTTGGGATCATGCAGCAATTCTTCACTAAAAAACAGCTCGTTGTACAGGTACATTAATAAATTGAGTGAACTTTTAGAAAGAATGTACTGCACATACAAGTATTATCAAGTGCTATATCAAGTAAACATGCTTCTGTAACAGTGATATATTCTGAATGTGCTCATGGTACATTATGATTCCTTTTCCCTGATACTATCCCCGTGTTTTCAAGAAGGAAAAAATATGGAAGTTTACAATGTGATTTCAAGGAACTGAGGGATTTGCCAATAAGCCATGAAATGGTTTGGCAAGCCTAGAGGCACAGAGGATGACTTGCATTGTTCACAAATGTTGCAGGGAAGCAGATGCAATTAGAATGATACCTCTTCAAGAGTAGGACCACCTGAGTTTGAAGAACAAAGCTGCAAATTTAGCTGCACTTTTAAAGCTGGTATGACTTCTGAGAATGTAATGCTGTCTTAGCATCGGGCTGCAGTTTACATGAGGTTCGCTCCTACTCACTTTTGGCGTAAGGCATTTTTATCCACTGTGCAATTAGTTCTATTCGAGCCCCCAGCTAGTTCTGAAGTGTACCTGTCATCTGTTTTCTGTAGTGAAAATTCTTGAGTGAGCCTGAGACACCTATATCAAAAGTTTACTGGGACATATCAAAATGTCATGAGGAAGAACACCGTGGGAACCTAGCAATTGCCATACAAAAGAAAAACTCAATGTTTCTTACCAAGCTTGTTGCCTCTTTAATATCTTGTTGGTAGTGAGTTTTACTAGTAAAATATGCATAAATACAATGTATAGTACTTTTTCTGTTTTGATGTTGTTGCCATTTCATTTCACTGAACGGCTATTTCTTAAAGTGCTGTTGGGAGGGTGCCAAGGATCATTCAGCCTTCTGACCCCCTCATGATTTCTATACCTCAGTATCTCCTCCCCTCCAAATCAAATGGGCCTAATCCATATTCAAGCACACGCCCCTCTGTGAATATTGGTACTTCTGTGGCCTTTCTGGTTTTGTTCTGGCTATTTTTGATAATGATAAGACCCAAATGCAGATGTCAAGGTGAAATACATATTAAGGAGTAAAGTTGTCATATTAAAATCTCTTTTGTTAATCCAGGCCATTTTATTTTCTTTTTAATTACTGCTCAACATGGACGGGTCATAATCATCTAACCTGGAAGATAACCACACCTTCATAACCTAATGTAAGAATTATTGTTTATTTTAATCCATCCAATATAGATTTCTTTTTCTGCCCATAATGATTTTTATATTGCTGCGGCTATCATTGCCTAGTCCCTGGTTCTGTTAGAGCTTCCCTTCATATCTGCTTATCCCGTGTCTGTATTTCAGTTCACCTTCCTGTAGATGGCTCTACTACACATTATTTCCTTTCGGAATCGTCTGTAGGAGAGGTTTCGTAGACTTAATAAAGTACTTTTGAGTATCAGTGGACTATAACTCTTAGGATCAAGGCAGTCTTTGTTTTCTGTAAAGAAACAAAAGAAATAAGCAACTTGTAAAAATGCAAATACATGTTTGTATCAGAAATCACTAACTTCAACAAGGGTGTATGAGTCTGAGGGTGCTTGTTCTCTGTGTTGTGATCAGGTTGAGAATGTCATGCACATTTGACTTGGGCAATGGAAAGGGCCTTGAAGTGACTGAAAACATAATTTATGCTGCCAATACCACATTAAGTGGCCTTGTGCAAAAGGAAAAATTAGGCTTATGTTATTAAATATGTTAATTTTTGACTTTGTATTATAAACATCCTTAAAAAAGGTTGAAAAAACCCTCAAACCAGAACACAAAACCCTAGATACTGGATGTGATTGCTGTCCTAAGCCAGTATCTTATAGCAGGGCAAAGGGGCAAAGGTGACACCAAGGAGCCTCAGAATCATTTCCTTGCCGTGGGGGCAAATGGACAACCCCACTAGAAGACAGTCACGAAGTTGCTTTCCTCTAGGACCCTCCTGTAGGACACAGCATATGAAGGCAACCAGGAGGATGTTGGAATGCAGAGATTCATTGCAGTACTGCCATTCCCGGCAATCAAGCTATTTTCCTAAAGCTCAGTCACATCTTTGATCCTCAGTTGTCCCATGGGTTTCTTTAACCTACAGCTTCAGTAAAAAGCTGGAAGGAGTCAAAGGCTTCTCAGTGCCACTGTTTTCCTGAAGTCAGAAAGTTGTGTGCTCTATCTCTCAGGTGGAGTTTATCCCTCTGTATGTCCCACAGACAGGTTAAATTTTGGTCCTCAGAATTGTTTTCTTCCCATGTCTAAATGCTGCATTCTAGTCTGAAGTAGTGCTAGGATCGATGTATTGCTACCTTCTCCAGTCAGAAACTCAGAGTAGGTGCAGCACAGTGAAAAGATGTATGCCACTGAGAAACTGATTAATGGGGAGGCAGCAGCTTGTTGTCCCTGTGAGCCAGGCAGGAGGGAAGTATGACAATATGACATAAAAATTGTTGCTGATGGCTCAGTGTAAATTCAGTTGTAAAGAGAATTGTGGGCTGGACAGGACAAATGCTTAAGCTTTACTCCTCATTGAACTCCTGCTTGAAAAAGCTAAATGTATGCTATTGTGTGTTCTTACACCCAATAATAATTGTGGTCATGGGAGAGTGAGTTGAAGGTGCCCTGGGCCAGTTCTGCTAAGCTTCATTTGAAAAGGTAGCATCCTTAATAATGGAGATAAACAGCTATTTAAAACCCATTTGAAGTACCTTTGTGCTTGTTGGTATTTTTTTGAGATATTCATCAATTAATAATGGACATTTCATAGGTTTCCAACGAGAGAGCTACATCTTCAGATTCATTTTCTGATGGTTTACCATCATTTATCATGCATTAAAACTGTGCTTTTTGCCTGTTTGCATCTCTGTTCCTCTCAGTACACCAAACTGTGATGTGAGCCTTAGAAATTTAGACTATTTCCCATTATCCATGGCTTTTAGCCTGTGTTTCATAAACTTGACATTTGACATCTCCATTATCAGAGGGGCCATTCAGTTAGTAAATTAGTTGCATCATCCAAGAGATGGGTGGATGGGGAGGAAATGAAATTAACTTCATTTCTTTATGTAATAATGAAAAGCAATAATTGCAAATGTCGTGTTACACAAAAGGCCATATGTAATCTTTACCAGTGTTAAGAGTGCACTTGAACTGTATTATGGAAAGAGATTGGAGCCCTCAGAACTGTAGCGTTCTTCTGTCATAAGAATACCTGAATCGCTATTACTTTACAATGCAAGGAGCCCATACTGCCGCTTTTCAGGAGGTGACAAAGATGTTTAGGCGTGAAAGCAGTTCTCTTTAAAGCACTGTATCGGAAAAGATTGTCTTGTAAATTTTACCTGTTGCAGGCAGGCTGGTTTGTAAAAGATGTATGTTTTGGTGTTTAAAAAGAAGTTTATAAAATAATGTATATAATGGTTTCAAATTACAAGGCTTTTGTAGATATTTGGTGCCAGTCAGGTTGCTTTAATTTCTTTTTGTTTGTTTGTTTGATATAATTCTAAAGAGTCATCAAAGTTGGTTTAAACTTTTAAGGTAACAGCAAAAAAAAAAAAAAAGAAAAAAACAAAAGGGTTTTAGATTTTAAAACTTTTTAATCATTTCAAAATGTACTGTAACTTTCCTTTGGGTTCAGTTCTTTTTGTTTAACTTTTTTCTGTTTTTAAGAAGATGGTTTTTATTGACTTTTTTTAAATGAATGTTTTGCACAAAAAAGATACAGATATGATTTTTATGCCATTTCAAGTAGGTATCAAGAGATGTCATTTCTCCAATGACAACAAATTCAACCTTATGCAAAAGGGAAGGTTAATCACTTTGAGTGGGTATATTCCTTCATTCAGAAACTAATTGTTCCTTCATAATTGCTGTTGGCAGTATTGTCTTGTGTTCTTTTGCTATAAAAACAATACAACAAAAAAAAAGTGTACAGGTTTGTAACTAACTGCCAAAATTTGCTAAAGTTGATGGTTAAAACAAGTTTTCCAAGTAAACAAAAAGAAAAGCCCAGCTGTGTTGACTATTTCTTGACTTTTCTCCTACTTCCAAAGGAGCAAATAAGATGAGACACATCAGCTCTGCAAGGAATGCAGTGCGACGATGCCTCCCTGTGTACAGGACTGCAGAAAATGCTACTTTTTGGGACTCTTCAAATTAATTTCATTATTACATGACAATTCCTCCATAGGGGCCTCTACTCTCACTGCAGAGCTCTCTTGACAAGAGGTGCTTAGCTGGTGTGTGTATGCTAAAGAAGTTGCCTAATTAAATCCACATACTCAAATGATGCAGAAGGCGTCATCACATTGTGTAGCCATAGACAGCTTCATTGATGGGGACAGCCCAGCTGCTTAGTGGGGGTACAAGGGGTGGGTGCATAAAGCAGCAGGCTGCTCTACAGTGCAGCAGGGAAGATTTGCCTCCTACCATGGGCATCTCTATCCTTCAGCATTGTTGCACTGGGACCAGCTGGGACAAATTCAAGTGTAAGCGCTGCCCCAGGGAAGGGCTGTCATTGTGCTAGCATAGTACTCAGCCTGCTCAGGGGGTTGCATTTGGGGATATCCTATTTACTTCTTCCTCACATCTGTTCAGCTCCACAGCCCAAGCTGCCCCAGCTGGGCTGGACTGAAGCGTGTCTAGCTGTAATGTAAGAGGAAGGGGAGATGTTCCTTCCAGAGCTTTTCAAACACCCTGCCGTGATGCAGCCAGGAGCATGCTTCATGCTGTTGAGGAGGAGGGATGCTGTGTGCAGCATAGTATCCCATTAAAACATGTAGGACTCAGAGCAGTGTTTGAGCCAACCTGCCACCCAGGGCACCAGCACCCTTTCTCAACATTCTTGAAACAGAAGTGTAAGCTATAGAAAGGCAAAATATCAACTCAACATTAGAAGTCTTTCTTTCCTTGAGAATACTGAGTTTTTTTCCTAGGATGAATGAGTCCCTTACGTTAGCCAGTTTCCTGTGTAATCTTGTATTTCTGTATTCCCTGATCGTAGAGGTGCTCTTCTTTTCCACCTTCCCCAATCGATTTTGACACAATCCTAGGGTAATATTTGTGGCAGCAGAAGGAAAACAGCAGTTCAGTGAGGCTCAGTGTTACAGTGAGAAAGAGCAGAGCATTATACAAGGAAGTTAGATTACTTTGGATAACATTCAAGAATAAATTACTTAAAATCCTTGCCTCTGTTTAACATCCAAAACTAGAGGTAGGGAATTACATCAGCATGTCTTTTAAGATGGAAAAGAGGAGAATTGAGATGGTAAACAGGTCATAACGCATGTAAGTGACTTCTCAAAATGGAACCACCACCACTGGTGGTCCCTTGGGCCAAAAATGAGCTATTTCTTCCTTCAATGTGTTATAGTAACAGGTTGTGTAAACTTGCAGTGTATCCAGTCCAACACGGTGGAAAACACCTCCAAACATCTAATGAGAAAAAAATGAGGCAGAGCAGATACTAAAATGACAGCTCCAGTGATTTCAGTGGACCTGGAGTTATTTATGCAGAAGCTTTTTCTTTAATTGCACAGAATATCTGTAATGCAAAACGAGGTGAAAATCAGAGTTAGGTGCCTGCCTGTGGCATTTCCAGCCCTTCTGAAAAACTTGGAAGACTCCTGCAGTATCCTAGGGATCAGCCTGCTTGATGTGAAGAGGAGAGAGTCCTTCCTATCTGCAGACTTTCTGAGCATCTCCATTTTCAGATCAAAGAAAGACCTTTCCCAGCAGGTAACACCTTTCCTGCTTCCACTTTTCCTCCTGCTTGCCTCCACTGTTATCATGCAATGGGGGTGAAAAATCAGTGCAATGATTGTGACTTTGTCTCAAGTTCAAAGAAAGCAATTTGGAACCCCCCCTACCTCTTTTCAGCCAGGAGACATATACCACAAGGAAGAAAGCCTTTTCTAGAAGGCACATCAGCCTGCTGAAGGAAGGGCTCCTGTCTGCAGAGGCAAACATGCATGGTTTCATAGGAGAGGAGGCAAGGAAAGTGTAGCTGCAGGTGAACATCGAGTTCTTCTGCTCTTAATTTAACTCTTTCAGATGTGTGTTCTCCCCAGCAGTACCAAGCGTCTTTCTATGCATATATTTAGCTCATTTGCCCAGTTAAACTTGCTTTTCTAGGCTTCCAGAGACTACCTAAATTTCTTCCTTCCAGCATATGAAGCCCTTACTCCCCTGGTTCTGGGGTGGAGAAGAGATCATCTAGTAGGGCTCCTTATAGGACACAATGAGTCAGACACATAAAGATGTGATGACCAGCCCTGGCAGGGAAAACCCATGGCCACTGCCATGTTGCTTATAGGTGAGGTATGGCCAAGGAAGATCAAAAGCATGCCAGTTAAGGGAGTCTTAGTTCAAAGGCATGTGAATTTTAAGTCCACTGCCAGCTTGATATGACTTTTAGCTTCCAGCATCTTTGTAATAACTTTCTACAACACACCTAACTTGATCTCCAACTAGAGCAATGGCCAGCCAAAGGCACCTCCATCAGATGTGCTTTACAAGCTGTAGGACACAGCTACTCTGAAGCTATTGCCTAGTGAAGGCAGAAGGTACAAAGGACCAGCTGCACAGAACCTAATTCCAGCTGTCCCACTTGGCTAGTTCTCGGCTTGCTCAGACATGTCATGAATCTCTCCTGAGGGAAAAATGCTGCTCTAAACTGGGAAAACAGAGAAAGCAGTTGCCTGCTGCAACCTACTGAGCAGTTATGTGGGAGGGTTTGCAAGGGCGTTTATATGGCAAATAAAATCGAACCTATGAAGAGGACTTTTTTTCCCCCCAAGTCACTTAAAGGGATTTACTTTGTTTGAAATAACTTAGAAAATTAAATACAAGCAGCACAAGTAATTCATCCTTGAAACACATAAAAGCTGATGTGCTGGGTTTAAGTCCACTCCTGTTGTCTTTAGTAACTTCACAGGGTCTCCCTGAGAATGGGATGGTTGTAACCCAGCGGCTCAGACATTACCACTGCCTAAATAGAAGCATGAAGGATTTCTCCTCGAAATTACTTATTAAGGAAACTTAAATAAGCTATTTGAAGTTAGGTGTGAGTTGACAGGTTACAAGGAGACCAAGTTCCTGCCATTCTCCATCCCACTTAGAGCAAAGCAGGGTTAGCTCTTTCTGTACATCTTGTGGTCAAAGATTAATACCTGGAGTACTGGGGCTGATGCCTGCAGGGCTTCCAGTGCAAAACTGTGTCTTGTGTTTCCTTCCCAGTAAAGACCAAATGCAGTCATGGGGGAAGGATTCCTGACATCTACCCTCAGATATCCATCTAAGCAGTTGTTCTTGGCTTCTTCGTATTCAGTGAAGGGATCTAGGATGCAAAGTCATCTAACCTATGCTTATTGTTAATATCTACTTTAGGAGGACACCATCTGAGAAGAGATGATTTGTCTTCAGTGACCGTTATGGATTCCAGAGGATAATCTCAGCCATGAACTTGTGTTTGGGTCCTCTGGATTCCACCCCCAGTGCATAATTTTCTATTGGGATTTTTTTAATGCAATTGTTTTAAGTATATTTACTGCTACAAGAGAGAGATATTAGTAAACTGGAGATAGGTCAGAAAAGAGCCATCAAGAGGGTCAGGGTCTGGAATATATGACATATGGGAAGAATTTAAAGGACCCAACTTACTCTGTTCTGTGGTTCTATCTATTTTTGTGCTAAGAAATAAAGTATGTTTTCTATTCTACTGAAATTCCTTCTTTGCCATGTATAAGTATTATTTACGTTTCATGCATTGCTGTAAACATAAATCTTGTTAAACAGATCCTCAGGGATAATTACCTTGTATTATCTCTGCTTACTGTTCACTTTTCATAATGCTAATTAATGCAAACCTCAAAACCATGTTACTCTATGAAAAAAACACCAAACAAAACCAAAAGTTATTCCTAAAGCAAGAAGAAAATGCTTCGATTAAGGCCTGATTTCCATTTTGAAGTATTGCTAATACATGCTGGTTTTCTGTCTGCTGTTGATTGAATCCACACATAGCCTGAGGTAACCAGCAATACTCAAGCTGTACATCAATACAGCTGGTGAGGCGGGACCTGCTCAGCATTCAGGTTAGTCAATTTTTCCTCTCTCCCTCTCTTAAAAACCTGGAAGTGTTTAGGAATGTTGCTTTCTCCACTGGCCTAGTTGTTAACCAAATAGTATGGGTTCCTGGACAGACATTCACTGCATAAATCTCATGCTTCTAGAGCAGGAAAGAGCTGTGTTTCCTGCACCTGTGAGTAAAGGGTCTACACAAACCTGAACTAGTGTAACAGCAAGAAGTGGCACGCTTATGTACTCAGAGAGCTGATGTTACTATTCAAACATGAAACAGTGGAGATCCTGGATGAAGAAGTCCTCAGTCAGCATACAAGATCTTAAGCTGTGGAGAGTCTAATTCAAAGAACAGAAGGTCTGGAGGCAATCAAGAATGCGCACCTTTTTTATATTAAAAGCTACTGGCATCCTCTTACAATTTCCATAATCATCTGCTATTATCTAAATTGGGCAACTTCTGGAATGATAAGAGGACATGAGTTTACCCTGCCCTCCCAAAGATGCAGATCTTCTTCAGAACACAGCAGAGCCATAGAGAGAGGCACCAGGAGGACCAGTGCTGCAAGACCACAAGAAAATACAGCACTGTAATACTGTTCAGTCATGGGTTTTGTCTGTGCTATACAGCCTCTCATTTTGGAAAATGGCATCATGGTTTCTAGGCCACAAGTAAGGCTAGTTTTATTCTTTTGATCATTACTATTGTTCAGTGATAAATTGGAGCCATTTAATGGGAACCTGACTTGCAAATAATAGCGAACAGAAACAAATTCAGGGGAGCATAGAATCATAGAATAGTTAGGGTTGAAAAGGACCTTAAGATCATCTAGTTCCAACCCCCCTGCCATGGGCACGGACACCTTCCACTAAACCATGCCACCCAAGGTTCTGTCCAATCCAGCCTTGAACACCGCCAGCGATGGAGCATTCATAGCTTCCCTGGGCAACCCATTCCAGTGCCTCACCACCCTTACAGGAAAGAATTTCTTCCTCATATCCACTCTAAACTTCCCCTGTTTAAGTTTGAGCCTGTTACCCCTTGTCCTCTCATTCACCTTTAAAAGTACCCAAAGGCCTGTTCAGCTTGAATGATGGATACTGCAGCTTGGTCACCCTCTACAAAGCATGGTTCACCATTGTGGTACAGCCTCTGTGCGCCTGTCTGGTTATTCTCTTGTGCTGCACATAGATAGGTGTGGTGGCAACACTCCCCAGATGGGAGTCCAGAGAATGTGGAGAGCTGCTTCGCTCTTGCTGGTGATACTAATGAGGCTGTTATTTTCAAAGCAGCCTCTGCTTAAGGAATTTTATTTAATTTAATTCATTGTTAGTTAACAAGAACTTTCGATTATTGATTTGGGTAGCAAGGTTAAAAAGGAGACAAAAACATAGCCAATTAAACAAAAAAACTAAGGAAACACCTCTTTCACAAGCTGCAGGAGTGTCCCTGCCCTTGTGTGGGCAACCCACAGCCACAGTTCCTCAGCACTTTTTTCCAAGAGCATCTGCAGTCATGCCCCAACAACATCTTCCACAGGTTTCCTTTTGTGTCTCTTCCCATGTGTCTTAATCCTTACAACTGGCACTTTTCCTTAAATACGTTTGAGCATGAGGTTTTAGCACCTGATCAGTTGTTCACATCATCCTCAAAGCTGAATGGCATCAGCTCTTACCAGCACAGGGCAAACCCTAACTCACCTCCTTTCACATAGATCACTCCTGAACCTCCATGTTACTGAAACCCTGAAATTTATGCCCATCAGAATGCCCCCATTGTATTTCCTACTCTCTTACTCCCCTCCATGCAGACACTGTCTTTGGCTGCAATGCCAATCCTTGGCAGCTCCTCTTGCTCCTTCCCTGAGATCCTGGTATTTTCTTCTTTTTACCATAAGAAAGCAGGTGCATGGTATGTAAGAATGCCACAGTCATCTCTCTGCTCACTTCTTCTCTACAATTCCCATAACTCACATTAACTCAAGTTTCAGCAATTTTCATCCAACTGTGAATCAATGACCAGTGGTTCAGGTAAAAGTTGCAAAACTGACAGTGCACCCCATTAAAGTTGTTTGGTCTGTGGTAAACACAAAGCCAGTCGATGTGGTCAGAATTGATCACTCCTATTATTAAAAACAAACATTCACATAGATAGGAAATGAAAAGCCTGAGATAAAATTCCCTTTGGTGCTGAGCAAACCCTGACTGGAGAAGCCCATGAGCAATGTCTGCATTGTGGACACCAGCGCAGCATCCTGCCCTGCTTGGTCAAGATCTGCAGCTCTGCACAAGAGGTGCAGCAGTGCTGAACTTTGCTGGTAACTCTTGAGGGAGAAGGGGTGATTTATGAGCACTAATTCATCATTTGCAATATTTAATTCTTACTTCACCACCTGATTTTTTTTCTTTCTTAAACTGTACTTTTTATCCAGGGATGTTTCATTATATTGGCTGCAATATTGAAAGAATAAAACTTCAACAATATCACTCGGAAACACTTTCTGAGGGGATTTAGCATTTGCAGAGAAATTACTCATCATGCAGTCTGTAGGAAGAAAGAAATTGTCTTCCAAATTACCAAGGAAGGTGTTTTTTTCTTTCTCTTCTTTTTCCTCTGTCTTGTTTGCTCTGGTTTCTTGAGCCAGAGATGATTTTGACATTAGATCACTGCTTTGACGTGGTTTCTTCACAGGAGACTAATTTTAGGGGGCAGTAGAGTTTATCATGCTAAGGAGAATTACTCATTGCTTACAGGAGCTAAATAAAAGAGAAAAACTTCAAATTGTCAAAAGCACTCACTAGAAACTCAGACTCTGAATGGTTTTGATAACAAAAAAGGGCTCCAGCATAGTCCCATATGCATATAGATGAGGAAGGATAATGTCTACGTTCTTGGCAGCAGAGAAGACAACAGCATAGTGGCTTTCAGCTAGGTCCTTATATCAGAATGTGTTGAAGTGATATGACAATGACATCTTGGGATTTGTCATAATGAAAACTGTTGTTGGGTGCTCCTGCTGCCTCTCACAGATCTATTGTGCTAACTGCTATGTAAGCACTCATAAAGACACTGCCACAGTCTAGTAGGCTTCAACAACAGAAGCCGGTAATCAAGTTCCACATAGGGATGAATCAAGTTAGGTCGCTGAATTTCAAGGTTGTGGCCTCTTGAAAAGTTCAGTGTCAATGTGGGCTTTCAGGATTTGGAGGAAGAGGAGCTACTCATTTATGCGTTGATAAGCAATTGAAGGCTTGCAGATAAGTAATGCAGAGTTACCCATCCTGGTTCCATAATCATCCTGAGAAACTTAAAAAAATCCAAGCTGTGTATTTTAATTTACGGCTCTATAATTGACTGTAATCAAGTCAGTATCTCTCAGCTGACCTTTTAACTGTCTTTCAGCATGTTGTTAACACCCCTTTCCAGTGGCGAAAAATGCACCACTAGAAAAGTTATGTAGAACTCTTCAGAAAGTGTAGTCGAGTACCTAGCATCCTTCTCCCTGTTGATTTAGAGCCTTTCTGAATTCTCCCTCATGTCTTAGAATCATATCAGAGGCTGAAGATGGAGAAATAGTACTCCTACATCTTTCCTTATCTGTGAGGAAAGGTGCAAATCATTGAGCTGTCATATTTTCCTGACCTCCTACCTGGAGCAGTGAGCAAACTGACAGGCAAACAGCAAGTGTCTGCCAGCCAGCGAAGCAGCAAGGCAGAAGTCATCAGTACAGTCCAATGCTAAGACATCTCTGTGTTTCAGTGATTACTTCTGTCTGTCTATTGTTGCTCAGCATCCTCATTCCCTTTCTCCTGAAAGGCTGGACTTTGCATCAGTCCCTGTTTCGTTTGTTATCCTCTTCTAACCTTTGCTTTCTTATTTGGATGAAGAAGCAGAAGAATATATAAACAAAGAAGTAGGATGAGAGGAAGGCACAGAATAGCCCAGGGAAACCACATTGATGTTACGTATGAAAAGGCAGCTTTAACTAAAGTAAGGTTCAAGGAGGAAACGATAATCAAGTTGGAGGAGCTGTATTCCTCTTCAGTGTTTTGGCTGGTTGGAGATTCTGGCCATGACCTGGCTGAGTCATAGCAGTGGGGGCTGTTATGCACAAACCAGGGTAGTGATGTTGGCATTGATGTGGGCCCAATGCACAAATGCAAGGTGGCTCACCAGCAAACTGTTCATGTATGTGCTTTCCTTGACATGCTTATGCCCTCCCACGTGCTCTCCATCTGTGCAGTTCTCTTAACAAAAAACCTCTGCACCACCACCTATTGCTATGGTTTCTATTGCTTGTGCCAAGGGGGTTCTTCTTGTCTTCAGACTGAGCTCATGGTGTCAGATACAGCATGACTTTCTGTTATGGCAGGATCCCACAACACCTGTTTTTGTCCTGCAAACTATTTTCACATCCAGGATACTTTGGTCATCTAGACCTAGAGAGGAGCAAATTGCCTGGGAGCCACTGCTCTGAACAAGCTAAGATAGTGCTGTCAGGAGTCTGTGGTGGCTGTGAAAAGCAAAGGCATTCCTTTACCCTGTGCTCTTTCTGCCTGAGGAGATTGCATGGTTTGTTATTCCAGAAGTATATGTTGCATCACTTCCCAAAGCACAGGGTGGTGATGCCTCTATCCTCCGGATGCAGCACAAGCAAAAGCTAGATAACTCTGCAGTGGGCTGATGATGAAACTGCTGCTAGACATACTGGCTCTTTTCATCTTTTGCCCTCTCCCAATTCCTGATTCTAACATAAAAGCTTCACTCCTCAAAGAATTTAGTTTCTTTTTTTAAAACTTTCTCTGAAAGCGGATTAGAGTGGCTGTAACATCCTCCTGTCCCCACAGAAACCATCCTAAACCAAAGTGCAATGTGAGCAGTAAATAAGCAGCATTTGAAAACTCAACTTGTGAACTAGGCGAGAATGCAATTGAATACCATAGTGGAGGGAGAAACCTGGTAAAATCATTTGTGCATGGCCACAGCAAAGCTGCAGGAAATTGGCTGCTAGACCAACATGGACCTCATGGTTGTATTGGTAGTTATTTCCCAAAATCCTGTGAACATTTTGCCTACTTGGGCAAATCTTCCTCAGTTAAAATGGACAATTTGTGAGATCCTCTATTACTGATCATTTTCTCATTTCCCTCCTTGGATTTCCAATTTTATGATGAAAAATAGATCAATATTTGGTGGGAGAGGGGGAGATTGACATGAAACAACAAATAGAATGCAATCTCTGTTGGAAGGAGGAATTCCTGACAAGTAGCTAAATACTGATGAGAGGAATAGAAATTCTGATGACAGATGCTGATCGCAAAGAAAAACTCATTTATTATCTTGACATATCATTTTGGTGCTCTTAACATTTTTAATCGTTGTCAACCAAGAGCAAGAATCCAAAATAACTGAACAGCTGCTTGGTTCCATTTTTCTTGGTATGGAAAAGAAATCTTTGTTTTTACTCTCACTCCCTGGATAAGTACTTTTTATTTCATTGTAATCTTCCTGGTGTATATGTGAAAGCAATTGTGTGTATAAATACACAGAGCAGCTGTAGCCATATTGGATAATAGGCCTGTAATTACTTCTCTGATTTAAAAACTAATAGTTTATTCCACAACTGTTGTGATGCATTTTTATTAATATTGCAATAATTTTGATGCCCTTTTGCTAAGTACCATTGTCTCCCAAAATAAATGAAGTACTTACAGTAAAGGGATAATTAAGATTTAGCTCAGTGTGGAAATACTTAACTCTCAATGAACCAAATCAATCTATTTACAACAGGAATTCAGGAGCTGGGTTATGCTAAAAGTCTATAGCTAAGCTGGGGACAGATTCCAGTGCTGAAAAATATATTACTGTTCACCATGATACCCTCAGCCAAAAATCAAGTTTTGAGTTTTTTCTTTCAAAAAAACCCCAAAAAAACAAAAATCTATTGTTATAAAATTCAATACACTAGAGGAAAAAGAAAGACTGAATTAAGGGAGTAAAACTTGAGTCAATTCAGAGACTATTGCGTGGGGCTTTGCATAGGTCTGTAAGGCTGTAGAAGAGGCTGTAATAACTCAGGTAAAAGGTCCATCTGGACTCAGAGCTGTGCGAGGACTTGGAGCACCTATGGAAACATCGATGCATGGATACCTACTCCATTTCTGAAGTCCACATGAGGCTAATGCACAGTAATTTCTGGCTGTTGCCACCAGAGTATAAGTGTTTCCAAAAAGACATAACCTCTGTCCAGCATCTGCAAAAGAGGGATAATTCTTGGGAGCAGGGACTTGTGCTGCAGATGAAGAGAAAAGAAACCTTCAGTGGCAATACAAGTTGCCCACAGAAAAGAAACAACAGGACAGTACGTATGACACTTCCCTCTAGCAGTCTTGGCCTTTAACTATGTTCAACTCTGGAGATGTACTTAGCTGGATGTGGTTTGGATATTTGTAACTCTCAGTAAGGTTATAGCTGTATTATCTGTACAGAGGTAACACTGCTGTCCAAATATTAGTGTCACTTTGTGTTGTCTCTCATGCACCTGGTCATTCACTTCATCCTCCTGGGTTATATTCTTCTATCATGAAAATATTTGATCACAGAGAGTTTGGAAAGCTTTAGCTTTTGCTTCTTCGAGTAATATAAGCAAAGTAGTAAGAGGAACATGGATTAAAACTGAAGTTCCTTTGTGCCACTCTATTGAAAGCATGAAAAGAGAATCAGGGGGTAAAACTACTCATTTAATTAGGGCTTTAAAACAACTTAGGTTTCTTAAGTGATTTCTCGTGGCCTTAGATATGGTCAGTAAGTGAAATTTCACTTCCACTAAAGGTGAACACTTTTACTGGTGCACCAGGACTGTCCCATTGTGAATTGATATCTGAATTTCCTAGAATTTCCCCAAGAGTTCTAACAGTTACAAATTTGCTGCACTTCTGTTAAACTTACTGGTTTAGTTGGCAACGATACCAGGGGAATGGAAGGCAGCAGCTGTGATGCCATATTTAATAAATAGCTCTCAGTAAATACAGACCAGTAAAATGACCACTGCACTAAAATAACTGGAAAGTATGACAGAGAATAGTATTAGAGAAAAGTTAGCACTGATTTTGTTGGTTGAAATAATCTCTCACAAATCTATTTGAACTCCTTAACATATTCACAAATTATTCAGAAAAGTGGTGCACCAAAGTGTGCAAGTACTGCAAAGTTGTTCAGGATAGTCAAAATCAAAGCTGACTGCAAACTGTTGCAGAAGGTTATCGCAATTCTTGGTAACTGTATGATAAAATGTCAGATTAAATTTTGCGTCAATAAATGCCAGGTACTGCAAATTACAAAAAATAGGTCTAACTATGTGGATAATGAGTTCTAATGGTGTATTTTTATTCAGGAAAAAAGAATCAAGGAGTCATTGTGAGCAGTTATTGTGAAAATGAGGTTTTCTCTCAAAATATCAACGTAGTACTTAGAAATTGTTCAAAACCAGTTCTTATTAGGAATTATTAGGAAAGCAATTGAAATTTCAGGTAAACATATGCTTCTATCTAAATCCATTAGGAACCCTTATCTTTAATTTTGTGTATTGTTCTGGTCTTCCGTCTCATACAGGACTTATCTGAACTGCAGAAGGTGCAGAAAAGACTAGCAATAATGGTATTCTGCCATGCAGGAAGAAAATGTATATTAAGATATTTCATCTTAGAAAGAAATAGCAAAATGTTTTATGATAAAGATCTATGAACACTTGAAATATTGAACATTGTACAGAGAACATTCCTAGAAAACAATCATTTACTATGGTTACTACCATATATAAAGGATTAGAGGGACCCATGAAGTTTAGCAATGATTTTGAAACAAACTGAAAGCAGTATTTTTTTTCTTTTATGTATAGTTAACTTGTGAAGCTCTTTGCTTACATAGTTACAGAGTCCAAAACATAAATGGAGCTTAAAATAGGAATAGAATCATATGCAGCTTAAAAAGCAAATGTTTCATAGGTCCCTCGATGGCTATTAAATGGAATTGTTTGATGAAAACTCTGTCTCAGGTATTTCTGAGGGGACTTTCCACAGTAGTATGGATCATTGTATACTGGGATTTATCCTATTTCTTACACTCTCTCACTAAGCATCTTGTGCTAGTCACCATTGTAGGCAAGACATACGCGTTGTTAGTGTTATCCTAAGTTCTTATGTTCATAATTTAATATGCTATGGAACACAAAACCCAGTGCTCCTTTACAATGTGAGGTTGGCAGTATTGACCTCATTTTTATCAATGTCTCTTCAATAATTACCTGATTATTGTTTTAGCTAAGTTGTGTGACTTCAGGTAGCCTTCTGTCAGATGACATTTGTCTTGCACAAGATTAATGACACTATCACAGTTTGAATCACAAGTCCATTTTTGAACCATGCTTTCTGAACTTGTAGCTGATATACTCTGTTCAATTAGTGTTTCAAGATTTTTAGTTAACTGTCTTGCTGATCTGAATATTATATTAGGCACTGTAAAATTGTATTGATGTTCATTTGCATTCATTTCCATTGCTGACTTCATCTGCCACCACATTCCTAGGACAGGTTCAACTGAAGTTCATGCATTCTGTGCAGTCACTGGGTATGACTTGACCTGGCTGACACGCTCTCAGAATAAATTACAGCTTTAACTGATTAGACAGGTTCAAGTGCAGCTGTAAGAGCTGCCAGATCATTGAGAAGTTTTGATGTAAGCTATACACTTAGAACTTTTTGGTAGTAAGTTCAGTACAATAAAAGGAATAATTTTTCACTGAAGCTGATTTTCCACTCGTGCACATCTCATTAGGGGTCTCTACTGCCCAGGACTGCTGAGAATATACTTTTTTGCAAAATAGATTTCCCTATCTTCACTCTCTTCAGCTTTCTGCACACTGGATCTTACTGGCATGGCATGGACCTATGATGTCTTCCATGGAACAGAGGTGGTTCCATTAGTCTGCAGAAAACCACATTTTACTGCCCCATGTTTAAAACGAAATAGTAATTTTCATTGTACCATTGGGTTGAGATAATGTTAGCTAAGTTACAAACAGCCCCATGTTAACTTTCTCAGTCTTTCATCTCCAACCTGCCTGATACAACCTACTGTGATGAGCATGATTGAAGAGCACACTCAGGTGAAGAACATGCTCAGCACAATTCTTCCCTTTGGTCTCCAGCCAAGTGTTCTCAAACAATAGATTGGTCCAGTGTTCTAAACTGGGTCTGTAATCAAAATTTTCTGTACAAACGTACTCAAGATGGCTTAACATTGGATGACCAGTTTCAAGTACATAAATAACAAGACTTTAGGAGTGGGATTCATCTCACCTATATTACCTCCAGTTTAAACACCCTCCAGAGGTATGTCAGCATCTGAACTAACCACTGTCAAATTCCTTTTTTAACTCAGAAGAGAGAAATGAGCACTTCAGGGACACGAAACACCTTATTTGGTTTAGACATTTTCATTTAAGTTAGATAAACTGCACCCACAATTTCATATATTGATGTCTTTTCAGTTCTTTTTCACTGTTTAGGGGTTTTGTTTTGATGATGATGATGGTGATGTTAGTGTGGACCAATTTATTCTAGACTGAATTTTGTGAAATTTCCTCCTTGTTCCCCTAGTCTCCCATATTAGTCCCACTCCAGAGTTTTACCTCCAGGTTTACCTCCTATGAATCAGTCCCCTGATTTGTTAATGTGTCAAAGCTTACCACCTGGTGAACCTTCTGGTTCACACAACTCCAGCAGTGAGCAAGATAACCAGAGAAAGCATCATTAAAGTATGTAGAGGTGTCTCTGGAATATTTTAGATCCATTTCACGTACATTCCTTAAACTTCACAGAAAGCCCATTTTTTCTTTTGTGGGTCATGTCGAAGTATGCTTCATATTCTGTGGCAATGTGAAATGTTTAGCACATTGTATGTGGAAAGGTAGTGTTGGTGCAGGGCAAGGAACACTGTAGCTGTTCCGCACATCACTCTAAAATATTATTTTCTACATGGGTCATGTAACACTTTGGGTTCTGCTCTGGTTTACAGACTCTGAAAAGTACAATTCAGAGGCTGGGTGAAGACCTTCATTCCCCATCCAACTACACAAGGTAAAAGACACAAAAAGAACTGCCAGCATATAATGGGTCCAATCCATCCTGCTTGTTTCATTGCAAAAAAAGCATAGTGAAGTCATAAAGGGAGGAAATGAAGAAAAGAGACAATCGGGGTGCTGTAGAAAATTAGCAGTAGCAGCTGATTGAACCTGTTCCAGCTCTCTCTTGAGGCAGAGCTTAGGGTACTTGTGCACTTGTGCAAAGAGAAGGGATCTCCTTTTGAAAGAAGAAAGGAAACATCAGGCTGCTGAAATAGCAGCAGATGCACTGGAAGGTGGGTCTGAAACAGGTCCATTGAGTTTCACATTGAAAGAAATAAGAGGATGGATCCAAAGACAGAAATGACACAAAATGGGAACTTTACTCAAGGATGTATGGCTATTTGTGCAAAAGGAAAGGGATTTTAGACTCTGCATCTACTGTATCAAGTCAGTGTGCTACTGGTGACTGCTACAAGGCCACTCCTCCGCATACAAGTACAGTCCGGTTTCAAGCATCTGCTTTGACATTTAAGTAGATGACTCATTAAATGCTGCAAGTATCTGGAGGCAGGGATGCACTTCATTTCTTTTTCTCTTGGCAGCACACTATTCTAAGATATAAGAATGCTTAAAGAGTTTGCACCAGTGGATCAGCTTACTTTAAAAACAAAACCAGAATCTTTCATTTTCAAGCTTGTTTATGAAAAGTTCATAAAGGAGACTCTTGAGTTACCTCACCCTCATTCTTCAATATGCTTCTGAGCACTCACTGAAAGGGGAAGGGAAGGAAGAGCAATACATGCGTGGAGATATATCTTATTCAGGGTTCAGACACAAAGAGGTGGCTTACAGCTACTTATTGTCTGATAGACGTAGAGCTAGTTTTTCTGTATAGCAATACATAGTCACAGCTGAACTGAATCACTTAAATGCCATTGTGTTCAAGGACAAGTTTAATGCGGCTTCGAGCAACCTGGTCTAGTGGAAGGTGTCCCTGTCCATGGCAGGGGAGTTGGAACTAGATGATCTTTAAGGTCCTTTCCAACCCAAACCAGTCTGTGATTCTATGATTCCGATCCCGCAAAGAGTAATATTGTCTCTACCAGCAGACAAAATTGTCATTTCTTCTCTTAAGTGGTACATGCACATCCATCTCAGGCACATCTCTCTGCAAGGAAGTGACTGAGAGAGAGAAAACTCAACTTTCAGGAAGCATTTAATGGAAGAAAGTACCATATGCAGTGAAAGAAGATTCAACATAATGTCAGAAGTGTGCACACAATGAATTTTGGCTCCTCCACAACTAAACTGCTAAAAGATTGCCAAGATTTGTTTGAAACGTATTGTCCAAGCATATTACATCTGAAAAGATACGAATGATTCATTGGTGTGTTGCCTGTTCCACAGAGTAACCAGATAAATGCAAAAAGCAGTCATTTTTACTAAAGAAACAGAGCCCATGACCTGGAAAACATCAAGGTAGCAATTTTTGCTCCTACCATACCTGGTGCTCTGTTCTTCAGGCTTAGTATTTTAATTTGTCTATTTTTGTTCTGCTTCACAATAACTTACTTATTTTCCAACAACGTGCTCAAAGAAAGATAGAAAGCTTGTGTTCTGAGCAAGTCCCATGGATTTACAGTTTGCAAAATATTTTGAGTTAGATATTAAGGAAATATTCAGAAGAAGAATGAAGCCGTGGATCTTCATCACTGCAATCTTCACAAGAACAGTCTGAGCAAATATGTACATTATCCTTGCCAAACAGAGCAGAAGAATAAGCTGAGGGTGACCAGGACCCCCCTGGTACCCCTCAGCCCCACACTGGACTGGTGGGACTGTGCTGTGCCCCATGGGGATCTACACAACTGAGCCATGTCTCTTAGAGTGCGTGATTGAGTTCATGGCCACATGGCTTTGGGCTGTCCGCCATGGCCATGCCAAGCCCAAGCCCTCCCGTAGGTCCGAGACTTCCCAAAATCCGATCTAGTATCCATTCCACTGCATGGCCTGCCTTTTTCTGTGCTCTGTGCTGAAAATGATCAGTTGTATTTGAAAACCACCAAGCAGGTTTCTGTTTTTGTGTTTGATTGTTTCAGTCAAGAGCAAAACTTACCAAAATGCTAGCAAGTATGATGATTTTATCAGCAATGCTCAGCATGCAGCAGCTCCTTTTGTTTCCAATGCCTAAAGGAAAACTGATGCAAACTATAAGAACCTGTTAGCAGTATCTGGAAGCCATGAACCCATGACAAAAGAAAGCTGGGGTCTAATGCCTGCTCCTGCATTGACTGCCAGCACCCCAGCAGCACTGGAACTTGGCAATGGGGGCAATGGGGACAAGGAAGACATGGAGGTGTGCTTACCAGTATGCGCTAGAGAGAGGGTTTTGTTTGTTTTTTAGTACATATCTATATTGGTGAGCTCTGGTTGAAAACAATTACCAAGCATGTCAGTCAAATCCATGAGTTCCTCTTCTTTTATGTACCTGTGAAAGAAAGAAAGAAACTGAGCATAGCACAGACTAAAAATAGCGTGTGTGTCATCCTGTGTCCCGCTGTCAAGCACAGAGCTCAGATCTCTTCATCAAAGGTCAAGTCACCTCCTGATTATGAACGAAAACCCACTTGCTTACAGGAAAAGAGCCAAATGTGCCCACACCTACACTGGAACATCAGGTGTGTTATTAGAGGAGATCCTGACAGCATCTCAACTGCTGAGAAGAGCATTTGTGCTGACCCCCTCCCACATTACACACAGCATGGGGTGCTGGGCTTCCACACCAGCTGGATATAGAGGAACTGAGCGAGGCAATTGCATTGAACAAGGAGAGGAGGAAGCAGGGATGAGCAATAAGAAACTAGGGTTTAAACGCCTACTGTTGAATTTAACAGAGACATCAAAACAGGGAAAGGCCCTTTCAGTAATTCCCTTGGTCATTCAGGCTGTGGTTTTGACCTTGACTGCAGTAAGGACTAACAGTATCAGCTATTAGATATTAGGTGTTAGCTCAGATTTCTCACTACAATCCCTTTCTGACTGTTCTTCCTGTAGCAGAGATTGCCTGTTCTAACACTGAATGCTCCATCCCTGGCAGTGTTCAAGGTCAGATTAGATGGGGTCTTGCACAACCTGCAGTGTCCCTGCCCACGCAGAGGGCTTGGAACTGGATGATCTTTAAGGTCCTTTCTAACCCAAACCATTCTATGATAATATGATTCAATGATTTTCGCCAATTCATGTTTCTCTTTAGCCTCCTGATGCTGGTATTTCTGAAGGTGGAGTCACCCACAGATCTCTTCACATATTCTTGAAAAAGCCTGTATTCTTTGGGTGTTAACTAAAGCAAAGTCCTCTCCAGCCAAAAGACATTTGTGTCTCCTGCTGATCACATGGGAGCCTGTACAGGCTCTTGCTGAAGGCATCGCAGATTTACCATGAAATTCAAGGCAGCATGAGAAGAAGCTCGTGGTTGGGAGGCAATGGAGGGACAGCAATAATATGCATATGACTTCTGCACGCTTGAAAAGGGAAAATGTAGAGAGACAATACTCTACTCTCCCTGGAGATCTCGGCCTCTGGACCACTTCCATCTCACCTAAGTGCAAAGGCCTGTCACATCATTGCAGCTTTAGGAAAAATAATGTCTCTGAAGCTGAAGACAGAATGGAAAACAGTCCATTATATAAAGTGCTGGCAATTATGGTTCTTTTATTCATGTACAGAAGTGACACATGTGCCTAGAGCAGGATGTTTCTCCTCATAAAGTGTCCATTTATCTTTGTTCATACCCTTTCCTAGCCCTAAATACCAGGCTGACTTCTTCCACTCCTGCTCAGATGAACAGTGTGACCTCTGTGGTAAATGCAAGAAAAGATGAGGACAAATGTGTTAGTCCCACAAGATAAGGTTAACAGCAGTCTGGAGGAGCCGAAAACAGGATTTTTTCCCCATGAAGCATAATGTCTGATGGCATATTTTATTTTAGCATAAGCCTACATTAGTATTCCCATTTTATTTTATCACCAACGTATAGGGACCAGCGCAGGTATCCCTACCCCTGGCAAGCAGTATATTACTATGTAAACTGTTCCATTATTCTATGATTCTATGATTCTTTTTAATGGTGCAGCTTCCAGAATAATATATTCAATTCGTATTTATTGTAAGTAAAATTATCACAATTTGGACATGTATTACAATAAGGATACTGTGAGGTTTTAAACGTGAGGTCTTTCATTTTAATGTGCTCTGTGTAATATAGCTGAGATATTATGACTTGTTTAACAATGTGCAAGAAAACAGAACTGTTCTCTTAGTGTTAATGATCCTTGTTAGATAAAATAGAAAGCATCTTAAAAATCAGAACCATATAAAGACATTAATATTTTCTAATGTTCTTGAATAACAATCTAATAAGATTAATATAACTTTTCACTAATGGGGCCATTTTCATTTCTTGGGCTAAAAAGCAATGAACCATTTACAGCAGCAGAACCTGCAGTCTAGGGAACACAGAAATTCCTTGACCAAAGAGGGAAAAAGATTTAAAAGATTTTAGATGTTAAAATGAGTGTTCCTACTAATTTCAAACCTCCTCTCACTCATGGTGTAGCCACTTGAACATCACAGTTTCCCTTCCCCCTGTTGTGCCAACAGAGCTATAAAAAGATCAGGAGGGTCTGTAACATGCTTTGGTTTGGGATCAAAACAAAGCAAGGAGAAAAACACCTTTCTTGGGACCCTGAAGACAGGAAAAATGCTTTGGAGCTCTACCCTAAGACTATAGCATGCACTTCAGAAAAGGGGCGATATTGTTGCCCAGATCAATAGGAGGTTCAAAGCAGAATGACCAGGGACAAAAAACAAAGGTGTGGCTCTGCAGGGATTTCAGGTTCACTCAGCAGCATACGTTTGAGCTAAGGACAAGCCAGAGAATGTATCTGATGGAGCAGCTCAGTTTAAGGGAAAGCTTTGCTTTTGTCACTAAAGCCTTTACTGGGCCTCCATCCTCTATTCAACCTTTGGTTGGAAATTGAGAATTTTATAGTCTGTCCTTTTGCATCTAGCAGTTAAGTCAGATTAATATATGTTATGAAGGTAAAAGACAGTAGCTATTTCATGCTTGAATACTTACTTCCAAGTAAACATCTTTATGCAGATAATTTTTCAGGAACAGTTATTCTTGTGTGACTGCTTAGCCCTGAGCAGTTGTGAGTGCTCAACATTTGCACCAATTCACTTGCAATTAGCTTACCTAAGCTGGTACAGCTACTGTGGATTGGATCTGTTGTGCTAGAGGAAAAATGTACAAGTAGAATTCATCGTCGTTCTTTTGATGAAGCCCTTGGTAAAAAACAACAGTTTCAAAACAAGTTCAAGTGTTCCATGAACATTTTGGACTTTGAAAAGACACTTTTGAGATAAAAGTGTTTCCATTTAAAATGCACTGGCTCTTCCTTTGATGTTCCCAAGGCATCCATGCGCTCTGGAAAAAGTTGGTATCCAACACAAGATGATACAAGACTTACTTAAACTTTAAAATTTACATTACTTTATCTGAATACTTTCACGTTTTATTTCCTGAAAATATACATGGCAGATCATAGAATCATAGAATACCAGGTTTGAAGGGACATCAAGGATCACCTGGTCCAAACTTTCTTGGCAAAAGCACAGTTCAGACTACAAGTCCCAACATCCTGTCCAGATGAATCTTAAAAGTGGCCAGTGTTGGGGAATCATCACTTCCCTGGGGAGATTATTCCAGTGGCTGATTGTTCTCATAGTGAAAAAATTTCCTGAGTCCAATCAGATAATCACCTCCATCAGTGTAAGAGAGCAAGAGAGACATCCCATAGGCCCAAAGTTTGCACTTCTGCTTTCCTTCCTTTCAGTTAATTATTGTCTTTTATTATCAGAGTTCTGCTTCAAGACCCCAGCTGAGAGTAAAACTCCTTCGGACAGGATGCTGTGCAGACATACAATAAAGATTTTATCATAAGCTTGAATGATTTTGCAGTCTCTCCTACTGGGATTGAGCCAAAATAGCCAGTTGCTTATTCCTAAAACACTGATAGAGAAGTTAGGCTAGCCAGGTCTTTCTCTGGTTAACATCTCTCCACCCTCTCTACCAACACAGTTGAGATGGTCAATGTCAGATTAAATACATAATACTTTGTTTATAAAAATAAATAAGAATTGCCAGAAAATTAATGTATTTTTATCAGTGTGCCCATTTAGTGAAGCTAAATTTGTTTTTTCTTGTAAGAGAAGGTCTAGACAATGTAAGCTGTCTAAATATCTAATTTCAATGTTGTTAGATTTGGTTTTCATCAGGCAAAAATAGCTTTTCCTTTCAGCCACAAACTTTATGAATTGAAATTAAAATTAGGACTAAAATGTACCTAAAACTCTTGAGATGACTGAGAATCCTCAAAATAAGTTCTGTTCACAAAGAAAAATTTAGGTTTTCAATTATCATTCAAGTTTAAAGGTAGCAATTGTGGGGTTTTTTCATGCTGAAACATTTTTGACACAAAAACAGCAGCTTCTTAACAGTTAGATTCTCTTGTCTCTATAGAATATAGTTATAGGCAGCCACATGAAGGAACAAAGGTATACCTGATGTCTCCTTACCCTATCTGGGGCTTGTTAGAGGAATAAGCCCTAAATACTTAAGGTAAAGTCTATTGGGAAAGAAGAAATTATTTTCAGGCAATCCTCTCTGCTTCATTGAAGGGGACTCAGAAGGCTCACTCAGGTGTAGACATGTCCACTGCTGTCACCTCAGGGTGAGACTGTTCCTAACCCTGGTGTGGGCTGTGTTCCCACTCAACAACAGGTAATCTGTTTGCAGAAAGAACTGCAAATTTTAGCCTTTTACTCTTTCTTTTATTTTTTTTTAACAGCTAGGAGACTTTCAATCACAAAGAATGATTTCCCATTGTAAGATCAGAGGTTTACCTCTTTGTCCCAACAGATGCAATTTTCTCTGCACAATGCCCAGCAGATTTTAACCCCAGTAGCCTACTTAGAGAGTTTCCTTTGTCCTTAAAGTAATATCTATACACTGGATGCACCCTGATGTATCTTGAACAGCTCTCACAAAGGTTTCTGATTCTCCAACTGTCGCTGTTGAGACAGCCAAAAAAACACACACACATGTTTCTTCAGTGACTTAGTAGGAAGAAAAAATAGATAGGTGCTTTATTACTACAAACCACTACTTATATACTTTTTCTAGCACACGTGTCTTTTTAGCCATTGGTCACTATTAGTTAACAACAGTACATTATTGGGTGACCCTTTACTGCATTACTAAAGTCCATTATTTTGCCAAGTTCTTTTTTTGTAGTTAGTTACTCTCCTTAACTGACTTGCTCCTCCAGATGCCTTTTATTTTCCCATTCAGATGCTTTCTACTTTCCCAGTCAGATGCCTTCTGCTTTCCCACTTGTATGCCGTCGGTGCCTCATCTCTCATGGATAACTTTAACATCTTTGGGACCGAGTTCTAACTTCATGCCTTCAGTCAGGGAATCCATGGGCCTGCCGTAGCCACCCCCACACACACATCCAAGTAGACTGGGGATCCTTTTCTTTAAGTACATTCTTTTCTTTTTTGAAAAATAACTGCTTCTCAGAGGCATGGTGGCTCTTCTCAAAATAAACTCTCACTTTGCTTATCTTGCATCTCCTTACAAATCTACCCAAGTTCTATCTTTTAAATCCTTTCCTAGAATATGTGGGCTTGATTTTCCTTTTCACTTCTGTAGGATCTTTCTGATCTTGCAGGCCATACATAGAATCATAGAAGAGTGCGGACTGGGAAGGACCTTAAGGTCATCGAGTTCTAACCCCCTGCCTTGAGCAAGGACGTCTCACACTAAACCATGTCACCCAAGGGTAAATCTAACCTGGCCTTGAACACTTCCAGGGATGGAACATTTACCACTTGTTTGGGCAAGCCGTTCCAGTGCCTCACCACCCTCACAATGAAAAACTTCTTCCTTACATATAGCCTGAACTTCCCCTGTTTAAGTTTAAACCCATTACCCCCTGTCCTGTTGCTACAATTGCTGATGAAAAGCCCCTCTTCAGCATCCTTGTAGGCCCCCTTCAGACACTCATTATGAATCTGTTTTCTTTCTGAACAGCTATTTTTTGCTGCCTGACAAATTGTGATTGCTTTTCCTCAGCTTAAAAAAGTAACTTTAGTAAGTCTGTTTCTCTTTTCAAGTCCCTGATACCGCATCTGGACTCAGATTCTGAAAAGCATCCAAAACTGTGTATTCCTCTCCACATTTTCAAATCTGTTATAAATGATGCAGGAGTTTCCCCCTTTCTTTCAGCTTCTGCTATCTAGCTGTTATCTTTCAAATGCACCATTATTTCCCCAAACACAGTATTCTTTAAATACCTATGACTGTCTAGCTGTCATACTGTTCCTCACTTAAATATAGCTATTAAATCTAGTGTGTCCAACCCACTGCTATTAAAATAAAAATAGCTCCCTTTCGTATGTTTCCCTTCCAGAAGGCCTGTTTGCATTCATGAATGGACGAAATTCTTGCCAGTGATGTCTTCAGCTGGAAGCATTTCTGGACAATTTGAGGTTCCCTCAGGGGGGGTTTCTTTCTGCTCCAGTTTCTCAAGTCTTCTCCTCCACTTTTCTATTTCCACTTTCACTACTACCACGCAGTGTGGCTACTGTGATGATTCACATGACCCTTGATTCAGAGTACATATCTCTGATGAGTCTTCCATATAACAGAAGATAAATTAATAAAAACTGAGGACCTTTAGAGAGAGGGAGGGATTTTCATGCTTCATTCTTTGTCAGACTGCACATCAATTAACTCTAATAAGACATAGTTCAAAAGCAAGATGAGCCAAACCTCTTAAACATCTAGTCGGCTGTACGACCCTGGAATTTCTATGTGTCTATTACAAATGCAGAGTTTCTTTCTGTAGACTTTTTCTAACCTCTTTTCTAAATCAAGATAAAGAGGACATGATTGTGAAGAAGACTCGGGGACAATATGCTAGGAAATAGAAAGAATGCCTGTTTCACACAGCAAAAGTAAATCTTGGAAGAAACATGTTATGTGAATTCGACCCTGCAGCTAAAGAGTATGTCATTTAATTCAGCAGTGTTCATTTTGATTCAGCAATACATTTCTTTTCAAAAATCAAACCAAACCAAAAACAAAACAAAAGAGCCAGATTACTGATCTGGGGGCAGGGAGGGAGGAATTCATGCCAGTGCCATGGAAAGGCAAGGTTTTGCTGTAGCAGCTACCTCTCAAATTATATTATAAACACTAGGTTGTATGAATTGCAGATAAGTGGTTTATTTTTTGTGCAATGAAGAGAACCATCCAGATATTGTTGATTGTGAGATGAGCTCTCACTTTCCAGATTTTGCAGCTGGGGCTGCAGTAATTGGTCTGATGGACGTTCTGGCCTCCTTCAGTGCTGAGGAAATTGTCACTGAAATGCACTGGGTTTGGTGATTAAATCAACCTGTGTGGTCTTGGCTGACTCAGAAATGAAGTTTATATTTCCAGGAAGAGAGTAAGAGAACATTAAGAATGAAGAGGCTTTCTGATCTGGAAGAGAGTTCAAAGACAAACGGCCTACATGTCACTGTTGTATTAACCTCCTTTTTTAGCTGTCTTGAGCTAGTCATTGGTACAGGAGTGCACTGTTTTAACTTATAAGTGAAATAGTGTTTTTCCATTTATTACAGGCAATAACAGTGTTCACTTAATGGATTCACAATCACTGTTTTCCTAGGATGTTGTACACTGCATTTCTCAAATGAACCTGCTGAACTTTTAATTTCTGGAGGCTGGAAACTTTTTATTTCCAATAGGCCAGAGTGAAATTCACTGAAACTTTTATCACAGCAAGGAGACAAAAAAAATCTTCATACAAAGAGAATAATTATTATTCAAGAATTGTGCCAACAAAGTATATAAAAGTGAATGAACAGTTTGTTCCCTGGAACATTGTAATAGGTGTAGTGTTTCTTTTTCCAAGTGTCACCTAACAGTCCATGATGGTTACATGACTCAGACCACCTATGTCATAGGCACAGAGAACTCTAACTCCATGGCTGAGTGCTAACCCCAAAGCTGAGGTCTGTGGAATGTTTCATTACTGGAAGCAGGACAGGTATTTTGGGGTGATGCTATGCTTGAACTACTGAGCTGGGAGGCACCATTTAGACCTGTTTCTGAACTTGAGCTGGCAAGTCATAATCATGCTACATTGGCAGCTTCCTAGAGGCCATATCTGTAGTAGGAGTGAGACCTCAGCCTTCTCAGCATGGAGGATTTGTTCAGACCTCATGTATTTGTATATATGTAGGAGCTAGTTCCTTCTTCAACTGTGTTCTTTGAAGCCAGCTGCTTTCCAAACAGATGCACTGTCACTCTAAAGAAGCATGGTACCCTGGCGTTCACACAGCGTGGTGGAAGAAAGGTTGTGCTGGCGCCAGGCAAATCCATTGCTCTGCATCTCTGCATTGCATTCCAGTTCCTAACGAGGATATGTCCAGAGACACATCCTGATTACCATCTATCTCCAGGTAGTGGGCTCAAAGTCATGTAATAAGGTGCCCGTGTTGATAAGTCATAGTACGCTTTCTAGATGTTCAGCAGATATCCAAGCTGATTCAATCACATCCATCAAATAAGGCAAGCAAATAAGGCAAGCCTTGTTTCACCTCCTCTGCTCCAAACCATGTGCTCACTTATGAGTGAGCACAATGGCTGTGTGCTCACTGGAGTACACTGTGATCCACCTGGCTTGCTAAGACAGCAAAAGAATATCCACCATTTTTACTGGGTGATTTAAAGTTAAGGAGCTCCAGAAATGGGTAGCAGAAGATAAGCAGCAGAAACATGTGGCCAGGAGGGAGAAGTGAGACTCCCTCTTTTTTGGCAGAAGTCAGCTGTTATGCCTTATGGAAACATAGCTCTGTTCAAGACTGATCCATGAAGTGGAAGCAGCTGTAGTTGAAGAGAAAGGATCACAATGAATAGGTACAGCTTACAAAATTGTAAGGAAAGCCTCCAGCAACAGAACCACTTCAAAACTTACAGGTTTGTTTCTGTCAATAAGGATATTGATCTGATCTGATACAACACCCCACCCCACTGTGCTTCCAGTGGATAAACCACAGGTACAGTCAGACTCACGAGCCAAATCATCAGCTCTCCAAAGGAACTGTTATGAAGCTTTCAATTGTTTTTGGGAAAAAGGATAGAGTGCAGATTTTATGGCAACTTGTGCAATATGGCACGTAGACTGGACTTCAGACATGATGTTTGTGATCAGGGAAGCAGGATAGAAGGTATTTTATAAGGTTTTTCTAATTAAAAACAAAAACCAAAACCTGGACATGGAAAAGAAGGCACTTGCTGGTGGCAATGCTGTTGTGAAGACGTGAAGAGTGAGAGGTGTAGACCAGAACAGCGGCAGACCTTCTCCCCCAACTTCTTCTAAAACTGTAAAATTTTGTACCTTTCCACAGTTTTCAGCAAGACTGAAATAAGCTGATTTCCCCAATAGTACAATGTGGTGCATGTAAAGTTTATGTCTTAATGGGAAAAAGGTTGCTGTGCTGCACAGGACACTATGGTGTCTATCCTATACATTGAGCGTAGTGTCTCACCACGCATTATCAAGGGCAGAGCCATACTTGCATTGTGCTTTGTGAGCAAGGTAGATGTGGCAGAGAAGCCCTTCTGAGAACTTTATTAAGGAGGGATTAAAATGATTGGAGATTTCTAAAAGTGATTTGAGTGGGTGAGGAGAGCATGGCAGAAGGTGTAAAGCTGAAGAGATTCATCATTAGGTTCACATTTCAGATTTCAATGGCTTTCAACATCTATTGATTCTCAGCTCCCTTTCAGCACCTTCGCGTCATTAGGAAGGTAAATTACTGACAAGAACTGAAGAAATTGCCATCATGTACTGCTACAAATATACTGTGTGATTAGCATGAAGTGAGTCATGTGTTTTTCACAGTGTGGGAGAAACCTTACCTACCTGGAAATATTTCCTTATCCTGTATAATCCTTTCAGCAGTACACTCTTAACAAATAAACGCAGGGCCACAGTGCTGTCAGACAATTCACATATTTCAGCTGTCTCCTTAAAAAAACCCAGTTCCTTGTACTTCCATTCCTTAGCACAGTGGTGGAGGGAGCCACTTTCTGCAGTGTATCTAGCAGAGTCTTCTTTGACATAGGGAGTATTACAGGTAGGTTGAGAAATTATGTGTGAGAAACTATGTATAAGAAATTGTATGTCAGTTGAATAGAGCTCTATGAGATACATTGCATGGTGTATAGCAAAAGAATAGCATAAAAAAATTGTTTACAGCCTCAGGCCATAAAATGTACAATCTCATATGGGAGATCTCTTCCAAAAGTGTGAGCCAAGTGATGCCTTAATCAAAGGGGTATCCTGCAAAATGAAGATAACAGCTCAAAGTTCCTGAAGTGATATCTGGTATTGTGCATGCAAGTCCACAATATTTGAGTTCGTATTCTAATAATCTTCCTTTTTGAGTTTGCTGCCTACAAAGAGTAGATGCAGTTGCTTGGTGCAGGTCCTATCTGCTAACATGTGTGTTTTATAGACAATATGCACTGTGGTATGAAGATCTCCATATAAAATATCAGCATTTGGACAATGAAAATATTCACAGTCTGGCTCTTCCTTTAGTTATGCATTCATGTAACAACTGAATTTAAAACTCTATATCATTTTAATGCATTTTTGTTGACTAAAGCACTGGACAAGGTTCAAGGTCCTGGTGAACCAAGCCCTGGTGCTACAATAACTAGCTGTCAGAGGAAAAGAATGAAAAGTCAGGCTCCTCCATCTCTGGCAGTGTTCAAGGCCAGGTTGGACAGAGCCTTGGGTGACATGGTTTAGTGTGAGGTGTCCCTGCCCATGGCAGGGGGTTGAAACTCCATGATCTTAAGGTCCTTTCCAACCCTAACTATTCTATGATTTTATGATCTCACAAGGTGAGACTGCCTGGAGCACAGGTGTGATGAGGAACAGCTGAGGGAACCGAGGTTGTGTAGTATGGAGAAGAGAAGGCTCAGGGGGACCTTTTCACACTCTACAGCTGCCTGACAGGAAGATGGAACAAGGAGGTGGGTGGTCTCTTTCCCCAAGTAAGAAGTGATAGGACAAGAGGTAACAGCCTCAAGCTGCGCCAGGAGAGGTTTAGATTGGATATTAGAAATTACTTCACTGAGAGGGTGTTCAGTCATTGGAACAGGCTGCCCAGGGCAGTGGTGGAATCACCATCCCTGGAAGTGTTCAAAACAGCGTAGATGAGGTGGCATGATTTAGTGATGGTCTTGGCAGTCCTGGGGCAATGGTTGGACTTGCTGATCTTAAAGGTCTTTTCCAACCTAGTTGATTCTGTGATTCTATGATATTTGTTTTTCCCTTTTGTACCCATAATACATTTTCAGTGGGGCTTATTACCTTTTATGAGACTGTTACTATGTATTTTTTCCAACTTTTACCCAAGAATAGTTTAGCTGCAAAAACTTTAACTCTTTGGCCATGAGTCAGTGTGCAAAGACAGTGTTTAGTTGTAGGTTACACAGCGCAATGCTCTATCTGGAGGAAAAATCTCCCAGTGTTCAGTTCTCTTTCCAGACACCAGTCATAATATGCCATAATCTTACCACTGCATAATTCTCTTCTCCCCAAGTATCTGAAGGGGGCCTATAGGGATGCTGGGGAGGGACTCTTCATGATGAACTGTAGTGAGAGGACAAGGGGTAACAGGTTCAAACTTAAAGAGGGGAAGTTTAGACTGGATATGAGGAAGAAATTCTTTACTGTAAGGGTGGTGAGGCACTGGAATGGGTTACCCAGGGAAGTTGTGAATGCTCCATTGCTGGCGGTGCTCAAGTCCAGGTTGGACAGTGCCTTGGGTGGCATGGTTTAGTGTGAGGTGTCCCCGCCCCTGGCAGGGGGATTGGAACTAGATGATCTTAAGGTCCTTTCCAACCCTAACTATTATATGAATCTATGATTCTATGATCCTCTGCTTGCATTTAGAAAGTGAAAGTTACATGAGATTTAATTACTTTTTTAATTCACCTTAACCCTAAAATGTCCTAAAATGGTACAGAAAGAAATCTCTCTTCAAGGGTTCATTTTTTCTCATCACCACAAGCTATAGCAATAGCACCCCAGCCCTGGAGTGGGTACATGACAATGATTGTGAGATGGTTTGAAATGGATGGAAAAGTGAACAAATACTTCTAGCTTCACCTCAGCATTAACCTATAACATTTAAAAGCTAATGAGCTAAAAAGGAGCAAATGAGAAAATTAATAACACACTGCAGAGTGGAGCATTCAAGTGAAACTTCTCCTCCCCTGCATATCAGGGCTAATTAATGTGATCTATTCTAATAAACATAACCCTAAGAAGCACTTCTTCATTTTTAGCATCACTTATTCCAAGTTAATGTATAAATGCTCTTTGTAAAACTGCAGAACTACAGGACTCGAGTAGTTATGAATCATGCCACTTTAAATGACACTTTCAACTGTGCAAGAAAATCCAAGGACACTGATTTTTCAAGTGACTTATTGCATTCATACTGCTATTAAGGAGTCCAGGTGGTTGTTCTTCTATCAAATACATGCTTTTTTTCTTGTACCGGTGCGTGTGTTATATGCTCCCAAAAGAAGACTACAGAGGTTGGACCAATTTTTGCACTAATTTATGGTCCTTGCAATCTTACTGAAGGCAAAGGGGTTGCACAGGATGTAATTGGTAGCAGCTTTGGCCTACTCTGTTAAAATACCAGCAGTGGGCAGAAAATTGCTGTAATGATCACCACAGAATACAAATTGGTCAACTCACCTTAAAGGGAACTTTATTACATTCTAAGAATAAGAACACAACTTTCAAGCTGAAATAAACTTGCAAGAAAACTAGTGGGAGTCATGAATATAAAGGTTGCACCTAACCACTCCCACATTTACAGAGACTGCCCTTTTCTTAGAGAATAGTAATGCCTTGTTGTCTCTTTATTCTGCATTCATAAAGTCATAGAATTATTTAGGTTGGAAAACACCTTTAAAATCATCAAGTCCAAGCATAAACCTAACATAGAATCATAGAATAGTTAGGGCTGGAAAGGACCTTAAGATCATCTAGTTCCAACCCCCCTGCCATGGGCAGGGACACCTCCCACTAAACATTGCCACCCAAGGCTATGTCCAACCCGGCCTTGAACACCGCCAGCAATGGAGCATTCATGGCTAGGTCCACCACTAAACTATGTCCCTGAGTGCCATATCTACACATCTTTTAAATATCTCCAGGGATGGTGACCCAACCAATTCCCTTGGTAAGTAGTTTTGATTAATTTATTAAAATATTCCGTAATCATGGAGTGTCACAGAATCACAGAGGGCTTTGGGTTGGAAGAGACATTAGAGACCACATAGTTCCAACCCCTTGCCATGGGCAGGGACACCTTCCACTAGAGCAGGTTGCTCCAAGCCCTGTCCAACCTGGCCTTGAACACTGGCAGGAAGGGAATACCCACAACTCCTGTGGGTAGCCTCCTCACTCTCATTGTAAAAAATGTCTTCCTTATGTCCAATCTAAATCCACTACCTTTCAATTTAAAACCAATGCCCTTTATCCTGCCCCTGCAGGTCCTGGTAAAAAGTCTCTCTCCATCTTTCTTATAAGCTCACATTTTATATTGAAAGGCCACAGTGTGTGCATGCAGACACACTGTATATGAATACTTCCTGGGAAATGTTCTAAAAAAGAAGCAAACTGATTGAAAAAGAAATGAAAATTCTTTTCAGCATTCCTCCTTGTGGAAGAACTGGCATTAAAAGTGTATTTTTAACTTCAGACTGACTATAGTAGAGACTAAACTGCTGACAAAGTAAGCAAGGGCATGGTAAATTGACAACTAATCTAGATTGATAGGGGTTTTTTCTCCCTTAGTTTGACAATGACGAGTAAAGTAGCAAATACATTGTACATGGGTAGTAGGTTTGTTCCTCAGATGTAATTATCACAGGTAAAAAAGTTTGGAAACAGGTTGAAACAAATGTCAGTCTGACTGTTGGTTGTGCTATTGTGTATGACTGGGGAGTATTAATTATGAGGAGAAGAGAGTTATTTCTTATTAACATCAATTGTTCCTACATCAATAACTGATATAAAGACTCTTCATAGGCAAACTGCTGCAGAATTAAAAATGGAAATCACTGAGTAGACTAGCTGTCTTGCCAACTTTGAATGATTTGACAACATCCATGAGTCATTAATTGGTTTTCAAGGCATGAAACTGACAATTAAAGAACTTTATGATCTATACATGGCTTGTCATGAAATTTTGGCTGTTAATAAAACTGTGTGTATTGCAGTTTACTTGGACCTTGTCTAACAGAGGAACTTAAAATATGTGGCTGTATGTACATGTAATTTGTGTTACGCTTGTACAAGTGTTTAAATACATGTATTGATGCAACCTTCACTCGGCTTTCTTCTGGAGTTAATAGATGAAGAAAACCATGGGAAAAACATGGGAAATTCTCCTCCTATTGGAAAAGAAAGAGTCCTCTCCAGCACCACAACTGAAGTGCTGGGATGGAGGGCAGCAGGCTGTTCCGGAAGGATAGATAGGCAGACAAAGTAGGAGGTGTGGCAAAACATGTAAGGGAGAAGTCTGATTGCACAGCCCTTACAATTACTGATGATGTGGTTGAGATCCTCTGGGTAAAGGATTAGGGGGATAAAAAACAAAGGAGATGCTGTAGTGGGTGTCTACTACTGATCACCCATCGAGGATGTAACCACAGATGTGCTATTCTATAGGCAGTCAGGAGAAAATTCTGGATTAGTAGCCTTTGTCCTTATGGGAGATTTTAATTTCTCAGACATCAGCTGGGAATATCATGCTGCTGTGATAAGCAGGTCTTGGAAATTCTTGAAGACTGTAGGAGGTAACTTCTTGTCAGAAGTACTCAGTCAATTAGGAAAGATGCCCTCCTAGGCTTGCTATTTGTGAATAGAGAAGACTCCTAGGGGATGTGATGGTAGGTTGGATATCTTGACCACTGTGATCATGAAATGGTTGAGTTTAAATTTTTCAGTGTAATGAGGATAAAGGACAGCAGTAAAGATATGTGCATCCACTACAATTTTGCTTCCTTTCAGGTCTGCAACAGTGCTTGCATAGCACCTTTGTAACATGTGAAAAGTGTATGCCAAAGGAGTGTAAGATAGGAGAGATCTTGTCTGTTAGCTGCGTCCTGATGTTCAAATAGGTCACTGCAGCCTGCACTCAAGGAGAGAACCTGTGGACAAGATGAATAATGATGACTGGTCTGTATTGCTCAGGTTTCCTATACTCAGTGTTTATGCAGGAAAGCTGGAGATGGAGGCAAGAGAAGACACAATTCTAGGAGTATAAGGCAAAATCCTCAGTGATTCACTAAGCCCTACGTAACACAGGCCACTGTATTTCACCCAGGTATGCATGGGCAAGCTTTGTGCTAAACTAAAGAAAAACTTCCAGCCTGACATCTTGTCCAAATATAATGATACCAGGGAACAGAGAGCCCATTCCTTCCCTTGCTGGTTTGTTCCTTCTGTTAATCACTTCCAATATAAGAAGTTCTGCCTAATACTTTACTTGCAAAATATCATTTCCATCTTCTGACACTGATTCTTCCTATTACTTTCTCTCTAATTCTTTAAAGTTCAGTATTCCTCTGTGATGGACTTATAGATTGGAAACAAGAAATTTGTCAGGTTATGTTTTAACAAGCTAAACACACTGAGCACATTAATTTGGTCACATAGAGGAATTTCCTTCAGCCCTCAAATATTTCTGTGGCTCTTTATTGATCACCTACAGATTTTAAGAAGCAATACTGAAGGCATGCAATACTCCAGTGCTGAGTTAATGTATCCCAAATAAGCAATGGAAGAACTCAGTCTGAATATGTCTACTAATTATTGCCCTGACTATAGATTCAGACATGATGCTAGTTCTTTGTAACACCACATCTGCTAGTTCAAGCTGCCTGTAAAACTCTTTTCCAACCACTGCTCCTTATGAGTTACTGTTCCATTCTGTGTGTTCTCTGTCTGGTATAACCACCTTGTTCTTGCATTTACATGTGTAACTTTGCTGTTTCGTGCACTAAAATGCAGCTTAGATGAGTTAAGGATACTAAGCAGTCCTGACCATTCTGTCTGTACATTCTTGTTTATGGTGACTAGGTTGATCTCCAGTTTGACACCCTGCATGAGTTCAGAGACTGGATGAAGCAATTTGATGGCTTAAGCTACCTCAATGGGTTTACACTTGACAATACCAGTCATTCACGTTTGAGGTGCCGTTCCTTTCTGAATTCAGCATCATCCTGTAAATCCTCAGGGCTGATTTGGGGAAAAAAATTGTAATAATTTTTACCTAAAAGGGGAAAGTAATTCAAGGCAAGCTGCTTCTAATCATTTTGCATTGATGGTGAGGAAAGCGAGTGCATATATCAAAGTACCCAACCACTAATTAACCACTGCCCCTTAAATCATCGTATTAAGGTATTGCTTAACAATCAGTGAGGAAATCAGTATAGAACTTAGGATTTTCAGTCCCTAAAAGTGACTTTCTCAGACTTCAATAAATACAGTTACTCATTACAATAAGGTTTAAATTACTATTTTGTATATCTATATTACTTTATATATGTTTAAAAGACAATGTCAACACACCTGCCTCAATTTGTTTTCATCTTCCTTGGAGATGGGTGGTTGGAGCTCTGTGGAACATGCTACGTAACTTCTCTCTTAGGATTTGTAGGCTGTACCCAGCAGTAGAGGTTCTACACAAGACCTGCTATCAGTCAAGGTACAGCTAGCCAGTGAGGTACAGCAAATTGAGGAGAGGTAACTTTGGGAAAACAGATTTCTACAGGTTTCTAAAGAATATGGTTTGGGCAGAAGAGTGCTGTAGTGGAGTAAAATGGACAAAAAAGAATAAGTTGTTGATGCCTTAACTGATTTGTAACTGACTAATTAATCGATTGGTTGATTCACTGAAGACTTTATAAGCTGATGCTGGTGAGAGGGATTGATGTTAGCAGACTTCAGTGTCCATTTCTTGCTAGATGAAACTGAAGGAGGAGGGCTGAGCATCCAACTGATCCTGTTTAAGGGGAAGAAAAATAGAACCCTTGTTACAAGAACTGGGAGCCCATGACCAAGTAGCACCTGAGAATGTTTAACAAATGTGTAAATGGAAGGGAGTCACTGTCAACTGAATCCTGCTATTAGTAATAGGCAGAAGATTGTCCTGCCTGGAGTTTCAGCTTTTGTTCCACTTGTGCTGCAGTGGTTGACCTCCGGAGGCTCAGCTTGAGGCTTTCAGCATACGACATATTTTGGGTAACAGCTTCTGATTCTCCTCCTCCTTTTTTTTCTTCCTCTCCCTCTTTTATTCATTGTGCTCAAAGCCCAAGCTTGAGGCAGCAGATGCGTTTAACAGCATGGAGTCAGCAAATTCCACTTATGATGAACTGAGAGAAAAAAAACTAACTTAGCTCTGTTGATACAAAGGCGAATAATTGCCTGTGAGTCAGTGGAGCTAGGATTTCACTCTGTTCATCTAGACTCCTCCAGAGTACTTGAAAGTGGAAGCTCTGGGAGGATCTGGCACTTGTGATGGTATTCTTACAGAGATTCCAAAAGATGTTAGAGACGTAAAAAATTATCAAGCTGGTAATAATTATTTTCCATGAAAAATCATACTAACAAGCTGGGGATTATTATAGTCATAAAGCAATGGCAAAGTGGAGAAATTTCTGTTTGTGATGTATCTTGACTTCATCAGGAATACTTTCTGGACGTTAAGAAAAGGCTGCTCTCTTGGACAGTACCCTACACATTAACATGTAGATTTTAAAAGCAAACAGTAGGTGGCCTCAGAACATTAGTATTGTTCACTGGAACCGACGTAAAGTGAGGGCAGGAGTCCTGCTGATACTCTGTGGCTGGGTACAGCTCCTTCCCTAACTGTATGAAACATGCTGAGATGCTTTTTGCAGTGAGACACTATTGCTTTTACCTGGTACAGAAACATATGTTAAACCTTAATGTAAGCTCATGTGACCTAAATTTGCTTTGTTGTTTCAAAAGCATTTTTTCCATTGTCATGATTCAAACGTTAGAGAAAATACATGTGTTACACAGAGAAAATGAGGAGATATGCAGTTTTTTATTATGAGGAGTACCAGATATACTAACTGCCTGCGGTGGTGAAGAGAGACTGGAAAATCCACTTGCTGTTTTACTGACAAACGTTCTCTACTCACACACGTTGCTTTTCAAACATTCAATAAATGACAATACGTGATGGTTTTGAAGGTGACTGAATAGCCACCATGAACCACTCTAAGGGTTGCCTTTTCCCCTTTAAGAAAGTTTTTGCAGACAATAAAGAATCCAAACCAAACATATGGGCCTCAGGGTCCAGAGGGTCAGTTTGCAGTCTTGATCAAGGTTTGGTCCCCTCAAGTGCAATTTACACTGTCAGCCTCTAACTCTGTGTCTAAACTCTTGTGCATCAGGAGAATCCCTGATCACAAAGTCCAGATCCTATGTATGTATGATGAAAGTCAGTTTGCAATAGATTAATCTGTTCCACTGCTGCTCTGCCAAACTGCCAGATCATTTCAACAGCTGGGAGAATGAAGGTTTGCTATTGAATCTGCTGTTTATTTTGTTAACTCCTCAGAAAATAAAAGTGAAGTTAAATGAATCAAGAGAAGCCTTGTGCACTAAGGAAGTCATTATAATCCATAATGGGACATGGGGAATTAAAGTGCAACAAGTCTCATATTTTCCTTCTCTTCTTTTTTTGCCAGCATGAATACCAGCATGTCACCATAAAAGAATGTTTATTAGTTAAAACCATAGTGTCTATCTTCAGTCCATCAAGCACCTGAAGAGACTGGGACAGCAGAGCAAGAGGCTGTCCAAGCCAAAGGAAAACAGGACCCTGCTGCACACAGTCCCTGTCTTTGCAGGAGCATTCATCAAGAGAAAGACAGCAGATTATTGGAATTTTCTATGGAATCATAGAATAACTAGGGATGGAAAGGACCTTAAGATCATCTAGTTCCAACCCCCCCGCCAGGGGCAGGGACACCTCACACTAAACCATGCCACTCAAGGCTCTGTCCAACATGGACTTGAACACCGCCAGGGATGGAGCATTCACAACTTCCCTGGGTAACCCATTCCAGTGCCTCACCACCCTTACAGTAAAGAATTTCTTCCTCATATCCAATCTAAACTTCCCCTGTTTAAGTTTGAACCCATTACCCCTTGTCCTATCACTACAGTCCCGAACGAAGAGTCCCTCCACAGTATCCTTATAGCCCCCCTTCAGATACTGGAAGGCTGCTATGATGTCTCCACACAGCCTTCTCTTCTCCAGGCTAAACAGCCCCAACTTTCTTTTTAACATAAGACAGAGGAGTAATATCTGCCTAAAGAGCCAAATACTTTGCCCAGATATAGCTGAGCCTTTCCAGCTGTGGGATAACACTCATCTTTTCCAGTGTAGGGTGGGTGCAATGGCCTTGTTGCCCTGTATCCACCCCATGGAGCATTCACAGAGATGTTTAATATGCCCACTGAGTTCTGTACACAGATTTTAAAAGAGAGGCAGCTCTTCCTGTTAGAAACCATGAAAAACTCAGTGTCAGAATCATTCCAGTGCTCTTCAATGTTTTGCAGTTACATGGTATGTTTCATAACAAAAGTATCACATGTAACATTGACTGCCGGTTGACTAATAGACATTTATGCATGTCAACTGAGCTTGCTTTTCACTATGTTCTTGGTAAAATCTGACCAGATTTAGCTTGAGTATCTAGTTTTGAAGTTGATCAGTACTAGACCTCAATGTTCAATGACTCTTCGTATATATAATTGCTATTATTATAACATAATCAACCAAGACAGCGTTACTGAGACAGTGACCTGTGGAGAGCTGTAGGAAAAGCCCTTTGTTCCACAGCTTTTGTCTCCCTGGAGAGTGATAGTTCCCAATCCTAACCGCACAGGCAGGGCAGCCAAGCAGTTTTTCAACATGCATTCAAACGACAAAGAAGCATCAGGTTTGCCAGCCTGGGATGGTGCTGCAAATTCCCCTCCCTCAGTCTGTAAAATGCCATAGAGTTTGAAGGCTAAAATGTGATTGGAGCAGGAAGGAAATATGTTCTTGGAGCCTCCAGTTGTTCCATGAACAAAAATTGCCATCAGCTCATCCTTAAAAGCACAGAAACCTTCCACACAAAAGGGGACAGAGAAAGCAACTTTGCCTGGAGGAGAAGTTGCCCTCCCTCTCTCTCCCAGTTTATAGTGCTGTATCAAGGACGGTACCAAGGCAGGGAGGATCTTCATGTCTCTGCCAGAAAGAAGCAGCCCTGCAGAAAACAAACTGGCAACTACAGCCTTTCCAGAAAAAGAAGGGAAAACGGCTATGGGATTGCTGCCATGGCAGTAATGACACTCTGAAAGAAGTAATTGTAATCACCCACTAGGCAAGGCTGGAGCTGAACATGAGGGCTGCCTGACACCATAAAGCCAGGGCCGGTGTTGGAGTCTGCCCTATTTGTCCTAGGTTGCCCCACTGCCCACAGCAATGCTGCTATGCAGGGTGCTTCCTACAGCTGGGTCCACCCTATTCAAAGAGGTGCCTATTCAGCCTGTCTGCTTCCTTTTCTGGGATGCTCTACACACCTTTATTACCTCCCCTGTATGGCAGTTAAGAGATCAAACTGTAGCTGCATGATAGATACTGAGTCAGCTCTCGAAGTTGCAGCAATGAGCATAAGGTTAATTACTATTTAACCTGCCTGGAGAGCGAATATATTAACAGTCTATCGAGCCTGTCTTTTCACTGTCTTTCCATGTGGAGCAAAGGAAGGGCCTGGACAGCATTGTGCTGCTATGGCAATGGCAGCAATCAGCATTTGGCTCATTAGAGAACAGGATTTGACCTGCCTGAATTTCAATGAGTGCTGACATTTTGCTGGGAATGGAAAACCTTCTGAAATTTCCCAAACCCTGTCCTTCCATTCCAGTTCATCTGCATTATCCTGCTGCTGGCAGCACTCCAGTGCATGGGAATCGCCAGTGTCCTCCGCTGCGAGAGATTAGCTGGAAGTGCGAGGCAGAAGGAGAGGATGTGCAATTTTCCCTTGCCATGGAATTATCATCCATGTGTGAGATAACAGCATCCTTCATTCGTTAATGAGATTTCTAAAGAACCCTGCAATTTCATTTGCATTACAACTGGTGTTGGCCTAACAATATGGAATGTTGTTTAATGAGTTACCAGTCCACATAATTTCACAATTTGATGTTTGGGGTTTTTTTGTTTATTGGGCTAGATTTGTACTTGGATTTAATTGCTATAATGCCACTCACTCGGCTGGAACGATGCTAGTTCGGACTATTGAGTGTTCAACTCTTGGTTAAGTATCCATATAACTTTTACACAAGCTGAAAATGTCTTCTACATTATAGGAAAAGCTCAGAAAGCATGAAAAAACAGTATTTTAATTTAAATAGCACATTATTATTCTGCTAAAACTGTGAGAATGTTTTTCTTCTCATATCCTCAGTTTTACTGTCCACGGTGGTTAAATATTGGTCATTTTCAGCAGCTTTGGTGCAGAGCAGAGCTGGGTCAAACATGTTTTCACATGGTCCTCTGAAGAGATGCTACATTCAAGACATATGAACCAGTGCAGGAAATTCTGTGCCCTGCTTATATACTCTGGACTTTAACATGGACTGCATCTTCATCATAGAACCATAGAATCATGAATGGTTTGGGTTGGAAGGGACTTTAAAGATCATCCAGTTCCAAATGCCCATGAGCAGGGACACCAAACCTGGCCTTGAACACTTCCAGAGATGGGGCAACCCTTCCAGCATCTTCTCTGAGCAACCTGTTCCAACATCGCACCACCTTCATAGGGAAAATCTTTTTCCTAATAACTAATATAAACCTACCCTCTGTCAGTTTAAAGCCATTACCTTTTGTCCTACCATTACATGCCCTGTAAAAAGTCCCTCTCCAGACTTCTTGTAGACCCCTTTAGGCACTGGAAGCTGCTGTAAGTTCTTCCTGGAGCCTTCTCTTCTCCAGGCTGAACAGGCCCAGCTCTCTCAGCCTCTCTCCATAGGAGAGGTGCTCCAGTCCCCTGATCACCTTCGTGGCACTCTTGCTGTATTAAACTGAAGCCAGTGAGCATCTTGCTGAGCAACTATCTTGCCATGAGGCCAGAGAGAAAGTCTGCACAGCCCCCGACCCTGAGTCTCTTTGGGGTTCAAGGGGATGTCTCCCTTGAAAACCTTAAACCATAATTGTTGTTTTTTTTACCATGATTGTCACTTAATTGTTACAATAATTGTTACTTAATATTTGTTACTTAAACACGTAATTGATGCTTACCTGTTTATGCAGTTTTTTCCAAGTTCACATCCTTAGACAATGTGAGACTGTGGGTCTCAGTCCTATAGGAAGCTGTTTTCACAGCGGGAAGCCCGGGGTTTGTGTTGCAGAGGAAGTCTTTGGGACACTGTTGGAGGGCTGTGCAGGACAGAGGGAACCAAAACTGAAGCAGTTGTGCTCAGATGGTTTAAGAATGGGTTCAGGCAGGCCGTGTGCTGTTCCCCTATGGCACTTGGGCAGTGTGTCAGAGAGCACAGCCCCAGACCAGACTGTGGACACACTAGCAGTGCGGCATCAGTCCTGTGCCTTAGACCCCTTCAGTAATATACGTAGAACCAGTTCCTTATCCTTTCTTACTTTTCTTTCTGTCTTAATAGTCTTCCCAGGTTTCACTGATGATGTTGAACCAGCACTGCAATTCATCAGAGACCTGACTTTTATGATACAAATATTATGCTTCAGTCTATGACGGCATCTCACTGCACTCAACAGCAAAAGCCACATCCCAGTCATGCGATTACTAGTGTGAGATGAGCTGAATCTTACTGAACATTGCTCATAGAAAAATAAGTGGTGGATGTTTGGGTTAGGTTTGAGTTCAGCTGTTGGCAAATCTTGAGCAAACCACTAAAGTTTAGTGTCTGTCTGAAAGCAATAATAAACTCTACCTGTCTCTTAAATGGGGTAGTACAGGACTGCAGAATTCTTTTGAGATCCCTGGTTTGGAGGTGCTGCTGTGCAAGTGTAATCGGAAGGTACAATAACTGTTTATAACTGTGACACGCTAATGAGAACAAAAAGTGTTTTAATGGAAGAAAAAAAGATGAAGCACAAAGCTAAAACTTGTAAATAATTCCTAAAGTGTTATAAATTTCCCCACTTCTTCACAACAAGCGGCAGGACCTGTATCCTGACAAATGTGCTACCTCGTTCAGAAAAGTATATTGCGCCAGAGGAATTAAAACATAAAAATGTCCTTGGAAAAGACACACAACAAAGCCTTGAGGGAAGATATTTAAGGAAAACCTTGCAGGAGGAGAGAGAGGATAAACGACGCAGAGAAGTGGGAGGTTGGTTGTAGAGAAAAGATAAGGCTGAGAGAAATAGGCAGCTATGTCCAAATATTTTTTTTCAGTTTTACTACCAAAAGTGAATTTTGCCTCAGCAGTACTTGCTTTTGGAGAGCTTAGATTCCTTTTTGTTGCTTTTCTCTTAATAACCAAAGGACCAGCCAAAACCACAAAAACAAAACCATATAATGTGGTCAGTACTCCACTGTGGGCTTACAGAATTGGTCATTTCAGAAGCAAGGAGGGTATGTGGGTGTATTTTCTTCCTGTGGGATGGGATCCAGTTTGTTTTCCTGAGAAAAGAAATAGCTTGTTGTAATTTTCAGCTTTGGACTTTACAACGAGAAGAAGAATCTTGATGTTACTCTTAAATAACTGACTGCACATGCAAGGCACACATGTTCTCCCTGATCAGCATCTCTTGCTGACGCTGCTTGAGATGCATTAGTAAGCCAGAATGTAGGTCTAAATGTAGGTAGAGCATGTCTTATGTCATAGAGTCATAGAATTATAGAATCACAGATTCATAGAATGGTTTGGGTTGGAAAGGACCTTAAGATCATCTAGTTTCAACCCACCTGCCATGGGCAGGGATGCTTCACCATAGACCATGTCACTCAAGGGTCTGTTCATATGTCCTTACACTCTCTACCTTACACATTGCACTTTGCTTTCAAGGTTGAACTCTCCTGCAGGCTAAGGTAAAGTTTACAACCACAAGATCTTGGCATACACATCACACACCAGCTATCCATAGTAAGGTGGAGCCAGGTATCAGAGGGAAGCTGCTGGGATGGGGAGAGCAGTGGTCTCACAGGACACTACCAGAGTGATCCAGGCATCACCTGGAAAACAAGAGGACCTGCAGGAACTTCCACCGGATGAGTGGAAGTTTCAACAAACTTCGAATTCTGCTGAAAGGGAAATACTAGGATGGCATTCAGATGGGTGTAGACAGAGCAGAACAAAATACCAGCTGACTGAATGTTTCTCTGTTGTCTCATCTAATGTTTAATACCCTTTTCAAAGTGTGACACATACCAGCCAAAGCGTGGGAGGTAACTCTGTATCACTGGCCTAAGTTTCTTCCCACACAAAGCAAATGCTTTTACTTCGGCCTACCCTTGGCTTTCACTGTGAGGATACACAGAGACAGCTCTTCACCTTTCACAAGATGTGTTTTCAATTCAAGGGCTCTCTCATACACACATTTGCAAGTAAATCTGCATGCTGGAAACAGCAGCAGGTACTACAAGCCACTAATTGACCCACATTGCTTTTTTTTTTTTCTATTAAATGAAAATAACAGTCCATTCACCCTGGACTTTCAGAAGTCAAATACTCAAATCCTGAAGGATTTCTACCATATTTCTCTTCTAGCTATCAAATTCCAAGTTTACTCCTTAATCCTGAGGAAAAATCTACAATGTAAAACATGCTTGAGAGCAAAATATTTCCCTTCTCATTAGTCCCCATTGATGTCAGCATCACTTCATCTGCTGTACAGTCCACATTGTAAGCTTTGCTTTACTCTTAAATTCTGCCTGGAAAGCATGAGAAAAATTATGAATCCAATAAAATTTGAAGTATAACACATTCTTGATTTAATTCTCATGTTTGCCATCTTGACAGATTGTTGGAGTGGAATCTCAATTCTACTGTTTCCCCTTCAAAATAATTTTGAAGAAGAAAATAATGAAGCTAAAACATTTTTTACCTTGAAAATGTGAGATTTTTTTGTCGCAGGATGTCATGTGCATGAAGACGCAAAGACATTCTGCTGAGTCACTCCCACAGCTGCACCACGTCAGTTCTATTAGTTCCAATTCAGAAAAATGAAGAAGTAGCACATTTTTCAGAGCCAGAGTACAGTGGGTGTGAAGACACAGGAAGGAATTCCTCAGCATAGTTGTGCTTGTATTGCAGTTGAGAGATACATAACTTGTGGCATTTAATGCTGAAATAAAAGCATCATGTTGGACTGTCCCCACACAGCATCTATGTATTATTTTTATGTTTATGAACTGATAAAGAGGACAACCTTACAAATTCAGATAACACCTGACTATAAGCTGTACATGCTACTTTCAGGTGTGACATATCACTATATACTTGAACTCTATGTGTGCTCCAAAGGACAAGGGAAGTTCTGGTCACATCATGGTACCAGCATTTTACCACTCTCATTGTAAAGAATTTTTTCCTCACATCCAGCCTGAATCTCCCCTTTTAGCTTAAAACCGTTACCTATCACAACAGGCTCTGTGAATGTGAAGGACGTGTAAGTGCTGACAGCCATAGTTTGTATAAACCCTTATACGTATATTATACCAAAATTCATAGAAACTGCTTTTTCTGGGAGGGATCTCCCTCATATTTAAGAACCTTTCATATATGTGATCCTCTATGTAAGAGTTTCTGCAATGCTCACTAACATTAAGAAGCAAACAGAGAGTGCCCAGCCCCTCAAGACAGCCAAGGCATTAGAAGGTATTTAGTGAAGAGAGAACCAGTTTCAGTTCTGTCAGCATCCCCCCAGAGGGTGGAGGTGCTGCTGGAGCTGCTTCCTCTGCACAGTCAGCCAAGACTGTTCCTGGAGCACAGCCATACAGAGCAGCTAAGAACAAAGCTGAGATTCAGAAAGAATCATAGAATCATAGAATAGTTTGGGTTGAAGAGACCTTTAAAGGTCATCAATTGACCAACCTCATACTTTGCAAGAACAAACTCAGCTTCTCCCCTAACCTTGGCTTGTAAGAAGCGTATGTTTGAAGTTACCTACCATGCCCTGCAATCTGTTTCCAGGGGACTGATTGGTCTCTCCACTTCAAGCACTACTGATACACTCTTGGTGCCTGCTTGTCAATACATTTTCAAGGTCTGAAGGGCTCTGCACTGAATTGTAACGATCATTCTGGGTACTAGTAACATCAACTGTCAGGTAAATAGAGAAAAATGGGCCATAGCCCATGTATCTCAGTGTTTTACAATAGCAGGAATCAGGAGTGGAAAAAGGAGTCTTACCTGCATTGTCTGGTATCAGCATAGAAAAATATGAGCCTAGAAAGAAATGTTACCAGCTCGGGTTGCTAAAGATGGATGTAGCTTCAGTTCAGTTTCCTTCCTATGTGATCAGTCTTACCAGACTCAGTTATTAGTCAACACCAATCATATCTACACTGCATATGTGTGGAGCTAGTTGAACAGCATGGTCAGCAAGACTGGATGGTGGGGTTACCTCTCTGCTTCTCCTTGAGTCTTGACATACTTGTCTTGACAACAGCCAAAAGAGATAGATACATTAGGTTATTGTTTCTCACACCAACATCAATGACAGAAGGTTTTTCTCAGGCATCTATCACATCTCCTGAGGCTGCCATATGGTGGAGTTCTTGCCAAGTTTATTCCTATCCACACTGTAGTAACAACCCCTTTTTATATCCCTATTGGTCTTTTTAGCCTTCACACTCTTAGGGAAAGCAGATGTTGTGGTACCATCCCAGTGAAGTATCATGATTCTCCTTCTGCAAAGTTCATTCTCCCTTCCCTTCCCTTCGGGATTATTTGATGACACATTTCCTTGTTCAAACCTATGGAAGCCAAGGGAACATGTGGTCCATAGTTTATAATAAACTCCTGGCAGTCTGCCTCTACGGATGTTTTAGCACATTGTGGGGACTTGATAGCTTGCAACATTTCTTTCTCAGACAGATCATTTCCTGGTAGTTAGTGCTGGCTGTGTTGACAGCTGCAAGTTTGTGTTGGGACAAAGAAACATTTACATGTAATGAATAGCAGTAAAATGCCTGTGTGATACAGCACTGAGAGGTACAAGGATTTGCACTTAGGGCTGGACTACTGGCCTTGAGACAGCGAATGAAGTTTTTTCTCATTGTAAAATGCAAGTGGATTCCCCCTTTCCATGAGATCATTCATAACCCTCACTCTTACACACACACTGGCATCAGTCATATAAGTCCATTTTCAGGATAAAGCTTTTCCAGATTCTGAGCTCATCTAAAGAAATTTCATACAGATTTTTCTCCAGGAGTATAGAAGATACAAAGTTTCTTCTGTAGTCACTGATTCTTGCCTTTGAGGCACAACTTAATGCCCCACACACAGAGGTGATGCAACTGCTTGCTGGTTTTCCTCCTGGAGCAGTTCCAAAAGTGATTGCATTGAATGAAGGGGCAGCTGAATTGTGTCATGAGTTGGATGGGATCTGCTAAAGTGAGATTGAAACCACATCATGAGCGTCCACAGAAAGCATCACTCCATTCATATTCGTGTCCCTTCCTCTGTCCTCAAGTTTGTATTTTCCTTTTACAATGTTTATAATGCTTCCAAGGCTTAAATTATGGTTAAACCACTTCCCTCATCAAAAAAAAAAAAAAAAAGAGGATCTGGACTAAAGTCAGCATTAGTTACCTAAAGAGAAGTGGACTAGAGGGAATCATAGAATTATAGAATTGCTTAGGTTGAAAAGCATCATTAAAGATCATCCAGTCCAAACCCCCTGACACTGACAGGAGCATATTCCACTAAATCAGATTGCTCAAAGCCCCATGCAACCTGACCTTGATCACTTCCAGTGAACCATAGCTTCTCTGGGCAACCTGTTTCAGTGTTTCACCACCCTTATAGTGAAGAAATTCTTCTGTGTGTCCAATCTAAATCTAACCTCTTTTGGTTTACAACTGTTGCTCATTGTCCTGTGACTATAGGCCTCGGTAAGAAGTCTCTCCCCATCTTTCTTATAAGCCTCCTTCAAGTATTGAAAGGCTGCAGTGAGGAGCCTTCTCTTCTCCAGGCTGAGCAATCCCAACTCTCTCAGCCTGTCTTCATAGCAGAGGTGCTCCAAACCTTTGATCATCTTTGTGGCTCTCCTCTGGACCCACTCCAACTTGCTTGTCCATGCTTGTGCTAGAGACCCCAGAGCTGAATGCAGCGCCACAAGTGGGGTCTTACAAGAGCAGAATAGCGGGTAAGAATCACTTCACTCGACCTCCTGACCACACTTCATTTGGTGCATCCAAGAACACAACTGGCTCTCTGAGTTACAGGCACACATTGGTGACTCATGTCTTATTTGTTGTCCCTTTGAAATGCTATAAGGTATGAGGGTGGTGTAGCATATCTGTACCAACATAAAAAATATGGCATAAGCCATGCATAAGACCCATGCTATTCTAGGTGGGTAGCTGGAAGACAAGCAGAATAGTCTGTGTGACTGATGTGTCCCTAAACACCTATTCAGGCAATGGAATCACAGCCATATGAAATGTAGCTCCCAGATTACTTTGGTCTTTGTCTTCCAAATTCCTCTTCAGGGACAGGAACTTGTCTTTCTTCTGCTTTTATACACCTAGCTGTATAATGTGGATAGTAAACAGAGATCAGCTACTTATAATTCTTTGACTCCTCCCCACCCCATGCAAATACTTCACCTCAGCATCTTAAACAGGACTTGTTCTTACAGAGAGCCAGCTGCATGTTCTGGCAAGGTCTCAGGCAAAGGAATAAGACTGAGAACTGAGAAAAAAAGCCTATTCCAGTTATTACACCTAGTTTAGATGGTTCCCACCCCCATCCCATCCCCAGCCATTCATTCCTGCTTCTGTGAAAAGATCTTGGGTTTGAAAAAGACTTCTCTCGGAATTGTAATTTTTTATGATCTGGATTATTTCACATTTCTGAATGCAGGCACAGTTTTATGACCATGTAAATCTGCATAAAGGAGTGGATTTAACCTATGATGATGGGGAAGAAGAGAGACGTGCATTCCTTGTTGGGGGGAGCCTCAGGGTAGGAGCCAGTAACTAGCTCTGAGCATTATCCTTGGAGACCTAGTTAATCTGGGTCATGCGCTGGATGCCTATGCTTCATTTGTTGACATGAATGTTGGAGTAGTTTGGACTTTTGCCACCTATTATCCACAAGTGCTAAGCAAAGTATGGGAGAAACACAGACAATATCTGCCACCTGACCTTTACCTTGTAAGATTTGTCTTCCTAACCATGACCAGAACAAATTCTCTAACCTTATCTTTAAGTTATTGTCTTCCAAGGACAGGCTTCTTCTCATCTTGTGCCTACTTCTTGAAAGTGACATGTCCAGCCCCAGTGACGCATCCATGGTCCTCTAAAAAGTGAAACAATAGACACCTAGATTAAGTATCTAAGATGTTTTACTAAGAATAAAAATCCTGATATCAGGCAGATTGAATTGACTCAAACCATCAAGTCTTTTATGAACAACAAACCTGATAGAGTTATTTTTATCCTTTTTTCCTCACAGAATTCTATTTCATCTCCCTCCTTCCAACACTCTCATATAGTTTTCTGTTCACTTCATTCTCAGAAAACAACATGTCTTTGGCCTTGTCTACAGTGACTTTAACTGAAAGTCAGCATCTAATTTCTTCAGTATTCAGCTGGGTTTGTAGAAACCCTAACTTGCCCATACAGGGCCAGATAGAAAAAAGGAGTGCTCTTGAGGAATCCTGCTGGCAGAAATCTCACCAAAACCCGCATAAACCTGATTGAAGTGATTTGATGACAAAGTGACAAAATCACATCTCACCTTTAAAATCCCACTACACAGAGGATCACATTGCCCCTGTCAGGCAGAAAGGCCTTGAAGCTGGTGCTGGTTACTTGGATACATACAGACAGCATTGCCAGTGCCAATACTCTTCTGCCCCTGATACCTGCTGGAGCAAACTGTAAGGGCTGAAGCCGCTGAGCCTGTGCAGGTACAATGTGCTTGTAGTTTTTTAAAATAGCCTTCAGCCTGCTGCACTCTATGTCCCAGCATATGAATACACCAAGATGTTATTGCCTGGCTTCCTGGCAATACTGATTTCTGCTACTCTGCATAACTGGGTGCATAAGAAGTCTAGCCATGAAGATCAAGACAAAAGGATTCATCATCTAAATAGTGCCTCATGGGTTATGAGGCGGATGTTAGATGCTAATGTATGGCCTCAGACAAAATGGGCTTTGAATTGTCTATCTACCAAACATATCACCTCACTGTTGTTTTTTATCCTTCTGCCTTCTGCTTCCAACAGGTCATTAAAGTTGCTGAGGACATACAGTGTGACAGATAAAGGCTGAAAATATCAACGTGTTTATAAAATCGGTCCTTCATTTGCAGACTGTGCACTAAACCATTCAGGTGCATTCTGAAATGACATTTTGAGGTGATGGCTGTGTATAATAATTGCACACATTATGTATCAAGGAGGGAATAATTTTGTAGTTTGCCAAGATAAAAAAAAAGAGGTTTCTGGAATACGATCCTTACTCAGTTAGAAAGCTTTGAAAAGGGAAGATGGGAAAGAGATGAAAAATACAATGGCATTGTACCTCACATGGACGATTGAGTGCAGGAGTAATCAAGGGGATCAGAAAATAAGACTGCATTGGTATGATCTAAGGAGGCATCAAGATGAAAAAGAAAGAGAAAGACATAGTCTTGAGAGTGATCGCTTACTGTGATAACAATAACTGATGGTATATAAACTGGACTGCAAAGGTCTTTTAAAAACCTCTGAAATTCACTTTGCTCCCCAGCTATGCTGCTTATTTCACACTCCTAACCTCTCTTTTCCTGGGTTTTGTGCAGTGCTTACCACAAAGGAGCATGAAATACTGTTGCTTGGCAATGTTAAAAAAATGAATAGGCTGAAGCCTATTCAGCCCTCCCCATGAATGAATGCATCTTCTTGGAGTGAGGCCGGTGTCACTCTCCCTAAGAATCAATGAGTTTCTTGAAGCAGAAACTCATTTATCCTATGAATTCCTGTACCCCTCCCAGCCTGGCGTCTGCAGTCTCTCCTGGTTTACAGTCTTACCAGTTGCAAAGTCCAGGTTAATCTTAATGGAAGTGCTGCCTGTACTTTCCTGAGAGCCCATCAATTAGTATAACTGGCAAGGTTTGTTTCTTGTTATTATCTTCATGTTTGCTTTGTCAGGTCTGTGTCTCTGTATATTTTGGTTTCTGGCTTCCCCTTTTCCCTTAGTTGACAAGCTGCTGGATCAGATAACTTTGCTGGAACAAATTCATGCCTCTGATGTAATTCAACAGCTGGAAGCTGAAGACAGATATATTCTGACTTGAAATGGGATGGCAACTTTTAACAGTGAGGATGGTTAAGAAAATGAGCCAGCAAAGTTTGAGGGTCTGCTTCCATCATCATGGTCTCACCTGCATTTGAAATGCAGAGTAGCTGTATTGATAGCAGAATCTCAACACTAAGCTCTTGAAAAAATCCACCTTTAATTTTGACAGAGAGCTTTGATAGTGACCTAACCATTCTTCCATCATCGCTATTCTAAATCAGTTATTTGCGTGCTGTTGTAGAGAAAAATAATAATACAATTTTATCTGGTAAAATGCAAAGAGGATTCTGATAAAATCATGAACGAGGAAGGAAAAGAACTAATTTAGAAGGAAGCTCTCCCAGGATGACCTGGCGTGTGCTCAGGACAATGTGCCTTTTTACAGGCTGAAAACAGAATCACTCATACGCTGTCACATTAATTATGCAAGCATAAGCAAGCTGTGATAGCAAAAATAGGACCTAAACAGCGGGTGATTGTGAAGTAGAAGAAGGAACTTCACCGAGGTGAGCTTTGCTCTGCAGTCATGCCTGTGTAATCACACTGAAATCAATGTGGTTGCATGGCTACGCCTGAGGACAGCCTTTGGCATAGTGTTCCAGGAGGTCAGTCACACAAACAGAGCAGCTACATCACTCAAATTTAATAACATTTGGAAAATGATTGTTTCAGAATCAAATGAGCAACCCACTCAAGAGATACAAGTCTTCATTCCTGAGTGACTCCTTTGCAGGTGTCCTCACAGTTGTGCACATGAAAGAAGTATGCAGTTGCATACTCACATGTTTCTTACTTTGACGCATTATTGAGTATTTCTTGAGCATTTTTTGGATAAGTTAAAGGGGAAAAACATTGAATGCTGAAGATCTGAAGAGAGAGGTGGGGGAAGAAGTTGTGAGGGCCTCATTGCAAGGCTGTGAGGGGCTGACCCCAGCTAGCAGGTGAACCTGCTACCAATCGCCCACTTAATCCCCTTCAGTGGAATGGGAGAGAGAATCAAAATGGCAAAAGCAACAGAAACTCATGGGTAGCGATAAAGAGTTTAATAAATAAGGCAAAGTGGCACATGCAAAGCAAACCAAGGAATTCATTCACTACTTCCCATCAGCAGGCAAATGTTCTGCCACTTCCAGAAAGCAGAGCTCCATTGTGTGCAATGGTTACTTGGGAAGACAAATGCCGTAACCACAGGCATCCACCCTTCCTCTATCTCTCTCTGTGCTTTTATAGCCAAGCATGATATCATATGGTCTGGAATATCCCTTTGGTCAGTTGGGGTCAGCTTCCTTGTTGTGTCCCTTCCCAACCACTTGTCCACCACCAGCCCACTCACTGGGAAGAGGAGAGTGAAAAGAAGGAAAGGCCTTGACACTGTGTAAACACTGCTTATCAGTAGCTAAAACCCTGCTGTGTTATCAACAGTGATTTGGTCGCAAATCCAAAACAAAGTGCCTGCAGGCTGCTATGAAAAAACTTAGCTACATCCCAAGCAGAGCCAGTACAAAAGTTCACCTTTAGTTCTAATACAGTCGGTAGCACAATTAATGCTATAAAACACTGCTGACAGATGCCTTTCATGAATGCTACCAAAATCTTCACCTAGCTCTGCTCACACTGATCCCTCTGCCGCCAGGAGGCTGCATTTTTATCCTCAGCAGCTGCAAGGGCAGGGAGACAAAAGACGTATCTTTACTGATGAGTGGCTGGACAGGGATATGCCTCTCAGTTCCAATATTTTGCTTTCAAGATATTTTGGTTACTTTACCGTCCTGTTTACCCAAACTCAGCTAATCAAAATTCTTAATTAAATGAGGATTAGTTTTACCCCTCAGGACTTGACAGTACTATTTCCTGGATCCAGAAAACCACAAGTCAATATCCCCTGGACAGCTTCCCAGTGCAGTGCTTGGAGAGAGCCACATTGCAGCTTGCCGAAAGCCAGTTATGCTCCAAGTTCCCACACATCCCGCACTCATATAAGGGATGACAGAGCAGGCTTTACAACTTTAGTTTCTTGTCAAGCATTTAATTCAGTGAACTCCCAGTCTCCTCCTTAGGTTACCTGAAGGTGTAAGTTGTCCCAAATTGCTGTTCCAGATTTTGTACATTTGAATGTGTTTGGGTGCCAAAAGACTGTGTTTGTCTGAATGCTTTCTTCCCTTACTTTATATCTCACCTGAAAACACAGCAGCAGGCGTGATGTGGACAGTTAAGTCATCTTTCACTACATTCCTTTCTTTATAAAGCACAGATTGTGACTGGGAAGGTCCTGGTTTTCCATTTGTTTCAATATACTGCTCATAAGATGATGCAGCAGAAGCTTCTACTGGGCAAATGCATTTGCAGTGGCATTCAGTCAGTTACAGTACCTCTGTTCCATGAGATGCCATCAGTGTTGTTGTGATGCATGCAGATAGCAAAGATTGTTTCAGAAATTTTATACCAATAAGAGTGTCTTTCTAGATGTATCTAGATGCATGTGCTGCATTGAGAATATAGAAATGTGGCAGAAAATAAACCTCCTTTCATTCCAGCTGGTCCTCAAAGATCAGAGGGACTGGGAATGCCTGGACTTAATTTCTGATTTCAAACGAATTTGACACTATAAGTGATTATGTTTAATCACTATTGCAGATTAATGAATAGCGTGGTTTATTGAAGCAACAGAAACACAGATTCATTGATAAACCCACTAACTGCATTAGCACTAAAATTCAAAAGCTAAGCAACAATTAATTGAGCTCATGTGGAAAAACAAAATAAACCAAGTTGCAATTAATTAAAGTTAGTTTCAGCTGAGTATCATCTGACATAGTTGGAGGCACAAATCTTACCAAAGAGGCATCCCAGATCTGGGGAGGAGAGAGGAGCAAACCCACTGTCCCAAATGTGGGGTTGTATTCTCATCCTCCTTCATAAAGAAGTTAAAATGCCCAATTTGTACTTTAAGAGAAATGGAGGTGAGACTGTAGTAAAATTATTGACTGTCATCACAGGCGGTGTGGAGGGGAATTGCTTTCTCACTGTGGTGCATTTAGATGTGTAAATGAGAGACAAAGAGAGTCCTTACTAGGACTGGCCAGGCACTGCACCCATGGGACCCAAGGACAGAGCAGGACCACATTAGCATCACTCCCTCTTTCACCCTGCTGATGCAGGCCATCTGGCTTTCATCACCTGTATCAGGATCTTGCAGTTCATTACTCCTTTCATCACATCTTTAAAGGCCTCAGGCCTCATTCCCACAGTATGTATCATATAAATCCTGTATTTTATGAAGTCATGAATCTTAGTTTAAGTTCTACCAGTATATACTTTCCCCACAATGTGAGGTGCCAGGGTGTAATTATGGGCACTTTCCCTGGGACTTAAGTCACTCTTGTATAGACTAAGTAAGAGCACTGCAGATGAGCACAAGAAAAAGTTTTAATTCGATTTAAAAATAGCAAAATATTAAATTCGTAACTATCTGAATTTCAGAAGATTGTCCTGATAAAACAGCCTGCAGTGCATGATTTTGAAAGCTGCTTACTTATAAGACAGTTTCATTCTTATTATCAGATGTATTATCCACATTAACTTCTGTGTAGCCAGTTGTTGGTTCTTACCTTGAAAAATTACAGTGAAGGGAATACTATGTGTAAATGACCTGTGAAAATACCTGCTCAGTCTGCTTGCTTCTCAGTGGGGTTTTTTTGGTCTTGCCTTCTTCACAAGAAGAGCTCCATTTATTTTAGGCATAAGTTAGAGTTTTGTCATGAAAGATGATAACTGAAGCTTTTAGAAAACTTGATAACAAGCTTTTAGAAATCTTGCCAAATAACACACACTGAGAAATTCTGCCCTCAAACATTTTGAAAATAAAGGTTTGAAGCCTGTGGAAGAAATTTGCAAAACGAATTGAAGCTGTTATACACATGCTACATAGGTTACAGAAATTATTTTACATTTTAGAATATTTTTTATGCTCAAAATGTTCACATTTTGTGCCCTTTCACACGTGCAGATGCCTCAGTTTTCATTAATCCAAGATGTTAAGCTTCAAAGGATGCATAAAGTCTCCTCCAAAGTGACTTTTCTCTATTGAAAATGTCACTTTGAAGGACAGTATTTTGATGTCTTCAAAATTCTGACACATATTATACATCCCCTTCAGAAACTCCAGCTCTGTGATTCCCCATGATGCAATACAGTCTTCAGTCTTACAGGATGATGAAGCTTCAGACCTTGAAACTGGTATACTGGAAACAAGTTACAGGCCCAGAAATGAATGTTAATCATCTTGCTGTCAAGCTGATTGAAAGAATATTTCGCTGTAGAGAGAAATCATTTATCCGCGAGGACAAACAGAACACCGTTTTCAAATGGCATGGTACACCATGAACTGCCAGGGTGAAACTGCTGAACACACAATAATCAGAGATCTTCAGAAAGAGGCGTGTTGTAGGAGAGTGGGTTTCCAGAGCAGTCAGAACACGCAATTGGATGGAAGCAGACTAAAATAAATGTGTACTTCAGAGTAATGGCAGACTTTGCTGAATATCTTATTCCAGTAAAGAAACTGCTATTAAGCGTGGAGGCTTACCAAATATTGCAGTGCTTATTAAACTTGCCAGCCCACACAAGCCTTCTTGTCTCATACAGTCATCTCATGTTTTAAATACCCCTTGGACTGCCTACTCGTACGTTCTCCTGGGTCTCACAGCCTGGTTGGAAGGGAGTTTTTAATGTATGATTACCAGATGTATTAAAAAGAAGAACAGTGCTGTTATGGCCTGTTGGGAAGGATGACTGTCATCAACTTCAGATCTAAAATTCTTCTATCAGATATTCAAATTACAGACTCCCTGTGCCCATCACTGTGGAGGTAGAGCCTGTGTTACAAAAGAGTTCATATAACAAGATTTCCTGTGAGACAGCCAAATCTCTGTCTGTAATTACAAATCTGTTAAATTAAATAGAGGAAATGGTGAGTTTTAAACAAGAGCAAAATTTTTGCCCCAGAAAGGAGCAGTCAGTTAGGGGTAGTCAACCTCATACTAGAGGAGCTTACTCAGCCAGAGACCTCATCTATCATGGGTTTGTCTTCACACCCTTTTGATACAATTATAAAAGACAAAACCAAAACAAACAAACAAAAATGCAAACAAATAAATGAAAAACAAACCAAACCCAACCCAACAGAACCATAACCACTTGGACAATGAATTATGTCATTTTCTGATGTATCATATATGGAATTACAGTACTGTCTGCTCTGATCCTGGTGGTGGCTCTAAACGGGAAGATTTCTGGTCCTGTCTCATGTTCCTCACTCGTGTCAGCACAGCATCTCACAGGCCTTCAGGGATGTCAGGGGCCCTGATTAAATCACTTAAAGGGGCTAAGAAGTAGCCCTCAATCATTCTTCTCCATGGGAGAAGTGCTGTGCTGAAGACCTGTGCCAAGCTAATTATCACTTGAGGTTGAGTAGCCCAGTAAAACCTGAAATAGGGTTATATGGTTAAAGCAGTCTTTCCATACAGTTAAGAATGAAAACCATCAGTGTGTTCAGACAAAGCAAATAGGTCAAGAAATGGTTGGGAAGCAGTGGTTGAAGGTGTGCGTTTGGAGAAGAGGCAAAAAGAAGACAGGTGAGAAGTGGGCAAGCAACTTGTATTCATGTGATTAGTTTCTTCATGCTCTCCACCACATGCCCTATCACCACTGAGGCTGTGTCCTGCATTTCATTCTTCCCCTCTACTCTCATCAGGATTCAAAGCTTTTGATCAGAACTATCCCCTGTCTCCTTGTTATCCTGCAGATGAAACCTGTGATATCCTCATGGGAACAAAAAGCCAAAACCAGAAAAAGAGGTACCACCAGCAGCAGGCTTATCTCCCACTGACTCCCTAGTGTTGCCAACCCTTCCATGTCCTTTTCCATGCTCCCTTCATACCACTTGGTAAAGCTGGCTCTTAGCAGAATTAGACCACCTAATCTGCGCAGATGGTGATGTACAGATAGGATAGTACAGCAAGCCCCAAGACTGATAAACTCTCCAGCACACATGGCTGTTCACTTCGCAGCGTGGCTCCCCTCTGTTTAACCGAAAGCCATACTCCCCATTCTCCTTCCCACCCTGCCCCTTTATTTGCCCTTGTCTGTTACCTTTATTTTAGCCCCTGGGATTCTCTTCTCACCTCCCACTGCAGTGCAATATTTTTTCATGAGCTTTGGCAAGTTCCCAGCCACTCAAATTACTCCCTGTACTTATCTCATGTACTTTCCATCTTCTCTTACCATCTTTCATCACACAATTTTTAATTGGTGACTATCATTAGTTCCAGGCCACATATGCATGCAAGATGCATGCGTTCAGTTTTCACTAGTGTCATGGGTTCAGCAGCAGCAGTCATTTTTCTCCTCCTTGGTAGCTGGTGTAGCGCTGTGTTTTTGATTTTGGGCCTGGGAACAGTGCTGATAACACCAGTGTTTCGGTTACTGCTTAGTGATGTTTTGGTCTGGCCAAGGACTTTCTGAGTTTCATGCTCTGCCAGGGAGGAGGGGAGCCGGGAGAAAGCAGAGACAGGACACCGGACCCAAACTGACCAAAGAGGTTATTCCATACCACAGCACGTCATGCCCAAGATGGAGGACGGAGAGCAGAGACCCAGAAGGGTGGGGGGTGCACTGCGTGGTCGGGCTTGGTTTTAGGTGGTGAGAAATTGTATTCTTTCCTTGTATTTGCCTTGTCATTATTATTATTGGTGGTAGCAGTAGTGATTTGTGTTATACTTTGGTTACTAAACTGTTCTTATTTCAACCTGTGGGAGTTGTATTCTTTTCTATTCTCCTTCCCATCCCTCCGGGAGTGGGGGGCAAGAAAGAGAGGGGAGTGATTGAGAGAGAGTCTGCGTGAGTTAGGCTTAAACCACAACAGTTCTTTTTGGCGCCCAACGTGGGGCTCGAAGGGTTGAGATAACGACAAGAATAATAGCCACTTGTCACAATGCTGATTTATTGGCTCTCAAAGTTGTTGCGTTCATGGTTTCAGCCTGTTGTACCTTACTTACAGCCGGTATTTGTTATCTTAGCATGTTTCAGATATGGGTTTTGGGTTAAGGTTCTTGTTTCATTGTACTTTATTGGAATGGCTTGTGATACGGGCGGGCTCCAGAAGCCGTGGGGGCGAATGTGTACCTGGCAGTTCGGCTGCTCTTCACCGTCCTGGCGAGGCTGTGGAGAGCCGAGGGGGGGCTGCCTCGGGAGCCGCCGGCTGCCGAAACGGCCCGGGGGAGCGGACCCGGGGAGCAGGAGCTGAGCCCCCCCACCGAGCCCAGCCCGACGGCTGCCGAGCAGAGGAAGGAGGCAGCAGAAGGGGTGAGCCCCCCAACTGAGCCCAGCCCGGCCGCTGCCGAGCCGCGGGAGGGGGAGGCTACTGAGCGGCAGGAGGAGATGGCAGAGAAGCCGGGCCCCGAGGCTGAACAGAGTCCCGCGGCCGAGCCCAGCCCCGCGGTAGCCGAGAGCATTCCCCAGCAGCCGCCCGCAGAGCCCCGCAAGCCCGACCCTCAGGAGGGTGCAGGAGACCCCGCAGCACTTCTCAGCAAGGCAGAGGAGGAAGACCTGCACTCAGACAAAGAGCAGCTGGTGGTGAGAGAGCCGGCAAGCACAGCAGCTACACCAGCCCCAGTGACAAGCACAGCAGCCTCATTTGAGAGCTCTGAAGGGTTTGAATGGCCTTTGGGTACCCTTGAGACCTGCCTGCTGATTGTGATGGGGATCAGCATGGTGGCATGCATACACAGTGTGTTTTACCCACAACCATTTTGTCTGGTCCTGAAAGTTAAGCAGAGTGGGGTGTGGGCATTGTCTGGGGTTAGTCTGCAATCTAGGATGACTAAGAGATTTTCCCTGCAGCTGGACAGTCATGAGTGGCAGGGTGTGTGGGACTGTATGGGCAAGTATCTTGTCCACAGGGCCCCTCCAGTGCTTTGGAAGCATTGGAGATGGAAGGCAGCTGTATGGAGTCCCCAGTGACAAGCTGCAGAAACTGCTGGAGGGGTGGATGAAGTATTTTGAGCCTGATGGGCCCATGACACCTCAGGCCACCAGGGCAGAGATGCAGCATACAGATGGACTTATGATCGAGGGGTGGACTTAGCAATGGACACTGTGGCCCAGGTTATTGACGAGTGTGAACACTGCACACAGCCTCTCCTGCTCTGAAAGGCTGTTACAGGAGATGGAGCTTGACATCATGGACTGAATGGACTCAGCAGCTTTATAGGGATTGGTCTATGCACTGAGGGATGATCTCTCTCCCTCTCTCTGTGTGTGGATGTATGCATATATATATACATGTGATGGTATATTGACAATGTGGAATCTGAGCATAACGTGAATGGTATGGAATAAGGGGTGGATAATGTCATGGGTTCAGCAGCAACAGTCATTTTTCTCCTCCTTGGTAGCTGGTGTAGCGCTGTGTTTTTTGATTTTGGGCCTGGGAACAGCGCTGATAACACCAGTGTTTTGGTTACTGCTTAGTGATGTTTTGGTCTGGCCAAGGACTTTCTGAGTTTCATGCTCTGCCAGGGAGGAGGGGAGCCGGGAGGAAGCAGAGACAGGACACCTGACCCAAACTGACCAAAGAGGTTATTCCATACCACAGCACGTCATGCCCAAGATGGAGGACAGAGAGGAGAGACCCAGAAGGGTGGGGGGTGCACTGCATGGTCGGGTTTGGTTTTAGGTGGTGAGAAATTGTATTCTTTCCTTGTATTTGCCTTGTCATTATTATTATTGGTGGTAGCGGTAGTGATTTGTGTTATACTTTAGTTACTAAACTGTTCTTATCTCAACCGGTGGGAGTTGCATTCTTTTCGATTCTCCTTCCCATCCCTCCGGGAGTGGGGGGCAAGAAAGAGGGGGGAGTGAGTGAGCAAAACTGCGTGAGTTATAGAGGCTTAAACCACGACAACTAGTTATCTGCTAAAGCCTGGTCTGGATATCTCCAGTCTTCACCACCTAATCTATGTCAGGCTGCAAAAACCTTGTGTCAGACTTCAGTCTTTCACTGGTTCTTTAATGGTCTGCAGGCAACTCTGCCTTAAGCTAGCTGTTTATTAGCCACACTCTCAAGCTTGCCATTGCTTCCATTGCACAGTAATAATAAACAGCCTTCAGGATTTTGGTGCCTGCATGGCACTGTATTAGCCTGAAAATAAGCTAGTGGGAGACTCCCAGAAAGCAGATCAGTTTCCTTCTCATTCGAACTTACATGTCACTGTGGTCTCACTGAATTTAATTTGGGCTTCATTTGCTTCAGGTGCAATTTTCTAATGTTACTTATTTTAAAATAAGTGGTTTCATTTTTGAGCTGCAACAATTGAAGCATATCGTAAATATACATTGGTAATGCAAAAATTACCTCTTCTATTCTTCATTATCTATCATCTGTCATCTATCTATCTATCTATCTATCTATCATGTTGCAGCAAATAACATATAAGCATCTTCATTATTTCAGTTCCTAAACCCATTTCTAATCTTTTATCATTCTGATCATCTATCTACATCCTCATTTTGGGCTAGACACTACTTAATATCAGACAAAAAGAACTGAAGTATAACAATATCCAGTGAAATTAGTAAGATTTTTAGAAAAATGAGTGGGGTTCAATAGCACTTGAGAGTTTCCATCATAAACCATGGCCTGCTTGTCAAAACTGGAAACGAGTCATTGGACAAACAGGAAAAAGGCCAGTACCTGCCCTCTCAAAATGAAACCTAAGGATGGCATTAATCTTCTCTAACTTTAGTTGTCTGAAAGCTAAGTCTTACACTAACCTAATATGAGAGGTTCATTCAATTCTAAAAGTGATGGCTAAGTAGACATTAATTAACTGTGAGGTACCACATGAGTCACTCTCTTTCCCATGGATAATAGATGACTAGATGACTACCCTGAACAAGGTACTCAAGACCAAGATGGGTAAAGTTAGATGAACAGTATCTCAAGAGCCTAGGCATCTGGAATCCTTATCCATCACTGGTTATTATTTTCATAATGTTCCATCTGTGGAATTTAGTGTTTCCCATAATTCAGTATCAAGAGAGTACTCATGAAAGCTCTCTGATAATCAGCTTTCTCCTGCTGGTTGAGCAACAGAGCAATACAAATTGGAGGAGCTCCTGATAAACAATACTTCTAGTTACTTAGTTCATCCAGCTCCTGAACGGTGGCATATTAATAAACAAGATTTTATTTTAAAACCAAAATCTACTTGTTTGCCCTCTAACTCTAAGCATCAACACACTTTATAGCTATAGTACTCTGCAATGTAAGGGCAACTGTGCACTGCAGAACAGTGGCCATTGGCTTTGGTTGTTTCACATACATACATATTCACAGTGACTTCTCTAGCCAGTAGTGAAAGCACCTGCCATCCACTCAGGAAATGACATTCGACCAGCTTTAGATTCCCTAACAAGCAATTCGGGTTTTCTGATATTGACAGAGTTTGTTATTTCATTTGTTACAGAGTTTCTTTGTCAGCAAAGAAACAAAATGTTACTGTACAGTACATTCACCTAAATACCATTTACTTCCATCTGTTTTAGTCCATTTTTTGAATGTTCTGTAAAAGAAGGTTAAGCAAGAGGAGCAGAACTTTAACCTGAGGGCATTATAAAATATTATATAAAAGATAGATATGGACTTGTCAGAGTGAATTAAGTAACTGCATTGAAGTTAGAAGGCTCAGCTGAGTTGATAGCCAACCCACACAGTAATGAATCATTTTTGCCCCATCACCAATGTAAGCACGTACGTAAGGCCTGTGGAAAGTGTGTCATACACATCTAGCCAATGGGTACAGCTCTACTTCTGAAGAGAATAAAGTTACTCACCGCACTTAGCTTCTCCTGAGACTCCAATACCCCCTGCCCACAATACCACATTGGCATTTCACAAGCAGGAAGAAGTTACTTTTGTTCTGCTTGGCCACCTCGCTTATGCATAAGTGCAACAGCCAGAGAAAGTAAAAAGAATATGCAGGGTTGTGGCTTCCAATTGAAATGCCTCTGCTTTACACTATTGCCAATTCCAGTGAGTTATTATTTAATATATAGAGTAGAAAAATGAAACCGCATTTAATGAGCATGCAGAGTGCAGCAGAACCTCAGGGATCTGGACATAAGCAAACACAATATGTGGTTGCCAAAGTGCTTATGAACACAAAAAACAAACCAGTGCCTTAGTCAACAGGGAAGGCTTTCTTCAATTGTCCACACAGAGACATCTAATGTCATTTAGGATGTGACAGGGCACCTGTGCAGCCATGAAGGCTGGCACAGGACCTGGAAAAGGCAGCAGTGAGTCAGAAGACTTTGCAGCATCTCAAATTCTACTAGCTGTTGATGTTTAGGAAGCTAAACTGATTCCTAATAGTAAGTGGTGCCTCCTCCTATAAACCAGTATATCAATTTCCAGTGATTTATCTTCAGGCAGCTGAAAACAGAAACCAAACCCTAAATGACATGCCCCATATGCCTCTATTAGGCCTGATCCTTCTGTCCCCAGGTATGAGTCTTTTCCAGCAGTCATGACACATTTGTACAGAATTGGCATATAGGACCCATGCACTGCTGGCAAAGCAGCTGGAGGTCAAAGGTAATTCCAGGTTTCCCTAGAAACCTGCTTGGAAATAACTGAACAATTTTAGTTGTCTAAATACTCATTATAACCAATAAATGAACCAATAATAATAATCACTGAATAAACAGCACAGTAAATGTAGGCTACAGAAGAATTTAATGATGCCTGCGGTAGGGTGAGCTTCTCTGCTTTTTGAGCTTCTTGGATTGCTGTGGGAGCTCAGACTCATAACTTGTCTGTAGACACATACATTTAGATCTCTGCCTTTGGGCCTGTGTCCTACTTAATTTCTGTGTTGCACTTCCCCACATACAAACGAAGATAGCAACACTTGCCCTTTATCAGTGGTACTGTGGGAAAGACTTGTGAGACCTCACTTGGAGTATTGTGCATAGTTCTGGTGTCCTCAACATAAAAAGGACATGGAACTATTGGAACAGGTCCAGAGGAGGGCCACGAGGATGATCAGGGGACTGGAGCACCTCCTATATGAAGATAGGCTGAGAAAGTTGGGGCTGTTCAGCCTGGAGAAGAGAAGGCTGCGTGGAGACCTCAGAGCAGCCTTCCAGTATCTGAAGGGGGGCTATAAGGATGCTGGGGAGGGACTCTCCTTTAGGGACTGTAGTGATCTGACAAGGGGTAAGGGGTTCAAACTTAAACAGGGGAAGTTTAGATTGGATATATGGAGGAAGTTCTTTACTGTAAGGGTGGTGAGGCACTGGAATGGGTTGCCTAGGGAAGCTGTGAATGCTCCGTCTCTGGCGGTGCTCAAGTCCATGTTGGACAGAGCCTTGGGTGGCATGGTTTAGTGTGAGGTGTCCCTGCCCATGTCAGGGGGGTTGGAACTAGATGATCTTAAGGTCCTTTCCAACCCTAACTATTCTATGATTCTAGGATTCATTAGCACATCAGAAGTATTGCTGTAGTGGTAGAATGACTGTAGCCCCATGAGCAGCTGAAGAATGTAATTAATCTAAGCAGCTTGTATTTGGTAAGTTCACTGTTCAAGAGTCATCACAGGATGAGGTACCTACAAATATCTGTAATGTAACAAAGTCACTGGAATCCATTTCTTGGGATTGAATGAGACTAGGGATAGATCAGATCCAGTCTTCTGTTTTCAATTTCCCATTTCCTGAAATCACCAGGCCTTGGCCAGCTGACCTGCGAAAGTCTGCACAGTCACAACCCCCTATCCTAACCCACTACTATGACTTGTGACCAGTTGGATTATACTTCCCATGTAATCACAGCATGCAGCTGGAGAAAATTTTTCCAGGTTTTTGTGGGTGTGAAGTATAACCAGGGTTTTTTTCTTCATTCAGAACACTATTCAGTAAGTTTCTTTGCTGAATGATTCTCTACATTTATCACAACATCATTGCCCAGTCCCTTAAATTAAAGGAGGAAATAGGACATGAAAATTTGATATAATGGGAAGATTAAATACTTTCCTTCCTAATTGCACTTCCGTCATCTTCTGCTGCAAGACTCTTGTTGTTTCCTGATATTGTTAAAATGACATGACAATTTTCTTAACCTGGTTCTCAGGCAATCTCCTTTTGATATCTTGTAGCTGTTTTTCTGTCTCGGTATGACAAGAAAGAGAAAGAGAGAAAAAATCACCACAGGAAGACTCATGCAGCCTGAAAATTGGTTTTTCATTCAACGGAGACAAAACTTTCCACATTCATAGTCACAGAATGATTTGGGTTAGTAGCAACTTTTGAAAGTCATCTAGCCCAACCCCCTGCAATGAGCACACTGGGACATTTTCAACTGGACCAGATTGCTCAAAGCTCTGTCCAGCCTGCCCTTGAAAGTTTCCAGGGATGGGGCATCTACCACTTCTCTGGGCAACTTGTGCCGTTGTGACACCACCCTCATCGTGAAGAATTTCTTCCTTATATCTAGTCTGAATCTATCCTTTTTTAGTTTAAAATTGTTGTTCCTTGTCCTATCGCAAAAGGCGCTGTCAAAAAGTCTGTCCCCATCTTTCTTATAAACCCCCTTTAGGCACTGGAAGCTGCTCTCAGATCTCCTCGGAGCCTTCTCTTCTCCAGGCTGAACAACTCCAGCTCTTTCAGCCTGTCTCCAGAGCAGAGGTGCTCCGGCCCTCTGATCATATTTGTGGCCTCCTTTGGACTTGCTTCAACAGGTCCTTCTTATGTTGGGGTCCCTAGGGCTGGACACAGTACTGCAGGTACCAGAGCAGAATCACCTCCTTTCACCTACGATGATCACGTTACAAGGTCTGAGTGTCCAGACACACACAAAGAGGGTTCCGTGCATTATCTAGTCAGACTGCAACCATATGGCTTCATACAGGCTGTATGGTATTTTTAGATTAAGCTTGAAGAGAGATATTTGGCTTGCATTAATAATGTTGCAATTAGCCAAAATTTTAATTGGAAAAGGGTCCTCTTTGGAAGGAACAAGAGAACACAGTCAAATTAAGAATTAACTGGTCTGAGAATACGGACAGCTGGAATCTCTCCCTAACTCCTCCTTTATAGTTATAAGCAGAGAGTTTTGTTGTCTGTGGTCAGCAGAAACCCAAGACACCATAGACATGACTCAATATTTCCTCTATCTGAAAGGAATAATGACCCAGTGCTTCAAGTATTAAAATAAGAATAAACTCTTAGGGATAAGGTATAACCATGATGACTAACATTTAGTACTGTGTAATAGCTTAGGCATCCTGATTCTGGATCTGAATCATACCCTAGAAGTGTCTCAATATTGACCATGGAGATAAAGCAGGGTGACTAACTCAGATATGAATGTCTGCAATTCAGGCACTTGGTCAGATGAGTCCTGCCTCGACAGGCCAGAGGAATCACAGAATCATAGAATAAGTTGTTGGGTTGGAAAGGACTTTATGATCATTTAGTTCCAACCCCCTGCCATGGGCAAGGACACCTCGTGCTAAACCATGCCACCAAAGGCCCTGTCCAACCTGGCCTTCAACATCGCTAGCAATGGAGCATTCACAACTTCCCTGGGCAACCCATTCCAGTGCCTCACCACCCTTACAGTCAAGAATTTTTTCCTTATATCCAATCTAAACCTCCCCTGTTTAAGTTTGAACCCATCACCCCTTGTCCTATCACTACAGTCACTAATGAAGAGTCCCTCCCCAACATCCCTATAGTGCCCCTTCAGATACTGGAAGGCTGCTCTGAGGTCTAAGAGTTTGCACTCCAAGCACAGGGCAAGAAAACAACCAGGAGGGAGTATAAGTATGTCATGTTCACATGGGGGATTACAGACAGACTTAGTGAATTCAGTAAAGTGATACTGAGGAAGACCCTTAACAAAATCATTCTTTGAAGCAAAAGATTTTGAGGGGTGTTTGGTCACAGAGTTGACAGCACTAATCATGTTCTCACACTTACCAAAGAAATGTGTAAATTATGCCTTATATTTAAGTTAAATTAGACCACACTTTGGCTGTATATGCACTTCTAGACCAAGTGGTAAATATTCATCATTGCTTTTTGACTTTGTTGGCGTATCTTTTCTACATAGGCATATCAACAGAGCCATAAAGTCTGTGTTGTAGTCAGCTATTCATTGGCATGCTCCCTTTTGAAAATGCTGTAATACTAATGAAATATACCAAATCAAGCCAAAGAAAAAAGTTACAATGATATTTTTGTGCCAGCATCGATGATCTGCCTCTTCCAGGTTTCAGTGGGTTTTCATCTACTCTGACATTATCTCTTTGTAGTAAGTAATTGTTAATGAAGTCTGGGAGATTATTTGTAATGTTGCATCAGCTGATCATGTCCTGTGGCTCCATTCCTGCCAACAAAAAATGAAATCCACAGACAGTTCTGTCCCACACACTCTGACCTCTCAAAGGACGCAGATGAGTCATAAGCTGATGATGCCTTGCTTTTGAACTGGCTATTGTTATAGCAATTGAACAGTAGATTTTGGATATTTTCCATCAGAATGAATATGTACTGGCACCTATTTCTCTTAAACCTTTATTTCTGACAAAATAATCACTGATTTTAGCTACTGTTCTGGAACATGTATTAGTTTTACATGTAAAACTAATACATGTATTATGTACAAGAATCACAGACTTTAGGAGAAATTGTTGTCTTGCTCATAGGAAGGTGAAACATGACTAAGCTCCTCTTTAGTCCAGGAGTTAATACCTGCACATATTAAAGCTATATCTCTTTGTTTAGGAACATGTACTACTCTTTTTGGTGTATGCTATATCTCTGCTGTTCTTTCACTGGGCTTTATAAATGTCCTACACTTTCTTGGAGGGGATATATACAATTGCCTCTATTCCATAATCTGGAATTTCACAGTGACATATGGATCTGCTACCTTGCCATGTTAGAACAAATAAAAAATTACTGCAAACAGCACCAAGTGACTTTTCCAGAGCTATATATGATTTTTCTTATACAATCTCATCTCCTGGATGTGTCTTAGTGCTCAGGAAGTATTTCTGTATTGTAGAATGTCGATTTAATTTTTATTTGGCTTGGATTAGTCAGACTTGTTTTCACTCTATTTCTTTGCAACAGAGTAGGTCACGGACCTCCATTTATGTCATACCCCTCCACAGTGTCATAAAAGAAGTTGCTTGCCCAAAAACAAGTGGAGAAACAAAGAGGGCAAGATGTTCCAAAATAATAATGGAGGAAGGAGGAGAGCAAGAGTCAAAGGCACGAAGCACTTTTTAAAACTCTGTCTTCTACTCTTATTTACTTCTCCAAATAGTAAACTATGGGAGAATGGTGTACGTGGATTCAACACAAAGAACGTACCAAATTTCATATGTAGAATATACACACATAGGTAGCTTATAGAGCTTATAAAGCTCTATGTAAATGAATGCTTATAGTCAACTGGACAATGGCCTCTAGCCTGAGACTTACTTATTCTGATATTTATTTCTATTTTATTGAAAATTTCATGAAAGTGTTAAATGAGCTATCTTTGGACTGTCATTATTAATAACGCAAAACAAAGGTAAGATGATGTATAAATCTCTGGTAATGTTCTTCATGCATTTGCTGCCCTCCTGCAATACCTTGAAGTTGCAAAGACAACTCTGAATTACCTACAATAACTGGAGAAAAGGGAAACTGGAGGGAAACAAGGCATCAGTCCAGGGTGGATATCATTCAGAAGCAATTTTAAGCAACAAATACGCGTACCTCAGCATTTTGCTAAGGGCACCAGTCCACTCAGCTGTAGGTTATTTCTCACCACTTTTATCTTCAAGCTCTAACTTGAGAAAGACTTCGAGCACGCTAAACATGCTGCAGGTATTTCCCCTGTGCTACTAACCATTCCATCAGCAAATACTAGATATCAAGTGGCTCTGCTGGGATAAATTAATCATATATTGCTGAAATCTGGCAATGTGCTTTTGATTTGAGGCCTTCAAACTTTTGGCAGAACTCAACGACCTTGCAGTGCAGTGAGCAATGCGCCATAGCACATGAAGGAAGTGACACAAGGCCTCATTCTGCTGCTTCTGAACAAGTCACAGAAAAGAGATACAAGTAGCTATATTTTGACTGAGGTGAACTCTGGTCTATTACACGTAATCTGGTTGGCTGTAGAGTACATGCTTATGCAAGAGAGAACAGGATTCACACAACTGAATGGCTCCATAACCTCAATATTACTTTGTAATCTGTTATTGCTTAAAATGCCTTACATACAGACATATTTTATGTATACTTAACCTAATTTTTACTAGGTAGCAGAGGACATGGCTCACCTCAGGTTGCTTTTCTGGGTGAGTTTTGCTGCAGTTTCTCATTGTTTCTCCTTGTTTCTTCAGTCATTAATGGCATTTCGCATCAATTAAACTTTGCTAGAAGTCATGGCTCCATCTTTGGGTGTTCCCAACCCCTGCATTTGGAACAGTTGTGAAGGAAGATCAAAGATTGCATAAAATGCCTTTCCAGTTCCTCTCCCTCCAGTCCTGGATGCATTTGAATTGCAATAATGTAGTTCTCATAGCAACTATTTTTGGAAAGTTCCCTCAAAGCGGTACCTATGGTGTGGATGTGACTCCTTAAGACAGCATGACACCCTCTCTCATCCCAAGCAGTTTTGCAGAACTGCTTTCCTGCCAGGCAGTGAAGTTCTCAAATACTCTCATTCAGGAAGGGTCACCTCATATTTTCATGCTGAAACTTAATGCTATCTGGAAATGATATAATTTCCCAGGCCAACCTGTATGTGTCTTCAGCTAAATGTTTTTATGGACCTGTAGCTGGGTATGCTGCTGCCTTTGTGAGTCTATTTCACTGCTCCTATGTTCTTTTCCTACTGTTTGTAGTAACTGCTCCTGTGAAGCTTGTGCTTCTCAGAATTGTTTTGGGGCTGCTCCTTTATTTGCTGCCATTCTGCAGTTGCACTTTCTCCTTTGTAAAATTCCTTTTTTCTCCCTAATTTCAGCTTCTGATGGGGCCTAGGCATATATTTTTCCTCTTCAGTTTTGTACATGAAAGTGATCATTACCCTTTGTTCTTCCAAAATCTTTCTGCCTGCAGTTGGATACAAGCAATGCTATGACCTCTCCAAACCTTTGCATTTTAGTTGATGCAAATATTATGGAGAAAGGTAGGTAGATAGATAATCCCCAATAAGTGATCTTAAAACAAGCTGTGATTCATTCATCCTGACTAAGCACTGACATTACCCTTCTGCAACCTGTGCTGAGACAAGTGGAAGCAGGTTTGGTGTCTGCAGTTCCTGGGACTTTGCTTCCATGTCTTACCCCACAAGAAAATCTGGAAAAGCAAGGGAAGATGAGAAAAACTGAATTATGAAAGAGGCTTTTAGCAAGCTCATTTAACTGTGAACTCAGCCCTGCAGTGACTGCTGGGTCAGACTAGGCGATCTCCAGAGGTCTTCTGCAACCTAAAATGTTCTATTGTTCTGTGTGTCATGACATCAAGCTTTTAGCTGAATAGATCATTTTGAAGCACTGAGATCAAGTTTACTGTTAACGATTCCAGTCTACAGATGAACTAAACTCTCAGTGAACAAATTTTCAGTTTTCTGGGGAAAATGGGCGTTTCTAAAGTGTAATTTACTTCATCTTTAAAAGACGATTTTAGAATAATGATCACCCAGGCTGTAAAGTACAGCCATTTCTCAGCCTTCACCCCATGTTGTTTTGTGAGTACAAGCATGAGTACAAAATCAGTGCAAAGTTTGACTCTACAACTGGGAGGTGTAATCATTGTTTTACTATTCCCATTGCAAAAAGGTATGCTAATGTGCAGAAAAAGACACCAGCAATGCTTTATGACTTAGTAAAAGAAGAAAAAGAAGAGGACCATCAGGCAGTCTTAGGTGATAAGTACATAATTCAGAAGTATGGACAGAAATACTATGCAAAGTGAACATCACCTGGATACCTTCTTTTCAGTTCTTCAGGCAATGCAAACTAGCACAGGTTCTGAACTTGTGATACCTTACAAACAGGGAACATATCAGTGGCGGAGCCAAACTTGTGTGGTTTGGCTCTATTTCCCAGTTTCACAAGCCCAATTGTAGTCACTGGTATATCTTCTTAGCTTAAGGGAGAAATCCAGATAATTCGCTACCACATTGAGGTCCCCTCTTCATGGTTTCAGCACTCAGAGGATATATGGTCCATAGACCAGGCAGTTCCTGAGGTGTGCTGTTGAAATGGGGTCAGTTGGTGGCTGAGTGTTTAAGTGTGTTAACATTAGGTTGACACAGGCAACAGAAAAGGGCTGTAGCAATCTAATGGCTGTTTTAACCAGGCAAGATTAAATGTGGCAACACTTAAACTGCTGTCAATTTAATTATCCAAGCAGAACTTTAAAAGCTAACACAGTAACAAATAGCATATTGTCACCCCACTTCTGTTCAGGGCATCAGTAATCTCCTAGAAGATGTGCCAGAACTTTGAAATAAAGCAGCAAAAGAACTTTTTATTTCTTTTGATTTTGAGTAGACAGTTCCTATGCTGAAAAAATAAATGGAGAAACACCAAGTCCTATTTCAGTTCTTCCTGTTCTGACAAACTTTTAGTCTGTGTTCATCAGTGTAATTTCTTAGTACCTTCCCAGCTGAGGCAATTCTATCAGCTGAGGTGTGCAGACTTAATTGCTTTGTAATGCGTCATTCAGTGCTGCGCATTGGTGTCTGCTCCGTTGGAGAACACCTCGTCACAGAAATGCCCCTTGCACTGACAGCAGAAGGGGCAGCAGTGTTCCCAAAGGTCATTTGTTCCCATGGGGCACCAGTGCACAAAATAGTATTCCCGAGCTCTCTTCCATCCTGAATTATCCCACAATCCTGTGATTGCATAATGACTTTGACTTTCATCAAGCAAAAGATTGCCTGTGGTAAGATTAACTTGACATGGGGTATTTATAGAGGACAAGTAACTAGAGAAGGACAGCTTCTGTGTGTGAGCTCTCCAATTTAGCTGCACTGGCTCATGCACTTGTACATTTGCACTGACAAATGGTACTGTGTGGTGCTGTCCCTTTTAGCAGTTTAAAACACAAGCAGCTGGGAAAGCCCATACTTACTCATCTTTCTGGATATCTCCTTCCAGGAATACTGCAGAATGACCATATGTTACCCTGTCAAAAATGGCACTGCTGTTACCCATAGGAAAAGAGAAACAGTGAGGGGAATGTTCAGAGACAGATGCTGAACAAGATCTTCTTTAAGTAACCCAGGTCTCTTCTAATCTATGCTATTACCAAATACATTTTAAGCCTTTGAGATGTGGCTCATTTAAGTTATTTAACAAATTAAACAGATGCAGTTCTATCAGGCTGCTGTGTATTTTTCTAAATACATATATTTGTTTAAATTTCACCAAAATTATAAATATTTTAAATATTGCTCAGGTAATATCATGTATCTTTCACACATTGATGTATTTTCCAGTTGTAGTAAGATGATGAAGTGAAGATGCAAATGCAAGCCTTTATTTGAGCATAACAAAATGATATGAGCATTTACATAATCTAGAATCTGTTAACATTGGTTTTATATACTTAGGCCAACAATGCTGATATATAAAGAGTATCTAAACTGTGTCATGGGTTCAGCAGTAACAGTCATTTTTCTCCTTCTTGGTAGCTGGTGCAGCGCTGTGTTTTTGATTTTGGGCCTGGGAACAGCGCTGATAACACCAGTGTTTTCAGTTACTGCTTAGTAATGTTTTGGTCTGACCAAGGACTTTCTGAGTCTCATGCTCTGCCAGGGAGGAGGGGAATCCGGGAGGAAGCAGAGACAGGACACCTGACCCAAACTGACCAAAGAGGTATTCCATGCCACAGCACGTCTTGCCCAGGATGTAAAAACAGGGGGCAGGGACCCAGAAGGTGGGGGGGTTCATTGCTGGGTCGGGCTTGGTATTGGGTGGTGAGCAGTTGTATTTTTTTCCTTGTATTTCCCTTGTCATTATTATTATTGGTGGTAGCAGCAGTGGTGTGTGTTATACCTTAGTTACTGAACTGTTCTTATCTCAACCTGTGGGAGTTGCATTCTTTCGATTCTCTTCCCCATTCCCCCCGGGAGCTGGGGGAAGAAAGAGGGGGAGTGAGTGTGCAAACTGCGTGGCTGAGAGGCTTAAACCGTGACAAACTGTAATACACCTTATTGTAAGTGAAGGGTTGTAGCTTTTTAGTGATACTTGTCATTAATACAATGGAGATATATATTTTCTGTCAGCATCATTACACCTATGGAAGAACTACAAAACTAACTGAAGAAATCTCTGGATCAGAGATCCCATTTTTCTTAATGGGAACATTCACCTCCTTGGCATCTGCTGGAAAAGTAATGAAATGGGATACAAGAAATAAAGATTTCTGAAGGGTGCCAGGTTGCTGGATGAGTCACCTAGGATGATGAGCAACCAGATCTGCTATTCACTATCAAGGAAGAATTGGCTGGGGATGTGATACTCATTGGCAATCCTGGCTATAGTGACAATGAGGCACTGGAACAGTTTTGGTGAGGCACTGGAACAGGTTGCCCAAAGAAGTGGTAGATGCTCCATCCCTGGCAGTGTTCAAGGTCAGTTTGGACAGAGCCTTGGGTGGCATGGCCAAGGGTGAGGCATGTCTGCCCCTGGCAGGGGGTTGGAACTTGATAATCTTAAGGTCCTTTCCAACCCTAACTATTCTATGATTCTATGATTCTAGGAAATAGTGGGTTTCAAGGGCTTGAGGGGACTGAGGAAGGTTAAGAGCTGAATACAGAGCCTGGACTTTGGACAAGCAGACTTCAGTCTGTCCAGAAAGGTGGGAGGTGGGATCCCATGGGAGACAGCACTGAAGGGAAAAGATGCTCAGGGAAGCTGCCAGGTCTCTAAATAGAAATGTAGATAAACTGGATGAACTCCATTCATTTAGGGCCACTAAAATGGTCAGGAGGAGACGGAGCACTTGACCTGTGAGGAGAGGCTGAGGAAGCTGGGCTTGTTCCAGATGGATAAGAAACAGCTTCATGGCAGCCTAGCAGCAGCCTCCCAGTACCTGTGAGTAGGTTTTCAAGATGGAGCCAGGTTTTTCACAGCTGTGTATGGAGTGAGGACAAGAACAATGGTCATAAACTGTAAGAGGAGAGGTTCCAACTGGATACAATAAGATCTTCAACTTTTGGACAGTCAGGTACTGGAAATGGTGGTCAATAAAGGTTAAAGGACTATCTATCCTTGATGGTTTTTCAAGATCCAACTGGAAAAAAAACTGAAAAACTTAAATAACTCTGTCTGGTACGTTAGCTGACCCTGCTGTAGGCAAGGGGGAGACTAGTGATCACCTGCGGTTCCTCCCAACCAGAATAATTTTGTAATTCTTTTGCTGCTGTCATGTTTTCTTGCAGTCTCTGTCAAACTCGCAGAGCTATGGCGCACACTTCCATGGGATAATCCACTACCGACAGCAGAAGTTCTGAAAGTTTCTGAAATAGGTATACCATAGAAAACCATTGTACTGAAGACGAAAAATATAGAGATTGTTGTGATTGCGTTAGAGGTCTTTAAGGACTTTAAAATCAATACAGAATCACACAAAGTGGGGACTGGAGAGCATGACTGTGGGAAGGGATGAAGAATGCCATAAGCTTATATAATACTACAAATCAAAAAAAGCCAAAACAAACACCCTAAAAAAAAAAAAACCCAGAAAAAATCAGCTTCACTTAGTGGGTTATGTAAAAGTAATAACAAAAGGCTCTTACAAATGTTTGAAATACCAAAAATAAAGGAGACCATGGGCCTAGTAAAACCTATTATTATTTGCAGAGAAAATAATAGATGATACAGAGAAGGCTGTAGTATTCAGAAGCTTCTTAGATTTTTGTTTGGGGAAAAATGCTTACTAATGATTCATATGAATTTCAACAAAGAGATAAGAATGTGGGCTAGAATGCAGAAAGAATACATTAAATAACGAATTTGAGTGGGCAAGGCCTGATGGGACTCACAACAGAAATTATACCAAGCCTGCCTTCTCTGAACCAATTTTTCCTAAGAAACAGAGTGGAGCAAACCCAGCACCTATGTCATATAAAGGGAAAGGACACACGCATAAATAAAAGACCCATCATTTAGAAACCGTTTTTGAAACATCTGGCAGTCTGAGCTGCACTTGTGTAAGTTGATAATGCCTGACACTGATGGGATCACAGAAGTAAAGAATCAGCCAAGCAGTATTACTCATAACTTGAGGTCTGTTTAAAAGCAACCTATGGGAAAAAAAGTTTATTGAATTTAGCTTTTTTATAAGCCAGGCCAATTCCTTTTATATTTAATTTGAAAGACAGTTTATGAAAAAGATGTTCACTTGTCAATTATGAAACCTGGTTTTAATATAATTTTCTATAGACCTGCAGGTTCAAAAACAGGCCACAGCTATATTTCAGTTTAATGAGCTAATATGAAATATCTGCATCTTAGTATACCTCAAGTTTATAAACGTTCTGCACAAGGTACATTTTTTTCCAAAGTTCATATCAATCCTTATTTTAAATTTTGTCATTAATACATTGCTAATTTTCTCCTCTTGAGATTGCTAAAGAATATATAGAATCATGGAACAGTTACTGTTGAAAAGGACCTTAAGATCATATAATTCCAACCCCCACTTTTTATGCATCCTACTCTCAGCTGACTGCATGATTCAACATAGAATATTTCTGTTCTGTCCTGGGTTCAGCAGCAGCAGTCATTTTTCTCCCTCTTAGTAGCTGGTGCAGTGCTGTGGTTTTGACTTTCAGCCTGGGAACAACACTGATAACACCAAGGGTTTTAGCTGCTGCTCAGAAATGTTTGCTCTGACCAAGGACTTTCTGAGCCTCATGCTCTGCCAGGGAGGAGGAGAGGCCAGGAGGAAGCAGAGACAGGACACCTGACCCAAACTGACCAAAGAGGTATTCCATACCACAGCATGTCATGCCCACTATATAAACTGGGGGCAGTTACCCGGAAGTGTTCGATCACTGCTCGGGTTGGGCTGGGTATCAGTCGGTGGATGGCGAGCAGTTGTATTCTCTTCCCTTGTTATTTCCCTTATCATTATTATTGGTGGCAGCAGCAGTGGTTTTGTGTTATACCTTAGTTACCAGACTGTTATTATCTCAACCCATGGGAGTTGCATTCTTTCGATTCCCCTCCCCATCCCTCCGGGAGCAGGGGGCAGGAAGGCAGGGAGTGAGCGAGCGGCTGCGCGGTTCGGTGTTGCCGACTGGGCTTAAACCACCATAGTTCTTTGTGGCATCCAAAAGCCATTCAAAACCTTCAGAACTCTCAAATGATGCTGTAAATAGTCTGGTGGGGGGGCTGGGAAGGAACGGGAATTTCTCCTTCACAGGTTGACCACTCACGGAGGGGAAAAAAGATGTGTAATTGCTACACACTTCTATTATATACCTCCCAAAGTATAGAGGTGGAGACCACACTGGGAATGCAAGCCAGATCGGTTTCATAATCAGTGAGTTTATTGTATTACAAGTCATTACCATAAAGTACAGTGAAACAAGAACCTTAGCCCAAGCCTCCCAGCTGATAAAACAGCAAATACCGGCTGTAAGTAAGTTATGACATGCTGAAACTGTGAAATCAAGAGCAACAACTTTGAGAGCCAATAAATCAGCATTGTGATGAGTGACTATTAATCCGAAACAATGAATCCTTATCACAAGCATGATTAGACACACTCTGGTCAGATCTGTTCTTATTTCAACCCTCTGTCCTGGGTTCAGCAGTAGCAGTCATTTTTCTCCTTAGTAGCTGGTGCAGTGCTGTGGTTTTGACTTTCAGCCTGGGAACAACACTGATAACACCAAGGGTTTTAGCTGCTGCTCAGTAATGTTTACTCTGACCAAGGACTTTCTGAGTCTCATGGTCTGCCAGGGAGGAGGGGAAGCTGGGAGGAAGCAGAGACAGGACACCTGACCCAAACTGACCACGTTGGGAGCCACAAAGAACCATCATGGTTTAAGCCCAGTCGGCAATCTAGAACCACACAGCAGCTCGCTCACTCCCTTCCTTCCTCCCCCCGCTCCCAGAGGGATGGGGAGGAGAATCGAAAGAATGTAACCCCCACAGGTTGAGATAAGAACAGTCCAGTAACTAAGGTATAACACAAGCCACTACTGCTGCCACCAATAATAATAATGATAAGGGAATAACAAGGATAGAGAATATAACCACTCACCACCTGCCAACCAATACCCAACCCGACCTGAGCAGTGATCTAACCCTTCTGGGTAACTGCCCCCAGTTTATACAGTGAGCATGGCGTGCTGTGGTATGTAATACCTCTTTGGTCAGTTTGGGTCAGGTGTCCTGTCTCTGCTTCCTCCTGGCCTCTCCTCCTCCCTGGCAGAGCATGAGGCTCAGAAAGTCCTTGGTCAGAGTAAATATTACTGAGCAGCAGCTAAAACCCTTGGTGTTATCAGTGTTGTTCCCAGGCTGAAAGTCAAAACCACAGCACTGCACCAGCTACTAAGAGGGAGAAAAATGACTGCTACTGCTGAACCCAGGACACTTTAATGATCTCATAACTGATTAAATTCTGCGGCTGAGAAACATCTTGCAGCTTCCCTTATTAGAGTCCGGAAAGCACAACTCCTGGTTACCTTTTGGTGCATAAGTATGCTAGTGAACTTAGTGAGGCCCTCAATCCATTGACACATTCAGCTTCCTCAAAAAATTCTTCAGTTAAATGAAAATTTTTGGCACAATTTAGCATGGAAAAAAAACCTAGAATTAAAAAGAGCTTGAATCTGAACACTTTATTTAAGTTTCACCTTAATTTTGCTTCAGAATCAATCTTGATGAGTTCAAGAGCTAAGTCTTAAACAAAACACAGGATTCTTCATTACGGACTGTAGTGATAGGACAAGGGGCAATGGGTTCAAACTCAAACAGGGGAAGTTTAGATTAGATATAAGGAAGAAGTTCTTTACTGTAAGGGTGGTGAGGCACTGGAATGGGTTGCCCAGGGAAGTTGTGAATGTTCCATCGCTGGCGGTGTTGAAGGCCAGGTTAGTCAGAGCCTTGGGTGTCATGGTTTAGTGTGAGGTGTCCCTGCCCATGGCAGAGGGGTTGGAACTAGATGATCTTAAGGTCCTTTCCAACTGAAACTATTCTATGATTCTATGATTCTAGATTGTAAACCTATGCCATAATTTTTGTTTATTCAAGTTGTCTAGGACTGAGATATGAATACTCTAATCCTAAGCACTACAAACCCAAAATAGTGGGCAGACCACCAGCTGGTATATATTACAAGTCAACTAGCTGCAATAGTTTGCCAGCAGAAGATCTAGCATTCCTCCTGAGATAATAAAAATTAAACAAGTGGAATCATCTCATAGCTCTGAGTGTTATGTGTTAACAGCAGGTTCTGCTGTTTTGAATGCTGAGTGCTAAATGCCTTTAAAACCTCTGCAACACTATAGATTTTCATAATGCTAAAAAGTCTAGAAAAGCACACTAAGTACCAACACAGAGTTCATCAGATTAGTGTTATTTGTATGGCAGATGATAATTGCCATTTTAGATTAAATGTTAAAAGTAATCTCCTCTCATATGCCCTTGGTAAATCCCTTCCAACACTCTTTTTTTGGAGAAAAATGCTAATTGTGATTAATTATAATTTAAGAAACAGTGATTTTCAAATTGGCATTAAAATATGTGCCAATCTCTGAAGATTCCTTTTGGTTTATTGCTGTTCTTTATTTATGGCTTTATTGCAGTTTCTGGAGCTTGAATATTAGTTTTGTTTGCTGAGATATAGTAACAAAAATGCTACGAAGACCTTGAAGCACTTAGAAAGCCTAATTAAATCAACATTAAAAACAACTCCAGTGGCTAAGCCTAGTAAATACCCAGTCAATTTCATTTTTAATTTTAAGCAGTACATTAATGCAAATATCATTAGGATATTTTAAACTACCCTAAGGGAGACCTAAGGTAAGATTTTTAAGTAATTCACATAGTTCACATACAGACACCTCTGTGCAGACATCCTAATTTAAAGAACTTAATTTCAAACTGAATCCTTCATAGTTTTGTCTTAACTCTGGTGTGTACTTTGCCAAGCTTGGTGTACCCACATGCCATGGACGAGATCAGTCAACTTCAGAAAACCGTGGGATGGCCTAAAACAGTCAATGATGCTTAAAGCACAAGAAAGGAAAACTGGTAGGTGTCAAGAGGAAACAATGAGATTACACTCAGGCCCATTATATGGTATAATAAGAAGCAGTGACACTCACTGTAATGAGCAGTGGTGACTGTGGTACATGCTCACTCTCTTGATGACACTCTGAAGAAGAGAATGGGAAATACATGAACGCAGTGAGCTAGAGATCTTGAGTCGTGTCTCGCTCATCATTAACACCCCTATGAGTCATTATACAATGGCGAAGACAGTACCTGCACTTTTATTCACCAACTGCTGCAAACTGCATTGTTTAGTTGCTGTTCTGACTATAAAACTCATTTCTACTAAAAGCTATGAAAAGAAAAATAGAAAAGAAAAATGACAGTGAGAAACATTCCTGGTTTTCAAGAATAAACTGCCAGTCAGACACCCTCTTCACTGCCGTACATATCTGTCAGCTAAGTTAATTAGCAAATCATCAAAGAAAATAATTTTTCACCTTCCACATAGCTTGAATTATAACTATGATTTGACAGGACGGACTTCAGTTATATTTGTGATAAATCCAGTATGTCATGTGAGGATGTTTCCCATCATCATTTCAAGGAATAAATGTTACTGAGGCTCTAGCTGCCAAAATCACATGGACCATGGTGAAAATGGTTACTGATCTGTGCCAGGTACATACTGACAAACTATTCCTGCTCTGGTGAATCACCTGGCACATACTGCATTATTTCTGGGCATTTGGCGTACTAAAGGATTTTTGCATTGTGGGAGAGGAATAGTGTGGACCAGAGGGCATGTGAGATCTTGTGTGTTTAACTCAAATTACAAGGCTAACCTCAGTTACAGAGGATGGGATTTGATTTGATAACCCCAGTCCTGTGCTCCTATATGTATAGCGACCCATGCACACGTACTGAGCAATGTCTGGACACTGGCTATAAGCTTTTTTAAAACTTCTTTCCTAAGTTCACAGGGTACATCAGCAAAATCCCTAATAAACTCTGGAGAGACCTGAGAACTACAAACAGGCTATATGTATGAGCATGCCTGAATGCAAGACCATATGCCACCAGTCTGACAAAGATACTGTAAGGTTATATACCCTGTAAGGGTATGATAAAATAGGCATCACAGAAACATGGTAGGATGGCTCCTATGACTGGTGTATTGGAATGGAAGGTTACAGGCTCTTTAGAAAAGACAGACTCAGTAGGCAGGGAGGGGGTGTTGCTATTTATGTTAGGGATAGGCTGGAGAGTATGGAACTCTGTCTGGGGACAGGTGAGCAGTCAACAGAGAGTTTGTGGGTGAGGCTTAAAGGGAGAACAGCAATGGGAGACATTATTGTGGGAATCTGTTACAGAACACCAGAGCAAGAGGACTTGGTGGATGAAGCGCTCTATAGACAGATAGGAACAGCGTCACGCTCGCAGGCCCTTGTTCTCATGGGTGACTTCAACCACCCTGGTATCTGCTGGAGGGATGGTACGCCCTGGCACAAGCAATCCAGGAAGTTCCTCAATTGTGTGGAAGACAACTTCCTTCTGCAAGTAATAGAGGAGCCGACAAGGAGAGGTGCCATGCTTGACCTCGTCCTCACCAACAGGGAAGGGCTGGTTGGAAATGTGATGCTCCAGGGCAGCCTTGGCTGCAGCGATCATGAGATGGTTGAATTCGAGATCCTCAGGACAGTGAGAAGAGCGTGCAACAAGCTCACTGCCCTGGACTTCAAGAGAGCAGACTTTGGCCTCTTCAGGAACCTGCTCAGTAAGGTTCCATGGGACATATCCATAGAGGGCAGGGGAGCCCAAGACTCTTGGTTGATATTCAGGGATAACCTGTTGCAAGCTCAGGCACTGTGCATCCCAACTAAAAGGAAGTGCAGCAGGAGGGCCAGGAGGCCTCCTTGGATGTATAAGGAGCTGCTGAGGAAAATTCAAAGGAAAAAAGAGGCTTATAGAAGGTGGAAGCAAGGACAGGCGGCCTGGGAAGAATACAGGGATGTTGTCCGGGAAAGCTAGGGACCAGGTTAGGAAAGCTAAGGCCCACTTAGAATTAAACTTGGCAAGGGATGTGAATGATAACCGGAAGGGATTCTATAGGTACATTGCAAATAAAAGACAGGCTAGGGACAACGTGGGCCCTCTCCAGAAGCTATCAAGAGAACTGGCTACCCTGGACTTGGAGAAGGCTGAGGTTCTCAATGACTTCTGTGCCTCTGTCTTCACCGGAAAATGCTCTGACCACACCACCCAAGTCTTGGAAGGCAGACGCAGGGACTGTGAGAATGAAGACCTTGGGCCCACTGTAGGAGAGGATCTGGTTCGAGACCATCTTAGGAACCTGAACATACACAAGTCCATGGGACCTGAAGAAATCCATCCGCGGGTCCTGAAGGAGCTGGCAAATGAAGTTGCTATGCCACTGTCCATCATATTTGAAAAATCATGGCAGTCAGGTGAAGTTCCCAATGACTGGAAAAAGGGAAATATAACCCCCATTTTCAAGAAGGGGAAAATGCATGAGCTGGAACCACAAACCAGTCAGCCTCACCTCTGTGCCTGGCAAAATCTTGGAGCAGATTCTCCTGGAAGGCATGCTAAGGTACATGAAAAACAACAAGGTGGTTGGTAACAGCCAGCGTGGCTTCACTAAGGGGAAATCCTGCCAGACCAATCTGGTGGCCTTCTAGGATGGGGTTACAGAACTGATGGACAAGGGTAGAGCAGTTGACGCCATCTACCTGGACTTGTGCAAAGCATTTGACACTGTCTCACATGACATCCTTGTCTCTAAGTTGGAGAGACATCAGTTTGATAGGTGGATTGATAGGTGGACCACTCGGTGGATAAAGAACTGGCTGGATGGCCACACACAAAGAGTACTGCTCAATGGCTCAGTGTCCAGCTGGAGCCCACTAACGAGTGGTGTCCCTCAGGGATCGGTGTTGGGATCGGTCTTGCTCAACATCTTTGTTGGTGACATGGACAGTGGGATTGAGTGCGCCCTCAGCAAGTTTACCGATGACACCAAGCTGTGCGGTTCGGTTGATGTGTTGGAGGGAAGGAATGCCATCCAGAGGGACCTTGACACGCTTGTGAGGTGGGCTGATGCCAACCTGATGAAGTTTAACCAAGACAAGTGCAAGGTCCTACACCTGGGTCGGAGCAATCCCAGGCACAGCTACAGGTTGGGCAGAGAAGAGATTCAGAGCAGTCCTGCAGAGAAGGACTTGGGGGTGTTGGTCGATGAGAATATGAACATGAGCTGGCAGTGTGCGCTTGCAGCCCAGAAAGCCAACAGTATCCTGGGCTGCATCAAAAGGAGCGTGACCAGCAGGTCGAGGGAGGTGATCCTGCCCCTCTACTCTGCTCTTGTGAGACTCCACTTGGAGTATTGTGTGCAGTTCTGGTGTCCTCAACATCAAAAGGACATGGAAATGTTGGAACAAGTCCAGAGGAGGGCCACGAGGATGATCAGGGGACTGGAGCACCTCCCGTATGAAAATAGGATGAGAAAGCTGGGGCTGTTCAGCCTGGAGAAGAGAAGGCTGCGTGGAGACCTCACAGCAGCCTTCCAGTACCTGAAGGGGGCCTACAGGGATGCTGGGGAGGGACTCTTCATGAGGAACTGTAGTGAGAGGACAAGGGGTAAGGGGTTCAAATTTAAACAGGGGAAGTTTAGATTGGATATGAGGAAGAAATTCTTTACTGTAAGGGTGGTAAGGCACTGGAATGGGTTGCCCAGGGAAGCTGTGAATGCTCCATCGCTGGCGGTGTTCAAGGCCAGGTTGGACATAGCCTTGGGTGGCATGGTTTAGTGTGAGGTGTCCCTGCCCCTGGCAGGGGGGTTGGAACTAGATGATCTTAAGGTCCTTTTCAACCCTAACTATTCTATGATTCTATGAAGGTTGAGACTGTGGCTGTGGTCTTGTCAGGATTTAACCCCATCCAGCGACTAAGTACCATACAGCTGCTCGCTCTCCCCTTGCCTTTGCTCCAGTGGGATGAGGAGGAGAATCAGAAAAAGGTGGAACCCACAGGTTGAGATAAGAACAGTTTAATATTTGAAATAAAGGACATATAATAGTAATAATAGTAGTAGTAGTAGTAATAATAATGATGATAATAATAGGGAAAAGAGGAAGAGGAATAAAACCAAAAAAAAAAAAAAAAAAAACCCACAAAAGTGACGCCCAACACAATTGCTCACCACACACTGACTGATACCCAGCCCAGCACAAGCAGTGACCAGCCCCTTCAGGGCAACTCCCCCCAGTTTATATAGTGGGCATGATGTGCTGTGTGGTATAGAATATCTCTTTGGTTAGTTTGGGTCAGGTGTCCTGTCTCTGCTCTCTCCCAGCTTCTTCTGCCCCTCCTCACTGGCAGAGCATGAGAGACTGAAAAGTTCTTGATTAGGGTAATCATTACTTAGCAACAAATAAAACATCTGTGTGTTATCAGTGTTGTTCTCAGACTAAAACCAAAACACTGCACCAGCTACTAGGAAGAAATCTAACTCTAAACCAGCCCAAACCAGAAGAGGTCTTTAAAATGGGAAAGAGCTGAACCATGCAGAGTTGTGTTGCTGTTTTCTTCCACAGAAAAAAAATAATGTGGACAGTGATATTTGTCACATGCTGTATTACTGGGGGGGGGGGGGGAAGTGCTGTTTATATGGAAGCAAGATATGTCTGGTGTAATACCTTTCTAGAAAGAAAAAGCAATAAGAAAGAAGTGAAAAAAGCCTCCTTTTTGGTGGCTGCTGTGCCCTCTGATCACAGAAGAGCTGCAGCTAGAGCATTGGGCAGAGCTAGAAAAGGTAAATGCATTTTTTTCACACACAGCACATGTTTGCTTCCCCACTCAGCTCAGCCAAATGCTGCCTTTCTCACCTCTTCTACTTCATGCCTTATCTAACTTGAATGTAATCTTTGCAGTCACACAGGTCCTACAAGTTTGCAGTAATCTCTTAGCACTCTCTGAGCCATACTCATCTCACCTAACTTTACAGCTAGTGGGATTAGGCTTCTTTTAAAGAGAGAAACTGATTTTTCAAGTGTAGATGTCTAACTAGGCAAAATGTTCTTCACCCTGCATTTCTGCCCTATCAGACACCTGCTATTCTGGGCTGCATTTATAGTACCTGCACAACAGTTTGAAAGCAGTTAAATATGTATCATTAATTTTAGCAAGATATGGTATGAAATCATTATTAAAAAGCCAGCCTACTTCACAGCTTTCCCACTTACCTGTTCTTTGAAGGTCTGTGCTTCTATTTTTTGAAGGTATCCTATGTCAGGATACCTCTTCTTGTACCCGACTGGAGCAAGCAATTGGGGATCATGAGCAGGCCATAGAGGATCACCACAACTGTTGATGTCTGTGGTGAAAGCCTTTCTTGAGATATGCTTCATTTGTGTTATCTTAAATATCTGCTTTAAATAAAAGAGGAATTTTGCCAAAGAAATGCCTACTCCACTCATTTACAGTTAATGGGAATATGAACATGTACTTCAATAGCTGAAAATATCACTCTCAATCAGATGAATCAGCCCTAGGTTTCTCTGACACATTGTTTTCAATGCAAAAGATACCTGTTATGTTAAAGAATGAACTTATACAATTGTAGATAAATGGAATCACACAGTTCTCTTAAGCTTTATCCTAGTTTCATTACATTTATCCATACTACCTTCAAGAAAATGGTCAATAAAAGCTATGGAAATGCATAATAGAAAATTGTGATCATTTTTATTTTGATGTTTTGTAGTGATTTGCACATTGCATACCAGATTCCTTTAGAATTTCAATTTCCATCAGGAGGAACTATATTTCATGTCTTAACGCTACACACTGCCACTGCTCAACAGACCCAGTGTAATACTGATAGCCTTTTCAAGACAATGGGACAGCAAAGAAATGGCAGTCTCCTTTGGAACAGCGCTGGACTGACTCTAATCAGCATAGTAATGCTACAGTGAACTAATCTGCTTCTCTCAGCCTTTTAGCATTAGCATAATTACAATGAGCAGGATAACCATATGAAGACAGGCTGAGAAAGTCGGGGCTGTTCAGCCTGGAGAAGAGAAGGCTGCGTGGAGACCTCATAGCAGCCTTCCAGTATCTGAAGGGGGCCTATAGGGATGCTGGGGAGGGACTCTTCATGAGGAACTGTAGTGAGAGGACAAGGGGTAATGGGTTCAAACTTAAACAGGGGAAGTTTAGATTGGATATGAGGAAGAAATTCTTTACTGTAAGGGTGGTAAGGCACTGGAATGGGTTGCCCAGGGAAGTTGTGAATGCTCCATCCCTGGCGGTGTTCAAGGCCAGGTTGGACATAGCCTTGGGTGGCATGGTTTAGTGTGAGGTGTCCCTGCCCCTGGCAGGGGGGTTGGAACTTCATGATCTTAAGGTCCTTTCCAACCCTAACTATTCTATGACTCTATGATTCTATAATTCTATAACTTCTGCAAGTATTCATAAATACTCTATATCAACTTACAGATATTCTGAAAGAACAACTACCCAAGGGATCAAAGAATTAGAATTAGGATGAGCAAAAGTGAATTAACAGAAATCCCTTCTGGCTTGGTCTCTGTGTACAACCTGGCACCAGTTACCTGTACTTAGGTTAAAGCAGATGGAAAATAAAGAAGAATGAAATGACACTGAAGAATCATTCTGCTCCTCAGCTTAACTATGAGTCCATAAACTTATCCTTCAGGGAAGAGATTAATCATGCTGACCTCAGATTTTCTGGTCATCCATTCTGGATGCATGGGCATTCAGGTGTGTTGACAGTGGTAGATAGACTTTAGGACATACAGACTCGCTAGTCTGTTGTAAACTTCCACTGAAATCACAAGGCCTCATCTTCACAAGATAATGAAGACCCCTTCTTAGCATTTCTCACCCAATTGCTAAAGAAATAATCCAAGAAAAATTGTGTTGATACATCTGTTTTAAGAGCAAAATGGAATAAAACAAAAACCAAACCTTTTTTTTAAACACATTATTTCCTTTACCAGCATAAATTATTTTATGAATCCACTGATACGATAAAATTATTTAGTTGATGGAAGAACTGAGTTCTGTGGTGCATTAAGATACACCACAATCTTTTCTTAAATGAGTAACTTCGACTTTTTCTTAATGTAAAGGGATTTTAAATTATACACTCATCTGCTCTTTACAACAGTTCTTAATGGAGTCTACTCATGAAATAAAATGTACTCATACAGATACGCACACACACACTTACAGACACAGAAACAGCTTTAATTCTAGAGGAAATTTTCCTTTAATATATCAGACACAAGATTCCATAAACATTGGCAATTCTTCAAACATAACTGCATCCTTTCTGCATATGAGATCTGCATACCTGACTCACAGGGATGTCAGTCTTCCTCATGTAAATCAAAGTTTGAGCTAATTGGTATTTTCATAGAATCATAGAATAAGTTGATGGGTTGGAAAGGACCTTAAGATTATCTAGTTCCAACCCCCTTGCCATGAGCAAGGACACCTCCCACTAAACCATGCCACCCAAGGCTTTGTCCAACCCGGACTTGAACATTGCCAGAAATGGAGCATCCACAACTTCCCTGGGTAACCCATTCCAGTGCCTCACCACCCTTACAGTAAAGAACTTCCTCCATATATCCAATCTAACAGTACAAGAACTTCCTCCATATATCGCAGTCACACAGGTCTTACAAGTTTGCAATAATCTCTTAGCACTCTCTGAGCCATACTCATCTCACCTAACTTTACAGCTAGTGGGATTAGGCTTCTTTTAAAGACAGAAACTGATTTTTCAAGTGTAGATGTCAAACTAGGCAGTAAAGAACTTCCAGTAAAGAACTTCCTCCATATATCCAATCTAGGCTTCCAGTAAGCAAAGAACTTCCAGTAAAGAACTTCCTCCATATATCCAATCTAGGCTTCCAGTAAGCAAAGAACTTCCAGTAAAGAACCTCCTCATATAGTAAAGAACTTCCATATAATCCATTAGACTTACTTACACATCATATTTCACACTTCTGAAGATTCTTCTGACATGGAACTGCTCCCTGCTGAACATCAGAGGCATTTTGCTGACACAGTTTTCCACCCTTACAGAGTATTTCACAACACTGTAAACTTCATGCCTTAATTATCTTTTCCAACACCTGCCGTTCTGATATTACCAAAACCAGTTAACTTTGGCAAATAGAGAGCCTGTCCCTTCCTTTGCTCTTCGATCCCTTCTCTACTCAATAAACCTGGGCACCTTTTGTCACGTAAACCTCCTTGATAGCAATATTTCATCCCTAATGGCAATCATAGGCAGGCATAAGGGGTAAGGATGGGCGATGATTTGACAGAAAGTATAATTTCAAAATAATGCACCCTGTAATGGCTTTATAGTTGTTCTTGCATTCACAGGCACACACATTGCCATCAAGTGCAACCCTAAATATAATGTCAACTTCAACAGTTTCCTTTCCTGTTACATCACCTTTATCCCTTCCTACTCAGGCTGACTTTTAACGTAAACTGCAAATGGAACAAAATGAGAACACAATTACAATGCAGAAAAGAGTACCAGAGATGCTAAAATATTTCCATTTTCAGCTGGAACTGATGTGCCATCCTGCATTCTGCATTTCCATTCTTTGTGTATTCAAGGTTTAATGCTCATTCTGCTCCTTATCAGACCCCACATGTCACACAGTATCACGGTCACTCTCTTTAACATCAGCATTGACAGGCACATGAATAATTAATTGCATATTTTGCAGGCCTGTCTGTGGGAGGACATAGAATCATAGAATAGTTAGGGTTGGAAAGGACCTTAAGATCATCTAGTTCCAACCCCCCTGCCATGAACAGGGACACCTCACACTAGACCATGCCACCCAAGGCTCTGTTCAACACAGTTTTGAACACCGCCAGTGATGGAGCATTCACAACTTCCCTTGGCAGCCCATTCCAGTGCCTCACCACCCTTACAGTAAAGAATTTCTTCCTCATATCCAATCTAAACTTTCCATATTTAAGTTTGAACCCGTTACCCCTTGTCCTCTCACTGCAGTTCCTCATGAAGAGTCCCTCCCCAGCATCCCTATAGGCCCCTTCAGATACTGGAAGGCTGCTATGAGGTCTACAGGTTGAGCAGAGAAGAGATTCAGAGCAGCCCTGCGGAGAAGGACTTGGGGGTGTTGGTCGATGAAAAAATGGACATGAGCCGGCAATGTGCACTTGCAGCCCAGAAAGCCAACCGTATCCTGGGACATGAATGAGTTAAGACTTTCTATGATTCATACTCAAGAGCCTCCACAAATTTAGGGTGCAAACTTGACTTGTTCATAGAACCTGGATCTCTGGTAGAAAACCTTAAGGCTCTTCCTGAGCTTGGTTTGCCTCTCCTAATCTAGATTTTTCATTATCTCCACATAAATATCTGTGTCCAACCTCCAATTAAAAGCATTTCTCAGAACATGAACTGAATTTTCTTCTTTGTAATACACCAGATTTCTGCTTCCTGTCTCCCCTGATCATTGTGAATGTGGAGAACAACTGTTCATTGTCTATTTTATGCCAACTTGCTACAACCAGAATTCTTTCTTCATATTTTCTCTGATGTTTTCCTTTCTTGACTAACATATTCAATTTGTTTAGACCTTCCTCTCATGTCATGTTATCTAATCCTTGATTATTTTTGGACAGAGCTCTGACAGCAATCAGAATTTGTCTACATTTTACTTAAGATATGATGCTTAGACTGTACAGAGTATTTCAGTAAGGCTTAGCTTAGCTAAGTGCTTCATAGACCGAAAAATATCCGATTTATCACTTCCTTTTGTTAATGCGGAATTTCTTGCATTTCAGGAAAAAACATTGCACTGTGTCTCAATTTCTCTCATATGTTTGTTTCTGATCTATTGCACCCCTAAATCCTTTTTCCACAGCTCTTCAGCTGAGTTACTATTTTTATACTTGTGTGTTTGATCTCCTCTTCCTAATGTTCATTCTCCACAACTGCCTCTATTGAATTTAATCTTGTTGATTTTAAATTTTGCTCTATGCAGTCTGCTGGTAACTCCTCACCTACAGAAATTCTTGCACACAACTTTTAATGGTTATGTTCTTTAATGTCTTCAGAGTGAATTTCAGTAGTTATGAACAAATTGAATCTAACTTATCTAAATGTCTTTAATGCTTTCTTGCTCTATCTTGCTCTGCACCTCTACATTGTCATTAGAATTAAGTACCTGATGATAGCTGACATCACCTTTTTTGCATTGACTCAAATGAAACACTGTGTACCTCAGTCATTTCTGCAGTATCAGTCATGCGCTTCTCTCCACTGTTCCTTTTTTTTCCACTACTTCTATGGTGAAAATACACAATACAGGTAGCAAGCAAATGCTCAGATCGACCTTCCCTTTTAAAATGAAATCTAGCTTTGTTATCATAATGAGACATCAGCTATCTAAAACACATCTCTAGCATGCTTAAAATGTAACAAAGGTCAGACAAGAAAATATCTAATAAATCACTTTCCAGCTCTGCAGAGTTGTTCCCCCCATAGTTTTGAGATGGCAGAATACTTCCAGGGCATAAGATCTTCCTTTCCTAATTAACTTGCATTGTTTCTGGCATGTTAATGAAGAAAGACCCACACTCAGCTCTCCTGGATTGAAAGCAAAATTCTAATGAAACATTTTTTTCCTTCATTTTGCAGATTTTGAGTTTGTTTCTGGCTATCAGATACATCTTTGAAAGCTGCAAAACCTAGGAGAAATGTGGAACAGCATGTAACTATCATGTTATATGTTTGGGGTTTCATGCTTGTTGCTGTCCTGCTTCTGCCATGCACTAATCATGGGTGCATTTTTGTACTTGAAAAATTTTCATCACAGGGAAAGTAGCCATGGGCTAGAACAACAAAGCCAAGAATTATGTCTGAGAGGCTTAAAGATAAATATGTGAGAGCCTCATAGAATCACAGAATAATTCAGGTTGAAAGGGACCTCATGAAATCTCTAACCCAACCTCCTGCTCACAGCAGGGTCAGCTACAGGATCAGACCTAGTTATTCAGACCTTTATACCTTTGACTCTTGAAAACTTCTATGAAACCCCATGCTTGGACTCTGCAACCTCTCTGGACAACATATTGCAGTGCAGTTTTTTGAAACACTTGAAGCTGTAGTGTGTAGTCTAAGGAAGTCTGAAAACTATATTAAACAGTAGTTTACGGACCTGCAGTATGCTACAATGCTGGGAGCTCACAAGAAATTCCAAAGTGCCCTCTGAGCTAAAGGTCTGTCAACCACAGCTGTAGGATATTGTTACTGCCACTCTAATGGAATCTGCACACTAACTTCAAAAAGCTTAACAAGGGCAGTAACTCTGGTAATGATGCACCTAAGCTTATGGTTGACCAAAAGCCTTCAGTGTCCATCCTCCTAACCATTTTGTTGAAATGAAAGAAGCTTTAGAAGAAACATTTTTCTCCTGATACAGCTACTGTACAATCTCTGCAGCTAGGAGATACTGGATGTGCTTTATTAAACAGACTGCATGTAAGTGCATCAGTCTGGGAAAACGTGTGTGATTATGTAGAGGAATTGCATAAATTCTGCCATTAACAATACTGGTCTCCTGCCTAAAGGTAATTTGCTTATTTGAAACAAATACCCTTTTAGCGTATTAAAATGCATACAAAAGAGCAATCCAGGATATGTAATTTGGAGTGTGGCATTAAACAGCCCCATGAATTTGCTCTTTTAGAGAAAAAAATTGCTCATTGGAGATCATGTCTCTACTGTGAAGGATTCGCATTACTACCAAGATTTCCACTTACCTCTCACTGAGGTATTCAGCCACATGGTCAAACTAAAGCGTATTCATACATGAATACTTCTTTTCTGGATTAGGACTGGTGCTAAACAAACTGAAGGATTACACAAACCTGCAAGGTGATTGGAGTTCTGAATTTACTCTTTCACTGACTGCAGTATCAATTTGCTTAGTTCTGAATTTTAAAACTATGGCTTTTTTTAACTGCAAATCCTATTTTTCCAACTGGGGTTCCAGAAATCAAGGTGAGATTTGTTCTTGCTGATCAAAGTCTCACAATCCATTCAGAAATATATCTTCAGAGAGAAGATAGATAGGAGGCTTTCAAAGCAACTCTATAGGTAATGAAAAGAATGCAGCACGGTGGTGTTCATTTCTAAGTGTTTTCTTTATTAGGGATGGTGATCATTGAGCAGCCAAGAGCCCAGTTGACCATCAGAGATGAAACCAAGTTTGCAGGACTAAAAATTCAAATTTTTTTGTGAACTCAGCCGAGGCTGCTGCTGACTCACTGCAACACAGAAATATGGCACCTCTTTATTATTCTGACAGTCATGTTTTCAGATCAACCATTGCAAGCACTTAATGGATTTGGTATAATAGCACTTGAAAAGGTAATACAGATCGAAACTGTATATATCCTACCATTATGTTACCAAAATAAGTTTTGTTGCTTCTAGAGCAATCAGAAAGTAAACCATTAAAGTTTTAGCATGTTATAAGGCAGGTGAGACTTATTAGCATGGTCAAAAATGAAGCTAAAACATTTTTGGTGATGGTTCAAGCCCATTAGGGATACTATAGTATCATTTAATAATTAATAGCACAGTAACCAGTGTGTGTCTGCGGTAGGCTGTGAAACTGATGGAGGAATTAATGTGCCTTCAGCCATTCATGAAAGCGTATAGATTTAATATGATAAAACCACCTTGCCTCCTGATCAGACAAAAACCTCACTTTTTTATATCAGTTATCCCACTGAAGTCTCACAACACCTTTTCAGATTTGTATTCCACTGAAATACAATTTAACCTAAAATGAACCTTCCTCTGCCATTTGTGGGAATGCCACATAAATATTAATGTGTGAAAACATTCCATTTATCATCGGTTGCACTCCCCAACACACATCCCTCCTGGCAGCCCGCTGCTGACCTCACTGACAGGGAAGAAGCAGGTCAGAAACCTGCTGAAGACAGAAACAGCATTTTGATCCCATTTACACCACTTCTCTGAGATCAAATGGTAATTCCTCTTTGCTCACTTTCTGCCACTCAGCCTGGTCATTGCTGCTGGGATGTGTTTTTCAAGGCAAAACAAAAGTCCAAGTGGAGGACTGAAAGAGCAAATGCATGTAACAGTGTGTAACTACATAAGCTGACTTCTTTCCTCGGTGCCAGTTTTAAACATAGTGCCACCACAGCATGCTCCAAATTGCTTCCTGAATTCTTTGTTTGACATTCTGCTTTCAGTCACATCCTCCGTGTCAGCAAAGCAAAGTCTGGCAGTATTTAATTTCTTATTATTTGAGTTAATAATCACACTGAGTTAAAAAACAATTCTAAACCACTTCCACAAGTATACCTCCAGGCATTTTGTCTAGTTAATGGACTCCAGTCTATGCATGAATAGTTAACATTTACCATAAATATAACCTTGTCCTCTGATACGATTTTGTCCTTTGTGCTAGGAGAGTGCCAGAAGAAAAGCATGATTTTTACTGCACAACAGATAAAAAAAAGAGTTGAAGATTCTTTTGAACCCTTTCTGAAACTGACACTAAACAGAAATCCTAAACTAAATGCATAATTTCAACACTAAGTAGAGGTGTCTAGTTCAGTGGTTGATTTAGTACCCATAAAAACACACCTCACTTCAAAGAGTTCAATAGATGAAACTCACATGGAATGAAGACAGTCACAAGAGCACTACACCAGGTACTACAATGGTGTTTCTCTCTTAAAAACTCTTACACTAATGGAAGTGTTTAGTATTCATGTTGACTATCACTGAAGATACATGGCTCTAAATGCATTACCCCAAACAGCAGCTATACCCAGGGTGGTTGACAATTCAAATTCAGTGGATCAGCTTCTGTTGCTCAGGCAAGGCAATGGATCCAGACAAGAAGTTCCAATTTACACCACGATCTACTGTTCTGCCTCCCACCCCTGACAGACACATTCCACCTTACACTGCCACCAAATGGCACCACACCTTCAACCATTGTTAACTCACTGGTACTAATGTTAGTTATCAAAGTGAAAAGACCAGACTGCTGCCTCTGAATCTTAGGTAACGGTGGGAAAACAAATCCAGCTAAGCACATGATGTGGTTCACGCGACAATGGTTATCAGAGAACTACCTATTCTAATCAAGCAATCACCAAGTCTGACTAGATTTTAGTCCCACGAGTCCATTGCTTTCCAGCTCCAGTCCCAGTCTTTATTTCCTTGGCATACAAGAACCAAGTGGACGCAACACCATGTAGTTTTAGATTGAAGCGCCCTAAGAAATGGACCACTGTAACCTAAGATTCCTATGGAAAAGGGACTGAAGATAATCAGGCCTTCTATTAACACATCTGTCCTCTGTTAGTTTCTCCCAACAATTTTAAACTTCTGTCAAATTCCACCAAATTTGAGTCATGGCCTGGCCTCAAGCTTTGAGGTAATTCTAGAAGCTTTGCAAAAACCAGGAGCTGGTTAGAAGAGACAGAACCAGACTTATACTCTTCTGGAAAAAAGGCAGCTGTAACTGCTGTCACATGCTGTGACTGCTGCCTGACTGATCTCAAGTGATACCTCATGTCTCAGCTGATATTTTGACACTGCGACAGAGCTCAAGACAGTGCAGTTCATGCTGTTTGGGATAACACTGGTGGGAACTGGTGCTGAAGGAAGGAAACTTGACCCCCTCCTTTATAAAAAAGTTGTATTTAATTTGTGAACTCATTTGATTCACTAAAGCCAATTACACCTCGGTTCCAAATTTCAGCTCATGTTGAACTCATGGTTAACCCTGTGAAGTAGACCATCTGTTATGGCTGGTATTAGCAGAGAACTACAGGCTGTTTTCTATGCAGCTTAGGCGATCCAGGACAGCTTTGCATTAATTTAAACAAAAGACAATAAGCTCCACAGCAAAATTCAATATATTTTAAATTATTAACTAACTAACTCTCAATTCTCTCCCAAGAAGTACATAACAGTTTCCTTTATCTCACTTTAATGTGACAAAGGAGACAAAGAAATTAAGTTAGTTAGTCCCAGTGGGGTGGCGGCAAATCCATGGGACAGTCACCACTGGGACTTCAGAACCTCCAGATTGCCAGTTCAGTGCTCCCTCCCCAGCCCATCTTAGCCTTCTGGCAGGGACAAAACTAGCAGCTGCTTGAGAAAACAAGCTGAAGGACAGAGGTAACAGCTACATTAATGCTACATGAACAAGGGATTGTGGCATCTCCCTTTAATAGTATAAACCAATTTTCTGCTGTCTCTGTTTTCCACCTTAAAAATGATGATTATGGAATTAGCCTTTCACACCTGAAAAATATAAGTTCAAATGTTAGTTTGGGTCATGAATGAAAATCAGTTTCTTCCACTCCAGCCTAGCTCTTATATGTTAGAAACCTGTGACTCAAATTGGCAGAACAGTCCCAGGAGAGAAATAGCAACAGTAGCTTATATAAAAGTATACACAGAAAGTGTGTGTGCGCCTGTGTGTGTATATATAGTAAATAAAGTACATATATACATATATCTACCCACACTAAAGAATAGGAAAGGTAGAATAGGTGAGCACGTTTAAAGATAGGTTGGCTTTGAAATGCTGACACTGAATCTGAATCAGCAGATTGAGGTTTAGTTTTAACCTTGCTACAACCCCGTAGAGTAATTTTCACCAAGTGAGAGGCCCCTTTAATCACTAACACTGAAGTAACTGCTTTAAGCTTGTCATCAAAGATCCTCTTCAGTTTCAGCAGAAAGACATGCAGAAGGTTATCTACTCCACCTACCTTCCACAGCTATCCAGTGATGACAGTACTTCCTTTGGAAGTAGATATCTCTCTCTGAGGTTGAGACATACCCAACCTAAATCCCTTCCTGCTCCCCATCTCTGTTTTTTCCAATCTATTTAAATTGAAGTTTCAAAACCAAGTGACTTTTTTATTGACAGTTCTCAGCAAAAGGATCCTGTTATGTACCATGAAAATTCAATGTTACTGAAATACCAAAAAATTATTAAGAATAGAATGACAGATCTCATTTTATTGGCAATTACCAGCAGGAAAAAAAGGTTGGAAAATTATGGGCAAAATAACCCTTCCCACACTAAGGCTTTGGTGTTTACCTAAAAATATTAACAGTGCATGGGATAGAATGAAAACCAGACCAGAAAAAGTTGCTAAGTTAATCTTCTGTTCCTACAGATAAGACAGACTCTTCTTGATTAAAGGAGACACACTTTTCTGTACAGGCTCATGACAGCCTTAGACAGCCAAACAGGCTTTCATTTGAGCAGTGGTTGGGCTCAAGTTGACTCAAAAATATAGAGAGCTATTTAAAATATAAAATCAAAATTGGGTAGGAAAGGAAGTGGTATGGAAGTCCAAACTCCAGCCTCTACCATGGTGCGCACTGTGAAAACAGGCACCTCACACTGACAGTTAAAAGTAGGAACATGATTTGGAGACTCTACATTTTAGCTCTTAGTCACCAAATTGCTCTTTGGTCTTGTAGAAACGTGGTACTTGTAGCAATTTGTGCTGACATAGCAAACAGAGAAGAGATGGAATTTCTTCTTCTTACACCTCAAATTCAAGAGATTTCACCAATATTAGCCTCTGTCCTGAAATGTCATTCAAGCTCATGAAAATTTTTGACCTGTGACCAATTAAAGATGAGACCCTTCAGAAAATCAAATCAGTGAAACACAGAAAACAAAACACATGAATGTATCTGTAGGAAGCAGCCATTTGTCTTCAGAATGAACATTAAATAAAAGAAAAAGAAAGGCAAACAAGGGAGTACAGCTGCCGGCAACAGAGCGATGAATGGAATATTTGATTGTTTCACCATCCAGGAATTCCTGGTCTTATCCTGCAATACAAATAAAGGAAACTTAGATTGCTTTCAAAAACAAACACAGAACAGTTACTTTTCCTAGAAACAGAACAAAATTTCCTCAAACTTAAATGTATAAAGGTCTTAGCAATCCAACTGAGAAGAATATAGACTTTCTTTGAGGTGGAGTGCTCTCTGCAACAATGAGCTATTTCATATTAATTGTCACAAGCAATAAGCTTAGACACGTATTTTATGTTCAAAGAGAATTCACTTAATTTGAAATAAGACTATTAAAAAGCTGAATAAGAACATCCACAGATTATTTAAAAATTAATATTTATAACTTATCCTTAAATAGATAACACTAAATAGCAGTTCAGACATATGTTCCTGATAACATGAATGAAGAGTGGGAATTCAGATCAGATGAAGATCCTGCCCTTTACAGGTTGCTGAGACATAAGGCTACCATTCTGGTTCCCACCTGTTTTCCCATTGACAAGTGCCAGTGCAGCCACAAAAGACAGTCTGCTTCCAAAGACAGTCTTCCAAGGCCAGCAACACTTACTGTAATTCACATTTTGTAGTAGGCTCAAACTTCAGGCCAAATTCAGGCCATAGCTTTCTAATTTTTCTCTAAATCACTTGGCACACTTTTGGGAGCCATAAAACAAAATGAGTGATGATACGTAACAATTGTGTGTGGCAGGGAAAATATATGGCGTTCCTCTTGCCGGGATGAGCTGCAAACTTGGAGAATGCCTGGAGCAAAGCCTAACTTAAAAAGTCAAATTCGTGCTCAGCTTAAGCTTTTGACAAACACTTAAAGATAATAAATCCTGTAGTAATAACAGACAGCAAAATGGTACATTTCTCCTAAAAGCACTTATACAGACTCTAGAAAGATGCCCAGAGAGCCTGAGGCATGAAAATAAATAATAGTATCTATAAGTTTTCCATAACATGGCAATAAGACAAGAGTAGTACATAGATAATGGGCAATGGGGATACCAGCTTTCTCAAAAGGAAAATTGGAGCACGGGTAGATAAAGGGCAACACTGTAATGCAAACACTCTTCTTAAAGGTAGATTATTATTCACTGGAGAAAAATCCTTTTTCGTACTGATGAATACAGAAAATAGGCATTTCCTTGGATAAACTCCGTTTAAATTTCTGGAGAAATAAGAAAGATCAAGTAACTTTTGCTTCCATCAAGAATGAGCCTGTTCTGTCAAGTGTGCAATTATTACCTTCCTATGGCAGAACTGCCATAATATTGGCAGGAGTTTATTTACTATTATATCAACTATGTACATTAAGTATTCAGGAGTGACAATTCTCGGAAGTCCTTCTTTAGTTCAAGCCATGAGGCCATGAGAACTCTGTCTGTAGTTTGAAAAGGATCATGATGCCTTACTTATTGCCTACATTAACCAAAAGCATCTGAGGTATGATTTTTTTTTTTATGAGTGTAAATAAGACTGGTGCAAAAAAAACACATACACATTTTAATGTTAGTTCCAACCAGGACTACTTCAGTGTATCTAAAATTGATTAGGAATACATTTAAATTGAACAACAATAAATTATTTCTAATTTGGAAAAAGAAGTACATGAAATAATATGTAGCATTTTGATTACATCAGCGCACAATTGCGTAGAGGAAAGTCTCAAAGAATCAGTGCTCTATAAGAAACTATTTACTGCTACAAAGGACAGAAACTTGTCCATTCTTATAAACTAACTCAACAAGGCAGGCTATTCCAAGATTTAATTCTTGGATAACCATGGGGCATACTCTTGTCTATGTTGAACAGCCACAAAAAGAGAGAACACAGGTACACAGCAACCTGTTCAGTAGGATGTTGCTCCTGCATCACTCTCAGAAGTGGGGGCAAAACCTGGAAGCAGGACAATGATCCAGTGTGGCCTGTTTGCCCTGAGAACAATGTGGAGGAGGACACAAAACCCTTCAGCTGTGTCTGCTGTGAGCAGCTCTAATTGTCAGCACTTGCTATGTGAACCCATCGATACGCTGCCAGCAGCACTTGGAGCTGTGGAAGCCAGGCTGGAAGCCAGGCATGGAGATGTGCAGGGTCTGTCCTTTGTCGCATGCATCTGATTTATTTAATGCAAACGAGCACGTGGCATCTGTCACTTTGTGGCCCCAGATGAAGCTGTGTGTTTCAAACTTAATCCCAGAGAGAAGTCTATCGATGCTCCCGCATCTGGAAAGGAGAAACCTCGGAAATACATGTTTTCCAAAGCTGACATCCGTTTGGAGCGTGTCCTGTCCGTGACTTTTCCAGTTATCTCCCTGCAGGCGCTGTCCTTAGTCTGGATCTGACAGAACGTTTTGTTCAATCGCCAAGCACAAGCCCACGGCAATATAAGTGCGAGACCTTTAAACCTTTCTGCATCTATCGCACGGACTAAAGGCAGAAATGAATCAGAAGAACCCCTCCGGACACCCAGAGCGTCTGGAGGCGGTGAGGGAGGCGGGACGCTACCAGGAGCAGCACTGAAGAAGAGGGACGCCGCCGCCGCTGCCCCCGCCCTGCCTTTCGCCGCTCTCCGCGGCTCTCCCGCCGCCACCGGGGATCACCCAGCCCCGCGGACTCCGCGGGCAGCGCTCCGAGCCCCGGCGCGTCCCGCCGGCCAGGCCGCCCCTCACCGCGAGGGGCGCCGCTCCCGCCAACCGCCGCCGGCCGCGCAGGAGGCGGGGCCAATGCGAAGCGCCCGCCCCTGGGCTCTCCCACTCCGCCCACGGGAGGGGGGGGCGTTAGGCCCGCCCACAGCCCCGCGGGGGAGCGGGAGGGGCAGCGCGCTCGGCGCGGCCGTTAAAAGCGTTGCTGCCTCACCGCGCGCCCAGTCAGCGGGGCGGCCGCGCCGGGAGCGGGAACCGGCGATGCTGGAGAATGGGTCCCTGAGGAACTGCTGCGATCCGGGTGGGAGAGCCCGCTTCGGCTTGGAGGAGCGGGAGGAGGAGGCGGCGGGGGGAGCCCCGAGGCCAGCCTGGGTGGTGACGGCGCTCTCCAGCGTGCTGATCTTCACCACAGTAGTGGACATCTTGGGCAACCTGCTGGTCATCGTCTCCGTCTTCAAGAACCGCAAGCTCCGGAACGCAGGTAAGGAAGGGCCCGAGTCCCGCACCTGAGCGGTAAAGAGCGTCCTGAGCCCCGCTTCAGGAGGTCGGCCCGACCAGAGAGTGCCCCGCTGTGGGTGCGGGCCCTCCGAGCGCTCCGCACTTATGGTACTTCCTAGCACGCTGCCCCTCTGCCCTGCCCCAGCTCCGAATGGGGGGCGCAGGTCGCTAATGGCTCTTAACGAGCCACCGGGAGTCTCTGTGAAGGTACTGATGAGGGAAGCTGTGCAATCCGATTAAAGTCCCGGAGACAAAGAGCTCGGTCGGAGGAAGAAAGAAGGAACTTTAAAACTTACTTGAGGTGCTTCTGAAGATGCTGTGAGTGTGTGGGGAAGAGGCGCAGCCCGCTCTTCATCGGAGTTTACGATAGTCTTTCACAAAATTGTCTTTACTCCTCGCGGAGTATGCTTCAATCAGAAAGCAGCAAATAAAGGGGGTGTTTCTCTTGAACCGTGTCTTTAGTTTTGATTTGTGTGCTGCAATGTGGCTCTGCGGTTTTTAGTTGCTAAACTTACTTGCTTTCCCTTCTCATCTTTGCTGGGCTGGTTACACGTGCGTCGGGCTACAGAACTCTGTAGTCAGCACCACTTTCTCGGATCTGCCTCCCGGCCAGCCTGTGCTCCGCTTCCCCGCTGTCGAGCCGCATGGGGTGCTTTCCCCCGTCGCCCCGTCCGGCTGATGCTGCTGGCTCTTATCTGATGCACCGAGCTCGGCAGGTGCTGCCCGCGTCCCCGCGCTCTGTTGCTGCTGGGTACCGCTGCAGTCTAATGTGGTACCCCCGAAATAGTTGTGTATCTACTAAGGTTCTCATAGCACCAATCAGTTCCCGAAGCTGCTGCTGCTTTGTGTCCTGAATGCCGTCGTTTTGCGACGCGCACGCAGGTCGGGGTAACAAACTTTGCTGAGAGATGAGAGTAGTCTGGGGCACAACGTCCCCTGAGCTTGAAGCCAGCGGGCTCCGAGTCGTACCGGCACAGCTCAACACCCGAAGGCAGCGGGCTGCTTCCTCCCAGAAGAGAGGGGGGCGCAACTTGGTTTTCTCGGGTGATTCTTGTTTGTTTGTTTTGGGCTGGGTTTTGTGTGTGTGTGTGTGTGTGCGCGCGCGCGTGGCTTCCCGAGCGCGGTGTTTCGGGTTTCTGACTATCTCCAGGTAACTGGCAGTTAGCAGGAGGCACTCGTTCGCCCTTGTTTTAAATTAAATCATACTTAGGAACAGAAGCAGTCTGTAGAGGGATAGGTCTTCCTCTCCCTAGTCATTACACTCCTCACTGCACGCCAGCGGTGCCGGCGGGTCCCGAATCCGTGGGGCTGAGAGATAGCACCCCACTGAGCAGCTACCAGCTTGAGGGCTGCTGCAAGTGGGATCTGGGGAGAAACGGGGAAGGAGCAGTGAGGGGTACAGTCCTTTGGCTTGTGCTTGAGCTGCACATTCCAGGGACCAAGGCGCTAACGAGAGCAGCAGAGCCCTACACGGGTCGGTAAAGCCTTTCTCGGTCTGAGCCGGGGAAGGCGGCACATCCGGAAGCCGGAGCCCTCGGCTCAGCCGAGCACAGCGGGATGGGGGGGGACCTCCGTCCCTCGGGACCCATGTGGGTTACCAGATCCCCCCGGTAGAGGGAAGGCGGGTTCCCGGAGGGATTCGCTCCTGGGCATGGGAGGCGAGCGCCGAGGGAACCAACCGGCTTTCGCTGGAGAGAGCGATCGGCCCGAGGAACCAAATTCCTCCGAGGAGGAAGGGGAGGCGGAATGGGGCTCTCATCTGAGCCGTTTCCTTGGTTCAAACGGCAGCAGAGGGGAGAGTTTGGACTGGAGGAGTGATGCCTCAAAGTGTATGTTTCAAGGTGCCGATCAAAGTGCCCTGTGGCATCCTAAGGCTCTTGAAATAAGACCTGGTGGTCTTGCCTAATTGAAATATCTGTTAATTGGTCTCCTGCTAGGAACATCCTTAATGTGCTGTCACTGACCCTAGGATCTCTTCATCTTTGATAAGGACCGTGAAGAATAGCAGGGAGTTCCTTCTGAATAATCTTCCTGAACTTAAATGCTTTTAAAATTGCCAGTTCTTAGTTTTGCATCAGGGAGAGATGGCTCTTGGGGATGAAGCTGGAAAGAGTAGTTTGGTAAATGTCCACAGAAGTATTTTTCATAAGAAAATTTCATAAGACAGGAGCAGAGTAGAAGAGGAATGCAAACTGATATGGGTGAAGGAGGGAATAGGGAGGTGATGGGGAGCCAAGGTAGCATTTGGGACCCCTTAGCCTCTGATAAGGATAAAGAGAATGGACAGGGAGATGGCCTTACAGGGATACCTTTCTGAGCAAATAAGAAACATATTTGTACTCGCAGGAGGAGTGGGTGTGGTAGAAAGTGAAATAGTGAGGACCTAGGGCATGAAAGGAGCTAGACTTGCAATAAGCAGTGTCAGAGATGAACAAGATGAAGCTAGTGGAATGATTGTGACAAGGTCCAAATGACCAAAAAAAGGAAAAGCTATAGCACCACAAGCACCCAGCTCTCCTTGAAGAAGCTAATGAGAGATTTTCTTGGATGACAGTTTGGAACTTCAAATAAGCCACAGGTGTACGAGGAATAAATTAAGCAGCTCTGCCCACTTCTCTAGTACAAACAGTAATTTTCCCTTAAGAAAGCAAACCAGGGCTTTGCATGTTTCCAGGATTTATCAACACTATTCTGAGCTTTACAGAGAAATCTGATAACTGTAAACAATGTAATTATGCATCACTCTCCTTAAAATTAAAGCACAATCAGAAGTAAATCTATTTTAATGCTGTTATGTAATGAGAGGCACAAGAATGGAGTGAAATAAAATAATCCATTAGCCTTTATGCTGGTAACTATTAAGCCCAGCAGAAGAGAAATGGAGAATTGGTAGGATTAGTGCTTTTAAAGATTGCTCATTCACTCCTCAAACAGTGGGAATTTTGCCAGCCTTCCAATGGAAGAATTGTTTCATAGCACACAGAAGCCTCTTTCCCACGTCTAAATTTGTTTTTGGAGGGGGAGGGGAAGATTTGTGAAGGTTCTTCCAAGTAATGCATAGCCTAATTGGTATGAATCAACATGCTTGTCCTCTTGCACAACTGCGCCCAGTCTTTCTGTGAGAAGCTGAGCAATTTTCTGATCTCTAAAAATGATTCAATTTACAGAAATTAATGATTTCATAATTTCTATTCTGGGAGGTGAGTAACTTTGTCCAATGCACTATAAAATTAAATAAAACTTTGTATATCTAGATGATAAAATAAATTAGCTTATCTTTCTATTTAAAATGTCAAATGTCTGAATTTTCAAAAGCAACTATTGATTTTGAATGTCTTCAAATGAGTATGCGCAGTTGAAGACAGCTTTTAAAGCGCTAAACTTTTGAAGTGCTGAAGTTTACATGTACTCAACAACCACTGCTGGATGATCGAGTATTCTGAAGGTGCAGAAAGTCAATCAAAACCACTAGATGCTTTTAAGATTTTTCAGGATACTTTTTTATAGCCATAGCTGTAAGCATAACATTATGGGCTGGGGTAAGACCTAGGTAGGACACATTTCAGAAGGTGGGGCATCTCCCACAAGTGGGAGATAAAGGAAACTATTTGTATTTCTTTTGCCTTAAAGCCAGTGTAAAATCAGGTGAGAGGTGAGAATTAGTCACATTAACTCCATATAATTTTAAAGACCAGTGAGGACTTGAGGTCATAGAATCAGAAGGCTTAATATTAACCTTTGTCCACTGCCAAAGAATGCAGAAAGTGGTCTTTCTAGTGCATTGCGTCAACACTTTTCACTCTATCCACTGTTTTCCTTTCTATGTATAACAGCTAACACAGCAGGATGAGAGCCTGATTTCCATTGGCGGTGCTGTTGCAACACAAAATATATCAAAATGCATGGTTTTGGTTGTTTTCTGTTTTACCTGTAAGAACGCGGCTGTGTCTGCATGTTTGCTTCTATCTAATTTGAGATATCATAGAGATGAGCAATACTTGTTGTATGTACATCTGTACAACATAAAACATTCCTGCACATAGAATTGTACCAAAGTATTTGTCTGTCTCTTAAATAAACATGTTGGTCAATATAACCAAGTCTATTAGTCTTTTTCCATGCTTTTTACCTTTCCATAACCTTTACTCCACATCTCTGTAATATAGCTAATGGTATGTTTTCTCCATTGTTATACTCTGGTTTCACTTATTCTTCATCTGCTTGGCCACATCAGTTCTCTTTTCCTCCTTCATTCCTCCCCTATTACTCCTGTCTACTGAGATAGATGACAGTGGTCTCCTGGGGTGGAATTCTTCTCATAGAACAATACAGTGGAGATACCTGTTTCTGAGCTTCTTCCATTGGGCTCCCTTCATAATCAATTGAGAAAAATAAGCATTTTCAGGGAGCACTTAATATAACTTATTTTTGACATCTACATTAGGATGACATGATTCAACCCATGAAAGTGTTTATTCCTTCCTCACTAAAAACAAAGAGAATCAAGAGGGACTACCTCAACGTAGTTACCTATGTTTAGGTGAGAAGAAGTCAACATATGAAGTCAGAATCATGTCATTCTTCTAGTAATGTGTCAACTTGCATTTTGAAGTGTACATATTTTCCTCCTCCTCACTGCCTGTCCTCCAACTGATCATATTGATTCAAATAAGACTGAGAGAAAAAGAAAAATCATTACTGATACAACTGAAATGTTCAATATGCTTCCTGGGTCTGGAAACCACTCAGTGTAATTGTCTTTTAAGATCAGTAGTGGTGCTGACAGCAATATATTTTGAGGAGCAGAGCATGAGATCCCACTCTTATGGTTTCAGCTTTTGTACTCCTGACTTCTTGAACCCTGGATCTGTGGAATTCTTAGCCCTGGGACTGTGAGTGTTTGGCCTTCATGTTCTCTCTCATGTTCAGGGTCGAGCTTTGAAGCTGCTTAGTATTAAGAAATGGAATATGGGAACATTACTTCAACATTCACAGAAGTTCATTGAATTTCACTTAAAATAAAGTTCTCCTATAGTTTGGTAATAATAATGTGGTTCAAACATTTTTTTATTTGAACTTCATACTTCTTTGTTGATAATGTATAGTGGATATTTTTATTTGTAGATTTATAATTGTCATTTAACTTGGATGGATCATTTATCTATCTGGTGAGAACTCTTGTGCTATATTAATGGAGAATCAACACGTATTTATCTCTCAACCTTTGTTTTTCCACAATGAGCAAGCCAAATGCTTTTAGTTCCCTCTAATTAACAAAGCTTTTAATTTCCCTGATTGTTTAAGGCATTTCAGTTAAATCCCAGCTGAATTATCCCAGCTGAATTAATCTGTCTTGGACAAGACAAAACTGAACTGTTCATAGTAATGCAGGTGAAGTAACACCAATACCTTCAAGAAAAATAATATTCAATTCTGTTCTGTCCTTCCCTGGATGGACAAAATAGACTTGGTATACGTTGAGGCCACATTTTCCTTTAGTAAGATAGCATCATGTAGATGACTTCTCTTGGTGCAGTCACTTGCTAATGCAGCTCTTCTTTTTCTTGTCTTTTCAGTCCGCACAATTATTATTCCTTCAGTACCTGACCTCACCCCACATGCTGCTATACCCTATCCATCTTCTGCTCTTTTAGTCCTCAAGGAAAAAAAGATCTTGACATTTCCCCATATCAGTGTGGGCTCTCAACTTTGTATTATCACAATATTTCATTAGTTCTCTTTGTGTTTTGTGACATAATACTTCTGAACCAGACAGAATTAGTTTAATAGAGGTTATCTCCCTTTGGTCCAAAAATTTTCTGTCATCACCATCCAGACAGTGGCAGACCATGTGTGACATCCTAGCATATGTGCTTCCAAGGCTAGATCATTTTAGAGCAACCTCCCAAGTACAGAGCATCCAAGTCCAGCTTTTATTTAATAAAGATGATCAGATTACTTGGTACAGGCACTTTGTATAAGCTTACATTGAATTTTATTCCATTTGTCTTTACCTGCATCTTTAATTTTTCTTTTCTTCCAATTTTTTTTCTGTGGCCTTGCCTACAATTAAGCCAGAAGATTTCTCAATACATTCTTCCATTGCAGCTGATTTGCCACCTTAAATACAACCTGAAGCACATACTCTACGGTAGGCAAATTAATCTTCCAGATGTGGAAACACAGTTTCAGTTTTGACATTACTCCCTGACTAATTATTTTTCTGATTTATTGCTAGCACCATTCATGTGAAAAGAAACAGCAGTTGTGCCAGCACCATAGCAAGAGTGAAGGAATGAGTAGTAAAGTGTGAGAGCACCACAACTGCAGGTGAGTCATGGCAAAACTGTGCATGTGGGAGCCAAGCTCTGTGCCACACAGCTTAAGAGAAATTAGCACATCCCTACTGGCAGTGAGGATGAGAGACTTTTTTACAGGTCCTTTTGAGTCATTGCAGAAATGTCAATTTCTCACTTGCCAGCCTGCTTTGTCCCCAACATTATTGTCCTTATTAAAAACTAGCAAAATCTTTTTTCAGGCCAGCAGTCATTTTAAGTTAATTTCAGATTGCTCCTTCCCCAGTAACTCCTCATTCCTTTTTAATTTTCTTAATGTGGTTAAAGGGCATTTGATTAATTTTAGAAGTTTTTGCAAAGCCAATGAAGTTTAGGGGTTTTGTCAGTTCCCCCTTTATTCAGTTTTGCTTTTCCTAGCAGTTTTCTTTCGTGGACATATCTCTCCTGGTTACTTATAGCCTCATTTCTTGCCACTGGTATCCATGCCAAGACAACTTTTTCTCTGGTTGGATCAGGAACTTTGCTGTTTTGGGGGTTTTTTGTCCCCCTCTTTGGGTACAAGTTCTGGAGAATATTTTTTTATCTTTAATATGAAGAAATGCCAAGCTTATTCCTCATTTAAGTCCCTAAGCTCCTCAATACAGCTGATTAAACTTTCCTAATTAGCTTATTTTATTTATCAAAATGTTCAAAACCCCTTCTAAGTTATGTCTGGTTTGTTTATTCTTCCATTTAATTTAAACTAAATGGTATCATCTGCTTTAAATACAATCTTATTTTCTATGACAGCCTTTTCAGGAATGTCTCTGTTCTTTATCAAAACAAAGGCTAGGGTATGTCGACAGATAGAGTCTGTATTGAGAAATCTACTGGGTATATGTCCAGAACTCAACAGCCATTAGTGTGTTTATCTCCTTTGCATGTAAGCAGCTGCAATGTCCCATCATTAAATTGTTTCCATTAGTATTTGCCTGTTAAAACAGAGGTAATATCTTACTGCAGGTCTCTGCATACATCCCTGCACATAACACTGTCTTTAAAAAATGTGTCTTTGGCATAGAAACAGGTTGGGCAGAAAAGAGATTCAGAGCAGCCTTGCAGAGAAGGACTTGGGGGTGTTGGTCGATGAGAAAATGAACATGAGCTGGCAGTGTGCACTAGCAGCCCAGGAAGCCAAACATACGCTGGGCTGCATCAAAAGGAGCGTGACCAGCAGGTCGAGGGAGGTGATCCTGCCCCTCTACTCTGCTCTCCTGAGACCTCACTTGGAGTATTGTGTACAGTTCTGGTGTCCTCAACATAAAAAGGACATGGAACTGTTGGAACAAGTCCAGGGGAGGGCCATGAGGATGATCAGGGGACTGGAGCACCTCCTGTGTGAAGACAGGATGAGAAAGTTTGGGCTGTTGAGCCTGGAGAAGAGAAGGCTGCGTGGAGACCTCATAGCAGCCCTCCAATATCTGAAGGGGGCCTACAGGGATGCTGGGGAGGGACTCTTCATTAGGGACTGTAGTGATAGGACAAGGGGTAAGGGGTTCAAACTTAAACAGGGGAAGTTTAGATTGGATATAAAGAGGAAATCCTTCACTGTAAGGGTGGTGAGGCACTGGAATGGGTTGTCCAGGGAATGTGTGAATGCTCCATTGCTGGTGGTGTTCAGGTTGGACAGAGCTTTGGGGGAATGCGGTTTAGTGTGAGGTGTCCCTGCCCATGGCAGGCGGGTTAGAACTAGATGATCTTAAGGTCCTTTCCAATCCTAACTATTCTATGATGCTATGATTCTATGAAAACTCTTCTCACAAAGTAATTTTGGCTTTTACAAGGATATGAGGATATCATAGTAATTTTTTTATGAAGATTATACATCTTTCAGCTAATATTTATCTTCTCTGATCGTTGGTGTAATCCCATTCTAACAATTATTATTTCCATGAAGTTTGGTTTTAATTTCTCACTGGTTTCAGATCTCCTATTTTGTTGCATAGGTTCCTGGTGTTCTTTTTCTGACTGCTGCTATTTTTTATTACTACTCCAGTTGAACTCCTCAGTCATTGAGCTCCTATTTTCTATATTTGCTGCCACCACCTTCCTGAAGCCAAAATTCCCCCTGCCTTTGGTGTTAAATGAAGAAATGTAATGATTCTTCCACAGGCTCTTTTCCCATCTCTCAATTTCAAGTTCTTTTTATTCATTCTGCCAGCTTGGATTGCAAGCTGGTATCCCATATGCTTAGGTGAAGTCTGTCCGTGAAGGACATGAAACCTCTTCTCAAAGAATATCTCCAAATGATCAATACTCCAAGTCTTTCTGTATAACTTCCAGAATTATTCAGTCATGTGCCCATGACTCATCTCATACTTCTAAGTACACTTCTCTTCTTGGAGAGAAGACAGAATAAGTTCATCACTAATTCCATCCTCTTTGCTGTGTGACTTGGCTCAAACCAAGTAACCAGCCAACAAAACAAATCTTCAAAGTTACTTATAGAATAATGTTAGACTTTGTTAACCTCTCAATAACTCCAAAAGTAAAAGAGTAAAGCGAAAAGCCACTATTCGTTTGCAAATCAGGAAAATTACCAAAGGAAGTATCCTTCAGCAAAAGGAAATAAACCTTACAAGCAAGTTTGGAAAAAGTGAAAATCAGAGACCTAAGAATGTTCTAGATGAGAAGAAATCTAAAGAATACTAAATTTTGAAACATTTTGGAAGTAGAAAGTTTGTAAGGAAACTATCAGCTTAATGGGATTTAAAGAAGAATTTAGGAGTACAGAAACATCATAAAGGAAAATAAAATAACTTCTGTATCAATCTGTATCACACGGAATCCTGAAGAGATAGTTTCTTCAAAAGCAATAAGAAATGGCTTTATATGATACTGTATATAAGATAATGGACAGTGTTAGAGAAGGTAGATTAGAATTACCCATTTTCTCATCATCTAAAGAATCATGACATGAGACCAAGGAGACGTTCAGCATAATCTGGAGATGGAGAATGCTAAAATGGAGGTCACTTTGTCTCAAACACTAAATAAATTGTAGAAGCCAGGAATTTGGTAAATTCAAAGAACTACTGGCTCTTCTGTGAATATTTAGAGTGTTCACAGTCATAATGGTTAATGTTACCAAAACTGGAGAAAGTATGGAATGTATTAGTGGCAGATGTACAACAAACTCTAGTAACTAAGGATTAGGGTAAAATGGTAATCTGAAGCAGGTTATTCTACAGCTATAGGGTACCTATAGGGTTCCTCCTTTGAAGCACCTGGCAATACCATACTGAATAATAGCTCAACTTTTAATTTTCTCCTATCCTATAGAAGAAGTGATCAGTATATTGACAAGCAAATAGGAAGTATGTCACCAAGATCAGCTCCAAGAGCCTTTTATTTCAGAATATAATGTTAAATTGTTAAATGGACAACTTACATAGGTTGTGCTTATCTTGAGAGAAAATGGAATGATAAGCATTTAGTAGGACTGGAGAACTATAAAGGTTTCCTCGAACCTGTAATGGAAGAATTCAAGGGTATATTTACATCGTGTATTTCATTTGGCACAACTCCTCTCTACCCAAAAGGAAAACCAAAGCATGATGTTAGTGTGATGCTTTGCCTGCAACACCATACCCAAGCTCTTCATAGGTCCAGGACTAACAGAGTCACACAGCTTTTTTTCCAGCTTAGAGTATGAAGAAGTTTCTTTTCATCTCCCTGAAATAACCAAAGCAAATGTACCCCCTGATACAGGAAATTAGATGGACCTTTTAGCAGCTGTAGCATGGCAATTCTAACGTTTCTTACTAGCATTCTCTTTGCTGCCAGCTCTCTCCTGGACTCTGGACTGGCATTTGTTTTGCAAGACACACTGACTGCATGAGGCCTAACCTCTCTGCAGGAAAGTTCTGTTCTTGAGTGGACCTATTCTTGAGTTCTATTCTTGATTCAAGGATTCACAATCAGGCAAAGGGCTAAGAGACTGGCTCTACTCACAGGACTGCTCATTTTAAAAGATTATTTTTAAGAACTATTTTAGCAGATGTATATTCACCAGATGGCTTGAACCATTCTATTGAGGATGTTATAGGAGACTGCATTCATCTCATTGAATCAGTGATGATCTGTTCTTTGCCTCTAGGAGTAAATTCTACTCCTACTCCAATTCAGATCTATTCCGAGAGCCAGTATCTTCACTTATGTTCCAGATTTTAGTTTCTCAGAAGTTATCCTTTATAAGCACATATTGGTACCTTGATATAGACTGTCAAGTACATTGCCCTTTTCCCAAGAATATATATGAAAACAGCTGTTTTATCCTGAGCTGATAAAACAAAACTATTTTTTTTCCTTTGCTGAAAGGAAGAAATGCTCTTATAGTTCTCATCTACCTAGAAATCAATCTGAGTGGTTGTTCTAGTTTTTAAATTCCCACCTTGATATGGGCAAGAAACAGATTTCCTGACAGCAAAAGCCAACAGAAATGTGTCTAAATTGCTCTGGGTGCAACTTCATTGCCGTTCTTAACAACAGTAAGTGCTTTGGAATGTTCTGGTTTATTTTCAGTCTCAATACTGATAAGGACTGAGCTATATCACAGAGTAACATTTTCAGCTGCATGTGGGACAGTCATGTATTGACATGGCAACAGATAACAACACCTTAAGTACGTTTATCATATGACTAGGATCTTGATTGCTATGATTCTTTTAAAACTACATATTAATTATAGAGGTATTTGATTACACTGTTCAATAAATGCTGCTTAAATTATGTCGGAAGATAAACCATAACCCTTCTTACACAGTTACCAATTATTCAGTGGCTTTTTATGGACTTGGCTCATTTTCAATTGTTAAAAATGTCTATGAAGATTATAGTATAACATGACACTTTCACAAACATTATCATCTTTCTGCTATAGATCAACATGTGTTCATCTGTTGGTTTAGCTTGCCATATATGCACCATGAGGGCAACAATTGTAGTCAAAAAATACCACAAAGAGCCACTAGAGCTAGCAATCTGACTAACAGGAAAAATATCTGCTCATCAACCTCGTAAACATAATTATATTAACTAATTTTAAGTTGGAACTATCATTGAATTGTAAAATATATCACTGCAAAAAAGACAGGGATCTATAAATTACATCCTCACAACTCTGAGATTTGCTCAAATCTTGCCTGAAATTCTCAATGTCCTCTCATTCTAAAGCCAATACAATTTTTCCAAGTACCTCAGTATACACTGCATTTCATTTGAGTTCAAATAGGGAGAAGGGCCTTATGTCAGATGGCTATCACCTATGAATATTTGCAATCCAATCAATCTAAGTATTTTTACTTCCTACTTTTTATTCAAGTAAAAATAATCTACTTAGTGAATATTATTTAAAATGCATTTAAATATATTAAGTATCTTAAAAAAAAGCCTGTTTAAACTAGTCATGCTGTGCAGATCCCGCCCATGGTGAAGTTCATCAGTGTTATAGTCTTTAGGACTTTAAAAGATATACTTAGACAATTCTATTCAGTTTTTCTACTGACAAGTAGAACGATGTTATACTAAAACTGCTTTAAGACAAGCAAAGACATGCAGGTGGCATAGTGACTGCATGCCAACTGGGAGCTATCCCATCCCTCTTTTCTGTGAAGTACAGCTTATGGTTCTTAAGACTCCTGGGAATCTATGTTCAAAAGACCATGCATTCAAGCCAACTTGTTTGACATCAGGCGTTACTGGAATGCACAGGGTGTAATTTTTGGATTGTTTCAGAGGAAGTTTCACAAAGCACCTTACGTGGAATTTCCATCTTCACTCAGCCAAACCTTCTGGTTTTCAAATGCAAAACAACATGCAACTTTAACGCACCTTTATATTTCCTTCCATGTTGTCCTTTAAAAATAGATGGTCACTCTTTTTAGCCTCTCACATAAAATTCCTCTGTTTTCTTATTATGTTATTAAACTACACAGTAACTGCTACTGCTCTGCTGTGAAGGGAAGCCGTTCGTTGCTGAGGGCATTTTTAGCCCTCATTCATTGAAACTGTTGACAGTTCTGAATTCAGGCTTAAGGACTGCATCCTTCACGTATCCAAGAGCTGCCAAGAATGGTGGGTGTTACCCACCATACTGAATACAGAGATATGCAGGAAGAGTCAGCACACCATTACTGACAGATTTCCCAAAGTGTTCACAAACCAAGGATCTTCTGGGCATCAAGCTGTTCAGAAACAGCCCCCACTTTACACCTATGTGCAAAATTGCTGAATTCCATTTTCTACAGAGTTAGAATTCACAAAAACCAGATGTGAATTGCTTTACACAAAGAATGTTTGTATACATTCCAAAGCAGAGATGAACTTTCCTGGAGCTTTCCTACAGGAACCAGCTAACTACACTATTAAAATGTAGCTAACTACCCGATAAAATTGGTGACTTCATTGGTAGCTACACTAATCCAGGTAACTAACCAGGTAACTAACTATTAACTACACTGAATCAGCTAACTACATTATTCAAAGCTTCACTAAAGCTGATCTTGCATTCTCTTCTGAGTAAAATGCTATGGTCTTTCAGATCATCAGTGCTTCACTCATGAAATTTAAATAAAAATCATCTGCAAAGGAGTGACTGGGAGATATGTACCATAAGAGATGCAGCTATGTATTCCTTCTTTTACCCCCACACACTTCCAGTGCCACTGAGGCCAAATTAACTTATTTGAAGAGTTGAAACGCCTTCCACAATATTTCCAGAAATTTCATGTGTAATTTATTTTCAAGACAGGATCATAAGACTGCGGGTAGCCTCAGCCTATGAGAGTATGTGACAGATTTCCAATTAGTGTCTTATTCTTGGCAATTGCTTATTGGATTAATTATATCATAACCTAAGCAAAGTTTGACTTAATTCATGGTTGGAAGACAAGCAGTCAAAAAAATTGCAGGCTGTTGTAAGAAGGTACTACTTCTGATTCATTAATAAGGTAGTGAATAGTTGATGGAGTAACTAATCGTGGAAACCATTTTCAAAAACATGGAAGACAGGAAGGTGATTGATAGTAATCAGCATGTATTTACAGATGGAAAATCATGCCAAACCAACACAATAGCCTTCTACAATGACATGATTAGCATGACAGGAGAGCATTGGATGTTGTTTACTTTGACTTTAGTAAAGCTTTTGACACTATCTCCTCTAGCATCCTCATGACAAAGTAGGGGTCAAATAAGTGGAGAGTGAGGTAGGTTGAAAACTGGCTGAATGACTGGGACTGGGGACTTGTGACCAGTGGTGCAAAGTCTAGTAGGAGGGCAAGCCACTAGTAGTGTGCCTCAGAGGTCAGTACTGGGACCAATACTGTTTCACTGCACAGATGATGCAGCGAAGTGTACCCTCAGCAGCTTCACAGAAGATACAAAACTGAGTGGCTAATGCGTCAGAACGTGTTGTCATTCAGAAGGACGGGGCCAGGCTGGAGAAATGGTTTGACAGGAACCTCATGAAGTTCAACAAAGGAAAGTGCAGGGAGTTGAAACTGGATGATCTTAAGGTCCTTTCCAACCCTAACTATTCTACGATTCTATGTTTCTAAGTCCTGTACCTGGGGAGGAACAACTCCAGTCACCAATATATGCTGGGGTACATGCAGCTGGAAAGCAGCTTGGCAGAAAAAGATTTAGGAGTCCTGGCAGACAAGCAGCTGATCATGAGCTACCAATGCAACCTTGCAGTGAAGCAGGCTTGCAGCCTCGTCAAAAATGAGCTAATTTGAGATCCTGTAATTATGCGTTTATTTTGATAATCTCGAAACGATGTAATCCTCTTTGTCGCTCTTATGGAACACCTGGTAGGCTAGGACCATAGAGATTGTAAAACGTGCTACATGGTCAGCTTCCTGGTTGAATATAAAGCAAGAATATCTGGGCTACTTATGGAGAGCAAACAAAATAGTGAAGTACATGACCTTCAGACAGAACATTCTCATGTAATACATACAAAAGTGATTTCCATTTGATCCTGATTTAGTAAAACTGACATTGGTTTAACCCAGTTTGCTGGTCTATTTATGCAGTAAAAGAGATGTGACTCAGTACTTCATGCAGATGGAAGTCACCCACTGCTCTTTCTGGATCACAGGCTACCAGATTGCTCCTTTGGGTTGCAGCTAGTATTTCTGCAAGGAGTTATTCTGAATGGCTGGTTGCAGATCACAGTTCTCAAAGATCATCAAAGCAGCATGTGGAAAAGGATTCTGCAACTTGGGTAAGGGCAAGCTGAAGCTAGTATTTGACTATCTGGATAAGGAGGAAAATTCTGGCCTTGCTAAAGCCAGATAGTTTCTAACATTGTTTTTGCTGGGATGTGGTGCCTCTTCCCTCTTTTTGTGCAGCCCTCACCACACTCCAGCCTCTGCCCCCCAGATCTGTAAATGTTTGTTGGTCCAGTTTCTGTCTTTGACTCAGACCATTATGTCCAGCCAATGACTGTTCAGATTCTGCTGGCACAAGGAATCTGAAGACACAAACATAAATAAAATAAAGTCCCACCTTCTCTAATCTGCACTGGGACCTTCTCTTCTGACCAAAACCAACTATGTCTTACTGTTAACAACCACATCTTTCTTTACCTACGTAGTAGCAGGTACAATCTTAGATACCTTCCGCTGTTTCATAGATCAAGTAAAGCCCTCATCTGTTGTGAAATCCACAGCATCTTCCCCCTATTCCCTAATAAATATCTTGTGTACCAATTTCTAACTAGAATAGGTCACCCAGAGAGGCTGTTGAGTCTCCAGGGCTGGAGACAGTCAAAACTTGTCTGGACATGGCCCTGAAAACCTGCTGTAGTTGGCCTCTCTTTGAACAAACAGGAGGGTTGGACTAGGTGATCTCTAGAGATAAATTCCAACATAGATGATCCTGTGATTATACTGGTTATGTCTATGCCTACCACCCTTCATTTGACTATCTCACCATGATTATGGTCCCAGGCATGAAACACTAACTACACAATTCAGAGTCTACTTTCAGTGCTGGACATCACAGAACATCACAATGCTGGACTCACAGGCCCAGACAGAAAAGAGGTTTTTGTCTAGTCATTTTGCAAGACTTTTACTGGCTCTCAGAAAATACCTTAACCCAGGAAATGATCATTACACACTGTCTGTAGTGAGCTGAAACACAAACCAGACAATAGTTCAGAAGAAAATACACAATTGCTTCCTATAAAAGCATTTTATTTACTTATCTGTGTACATGCTGTTTACAAACCTGTGAGTTTCATTACAAGATGAATCATGTCAGTACTTTGCATTAAGACCTTGTTTCCAAAAGAAGCAGATGGCACAGACTGACAACAGCTTCTAAAGACATTCATCTCCTTATGCATGTACAGTGATGAGACGTTCCAAAAGCTCAGGAAAAAATGGTATGACTCTTCCTCACTGAAAGGTTATAATGGCCATTTTCATTAATATCATCTGTTTTCTTCCTTGGCGAAAGAGAAAACAAGAGAAGGGAAAAGAACATCATAATGAAGGGACTCCAGAGAATGTTAGAACCATTGGGAATTTGCCAACATAAGTGTTCCCCGTATTAGATGTTCGCGTATACTATATTTACTGCAGTGCATCAGATCCGATTTTATAGAACTCCAAGACTGTCTTAGGATCTCCTACTATATTTGGCAGTTGAACACAGGAACCCCTAAGAGTACGTAGCAGCAATAAAGGGCTTAGATTTGATTTCTTTTTGCATCTGTAACTAGTTTGCATATACATGCTTTACATGTACTTGTTTCTGGTTGTGTAGCTGTCACATGCTGAGAGTCCTTCATCCAGAGTCCCACAGAGCAGTTGAGTAAATCACTGTGGAAACTATGACCTGTGTGTCTGCATTTCCATAAGAGGAGATCCCAACATTTGTACTGCTAAAAATGCTCTGCTCTGTTTAAATGCCTTATTCTGTACAGGGCAAAGCTACAAGATGCATCTTGTCATAGCTAATCAGATCTCTTGGCTAACTGGCGCTGAGTATGTCCCATAGTCTGCAGTAGTCCAGATTTTATTCACTTGATATGTCTGCTGGATATTTTTAGTATCTTCTGTATTATCTTGAGCCTTATATTTCAAAATAGATCTCTTTTCTGTTCTGTGGTTTGTTGTTTGTTCTTGGGTGTTTTGGTTGGGGCTTTTCTTTAGTTCATTTCTTTGTGTTTTAGGTTTTTTTGTTAGTTTTAATTCAACTAATCTCCTGGTGAATATTAAACAAAACCAAAACAAACAAAAGGCTTAACAAAACAAAACATGTTTTTTTGTTTTCATTAATTTATTTTCATTCTTCAATTTCCTGTCCTGCTTTCTAAAAGAAGGCAGAAGATAAGTTATTCTAAGGACCCTTTTTCTCTCTAAGAGAGAAAAAACCCAACATAATTACCTTTGACACAAATTCAGGCTAAAGACAGTACCAAGATGAAGGTAATAGAAAGTATAATGATGGTAATAGAAGATGAGCTAGCTTTTCACACAACATAAATTAATATCTGTCAGGACACCTTAAAGCTTATCCAGAGATTTTAGCAGTGAACTGTCTTTACTTCGTTTGCTTCCACACTCCAGTTGATCCAAACCAAGTTTTAGGTTGTTGGGTGGTTTGGTTTTTTTTTGTTGTTATTGTTGGGGGTTTGTTGGTTGTTTTTTTTTTTTTTTTTAACAAAATAGCATCCTACAAAATGCTACATATTTTACCTTTTTTTTTCTATGAAATATAATATAGTGTTGGGAGATTGAAAAAGAAATATGTTATTGGCAATAATAGGTTGCCTAGCTATTTATAAGATCTGACTAGATTGAACCTGTTCTGTTTTGCAGCTTTTCATATTAGGCCCTTTATCTGCAGTAAATGAATTTTCACAATTGCAGTTGTTCATGTAGGTTTCCTATTCTTTCTTGGTTGAAGCAATCAACAGCTGTGATTACTTCAAGTGAAGAAAATTAAGCTGATATGTACTGCCAGATCCAGGAAACCCAACTTCTTTCATGAATTAGTGAAAAAAAGGAGTCTTTTTGTTGTTATTTAGTGATTGTGCTCAGCAACTGGAGATTTGTAGCTGGGCCGCCACTGATGCCCACAGTGGTAGGCACTCAGAGTATATGTCTTGGCATCATTCCCTGCACGAAAAGCAATAGCAGTCTTAATAGAGACATTCTCTGAACATGAGGGGCTTTTTGCCATCCTAGGCTACCCGGATTTCAGTGTGAAGACACTGGCATAAGGAAGCTTCACCCGTGCACCTGCTGCAAAGTGCAGCTCAGTTGGACATACAGAACAAGGTTATTGTCCCTTTGAATATTTTATCGACAAAACTGGGCTGGCTGAATAGAGGAGGTGTTGGCAAGGAGAATGCCACATCCTATCACTCAGATTACCACAAGAAGAGGGGGGGCAAGAAGTATCTATGCTGCTGAATGTTGTCACTGAAGCCAACTGTCCTCATCACAAAAGAAGTTGTATTGGTAGGGACCAAGGACTTAGCTAACCTCATACTCGGTCTTTAACTGTAGATGTAAGCAGGCACTCAGGGAAAAAAAGAACAGAGCAACCCAGTATGATACTTCTACATCCTCTCAACTTGTGATTCCTTCCAGCTCAGACTATTCCCTGAAATTAGTATGTCTCTTTAGTAACATTCAGCTGGTATCTCTTTCAAGTACTTTTCCAGCCTTCGCTTGAATTACAGGCAAAATTTATTGTATCTGTAAGATCTGTTTACTACCTATTGCAGCAACTACCCCCTTCTGTGTGCTTTGAATTTGACTGGCTTCACTTAATAGCTCTATCTCTTTTATTGGCACCATCGCTCACTACCAGAATGACACTGTGCTGTCATTTTGGAGCAGTGAGCTGGATAGGCACTATCATTTCCTTCAGTGTGCCTAATAGAGGTAGTATCATCTAATAGAGAAGAGAAAGGTTCTTGAACCTGGAGTGTTCTTCCTACTCTGTGACTTGGGCGAGTCCCTGCACCCATCTATCTCAGTTTCCCACCTATTAAATCAAGAGGATTTTTTTTTGTTTGTTTTTATTTTGAAACAAACTGATGAAGAGCACTCTACAATATAAGTGATAACCTGTGTGTTCTGGTTCTAGGGTGAAATGCTTGAACATAACCTAGAAAGAGACAAGCACGCTAACCCCAGAAGAGCAGCAGGGCTGGTGAGTAGGGCACTCTCTTGGGACCATGGGAGACAAAAGACCGAGTCCTTTATCCAAGAAAGGTTCTTCTACCCTGGAAGTGTCCAAATCACTAGGTGGTGGTGAATCCTCCAGAAAAGCCTGCCTCACCTCTTCTGCCTACTCTTTTCTCCCTGAAAACACCCAGTACCAGGAAAGTCCCTTTAATCTCAGAAAGTATCAGAAGCCTAGAAAAGTATTTAGAACCCCATAAACGTACTATCCGATTAGTGATCAGGCTTTTGCTCTGGAAGAACCAGCCGCTTGCATTTGCCTTCCGCCCTGCCAGTCGGTGTGGTGCGTTGTCTCAGTTGTGTCTGGAGCACTAGGTGGCAATAGAGAGTCACCACTGTCCCAACTCGCACCAGAGGTGGCCGCCGGTGATCGGAGTTCCACGCCAGGGGGTTACAAACCTCAAGCCTTTACCAAGTTTTTAACAGTACAGCACTAGAACTACTTTTTTGCTCCTGCAGTTTAGCATAAAACTCACGGCAGCAAACTCACAGCAAGCACCAAAGCTCCCATATTTAACCAGATAAGCCTGAGCACATACTAAAGCCAGAGGCTTTGTTTACTGGGTTATATTCGTACCTAGCTACCAAGCATGATCTCAGAAACATAATAATCATAAGTGCATCTTAGGTGCCTCTTTTCAGCAAGACTATGTTGACACCTGTGAGCTACGGCTTGTAAGCCTAAAATTCAGCTCCTGCAACCAATTCAGCACCAGCTCAGTCCCAGTCTTAGCAGTCTTCAAGTCACTAAGCTACATTTTGCATGTTGAGCTTCTATTCCTGTGAATATTGCATTCTTTGCATTGTAGCACAGCTTGAAAAATGGGTGTACACAGCATCTTCCAATAACCTACTCCACAGTGGGGTGTTCGCTTTGTTTCATCTCAAAATGAAAAGTTCCTCTTCTCATTCTCATCTTCTACATAAAAGCATAATGCTTTCATCCAGAAGGTGGATGACTAAGGTTTAAATCATATTTAGTCTGGATTTTGGACTATTCTGTGAAAACACTGGAATCTAACTTTCACAGTATCTAGGCCTGGATTATTTCTAAACAGAAAGCTCTTCCAAAGCTGTCTGGTAGCTCCACAATGCAAGAATAACTGCAATGGTAAATACTGCCCTTCTGCTCTGCATATAGAACAGTCCTGGTAGGCAAAGGATTCCGGGAAGGCTGGACTTCAAGAAGGAACTCTTGAAGGTGCAGGAGCAGGCTGTCCCCATGAGCCAGAAGACAAGCCAGTGGGGAAGAAGACAGGCCTGGTTGAACAGAGAAATTTGTCGGGAACACAGGAAAGAAAAAGGCCCTTTGGAAGAAGGGACAGGCCACTCAGGAGGACTACAAGGATGTCTTTAGGATATGCAGTGAGAAAAGTATAAGGGCCAAGGGCCAAGGACCAATGAGAAATTAATGTGGCTACTGCTGTAAAAGACAATAAAAAAAAGTTTCTATAAATACATTAGCAACAAAAGAAGGGATAAGGATAATCTCCATCCTTTACTGGGTACAGGTGAAACATAGTAAGAAAGGATAAGGAAAAGACTGGGGCACTTAATGCCTGCTTTGCCTGTCTTTAATAGTAAGACCAGTTGTTCAAGTATCCAGTCCCTGAGCTGGAAGGTAGAACCCAAGGATTCCGGGAGCCGAATGAAGCTCTCATAGTTGAAATGGTCAGTGACTCCCTACATCACTTAAACACAGATAAAACTATGGGACCAGATGGGATCCATACAAGGGTGCTGAGGGAGCTGATAGAAGTGCTCACCAAGCCACTTTCCATCATTGACCATTAGTCCTGGCTAACCAGGGAGGTCCCAGTTGACTGGAGGTTGGCAAATGTGATGCCCACCTACAGGAAGGGCTAGAAGGAGGATCTGCGGAGCTACTGGCATGCCATTCTGACCTCAGTTCTGGGGGAGGTTATGGAGCAGATCATCTTGAGTGCCATTACATGGCCCATACAGGCCAACCAGGTGATCAGGTCTAGTCAGCGTGGGTTCATGAAAGGCAGGTGCCACTTGACTAATGCAATCTCCTTGTATGACAAGGTGACCCACTTAGTGAATGAGAAAAAGGTTGTGAATGCTGTTTATCTAGACTTTTGTAAAGCCTTTGACGCCATTTCTGACAACATTCTCTGGGAGAAACTGGCTGCCCATGGCTTAGATGGTTGCACTCTTCACTGGGTAAAAAGCTGGCTGGATGGCTGCACCCAAAGCATGGTGGTGAATGGAGTTAAATCCAGCTGGTGGCCTGTCACAAGTGGTGTTCCCAAACACTCAGTACTGGGACCATTTTTGTTTAATATCTTTATCAATGATCTGAATGAGGGGATCAAGTGCACCCTCACTCAGTAAGTTTGCAGATGACACCAAGTTGGGTGGGAGGGTAGGAAGGCTCTGCAGAGGGATCTGGAGACTGAGGAAACCAGATCTCTTTGAGGGAACTGAGGTTGTTTAGACTGAAGAAAAGGAGGCTCAGGGGAGACCCTATCACTCTGTACTGCAGCCTGAAAAGACGTTGTAGTGAGCTAAGTTCTGATCTGTTCTCCCAAGTACCAAGTGATAGGACAACAGGAAATGTGCCAGGGGAAGTTTAGATTGGAGGTTAGGAAAAATCCCCTCCCTGAAAGGGTGGTCAGGCATTGGAACAGGCTGCCCAGGGAAGTGGTGATATCACCATTCCTGGAGGTATTTAAAAGATGTGTAGATGTAGTGCTTAGGGACATGGTTTAGGGATGGTCTTGGCAGTGTTAGGTTAGAGGTTGTACTCAATCTTAAAGGTCCTTTCTAATATAAATGATTCTATGATTCTACTCTCAGTGGTGGTAGAGAATTTTCCTTATACATACCGCGGGATAATTATACTCACCAATATTTAAAGAGTTTCACAGAACATACATTTCCTAAAAAGAAATAACCTACACATTCCGTAGATTGAAAACTAGCCCTGGCTCTTTGTCTGTTATTTTTTTTACTAGAGTATCTAAAATACTGCAATTCTAGTGAAAACATATTGCCTGACTCTTTCCATTACATCAGCGTCTGCAGTATATCCTACTAATATCTGAAATCATGAAACATAACTACAAAAGAGCATATCACCACTTTTAAATTGTCATATTCAAAGAAAACACAAACCCATCTGGCTCTTGTTTGAAATGTTATGTTAAACCTTCTGTTAGTACACACTGTTGAACATTATAGTAGATTATCGTGTCTCGGTAAACCAGATTACCCTAGGTCTTGGCTTGTATCACAGGGAATTCAGATGTCAGCGTGTGAAAGACTCAATTCTCTGCTCCACCTGCTGTTGGTGTCTATTTCTGATGGCTTCATTCCTGCTGAAATGAATGGAGTTTCATCTGAATTGAGCTAGCAGGTTTTAGTTTTTCTGATGGATTGTGAGGGGCAAGAGTTGATACAGGTGATTTTAAACAGTTTTAAAAGTTACCTATTTAAGCAAAATATCAAGAAGTATAAGAGCTTAAATACCATTAAAAAATACTAACCAAAGAAGTCAAAACTGAAACAAAAATTAGTATTGAGGAAGCACGAAGCATCAGCCTTTCTCCAGGAGCAGCTAACATCTTCCTGCATGCCATGTGAGCCATATTCACTGACCTACTCTGGAAAGAGAAACAAAACCTGACCAGTCCTTAGTTCTGCCTGCCTGCCTGGTGCCAGCAACTTCCATACCAAGCCTAGTGTCAAGATCCAAGTTTATCTTTATTAGAGAGAGGTGATGTCACACCTGAGGGAGCATTTTGGATGCAAGCTTCATATCACTTACAGAAATCTGCAATTATGATTGAGACTGTAAACCTTTTATTTCCTTCTTTTAATGATTTGCTTCTTTTAATGATTTCCTTCTTTTAATGATTTGATAAGAACTAAAAGATTAGACCCTCCTTGTGTATTTTGTGAACATTTTAAAAACTAGAGAAAAAAAGTATTTTGCATGTTTATTATCTACATAAAAGTACCTTACAGAATTGATGACACCATGCATCCCTGAAGAGATATCTTGTGTCTTTGACTATAAGGCTGTCTAAAGCTAAGCCCAGATTTTGTCTTTATACATCAAACGCAATAAGAAATCTATTAGAAGCCTTCCAGAGCTCTCTTTTTTAAATTCCATTTCAGTACAGAGTCTACAGGAGTCTGGCAGAGGACTGAAGTGTGAGCAAGCACTAAAGAAACGCCTAGTGTGTATGGGCAGTCTGTCAGTCTCACATCTTGAGGATGTCTATTACTGTGAACTGTGCTGAGGAATTACTGTCTTCATTTTACAGACCCTCAGGGCACTTACTTCATTAAAGTCAAGATCTTGCTCCTCTTCATTTCTTACGGGTATCTACAGGTAGTTGTCAGAATGATAACCATAGAAAACCCTATTTCTTATAATTCTGAGTCAGCATAAAAGGCTATTTAATCATAAACAGTACTGATTTTTTTGGAGGAGTTTTAAGCCTTAAGCCTAAAGAAAGAGCTTTACCATTTATATTCCAACTGAAGACATAATGAACTAAGAAATCTGTAAGCGTAACTCCTTATGGTTTCCCTTAAGGTTAGGATATGGAAATGGAAGAATAAAATAACTATCCTGACTCATCAGTCCTTGCTTTTTAGAAATATCTACCAACACATTATAGCGGAGGAGGGTAAAAATGCAACAGTCTGCAAAATAGGCTGAGTAGAAATAATTTTCCTGTCTGGAAGCTAAGCCTTTTTATGGTAAAGAAAGTGAGAGTAATGTATGCAGAAGAGTACACAAGGACAAACATGATTTTAGCCAGTAGGAAATAGAACTAAGAGAGTGATGCCCATATGCAATGTATAATAACCTGTTAAACTAATGTATACTAACCAAAACACCACCTAATAAAAAATAGGACACCATTATATATAATTATAATTGTATTAATCATTTTAGCCAGTTTGAAACCAAAGAAAGAAGCAAAACCTTTAAAAAATGGTTGGTGTTTGCAATTAATTCTGGATTTGGTAGAGATATTAGAAGTCCATTGTCTTTTCAGAAGGCAGATGCTCAGCCCTTAAAAATCCAGAACTTACCAAAAAGATTGTTCTGTGATTAAAATTGTACAATATTAAGTCATATCAAAATTACATGAAATGTAAAATGTGTGAAAGTTCCCTTTTTTCTATTAACTGGGGCAACCAAACCAATGTGCAAGAATGCTTCAGGAAATAATGATCTAGTTCTGTTGCATCCAAAGTCAATACCAGGACTTTCAAGCTTCCAACTATCAATGTTTAAAACAGTGTAGTCGTGCATCTTCTTGAGTTCCTGGATAGATATCTTGCTTTTAGTAGCTACTACTTGTAATTAAGGGGTCTTTTCATTCCAGTAAGGAAATTTGTTTCTTATAAATGAATATAATCTTCAGTCTGATGAAACTGAAATCAAGGAGCAAATTCCATCAGCTAAATTATGGAAATAATGATGATAATTCCAACCAGATGAGCATTCTGTAGTTTCTATTTTGTCATGGACAACAAAAAGTTACCACTTTGGTTACCTTATGGATGTAATTATAGCCACTCCAAATGCCATGTCTCAGGTGTATTTAGGAACACTTTCTTTCTCCAAGCACTTCAAAGACATCAAAGACCTTTTATTTCTTAAAAAGTTATTTATGTATTCTTTATGAATTAGAAAAGTTTCTCTCTACTTCTGTAGATTATTCATTGCAGTAATATAATATTAAACTTCATTCTGCAGTCAGCCACGTAGAAAGAAAAAAGCATTTGACCTTACTGTGCAGTGCACAATATGAACATGCAACCCTGGAAGAAGCCATAAAAGTTACAAATCGCTTGAGGCCTTTGTAGATATTGCACCATTCTTCTTCTGTTGCAAAATGGTATTTTATGGTTTTGACAAGTTCATTGCTAACTGTCATTATTCACTACAGTTGGAATTTTCAAGAAGTACTAAATTACACTCAAAATTTTGAAATTCTTTTGCCAAATGCATTTACAGTAAATTTCCAAATAGGATTGAAAAACCTGAATGTTCCCCTCAGTCATCTTCCTAATTTGTTCAATTTTTCCTCACAGATCATAAAACCAGTAGATATTTGCTTTGCTCTAGATTATGTTTAACCAAAGTTTACTGCTGTCCTGAAGTGCAAAGCCCCAAACTGGAGACACTTTTCTAATGCCTTAGAAATCCTGAGTAGAAAATACTTTATGTGGTTTTGCATCTGAAAATTACATTTACTTTTTTCACAACTTCATGACATTCCTGAACTGTATTCAGTACAGGGCATATACAGCCAGAAGGAAATATCTCTTTGTGTAGCTCTAACAACATACTCAAATAGACCCCTTCAACCCTAAAACAGGGAGTAACTGTGGCTTGGGAGGACACACGACCCAGCATAGTACTATTGGCTTATATCCTGCTTCTAAGACAAATGACATGGAATTGCCTTACATTCAGTACTGTGTCAGTAAACTGTAGCTATGGAAATACCTGTGTGACCTTCAAAGTATCACAAGAGTGTGAGACAGGCTTCTAAATACATAACAAGGCACTGTCTAAAATAAGTTGTACACAACTCTTGAGATAAGCCATGTTTCTGTACCTACAGATGGAAAATCACGCTTCCTGGTTGAGGTTCCTGAGGTTCACTAGCTGTTGTGCAGCATGTGTGAGCATGGTCTTCCCCTAAAGTGAATGGGAGAAGATGAGCTCCCCATTCCTTAATTCAGGTTAACCAAGCTACAGATGCAGAGCATGACGGGCCAACAGTATATGGGTGAACTCGGGTCATTTTTTTGAGGAGTTAAATCATACATGTTTGTTTGTTTTATGGCTCCCAGCTAATGATGTCTTTATCCACAGCGCTATATCTGTACTTAAATGGGAACTGCTTTCCTAGATGAGGACTAGAAAGCTCAAAATTTGTAGAACTGAGGATCTGGGTTTTTTTTTTCAGAAAATAATGATGTTCCACACATGATTTTAAATGCTGCTCAGGTATTTTGCACATCTGTTGATGCTGTGAAGCATTTCAAGCAAAAAAAAATGACTAAACAAACCAGAAATGTGTTTTACGCTAACTAAATGCTAGGGAACTAGAGTTTGTACCTCTTTTTTCTGTCTCCTGGGAAGTTCCTAAAGCGTGATTTCACATTTAATGTTTCAGGAATATAGTTGACAATCCTACTATTTTATTAAAGTATCCATAGATACAATACCCAGAAATTGCAAACTGATGAAAAGGACACTGTTTAAAGAGGGACCATAAGTCTCCATCATACCACTGAAGTTTCTTTAAATGTCGTCAACTGCAAAGGATCTAAAGGCTCCTTCCATGAATTCAAATACTTCCTCTTGCATGATTGCATTTTTCCTTTGTATAATTAAATATGCCTTTCTACAGAGGGTGGTGAAGGCAATTCACCCTTCTTTCATCAATCCAGGGGGAAAATAACTGCAATATGGGTAGGCCATTCATACAGAAAATATCTGTAATGTAGACTATCGTGTAGCAATTTAGAATATACATAAAATAACACATCCTTGTAGTCCCTATAGACCTAATCTTTGTATATCCTTACCTTGTCAAGCCTGTTAGCATTCTAGGTTATAATGACTTAATGGCTTGCCTACCTGGTACAATTTAGACTTGTTTTCTTTTCCCCCTAATCAATCCAGCTGTGGAGTTAACTACACTGAAGCATATCAACACGTGCCTATGCAATGGCTTGCTGTTGGTTATGTTTATTAAAGATTAAAATAGAAAGGAAGGCTATAATTAGGTCACTGACAGATTTGAAACATCATGTTGCTGCAGACATTTATGGGGTGTTCTAAGCTGAACTGTAAAATTACTTTCCACAGAGACCTATTAGTTCTATATACCTGTTGCTGGCTGCCATCATCAATAATTTAGCATTGCAGCTATCTGAAATAAAATATCACATTTTCTTCTAATTCACAACTATGCTTGCTTTCAGACTTACATCTCTGCATTTTTCTCTCCCCCAGGTAATGCATTTGTGGTGAGCCTAGCTTTGGCTGATCTGGTGGTGGCCTTGTATCCATACCCGCTGGTGCTCTTTGCTATTTTCCACAATGGATGGACATTGGGTGAAATTCACTGTAAAGTGAGTGGCTTTGTGATGGGACTGAGTGTAATAGGCTCTATTTTCAACATCACTGCAATTGCAATAAACCGATATTGCTATATATGTCATAGTTTTGCCTATGACAAAGTGTACAGCTGTTGGAACACGATGCTGTACGTCTCCTTAATCTGGGTATTAACAATAATTGCAACTGTGCCAAATTTTTTTGTTGGCTCTTTAAAGTATGACCCACGCATCTATTCATGTACATTTGTTCAGACTGCAAGCTCCTACTATACCATAGCTGTTGTGGTAATTCACTTCATCGTCCCTATCACCATTGTGAGCTTCTGCTACCTTCGAATCTGGGTTTTAGTGCTTCAAGTTAGAAGACGAGTCAAGTCAGAAACAAAGCCAAGACTGAAGCCGAGTGACTTCAGAAACTTTCTTACCATGTTTGTGGTTTTTGTGATTTTTGCCTTTTGCTGGGCACCTCTAAACTTCATTGGACTGGCTGTAGCTATTGATCCTATGGAAATGGCACCAAAAGTTCCTGAATGGTTATTCATTATAAGCTACTTCATGGCCTATTTTAACAGTTGCCTTAATGCAATAATATATGGACTTCTTAACCAGAATTTTCGGAATGAATACAAAAGAATTTTAATGTCACTGTGGATGCCAAGGCTTTTCTTTCAGGACACATCCAAAGGAGGAACTGATGGTCAGAAGAGCAAACCTTCTCCTGCTTTAAACAACAATGACCATGTAAAAACTGAAACTTTGTAAATGTGTAATAGTCAATGCAAGAGTTTGTCATGGAGAAACCTAAGAATATAGTTGTTATGTTCTGGTCATTCTTGGTAACTTTTGGGGGCTTTCCATTTGGATGGCACTTTGTGGTTGGAATACTGACTTCTTGATAAAGCACATTGCTCTGAACTCATGGTTTGTATAAGATATCAATTTAATATGTACTTCAGAATTAAAGAAGCAGATGAACACAAGCCGTTTGACTTCTGAGAGCTGAATCCTACTCCCAGACATACAAATGAGTCATTTTTTACTTCTGTGGGACTTATACACTCTTTATACAACATCAGATACTTGTCTATGGCACAGCAGCTCATCAAGGCTGTAGAGTGATATTTTCCACCCTCCTGTATCTGAACAAAGAGGATGAAGCAGATACAGTCTGTTCTCCACACATAAGCTGAACATTGCATTTCGGTGCATGTACTGGTGGCAGTAGCAGAATCTCTGAACCAAACTTGTAAATTGGAGAGAATATTTGTGTAAAAGCAATTAACATTAGATCCTTTTCTCACAGGTTTTTCATACTTACATACACTGAGATTGGGAATACAGTGTACTTACATTGTTCACCTTTTGTGGTCGATTTTATGGTAGATAATATAATACAAATGGTTGATTTCTTACATATTTACTTTACACAATATTCTTCCTTTAGAGAGGATTGAATTTTCATTGTGCTCCATTTATTTACCTCAATGTATACATCCAATGTCATTTGGTGCACACTTGACACATTTGCAACTGGCTAGAAATAATGGCATATGACCTGCAATTATCTGGAATAGCAACTAGTCACCAGGCAAGATATTCTAGATCACCTGAAATTATGCTAAACCAAAAAAAGAAGGCCTTTTGACTATAATGGTAGATAAGATACTCACTTTACATGTCTACATCTAATCTTGAATAAAATCCATGGCTGGTGTCTAATCGAAGATAGATAACCTTCAAGGTTCCCTAGAGTGGGCATATGTTTTCTTCTATCTGTGATGATAAACACACATCCAGGGATGAAATGAGTTCCTTCGTGGAGGTGATGGCCTCCTTTCGTTGGCCTTAGAAGGAGCTTTGATTACTAGTTCAAACATCTCACTTTGGATAGATAGGGATTTACCTTACCTAATTGGGAATGTCTCCAGTGTAGGTGTTTGCACACAATATATTTTCTAAATTCCCACTCTAATCCACGGCATTCTAGGAAATGGTTAATTTGAATTTGAAACAGGCATATTCTCCTCTCCATCCCACTGGGGCAGGGCTTAGGGGAAGTCAGTGCTTAGTGGCTGGATGAGCTTGAACCACAGCAATGATTACCCATTTTCTTTTCAAACTCAGTTTAAATTCAAAGTAGATTTCTTCTTTTTCTGGTAACACATTGTAGTAGTTAGCATATAGAGCAGATTCCAATCTGGGCTATACCCCACAGCGTCATAGTAATTTACACAGTGTGGTTTGTATTATCTCTAAATCTGATTAGGGATCTGTGTGTAAATACAAAGTCAGTGAAGTTATTTTAGAATTATACCTGAAATGCACATTATTCTTACTAGCGTTGTTTATGGGAAAGGAGATGGGCTTCTGGTAAACCCATGTCAGGTACTAAAATAGGAAATGGAGGAATTCAGGTTGCTGTTACATTCCAGTTTAGGTTTCCTGACCTGGTTATTATGGAAAGTATTTCTGTAGTAGTGTCAATTTTTTAAGCCAATATACTGCTCCTGAAATAAAGATGTATGAAACATCACCCTTACGTTGCTACACTTACAGCAAAAAGAAGAATCACAGCATTTTTAATGTTTTATTTGCTTGCCAAAGTCTACGTAAAGTACAGCAAAGTAACAAACGTGATAATTCTTCTAAGCTTCTTTCTTGCATTTCAGATAATTTCTGATAAACTCTGCAGTTCAGTACACTAGGACTCATAGAGTATTAGCCTGATGAAAACTGGAAACTTTGTGAATAGGGATAAGAAACAGACGAGACAAATTTAAGCTGGTGGTAGATAATAAAAGTATTTAGCTAGGAGCAGCAGTCATTAATATGGAACCTACATATTAATAGGTGACATGGTTATAACATGAGTTGAAAGTATATTCAGGAACAACATGTCAGCTCTGTGTAGATTTATGCATCTTTGAGGAAATAATTATTATTTCCGTTATATAAAAGTATTTATACCAGCATATCAAATACAGACACTTGAAGAAGAAGGAGGAAGAAACACAGATAAATCTAGGGCCTTGGGACAAAGTCTGTTTCCAGAAAATCTGGAGCATTTTCAAGCATGTAAAGTTATCATTGTCAAAAAGTATTGTATTTTGTGTTTATTATAAGAAATAAATCTATTCTAGAATTGTTCTTATATTAGAGCCCTGATTAAAAAAAAAAAAAAAAAACCTTAAGAACACATTTAGATAAAAAGTATCCCTCTTATTTCCAAATTGTATTTTTAAAGAACTTCGCAAGCATGGGAATTTTCCAATGAATAAACAGCTATGGAAGATTGTATACAATTCTTAATGTGTATGCTACACAATTTTGGTTATCTGAAGAATTTCTTGCATTTAAAGGTGTTTGCTATTTTAACTGGATCCTGCACACCTGATCTATGATAATGATAATCAATATTTTGATTCAGGTTATAATGAGCATACAATGAAACTGCTGAGGGCGTCAGTTGCAGAACACTTAACTGATTCCTGTTCATCCTCTTGTTAGTAACACCTCCAGCTGTAGTGAGAAACAAAGTGACTAAAACCATTTTTTACAACTCTGTTTTTATAAATATTTTTGTGGCGTAATTTTACTCTGGGGTACGAACTGCATTAGATGCATTGTCAAAAAGTACATACTCTGAATTTAACATCTGGAGTTAGAAGTGGAAACTACAAAGAATATGACCCTCTGTGTGGTCCACCAGACTTGGTCTCAGAGGTAGAATTGTCGCATTCATTAGCCAGAGAGACTTCTGTGCTCAGCCTGAGGGCTTTAGTCCTTGGGGATAATTGGAAATGTCCTATGGAATATTGTTGGTGTCTTCTCAAAGAACAAATTAATCTCATGTCATTAAGCAGGCAAAACTCCGAATAGTTCAATGGCTGCAGAATAAAGCCTTGAAACTGCTATCTGAAGAATCATTCTTTGGGAGAACAAAGAAGAGCTATTGACAGTATTTTCAAAACCATATTTTATGTCTGAAATACAAACCAACTAATTTTACTTATCTGTCAACTTACTGAGGTTTCCTTTTACCTACAGTCATGTGATAAAACCAGCTAAAAGCATAACGACTGATACTATAAGCAGTGATAAGTGAGGTCTGGTGATGCCAGCTGTGTTTTTTAATTGCAAACTAATGAACAGTGAGGTTTTGTCCTTAGGAGAAAAACCTCATGGCAAACCACTTGTTTGCATGTATTTATTGTAAATATAACAGTTAAGAGTGTAAGTGCTAGTGATCCCAATGCTTTTCAAACAGCAAATCCTAATTCAGGCTTTAACAAATGTCAGCCTTTTTGTCATGCTTTAATTGCTGTCATTGAAACCAATGCAAATATTGTGTTCTTCGGGCTAGATTCCTGCAAGGGTTAATTAGTCTTAGCCTAGTGTTTTAGACGATAGCACAGCAGGAAATAGGAATATCAAGCAATATTACATCATTAAGCATAGTGCATCAAAAGATTTTATGGGCTTTTTTCAGCTTTGCCTTGAAGTGGCGCTGATCTTAAATTGGGCGTCATTGCAACACCATGAAAGCCTGTTGTGCTGCTAAATTTCAAGCAGATATTTAGTATTTAAGTGTATATGGTGAAATTAGCATACATGAGCTACAAAAAAGTTACTGTGATAATTGTTCTGAATACATTTGGCCCACTGGTTACAATGTTCAGTTTTCAGCTGGAAATGCAAAAAGTGAATACAAGGGCTCTAACAGGCCTTTCTGCTGTATATCATACATTTTTATGGCATTCAAGTCATCTGTATTAAAGCAAAATCTGCATATGGAGACCTTTTTTCCAAGTTTTGTTTGTGTGGAGGGCAATTAAAAAGAAAAACAAAACCAAAACCCAACGTGACAGTGTCCCATATATAGAGACCATCTTTCAAATTCATTACATGCAAGGAATTAGGAGGCCACAAGTACCATTTCTTTGGGGAAAAGTATACAGATCCTGGAATTTTTATGCTCCATCTCATTCTCCAGCTATTGTGGCTTGGTGTCTTACAAGTATTAGTATTCCTAGCTTAGACAAGGCCTCTTTATGTCCAAGGGAAGGACAAGAAGCCAACACTTCTGATGGCTTTCAGTTCTGGCTTCCTAGATTTGCTCTGCGGAGGTCCTGGACTCTGCTCCCACTAAAACCCCAAGAACACTCCATGCCCTCAGCATTTATGGGTCATGCTGAAGTGGCTGAAGAGAGAATGGCAGCTCCATAATGTATAGTTCCTTGTTCCTCATGATTCAAAGGAGCCTGAATCTTTTTGAGATCTGTGATTCCTTCTGGTCCTGTATGGCCCATATGTGTGAGTAAAGGAAGACCCAGCTTGCAGAGCTCCTGTGGAGTTTGATATGGTGGCAGCATACACAGAAGAATAGCTAATAAATATCAGCTACACATATATGTGGACAAATAATACCATACATAAACATGCAAGCTCCTTGGAGTTGTTATGTCGTAAAAGTCTCAGCAGGGTGGGATTAAACTGATATTTATCCAGTTGCAAAACCACTATGAGCCTTTAGGAGGGATGCAATCAAGAAATGAAGACATAGCAGCTGTGTTGGAAGATCTGATCTTAGATCTTCAATTTGCCCCACAAAGGGGAAATCTTACTTGAAATTTCCTATTCCACCCTTTAAACCTATTTTCCAAAATTCAAGATAAAATGATCACTTACATTGGCAGAAATGGGATAAAGTATTAACAGTTCTGTAACACAAATGATATTTTACCCTATTTTATCTCTCATCAAAAGCACATTTGGAGTCATGAAGGTAAAAAAAGAAATTTATTCTTCCCCAAACATCACTGCTTATATATATTTTAAAACATGGCATAGGTATTGATAACATGTGCCTTAACCTTTATATGGCTTTTTGTATTGAGAAGTGTATTATTTCTTTAGGAGTTCTGTATTACGAAAGGTGTGTGTGTACTTTCGGAGGGTAAGCACAATCATCTCTCATTTGCCCATAAGTAGTTAATACATTCTTTCTTTCCAAGTGGCTGACAGCTCACTTTGTTGCGTTTAAGCAGTGTCTTCATAGTGTTAATTGGATAAATGTTAACATAGTTTTTAAAGGAAGAAAACTTACTTTTTAAATTGTCTTAAAAGAAAACACCAGAAAAGCAGGGAATTTATAATCTCATACCTATTGCATGTCTTCTTTTGCCTTTAGACATGCTGATAGAGCTCACCTGCAGTGTGAAGCACCAGGAAAAGAAGCAGGCACCCAAGTGATGTTTAGGAAAGCAGGATAAAATACTGCTTGTAATGTTCATCTTTCTTCTCTGCTATATGACAGTAATAAGGGCTGAATCATTTCCTATGGTTCTTCAGAGATATTAGCTGCTGGAAGTATAATGGCTATTTCTTCATGCAAAGACAAGTGTTTCAGATTTGACTGAGGATACTCTGATCACCTGAGCGTTACATTAGGTTATTTTGAAAGGAGTAAACTAAACCTAAGAGGCCCTTTTCAGATGCCCTCATTCCAGGTAATCATTGCATAGCTTGTTATGGAGCCCTTGTGATTCTTCATCATGGCCCTGTTCATTTATATTTACTGGATTGGCATAGGTGGCAAGATTTACTTTATGAGTTTCAAAAGCTCAGGATTCTTTCTTTGAAGCTGCAACTGCCCTTTGTAAAAAAATCACATCCTCAGCTTTGAACTTTAGCAGCAGTCTGTGATTTTAACACTTCATTTAAATGTTAATGTGTTATTTTCTAAATTTCAGACTTCTAAACTGCTGCGTGGTTTCCAGACTTCACAATGAAGGTTTAGCGTTAAAGTGACATTTCCTTTTGATTATACGAAAAGGATTCTCTGTGGTTACACAGAGAAAAGAGAAAGTCAAAGGTTTCAGCAGACAGAAATACACCTGTGGCCACAGCTGAGTTGTTCACTGATTAACTACAATAAAGTAGAGAAAGGCAGTTGGAAAAGACCATTTAAATGCCCATGCAGCCACAAACCAAAATAGAAGCCTCATCCCATGCAGCATAAATAGCAGCGATCTATAGCTACAATTGATCTATTTACACAAGACATACATGTACAATTTCTAGATTCACAACCAAACTACCAGTGGCAACAGTGATTGCTGCCTTTTGATGTAGCAGTCTCCACAACACATTTCATTTTTCAGTACTGTAGCAATAACCATACATGGCTACAATAGGGCATCTCTTCTGCCACAAGTATATGTTCTAAGTACATAAAAGGCAAGTAAAACCATCCCAAGAGTTCATGTCATGGTAAAATGGGAAGGAGGTCTCTTGACCAGAGTGGAGTCAAATAAAAGTCTTCAGGATCTGAAAGACAATACAAAAAATGATCAGCTGCTAATTCTGTCCATTATTTACTATTTATTTCCTTCATTCAGCGCATCCACAAAGTTTCAACTCTTTTTTTTTTTTCTGCAGCAGAAAGAAGCAACAGGAGATGTATAGAATATATACCTATACGCTGCATTTCTCCCTATATTCAGGGATCAGCTACAAGGACACAGTGGTTATGCTTACTGCATGTACTTCATCCAAAGAGCTAGATTCTGGGGCATCCATGAGTTAAAACTATATAGTTTTAGATTTGCCTGATTTCTGCACATAAGGCAGTCATGTTAATGTCTTTTTGCTGGTGGATTAAGTCATGTATTAGGTATATCAAGCCACCAACAACATATGAGTATATGGGGTCCTATATATTTGCTAATGGCACCTCCTAGTTGCCAGAGGGCAACACATTTGTAAGGTGCACAGTAATTTTCTGGACTCAAGTCCTCAAGGTACAGAGAGTAGGTTCACTGGTTTTAGCTTGATTTCACCAATGCTCCTTCCTTTTAGCAGGTTCTTAGTGTACTGCATATGTGATATTGGCGACAGTCTTCCTCCACAGATGAGTAAAACTCCAGGGAAATAATTCTAGAGTCACATTAAGATAAACCCACAATAAGCAAACAGTAACAAGATCATAGCTATTCCTTTTTTGAGCTTTATTTTCAGGTTTTGAACTCATGGACACATATACTAATTTTTAATCCTAAACTGAGGATACTTCCCAGGTTAAATGATACATGAATTTCATGAAGGTGACTGGGTTTCCTTTCAGATTATATACAGGATATATATATGTACTATATACTATATACAGGAGGCAATTAGATGTGTTCTAAAGCACATATGGCAAATAACCTGTGTGAAATGTGTAGATTTCTGGACAAACCCTAGGGCATTTCAGATCATTTAAAGTGCCTTTGCATAGGTGGGTCAATTGGAAAACAAAGAGTTAACAGCATATTTCCTGGGGGGCAAGAAGGACTGATGGATAGGCAGCAAGACCCCACCTTGAGTCATTTGTTTCCTTTAATCAAAACCAGCAACAAAACCAAAACAAAAACTCATCAAAGGGGTGGTTTTCCCACAGGAGTAATAAGGAGGTGTAGTCATTATAAGCTGGATTACAGAGCCTTGTGGAAGGTAATTAAATGTTTTCTGACATACCACACAGTTGTAATTGAGGTCTGCTGGGGCAAAAAGTCTTTGAGCAGTTATTATTTACTCGCTAATTCAGAAAGGTCCTTTTTATTTACAGCCATGTGGGCTTAACTAACTACATAGAATATTTATAGGATCTGAAGTCTGTTCACTATTCATTTGGAAACAAATACAGCACATCCACAGTAGGTAAGCTAAAACCCTGTGTTATGTCATCAGGATGGGGCTAGAGCCTTCTACCCAGCATTTAGAGACACTCCTACACAGACCTGAATCATACAGTGTGCGCGAAGGGGTGGACAGCTCTCCCTGTTACCTCTCCTTGACTCACTCAGAGGGGCTGCTTGACCCCAGAATGAGGAGGATTTTCTGCAGGGAACCTAGCAAGGAGGCAAGCTAAATCACGTAGGCAGCTGACATGCAAAAATCAATGGAAATGTTTAGGATTTTAAAGCTTTACAATATGAATAATGCAAGAATGACTTTCAATAATTAGAAACATTAATGTAGCTTTGCAAAATCAATAGTAATAGACTGACACCAAACCTCACATTTACACTGCTTATGGTAATGGGCTGTGGAGATTTGGAAAGTGATGGGCAACTCTATAGGCCATGTACCAATTAGTTTTGAATGTGGTATCTGCATCCCTCAAAACTAAGGGTCTGTTCATACTGGTGTTTTCAACTTTCTCCATATTCCTACATCACCACTTTCCTTGGATAAAGCAGTTCAAATAATGAGTACTTTGTCAGCTTCATTTCACACAAGCATCTTTAGTACAAACACCTATCAGTACAGCAACTACCTTTAATGAGTGAAAGGCTTAAAGTGATTTAAGAAATGAATTCAAATTAAAAAAATGGAAAATAATTGACAATAATAATTATGTCTTATGTCATTTAAAGCAGGTCTTTTCTTACAAAAAACCCTCAAACCTCTAAAATGTTTTCCAACAAAATCATGGAACCCTAGAAAACCAATTAAGCTAATGGGGAACTGACGTGCTTATGCAGACCATGTAGAAGTCTGTAGTCTCCAGTGATGCAGAGACCTCAGGCTGAAAAATCACATTCAAAAGAGAAAAAATTCCCAAGACTGAGAAACATAACACAGTCTAAAAGCTCAATAAATTCAACTCAGGTGTCCGTGGTGGATAAAGCTGAACTCTGGAGGACTTGACACACAATTCAATAAAATGTGAGCTCTCCCAGGAAGAAGAAAGACCAGTTCCCAAAATAACAGAGGGAAATACCTCCACTCTTATCAAAAAGGGAATTATCTTAAAGATAGATGTGAGGTTTACATCGCTCATGTTCTCCATTTAAATTACCTGTTAGGTTAGATTAAATCCCAGTGGTGACTCAGTCCGGTCTTTTCAGTTATTTATAGATCAAAGTTAATTTGAAACTTTGCTGTATATTCAATAGTAGATTCTTTCCCAAAAAGGTATATATATATTACGTGCGTTAAAAATACCATAAGATTAGTGTCACACATCCTGCCTGTGGCTGACTGATGAAAATGTTTCTGTCTGTGCCCTATACCCAACAGCTGATCATTTCTCTTGGCATCCATTGGCATAACTGTCCAGGTAATCGTTTCCTGGCAGAATTCATTCAATAAAATTAGGACTAGGAGAGATCTACTTCGAACTGTTAATGAGAAGGTAGATGATGTCTAATTGGATTAGACAGCAGTTCCATGAGCACTTAGACTGGCAGATCAAAGACTCAGGCTCAGAATCAGTAGCTCAATCAAGAATGAGGCAAGTGAATGAGAAAGTTGGGGCTGTTCAGCCTGGAGAAGAGAAGGCTGCGTGGAGGCCTCATAGCAGCCTTCCAGTACCTGAAAGGGGGCTATAAGGATGCTGGGGATGGACTATTCATTAGGGACTACAGTGATAGGACAAGGGGTAACGGGTTAAAACTTAAACAGGGGAAGTTTAGATTGGATATGAGGAAGAAATTCTTTACTGTAAGGGTGGTGAGGCACTGGAATGGGTTGCCCAGGGAAGTTGTGAATGCTCCATTGCTGGCGGTGTTGAAGGCCAGGTTGGACAGAGCCTTGGGTGGCATGGTTTAGTGTGAGGTGTCCCTGCCCATGTCAGGGGGGTTGGAACTAGATGATCTTAAGGTCCTTTCCAACCCTATTCTATGATTCTATAAAGGTCTGGACACATGTGACCTCTGATGGCAGACAACATGGGAGATTCTTTCTTTGTATATAGGCAACTATTATGGTGTTAAATCACGCACGACAATCTGCTTTTAGTCTTTTTCTTCAGGAGTAATAACTTGAAGAAGGAGAATTGGAGTTTGGAATTGCAGCAGAAAGAACCAATATCCTTCCAGATGCCTTCTAGGCAGACTGGAATGCTTGGGCTTGGTGGCAACCTGTCTTCCAACCAGGCACCCCTGCCTGAGGGTAGTAGAGTGCAGAAGCAGGTGAACATAAGGGATTCTACTTTGCTCTCATGAGACTCCACTTGGAGTATTGTGCACAGTTCTGGTGTCCTCAGCACAAAAGTGACATGGAGCTGTTGGAGCAAGTCTAGAGGAGGCCACGAGGGTGATTAGGGGACTGGAGCACCTCCCGTATGAAGACAGGCTGAGAAAGTTGGGGCTGTTCAGCCTGGAGAAGAGAAGAGAAAGCCGCATGGAGACCTTGTAGCAGCCTTCCGGCATTTGAAGGGGGCCTACAGCCAATGGAAAACTCCTCTTCCTGCAGCTGAAGCAAGTTGAGGAAGTGCTTTTTGAAATTCCGGCCTTGAACTTTCGATATCTGATTGCAGGTGCACAGCAGGCATTTCCTGCAGTGGTCAAATCATGTAGCAAACAATGAAGAAAAATTAGTAACCTTCATTCCTTTAGGTACATATATTAAAGATCTTTTCTGGTTGTATAAGCTCACTCTGTATAAGCTTCACTCCGTGGTAGCTCTTTGCCTAATAGCTATGGAGCAACAGTTGTTCTGCTCTACCTTGCACATTTATTCCTCAGTAATGGCATTATGCTGAAAAGGCAAAGCTACAAAATACTGTATCAGCTTTCAAAAGCTAAGGCACTGGGAAGTCAGCAGTTTATGAAGGTCAGACAGAGAAAAAGATTGGAGCAGAGGAGTCCTGGTTCCTTTGTACAGGAGAAAGCATCCCCAGTGCTTCCAGATTAGCCAAGGCCACACTGCAAGTGTTGTACACTTACAGAACTTCACAGCCTTCCGATTTTAATTAACTCACAACTTGTGTTACTCAGACGCCAGTGACTGGAATGCTGCTGTGCTCAGACACAGCACCATCTGACCTTGAAAACTAGCGTCTAAAGGCTGACAGCAGGTGGAAGAAAAACAAGGTTATAATCCTCCTATCATAAAAGGGAACCAAGGTTCAGGAAAAAGCAAGCATTTTGCTGGAGGTAGCACAGAGATATTGCAAACCTATGAAGTGAACATGGGCTACCAAAGCTGTAGGCTACCATCTGAGAGCTGGCTGCCCCCCCTTTTGTCAGGGGGAATCTTCTATGGCATGGAAGATGTTGAGATTGGTTTGATATAAATAAAGCCACATTCAAGACAAAAGCAAATCAAGTCACACACCTTCCCTTTCCCCACTGCCTCTAGAAAAGGTCTCAAGCTGTACCAACGACTCCACTTGGCACCAAACATCACAGAATCACAGCATAGCAGACATGGGAAAGGACCTCAGGTTGCTCAGGCTTTAAATATCTCCAGGGATGGAGACTCCAGTATATTTCCATGCTTGCCACCATGTAGTCAGTCTATAGGCTGCGGGTGGAATGACAGTGCTGGGATTCCTAAGTCAGCATTTTGTATCAGTGCTCTACCCTTTTATCCCGTGGTGAAACCAAAATCCCTGTTTCCTGGACTCTGCCAGCCCAACTCAGCCAGCTGCAGCTTGCAAAGCCAGGGTCTGCTCACTGTGAATAAGACTGTGAAGTTTTACATGGGAATAAATCTAAAATAAAAAATGAATGAACCTTTGCATTCTGCTCATTTCTCCCTGTGGGCAACTGTTAAATCAGTATCTTCATTAGCTGCAATATGTCACTTGCTCTTACTTCCATTCAAAACAATTGCTTGATTTCCTTATCATGGGCAGGGAGGCAGGAGGGCTGGCAGAGCCAGCTCTTCGTGCAAGGATGAGTAGTTTACACTGTGAGTAATGATAGTTCTTGATTACTTTGACCTTTCATCATTATAACTTAGCTTAATATTGTAATTAGAGTATGTGCTTCATTTAACCAAGACTGATAAAAAACAATTCCTTCATGGGTACTTTTATACACCAGAGATGATTGAGAACACAGTGAATGAGTGATTTTCCATTTCCTTTTCTGTATCCTCTTTTTTTCAATGTATTTTAATTTCAACTCAAGAGAACTATGAAGTTAGGATAAATCTCAACTTACCTGTATCCTTCCAGTTGGCAGATTGAAAGGTATCACTGGGAACATTTAGCCTAACTCCCTGGAATCATCATTTGGGACAGATAAGCCACTAGCACTTTAAAAAGGTGTGAAGGAAGGGGATGAATCAGGGCATGAAAAAGTATGCCACTGGTGAATAAGGAAGGCAAATCCAGTGTAACAACTGAAGGAGCCTGAGATATGCCATGATAAATTTAGGAGTATCTTGGTCACTTATCTGAAAATTCAAATATCACCTTCTGGAATAATCTTTTAAGCAGTGCTGGAGATTTGCTTTTCCATACATTCATCAGGGTAAAGATTTGGCTGAAGAAATTCTCTTGATTCCACATCCAATATATTACATTACCTCATGCATGCAAAAAGCTAAAGTAAAGAACCCACTGTTAGCTGCTTGTCCCAAGCCTTCTTTCTTAAACAGACACTTCCACAGAATTTTCCAGGGATGTAGAAATGCAAATTGGAGACTTTCCTCTATTCCTTTCCATCCCTTTTCCCCCAAACAACATCATTTTTTGGCTTTGTAGGCAGCAAGTTCCACAAAGTAATGACCCTATCTGTTTTAGAGGCAGATGAGCAGGAGTAGTAATCACTATATGGAAATCATGCGAGCTGAGCATAAGATCAAGCATTCTTAATCTTCATCTATGCAGAACAATACAATTTATTTTTAGTTTACGTTAAAGTGTTGTGGAAGCATGGCCCAATAGCAGAAATCACTCTTAAAGCAAGAGATTAACAAATGGTAATTTTATATGAAATGGCCAGACACAAGCAGAAATAATTTATGTACCTATGCAGAGAGTCAAGAAATGGTGAATTACCCTTCTTGTTCCACCCTGCTCTTTTTATTTGGAATGTGGCAAGTTTAAGTGTCTGAATTCTAAAACCATACAACATGGAACTAGATGATCTTAAGGTCCTTTCCAACCCTAACTATTCTATGATTCTATAGCAAAGACAGCACATTTAGGAGCTCGTGAAGTTTATCAGCAAAGCCTAAAACCTTACCTAATTCACAAAAAGAGCAGGTATGTCTTCTCCAATTGTATTGCTCTAAATGCACAGAAGTCAAGTGTGTGCTTTGCTTTACAATTCCTTGGCAGCAAACACGGGTTTGCCCCAGCCTTTATTCTGGAATCTCCACTCCTTTACACTAAGGCCTTCCAACTAATTTTGTGCTGTAAAACTCTGCTTGCTATTTCTAGTAAACCACTGCATTTTCATTCTCCTTTTCCGAAGTACAGCAGTGTAAGTAAGTCAGTACTTCTCAGCACAATGTATCTAACACCAAATACTAACCAAATATCAAACCCTGTGGAAAGAAGGTCCCTAAAGAAAATTGATTCTTAAAAATGAGTCTGTTTATCTTAGTGGGTCTAGAGAAAAATATCTCAGGCAGCAACCCTCAGCAAGATGTTTATCAAATATGAAGGTTTCTGACAATACTCACCCTCATAAGTGGTGAAATGAAGTCATTTTTAAAAGCAATAAATTACTTTTTAATGAAAGAAAATGTCAAATAATCTTTTCCTCAGATAACTTCGATATAGTGCAAAGCTAATGGCTATGTAAGAGATTGCTTGGAGTACAATACAGACTACTGTTCTAAATCAGTCCCTTGCCAAGACAGGAAGGAGTGACTGGTTATTTGTATTAGCCTCTAATATCCAGTATCTGCAGAGGGCCTATAAGGATGCTGAGGAGGGACTCTTCATTAGGGACTGCAGTTACAGGACAAGGGGCAATGGGTTTAAACTTAAACAGAGGAAGTTTAGGTTAGTTATAAGAAAGAAGTTCTTTACTGTAAGGGGGGTGAAGCACTGGAATGGGTTCCCCAAGGACGTTGTGATTACTCCATTCCTGGTGGTGTTCAAGGCCAGGTTAGACAAAGCCTTGGGTGACATGGTTTAGTGTGAAGTATCCCTGCCCATGGCAGGGTGGTTGGAACTTGATGATCTTAAGGTCCTTTCCAACCCTAACTATTCTATGATTCTATGATTTTATGAAATAGAGCTAGCAGGACTCTCACTGTGCTGGTTTGGCTGGGATAGAGTTAATTTTCTTCACAGTAGCTGATATGCAAGGAACACTTCCTTTTCTTCACAAACACACTATACCTTTCTATATTAATATGCCAATTATGTGAATTTTATCTCCAAGTCTGTTGATAAATTGCGTCACCTTTTATAAAATGCATGAATAATTTCATGTTCACAGATGTATTCCCCTTGTTGTTTATCTTATATGTAGAAACCTAAAATGTTTGGCAGAATACGCTATGATCCACTTTGTTACTCCTAAACCCTGTAATGAGTAAATCTCTCTTCTAGTTTCTTGGTCTTTGTCCAAGTCAGCATTGTTTGTACTTACTTGTAGGTCACTATCCCATGCTAGACTCTGTCCTGGATTAAAACTCTCCACAATATATTTGCAAAGCAGTCTTCAGTTTCTCTTCCCCTTTTTTGTGTATTGGACTCTCATCACTCTGTGAATGACTCATGAAATATTCTGGGGTAAATCAGTGAAAGCCCTCCAGTCAGCACCATCTGCTCAGCCATACGTTTGTCTACCAGGTACATCTTTATGTGGATGTGTTTTGTCCCTTCACTGGTGTCCCTTTGCTGGAGGGACAGATGGAGTCCCCAGTCCTTCACTTTTTCTTCCAGTATCTCACAGCCATTTTCAGTCACTGTAGTATCATTAGCAGGGCTCACATGACTGAGCAGAACCATTCCTTTGCCGGTGGTCTGGATGTGCATCAGCAACTTTCAGTTATATTTCAGCTTGCATTTTTCTTTTCTAAGTGTTTCTTAATCTAATCAGGTCTCAGGCATATTGGCATATTTATAGCTGGGTCTGGGTTCTTATTGGCTATATTACACTTTCTTTATATTAGCATTTATTACTGGTTTTCTGCAGCTTCATCATTAGTACACTTAATCTTAAATTTTATAATTAATCAAAACAAAGTCTAGTAAATAATGAGAACATGCTAACACAGATAATCATGACCTTTATAAACTTTCTAAGCATTTGTCCTGGGTTCAGCAGTAGCAGTCATTTTTCTCCTTCTTAGTAGGAGGTGCAGTGCTGTGGTGTTGACTTTCAGCATGGAAACAACACTGATAACACCAAGGGTTTTAATTGCTGCTCAGTAATGTTTACTCTGACCAAGGACTTTCTGAGTCTCATGCTCTGCCAGGGAGGAGGGGAAGCCGGGAGGAAGCAGAGACAGGACACCTGACCCAAACTAACCAAAGAGGTATTCCATACCACAGCATGTCATGCCCACTATATAAATTGGGGGCAGCTACCCAGAAAGGTTAGATCACAGGTCGGGCTAGGTATCGGTCAGCAGGTGGTAAGCGGTTGTATTCTCTTCCCTTGTTATTTCCCTTATCATTATTATTATTGGTGGTAGCAGCAATGGTTTGTGTTATACCTTAGTTACTGGGCTGTTCTTATCTCAACCCATGGGAGTTACATTCTTTCAATTCTCCTCCCCATCCCTCTGGGAACGGGGGGGAGGGGGGGGAAGAAGGGGGGGAGTGAGCGAACAGCTGCGTTGTACTGAGTTACCAGCTGGGCTTAAACCATGACAGCATTGATGCAACTACTGTATGTCAGCACTTCTGCCGTGCAACTCCCTCGAAGATTTTCTTGGCCCTAATTTTTCACAGTTTGCATTTCCTGAACTCCTCAGTAAAAAGCTATTTGCCATAACTGACCAGTTAAAGTTCTCAATTAATTCCAACTTTTTTCCCCTAAAAGTACTATACTTGGCTTCCTGCTTTTGCCTGTTACGACTCTAATATCATGCCATGAAATCCACAGTCCTTACATGTTTCAACAGAGATCTCATATCCCATCTGTTGACACAGAATGGGAAATGATCTCAGACAGTAACTGGGCACTGCTGACAGCTTTAGTTGGTTGAGGTTCAACACAGACCACTGGTTCATTGCCATCATTGGATTATCAGGCAAGGACTGAAAAGCACACAACTCCTAGATTGTAAACCCTGACTAACCAAGTGTAAGCACTTCTCTTGCTGTATCTCCTTAATTTTATGAGTCTCTCTTCTCTCCTTATTAGACTGAACAATGGCCAGATAACTCATTGTACCTGACAGACAATAACAGTGAAGAGCTCTGGAAAAGCCCCAGTGTAGAAAAGCTGGACTTCTTTTATTTCGCACATTTTCTATTTCTATTCCTTCCTGCATCTGTTTTTTATAGACTAGAAAGCATCTGTTAAGTAATATTTACTTTGCCAACAGTTCCTTTAAATTATTACAGGATCCTAGATATACTAAACAGGAAGAAAGACGCAACACTCCTGCCAAAACTCTGAGGTACCTCATTGGTAGTGATACTTTCAAGGTCACTTCCAGTATACACTGTTGCTTCCATTTCTTTTACAAATTCCAGTGTTAGTGACCCTTCCAGTAATTCCTGCAAAAGATGGAATTTGTCATAGAATGCTAGAAATACTGAGGTTGGAAGGGTCCTCTGGAGCTCATCTGGACTCACCCCAGCTCAAAGGACTAGACTCAAATTATCAGGGCCTTGACAAGTAGTTTTGAATGTTTCCAAGGATGGAGGTCCCTCAGACTCTCTGAGCACCCATCCTAGTGCTGTACAACCCTCATGGTGAGGACTTCTTTCCTTCTACGAATTCAAAGTTTCCCTTTTCAAAACTTCTGTCCATTGCCTCCTGTCCTTTCACTGCACACCTCTGAGGAAATGTTGGCTGTATATTCTCCACAACTCTCATTAAGAGAGATAAAAACTGCAATTAAATCAACCCATAGCTTACTTTTCACCAGGCTTAATGTATGCAGTCCTCAGAAGTCATACCCATCTCCATGTCAGTGGTCCTCCACTGTGCTCTTTCTTGTTTGTTGATACCTGTTGTGCATAAGAGACCCCCAAACCAGACAGGGTAGTGCAATTCCTCTCTCTTCTTCCCTAGTGCGAATCTCAGAAGTTCAGTGTCTGGAATCACAGCTTGGTTTTGGTATTGCAGAGCATCCAACACCATGGGGCTCTGCACCTGCATGGGTTTTGTCTAAAAAGGGGTAAAAAGGTTGCAGGCTTCAAGCTTGGAAGTGTTTAATATGCATGAAAAGCACACAGGCAAATGCCTTCAGGACTAGTGCCTCAGACAAGCAAAACAGGACTGAAACTATTAGAATTATTGATGAAAGAAGAAAATAGAAAACCATTAAGATATCTAAATTGTGTAATATTTGTAAAGCGTTGTCATGGGTTCAGCAGCAGCAGTCATTTTTCTCCTCCTTGGTAGCTGGTGCAGCGCTGTGTTTTTGATTTTGGGCCTGGGAACAGCGCTGATAACACCAGTGTTTCGGTTACTGCTTAGTGATGTTTTGGTCTGGCCAAGGACTTTCGGAGTTTCATGCTCTGCCAGGGAGGAGGGGAGCCGGGAGGAAGCAGAGACAGGACACCTGACCCAAACTGACCAAAGAGGTTATTCCATACCACAGCACGTCATGCCCAAGATGGAGGACGGAGAGGAGAGACCCAGAAGGGTGGGGGGTGCACTGCGTGGTCGGGCTTGGTTTTAGGTGGTGAGAAATTGTATTCTTTCCTTGTATTTGCCTTGTCCTTATTATTATTGGTGGTAGCAGTAGTGATTTGTGTTATACCTTAGTTGCTAAACTGTTCTTATCTCAACCGGTGGGAGTTCCATTCTTTTCGATTCTCCTTCCCATCCCTCCGGGAGTGGGGGGCAAGAAAGAGGGGGGAGTGATTGAGAGAGAGTCTGCGTGAGTTAGGCTTAAACCACGACAAGCGTGAAAGCCACTTCCACATGCTGAGACCTGTCAAGAGTACAAAGACCATAAGTTAAAACCTGTAAAATTAATCAAGCATGTTGTTTCTGTAGGCAGAAGACAGCTGGTAAGTGACCCTCGCCTCCCTGCTGAACACCAGGCTCACTGCTGCGCACATTTACCTTCTACTGAAAGATTCATGAGCCATTTCTCAGCCAGATGGAGGAGATTCAAGGCTCCATCCACAGGCGTGGGGCTACCAGGTGAGTGGTGCAGACTTTAGCTGAGCCCTGCAGCTGAGCTGGAGAACTCAGGAATTAATCAGAGTATCACAGTCAGGAGTGGCAGAAGATATCTAAGGACAGCAGCTCCAGCCCAGCAACCTCCTCACACAGCTGAGGACCTGGGAAGGAGCTGGACTCTACAGAGCATCTCCTTCTGCACAGTGTCAACAGGGGCTTATTTGTAGCTGCTGCCTAAAACCTGTCTTCACAGAAGGGGCATGCACATAGGAATTACATCGTTTTATTTTGTTCCAATAGAATTATTTCACCATGGTATAAAATCACACAAAAATAAAACTTTAAAATATATTTTTTTCTGTAGTACTATATATATATATTATAATATGGTTCAGCATGTCTTACCTTTAAAATCAACCCTTTTCTCTCCAATATCATGAAAATACAAAAACTAACAGTGAAACAGAATGTTTGTCTAAACTGTCTGACTATGAGTGACAGAATGTACTTTGGAAAGGTTCATTTTATTCTACAACATGAGATGAAAAATAGTTGTCACCACTCTCCTGCAAGACAGCCACTGTAATTTCTGTTTCATAAGGATGCAATTACTGTGAGATGTTAAGTCCCCTCTAAAAGATGCTTGAACTCACTGCAGGGCCATTATAATTTATCAACATCACTTCACAGAGATCTCGATGATTTTCTTGCCATTTGGTTTCAGATAATATGGTCTCAATTACTTCAAGTTTCATTCAAATATTAAATTAAAATTAGATCTCTAGCATGGCTAAATTCTGACCACCCACTTTGATGTGAAATTATATGGCTAGGTTCATAGAGCCCACACTCATAAGCATATTGCATCATTTTAAGTACCCAGAAAAGTAGACAGTTTTGTCTAGAAAGACAAAAAAAGACAGTAATGGAAATCAATTCAGGACAGAAATCTTAGATGACAGTCGTCCACCTCAGAGAAGAGAAAAACTGCAGAGAGCAGTGTCATTGATGGAGTATTTTTCCAGTGTTAGGGTACAGGACTGATATCAATTTATACTTGGTATATTTATATCAGTTTAGTTAGCAAATCTTCACAAGCGTGCTGGTTTTAGCTGGGGGAGAGTTAATTTCCTTCATAGTAGCTAGTACTGGGCTATGTTTTCAATCTGTGCTGGAAACAGTGTTGATAACACAGGGATGTTGTAGCTGTTGCTGAGCAGCACTTACACAGAGCCAAGGTCTTTTCTGCTCCTCACACTACCTCACCAGAGGAGGCTGGGGGTGCACAAAGAATTGGGAGGGGACACAGCAGGGGCGTCTGACCCCAACCGACCAATATCTCTTTGGAGATATTAAAAAATGTCTATACAAAGTGCTAGGCAATTGGATCTCAGTCCTTTCCAACCTCAGCCATTCTGTGATTTCATTATTCTGTCTGAAAAGAAATAATAGTTTATTTCACTTAAACAATCTTTCAACCAGCCTGACGGTGTCAAAATCAGGTCATCTCATCACATTATTGAAGGGTGGGATTGTTATACTGGGATACCATTGCTGGTTTAGTGATTGGGGGTGAGCATCATGTGCAGTTGGGATGAGGGAAATCAGGATTGCCAGGTTTTATTCCTAGTATTTCTGCTGTTTTGACAGATGAAGTGGCTTAACCTCTCTGCGTCTTACTTAATCCACATGAATAATACAAACATGTTTTATTCCTTTATATAATTACCACTGAATGTGGTTTATCAATTAGTGTCCTTAGCAAGCTTGAAGATTATTATGTGAAAGGCATCACATGCAGTACTAACATCAATTATTGAAACAGTTATATTAACAGGAGATAGAGATTAGCATGAGAGAAATATTAAAGACCAAAGTAACACATGGTTTTATGGGGTTGTACCACTGGGCGACACAAATATTGCTCATCAGGTAAATACAGGCTATAGAAATGCACGTTTGCAAGTATTCAATACTGACAAACACAGCACCCGTTTGACCAAGTCCCAGGCTATCTCTAAACCTCAGAATGAGAAACTGAATCGAAAGGGTGTAAACTCAAAACTCTAAAAACTTAGTCAAAAGTTAGTCCAAATTAGTCTAAAAAGTTAGTAATCATTATTAAAGCAGCCTTCCTCACGCAGTCACTTCAGCCACATAGTCTTCTTTCCTCTGAGCAAAAATCAGCACCACTGCTTTGAAATAAATATTTGAGCATTAAATCACAGAATGGTTGAGGCTGGAATGGACCACTAGTGATCATCTAATCCAACCTCCCTGCTTAAGCAGGGTCACCTAGAGCACATCACTTAGGTTTGTGTCCAGAGAGTTCTTGAATATCTCCAGGGAAGGAGACTCCACAACCTCTCTGGACTACCTATTCCAATGCTCAGTCACCCTCACAGTAAAGATGTTCTTTCTCATGTTCAGGTACATTTCTTATGGTTTAGGAGAGAGTCCACTGCCTCTCATCCTATTGCCTTACACCACTGAGAGAGTCTGGCCACATCCTCTTGACACCCAGCCTTCAAACACTTACATATATATATATATATATTTCTCATATATATGTGAACCTCATGAAGTTCAACAAAGCAAAGTGCAAGGTCTTACACCTTAGTTGGGACAGCCGCAGGCATGGCTACAGATTGGGCAGAGAAGTGATTCATAGCAGCCCTGCAGCCAAATGGCTCATGCGTGAAGTCTGTTTCTGAAGTACTGCAGCCTATGGAAGGGACCCATGCTGGAGCTGTTCGTGAAGAACTGCAGCCTGTGGGAAGGACTCACACTGGCTAAATTCATAGAGGACTGTGTCCTGTGGGAAGGACCCCACGCTGGAGCAGGGGAAGAGCGTGAAAAGGAAGGGATAGCAGAGATTACATGTGATGAACTTCCCTTAATCCTGTTCCCCATCCTCCTGTGCCACTCAAGGGGTGGAGGTTGAGAAATCAGGAGTGAAGTTGAGCCCAGGAAGAAGGGAGGGGTGAGGGTAAGGTGTTTTAAGGTTTTTTTCTTATTTCTCATTATCTTACTCTCTTGTAAACTTGCAGTAAATTAATTTCCCCAAGTCGAGTCTGTTTTGCCCATGACAGTAATTGATATCTTCCTGTCCTTATCTTGACAGATGAGCTGTTTCATTGTATTTTCTCCACGTCTTGTTGAGGAGGGCAGTGCTAGAGTAGTGTGGTGGGCACCTGGCAGCCATCCATGGTCAACTCATCACAAGCAGTTCATGTGAATTTAACTTGTTATGCCAAGCCTCATTATGCTGCTCTTACCAGAGCAGCAGCATAACAAGGTTTGGCATACTCATCCTGAGAAACAACCTGACCTGTACCCATGAGGCCTGAGCCTGTAGTATCAAAATCATATTGCAGTCAGCTTGGGATTTCCTCCTTCTGAGGAAGTCTGAAGAAGTAGGTGATACAATGGCTTGATCAGTAATCAAGAATGTTACCCAGATAAAAATAACAGAACTGATGCACTGCTGGTTCCCAGTAGACTGTGTCTTCCCCTTGGAGGGAAGGGACTTTGGAGGTAATTGTCATGGGTTCAGCAGCAGCAGTCATTTTTCTCCTTAGTAGTAGCTGGTGCAGCGCTGTGTTTTTGATTTTGGGCCTGGGAACAGTGCTGATAACACCAGGGTTTCAGTTACTGCTTAGTGATGTTTTGGTCTGACCAAGGACTTTCTGAGTCTCATGGTCTGCCAGGGAGGAGGGGAAGCCGGGAGGAAGCAGAGACAGGACACATGACCCAAACTGACCAAAGAGGTTATTCCATACCACAGCACGTCATGCCCAGGATGTGAAAACAGAGAGCAGAGACCCGGAAGGGTGGGGGTGCACAGCGTGGTCGGGCTTTGGTATTAGGCGGTGAGCAATTGTATTATTTCCTTGTATTTGCCTTGTCATTATTATTATTGGTGGTAGCAGTAGTGATTTGTGTTATACTTTAGTTACTAAACTGTTCTTATCTCAATCTGTGGGAGTTGCATTCTTTTGATTCTCCTCTCCATCCCTCTGGGAGCGGGGGAAAGAAAGAGAGGGGAATGAGTGAGAGAGTGAAACTGTGTGGCTGACTGGACTTAAACCACGACAGTAATCTGTTCCTCTTTCCCCTAAACCAAGGGCAGGCTTTTGAACAGGAGGTAGATTGGAAGCCTCCCATGGTGAACCATACCCTAATCCCAGTGACTATTAGTAGTTTAATGTATTTCTATCCTCTTCAATCCACTGCTTAATTTCTGTTAAACCATTAGCCAATCAATGACTACCTTTGAACACCAGAGTTATACTCATTAAGTTGACTTTAAATAAACCAATAACAGAGATGAAATTCCTACTGGTTTGGGCAGGCTTTAAAAGAGGCAATTTAGAAACTGATTTTTCAAGGGCTCAATTCTAGCAATTAGCAAGGGCACAAAAAAAACCCTCAGCTTCCATCAGTGCTATAAATGTTTTTATAGAAACACTAAAGTAACATTTTCAAGGGAGTTCAGCATCCCAGATTCCCAGCCTGTCTGAAAAACCTGCTACTTCCTTGGTCCTGAAATACCTGCTGGGCACTTACATCAGTCACTAGCTTTTAAAGGCAAAAGCTCTGTGCCACCTACCACAAGCAGAAGGGGACTATTCAGTACTCAGTACCAAAGGAAAAAATAATATTTTCTGAAGGAAAAAAAAAACCCAAAACATTTTAATGAATGATTTTGCATTTCTTTATCTCTCTATTAGGAGGAAAGGTGGAAGGCAGTGGAAGAAAATTGCAAGGAGAGAAAACAACTCCTTAGGGAAATGCTAATACCTAACATTGGCATTTATATTTTTCAGCTAAAAGGCTGTTGTGTATACTATAGTACTATAAAGGAAAGATATAAAATCTTGATTACTTTCATGCCAAATCCCATTAGTGGGGAAAAATGTGTCTGACCACTTTTTCTAAGTTTAAACTGCTAACATTTTTCATGCTTAGTTTTCATATTATACCGTAAAAGTCCATCATGGTTAAATGCAAGGACCCCCACAGACTCTGAGAAAATGAGTCAGGCCACTGGTTGGTTACAAAAAATTCCTTAATAACTTACCATCAAGGAACAACCAACATCTGGCAATTATCAGGAGCTAACCCTGAAACTGGAAAGTAATTTTCTGTGCCCTAAAACATGCATGGGTTTTGAGTGCGAGATTCCCAAAAGCCTGGAAAAGAGATAAGGCCAAAGCCTCATTTCCTTCCATGGATTAGTTCTTCACCAGTTACACCAGTAGAAGTTGTTCCAGTAGTTCTAATAGAATCACTTGTGGAGATTTTAATAGCAAGTAGAATGGAGAAACACACCCCACTGCAGTAGCTGTTACTTCTGTGTCCCCTAAAGAGACACCCTGCCTGAGCTGAAGTGTGACCCAAATACAGTCATGTTACACTGAATGCTGTAATGAGCGCTACTATAATTATCCACATAGTAGGCAATTCCATTCAATCTAGCATGTAGTTCATGTCAGCTAGTCTAAAGCACATCTTTGCAAATGCCGTGTGCGATGCTATCCCAGCAGCATTCTGAATTAAGCCTGCTAATTGAAATAACAAGCAAAACCCCCAATTACTTTTAATGATTCCTGATGATTTCTGTAGGGCACATTGTGGAATCCTGCTGTGATTAATTGGCTGGTTGCAAGGAGATAAGACACCTGAAGTGGCACAGTTTCCCGTAGTGCTTTACACCTGATTATTAGCACACTGGATCATCACCATGACTTGAAAGCATTCAGATGGACAAGAAGAGTATATTGTTGTCAAAATCCCAGCATAGTCACTGGCTAGCAGCAAGAACATATGAGGTTTCGTGTTTAGCACGTAGCAAAAATGACTAGTCATACAATCTTGTTATATACAATGTCTAACAGTTCATCTTGTTGCTTCACAGACTACCAAGCTAGTAAAGACAGCAAAACCAGGCCTGATATTTTTCTTCGCTGTAGACAAAAACAAGATTATTGTTTAGCTTCTTTCATAACTTGAATATCAATGAAGTATCTGTTCCTGTGTGTCAGCCCCTGAGTGATTTTATCCCCCTTCTTAATTCATGTACCCTCCTCTGTTTTTGAATTATCCAACCAACTGTGCATCCTGGAATCCCTCCATTCTGGGTCTTTTTTGGATGCACAAGCACTGGGAGATGCTTGGTCTCAGGACATAGGTTGTTGCGTACAGTACCTCTTTCATGACTCCTTAACTGCTAAGTACATCTTGTCTCTTAATGAAAGTTATATTCACCAGGAATAATCACATAAAATCCACTAAATATTCTCAGGCTTGTTGAGAGCCGTGCTCCCCTTCATCTGCATTTTGCCTTCCCTCTTCTTTGGGTAGTTTTTTGAGATGGAGTGACTCACCACTGAACACCTTGGGATATCTTCAGCAGATAGAAATACGATTGTTGAAAGCCAATTTAATTAAAAATGACAGGAACAGTGTGTTTACCTGTCTAATCTGATTTATTAGTGGTCCCCTGCCAGGTAATTTGGATGAGATTCCAGTCACATGAATACATTCACATGCCTGGCCTCTTACAGGTATTTAAGAAGAATCATAGAATGGTTTGGTTTGGAAAAGACCTTAAGATCATCCAGTTCCAAGCCCCCTGCCACGGGCAGGGACACTTCACACTAAACCATGTCAGCCTGGCCTGGAACACCACCAGCGATTCACAACTTCCCTGGGCAACCCATTCCAGTGCCTCACCACCCTCACAGTAACGAACTTCTTCCTTAGATCTGACATGAACTTCCACTGTTTAAACCCATCATCCCTTGTCCTATCACTACAATCCCTGATGAAGAGTCCCTCTCCAGTGTCCTTATAGGCCCCCTTCAGATACTGGAAGCTGCTGTGAGGTGTGCACACAGCTTCTCCAGGCTGAACAGCCCCAACTTTCTCAGCCTGTCTCCATACAGGAGGTGCTCCAGTCCCCTGATCATCCTCATGGCCCTCCTCTGGACTTGTTCCAACAGTTCCATGTACTTCTTATATTGAGGACACCAGAACTGCACACAGGGCTCCAAGTGGTGCAGAGAGCACCATGAGAGCAGAGTAGAGGGGCAGGATCACCTCCATCGATCTGTTGGTCATGTTCCTTTTGATGCAGATACATATCTGAGTAAACCAGGCTCAATGAAGCTAGTTTTGCATCAACACAGAAATGAAGAACTGCTTCATGAACTACAGCTGTATGGAGCTGTCACACATAATCAAGTAAATACTCCTAAACAGACTGATTTTTAAATGAAAGTTATTTTTGATCTCTTCATAACAGTCTATTTGCTGAATGAACACCAACAGCTCCTGGGACATAGAGAAGGGACAGACAATTAAATCTAATCATGTTACACCACCCTTCTCAGAATGGGGACTTAACCATCAAAGAGTTTAAACAACCTTTAACATTTCACATAAAAAATAAGGTGAGATCAAGAATAGAGTTTCATCAAGTCTGAAATAGGTTGGATGATGGCTGCAACTATTATGGCAATACTGGGCAGGGAGGAAGGGAAAGGGAATAAATCGAACTCAAATGTGACCCAATTTCCGATTAAATCTCAACCCATCTGTCAGCAGCAGCAGAGATATCAGCCAAATAGAATCACAGAATCATAGAATCGCTAGGGTTGGAAAGAAATCGTTCTTTCTCATGGAGTTTGCAGTGTAAGAAAAATCCAGTCTATTCACTTTCTTTCTTTTTTACCCAGTTGGTCCTTTAAGCCACCACTTAACATATGGAGCACAGTTAATTAGGGACATCTAAAGAACTAAACGAAAGGCAGGTTTAAGTCAAATTATCTCTGACAAAATTCAATTTCTTCTTCTCTGGAATTATTTCTAATATCAAGGGTTTTTTAATAGCAAATTCATAACAGGCCCATAAGTGGATACTAAGAGAATGGGTGAGTTATGCCTTCAAACATCCATAATTCAATGACTGAATGTTGCACAACGGGAATGGACTGCAGAAAACAGGCAGGTTATTACCATGTAAACCTGTAGTGTAGTATAATATTGCCATTGTCACTAAGAAGCTGCAGGTTTTGTACTTACCTTTAAAGGCCTCAGAAGAAGGCTGGTCTAGCTTGGTCCATCTGAGCTTTCCTTGAGCTGTACAAGCTGCACGAACTTGACAATCTGCAGCTAGACAAAACTGGCTTTGAGGGAAACAAAGAATAAGTATTTCTAACACATGTAAAATGCACCATATATAGTAAATTCAGACTTAACGTGGAGTTGCAGAGCAATGAATAAAGGATGAGGTGTAAAAGTGTGTTAGCAAACACATAGACATGACCCCATCTGGGTCCTGAAATGAGGGAAACCTCCACCATGCATGCCCTAATCCTCCAGCAAATTACTCTGAATGTTGACAACTGGTCAAAATGCCCCATTGGCCACCATAATCCAAATCAAACCAGGGGAAGGGTGAGGCAGAAAAGATCTGGAATCTAAGCAGAATGAGAATAATAATTGTAACTGCATTCCTATTATTATTATTATTGAAGCTTTTTCTGCATTGAAATATTCTTTTTCCTGTAATAATGAGATCTGGACTAACATTGATTCTTAGATTAGACTTCAGATTAGATAGATTTCAGATAGCAATCAGATTTCAAGCACACTAGCAACAAATTCTTGTTTTGCTTTATAGGTGTTTCTTCTGAAATTCCCAGTGCCTTACATGCTCCCTTCCCTATGCTTTGCTCCCCTAACTGCACACTCCAGAGTGGTGGCCATGCTGAAAATGAACCAGTGTCAAATGCAGTGTTATTTCCAGTGATTTGTTCTGGGAAGGTAGATAAACTTTGCAATGCATCAAAGTGAAGGGAAGATTATCACCAACTTCATTAATGCGGGAACCCTACTCAGTTTTAATATCTGAGCATTATTAGCATTTCAAAACTATCTCATTCCAACAGAATGTAAAATGCAGTAATAACTACCTGTGAGATTTCTATAGCTATGTCCTGACAGTACAGCAGCAGCATTTTTTTCCACTCTTATTTATTCCTCTTTATTATACATATGCATTTGTTCCAATGTTCTTTTCTATTTTAGGTATAAAACTAGCTGCCTTTTAGGAAACAAGAGTTTTGATGCTGTTTATATCTGATGTGGGTCAGTGATTAAAATAAAAGTTGTATTTTCAATGTCAACTCTCTTAAAAATTACTATTCTGTTTTCATACTTCAGTGATTATGGCAGCATGGGATGTAAATGCCGTAGTTGAAGAAACCTATAATTTATCCTTTAACACTTTTTCTTTATCTAAGATATATTTCTACAGTGTATCATATAAGCTAATTCTAGCCCAGTTTACACATACACAACATGACCTTTCTTGATGGGAAGCTTAAAGATGCAGGAAATCTAACAAGACAACATATGAGGTGATTTGCAATAAGTTATTCATTTAATCAGAAAAATTAAGAGACATCATATCTGAAATACCTGTGCAGGGTAATTTTTTACAACATCCACCTCACAGTAAGGACAAAATTTTAGGTGTGCAGGCTGCAGGCTAAAGCTGTGCGCTCATTAGGGCAGAGATGATTCTTTTGTTCTTTGCTAATTCAACTTATATAGACATCCTAACCGATTAAAGTCTTCTTATAACCACAGGAAAAGCAAGTATTATATACTTCTTTCTCCTTTAGCACAAACTTACCTGAGCTGTTGGTTTATTCTGGAATGAAGAAGACTGCAGCCTTCCACATGATGCCAGGGATTATCCTGAACCCTACAATCATGTTGAAGCTTCGTGGCTCTGTAATGTCACAGTTCCAGCTGATCCTTCAGTCACCTGGATCCCATCTCAGGTGAATGTCACACACTGGTCAAGATATTTGTGTCCAAGTTTCCAGCAGCTTAACACTTGCAATCATTTCTTCCTTTGGTAACATTCCAAAGATAATTCCTCAGTCTGGGATTAAATTTTCTGAAAATAAACCCCAAAAGTTTTGTCTGTCATTTCCATCTTAATAACTTCTTTATTGGCAAAGTGTAGGGATTGGGCATCTAAAGCATCCCATGGAATACGTGTTGGCTTTTCAGGGCAAAAACTCATTGCTTGTCAAATTCATGCGTTTTTACAAATAAATTTTGTTTCTAGCTATCCATGTTGGTTGTTAGATTTCCTATGGCTCACCAGCACTTGGCTGGTTCTCAGCTCCCCATGTGTTGCTCAAGAAAGCTGGAGGTCAAGGTTAGTGCAGGGTATTGATCTGACCCTAATTCAACCTCATAGTGAGTTATCCAGCACCCTGGAGAAAAAAACCCAAGCCATTAAGTGGTTACTCACTTTTACACCCTGAACTTTGCTCCACCATATCTATGCTTTAAAATTGAGAGTCCTCCTACACCCTGGGAACCATCTGAACCTACCAAGGCAATTTATCCAGCCCCATCACTATGCCTCCTGGTTTTTGTCACTGTGGGTCTCCCAAAGGCAAGTTATTCTGACAACAGCTGGCTTTCCCTGAGCATCCACCCTGGCAGCAAGTAAGGATGCAGCCACATGGCAGGAGAGGGGTTAAATTCATCTGGTAGCAAGGAGTGGCTGGCTGGGGAACCAAATGCACCCCAGAAACATCAGGGCTGTGCAGCACATCTGGATCACCTGAAGAGTGCAGAGCTCAAGGCTTTCTCTGCCACAAGAAAGCAAGGTTTGTCACATCACTGCTTTGCAACAAAGCTCTAAGCCTTAATCTGGATTTGCCTCTTTGTTTTAAGAATAAGTATATTCTTACTTAGGAGCTGCTTCTGGCAGTGTGGTGAGGGCCATAATGGGAGAGTTGGCATGAACATACTTTCTCCAAACAAGTGAAATAATTCCTTTAAACTGTTAGATCAGAAACTGAATAAGTGTTTGTCATCTAATTTCTGCTCTCCCACACATTTAGTGAAGTCAGTGAAAGTTTAGGCACCTAAAAGCTATTTTGAATTGACTTCAGTCTCCTAATCTGTCAAGAAGAACGAAATGTGAATTCTGTACTTCTCTAATAAGAAGTGATCTCATCGCAATCCACTTATTTCTGCAATTACATGTAGCTCATTACGAGTGAGTTCTTTCACTTAATTTTTATCTTTTACCAAGACAATCCCATTAGGCAGCTAAAGGCAGAAGTCAGCAAACGAGCAGTCAAAATAAACTCTTGCTGCAATAAATCATTTGTTGTGTGCTGAGTTTTATTCACCTTCAGACTTTCGACTCAAGAGCCATCACCTCAACCTGTATTCTCATCTACTCAGGCCTCTAGTAAAACCTTTTGCAGAGCTGACACTCCAGAACTTGTTAGTCTGCACTTTGTGACTGACTTTCAGCTTGAAGTTATTAAAACTACAGCAACTCCTAAACTGCTTTACAGCTGTTGACCCATGTTGATTTGTGGCGCTGTGTTGATCATGGATTGAGAAAAGAACAGCATCCTAAAATGAAAAATAGAAGGGAGGAAAGAAATGGACAATAATACAGAAGTGAAGACTGCTGCCCCTCCTTGGTAGCGGTTATACTGATACTGACCATCACGCATGACCTTCTTCGCTCTTGGTGATGTGTCTGGTGCACTGGGCAGTGAAGCTGTGGGGCACCCCCTCAGCCAGACTCAGGCTCTCTGGTGAGCTTAGCAAGCACTTCCACCAGTTCCCTCAATACACCCAGAGTTATTTTATGAGTATAACTAAAATGCAATGCAGTTGTTATTAGTGCAGTTCTAATGATAGTAACACCCATTGTCCAAATGAATCATTACAGAAGAACTATACACAATCGGAAATTGCTATACACAATGTAGCGTTACTCAGTGGGTACATGAGTTTGCTAGATTGTCAGTACACATTCACAGAGCTAAACTAGAGCAAGTTAGGAAAAGTGAGTTTGACTACATTGTGTAAATCACATAGGTAAAAACACCTGTCTCCTTCCAAAAGTTTCCAATCTGAATACATTCTGAAAAGTGACAAAGAATCAAATTCTCTGCCTTTTCCTTTGAAAGCCCTTTGGAAAGTAACTAATTTGAAAGTAAAAAACAAAAAAATTCTTCATAATACAGATGGGAAAAAGTTAATTCTTCCGTCATTGGGTTGAAAGCTGAGAAATATCAGGCTTATTTCTTCACATAGGACTTTCACTACATTTGAAAGCTTTTGCCACATAGAATCAAAGAATCAACTAGGTCGGAAAAGACCTTTAAGATCATCAAGTCCAACCATTACCCGTTACATTATAAAAACTGACAGCACAAAGACACTGCATAAAGTCATTGATGATGCAAAGCTGATGTTATTTTTACCAAAATACTAGTTCAAATGTGAATAGGAGAAAAGCCAAATTAGCATCCTACCCTGAATGCAGAGAAAATCTCACCACCACTTGGTACATGGGGAGGCAAAAGCCACAGGCCAGGGAGGCAGTTCTCTGCCAGCTTTTCCCAAGAATATGATTGTATGAATTGATGCTGCATTGTCAAGTACTGAAACAGCACCATGACATTATCAAACTATCACTGAATTAATTAACAGCAATGCTCTTTTGCAAACAATAAGGTCAGGGAAAATTGTGTGCAGAGCACGGAAAGAAACAGCCCTCAAATTGATTTTATCATCCTCAAGGGATGCTTTTGTTATTCATGGCATGAAATATTGCAATAGCGTTACTCCTACGAGAGTAAGAAATATTTTAAATGCTACCAAAGTATTTAGCATGAAATTACATACTGAAAAGGCCACCTGTTTCATCCAGAAGGTCATTCATGAGCTGATACTGTGTAATTCCTCAGCTCTTCTTAATCAAGAACAGGTCACTATTTTACCCTCTGGTGACTGAAAGCCTTCATGGTGCTGCTGAGAGTTCATCATAGTCATGCTGTCAGAAAGCCAGGCTTGCTGCCTGTATCCTCCCAAATCCAGCATCTAAGGCTCTGTCCTCATTCAGTCCTGCACTCTTGAGATCAGGCTCCAGCAGGAGTGTTACCTCCACAGCCTGCCCTTTCACAACTGAGACCTTGGAGCCTCTGCACCCCTACCATCCCTGAAAATCTCCATAGGATAATTCAGCTTCCTCATGACATACATGTGGAAAAGCCGCTATTACCTCTCTTTAATCTCTGCTAATCTTTGTGCTCCAACTGAATGAGCCATGATACCCTCCGGCTACTCAGCACTGCTGTTGTCCTGGGGGATGGGAGCACTGAGAACAAGATGAAACACCACTGAATTACCCACTCTCTCTTGTCTTGTCCTTGGGCTTTGAACATCTGGCACTCCAAGGTGCTCATACTGCCAACCACCCCGAAGAACATGAATCATCCCCTCTTTCTCCCAAATCACAGACTGTAAAAAAAGGATGGGGGGAGTTAGAACATCAACAGATAAATGCTGATACTTCCATTTAACTTTTTAATTTTTCCTTTCTGCCAATGAATTTAAGTTCTTAATTTTGCTTTTGATAGCAAACAATTGATTCAAGTATGATTTTGAGATAAGAATAAAGAGAGTGAGCAGAAATGTCACCAGCAGTAGAATCTGAGAGCCTTACAAACACAACTACTTCTGTCATAATGCTTTTCTAACTATTATTACAAGGAATTTGATTTTACTGCCTTTATAAACAAGCATAGAGCAGCACTGGAGTCCCCGAACAAGTGGTTACCAACTTGCTGGAGTGTCCCATGATATGAGCTCCAAAGGAAGAAAAATCCCCCCATGATATTACCAAATCCCATCTTCCTTAGTCTCCTCAGCAAAGGCAGTGATCCCAACCATATCTGATTCCAAGTAAGCTTATTTCAAAATCTGAGCTGAGGGACTGGGACTTTTTTTAGTGTTTTGAAGAAAAAAGAGAAAGGCAAAAATATGACAAAAAAGGAAGAATCTTTCTGATACCTTCCAAAAAAAAAAGTCTGCTTCAATAAGCAGTGATAGGAAACAAAGCAAAACCCACTGAATTGACCATTTTGGTTCCAAACCTAACATAATGTCAGCAACCTGACAGTTTTAATAGAATACAACAACTATTTGTAAATGTGCAGTCATACAAGAATCTGTCATTTAGAAGGACCCTCTGCTTTTTATTGTATCACATACTCTGTCCATTTTGAAATACAGGGAGAGAACAAAAGCAGAAGATGGGTCCTTCTTTTCAGAAAAGGATGGGATTAAAACAAAATGCCAGAAAGAAAAGAATATTTGGGGTGTCACTGACAGATGGCCACAGCAAGCACAGTAAGTAATCAAAAGTGTTAGTTAGCTGAGGGGTAGATCCTCATGCTTTTAGTACCAAAAGTCAAGTATCTGTCCGCTGCAATGCGTCTGAGCAGCACCTGTTACAGACAGCGGTAAACCAAACAAGATCTGAACAGTTTAGGGAAATTCTGTCATTTCCACTTTTGGTTTTATAAAGAACAAGGCAAAGCTGTTCTCTGCTTTGCTGATTTGCTTTGGGGTTGGGTTTTTTTTTCACTAAATTTATTTGGAAATGCTGACTTTTTATTTTGAGGCACATCATCAAAATAACGTATTTTGAAACTCACTATATTGACTGTTGGTGTCATAGGACACACATAAATCATTGTTAGAAGTCTTTTTAATTTTAATAACAGTTTTGCTTCAGCTATTGCCATGTATAAGGTGCTCATCCATCTTCGTTGTCTCCCTTGACCATATTTCCTGGGCTACTACTAAAATATCCCCTCTGCCCTTGATAAATTTCATAGTTAGTCAGAATAAATCAACACATTATCTATGAGTCTCTGAAGTCCTATACCCAGAGGTAAATAAACCAAAACCCTGGTAGGAGATATCAAGACAAATGCACTCCAATGTCAGAAACAGATTCAAAAGTCAACACTTCTGAAACATTTTACTTTATTGATATATTTAGCCATTAGAAAGACATTTTGGCTGAAAGAAATATGAAACTAAATGTTTAATTTTGTTTCGTTATGAAAAAGATATAAAATATAAGTTTTCCTATGAAAAATTTAAAGCAAAAAATTCATATTGTGATCTGAATCTCTTGACTATTAATGTCAGAGTCCATTGTTAACAAATGGACAATTCTGATTGCTTCCTGTAGAGGGCAGCAAGATATGCGTTAGCAAATCCTTTTTGATGACAGTTATCTGAGCGCGAGTGACCATAACTAATTACTCTTTCTTGCTCATCCTTGATAAAGATAATCATAAGGTAAAGAAGATAAAGATGAAGATGAAGATAATCACAAAGGCAGATAAAGGTAAAGGTAAGATAAAGGTAAAAATAAAGATAAAAGATAAAGATGGTTATCCAACTTACTTTTAATTATCCAAACAATTATCACCATAAAATTATCCAACCAAATTATCCAACACATACTCAGTGCTTCAGGCCAGGTGATCCCTGAGGTCCCTTCCAACCTGGTGTTGTATGATTCTATGATTCTCAGAAGTCAAATAACTTTCAGCAAAAGAACAGGAAAGAAACCAAGTTCAGGTGAAAATCTTCAACACCTGAGACTTTTCTCAGGCTGAAGTTTTCTAAGGAAGAGGTTTTGGATCCAGCAATGTTTAACAGGCAACTTGAAGTCAAACATCTGAGCTGGTGTAGAAGGAGCTGCTGTGCTGAGTTACCTCTCAGCACACACTATCTCAGAGGGGTACAGGTCTCACTGCTGGAAAGACCAGAATTTGAATTCAACATCACCATAATAAATCAAGATCCTTTCAACTATAACAATGAAGTTGTGGCTCATTCTTCTACCACGATTTTCATCTTCTGTGGACAAAAGTCATAGATCTATATAGCAGAATTATTGCTGTTTGTTTGTTTTAATGACTTAAAAGAAGCGTCTCTATTTCTCTTGGGCAGATCAGTCTGACTTTATGATTCATTTTGGATTTGTCATTGTAACCACTCCATGCTCATTAATCCACTATGAACACACAGATCTCTTCAAAATCTTAAATTAACATTGTACTTTTAGAATCATTTAAACTGGTTAATGAGACTGATTTAAGATGTAAATAAGTGGGTCATATTGGTCTTTATTACTGTTTGTAGAACCTCAACTGAAAAACTCCACCTTTAACTGCAAAATATCCTCTCATTGAGACTGAGTTTCAAAAGTGCACTTTTCTGTCCCAAGCAGCACTATCCATGGCAATTTTATGCTCTAAAAAACACAGCAGAAAAATCCTAATTGCATTGCTTCTGGCTGTCTGCTCCTTCTCTCATTCGTACACCATTTAGCTTCCTTTTAGGAGGTGAAAACATCAGCTCATCAGTAGGAGACAGCCGTTTTGAAGCAATGGCTTCCCATAATACTCTCTTTTTTTATATTCTCTTGTGCGCCCTCATGGTTTATCAATAATTTATATAGCATGTAATAATGCAATAAGGCACAAGCGAGCATGTTTTTCTATAGCTATTCCATGCATATCAATAAGGCCTTGTTCCCTTTAAGGCCTTGAAGTGTGTGTCGTTATGGACCTATAAAACTTCCCCTAAAGAACCTTACTGCTCTTGTTTTATGTTCTTTTAAAATGCCTTGAGGGCATTTTTTTCTTGGAAAAGAGAAATTTCAGTCCTTCTCAATAGAGAATGCTCTCACTGCTTTGGCTTCCTCCCTTTATATGTGAGTACGTTAATAAATAATACAGTGCTGTCCTGCACCAGATTCTTCTTCTAAAACCATTGCTCAGGCTTCACAGGAGCACATCACAGGAAGGAGAACATGGGATCTCAAGGCAGAAAAATCAGAAGTCATTGGGTTTGTTCCTTCCTACTTTAGACAAGACACCTTTAGATGGTTCCATTCTTGGTATTCCCTTTGTTTTCAACAGGATTCCAGTCACACTCATGCTCTAAAATCACTCCAAATCTCAGGTTTTCTGTCCTGAAATTGCAAGGCGTGTGTTTGCTGACTGAGACGATCCTTGTAATTCACCTGTAAGCATAAATACTTGCATCCTGTTTGTACATCCAGGAATTCTTTGCTTTTTAGAGCGATTCCTCCACATCTGTGAAAAAAGGAGAGATTCGGAAAAATACCATGAGTTGAACATTCTTTTCTTATTTACAAGTAAATCTATTTCTTATTGCAGCAAGAATTTCCTTTGTGTTCACCAGAGGCTTCGTTTTGTTAAAGAACAAACACAGGAACTGTATGAAGCCAGTCAAAAGATCCCAATCAGTCTCCCCAGTAGAAAATGCCTTCAGAAATGTAATCATTATTCTGACAAAATACTTCTTCTCTTTAATGAAAAGCTAAAACATTTCAATGGAAACTGACATTAAAGATCAATTTTCTGATGCATTTGAAGCTAAAGCTTTCCTGGAAAAATATTAAACATTTCCCAGTCAAATTAATTTGTTGTCCGGCTTCCAACACTCTTCCCCTTTCCATAGACTAAGCAGTGACCTCTTTTTGCCCATGGGTTGTTTTCTCCAGTATGATAGAAATTGATCGCTTTTCACACTAAAATAAACATTCACAGCACTAGGGCAATGCCTTTGCCACACACAAAGCATTGTTGTGCCTGCTCAGTGCTGAATTTTCACACTTAAGGGCCACTTATCTGTTAAAATAACTGTTTGCTCTGTGCTAAATCTCTTTCAGGCTGAAGTGCTTCATGGATATTACGCCTGCTCTTTCTTGGCCCACATACAACTCTTCATCCAGCACCACCAACTCAACCCTCTGTGCCAGGACACTGCAACAGAATATACTTTGGAGTTAAGTATCTTTGCTTGAGTGATAGGTCAAACTCAGTTTGGTCTTCCTGATACCAAACAGCATCTGCATCTGGCAAGCTACCTGAAGTGTCCTCCAGCATAAGACTGCAGGAGAGATACTCATCTGGAAGATACCGATTCTGAAGTAAACATCCCCATCTTCAATAACTGTGGTGATACTGGCTTCCTTGGTTACATTTATAGTCTATCTGGATGTAAAACCTTAAAAACAATGAATGGATGTCTTCAATAAAATAACAAGTTTTCTACCACAGAAGAAATCTGCAGTTAAAGAAAAACAAGAATGCAAACCTGTACTGCTTTAGTAAATCCATTATTTTCACATATCATTATTTCCCACTCCATATACAAAGCTCTATGAAAATAGTTCTATTCTAGCAGCATGGTACAATGGAAAGAAATGAGAAAAAATGGGATTTAGGCATCTGAGTGCAGGGAGGGCCAGCTGCTGCTGAAGGGAAGCCAAGAGCTGAGGGTAAACTCAGCACAGGCCATGCCCTCACTGACCAGGTACAGTCCTGAGGGACCTGAACATGGCAGACAGTTGGGACTGGTAACCGGGTCCTTTGACAGCCCTAAACATGTCAAGCAATAAATCAAGGCTGGAGTCATCCAGGGAGCCAAGTCAGGAGTGAAATGAAATGGGGCCAGAGACAGGGTTGGAGACAAGGCTACAACATGGGTGTCCACCCAGGAGCTGGGGCTGGAGACAAGTCTGCAGCGTGAGCCAAAGTGGTCCATCCAGAACAGCAGAGCTGGAGACCAGCACACTTGCAATGCAGCTCTAGCACAAACAGAGAGCCCTAGGCTGAGCTGAAATGGGGTCCTGCACCAGTGGTAGATGTGAGGGGAGCCCATGTGAGGCTGGTCAGAACCAGTGAGGCCCGTTGGTTCCTGAATGTTAGGCAAGGGCAATGCAATTTCCACTTCAACCATTGATTTGAATGGTCTTGGAGCAGTAAGTTAACTCTGTGTGTTTCACTGTATTTTGTAAAATAAGCATAATAAAAGCTTGCACTAACCACACAGAATGGAACTGTGAGAGTAATTCACCATATTCTGAGGAACTGTTGAATCCTCAGGCCAAATGTATGCTATTGCCAATGTTTCTTAATCTTATAAGTGCCAATCTGAGGAGCAATAGGCACCAAATTCTTTCCTTCTCTCAAGCCGCTGAAGACAGAGCACGTTCTACCCTCATACCTGACCACACGTTGACCCAAATTTCCTTGGGATTACTATTAAAATGCAGGCTTATCTCAAACCTGCAAAATCACTAAAAAAAACAAACAAACAAATGAAAAATACCTTTCCGTAACAAAAGTTAAGCTGTATTCACCTAAACACAACATTAAGCTTAGCCAAGTATCAAGTAAGCATGCTCTCCTGCACTTGTGACACATTTTCTATGTAGAAAAGGGACACAACTAGACATAATAGATGGACATCTGTGATATGCAAGGAATTGAAGCAGGAGGGGTTAGCTGCAGACAGCAGAGCAGAGCAGGAACCACAGATTCTGGAAATTGTTTCCCATGCTGGTACCATCGCCACTCTATGACTTGTCACTTCATTTCTTTGCTTCATTTTGTTATATTTTTGTCCCTCTTATATTCTATTGACCTGGTAAGATCTACAGAATTTGTACTACTATTCATGTGGGTATAGTACTCTGTATATACAAACCCAAGTGTGTTTGGTAATGCTTAGGGTTATCATATAGAATCATGGAATGGTTTGGGTTGGAAGGGACCTTAAAGCTCATCCAGTTCCAATCTCCTGCCACGAGCAGGGACACCTTCCACTAAAGCAGGTTGTTCCAAGCCCTGTGCAACCTGGCCTTGAACACTGCCAGGGATGGGGCAGCCACAGCTTCTCTGGGCACCCTGTGCCAGCGCCTCAGCACCCTCACAGGGAAGAATTGCTAATCTAAATCTCCCCTCTGTCAGTTTAAAGCCATTCTCCCTTGTCCCATCACTACCTGTGCTTGTCCAAAGCCCCTCTCCAGATTTCTTGTAGCCCCTTCAGGCACTAGGAGCTGCTCTAAGGTCTCCCCAGAGCCTTCTCTTCTCCAGGCTGAAAAAGCTCAGCTCTCAGCCTGTCTCCATAGCAGAGCTGCTCCAGCCCTCGAAGCATTTTTGTGGCCTCCTCTGGACTTGCTCCAACAGGTCCACATCCTTCTTAGGCTGGGGGCCCCAGAGATGGACATAGTTCTTCAGGTGGGGTCACATGAGAGCACAGCAGGAGGGCAGAATCACCTCCGTTGACCCACTGGCCATGATCCTTCTGATGCAGTGCAGCATACGGTTGGCTTTCTGGGCTGCAGGTGCATATCTCCTGCAGGTATATATATATGCAAGTATGTATATGCAGGTATGTATACGCAAGTGCATATGTTGAGCTTTCTGTCAACCAACACCTCGAAGTTTTTCTCCTCAAGCCTCCTACCAACCCATGCTGTGGCTGTTAAAGCTGAACTTTCACACTTATGAACTATTTCTCTGTTAGAATATCTACAGATTCCTTTTGCCCTGACTACAAGTAAGTAATGAGCATAAGAAGAAAACAAGGGGCATGATTAGACATATAAATCTATATTCTGCAGTGTGAAAACTACATGAAACCGTGATCAGAATGCCATAAATATGTGGAGTAAGCTCAGAATGACAAAGGAGACACAGCAAAATCACCACAATTGATGAGTGCATCGGAGTTTTAGAGTGCTTGGAAGGGAGGAAAGATGAATGCAATCATTAATCAATGATGCAGTTTTATACAGACAGGGAAAGTCAGGAATACTTAAGAAGGCTGCAGAGACAAAGTTTGGCCCATCACCATGTGTACCAAGCTGTGAGCCAGCCTTATCTGTTAAGAGAAATCAGTGTAGAAGCGTTACCTTCTTTCCAGGAGCATAGCAATAGAACATTATGGAACTTTAGTGCAGATTTTCCACAGCTGAGATTTGCAGCAAAAAAATCTGGACTTTTATGGAAACAGTGAGTTACCTCCTAAGCCCTTGCAGAACACAGTGATGGGCTGGTTGGTTAGCAAACCAAATCCCTATTCTCCTGCTCACTGTGTGCCAATTTTCTTGTTACTTCTATGTTCTCTCCATTATTATTTAATTGGAATTTTTTTGACACAATAACACATTCTGGGGAGACAAAACCCAACCCAAACAAAAAATAAGCATCAAAACAAACCATTTTTGAAAAGGGAGCTCCATTGATTTTGGATTCATGTGCAAGATTTTAGAACCTTCTGCGAGAAGTTTCCTGCGTTATCCCTATGCACAGGGCACATCCCGAGCACATGGCATTTTGAGCACTTTTCAATGTTTTAAGACTTTCATTTCTGGAAAGTATATTAAAAACTATTTTTTTTTTAATTGAAATCCACAGTAGGAGACATTTCCAAATTACTTTCGGAAGATGCAGGTCCCTGTAAACACAGAGCCCTCTTTGGGACCGGTGTGTTCGAGGATGATTACTTGGCTTGTCCATCTTGTTCCTGTACTTTGCCTAACAACAAGTTTGGCACCATGCCATTATTAAGCTTCTCTTTGTGAAACTTATTGTTGTCTGAATGTGCAATGAAGATATGTGAATGCTTAAGCTCCAACAAGAAGGTAAGTAGGTTAATGACTTTGCATGTTGCTTCTTAAAAAAGATTATCTCTTTAGCCTTGATGTACAATAATGTCCATCAGTGGACTAAGTGAATGAGCAAAATTTTAAGACAAAAAAGCCAAAGGAATGCAAGTAAAATTATGCTGATTCTACTGCATGAGAGAATTTAGAGAGGAAAAGGACATACTGGGTTCATCATCCTTAAATGAAAGACATTGCAGGACCATTTTTAACAATGCTATTAAAAAAGTGAAATAAATGCGAGTGTCTGCCTAAAGAGAATACAATTATAAATTTATTTTAGTTGCTTAGCCATTTTTCTTCTTTTATGACAGCACATGCAGTTGCCCAAGTAACTGTACTGGAATGAGGGGTTTAATGCCAGTTTTCAATGATGTCCTGTTCACCACAGTATAGCATTGACACTCAGCTTTTGCCTCAGCATTCCTGGGGATCCTCAGAACTATTAAGTCCCATTAAAATTCTTTTTTCTCATCACTGAATCATCTTTCTGATCTCCTCTTTAAATATATATCGCAGGTGTACTGTCACCATGCTAAGCAGACAGGAGTATTTTATAACACATCCTTTGCCACATCTGCGGAGCGGTGGTATCTGAACCCAGATTGCTAGAAAAAATTATCAGTGAATTAAACATTCATATTGCCTCTTCCCTAATGGTACATCCATTTTGGGTTTGTGTTACAGACAGTCATACATATACTTAGTGTGGCTAAAGAAAAGAATCATCCCTTTTAGTCTCCTGTAGGCCAGCAAGACAATGACCCTTATTTAAATCTCAGTGATGATATAAGGAGGATTTCCATTCAAATGTCACTTGGCTTTGGGGCAAGCACCCATATACACCAGCAGAAAGCCATTCTTCTGATCTTTGTCCATAGATCTGTCCACGGGCTAAGTCATCACTAGCAGTTCATGTGTCCCACTCTTTCCCACTTGTGAGATGAAAGGAGTCTTCTGACAGGCAGGAGGAGAATGGAAACAGCCTCAAAGCCTTGTGTTTGTGATTGGCAAAAAAAAGTCTTTTAAAAAGTCGTTGTCTAATAATAAAAATTTGGGATAGGCAGGAGAATCAAATGCCATCTTTCCATCCAGTACCATCTTTCCAGCCAGGTTTTTTTTTCATCACTGATACATGTGGCTTGAGAAGGTTGGAGTGGAATGGAGGATCACCTGAAACTGCAGGTGCCTGTATTTAAGCAGATCACATTTATAGCTGATGAAGAGACATTTAAAACAGCAAAGAGGAATCCTGATTTACAAACATCTTTTGCTCATCTGTCACTTTAGAGGGCCCAAGGTGACAGCTTAAGCCTAGACATCTGCATCGCCCATAAGAGAAACTAAGATGCGTTGTCCCCTTCTGTGTGCTTGGATTTTTTTCTGTTTACCCTGAAATGCCCCTTAAAATATTGGAAAGCAAATATTCCTTCCTATTCAATATGCATTATGTTATCATTCAGGTTTACATGGCAAATCAATTTAATAAGATGTAATTAAATTATTATCTGCATCATCATGTATAATTATGTGTACATTATGTAAAGCAATACAAATTTACTAGAGACTTTTGAGGTTTCTAGATCTTGAGTATCTCTGTAACTTCTGCAGGGGCAGGCAAATATAAGCCCTACTCGGAAAAAGGAAACAGAGCAAAAAGGAAGCAGCAAAGTGGAGAAAACACAGCTTGAAAGCAGACTAGTGGTGGAAGAGTTCAGCAGTCAGCATTGTTGCACTGGCATCTAACAGCAAACCAGCATGAAACCCACTGGTTTCAGCATCTTGAGATGCCACTGCAAACTGGATTGGCAGCTACAGCCTTAGTTCTTCCATGGGTAAAACCTCCTATGTCAAATATCCTACAAAAAGTTCCTTGGGGCTCAAAGGGTGAGTAGGAATGCACCCAACCACTTCTTATGAGTCCTAATTCACAGTACACAATTATGGTTCATTTCTACTTGTGTTTGTCCTCTACAAGTGAGCTCAGTCCCTCTCCCAAGGACAGCCTGAAGATGCTGTGGATGGTGCAGATTCTCTGGGACACAGAGACATCTCATTTGTACAGATTTCCATACAGCCAGTACTACAAGCTCCTCTGTGGCAGAGATCTCTGCTGTCCACTCCAGATATTTATCTGAAAACAGAAAGATCTCTGAGAACTCCTAGGCAAGATCGGAGATGTTTCAAGAGAGTGAAGCTCATGTCTGGACTGACGAACTATAAAACCAGTGCAGTTAGATGGATAATTGCCTTTTTGTTTAATTATCTTTTTAATGTGTCCTTGCCTTCAATGTTAGGCACAGCTAAATTAATTTTTATTGTGGATTCATTTATTTGAAATATAAGAGTAATTTATCAGAAGATTTGTTAGAATGTAACATAAGATGATGATAGCAGTAAGATTTCATATCCAAAGACCAGTAAAAATATTCTGGCAATCACTTTGCCATGAGTGTGGTGCCATATGGTTTGGAAGTCTGAATTGTCTAGGAGACATGACTGCAATTCAAAGACATTAAAAAACCCTCAGAAATAAAACATAAGATACCAGAAGCCAATAAAATAATGATGTTTAAACTCTTATTATTACTGACTGGAATGGCAATGAAGGCTGTGCTGGTCATTGCAGAGCGTCTTTATGAGGAAGAAAATTCTGCACAAGAGCCAAAATTTTAGGGATAGTGAGTTTAAGTTTGCACAATAGCATCACTAAATCACACCAATCCATATCATTTGAGAGTCACACTTCGGGTTTATCTGATGCCTTCAGATGAAAACAACACAATCTTTGACAACAATTGTAATTTGAAGAAGAATGAAAAAGAATGAAGAATAAGAATCTATCCAGATGCAGAGAGATTGTTCTGGAGCTTGCACAATACTTAACCTAGGATGGAAGGGTGTGCAGCATTCTTTTTCAGGTAATGGTAGGCCATGCAACACCAGCAAAGTCTTGACTAAAAGCACTGCGTGGTTGATAAGAATATTTTCCTTACCAGAAAAAGACATTTAAAAATATTACTATTAAATGACCATGAAGCTGTTTTATTCTGCCTGTGCTCAGCACCCTGGCTATGGAAATGGTATTTTCCTCTGGGTATCTCATCTCTAGGTTGCAGCCATGCCTCACCCGAGATATTTTACCTATAAGCCTTTTTCAGTCAGGACAATCGGTACATTTGTTGTCCATTCACTGGGGGATGTTGAAGGATGGGACCACCAAAGCTGCCCACCTCACCATCACTGACAGTCTTCATAGCGATGCTTAAGCAGTGGAGACCCATAGCAGAGCTAGCTTCTGTGTTCCTGTGTACAGCTGCTTTCCAAACACTCCCAGGCCTCTCCAATGAACCTTCAACCACCAACAACCCAACCTGCAACAGAAATAACAGACAAGATTGAAAGCACAGACAGTGCAATATGTCCAACATCAGGGAATAATTAGGTGATATTAGTGAATGCTGGTGGAAAGGGTGGCCTTGTTTTCTTCCATCAACCTCTCAGCATTTGTCAGACACTTAGCTGTTCACATACTCAAGGGCTTGTCTAAAGGGGTCTTCCCTTTGACTACAGACTTCAAATGCTCCTGCAGTATAAATGTCACCATGTTAAGTGCTACCCACAATACTACCCACTCCTAAGCCTTGTGCTGAGTTTTTACTCTGTGGCTCTTTTCATTTGTTCTGCTGTGCTTTTGGCTCCAGACTAATTCCTTCTTTAAATCTCCTTTTGAATGGTTCAGCTTGAGAACACTATTCATTTAACTACTGACAGTGGGTTCATATGTTCAAAAGCACTGCTGCAGAGTACAGAAACTCACTAACGTTCCTTGATGAAATATCCCACAATTTTTAAAATGACTCAAGGAAAAAAGCATTTTGGCTGTTTTTCTCCTCTATCCCCAGTGATTCACCCACAGAAATATGGAGCTATATGTGTGGAAAGCCATTCTGTAAACAAAATGAAACCTGTTGCTTTGGTTTTGTACCAGTCCTGTGTCAATCCTGTGGACAGTTTGAATTTAAGCCTGGCTTCAGCTTGCATGAATGAAGACAACACTTACTTGCTGTCTAAGATACAGTCATGAGCTCTATGGAAGACTGGTACCCCTGAACCTGCAACATGGGCTGACACACAGCACACATCAGCAACAGAGAAGCTTTAGAGAAAGATGCACAGGAGTTGGAAGGATGAAATCATCTGTGCAAACTATTCAAGGATTAAATCGATTGCCTCTAAACGAATTGGGCAGGAGAAAGGAGGTAAGTCTGGCAACTGAGCACTGCTGGAGGGATGCAAATTTCACAGAAAGGTTGGAGTTCAGAGCAAGATAATTTATAACAGTGAGACAAACTATTCCACCGGACCACAAAATTGAAAGAGCAGAAGGAGGGTCTGGAAACTTAATGCACCGGGTTCTTGGTAGCTCAAAAAGACTGTTAATAAAAGGAAGGATGAGGCACCTGGATTTAGTCAAATAAACAGATTCATGTAACCTTCTTCACACTGCAAAAAAAGCCCTTATTCAAGACTATTGCCACCATGGACCTAAATCAGAGCTGTATGTGGAAGGGTGGGAAGGATTTTGCAAGACTTCTTTTGACATCTCCTTTCAGGGGGTGATTGATTCACATCTGGTGTCATACCCAGTATGACTCAGCTCTAGCTGAAATGAGCAAATAAAATATTCTGTGATAATTTGCTCTAAGCTTCTCCTTCCCTTATTCCGTTAAGGAGCAGCATAAAGGAACACAACCTAGTAACAAAGCCAAGGTACCACCTGCCTGTTGCAGAGTGCATATGGGCTGATCGTTCTTACTCCCCTCCAACAGGAGGATGTCTCCAGTGGATGTTTTCCCATCCCCATGTATCACCTGCAGGGGAAATTAAGTTTGGCATTAGCCCCAGTATCTGGCTGACAGACTGCAAATGCCACCTCCTGAAGAAGAAGGAACTTAACGTGAGAAAGCAGACAGGGAACAATTCAAAGCTTCAGGAAAGGAAACAGTGACTGTTGCTGGAGGCTGCTCCTCTCCTGACAGGTATGTACAAGGACCAGAGTATTAGGCATGAATCAATGGCCTCTACACAGGGTGACTAGAGAAGCTTGTACTGCTGCCAGTTCATTAGCAGTGCAGAAGAGAAGGGCCCTTTCATCAGTGACGCAGACATTTTGCTAGAGGGAGAAACAGTTTATGCTCTTTAAATCTGCCTATTCCTGAAGAATTTCTCATTACAAAAGGCTGCAGAGGAAATTACAGTTCTGTTAATCTTTTTTTTTCCCACTGTGTGAGTACAAAATGAAATCATTCCCTTAATGCATTAATGTGATACCTGCAAATAAATGTAAGAGAAGATCTGGGACAAAACCAATGCTGCCTACGAATCTATGAGACTGATGAGGAAATTGGGCAGATTAATACAAAAAAAGTAATTTGTTTCAGATACTAGAGCTTAGTCAATGCAATTTGTATTCCTTCCCCCCCCCCCCCCCCCCCCTTCTTTCTTCCTCCAGGGAATAGTTTATCCATTATAAAATGGGGTTTTGCCAGGACCAGTTGTTATTCATGAAAAATCCCTCCTCTCTGAATAAGTGTTTTACTCACAAAGCTATCACACAAAAAGTTGGGAATGCAAATACTGACCTTACTTTCCTGAAAGGAAGCAAATGATCTATTATCCACATTTAAAAGGCTGATAGCTGCCTAGACCCAGAGACATTACAGGATACGTTCAGGCTCCCTGAGATACAGCAGTACATTCAAGAAACCTAATATTCAGGTTATAAATGGGATTACAAGAACATTTTTCTCCTCTGCTTTGCATCTCCCTCAGCTCTGCGAATGCATCCCAGGGCCAGAGATACTCAGTGCTGCAGGGGCACCCCAGATCAGTCTCTGCACATCTGACTCCAGATCACATAGAAAGCCTGCACAGAAGCCAGACTCCTCATCTACAACAAGCACTTCAGTAGTACCAAACCAGATTTGTTAAGACGCTAAGATGTAGGAGGCACTCTCAGACCCACAACAGTTTGAAATGCAGCTCTTACGTCTCGTCTTCCTCTCTTTACCAGAGCCACACTAAGGATGTTTGAAGTGCTATACCCACAAGAATTAAGGATATGGACTCCTGTGCTATGTATCTAATGCCTAAACTCTTTAACAGCCTACATATAAGAGAAGTCATCAACTCAGGTAGCAATTCCTGGAAGGGCAGGTTTGAAAGCTACTTTTCTGACATGGTATGCTGCAATTCAACACAGAAGAGCGTGGACCAAAATACTCTCATTTTAGGGTAATATAGGTTGGTTTCACTTTAAATCTTGCCTTCCCCCTAGGCAAAACCTGTGCTTGGGCATGGCCTGGCTCTCAGAATGACACAGATTGAACAGCCTGCCGTGGTTTAAGCCTCTATAACTCACACAGTCGCTCTCTCACACACTCCCCCCTCTTTCTTCCCCCCGCTCCCAGAGGAACGGGAAGGAGAATCGGAAGAATGCAACCCCCACGGGTTGAGATAAGAACAGTCCAGTAACTAAGGTATAACACAAACCACTGCTGCTACCACCAATAATAATAATGAAAAGGCAAATACAAGGGAAAAGAATACAATCGCTCACCACCTATACCCAGCCTGACCACGCAGTGCACCCCCACCTTCCGGGTCTCTGCTCTCTGCTCTTCCATCCTGAGCATGATGTGCTGTAGCATGGAATACCTCTTTGGTCAGTTTGGGTCAGGTGTCCTGTCTCTGCTTCCTCCCGGCTTCCCCTCCTCCCTGGCAGAGCATGAGACTCAGAAAGTCCTTGGTCAGACCAAAACATTACCAAGCAGTAACCGAAAACACTGGTGTTATCAGTGCTGTTCCCAGGCCCAAAATCAAAAACACAGCGCTGCACCAGGTACCAAGAAGGAGAAAAATGACTGCTGCTGCCGAACCCAGGACACAGCCTCTGTAGAATTTAGCAATCTTTAACATTCAGTACTTTGTTTTCATTGTTGTGTTTTCTTCCTTTCCTCTTCTTCCACAATATATCCCTACTTTCACTTCTCTCATTCCCATCTCTAACATCTCTGTCTTTAGCCAGCTTCTCTCAGTGTAGGATATGTAATTGTAGTAACATACATTATTCTCTTCCTTCTGCATCATTACTGAAGACTTGAAAACAGAAATTAGAAAGATCTTCGGTTTACCATCTCACTCTGCCAAAAGTGTTACCCTTAGTCTTAACCTTATATGTTTTTCATGCCATTTTCAGTCCCAGGAGATCTCCTATTCAGGCTTATCTGAATTCTTTCTGAGTGTGAGTTTTTCAGATACTGTATTTCATGCTCGCTGCTTAATGAAATATAGCTCTAATGTGCTATAATCCAATAGCACAATAAACTAAATCAATTGCTTTGCTTTCAATGACTCTTTTACTGATTCTGTGGAAAAAAAAAAATCTGGCAAGATTTATTCTTTATGAACATCCTAGTTTTTCCCGCATGCTTCTGAGGACCAAATCTTTTTCTCTATTAGGCTGGAATACCTCCATAAATGCAACTAACATTATGCCAACTTTCCACTAGGTATTTTATCAAACTTTCATCCTCTCCTTCACAGCCAAGAAGTTCTGGATATTGACCTTAAAAAGTATTTTCCATAGAAACATACTGACTTTTTCTTGTTTTGGGTTTTGACTGCTCGTTTTGAGACATCTTGGATCTCATTTGCAAGTGTATTTATTGACGCCTTTGTTAGACACACACAAGTACTAACAAATCTTTTAAAATACTATCTATCCTTCCTCTCCCTCTGTCCATGAAATACAAACACAGTTTCACTGCACTGAAGGCATATTATGAGGAAAAATATGTTACTGCAAGTTAAAGTCTCAGATACTGTTCTAGTGAATCACATACAGTGTCGTGGTTTAAGCCCAGTCAGCAAATCAGCCACACAGTTTCTCTCTCCCTTCCCTCTTTTTTCTCCCTCATTCCTGAAGGGATGGGGAGGAGAATCAGGAGAATGTAACTCCCACGGGTTGACATAAGAACAGTCCAGTAACTAAGGTATAACACAAACCACTGCTGCTACTGCCAATAATAATAATAATAAGGGAAATAACAAGGGAAGAGAATACAATCGCTCACCACCCGCCAACCGATACCCAGCCTGACCGAGCAGTGATCTAACCCTTCCAGGTAACTGCCCCCAGTGTATATAGTGGGCATGACGTGCTGTGGTATGAAATACCTCTTTGGTCAGTTTGGGTCAGGTGTCCTGTCTCTGCTTCCTCCCAGCTTCCCCTCCTCCCTGGCAGACCATGAGACTCAGAAAGTCCTTGGTCAGAGTAAACATTACTGAGCAGCAACTAAAAACATCAGTGTTATCAGCGCTGTTCCCAGGCTGAAAGTCAAAAGCACAGCACTGCACCAGCTACTAAGAGGGAGAAAAATGACTGTTGCTGCTGAACCCAGGACATACAGGTAGACAGCTCCATAGATATAATCTGTTTCTTCCTCCTTTCCCTTACACTATTGAAAATCATCACACTTCAGCTGTGGTTATATTACTTGTGCTAACACATAAAATACCATTTTTCATTCTTCTGTACTTTGTCCTTCACAGACTCAGGATGGGTTGCTGTCCCAGAGGAAATCACTGAAATGATGATCATGAGAAAGATCAGTTTCATGCAGTAGAAACCTGACTTAATTATGTCTCAGGGTCTCTGAGTTGATATTTCCTGATATCAAGTTGTTCTGTGGAATATGCCCTATTTCCATATAGCACCTGAAAAATAAGCCTAATTCTCATTAAACCAGTCAATTAACATGAAGACTGCTCCATAATGAGGTAACAATAAGCCTTCAAGACCTGCTGGTCTTTGGCATGCCCATCAATGGGAATATTTCAAAGGTTCTCCAGCACTTTGTGCTGCAAACATCACCGCTCTCGTAGAAATGATGTCTGGACTTTACATCAATCAGTAGAAGAAAGCCCATCAAAGCTCTGTTCTGCCTGTGTGAAACTAATGCCATAAACTAATTATTTTTACTTCACATCTATAGCCCAGAGAATTTTCTCTTAAGTTTCTCCACATTTGTCTTCTGGTTTTGTGGCAAGAAGATCAAAGATCCTGTTGAAGGGGTATTATCAACAGAGGTAGCCCTTTTATTTTCCATACCAAGTTAAAAACAATGCAGTGCCACATACATCTGCCCAAGGTTCTTTCAGTCTTTTGTTTTGTTCTCTGCAAATGCATTTTTCTATTTTATAGCCTAGCTGTTCCCTTTCTTTCCAGATGAAAGACTATAAATGCAAACAGGTTCTGGAGTGAGGCCTGAGAACAAAAAAAACCACCGCGTAAACTAACTTAACCCACCAGCTATCACAGTTGGTGTTGACTATGTAAATAGGTTCCTGCATGAAGACTAAATCTAATGAAGCCTGATATCACACAGATCTGTGTTTAATGATGCTCACAGCCTCTTGTTTCCTTCCCTCCTTTAGCAGATCTCCCCATCCATCTCCTAGAAACTGAAGGGGCAAAAGTTGGTGCAAGCTGTGGCTGCTTGCAAGGGTTTGGGAGGGCTGCTGCTGGACCAGCACACTCCATGAGCAAGCACAATAATCAGAGCCGATGATGATCACATCGGGTTCATTGAATGCCTTCCCCAGAGTCACAGTTGTGACAAAACTTTAATGAGTATCTTTGACAAAATTTCAAAGGTGATGGCTATGCCTTTTGCCAGACTGGTGAATCGGCCAGAATGGGTCGAGGTCAGTGAAAGGTGGTGTAACAGGTAGAGATCCATGCATACAACTCGATAATTCATTGCCTTGGCATGTCAGGCTAAAAGACCTCAAGTTTTCCTGAAGAAATGTCACCAAGGAGGAAACTGCGCTGTCCATACACAGTCTACTTCGTGGAGAGAGAACAGAAACTTGACGTATTTATCCATCAAAGAGAAAATCAAGTTGATAATTCAACGTGACTGTTTCACACCTCCATGAGGAATGGATGCAGAGGATTTTCTCTGCAATGTGTAAGTGCCACAGCAAGGCACAAAGATTACAGCCTGAAGCTAGGAATTGAGTCTGGAAACAAAATGCAGGTTTAATCAACGAACTAGCCATAAAGATAAAATCACTGCAGATACGTTTTGTACTGCATGATGGAAAAACCAGCAGATGTAGTTGATGATGGAAAAAACAGCAGAGTGGATATCAGTAAGAGAGAAGGCATCATTCAGAGAAAGCTGGCATTGAGGAAGTGATTTCACTGAAATAAGTGCAAATTCATATTCCTGCGAAAGAGAAATTAATGAGTTATGCACTGAATGGAAACAGTAAAATCTGCAAGTGTTATCGTGGACAGACAGCTTAATGTGAGCACACACTGCAGGCCTGTTGTGAAAGACTACAGAAATAAAAGATCAGAAAAGGTTAGTGTCAATAGCTCAATCTGTTTTCAAAGATAGCCAATAAATCATCTCATTCAGATTTTGGAGTGCCTTTATGTGAGAAAACACAGTGTTCTAAGTCCTGAATGGGGCTTTAATCTCGTGAGGAATAAAAGAAATCATTTAAAAAGATGTCTGGAAGCAAAAAGGAAACAAATATAAACCAGAAACTAAAAACAAAATCCTAGCAGAGAGAGTGACTAAACTCTTAAGCAAAATGCCAAAGGAAATGTTGGATTTTAAGCTGCTTGATGTATTTGCATTGGATGAGATATATTGTCATTCTTGCATAATGACCTGATGCCTTTCTGTGTAAGAACTGAGGTTTCTGGATGTCAAGCAACAGTCTGGAATGCACCAGGCTTGGGTTTGGTGACCTCTTGATACCTTTTTCATCTTTAAGCTATATGAATATGTGAATATTGTTGCCTTTACACTTTCACAGCTGCTCCTTTTCCTATTTCAGTCTCCAGCCAAACTGAGAAGGAAACCAACACTTTTTGCCTAGGCTTACAAAACTGTTATATAATTTATTAATAAACATAGATTTATGCTCCAACAGTTGAATTATCTAGTAAAGAGCAAAAGAAGAGGTCTTGGCCCCTTGCTTGGACTCCTAAGTTATACACCTTTTCATGCCTTTTGCAAATGCAGTTAAACTCTTGTCGTGGTTTAAGCCCAGTCGGCAACTCAGCCACACAGCCTCTTGCTCACTCCCCGGCCCCATTCCTCCCCCCCCACCCCCAGAGGGATGGGGAGGAGAACTGAAAGAATGTAACTCCCATGGGTTGAGATAAGAACAGTCCAGTAACTAAGGTATAACACAAATCACTACTGCTACCACCAATAATAATAATAATAAGGGAAATAACAAGGGAAGAGAATACAACTGCTCACCACCCGCCGACCGATACCCAGCTGGTCCGAGCAGTGATCTAACCCTTCCGGGTAACTGCCCCCAGTGTATATAGTGGGCATGACGTGCTGTGGTATGGAATACCTCTTTGGTTAGCTTGGGTGAGGTGTCCTGCCTCTGCTTCCTCCTGGCTTCCCTTCCTCCCTGGCAGACCATGAGACTCAGAAAGTCCTTGGTCAGAGTAAACATTACTGAGCACCAACTAAAACCCTTGGTGTTATCAGCGCTGTTCCCAGGCTGAAAGTCAAAAACACAGCACTGCACCAGCTATTAAGAGGGGGAAAAATGGCTGCTACTGCTGAAACCAGGACAGTGTCCACCCCTTATTCCATACCATTCATGTCATGCTCAGATCCCACATTTTCAATATACCATCACTCTTATATATATACATATATATACATCCACACAGAGAGAGAGAGAGATCATCCCTTAGTGCATGGACCAATCCCTATAAAGCTGCTGAGTCCATCCAGTCCATGATGTCAGGCTCCATCTCTTGTAACAGTCTTTCAGAGCAGGAGAGGCTTTGAGCAGTGTTGAATTGTTGCCTGCTGATGATACTGCAGAACTCACCTGGTTTCATCAAAGTTCATTCTTTGTTTTGATGATGGTCGGAGGGAAGTCAGGACCAGTAGCTGGTGACATGAAGACATCTAGTTGGCGGGCTATAAAAGTGCTACATAGCAGGCAACAGCATACAATTGAATTCATTGGCTTGCTCACTGCTGTGGTATGGAATACCTCTTTGGTTAGCTTGGGTCAGGTGTCCTGTCTGTGCTTCCTCCCGACTTCCCCTCCTCCCTGGCAGACCATGAGGCTCAGAAAGTCCTTGGTCAAACCAAACATTACTGAGCACCAACTAACAACATTGGTGTTATCAGCACTGTTCCCAGGCTGAAAGTCAAAACCACAGCACTGCACCAGCTACTAAGAAGGAGAAAAATGACTGCTGCTGCTGAACCCAGGACATCTGTGCATTAACACAGCATTTTGGAAAACACATTCTCCAGGTTTTTTCTTACATTGCCTGTTCAGCAGCCTGTCATGATCCCGAACTGCATTATGACTCATAGATACTTATTTTGTGTCTATAGGTATTACAGGTCCAATGAAAACTGTTTTAATAGAAAAGTTGAAAAAAGAATGCTCAGGTTTGTGAGCTGTAGGTAATGCAGTTCTTACAGAAAAGTTTGAATGCATTTAACTTTATTAGTCTCCAATTAAAGACATCATTTAAAAGGCAGATGCTAACAGCAGTGTTCAGTGAGGTGGCAGGAGATCAACAAGACGGGTAAAGAAAGGTCAGCTCAAAAGAGAAATGTGTGCCCAATGAACAATTCAACCGAACTTAATCAGGATCTGCTGACAGGTATTGGGATGGATAAAAGCTTCCAAACTTCCACCTTCTGGATATTTATGACTAAACTAGACAAAGCAGGGGAACATATATTTCCAAGCAACAGTTAACTGCTGAGCTACGTGCCTCATGTGTCTTCTGTTTCTGCTTGCAAACTACATTCAGATACACAACAATAAGACCATCAAACTAGCCCTGAGCATGGAGTTTCCATTCTAACCCTGAGCGATCCCACCAACTGCTGCTGCAGGAACAGGGAGAATGTTTTGTACATCAGTGAGAAAGAAAGAGAAAAGACAGGCCAAGATCTGCAGGTCCTTGTCCAATGTATGCCAAGGGCTGTGCTTGGAGCCCCGTGTGCTGCACTGCACCATTTTTGCAGCACAAGTTGAAACATTCCTAAATATTTCGAACTATAGTTAAGCCAGGAGCTCCTCACATGGCTGCAGAAAGCAGCGCTCACTCATGAACTAGGCATATGAAGAGTGAAGCTACACTTGCAGATGAAATCACCAAAGCAGCATAGAGGCTTTAGATGCATGTTATCCTTTACTAGTTATGAATCCTCCAGACAGCTAATGGCAGTATGACTCTATATCCTTAATGGATTTCAGGAAAAACTGAGTCTTCCCAAAAGTTTCTATGATGTTCTAACTTAAGATACAAATAAATGCTAGGGAGGTATTTTGTAAAACACAGCAATGACATTTCTTCATCACATGGATGAAGCAAAAAATAATTACGTTGCCTGCCAAAGTTTGATGGAGGTAATTGAACATGAGATGAAAGTACTGTTTTACAGGGAAGGATACGTTGTATGGGGAAGGCAAAAAGCAATAAATATCTGTATCTTGCAGCAAACATTGCCTGAAGGGAGCCACCCATACCCACATTTACGTATACAGAGCACTGAACATCTGCCATAATTATCTGATGGATGTTCCCTTCCTAAGTACAAATGTGAGAGTATAAACCAAGGTTCTGAAAAGTAACTACCAGACCTGGGGATCTCACTTGCATGCCTAACTTTAGATATTGCAAAACAGAGCCTGTAATTCAGACAGTTCTGGGTAATTGCCCCTCTAGTTATGTTCTTTTGATAGGAATACATTGCATTCCTGATCTTGAAGTGCCTTCCTTCGGTAGTAAAGAAGAAGGGAAAGAGGAAAAAAAGAAAGAAAGGTACCAGTTATTCTCACCTGCTTAACGGTGAGCAAAATCCTTGCTGAAGCTGATACAAATCCTACTTATTTCCTCAAATGACACTGGAGATGTGTTTTAGAGGTGTTTCAGGGCAATCCACAGTGAATTAAAGCTGTTTGCAAGTGAGAACACTGAAGACCTTTGAGGAGGGAAATGGATTTATTTCCTGTATTTGCCTATGGAGCCCAGCACCTTGTGTTCAGTGCTAGTAAGAGCTTTACCATTTCCTAGTTTAATTTCAGAATACCCTGATGGCTTTATGTCTTTCAATCTTTTGATTCCTATTTTCTTAATCGAACATTACTACTTCTCTTGCCTCTCCACCAAATTCTAACATAGCACAGAGAAGGAGAGGCAAACTGTACAGTCTCAACCAAAATAAACTCTCTCTCTTAAAAAGACAGAGATGTGACAGTAAAGTCTGAAATACAGCAGTGAACAACCACTGCAAAGCCAGAAGCTACATAGTTTGAAGGAAAAGAGCCCACGCAAGCCAGTCTTGTTTCCTACCATGGGGTAGTTCACCTCACTGCAGGACAAACTGCACATTTCATCTGTCTAAGCCCCAGAAGAAATACATTTCATTTGAATTAATGAATTTTATTGGCATTGTAATGCCTGTAAGGGATCATTTCTCTTTAAGTTGAACAATGACTGTGGTTGGAAAATCACGATGTCAGCCTGGCCTCCAGTAGTCCCAGGATTTACTGTCCTGTTCTGTACCAAAACTCGGGAGTGTTATAATTCAGGACTTAGAAAAAGGGTTGTCCTGCTGAACTGTAACTAAGAAATGTAGCACTTTGAATTTAATGAAGAAAAAAAGCTCCATACTATGAGTAAAACATCTCCAATAGAGAGGCTCATGACCATTATTAAAATGTTCAACAAGCTCCGCTACAAATTGTAGCATTGCCTCCAAAACAAGAAAATGCCAACATTTACAGGACAAAATCATAGAAGCTGTAAATAGGAACTGGCACTGCATGTGATAGTGCAAGGCAAGTCATGTTACAGAAGTAAAATGAATGCATTTTTAAAGAGGAAAGATCATCAGCTGAGCTGGCGGAAACTGATGGAAACAGAAGCTGTGAGCTGAACAGGGAGGGGGAGAAATCTCTGGAAGAACATGAGCTTGACTGTCTGATGTAGATTTTACTGAATGAAGACAGATCCAGCAGTAGTCTGAGGCTGCAAAAAAATAGAAGGGGAAGGCTGGGAGTCCAAAACAGCCGGTAAAGGTCTTAGGGAAGAGCTGGGGCCACTGCTTGTTGCTGTGGGATTTTCTCAACAACAGATCAGTACGATCTCCATGGGATGTCCTGATGCACTTGGACAGCATCCAGAAAGGCTTTCCAGCTTCCAGCCTGGATCTTCATCTCAGCTTCTGCAGCTGCATTTCAGCTGAGACATGGCCCATGCTGGTCCTGTTCTCCAACCTCCGCAACCCAAAAGGTGGGTTTTCCACAAGAGAGCCACGGCCCACTCTGGCCAAGTCTTCGACTTTGTTGTCTTGAGAATCAGACCCCAGGCACCTTCTTTCATGAAGTCCTCTAATGAAGAGCTTCAGGCCATCTAAGCCAAACTTTCCATTAGTGTCTCAGGTTATTATTGCAGGGCATGTCAGGAGATGAGATTTTCTGCCCAGTGCCTTGAGCAACTTCGTAAGACTTGGCAGCACATTTAGTGCCTGTGTTGTAGCAGAAAATAGCTTAAATAGTGGATGGCGAGAGGCAGCAGATAAGTAGGTGTTAATATGTGTCGGGGGACGAATGTCCAAAACTGAGCTTTTGAACTCCTTGAATTAGAAGGCTGGTACTTGCTTGCTCCAACTGGTATGGGCTGGTTCTAAATGCTGAAAATGGCTGGGCTGAACAAAAGTGGCAAATCCTGAATCCTCCAATTAATAAAGAAACCTGAGGCAAAACCATCAGTCATGAGGCAGATGCATTGAGCAGGGACATCTATTAGACCAGGTTGCTTAAAGCTCTGTCCAACCCGGTCTTGAACACTGCAGGGATTTTATTAACCGTGATGAAGTATGAAAAATAGAGCACTGGGCTTTGGTTTCTCAAGGCTGGCAGTTGAAAACAGCAACAACAAAAAAAATGTTCTGTTCTGCAAAGCAATTGTATTGGGGATGAAAATGGTCCAAAACCTGAAAAAACTCTGAACTTTCCAATGGCATTTTTATCTCAACATTTAGAGGAATGGATACATCAAAGCTATATTTAAGTTCTGGGGTGTTTACAATACCATTTTGGAAAGCTGCTGAAAACTGAGATACAGAATCGATTCTCCCTGTGTGTCTGTGCAGATACAGATGGGAGTGCTTCCAAAATAAAGCTTTGCTTCTGAGTGCATATGTTAGAACAGAACCGAAAGGACTTCACTTGCTTCAGTAGTTTTGAGTTCACTCTCAAAGTCAAATCAATCCATCAGGCTAGGAGTCAAAGATGGTCCAGCATAAATTATCCACAGAAGCCATGAAAAGCACTTCACAAAATTTCACATCCACAAATTTAAAGAACTATTGAGTCATTTAAAAAACACTAAAGAAGCTGTTGTCTAAAGAAAAGGTGTGCTGGGCACTACTGCAAAATCAGAGAAAGGCCAAACCTGAGCAATCCAACCCACAGTACAAATTGCCAGTAAGCACACGTATGTATGTGTACACACACATGCACTGCACAGAAACAAATGCACATGGCCAGCAACAAAGATCAACACACACTGGAATCACAGTGCTCTCACAAACAGCACCAGTGCCCTGATCCATTTCCCTTCTCTGGCTGATCAGCATGAAAGGCTGTTAGGGGAAAAACATAAATAGAATCATAGAATCATAGAATAGTTAGGGTTGGAAAGGACCTTAAGATCATCTAGTTCCAACCCCACTGCCAGGGGCAGGGACACCTCCCACTAAACCATGCCACCAAAGGCTCTGTCCAACCCGGCCTTCAACACCGCCAGCGATGGAGCATTCACAACTTCCCTGGGCAACCCATTCCAGTGCCTCACCACCTGCACAGTACAGAATTTCTTCCTCATATCCAATCTAAACTTCCCCTCTTTAAGTTTGAACCCATTACCCCTTGTCCTCTCACTACAGTCCCTAATGAAGAGTCCCTCCCCAGCATCCCTATAGGCCCCCTTCAGGTACTGGAAGGCTGCTATGAGGTCTCCACGCAGCCTTCTCTTCTCCAGGCTCAACAGCCCCAACTTTCTCATCCTATCTTCATACAGGAGGTGCTCCAGTCCCCTGATCATCCTCATGGCCTTCCTTTGTACTTGTTCCAACAGTTCCATGTCCTTTTGATGTTGAGGACACCAGAACTGCACACAATACTCCAAGTGAGGTCTCACAAGAGCAGAGTAGAGGGGCAGGATCACCTCTCTCGACACACACATGTACATGTATAGAGAGGCACATTATCAACCTCTCCAGCTTCTGGTTTTAGACATTCAGTCTCCAGCTGCTGATACTGAAGAAAACTGTGTGTGTTCAGTCAGAAGACAGGAGAGACTGCACTGGTCAGGCACGGGACATGAACAGAGAGACACCTCTACTGACCAGCTCACATGTGATTAACTGTCCCCTTTTATGTCTACATTAATGCAATCACAGAACTCAATTTTTCCAAAACACTTTGATCCTTTCCTTTCCCACCTTAGGTTCCTGACCTAAATGCCTACACAAGTCATGTGCAATCCCAAAATACACTTCCCATGTGCCCCACAGAGGGCCTCAGCCTGTGGCTCACTTCGTACATTTAGACATTAACTCATTTACTAAAGCATCTCTAAAAAGATGCAGAAGCCTGACTTTACCTGTGCTCTCATGAAAAACCTTGGGGTGGAGGTGGGATTTCTCAGGAGTTCCTGTGTGACACTGAAATGAGATTCATTATCAGTGAAAATCCAGCTCTTGATCTTGTCTGACTGCCTCAAGGCACTCACTTGCCATTCCTTGGATAACTTCAAAGGTAAATTCTGCATTAAGACAGTTATTTCTTCTAGTGATGTAGTAGCAGTGACAGGCAGGATAACAGTGAGTTAGCAGGGTAATATTACAGTAATCTTTATTGATACAGAAGATTTAAGTTACAGAACATTAGGCAAACCCCCCTCTTACTTGCCCAATATTTGAGTATGAACAGTTACAGACAAGAAAATGATCCAGTTACTTATAGTGCAGCTAATGATTAAATTACATTAAAACTGTTAACAATATTATATTGTAAAATATGAGTGCATGTACAGTATATAAATATAACAGCTTTCCGTTCCTTCTCAGGAACATAAGCCAATCACATACATTTTTCAGTTTAATTTAGCTTGTGCTAAAGTACATTTCCATCTTATATATATATTCATGTAAACCATACCTATTAAATCTCTCAGTTTCACTCCCTGCATCTTAACCTGCAATTTATATTACAGTACTTTAAAAGCTGAATGAAAACTCTTATTATTCAGAAGAGGTTTCTGTCAGAATTTCCTCTTTTAAATCTTTGGCAATGTTTCACAGGAACTCTCTTATTACTCAGACTTAGCAGTTTTTTACTACATGACATTTTAATCTCGTCCAAAGCAAGATACCCTGATTCCTGACTCTTTCTATCTGAAAGAGCAGGCCATACAAATGCACTGTATGAGTGTTAAAGTAACAGAAGTCCTACACTGTAGGAGAAAATTGACATTGTGCAAAATACATTAATAAACATTTTAAAGATTCAAAAGATACAACATTGCTAGACACAACAACACTGACCCACTGCATAGACACACTACTGCATACCTGGGCAGTCAGCGGCAATGCATTGGTTTGAAGATCTGCTCCTTGACAGGCTGCACCCTGGTCAGACACACCAGTAAGATGTATAAGGGTTTGCATTTGAGCCAGGTTATCCACAGTTTGATGGCAAAGATTGGATTCCTCAAACCCAGCAAGTTTCTCAACAAGTTGCCTGACTTACAGAATGATATGCTGCATTCACCTGGGTACCAAGGCTGCATATTTAGGTTGTAGACACCCAGTTCAGCAAAGCTTCCTTAATAGTACCATGTCACTTGCACTGGCCAAAAATCACTACCTAACTCTGAGTGGTTAAGTCCTTCTGCACCATGGCAGAAGCACCTTCTCAGAGCTGCTCAGCAGGACACAACTGATGCAGAACAGGTGGTATGAATGGACATGACAGCCCTTTATTCTCCAAACACACAGGGGTGGAAAGATGCAAAAGTAACAAGAAAAAATAACCTGCATTTTAATCTTACCAGACCTACTAAAAATGTTCCATGTAGAAGTATTTAAACGTCAAGTAAAATATGCTGCACAGAAATACATTCTATGATCAGCACGTAATGTATGGTTTAGGTAAACAACGGATTCATTATGAAACAGTTAGATTCAATGTCTTTTAAAACAGTTTAAAGATTAAAAAAACTTCAAGAGGAAAAGCTGAAGTTACCTTTTCTGTGGCACTTTCATATGAAAGGTTTATTCTGTAGCATCATATCTGCAGAGATTCACCCCTTTAAAGTGCCTGCCAAGTATTTAACTTTTCCATGCTACAATGAAAATGAGCATTACCGTATCTATTTGCTTGAACAAACAAAGTCAGTTTGAACTACATGTTAAAACAAATCTTCGTCAGAAATGCCCTCGTCAAGATGGAGATGAAAGTGCTGAAATACAGTCACCACACGGTAGATAACTAGGGAAACACTCTGAAGGGAAAATATATTGATGTATAAAGCAGTATATTACTCTAGCACTGCAATGTGGTTCAGTATTTCTGAGAAGTATACTGAAGGCAAGCAAAATGTAACACATATGTCTATCTCAATTTGTACGAATACAGAAGAGAGGTTTTGGCACACCATATTTCTTGGGGGGAATGTTATCATTAAAAATATTCCTTAGAAAAAGAAATTTCTTCATAACAGGAATGGGTATGATAAATACAGTACTATTACCGTACAAAATATAGTGTTTTTAGAAAACAAGACCAGAAAATATAGCTTTATCATTCAGAGTGGAAGTCATCTACAAAGTATAAGCCCAAAAGCCAAACATGAACCCTGAAAAGTCAGGATTCCAGCTGGGAACTCGGCACTGCAGACTTGGTGAACAGAACTCATTCAACTCAATTACCGCCTCATCAGCTTGTTCTTTTTTTTCATCCAAAATAGACAAAGGAAGCACAAATCTGTAACGGGCACATTAGATCCTATTTAAGGCAGAATGTAAGAATGCAAAAATAATGACTATATGTTCCAATAGAAATATAGATAGGCAGTCGATAGAAAGGAGGTCTACAGACTTCTAGTAACAGACAAAATAATCCAAACAGTATTTCATGCATTTGTATAGTTGAAATCAAGGCTCAAGAAATGGTGCAAAAAAATGGTCAGGACAGCAGTTACCTACTGTACAAAAATAAACTGCTTATCATGCAATGTTTTTGCATTGTGAAAGCAATATTGCTCTGGGAAACAACATCTTGCAACTTTTCATTCAAAATCCAAAGGGATATACAATTGCTTTCTAAAAAATATTGTATTTTCACATGTATGCCCTAGGTCTCATAAACTGTACCTCTCCACAGAGCACCAGTAGTTGAAAGCAAGTCCTGAGTCACTTCTTCAGACAACCTGCAGGCAGGTGGTGCGCTTAAGGAAGTAAGGGCTTCAAAACAGACATCCTTGGTGCCCCCCCCAGCTCACAGTGCTGTGGAATCACAAACTCTTTCACAAATAACTCATACCTTATATGTAAGGAAGTATGGCAAAAGCTCCATTCTATAAAGTATTGTCTCATATTTTCCTTTCTCATACAGAAATTAACATTGTGAATCTTTAAGCAGCTCTGGATAGTCAGACCTCCGTGGCTCTACTGAGCATCACAGCTGCCATTTCCCTGGAGCAGGGGTCTGGCATGCTGAACATCTCATGGTACAAGAACATACAGTAGCAGATTGCATAAGGCAGCAAGAATACTCCTAACTAGCTAACTTTTAGTCTAAGAAAAGATCCATCCTTTACCTCTAAACCTTACCTTACAGTCTTGTCCATTCTTCAGCTTGGACATTAAGATGGTCAGCATGAAAGAAATGCCTTTATGCTTACTGTCATGTAACCCAGCAGTAGTCCGCTATACTAGCCACAGACAGCTTGGTCCTTCCAATTGCTTGAAAACACCGCCTCGGAGCCAATGTGAAAAGACTGAACAAGAGTCACAGTCATTCTGCACAGCACATTGATTCCAGACATACTGACTCCCAGGAACCAGGGCCAGGCAACTGCAACTACCCAAAAACTTCTCCACAGCAAACATTTAAGTCCCCTAAATGGCAGTGAAAAACACAGCTGCTCTTTTTTACAACTGTAGTGTCTCTGGTTCACTGGGGTGCAATTCACCCCACCAGAGGCAGCAAGAGAAGGTCTATGCATCACTGAGCTCCCACTCCAACCCTTACAACAGAGCTGGAGTGAAAACAGTTATGCCTAGACTTGCTGCCTGGATACACTGAATGGGCTGACTTCCATGTTTTCTGAGAAGGAAGGAATCCTGACTTATTTATCAAAAGAATCTTTCTTTTCTTGCAAATAACCTAAAATCATGTTTCCTTCCTATTTTCATGTATATACTTTAAATCCTGACATCAATTCAGTTTTTCACTACATCAGCAGAGGTTGGGAACAAAGGTTAATTCACTTAGCAGATGGGAAGGAACGAAGGAAACAACAAGCAACAGAGTAAGAAAAGGCTGCATGCTATTTTTCAAAATTCACTTAAAATCCATTGGAATTTGCCCCACACATAGGTCTGCCATCCATCTAGGATTTCTTGTTAAGGAATAAAGTTCACAGTGCCTGGTTATTACTGCAAACCAACCACCACTCCTGTAGAATTTACATCTGCAGAGATGCTCTCTGTTGCATTAGCCAGAACTGTGGATGCAGGATAAATGATTTCTTCAACTGTCACATACGTCCCTGTTAAAAATCCAACAACTCCAATGACAGCTATAAAAATGTCTTTAAATATCGTCCATAAACTTAAGTTTTCCTTGTAGAAAGTGAGGATTTCAACTAGAGGTGGCAGAATCAGTGCCAGAGTGCTGCTGCTGACAGCTCCAACAAAAGAAATCACCAGGTCTAGGCGAGGGATCAAAACTGCCACAGCACCTGAAACACAAGAATAACAATGGTGGCTTCAGATTCAACATCCTTATGAAAAACAAAACCATGACAAACACATCATCTAGTGGTTCAGGCTGTTTAAAAAGTTTTATCAGCCACTATTTTTCCAGCTACAAGTGGTGTGCCCCACGTACTTGGTTTGACTATAGCTTATTAACACTTTGTGATTCTACAGATACATGATAGGCATCGCATGACCAAAGGAAGCTTGGGCAGAGAAAGAGGTGTCCTTCAGGTAACCTTAGGAACACCCAACACTCAAAAATAGGTAAGATAAGTCTTTTATCCCATTGTTACGATAGAACGTACTCAATATCAGAGAAACCGTTTCTTCCACTACATGAATATGACATTTAAAGACTGTAAATGTCACACGTTTATGAATTAACTAGGATAAAGCTGAACGAAATGAGAAAGGAATTATGCCAAAGTTCATAAAAGTCACAAAGTACTCACCTCTGTAACTTTTGCGGCCACAGTTCCATTCAAGCTATAAACTCAGGCCCTGTGAATGCCTAAATAATACAGGATGAGCACTCAGACCACACTGACCGGCAAGCGTGCTTGATACTTGCACAGCAACGCACAGTCCATAAGTAACTTAAAAGTGCAGCAGAAGCATCTTTGCAATGTCTGGTAAAACTCTCAGCTAATGAACATGTTGAATGTGTTCTTCTGAAGTATAAGAGATGGCCGCAGATTTAAAAACGTTAAAAAAAAACCCTTTTCTTAACTGAATTTCTGAAAAAGCATGCTTTTAAATACAGCTCTATCTCTAAACCAAAACTAAGGAGGAAAAGGAACAAAGCAGAAGATAAACTGCATTTATACTATGAGGTGACAAATTCTACTTTTAGAGCTGAGAGATGAAGAGATACAGCTTGCCCACAGGACAACCTCACACATCATGTGGCTTGCCTTTATTCCCTTTGGAATGAAAAACCCTTTAATCATTATCTTCCTGCAGCATATGCTATGCAGAAATGGAAAGTACTTCACATCATTTGTCCTCACACTGCAACGACTGCTTTGTCCGATGTTACTAGGGAAGACTACACTCACACGGATGATGGTATCTTTACCTAAAATAACTTTACCCTTTACAATGAGAGGTAATCCAGGTCACTGTCCCAACACACAGCAGAGCCGTAATGACCTGCTCAAGGAAAGGACAGATCGATCCCTTCCCCAGAACCCTCCATATCAGTTTCTCAAGTATATGTAAGAAAATTCACTTTTTACAGCACTTTGCATCAGATTTCAAAGCTGTTTACAAAAGGTTTTATAGTTACATTCTTTTTATTCCTTATGCAGAAAGATACATAAAGAATGACATCAAAATAAACAGTGATTTAATGGAGGTAATATCCGTTTTGGATAGCAACATACAAAGCAAACCAGGCAGTGAGACACTAAGGAACCTCCTCATGCTGCAGGAATGAGCTGCAGCACCAAGTGATCCTCATAAAACCAGCAAGCACAAGGTCTCTGGCACAGCACATGCTGGATTATGTACAAATGTATTTCCCTATTTAATTAACTACAATCCATGGGCTCACAAATGACACCTGAAATGTTGTATATATTTGTCTCTACAGTAAATTTATTTGAGCTTTGCTACTGGTACTTTATCATACAAACCTCTCTAAACATACTTCAGTGAAATAATGTAAATAATTGCTAGATCCAGCTAGAGTCAACAAACAATGTAAAGCATGCAGAAAAATTCACTGAGTTCTAAATGGATGATCCTACACCTTTACAGTACTGACACCATTCCCACTGCCAATCACTTTCCCTCAGCCACCTATTTCTACAGACCCACCAGAAATGAGTCTGCAATTGAACTTCTCTCCTCTTGTTCTCAGACTCTTAAAATGAATCACAGTTCTGAGACATCTAAAGGGCTCCCAGCAGTGCAAGCAAAACCTAATGTTTACTGGGTTTGCTGCAGGGAGCAGAGGTGAATAAAAGAGTTGAGAGCAGAGGCTAAGTCTTGAAGAGCTGGCCATGCTGCTTCCAATGCTGCTAGAAAGTCCTATTTCCCTCCACTCACCATCATCACACCATACTCCCCAATCTTCCTCTTAGATGTGTTACATAAATCAAGCTATGTCATAGGAAATTCAGCAGTGATCCATGATTAATGTGTTGTCTCCTAGCAAAAGCAAGACCTAGGCAACAAGTAAAAATAATTTTATTCACCCTTGAAAATAAAAAAATCATTATATATTATATTATATTATATTATATTATATTATATTATATTATATTATATTTATTATATTATATTTATTATATTATATTATATTATATTATATTATATTATATTATATTATATTATGTAGTATATGATTACTACATAAAGTGAGGAAACAACAGAGTTGCCTTTGCCTCTGTCATTCTCCCAGCCCCTGTGATCAGTGAAAATGTTCAACAAGAACTACCATCAGTGGATGAGGACTGAATTAGGGATTACATGAGAGAACTCAAACCATAAAGGTATACAGGACATGATGGGTTGTATCCAAAAGCGTTAAAGACAAGGTGGAATGGGTTTAAACTTAAACAGAGGAAGTTCAGGTTAGATATAAGGAAGAAGTTCTTTACTGTGAGGGTGGTGAGGCTGCCCAAAGAAGTAGTAAATGCTCCATTCCCAGCAGTGTTCAAGGCCAGGTTGGACAGAGCCTTGGAAGACATGGTCTAGTGTGAGGTGCCCCTGCCCACAGCAGGGGGTTGGAACTAGATGATCTTATGGCCTTTTCCAACTCTAACTATTCTATGATTCTAAGAGAACTGGCCAATGTCCTTCTAACACAATTCTATACTGTCTTTGAAAGGCGATAGAGACTGGGAGAGATCCCTGGTGACTGAGAGAAAGTAAGCGTCAAGAAAGGCCAAAAGTATAACCCAGCGAAATACAGAGAAGTCAGAACTTTTGTCCTTGAAAAAAAATCATGGAGCAAATAATCCTGGAGCACATTTTTGAGAAAAGAGTGTCTGGGAACAGAAAATGGATTTCTGTATGATAAATCATGCTTGACCAATGACTGATTTATGGATACTGGTACAAGGACTTGATTTATGGATGAGGGAAGGGCAACAAATATCATTTACCTTAACTTTAGAAAGGTCTTTTGACATTGCCTACCGCAATATTCTTGTATCTGGATGGAGGGAAACCAGATAGGTAAAAAACTCACTAGACAAAAGAATAGTGGTTAAGGAGTCAAGTGGTTAATGAGTCAGCCTGAAGGCCGGTAAAAATCCTACAGCTAATACGGAAAAGTAAAAGCTCTCTATAACTGATAAAGAAACATGAAATGATCACTTAAGATGACACAAATTATGTCCTTTAAGCCTAGAAAGTGATAATGCGCTCACTACAATACTAGTGGGTCACAAAAATGTCCCTATAGCACAAAGTGACAGTGTTGAAAGTGAGCCAACATCCTATTTAAGTCCAAATTAATTTAAATCATTGATCATTAATCGTTAAGTCAAAGCTGGATTAAAAATGGCATTTTAAAAGTGATAATACACAGGGGGTTTTATTTCTGAAGTAAAATGGCTTAAAAATATATTAACTCTTGCTTATTTCAGATGATGTATCATATTATGTAAATAATAGCAGTGCTAAGTACCCTACAAACCAAATACTTTAGTCCCCAGTGAAATTTCAGCCCCTTCCAGATGGGAAGCCACACTCTGATTTCACACTGTCTTAAAAGCTTTTCATAAAAAGCAAATGCTTGGATGTAGTATTGAAGTATCTGAATTGGCCTGCTTATTTTGGGCTGTAAAAAGACAGAGGGCTTTGTTATGATCAGTACTTACTGCATATGGTATGTTCCACTATTACTACTGACATGCTAATAAATAACTTGTGAATTTACTGCAATGAATCAAAAGTAAATTGAAAATATTGCCCATAAAGAGATAAGAATCCCACTGCAGTGGATGACCAATTCATTTCCAAAGTAATGCTTTGCAACAGCTGGTGTCACAGGCACAAGTTAGTTAAAGCCTGCTGTGTTGATTGATGATATAGAAAAAACAAGCTGCCAAGTGCCTTGGCTTCCCGGAGAGAGCCACGTGCAGAAGCTAGTTGAGGTTCAGGTCCCTGTGCTGCCAACCTTCGGGAGATAAAGCACTGAATTATGACCTGTAGTCCAAATTAATCGAAAACTGCAGTCGTCTGCAGATGTTTTTAATCGTAATTTGTTGGCATTTCACCTTGTGAAGTAAAGTTCAGGGGGAGCAGCTTGCTTCATCATGTACAGAAACTCAACTGCCAAGTGCATAGCTGCCTGCAGTTCAGAACAGAGAAATTCAGGAGCACCATGTATCCGAAGCACCGACCTCCCCCAGAGTCAGGTCAGGGAGAGGTGTTCTCGCTGCAGGCTGGAGCTTACTGCACGGACAATCCTTCAGAAAAAATACTAAATTTACATGTGTCTTTATGAATTATTTTTAATCCAGTAATCCAACAGAAAATAAATACGCAGATTTATTGTTTTTATATAAAACTATTTTGATTGCCAGCAATTACATGTTCATCTTTTTCTTCTAACAAACAGACCTCTCAAACAATACATCCTTTTCGTATGACAGTGAACACTTGTCACTTTCTAGTAGCAGTAAGTAAATTTCATTGTCACATCATTGCTAATGTTTATTTTACTTCTGGGAAGCCCAGAATTAGCCATCATCACTAGATCAACTAATAAAGCCAACAAAAACATCTTCACAGTATGTAATACAATCTCCATACTTTGATAAAAATACTTTCACTAATTAAAATTTACTGGAATATTCTTGTGGAAATCATAGAATAGTTTGGGTTGGAAAGGACCTTATGATCATGGAGTTCGACACCCCCCCCCGCCATGGGCATGGACACCTTCCACTAGACCCGGCTGCTCAAAGCCCTGTCCAACCTGGCCTTGAACACAGCCACGGATGGAGCATTCACAACTTCCTTGGGCAGCCTTGGCCAGTGAAATTATGTACATTTTCTGTCTATGGTCTTCATATTACTAATAAAAGTGTAAACTAGCACAAAAAAGTGAATTATGGGATGTCTGAAATTCATCAATCCCCTACTTTTTTACTGTCACAAATCCTGCTGCAATGATTTCACCATTAGCCCTGGATCAAACTATATTTATAGCATAATATTCAAATTTAAAGCACTATTGTTAAAACAACATTAACTTCATGGCTTAAGTATAGGAAAGATCTTGCACTGGGTTTTGTTCCTTTAACATTGATTTGGATGTTGGAGCACTGCTTTACTCTCAACCTAAATTGAAGGAGCAGTTAATTCCTTGCCAAGATCTTTGTGAATATTGATTTAAGGATGCGATTATAACCATGGAGTTAGAATATTGATCTACCCATTGCCAGTACAAGAATCAATTTAGAAAATAAGTGAAATTTTAAGAGCACAAAACTGCCATAAGTTTTGTCAAGTAGAAGAGATGATACTGCTCCTTCTAGATCAGATGGGGAAGAATTTTCTCTCAGTAGTTTCCCTTTAAAGAAAAAGTCATGAAAGAAGCAAGAAAAAAGGAATTAAGAGACAATACTCGCAGGAGAAGGGTAATATAAAACTGTATCAGGATGGACTAAGAGGATTTTCCAATGTAAGTAAAGAAAAAGGATGAAAAATTATAGTAGAAGTGGATTTTCGCGGCTTATGGTAAGGTAGATCAGTATTGACTTGCTTTTGGGGATAAACAGAAACTGATGGTTAAATCAATCTTGAATGCAACAGCATGTCAGAGAAAATCATTTTATAGATTTGGCATAGCTGAACACTACAGAGCACCATGGAGGACTGTTAACATGGTCAGAAAACACAGGAGGCCAAAATTCTGCTCTGTCCCACCAAGAAATATCAATACCTCAGTGGTAATACTCCCTATCTGTGTAAATAAAAGTTTGGTGTGTACCCCATAGACTGAATCACCCAGTATGCTTATTGGTTAATTATACTTCATTATTAAAATATTTACTAAAATAAGTAATGTAAATAAGTAGAATATATTTTATGTAATTTGCATAAAATATATAATTGATTATAATTAATCATAAAAACAGTACTTAATTTCAGTTACTAGATGAAAAGCAAAAAGGTGCAGCACAAGAACATGTACTGAATTGCACTGAATATGGACAGATTAGGCACACATTCAAGATGACTGCTTTTTCAGACTTGATCTCAATGAGGTCTATGACATCCTATCAGAAAGACCTTGAAGGATCTATTACAAATGAAACTAAGAACTCTTTCTGTACTAAGGATTGCTCAGATTTTATCCCTCCCTTTTGTTATCACAAGATATACACTCTCACGGTAAGTGATTCTTTTTCAATGAGACAAAGCACTTGAGAATATAGTGTAAAGAAAGTCCTGTAATAAGGAAGAAGAGTAAATGACAAGGTCTTATCCAACCCTTCCAGTTCTGGCATGAATTTATTTAGTATATCCACGTGAGCAGATCATTCAGCTATTTATAAGCATCTTCCTCTTCAGAGTGAGTTGCAATATTTCAACAAGGCAGGGAAAGGAAAGTCACATAAAAAGAAAATCAAATGGAAATGTGAAAATGTAACACTGCAAGCCTGTGGTTTATTTAATATGCTAGACATGATTTCTTAATTTTGCTCTAATATTTTAAGGCTGTGTACGCTCATTATGACAAGTGATCTTTAAAGTCCTAACTCTGCGGCAGGCTGGTGAAGTCATCACAATCAAGTCACAAATGACTTAATTCTCATATGTGTCCATCTGTATAACTTTGCTGCCCATTATACATGGTAAAGGTAGAGGAAACAAAACAGGATAAAAGTTTAAAAATTGCTAATTTTGACTAATGGCAGTTCAGAAGACACCACAAGCTGTTATTACCCAGCAGTCCCTTTCCATTCTGTTATCAAACAAGACAGACATTTGAAAGCCTGTTGCTCGAAAGCCTATCCCACTCTGCTCAGCACTTGTCACCTGGAGTAATATGTTCAGCTTTTGGACCCTGATATAGAGAAAGGATGTGGACAGGCTGGAGAGGGTCCAGAGAAGAGCCACAAGGATGATTCAAGGGTTGGAAAGCTGCATGTGAGGAAAGGCTGAGAGACGTGGGCCTGTTCAGACTAGAAAAAAGAAGGCTCAGGGGAGACCTTATCACCATGTTCCAGTATTTAAAGGGGGGCTACAAGGAAGATGGAGACTATCTTTTTACAAGGAGTCACATGGAAAACAAAAGGGTCATGGGCACAAGTTACTCCTAGGGAGATTATGGTTGGACAGAAGAGGAAGATTTTTCACAATGAGACAATCAGCCATTGGAATAATTTCCCAAGGAAGTGGCGCATTCTCCAACATTGGACACTGTTAAGATATGGCTGGACAATGCACTGGGCCATCTACTCCAGGTCATGTTTTGCCTAGAAAGGTTGGATCAGATAATTCTTAAGGTCCTTTCTAAACCTAACCTGGCATTCTGCAATTCTGTAATTGTGAGGATCAGATTATCAAACCACTAATCATGAATAACACTAAGCCATCATTAGTATTTTAGCTTTTATGCTACGTGAAGCACTAGCAAAGAAAATGCCTGGAGTGACTAATTCCAGCTATGAAGTAATTTTTCAAGAAACAACTTCAAGCAAAGCAATGTATCACTTATATCTAAAAGAAGAAAGCAGTAGGATGCCAGCATACACACTGGCAGAAAAGTTATCCTTTGATGGCCCTATGTACTTTCTCTATTGCTAATTGTTTTCAATATACAGAGAAAAAGCTCTCAAATATTTTCAAGGAATGCTTTTGCTACCTTTATGCTTTGCAATCTGCAAAAGGCTTACTTGCAATCTGCCTATCATTTCTAGCATCTTGAAAGAAAAACTTCGCACATTTGGCTCTCTGCAGAACAATGGATCTATGCATGAGGGAAAATGGTTTTCCCCATCTATAAATTAGGAAACTATTTTGAAACTAAAGGGCTTTTCTAATTAGAAGTCTGCATTCAGGACCTCCTGCCAGTTGCAACACAGCCCAGGCAGCAGATGTCTTGCTGAGGCTCATTTTAAGAGACTTCCAATCTATTTCCAATTTTTTTGTTTTTAATCGGTATATATTAAATACGGTTATTTTGCTATTCAAATTGTAAATGTTCTCTCACACTAACCTAGTAATACAGATGGGTAAGAACAGTTTTCACTCATATTCATATGAGCTCCCACAAGACTGCAGTCAATCGGAGATGCTGACTGCACATCCCATACCTTCCCTGGAAAGCAGAGTTTGCCCTCTACCAAGTAGTGCTACTAGAGGAATGCAATCACTTTTAATACCTGCCACTCTTAAATTTGAGTAAAATCTTACCTAAATGCCCCTTGTCAGTTGAGTGATAACCAGAGTGCCACACATACGTTAACTTAAGGAAGTGTGTGTCAATTCTCCGGTGACCTCTCTGCATGGACAGAATCCATAGCAGGGAATTCATTTGACTACAGTCTGCCTCTACCAGAGCCATAGCTAAATATTGTATTGGTCTGCTTATGCAGAAAAAATAATTACCACTAGAAAATTAAAACAAAATGCCAACAATTTGTAAACATAAGATGTACCCAGGTATCTTTAGCCAAGTGATTTCCTTCTTGCTCAGAGGTCAAACCTTTCCACATGCCACATTTGTGCACGTTTTAATGTCTTAGTCACATCACTGTGTGAAATATTACCCCAATCAGTTAGTTTCACTAGTTAGACCATTTTCTTCCACAAACTTATTGTGAGGACAGCATATCCAAGAGAAATTAAATTCCCCACACTGTTGTTGGGTTATGATTTTCTTTTTGTCTTGTTTCGTGGTTTGAGTTAGAAAGCAATACTCTGAAGGAGAAATGGCTTCTGTATGAAAGTTGCAAAGACTGCTAACAGCATCTCTTAGCATTTTGCTTCATATTTTACATTCTTTCCTGAAGGGAAATAAACACTTTCTATGTTTTTGACAATAACTTTTAGTCTCCTTTCCTCATAGAATTTCTTTGCTCCCCGGTTATATTCATTCAAGTGAATGCGTAGTAGCAAGCCTGATAGGTCTTATTTGTAGCACGTATTTGAAAACAACTTGGAATTTTATCTATATGACTTTCAAAAATGTATTAAGTAATATCATTTAAGTCCCCTCATTAAGTACTTGATAGACTTCACTGTCAATTAGTCAGAGGACTTGATTTCAGCAAATACTGCTTAGGTGGTATTGATGAATTTTTTTGTATCCACTTTTTCCCCAAGTTGAACTAGTCCTTAACTAAAACCTTTATCTTTACTGAGCTAGCTCCTCGGCAGGAGAGGACAATGTTCAGCATCTTCCAACTTATTAATTAGCCTTCATGTCCCTACTGGCTAATTAAATGTCCTGTCTGCAAAGAGAAAAATTAAGGAATTCTCTGGCTATCCCATCCTTCTTTTAAGCCAGAGCCATGGGTAAGACCACTTGCTTAAACACTCACATCACTCCAGGCTGACTGGATGTCGCTAAAGATACAGACACAACTTTGTAAGAAAGGGACAATAATTTGTGAATAAATCCCAAGGGAATGAGGGAGAAGTATGAACGCTGGGTTTCCTTTTCCTTAACCTACATTCGTAAGGAAATACTGCAAGAAACACAGATCAATTCAGCAGTGCAACACTGAGATAGCATAAAGATGCCCTAGGCAGAAATCTTACATCTAAAATTCCTGTGACTTTACCAAGTAAATTCTTCAGGCTTCATTTTCACCCATGCAAAGACATATAAATAAATAGAAACACCAGCAATGTATGTTTGCTTTAACAAGACAGCTTAAAAAAGTAGACTTACTTATTTAGTGCTCTAGAACAGAGGGGTGATCCACCTGGGCAATGGACTCATTTGTTCGTTTGCTGTAAACTGGCTTCCATGCAGTTTAAATGGTTTTCTGCTGATATTTTTTCAATGTTGGTAATGAAAATCATATTTCACTTTTTGATCTAGACAACACTTTTATGTCTGTCAGACTTGTCACTCTCAGTTCAATATACTGAGTGTCAGCTACAGAGCTACATCAGTGTGAGTAGTTGAAAACAACAGTGCACCAGCTGACTGCCACACTAATGCTTTTCTTAATGAAGCTCTTAATTAGCTGCAGTGAAAAAAAGGGAGATAGAAGGAGGTGAAAGAGAAGAGAAAGTAATGATTCTCAAAGAAAGAAAATGTCAGTGATAATGAACGCAATACGGTTAAGACACTGTTATGATTAACATTTTGACATCTATAATATCACTATGGCAGGAGTTCACTGTGCCGAACGGCAGATAAAAGCACTCTCAATTTTATTTCATACAGCTTTTTTTCCTTCCAGAAAATCTCTCAAGCCTTCAGGTGAATAAGAATCTCACTTTTGAATTCAGCACAGACTTCTTGTAAATAGACATAAACAGAAAAAGATGGCAAGACTGCAAAGAAGAGGTAATTTTATTTTTAATCCTATCATAGAATAAAATTGATACAGAATCCCACTATTTTTTACAAGCTGTTTTATACTTATTATGTAAAAGTCCCTGCCCTCACAATTTATAATCAAACCAAAAGCTAAATATAAGATGCAGCAGTTACACATAAGGACAAAAACAGCTGCCTACTTCAATGCTAAGTGGTTATATATTTTGTTAGACTTGTATGATAGTGTCAGAAATAAAAACATGCCCTACTCTACATTATTGCTCAACTGCCCATGAAATTGTACAGTAAAAATGAAACCTTCCAGAAATTATGTTGAAAAGGATCCAAAACAATTTAATTTCTCCATTCAGGAAAACAAAAATCAATTTAATGAAAATATTTTCCTGTGTAATATTACAGTTTAAAAGGTACGAAATAGAAAATACTGAAATTCAGTGGTGGTGTTGGAGACCCACACTTTTAGAAAATACCTACTTTAGGTAAGGATAGAGCTGCCTGAAATGCTTGACAAGCTGTAATCAACATCACAGCACTGCTTAGTTATGTCTTAACTACGCAATGTGTGATGCAGCAGCCGCAGAATTGTGACAATCACACACTATCCAAAAAAGCACATTTTTTACATCAGAAGTGGTGGCACAGTAGCTCTATGTAAAACTCGTACAGTAGAACCTGGATGTTCTGGCCATTATTCAAGCTTCTACCATGTTAAAGACAGAAAAGAATAACTGCTATCAATGCACAGCCCAAGTACTTTGATTTTCTTCTGAAATTTCATGGAATATTTAGTAATCACTTTGAGCTCACTAAATTCCCTAAATTGAGACTTATCCTGCCTTTTCTGCTCCTTCGTTGGCTAAACTGAATTTCAACTCAAGTAATTATTTAGTTTAGTAATTATCCTAAAAGAAGTTTTTTAGGCACAACTGCTAATACACACAACAGTATCCCAAGTTTCCAATAGAGATCTGCTTTTTGCACATAAGGAATGAGAAACAATCTGTTTTCTTGACAGGTATGTATTCAGAAATTCTGAAAGCTTTATGACTTTTTATTAGTACCCATGCTCACCTATGTCACAGAATAGATATGGTTTTATAACTATAGAATGGTTAGTTAGGGAGGACCTCAAGATCATCTAGCTCCTCTGTTCCTCTACTCTGCTCCCATGAGACCCCTCTTGGAACACTGAGAACAGCTCTGGTGTCCCCAACATAAGCAGGACACAGAAGTGTTGGAGCAAGTCCAGAGAGGGCCACGAGGACAATCAGGGGGCTGGAGTACCTCCCGTATGAAGACAGGCTGAGAAAGCTGGGGCTGTTCAGCCTGGAGAAGAGAAGGCTGAGCAGAGACCACATAGCAGCCTTCCAGTATCTGAAGGGGGCCTATAAGGATGCCGAAGAGGAACTCTTCATCAGGGACTGCAGTGGTAGGTACAAGGGGGAATGGGTTCAAACCTAAACAGGGGAAGTTCAGGTTACATATAAGGAAGAAGTTCTTTACTGTGAGGGTGGCGAGGCACTGGAATGGGTTGCCCAGTGAAGCTGTGAATGCTCCATCACTGGCAATGAAAATAATGCAAGTAAATTTAAAGGCCACAGCTCTTCATAATCACATATGCATGTTACAGTCTATGGATGTTCTAGAATTAACTAAATGCTTTATGGCACAGGATATTAAATACTCTAGATTTTAACTAGTTTCATGTTACCTCACCACATTCTTGTTCAGTCTGGACCATTTACGGCTGATCTCACTCAGCTCTGCTAACAAAAAAAGCAAAGCACGGGACTTTTGAACAAATCGGACTAAAATCACTGCTTCACAGCTGGCCCAGACATATACTGAACTGCAGAGATCAATATCAGTGCAACATGATTTCATCCTACAGATTTGCTGCGGCCAGATTTTCAAACTCAGGACCTCAAAAATAGTCAATATGAAATATACGCAGTATTGCATCTCTACATTATGGCATCTAAATGAGCAGACTGCTTTCCTCACAGCCTGATCACCTACAGCTGCATAAGACAAGCTAATGAAATAAATCTTACTGGCATAAAAGTATCAGCTGTGCAAATCTGAACATCAGTGTTTTCATACAGTCAAAGCTAAATACCACTTAAGCACCTCGCCAAATCATAAATTGCTTCCTACAGATGAACTGAAATTTAAAGTGACTTAAATGTATTAACACAAGGACAATTAAAAACAAGTGTCTGAATGACAGCATTAAACAAATCTAAGCGTCAGATACAGACTGACACTTGAAAAACAAAAATAAATCCTCAGAGATTAGGAATACTCTTAAGACAGCAATGGAAAAGCATTAGGAAAAAAAACCCATAAGCACCTAAACTTCCATAAATGTAACTGCTTTTAATATTTGAAATTTTTAGATCTGGACTGCTTATGGAGATCAAATTTTAAGTTATATTTTCCCAGTTCTAAAGAGTTGAATCTTTCACTGCCAAGAAGTGAATAGGTACATAAAGGAACTTTAACATTTCATTCAGTATTAATGAAATTGAAACTTAGAATCATAGAATAGTTAGGGCTGGAAAGGACCTTAAGATCATCTAGTTCCAACCACCTTGCCAGGGGCAGGGACACCTCACACTAAACCATGCCACCCAAGGCTATGTCCAATCCAGCCTTGAACACCACCAGTGATGGAGCATTCACAACTTCCCTGGGCAACCCATTCCAGTGCCTCACCACCCTTACAGTAAAGAATTTCTTCCTCATATCCAATCTAAACTTCCCCTGTTTATGTTTGAACCCGTTACCCCTTGTCCTCTTACTACAGTTCCTCATGAAAAGTCCCTCCCCAGCATCCCTATAGGCCCCCATCAGGTATTGGAAGGCTGCTATTAGGTCTCCACGCAGCCTTCTCTTCTCCAGGCTCAACAGCCCCAACTTTCTCATCCTGTCTTCATATGGGATGCTCCAGTCCCCTGATCATCCTCGTGGCTCTCCTTTGGACTTGTTCCAACAGTTCCATGTCCTTTTGATGTTGAGGACACCAGAACTGCACACAATACTCCAAGTGAGGTCTCAGGAGAGCAGAGTAGAGGGGCAGGATCACCTCCCTCAAACTGCTGGTCACACTCCTTTTGATGCAGCCCAGGATACGGTTGGCTTTCTGGGCTGCAAGCGCACACTGCAGCCGGCTCATGTTCATTTTCTCATTGACCAAAACCCCCAAGTCCTTCTCTGCAGGGCTGCTCTGAGTCTCTTCTCTGCCCAACCTGTAGCTGTGCCTGGGATTGCTCAAACCCAGGTGTAGGACCTTGCACTTGACATGGTTAAACTTCACTCACAACCATGTTAAGGTCCCTCTGGATGGCATTCCTTCCCTCCAGTGTATCAACCGAACCACACAGCTTGGTGTCATTGGCAAACTTGCTGAGGGAGCACTCAATCCCACTGTCCATGTCACGTGAATACTAAAGTAGAGGTAGTGAAAACTGGAACAACAAAGTTTATTAACATGCAGATCAGAAGGAAAAACAGGTGATAGGCACAATTTGAAAACTGATGCGATTACTACAAGAAAAGAAATGTAGAAATGCAGTTAGATTTTGTGGATGACAGGGTTTCAAAAATTCAATGACTAAAAGCCAGACAAAACTGGACAAGAAGTAGAACTTAAGCTTGACAAACCTATTTATTTTGGTTCATAAGCCATTGCTTAAAATGGAAGAATACTGCATCTTACTCCAATAGACTTCTGTGATTTTGACTTGGGTTAAGGTATCCAGCCCATTCAATAAAAGATATTTTGATAAATGTGAAATACTGTAGTAGAAGACACAGCTACTTGTGTTAGCTGCACCAGGGACAGATTAAGAGACTGTAAACTGCGGGAGTTCAAAATAAAGGAAGGACTGTGTTCTGCATCCTTATTGTACAGATGCACTTTTAAGGCCCTGGTCTTGAAAAGGATAATATGGAAGAATAAGCACTGTTGATTCCACTGCCCAAATGGTCTCTTTATGAGAGTGGGAGATCTTACTTCAAATGTTTAATATCAATGCTTTTCACAAATCTCTGGCAACTAGATGAGTATGTAGGCATAAATAATGGCCATGACATTATAAGAATTATATATTTCTATATATAGAATGTAATATGCTCTTCAGACAACACAAAGAATTAAGACTGTACAGGTAACCTTGATTTCACGATTTCTTCATCTCAAAGCTTCACAGAAAAACTAAGGAATTGTACAGGGTAACACAATCCAAGACAAGACTTGAACACAAAACTGCATGCTGCATATTGAATATGCTTGACTTCTTTTAAATAATGACAACTTTCCCAGATAGAAATTGTTTCAATTTTTCAGCATTCACACTACCAGCATCATGCAAAAAACTTACTGGCTATGAATGTTTGGTATCATTCATAGAAATGTACGTAAGCAACAGAAAAAAAGGCTGGACAACACCACTAGCAAGAAAAAAATCATTATTCCTAACTTTTATTTGAAAGTATTTTGGTAAATGTTCATTTTCTACTTGCTGGACTTGTTTAAAATACAACCCCACATACATTTTACCACATTTTTCATTTTCTCTCCTCTTTGTTTCAGCAAAACACTAAAATCACATATCCCATTTTCAACTTCAGTAAGTATACTGACAGATCCCGTCACCACACTCAGGTGTTTTCTGCTCACACGAGCTTTAAATAACTTCACAATCCTCATGTGTAGAATTTCTTCCTAATATCTAATCTACGTCTACTGTATTTGAGTTTAAAGCCATTCCCCCTTGTCCTGTCACTATTTGGTCTTATAAAAGTAAAGAATACTGAGTCAGAGCCTTTACAGCTATGCCTAGTGCCTGGACAAAAGACAGCAGGCAGAAGTTAAAATACAAGTACTTCTTTTGAACAGGATAAAAAACATCTTCACTGTTAGGGAGGTCAGACACCAGCACAGGTCACCCATGGGGCTGTGTCGTCTCCTTTCGTGGAGGTATTTATAAAAGCTACCTGGATATGGTCCAGAGCAGCCTGCTTTCACTGGACCTGCTCTCAGCAGAGGACCAGGGTTGACAGCTTCCTTTAGTGCCCTCCTATCACTGCTGTTCTGTGATGCTAGAATTGTTTTCATGTTCTGGAAGATTATTTTGTCATTTACCTATATAATGGAACTGCTCACGTACAGGCGCTATCCACCTCAGGGCTTTTTTTTCCCCATATTGGAAAGAATGGAAAGGGCACTGCATGGACAAGTTAGAAAAGCAGGAGTAATTTAATGGTAATACTGAATACAAAGTAAGACAGAATAAAGACCTACTTCATAAAGTCTAAACTGAAGAGCACAAGAAGTACTTGGCATTAACTCAGTACTATAAGCATTTGCCTTTTTCAGTGTGACGTTAGAGGGTTAATGAAGGTTTAACGGACAGCATATTTTCTCTAACCTGATTTTGTGTACTTATAAAATAAACTGAGTGAATTGAACATGTTGGAATCATGGCTTTTATCCCATGTCTAAATATTTCCATATACAGATTCTCCGTAAATGACCTAAGAGTCTCCCTTTGTCTCTAAGAGCCTGAACCATTCAACTAGCAAAAGGGGGAGGGTGGATTAACTGCACTGTAGGAACATCAGGCAAAACTAGAGTATTTGTAATGAGTCATATGTGTGCTAAATGGCACCAATTCTCTAGAACTCCCAAGTACCTAACAATTAGGATAACTCTTGACAGCATTTGGACAAGTAAGTAGGTGGCAAGAACATTTGATGGTAACAAAGGAACATCTAATTTTCCCAGTATGTATATGCATCACCAGGCTCAGTGGCCATCCCCTACACAGCAGATAAAGTACAATGAAGACAGTCTAAGTACCATGTTTTACATCCCCACTAGATAAAAACATACACACTAGCATTGCTACTTCAAAGAAGAAAGACACTATTGATGTAAAGTACGAAAACCAGAAATAACTGTCCACATGATAAAAAAAAACCGAACAAAAAAACAGAGATTTAACACCAATGAAGCTTCAAAACTAACTGTTTTCCAACAGTGGAATGCAATGCTCAGTTCTTCTATGAATATATAATATCCCAATTGAATATTGTAAAATGTTCTCCCATATTCTCATATTACGAGTCAGGAAATGCCAAAGGGAAGATTTCTCATGCAAGGAAAGAAAATATCCTGTTGCTACAAAAAGATGGTAGAGAATTGTGTTGTGAATAAACAGAAGTATTCAGTCTTTATAATCTCTGACACATCTAAGGTAAATATTTTCAACAGTTTTGCATGCAATTAAGTATTTTTAAATAAAATTAAACATGTAAGCCATGAAATATGATTTTGCTATGTCCAGAAAAAGTCCACAGGTTTTGTACATACATAACAGTGCAGAGTCTCTTGACTTGCATTAGCCTAACTTAATTTTACCTTGTTCTAACTGTGAGAGCAATTCTCTAGCCGTCAAATTGACTTTTGCCTAACTTGTTCTAGCTTAATTCTGTGACTACAATATATGTTAATAATCTAGCAAACACTCAGTTACCTACTGAGTAACCCTACACTGTTTAGAGCAATTTTACGTTGTGTACAGCTTTTCTGTAATAATTCATTTGGACTATGGTGTTAGCGTCATAAGAACAAGATTAATAACAATTGCATTGTATTTTAATTATATTCATAAAATATTAACTAGACGTGATTAATAAATCCTTGCACTTGTGTATAATGTTTTCTGTCTTAGCCCATAGCAAAATTTTGAGTGTAAAAAAAAATCCTAATTGAGACTTGAGTATGTATCATGGTGTGCTCTGCTATTGTATCACAGTAAATATCACTCATCACAGAACTTCAATCCTAACAGAGTGTGCTGGCTTACAAAGCTAAACCACTGATAGTTTCAGGAGAAGCTTCACATAAATGAATTCAGATCAACAGCATTTTGCCATTTGCACTCGTCCACTTCCACGCCTGTACTTGCAGTAGCTGTTAGATATTTTTCTTTCTGATATACCATCTCACATGCACTTCATAACAATGAAAATCTTCTTCTCTAAAATAAGGATTTATCTTTTCCCATTCCTCCCTAGGAAACTGCTACAGCTCCCAGATTTATTCACTCATCTTATGCCTCAGGATCTATGAAAAACTCAAGTGAAGGCTCAGTCCGAAACTCTTAATTCAGTTCACTGGCTTGGAATCAGGCCAATAGCTAGGAAAACTATTTTTGCTAAACAAGTAATTTAAATTTTCATTTATCTATTTTAAGGTTTTTTACTATCCATTGATAAGCATCAGCATTTATGGATCAGAATAACCCTACAATTACATTAGTTTTCAGCTTTCTTACACACAAAGAACACTGGAATGAGACGGAAAGATTCAGTCTGTGAGACATAATTACTATCTGATTATACAGCATTTCAGTATAAATACAAGGTAATTAAACAAGACAATTCAGATATTGCAGCACCTCTGCCACTGCCAGCACCATGCTGTGTAGGCCCATTATGACTGGGTTTGCTGCCTTCACTTCTGTACTGTAAAGGCGCCATCTTTAAAAGAACTCTGTATTTAATACCAAAATATACTTTTTCCAAACAACTGATCTTCTCACCATTTTTAAAAGATATTCTCATGTGTCCTGGACTGTAGGAGTACCCAACCACTTACACACAAACTTCAGGAAGGAGCAAAGCCCTGCACTAAAGAGACAGGAGATGCAGACGGTATACTGAGGACAACAGGGCTGGGAGTCAAACAAAACATGTGCCCGGTCCAGGTGCTCCTCATGTATTTTTTAACAAGTTCGGAGTTACTCACTAGAAGTATATGGAATGTTTTTAATACAACACTACTACAGCACTTGACGTTTCAGAATGAAAGTGGAAAACCGGCATAAATACCATACGAACAACCTGGAATGGATGGGACTTACTAGTTCTGATAACATAAGGCCTGACAGAAAAGTGCAAAATCACAGAAAGTTGGAAGAAAAAAGATAAAAGAAAAAACCAGTTCCTCAGACTTATCTCTGCACTTCACATTTTGGAAAGGAATTCTAGTACGTGAAATCTAATCACATTCTCAACACAAGAAGTTGAAAAATCAATTCAAAAGCCTATTAAAAGGAAGCACTGCTTAGGTTTGATTCCTGTGATGCTTCTTAAAAGGATAAGAAGCTATTGTCTGTATCTGTAAAACAAGCTATTTGGAAATAGCAAGTGAACATAGACATTTAACTATCATTTTACATTACTGTAGAATGTTTGCTTCTCACTTATAGAAAGCTCAGACCCTGAAGCCTACACTTTTAAATGAGATACCTAATAGCAAAATGTAAGGTCCAAATTTGTTTGTTCCCTAAAGCACAAGTACAACATTGAAACAGATTGTGCAATTTGTCTCTTAGCCTCCAAATGAACACAGCAGATAATGCAATTATATTTTGGAATGCAGAAGCACAAAAGGAAAAACAATTATTTTTGTTCAGAATAACGAAAGATTTGAACTTGTAAAAAAAGAAGCTAAATCCACCTGAGATAACGTTATGCATTGACCAGCCTAGCAAATAACATGCTAACATTTATATTAAACTGCTTTAAGTCTCTTGTCTGTGTAAATGTCAGTTGATTTCAAGGGAAGAGAGTTCACTGGATCAGAAAGAAACATTCCCAGGACCATCAACACTCCCCCACTCCTGGAGGCAACAGCTCTCCAGGAAATACCATTCAACTGTTTGGCCCCATTTCTCTGGGTATAACTTTTCCTTGTAAATCATTCCTTCCCTGTCTGAACTCCAGAAATCCCCAAATCCCCAACAGAGTGTCTTCAGCTTTGCCATCGTATCTCCTCTTCAGACTTCAAGGTCAGGCAAATACATCACCTACCGTTGCTGCACTCTGCAGTGGTGCTGCAAGTCAATACCAGCACCCACGACTGGAAAGCAAATAAAATTACCAGCATCTTTTCAGAACTGCTCCTTTGTATGATACTTTGCTCCCTTACAGTTCTATATTGATGAAAAAGGCTGTTATAAAATTAAGGGAACTAGAATTACATACCCAATTACCCAGTTGAGTAATTTTAAAAAGCTGTTGTGTAAGAAACTCAGTTCTATATTATGAGGGAAATTATATGTTGTGTTTTCATGACTCAAAATACGTCACGTTTTTTCTCCCTATATTCTAACTTTAATTTTTTTTTCTTTTATACATATATATATGTGAATACATGTGCCCTGTAAATTCTCCAGTATCAGATAAAAATATTGCTATTGGCATGTCAGCAAACAGGTTTGTTTAAATTTATTAGTGTAAATACTACAGATGTTTAAAGCAGCTCAAAGAAAAGTAGTCTGAAGGTAGAAGACAGACATTTACTGAAAGAGAAATTGCCTTGATAATTTAGTGCATGAAATGCTGCTCTGCAAACATAGAATCATAGAATAGTTAGGGCTGGAAAGGACCTTAAGATCATCTAGTTCCAACTCCCTTGCCAGGGGCAAGGACACCTCCCACTAAACCATGCCACCAAAGGCTCTGTCCAACCTGGCCTTCAACACCGCCAGCGATGAAGCATTCACAACCTCCCTGGGCAACCCATTCCAGTGCCTCACCACCCTCACAGTAAAGAATTTCTTCCTCATATCCAATCTAAACTTCCCCTCTTTAAGTTTGAACCCATTACCCCTTGTCCTCTCACTACAGTTCCTCATGAAGAGTCCCTCCCCAGCATCCCTATAGGCCCCCTTCAGGTATTGGAAGGATGCTATGAGGTCTCCATGCAGCCTTCTCTTCTTCAGGCTCAACAGCCCCAGTTTTCTCAGCCTATCTTCATACGGGAGGTGCTCCAGTCCCCTGATCATCCTCATGGCTCTCCTCTGGACTTGTGCCAACAGTTCCATGTCCTTTTGATGTTGAGGACACCAGAACTGCACACAATACTCCAAGTGAGGTCTCAGGAGAGCAGAGTAGAGGGGCAGGATCACCTCCGTCGAACTGCTGGTCACACTCCTTTTGATGCAGCCCAGGATACGGTTGGCTTTCTGGGCTGCAAGTGCACACTGGTGGGTCATACACCAGTTAGGGAAAAAGTTTAACTATAACTGTAGTTATTATGCATGCTTTTGATACCACCTGTTATTTTTATGGTTTATAATCTTAGCCTTTACCCTGTAGACTATAAATGACCAAAACAACAGCAGGTGTCCCTGCCCACGGCAGGGGGTTGGAACTACGTGATCTGTAAGGTCACTTCCAACCCAAACCATTCTGTGTTTCTATATCCTGGCAAGTAAGATGGACAATACTCACCATTGTGAATTGATCTGAACTTGCTCCATGAATGCAGCCAGGTTCATGGCTTTTATATTCAAGTTGCAGCACCGAGAACCACAGGACCCAAGATCCTTTTGAGAAAACCTATCATGCTGGTTTTTTATTATATACAGCCCATTGTTACAAAGAATTTGAAGACTGATCATCTCTAGTGAATTTAAAATGCTACCCTGCACTTTGGTAACCAAATCAGTAATAATGAATTCTTGCTTTTCTATCAAGCCCTTTGTTCCTATTTAATCATAGCAATTATTTCTATTGTGCTTACCCCCTGTAATTTTATGTTATATGGAATGACAGTGTCTGAGCTAAAACAATTGCTCAGAATAATCCGTGTGTTTATTTTTATTGTCATTACTGTCATTGCAGCTCTCTCTTTGCAAAAACAGAGCACTCAAAAGTTATGCATAACAGACCATTTCTTATCCATGCCAACCTTTTCCTTGGGGTTCAACCACCTACTAAACCTAAAACAAAAATCCCACTAATGCAGAGAATGCAAAGTAAACAAAAGTAAGAGATCTTCTTTTGCCTCCAATAATTGCCAATAAACATTGTAATAGTAACATGAAAAAATAGCTACTGTATTATTTTTGCATTGTATCATCAGATCTTTGTTGCCAAGAAATGCCTTTTAAAGAGAGATCTATTTACCAGCATGTATTAATAAGAAACTGAATCCCACAGAGCAGAATCTGACCTAAAGTCAGAGAACATTTGCTTTTTCACTTGTACGCTCTCTCACCCCAGTACACCCTTGTCAAAATACAGAGATCAGAACTGCACCAATACTTAAAGCTGTGTGAAGCAGTTTTCTATGGCAGCAAAATCATGCCTGGCATCTTGTTCTTTGACAACTGCACTGGACTTTTGGCCACCAGTGGATACTGAGCTGACGGTTTCAGAAACCTCTGGACTCCAAGATCCCTTCCCAAGTTTTACTGAGTATTTCCAAGCCCAGCACTATTGTAAAAACAACTCAAATTACTTTTCCCCTCATATTTTTCAACTTAACAATTTATCTAAAATGAATTTCATCCGCTATTTGCAAGCTCTCCTCTTCGCAAACTCCTTCAACAGCTCCTCATCACTGGCATGACATTCTGCTATCCACAAGGTCTGATTCTCAGCTCCATCCCCACTAGACCTTCTTTTTTTTGTCTTTTAAATACACCAAACTTATATCGACAGCCTGCCAGTCCCATGGCACAGGGGCTGTTCGTAATATTAGTTCATACGCAGCTTTGCATTTTAGTGCTAACATCCTTCAGGACTCTCAGGTGAATAAAGCTAATAAAGAAAAACAGGAATATAGAAATAAACTAGTTTGACTCTTGCCATGGAGGAAATCTACACAAATATCAAAAAAAAGAGAACTGAATTCTTCTCACCTAAATCTGAGTGCCTAGAGAGAAGCTCATTGTGTAGATTCCATTATATTAGGTAAAGATCTCTTCAACACGGTAAATTAAATTTTGGGTACAATTCACCTAAGCAAATACAAAATTCTTATTCAGAAAGCAAGGCAGCCCTTACACTCCACTAAGCACATTGATTAAAATTCATTTCATGGTAGCAGGAGCTGGCACAACTAATTTAGATGTAAACATATGTAGAGAGATGCAAGACAAATTGCATTCCAAGATACACAATCTTCCAAGAGTTAAAACTGGTTGAGAGACTTCTGTGCTTTGCAACTGAATTTATTTAAGACAACTTTATGCTTTATGACTGAATTAAAGATACTGATACTTAAAACACTGTAGGATCTCTGTAACTGACAGCATGAGAGCACCTGTAAATGTAACGAGGCTCATTAGGACCTAACTAGACCATTACACACCATCCTCTCCCTGGGAGTTTAAGAACATTCTTAATTCATACAGGACAAGTGTTGCATGTATGCATCAGATGACAAGCTGTATGTGAGCCTTACATACCAAACATGACAAAAGCACTTTAAGGGAAAAGTGAGGAGACTGCAGAAGCATACTTGCAGATGCACCTAATGGCAACAGAATTTGCCTTGACCCCACAAGAAGACCTGGATTATACTATATAATGCCAAGTATTCTGAAGAATTGTATTCTAAATGTTTAAAATTGAGCACTTTATAATGAAAGACCACAGCTGACTTCAGTTTTTCCATCTTAACTCTTACCTTTCAGTTTACCTGTAGAAATTCTGAAAACACATTTGTGCTTATAGTGCATTTAAAAGCTAGTGTAAAGAAAAATAATCTTGGAAATTATTCCATTTCCAAACAAGGTTTGAAGGGTAAGTGGGGTAATGATTTACAGTTTGTTAAATAATCCCTATCAATATTATGCCCTAAATGAAGGGCAAAATTCTGTAGAAAATCTGCAGTCTCAAAATCCCAAGCACGATAACTATGGTTGAGTCTTAAAGGAATGAGAAATAGTTACGGTAAGCAGAGTGCCTACAAAGAATCAGAGATGACTGAGGCTACACATGCAAAAGAAATAAAAACTTAACCCAGTTCCAATCACAGGAAGACCCTGGAAGTCTGCCACAGTGCATGGCCTATATTAACTCACTAAAAGCTAAGTGAGACAGCTAGAGCTGAAGACATGCAAACAAGCTGTATATTATCTTCTTCTTATTCCACAGTATAGACTATTAAATGAGTCATAAACAAAAGCAACAAAATCAGAATAAACAAATACTATTTTTTAAAACAGAGCATTATTCTTCCCTAGTATCTCATACAACTGAGCTGTACAATAGGCCTTCACAAAAGAATTTTCTTTTTGGAATGTATTAGAAGTCAGACTGGAGATGCCATATTTAATCTACATTGTTCCAGGGCAGCATCAAACAAGTTTGGAACATCTGACAGGACAAAACAGACTTGATGCAGATGTTAAACAACAGTACAGCAGAGCTACAATCAGGCCAAATTAAAAGTTACCAGTAAGTCTGACTGTCAGGATAATATTTTCAGCAAGTAATAACACATTTGAACTTCAGAGCAATTAGTTTTCGTCCTACAAATAAGTAATTGTACATGATACTTTTCAGCAATTGCCACCAACAGATGTTCAACAAAAGCTGTTTGCACCAATGAGTAATTAAGAAGTGTTTACAACTGGTATTATTTGAGAATATAACTGGAAAATTACATGCATAAGGCAGTGGCTCATTCCCTGCTGAGAACCTGGTGATATGCACAGTTCTCACCCACGTTTATGGGAGATGTGTATTAAGTCAGTGTTCCTCCTTATCTAGAGCAAAAGACTTTGATTTACTGTCTTGAGAATTGTGGCAGCTACCCAGGTGAACATGAGGCTGATAGTACAACCAAAAGCAGTAACATGGTCATAAATATGAAAGAATGTAAGTAAAGAAAGGGAAGTTATTGCTTTGTACTGAAAATTGTTTCAGTTTTGGTGGATGTGAAAGGGACTGTGTGTTAGCATTCTTTTATACCCTGCATAAAAAAAAGATTATCTTAAACAAGTATCAGAAAATGCCTCCTACACTCAGTCTATGCAGTTTAATAGAAAGTACACCAACTGTAAATTAATTACAGCCTGCTTGCATTAACATGTGGAACAAAAAATGTGGTAAGAAAGGATCCTTAAGCCCAGCAGACAAAAGCTAAAGCAATTATAGTAGCTGAAAGTTGAAACTTTGCAAATGCAACACAGAAAAAGGAACATTTTGAAATACACAAACAAAACTAGCTGTTCAATAAGGCACTGGGCAATAAGACACTAGATTCATCTTTATAATCAATATGGATGTGTCTGACACTTCAAGCCTTTTCTCCACTTTGAAGTGGACAAAAATGCAGTTACATGGGACGGCAACTCCTTCTAGCAATTAGAAAAGAGCTGTAAGGAGGAAGCCATTTCTAAAACACTGACTCATGGAAAGATGCCCAGCACAACCCAAAACACAAAGGGTTCTGGTCCCTTTTCTTCCACTGAACAAAAGGTTAACATTGCCAAGCGATTCACAGTTCTTCATAATACCACATCAGACAGTTGTACTCTCAGGAGGCAGGTTAATTTATCACTACTCCACAGTTTATTTGCTACAAAGCTGAGTGAGAATTAAGATCATAGAATCATAGAATAGTTAGGGTTGGAAAGGACCTTAAGATCATCTAGTTTCAGCCCCCCTGCCAGGGGCAGTGACACATCCCACTAAACCATGATCTAAGATATCAAGCTGAATAGAGCCACAAAAATGATTTATATTAGTTTTCATTTATGATACTTTAACCTTTCCTTAGCCTCAGTGAGCTGCCTCATGATTCCCTTCTAGCTTATTAAATATTATTTTGGATTGAATTTATTAACAAGAAAATATATATTAAAAATTACTTCACTGTACAGACAGGGCTTTAAATTAAACAATGATATCTAAAATTATTACCCTCTTTTTCCAACAGTGGCCAATCTAGAATATGTGCCTCTGCAATCAAAAGTCACGCAGGTCTCCGAGCTGCATATTAACACTACAGGGCATTTCCACAAAATACATAATTTCTTGATGTCAACCTTGAAACAAGATCAAAATTTTAAACCAAGCCCTACACACTTTTAGCATGTATCCTTTTACACTGAACTGAATAGTAAATTCTTTTAGCCTAGTCTATACATCTAAGCACCAGGTCTTAAAATTAAGCTCTTACCATATTCTCAGCGGTGCACTTTGCAGCCAGTATTTGGAATCATTTTGCCTCCACATTCCAATAAGAAATAGTCTGTAGCTAGCAAATAGGGGTAATTAAAAGAAACACAAATCACATAATCACAGCTCTCTTAGCCATACCACTTAGACTTCAGATCTGGAATATGTTGTGCCAAATTCATTATTTGTCACATAATAATAAAGGCTCATTCCATGCATTTATACTAAAAATCTTCTGGCACTTTGTCTGATATTACAATGATTATGTCAACAATAAAAATAAAGCATAAAATTAAGGGGAAGGCATATGAATAAAGATGAAAAAATAAACTAAATGTGGAAAAGATAAAAACCAAAAGGTTTCTGGATACTGGATAAACACAGAACAAGATTTAAGTGGCTTTTCCAACAAGTAGCAAAAATGGAGGTGGAGAACTGAAAGGGTAAGGAGGATGCAATTAGCAAGATCATGGGCACGAACCACTAGAGTGAAAAACGGTACTTCACAGAAGTAGAGGTGAACAGAAATAGAGCTGAACTGTGCAGAAGAACAAAAATGTGGCATCTGATCTCAATCCAGCAAAGACAGAGGGATCTAGCAAAGGTTACAAAGGAAGAAGTGTGACAAGAAGACAGGAATTTGCTCATCTAGAGGAAGAGCAGCAGCACTGGGAGCTAAGGAAGAGGAAGCAAGACCTGGAAGTCTCATGAAACTCATGGCCAGTCTTGTGAATGGCATGAGACCATGACACAAGAGAACCGGATTTATCCTGGAATAAACTGATTCTGACTTTGGATTCTTCTGAAACTGAACTGCATTCTTCTGGAAATTGCCTCCTTGGGAATGGCTCACTGAGCCAAGACTGACCTTGTGATCATCCTCCTGCAAGTCCTCATTTGTCAAGTCCTTACGTAAAATAAACCTAACAGACTGAACATGCCCCCAGAAAAACAAACAAAATAACATTCCAGATATGCTTTTCCCCAGCAAAGTTTCCAATACATTACAATGATAAAACAGTGATGTAGTTTTTGAGTAACACAAAAGCCCCCCAAAATAGGAATAACTGACTTTTCAAGTCTTCTCCCAAAAATCTAATGTATTATTAGCAACACAGCTGAAGTTCCTCTTTTCAGAGAATTTGTTTCAAGCAAGCTGAGTCCCTTTAATCAGTGTATGACCCCTGAATGGTCCAGACATTACAACAGATTCTGCCACTGATACCAAAACCATTTAATTTTTAAAACTCAAAAGATTTGGGGTTTTTTCTTTCTATTAAAGAAACACTTTCTGAATCCTCTTAGGAATCACATTCTGCACTCAGTTAAAGTGAAGCACTATTTAAATCAATTCTGTTCAAAACAAGTGCTTCAATGAAAAATGACAAACCAAAGATGCGTGTAAGCGTGGGAGCTTACACAATTGTTGGTGAAAAAGTATTATAGATAGTGCATGCATGCAATTTGTAGAAAACACTCTAAAAAAAGACTGAATTGACAACTAGGATTCCTATGTTTTTCAGCACTTTAGATGAAAGCTGTAAAGGCAAACCTGAACTTCCTCCTCAGTTCAGGAATATCAATTACTAGTTGAGACCATGCTCACTGTTCAATGTGTACTACTGATTCCTACTAGTATTTATGACATCTAGACTAGCTGTGAGAAAGGCTGGGACACAGTAGGAGGGATGGGAAGAGTAGGGGACAAGCAAGAAAAACAATATGAGTAACGGGCAGTGAGGGCAGAAATACAAAGCTACTTTGGAGCATTAGCATCTAAAATAAGTGGCCCTTCATGAGCGCTGTGAGGAGGCATCCATGTTTGCCAGTGCTATTTTATGGGTACAGAGCAGGATGCTGTAGGCTTAATCCTGAGACCAACAAAGCAGAAAAAGGATTTCTCCACGAGCAGCATGTGCTGCATAGAGAAATGCTGACATGAAACAGCAATGTGTGACTATTACTTAAAACAAAGGTTTTTTGAAGTAATTACTTAAAAAAGTAATCTTAAGAAAATTACGTTCAAGTGTCAGCTTTAGCGTATTATTGGCAAAAGAGATGGTTGTCAAATAATCAGTCACGCCTACTAAAGAAAGTGAGATCAAAATATAAATACAAGGTTAGATTCATTCATTTGTGAAAGTCTAAACACTGAATCACTGAAACAAACCTTCAGGTTTACTAACCTCCAGAAAAATAAATACCCAAACATGGATTTATTTAAATAAGCGGGCCTCAACAACGCGTAACAGCAAACATTTTATGTTTGTTCTGCACATACTTACAGGTTGAGCAGACCAATAGCGCTCTCACCGCAAGTTCAGTGAGTAACTGCCACTTCTGCTCCACTTTGGAGGTGACAGCTGGAATGAGAATCTCCGCAGGGACGTAGTACTGAATCGAATACGTCACAAAAATCCCAAAGGAGTACAGAAGTTTTACAGACTGATACAACCTGTTGAAAACATTTACACACCGTCATGTAAGCGTTGAACACTTCACTAAAAAATAACCTTGCTAATGGTACTTAGGCTACACACACATATAAATATATATTTTTCCTTCCAGCAAACAAGAAGATAACATTACCTGCTTGCAAGTTCTAATATGAATATATTCACTTGAATATATGAAACTGCAGAAGACAGGCTGACCAACAAAATATGGACCAAAAAAATATTATGCAATCATAAATGAATAAACTTAAAGAAGAACATGTTAAACAGCCAGCAGTTATTTGGGAAAAGAAAATTCCAAATTCATATCAAATAAAATCTGTACACATTTCATAGTGGCGGTAACTACTGGACATTTTAAAGACCGGTAGCAATACCCTCCAGAATTCCACATGTTCACGAAGTGTTCTTAAAAAGATTTTTCACACTGGGAAGAGTGCATCTCAGTAAACTCTATTTGTTAAAATTGGAAGGAGTACCCGATACAGCTAGAAATCACCTATAGCCAAATTTGCTTTTGCTGCCTACACTCTCCTCTTCCAAAACCGCTAGGTATAGGACACCATTAAATTACTGTGCCATGTCACAGTATTTCATAGGATTTATAGCAATGCAAAGGAGCACCAAAGTGCAAATTGTGCCAAATTGGCAGGATATAAGGAAATTGGAAAAAGAATACAGAAGAGAGCTCATTCTGATGCAGCAATGTCTTTCCCACCATACAGAACTAGACCTGCTGTAACAAGGCAAATATGTTGGGGATTGAGACTTATTTTTTAAGATACTGTCTATTTTCTTGCAAAGCTACCTTAGGATGGTTTTGAATTCTGTGCCACACAGACAAGCTGCTCTCTTGCACCTCTTGAAGAACTCAGTTACATAAAAAGCAAAATCGTCTCTGCACAACCTGGTAAAAGGCACAAGCTACATTTTAAGAAGTGGTAAGTGCTTCTATTCTCATTAATCTCTTTCCATTCCAGGGGTATTGCACCCTGTATATCACCCGATTATACAAAAAAATGTTCAGAAAATGCATACTGTTCAGAAAACGTAGTGGACAGTTTCTTTATAACAGTATTAAGCTCCATTACATTTAACTGCTTTCTGCCTAAATTGGTTTAAAAATACTCTTTATGGTTCCAAAAATATTAAGTGACTTTAGATCATCCAGCTTTAATCTTTACACGGGGTTTTCGGATCTGTGCAGAATCAGAAAACCCCATGCTTGGAGTATAGGAGATTATTATTATTTCTCAGAAAAAAGTGTCATATCAAAGGTGAAGACAAAAGAAATCAAGGAAAAAAGTTCACATCTACCCTCATGTAAACTGTACCCCAGTAAGAGATATAATAAAAGCATCTGTGAGGCTCAGGCACAGAATAAGGAAAGCATTTAAAAAAAATGCCTGCAATGGTTGGCAGTCTAAATTGTACATCTTGCCTCTAGACGTATGCTGGAAAATAACCCATATATAGAATCACAGAATGGTTTAGGTTGGAAAGGACCTGAAAGCTCATCCATTTCCAATCCCCTGCCACGGGCAGGGACACCTTCCACTAGAGCAGGTTGCTCCAAGCCCCATCCAACCTGGCTTTGAAAATTTCCAGGGATAGTGCCCAGCTTCTCTGCGCAACCTGTGCCCCTCGCCATCCCCGCAGTGAAGAATTTCTGAACATCTAATCTAAGTCTGCCTTCCTACAGTTTAAAGCCATTCCCCCTTGTCCTGTCACTACATGCCCTTGTGATGACCAAAACAAGCTGAAAACTAATCTTTTCATGAAGTCCCTTTTCAATACATTCTAATTAATATATTATGTTGAGCCACAATTTGCTCTCCAAAAGACAATCTAAACTAGAACTTTAACAAGTATCTTCTCAGAAAGCTCCAATCTAGCAGAATGCTTTTAAGAATATGAGAAGTCCTCTATTTAAATTAAACTTAAGGACTGAACTGGTCTAGGGCCTGCGCATGCCTTCTGATCAGTTCATATGCAATAACATCAAATGCAACTGAAAGTCACAGAACCTAAATTTTCTTTAGTGGGAAAGGCTTATTTTTAAGACAAGGATTGTCCAGCTGGAATTAAACACATAAGCTAATCTCACTGCTTAGCTACATTGCAGGCTTTTTGGCATGACCACTTTCTTGTTAAAACTTGTCCATTACTTGCATTTCTCTAGTTAAATCCAGCCACTTCCTGGCTTTTTATGTGAGGATGAAGTAACAAAATATTGTCATATGGTTCACTGGAAACCTGTTTTGGTAGCACAGTTAATTGCACACATTTGCTCATCAGTACTCTACCAGGGAGACCCACAGTACCGCACAGCAAGAGCATCATATATCACAACCCATCGGCACACCTCTGAGGTGCTTTTCCTCCTAATTTTGTTTGGTGCTCTGGGGAACTATCCAGGGTAAGACAAAAACAGATGACTTTGTTATCTCTATATATGTGCCCTGAGTAGCTCTGAGGTTATTAAACTTAAAATGCCAGTTCCCCACCTACAGAGCATCAGTTTCCATCTCTATAATCTCTTTCTTTGCATTAGGCCTGTAAAGCCATGAGGATAAATATCATCATCACATCTGCCCTGTAGCCAAGAGCTATTTGGAAACTTCTATCTGAACAGCAAAGTTAGACAGCAGGGCTGCAGAATAAAGCACATTATTACAGCAGAATAAAGTTCATTCTGTTGCTTGCATGAGCACAATAAGAAGCAACAGTGAGTAACAACCTCACCTTATTCCATATTCCTCTAAATCCTTTTCCAAAAGCACTTCTCTTAAGGCACAAATAAACCTAGAGCTACCATTTAAAACAAACTTTTCACTAATCATATCAACCATGAGCACTAGTCAGCATTCAGTACAGCAAAGCAGGCTTTGATTCACATTATTTGTGTTTTCACTACTTCACAATGCTACCACAAAAGGCATCAAACAGCAAGATGCAAGCATGTAACCTGCAAGACATTACTTGATCAGAATGAAAACATTGAAATACTTTTCAGCTTTTACACTTGTGCGCTGCTGATATACCATACTTTTAGGCCAGACATAAAAGTACTAGAAACATTAAGTCATATTTAAATTGTTACAGTATATACCCATCCATAGATGGATACAGAACTAACAATGCACCAGTTGAAATAGTCTTCAGTGATTCTTCAGCATGTGGCATGTGGGGGTCTCACATCATTAAGAAAAAGCTAAATAAAAACTAAAATATCTCTGAGACATAGCATAGAATCACAGAATCAACTAAGTTGGAAAAGACCTTTAAGATCATTAAGTCCAACGTTTACTCCAGGACTGCCAAGTCCACCACTAAACCATGGCACTAAGGGCCCTATCTACGCATTTTTTTAACACTTCCAGGGACAGTGATTCCATCACTTCCTTGGGAAAAGCATAAGTTTCATTTTCCTGATAGGAAGCCATTATTTCACACTCCTCATGGACTTGCATGTGAACTACAAATCTATTCAGTTTTTAATGTCTTCTACTCCAGCAGTTTATCTGCTAAATTCAGTGATTCCACTAAAGAAGGCCACTATATTACCAGGAGAGCTAAGATAAAACTAACTGGTTTCAGAACTGCAATATGGCTGGTTGCAAATACATATTCCCTCCTTCAATACACTTGGAACTAGCTCCTTCTAGAGACGGAATACTTTACTATAAAGATCATTCACCTGTTTCTATAAGCAATTCCTTTTAATATGCAAGCAATTGCTGGCTAGGATCATAGCTCAACTGTGGAAGGCACAAAGATAGTATATATAGTACACTTTTAAAAGAGGTGGAGCACATATCAGTTATAAGCATGACAGCACTGAAGCATGCAACAACCTTTACAAGGTTTTTGCCTTCTAGGTTACTGGTTTTAAGTCATGTATGCACTTACCATATGTCTTGTGGCAGGTTTAAAGTTATGCTGCCTTTGATTTCATCCCCAAAGCGCAGATACCCCAGAGTGGCCAGTGAGATATACAAGGTCATGACTATTCCCATGCCAATGTTTAATGCCTGTGGGAAACGTGTGGTGTCCTTCATTCTGTTTTCTAATGGAAGTACCTGGAAATAGAGAGAGAATCAATTACATCAATTAACTACAGTAAAACTACTTTTCTTCTCCCTCTCAAAGCAGACTTCCAAAATGTAGATAATTTTATTAATATGTAAGATTACTCTATAATAATGTTTTACAGCCTGGAAGATCACATTGTTTTATGTAGCCTACAGAAATGTTCAGTTATTGAAAAACACTGATCTTGGTTGGAAAATAGCAATGGTGTGGGAACATAAAGCAGCATTTATAAGTTAGAAAAAACTAACAAGAGAAACTTATGACGTCCAGATGAAAATACACAGGCAATGAGTAACATCAGTATTTAGTAACAGAATAGTTCAGCATCCAAGGGTAATTCTGTTTTCATTAGGCATGTCTGGACTGTCAGTCTCCATCACAGACAACCCTACCATGCACATGGTTGACACACAACCTCATGCTCAGCAGTCAGCCTCAGCTCTCCCAGCAGACAGGCTTGAGTCCATGACTACCAGAATACAGACCCACACACTTTTCCATTCTTCTGACAGAAATAGGGTAAGGCACACTAAGCACTGCTTTTTAATAAATGTAGTGCTGGGTGCTCTGCTCCTGAATTATAGCCAAGTGACCTTGCTGAGCTTGCCATCATTTCAATATGAATACACAAGCATTATAACCATTCCTGCATGCAGTTTGCTGGAGAGACTGCCTTTTGCGTGCACTATATGGCATACAGAAAAATACCCTTATTAAGTTCTTGAAAACACTTTAAAACTTAAGTTTTTAGCTACCAAGAAAAATTTCCAAGTAACAAAGGAAAACTAAGAAATAAACTGCTCTTCCCAACTTTAATTTCATCAGCATAACAGATCATAGGATCATAGAATCATAGAATAGTTAGGGCTGGAAAGGACCTTAAGATCATCTAGTTCTAACTCCCCTGCCAGGGGCAGGGACACCTCCCACTAAACCATGTTACCCAAGGCTATGTCCAACCTGGCCTTGAACAACGCCAGCGATGGAGCATTCACAACTTCCCTGGGAAACCCATTCCAGTGCCTCACCACCCTTACAGTAAAGAATTTCTTCCTCATATCCAATCTAAACTTCCCCTGTTTACGTTTGAACCCGTTACCCCTTGTCCTCTCACTACAGTCCCTAATGAAGAGTCCCTCCCCAGCATCCTCTTACATCTTCATTAGAACACAAACTGAAAGTATATGGATGCTCCTAGACAAGAATATTTTATCTAGGGAAAATATTATTAATACCTCCCTATCAGGCTGCCCAGAGAAGCTGAGAATGCCCCATCCCTGGAAGTGCTTCGAAGCCAGGCTGGATGGGCTTGGAGCAACCTGGTGTACTGCAAGGTGTCCCTGCTCATGGCAGGGGGCTGGAACTGTACGAGCTTTAGGGTCCCTTCCAACCCAAACCAGTCTGTGACTCCGTGATCTCATCCAGGAGAAATCACTCATCTCAGATACTCAGTAGTTCCTCACAGGCAGCCTCCAACTACTGTTCTCTTCTACCCTTAATAGCTGTTTATTTTTTAGTTCTTAATCCTTTTACATTTTAACAAACTTCTTTTTGCAGGCAGACAATATTATCATACAATTATCTATCCAAAACTTAGTTCGTAAAGGAAGACACAGGCCAAGTGACGCAATATTATGTTCAATGTGTTTGTGTCCAGAAGAAGCACTTAAAATATATTTTTTGTTATTATCATTTTTGCCAGTACTACAATTTTTTATCTTTTGCACTTAAACCCAGTCGGTCTGGAGGCCCATGTTTCAGCATGAAAACAAAGACTTCACTAAAAAAATTAAAAAGCCATTAAAAAACATTTTAGGACAATTCTCTTACGCATACTAACCCTGGCTTTTTAAGTATCCATTAAATCAAGTTCAGTCATTAAACTCAGTGATGTTGGATGTCATTCTAAGCAACTTAGTCTAGTTGAAGATGTTCCTGCTCATTGCAGGAGAGTTGGACTAGATGACTTTTGAAGGTCCCTTTCAACTCAAACTATGATTCTATGTCACTTCGTGCACACTAACGAGCAGGTCAAAATAAAACATACTATATCTGAACATATGTTCCTGCACCAACACCCTCACTTGAACATTACAACCTTCATTTATAGTAAATTTAAGGAAAAGACATGCAAAGAAGAAATAGTACTATCAGTAGCCAAAGGCACATTATCATACTCAGTTCTTGAAAATAGATTTTAAAATGTTAATTTCTCCCTGCTTATCTTTGAGTTAGTATCAGGACTAGATCTGCCTTTCCCACATCACTCAGAGCAGGCGACAGCATCCTTTCCTAGCCCCAGCAGCGAGCCTTACCAGGTTCAAGGACTCTCTTTCAGCAGCAGCAGGCTTTTGAGCCAGTTGCTGTCACTGCAGGAGATGCTTCCCTTGGCAGAACTAATCCCCAAAGAAATTATGCAAAGACCTTGAGTTGGGTTTTATACAGTATCCAGTGTCGTATATTTCAGACAAGCTTAAAAGTTCTGTACCTCACAGGATTAACATGAGGCCAAATAACAACCAATTACACATACATTACACAAACTCCCTGCTCCTTAAGCTGTTAATATCCATGAGGATCCAAAAGATCCTTGAAGTGTTCATAAGGAGACAGAGGCTGACAGGAAGTACAACATGAGCCAGGGCTTTTTCTGACACCATGTCACTGTTGGGCAGCTGCTGGTTAGATTTTCACTCTAAATTTCTCTCTTGACCCTGTTGCAACAACTTCAGAAAACCTAACATTTTAACTGAATGCCAAAAAGATAAGGTTCTTTTCACAAATGCTTTTTAGTTTTGGTCTTACTGCTTGTTTTTTGGAACACTGAGGCTGAACAGGCTTTCTCGTCCTTTTTTCTGAAGCCAGAAATTAATTTCACTCTTCAATTCTTTTAAAAGGTTTTCTGAAAAAGCTAACACCCTACCTAGATGACTGAATAGCTTCGAAACAAAAAGATCCCACACATCTGATTCTCTCTCTATCCAGTACATTGTAACATCTTCTCTCAAAAGGGATGTTGTATCAATTCAGTATCTCACATTAAGGCCCCAATGTTGTTCTACACTTGTTCAAATGACAATTTTGGCTGTAACAGGCAGTAACATCAATCTAGTCCAGTAACTTCCACACTCTTCAGACCTATAACCTATTACCACATATACAACCACCACAGAACCTACTGACGGGAAATACTACGGTCAGGGTAAACTTTGGGGAATAGTCTTCTCTCCCAGGCAAGGTCACCAAAGGCAGAATGCTGCAGGGGAGGGAACCATGAAATAAGTTTCAGTTTCAAAGATTTTTTTTGGATGGGTCTTTTCCCTGCTTCCAATTTCCATGCTTTTCTTCCTTCATGCTCTTTTTCCCACAGTTCACACTAGTCACGTCATAGCCCTAAACACTTATAAAATCATGGAATCATAGAATAGTTAGGGTTGGAAAGGACCTGAAGATCATCTAGTTCCAACCCCCCTGCCAGGGGCAGGGACACCTCCCACTAAACCATGCCACCCAAGGCTATGCCCAATCCAGCCTTGACCACCACCAGCAATGGAGCATTCACAACTTCCCTGGGCAATATTTTAGACAATATGATCCTGCTCATAATTCCTTTTTTCCATCATTTTTCTCTCTCCTCAGTTGAATAAATTCTACATTTTTTTTTCCTCTGTCACCTGCTTCAGAGAGATCTTCCTACTGTTTTTGAGACACTGGCACATGCCGTTACTACTACCTTCCTTAAAACTTCATACTTGATCCCTTCAGTAACTATGTAAATTTGATTTCTTAATTTCCAAAACAGGCATAATCCATCTTTTTTTCATCCGCCAAATAAACTCAAACATACCCATAATTTACTGACAAAGAAGTATAATTGCATCTTTGAAACAGCCTGGCTAATCCACCATCATCCGTTGGGCAAAGTATCCTCCCTTTCATTCCAAGCTGCATGAAGCAGATATAAGCAACCCCCAGTAATACCACTGTCTCCTCATTCCTTGCCTTGACTATCCTGCTACACTCTCTTCCTACAACTAAGCTAAAGAGGGCTGTCTGCTTCTAATCTGAAATCTCTACTGTACGTTTTTATACTACAGGACCAAAAAAAAACCCACAGGAGAATTCATCCTTAATATCATCAATTCATCTTTCATATAATTCATAATCAGAAAAACTGATTTAATTGTCACAGCCACTAAAAACCAATCTTGTAATGGATAACTTAAAAGCAGACATGCTTAATGTCTACACAGACGGCAATCCTGCCTGACCAATCTGGTGGCCTTCTATGATGGGGCTACGGAACTGACGGACAGGGGCAGAGCAGTTGATGTCATCTACCTGGACTTGTGCAAAGCGTTTGACACTGTCCCACACGACGTCCTTGTCTGTAAGTTGGAGAGACATCAATTTGATAGGTGGACCACTCGGTGGATAAAGAACTGGCTGGATGGCCGCACGCAAAGAGTACTGCTCAATGGCTCAATGTCCAGCTGGAGACCAGTAACGAGTGGCATCCCTCAGGGATCGGTGTTGGGACCGGTCTTGTTCAACATCTTTGTCAGTGACATGGACAGTGGGATTGAGTGCGCCCTCAGCAAGTTTGCCAATGACACCAAGCTGTGTGGTTCGGTTGATACACTGGAGGGAAGGAATGCCATCCAGAGGGACCTTGACATGCTTGTGAGGTGGGCTGATGCCAACCTGATGAAGTTGAACCATGACAAGTGCAAGGTCCTACACCTGGGTCGGAGCAATCCCAGGCACAGCTACAAGCTGGGCAGAGAAGAGATTCAGAGCAGCCCTGCAGAGAAGGACTTGGGGGTTTTGGTTGATGAGAAAATGAACATGAGCCACCAGTGTGCACTTGCAGCCCAGAAAGCCAGCCGTATTCTGGGCTGCATCCAAAGGAGCGTGACCAGCAGGTCGAGGGAGGTGATCCTGCCCCTCTACTCTGCTCTCCTGAGACCTCACTTGGAGTATTGTGTGCAGTTCTGGTGTCCTCAACATCAAAAGGACATGGAACTGTTGGCACAAGTCCAGAGGAGGGCCACGAGGATGATCAGGGGACTGGAGCACCTCCTGTATGAGGATAGGATGAGAAAGTTGGGGCTGTTCAGCCTGGAGAAGAGAAGGCTGCGTGGAGACCTCACAGCAGCCTTCCAGTATCTGGAGGGGGCCTATAGGGATGCTGGGGAGGGACTCTTCATTAGGGACTGTAGTGAGAGGACAAGGGGTAATGGGCTCAAACTTAAACAGGGGAAGTTTAGATTGGATATGAGGAAGAAATTCTTTACTGTAAGGGTGGTGAGGCACTGGAATGGGTTGCCCAGGGAAGTTGTGAATGCTCCATCACTGGCGGTGTCCAAGGCTGCATTGGACATAGCCTTGGGTGGCATGGTTTAGTGGGAGGTGTCCCTGTCCCTGGCAGGGGGGTTGGAACTAGATGATCTTAAGGTCCTTTCCAACCCTAACTATTCTATGATTCTATAATCTTCCCCTTTTTCAGGAAACATCACAAAAATGGCAAAAATGAAGCAATCCTCCATCCTCTACGCTTTTAAAGTAAGTATTTCATGTAGAAGACAGCTATACAGATGTTTGTCTCGTACAAGGTACAGACAACGCAAGAACTTTGGAAAATTAAAACCAATATATTTATCAATACTCAGAAAAAAAACCCAACATATCCATCAAGAATCATGTTCTACTGCAACAAAATAAAGTTTGTTCATTCAAAGCAAAGAAGTTGAGGAAACTGGTATCAAAGGAAGGAATTCAAGGTATGTAGACATAAATTCTACTACCTAACCCCCAAAGGCAGAAGATTAAATCCTCAGCAAACCAATGTAGCCCCAGCCTGGCCCATTCTTTCTTCTCTGCGGAAGTCACTAATGAATTCATCTGTTCACTGAAAGGTGGATCTACAGCCCTACAGTGTACTAGAGAAGTGTCTAAAGAAAAAGTATGGTTTCTCCAAGTAAAATAAAGATCATAACATATTATTATTACACTGCTATATTTTGCTTGCCTGCCCTTGACAGCTACTCTGTCACTGTACAGAAAAGAGTCTCACACATTGTTTTGAGCAACAAGCTTTTATTCCATCACTTGCAGATACATTTTTAAAGCTCACTCTCTTGAGGAATATATAGAACATCACTATTTTGCACAAGTACAATAAGCAATCAAATTTTCCTTAACAGATGCCTCATGACCTCAAATAAATGGGTGGCTACGATTACTCATGGCAAGATGCAAGCCAAATGGTGACTGTAGATCAATTTTTGTAATCAAAGGTTTCTACAAAAGAAATAAATCCAGAAGCCAAGTTCTTCTCACAGAAACCACCTTCTGAAATCTGCTGAGCAATTCCAATCACTCCAAGAAACAATCTTCCCAGATTCTTCCTACCTGACTCTTACTGACACAACATTCAAGGTTCACATTTACCATGTACACTTAAGAGTAGGTCGTCTCCACAGTCATTAAATCCAGTCACCTAACGTAGCTTGTCCAAATGCAAAAACATCCTCTGAGAACTCCCACCTTTCATATTTTGAAGGTACAAGCCTTTGCACCATCTCAAAAGAGCACCAATGAAACTGATACACCCCAGTCTAGAGACTGCCCAAGTACATTTAGATGATGTCATTTTACCTGTTAAACGTCTGCTTCTGACAAATCTAGTCTGGTCTTAAAGCAACAGAAGAACGCCATTGGGTTTCATTATGTTTTTAAAGGATAATACTAATCTGGGCAGAAGAATTTTTGATAATGAGAGGCTTTTATCTCAAAGGCGCAGGCCTCACAGGCTCATCTGCATCACTTTCAAAATCCAAATAATGATGGTTTAAAATTATAATCCACTTAATGTTCTCTTTTCTAAATCTCCTGGAATTGGTTAGCTGCTGCCTAATGTGATTCCAGAGCCTGTCTTTCGGTATACAAATACCACCCCACTTTCTACTGCAAAGCTGTGATATCCAAGTTCAAAAGCAGTTTGAACAGACATCTTTAAGTCATAGGCTGAAATACCAGAAGCCTTATTTCCCAAACCTGAAATTAATATTAAAAAGAAACATTTTCTCTTCACTAGACTAATCAGTCTGCAGCACTCAACAGGAAAAAAGCCCACATACTCAACTGTACCAACCACACTTCACTTACAACATTTATATGTAACAGAGAAGAAAAAGTATCTTTCTTTTTTAAAATGTTATGAACCTATTTCACCCTCCATCCTTCTGATGCTTACAGTAAAATATCAAATATCACTTCCACATTTGGATTTGGCTTTTATACCTCGAACGAGATAGCCAGCCAGGCTTTCACCACAAAACATTCATTAGGTGTAACTTATTATACAAGCATAACATTATGCAAAGCTCTTACCTGCATTTCTGTTGCTACGACTGTTCCACAAACATTATTGATGTCACTAGTCAATATGATTTTCACAAGGTCACCATGATGGTCTTAAAATCTTAACTGAAGCATTGAATCTTAACTTTAAGCATTGAAATCCCAAACCAGCTCTCAACACTGATTGATAACCACCAGGTTGACAGTACAGAGCTCTCAGATTTGCTCACTCAATATTAAGGGATCATGGGGTTACCCCTGCTGCCAACTCCTCCTGTTAGCACATAGTGATGATCACCACCTGGCTGCCAAGGCATCCAGAATTTGCAGCAGGTACCTTATATCAATAAGCAGTGACCCCATTTTCACCAACAACTCAAATAGGGAGCAAAGAAATGAACAGCACAAGCAACAGATTGCAGCACTTTTTAATCCTGTTACAAGTACACAGTTGAGTATGCATTAACATTAGCATTAACATTTAGCATGCATTAACCTTATTTCTGCTGTAGCAGTTGTAGCAACAAATGAGCAACCTGCTCGGACTTTAGCAAAATAACAAAATTGTCCAAATCTGCCATCAAGTAAGAGTTCAGACTGATCTCGCAGGCAGGTAAGAACAGCTTCATTCATCATATTAATATCATCAATTCATCATCATAATTATGCCAAAGCAATGATACTCCAAATTACTCCTATACTGCTGATTTCCTTATTACACAGGGACAGTTAATCAGTTCTAAACTAATGACAGATTTTAACCAAAATCCATGTTTGTACACTCATCGCCTAAAAGAGAAATATACTCAATCAAGATCAAGATTAAAATCCTACCAGGAACCTGCTGAATCACTGCACCTTCCCGAATCACTTTCCCCACAGTGAACAGGACTTTTGACTCCTCCATTTAATTAGTCTCACTAATTTTAATAGTTACTGAAGAACTATGGTCATACGTTAAACAAGGACAAGTGCTAAACTAAAAGAACCAAAAAAATCAATATATAAAAAGCTGTTTGGAACAATGGGATGAAAAAGAATCAGTGCTAGAGAATTTCCCCTGCAGTCTATTATTTGGTTCAAAGAAACCAGACAAACACATTTCCATACCGAACATGGGATTATCAACTGACAATTATTTTCTGTCTACATTAGCCACTCCCCTGTTAATAAAAAACAAAAGCAACTATATGCCTTTGAAAATAAATCCTTCCAACTGCTATGGCTAAGGTGCGCTAGTTTACACTGTGCACTTCCTAAATTGACCATTAAATGTTCCAAGCAGGAAAGACTATTTTACACAGAACAATGGTGGAAGAAAAACCACAGAGGGTATTTTTCTTCTCAGATTCTGTTTAAGACGATTTAATCAGCCCAAAAACCTCAGAATTTCATTTGCTGTCCCTTTTCGTACATTCAATAATCTGGCAGCTCTCAGATGAGAATTAGCATAATGTACGTTTGGAATCAAGGACAAGGAAAAATGGGGCTTCATAACTGTTTAAGGCCAACTTACTGCATAAAATGGAACAACCATAATCAACTTCTCTGATCAAATTAAAACCGCAAGGCTTCTATTTATAATGAGATGTCCACATAGTTTCACGTTAATAGTGCTATTTCCAAGGCATTCCAGAATAAAATCTAGAATCAAGTCTCTAACAAAAATACTAAGATTACGTAAATCCATCTTGAGGTCCTGCAGGCAGAGAGGGTAGACTAAGGAGCCAATATAATTAAATGGTAAGGGTTTCTTCCTTACCAGACAATTCAACCACAGAGATATAAGAACGACAATAAACAAGATACAGGGTAACAAGTTATTACACATCAGATACACAACAGCAACTGACTATGCGAGTATTCTTAATCCATTGTAATGTGGGTTAAAACACATTAGCTTACACTTCAGTGGAAGAATTTTAAACTAATCTTGTTTCACTTCACATTTGCAAGAGGTCACAAACATGCATACAGAGAGATCACAGCTCAGTCTACGATGGTAACTTACTGAGCTGTAATAAATAGTTATTAAATCAATCACAGAGAATTGTATGAAATATTAACTATGTAAAGTGGCAGCAGCGTCTGCCTCTCTCTGCTTCACTCATCTTTTTTACTTCATGCTTCAAGAACTTTGCTTAGTTCTGATTATTCAGATCCATAAAATCAATTTTTTTTTGTCAAATCTTCCCTCTGGTGCACACAAATACAGCAGAAGAATACATAGCAAACACTGCTTCTCAGGGATATTCTCAGGGATGACATGAATGTCATCCTGCATATAAGGAAGAAATATTAAGCAGTTCTTTAAAGGTTTACATTGGAAGTCAATGTTACTACTGCTGCAGTAGGATTGAATCCCCCTACAACATGGGTTCTAATGCACCAGAAAATAACTATAAATCAATTCCCCACCTATAACTCAACTAACTACCACTACCAAGTGGTAAGCCTTCCACGCTTTCCTGAGGCTCACAGGACCCTCATTTGGGATTTCCTGGCTACAAATCCACACCTGCGTGTCATAAGCACATCTAATACAACTGGGATATGTATCAGACCTAGGGTACATGACTTGCATTTGCCCACATATAGTAAGTGTAGTCTGTCCCAGATGGACTATACAATTTTAGAGCAACAAGCTTTGTTTAGTCCAAGCTGCCTGACTCACTGAGCATGGGAATTTTACTCAAGTACTAGGCATCAATCAAAATGAGTAAAATTAATGATTTCCTATGATGGAACGTCCAGATGTCAAAAGGAAAGATGCCTGGATACACTCAGATATATGGTAGCTAAACAGCTGCATCAGTCAGTTCACAGTTTGAAAACAAGTCAAGAACAGTTTGAGAAACAGACTCATAGTCACTAGATCCACATATCCTGCGTGTGAAAACACAGTGGCAACATAATAGGAGTTAAAAGGGTTTCCTATTCAGCTCTTCTGGCAGTGATACTACAGCACCAAGGTAAAATATTGTGGTTTAAGTCAGAGCTGGTAGTTCCAGGAAAAAAAAAAGAGATTTGAAAACTCTTCTGTGCTATGCCAGTGACAGACCACCATTTCAGATTAACTGCATGCTGATTTGGGGTTGGTTTGGGTTTGGTTTTTTGCTTTGTTTTATTTTGGAGCGACAGGAAAAGTCTGTTTATTTGGGTTTTAATCATACAGTAACACTTGCTGAAGCGTGTAATTACATTAGTAACAAATAAAGGGTATATAGTAATTTCCTAACAGTTCAAAGACATTATGACCTACCATTCCCAGAAGCCACCTCAGCTATTTTTTAAAACATGACATATGAAACAAATGCCAACTAACTTACCAACTTTGCTAGCGTGAGATGTAAGCAGGAAGCCCTTAGAAACAGCAGAGACTGAAAATGATCCACTTTCAAAAAACAAGCTTTCAGAGAGATGAATCTATTTAATCCACATCTTTCAGCGATGAGGAACTGAGGTTCATTGTCAGAAGGACATGAATTGGAAAAAATTTCTATTCTTTTTCTCATCATCTCCATCTCTGTCAAGTCATATTTACAGACAAGTTTGAAGCAGGAAGAATAATGCATTTCTAATAAATCACTTTGTCTTCTGTGATCCCAAAGGAAAAAGATGCTAAATAAGTTTCTCTTTTTACACTCCCATCACCTAAAACTGAGCTGCTGAATCACTGTAATTATAGTATCACCATATTATTAGCTGGGTATTGTATTATTATCTAGCATATGATGATACTAGTTATGATTACACTATTGTCTTAATCTGTTTGGAACTAAAGGCATTCTTGTAATTTGGGAAGGTGCCGAATGTCCAAGTAGCAATCAGTATTCACCAAACTCCCCTTTGAAGGGATGTTATGTCCTCAACTTTTGCCTGATTTGATAAGATAAATTAACCCTTTTCATATCAGTGCTTCAATCAAAACAACAAAAAAACAGCAGGAGTAAACTGCCTGTATCCCATCATCTAACATAGACTGAGGTATTCTGAAGAGTCAGTAAAATGCACTTACCACACCAATTCCTTCAAAAGCAAATATTGCAGTCCCAAAAAACAGTGGGTATTTCTTCCAGCCAACCACAGGAGGCAGTTTTTGTGGATCTATTATATCCTGAAGAAAACAATGCAAAACAGTGCTATGTAAAGTGCATTATCTGTTCCTACAATTTTGATTGAAGCATTACCTTGCAGGAAAGAAAACTCGGCACATGCTGAGTGGTACATACATGGCTATTTACAATCCCACAGTCCTTTATACACATTTATAGCTGCCTTCCCACCCACACAGACACTTGCACATATATTTAATCTATGTTCATACTACTGACACTAGAAATTTTCCCATTTAAAGTATCACACTAGTGTATATGAGTGAACATCAATTAAAACAAAAGAGAAAGCTCACACCTCAAGCTTAATCTTCTGCAAACTTCTCATAGTATTGCTTTTGTACTGCAGTTATTCTCATAACCATAAGGGACAGCAAAAGAAAGTATTTTTAATACAAGCTGAGTTTCTGCAGACCAATTAATTCCAGAGTAATTAATCCTCTGCTTCCCATTCGACTCATAACACTCACGTGATAGCCTTCTCAAGCAATAGTGTCACTCAGCACTTATCTACACTGTGCATGCAACAGCATCTTATCACTTTTCAAAAATCCCAAGAAATAAAACTGTAGAGGTTTTTACATGTGATTTTTTTCCCAACCATTGCTTTAATTTGTTCCATTATGAAATGCCTCCAAATACAAAAAACAGCAGCAACCCAGAATATGCAGCAACTATTCAACTTCTCAGGAGATGGAAGTCTGCAAAATGCATTCTTGAAGGGTAAGTCTTCATTTTTTTTCTGACTGTACTGGAGGAATACTAGAAATAAACATCACTGTTGAAATTGTTCTTCTGTTGCAACAAAAAGATTGACCACAGACTAAAACTTTGAAAGTTCTGTGTGCAGCCCATAAAAATCCACATATTCTTTCCCCCAAGGACTCCAATTTGTTACAATACATATTATTACTGAAGTGCAACAACATTACCCTGTCTTTCAAAAGTACTCTAGAACTCTGTGTTTAAAGCATGTCAAATTAAATACAACATAATTCCACCTTTCAGAAATTGTCAGTCAATATTCATATCTATCGGAAACCAACTGCCACACGCAACAAACACCATCTGCCACACTGAAAACAAAAGACAATAAATGTTTTTATACTCACTCTAACAATATACTGGTAAATGATCACCAGGCTGACAGCCATGGATAGATTGGCGAGCAGTGAAAGCATGGACAGGCTCTTCAGGTCACGAATAAAGACCAGGAGGATCAAGAATGGCAGGAAACACAGCATGTATATTCGTAAATCAGTACTCCTTTTCTCAGAAGGACTGCTGGTGACACTGACATTTATGGGAGCTGTCTTGTTTTCCAAGAACCCTTCATGGACCTGTATAAATTGAAAACAGATGATGATTCCGACTGGACACAAGAGGAAAACTTTTCACAAAGAGAATTATCCATTGGAATTATCTCCCCAGGGACGTGGTGGACTCCCAGGTGTTAAACACTTTCAAGATTTGGCTAGACAAGGTGCTGAGACATCTAGTCTTGGTCATGCTTTGCCAAGAAAGCAAGCAGACCCATACGATCCTTGAGGTACCTTCCAACCTGATTTCTATGATTCTGTGTTACCAAACAGTGCTAGAACTGAATATAAGGTCACTCTGCTACTGCATCACTGAACACGGCAGTCACACTGGGCCAAGAATAACAGCCAAAGTAGAGAAAGAAGGACAGGCTGGAGATACAGTTGGCAATCAAGGGATTACTGGCACTTTGAGACCTTCATGAGGCAAAGGGCCTTCGCTGATAATGTAAAACCAAGTGTATGCAAACCAAGTCATTCAAGTTGGCACATTTGCCAAAACTCAGATTTTACAAGTCTACGAGAACAAAATAAATAAAAATACACAATTCACTTGACTTTCATTGCTTCAAACAATCCACAAACTCAGGAAGGCAGAATTAACTTAAAATTCTGTCATCTGTAACAAAAACCACTGGATAGATTTCTTTTCATTATGAAAAGGGGAAAGATAAAAGATGCAATTCTGCAACCACACTTTCCAGAAATCTCACTTTAAATGAAAACAGAGGACACCAGTCATCATGGAAACACTGACTGTTTCCACCTTGCAAGAACCTTAAGTGTCACTTACAAGACATTTACCACCTGTTAGTTTTCAATAAGAAATCTACAAAGAGCTGAATACATTTAGACCTGAATTCCAGTGGATTCACGCAGCTACAATAACTCTACTTTCCCAACCAACATGTCAAACACTCAACTAAATTACGTCCCTAATGCCACATGAAGTATAACTCTCTGCAGCAGTTTCCTGCTTTCCCACCATACTTAAAATGGAAATACAGAAATAAAACAATACACAGAAATACACTTTAACAGCCTTTCACCTTAAGAACAGTCTCATGCGTTTACTTGCTTGCCAGCACTGACAGGCAGCCAGAGCTGCCCTGCACACACGGACATGTGAGGGGGTTTCTAAGAAATACAACGTGATTTCAGCAGGTAAGTCCCACTGAAAACTTCAGCTATAATAAATACTTAACATACCATGCATTCAATTTATACAAATAACTATTGCCTTATGATGAGCTATTAAAAAAGAAATTACATTATTCCTTTAAGGAAAAGGAATAACAGCAGCAGGATACAGTTCAGGTTCTAAAATACATTTTTAAAATACCAACTGGATTCCCAGAAATGTCATGACTTAGAGGAGCCTCCATCAGATCCTGCTGGTTGAAGTGCAAAGAAAGAAAGAAAAAGGATGAAATCCTGAGCTTGTCCCATCCCTGGCAGTGCTCAGTGACAGGCTGAAGGTTGGAAGGTGTCCCTGCCCGTGGCAGGGTGCTGGAACTGGATGAGCTTTAAGGTCCCTTCCAACCCAAACCATTCTATGAATCCATGAAAGGTTAACACTGTAGAATAGCTAAACAGACAGGAGCGATTGACAGGTGGAAGAAAGCTGAAGTAAAACGCTAAAATTATAGAAAGAAAGGTTCACTATTCTCCCTCTTAGGGTGAAGCAGTTGGCTGTAGGTGACTTGACAGTAAACATTATACAGTCTGTTGAGGTGCAAGCCAACATTACCATTACTTTGAAAGTGTGATTTTTTTTTTAATTAATATTATATCACTTAAAACTGTTCTAACAAGTAACAAAACACAAAGCAGTAGGAGGACTTTTTTGTATTCTTTCTCATATGCTGTTTAGCTCAGTGCATGTTTACTGCTGACTTTGTTACAACGGACTATGATTCACTGCCTGGCCAATTTCACCTCCAAAACATTAGAATTAATATTATCTCAGATTCGTATTCTGGACAACAATCACTTTCAATCTCCGGCTGCTTTCCACTCATGCATCACTGCATATGGCAGTCATGCTGGGCCAAGACCAGCAGACATTGTATCTGTCTTTTTCCTAAACAAAGCAACATAACCTGAACTACCATTGGACTATCAGAAAACTTAGTCAATCTTTTTACTTACCCATCCATTGGATCTATTCTTGAAAAAGACATACATAGTATTCTGTATATGTCACAGAGCCCAGTGAACATTGTTCAGCTTCCAACCTGAACACACATTATCTGCATATTTTAATGTGCTTATCATGGATGTATCTATGAGTTCCATAAACATTTCCCTAAACCACATGAGGAAATATCATCATGGTTTTAGAAAGGAAGCACAGAGCTGCTGAAGTCGCTAGGCATAGTGACTGCAAGGTCATTAACTTAAATGATGGTGTGATGTCTGAAACAGGAGTGCTTCATCAAATGTCTCATTCACGTAGCCCAAGCACAGCATTCATCAACTTCAGCTGTATCCAGGAAGATCACACACTCATGCAAATCTGGTCATCAGACTCCTTATGTCAGGCACTCAAAACATGTCCAGTGCATAACTAGCGACTGCAGAAAGTTCAGTTCAGTTGAACTATCTCAGAAGCCACAAATAATTCCCTTTCCTTAGTCTCTCCAACTAAGACCACCGTTTCCTTGCCTCTATCCCTAAACCTTCCCTTTCTGTCATACGGTCCATGGACTTTTCAACATCTAGTGGGATCAAAACAGTAATCGTTGAACTCATTGGTTCCTCCTAATTCCTTTACTTATTCAGCTCACAGCAACGCCAGTACAGTACTCAAGGCCAGAGCTGGCACAAAACCAGTATGTTATCAGACAGATAAAGACTGTTACTTCATTATTACTCAGTGCTCAACCTTACAATATTTTTAACACATGTAGTTTTATTTCCTAAGTTTGAGGAGGTTTTTTTTTCCTTTTTACAAAACCTAGGAAAAAATCAAAATTCCATTCTTTAGCATCCCACTGATGGGTCATCTTTGAAGTACTAAAGATCTAATAAAGTGCTCCCACAGAGCAGGAACACGTTTTCATTTTTTAGCTCCAACAGCAATGAAAAACAGGCACTTTTCCAGAGAACTCAGCAAATATTCACGAGCAAGTTGAGAAATGCCAAGAGTCAACTTAAAGTCTTCTGTTGCTCAAGTAAGAAAAGCAAACTGTGATGTGAAAGGTGACCATGCTCTTTGGAGCACAGGCTCTTTTTCCTATCCCTCCTACCCCAGTGTGTTCCTGCTGCAGTCTTGCTGCAGCCAAGCTCTTTTTTCCAGTTTCACTCTTCCTCTCCAGTTGTAGATACCTTCACCCATACGACTCTTATTGCAGAGTTAACCAGAACTCTCTCTACCAACCTAAGTTTCTTTGGAAAATATTCCTTAGGAAAAGCTTTATCTGAAATTTGATATAACTGGAAATCGGGTCTTGTAGCACAAAGCGTCTGGAAAATACTGGTGTAATGCAGCCAACACAGTCATAATCCCCGAGAGACTAATGAGAAAAGATTCAGCACCAGAAGCTATACTGCATATCCATAAGTGAGAAAGATACATCAAACATTTCATAGAATTCAAATGATGAAATAAGTATTTAGACTCACATGCCCCACTGTGTCTAACTAAATATTCACCTCAAAGTAATCTGGGCTCATGAATATTCCATTCATGTGCCAGAACCATTTAAAAATGCTTTGTCACATTTCAGTTCTCCGAAACAGCAAATAAAGTGAAGGAAGAGATTACCAAATTTGGGTTAGCACTAGTTTTAACTAAGACTATCAAAGAAAAGATCTCAGTGGAAATTCCCATGGGTTCCAGTGCACTTGATTTGCACACACTAACATGCAAGCATGATCGGAAAAGTACAGAGCATAACGCAGAGCTATTGGTCAAGAAGCAGGATTAGAAACTTTTTATTACGTTTTTCCTTTATCTCAGCTCTCCACATGCACCCATGTGCCCTCTCCTCACCCCCTCCCCCCCCAATTCCCCCTGTCCACCTTCCTTCTCCTCCTCCACTACCCCAAATAGAGATTTTAAGCAGCACCAACTTGTTTTCTCTGGTGCCATCTATGGGACAGATTTCGGCAACAGAGGAAACAGAGCCAGGAAGACTCCACAGAGTCGTCCCTCCCAGGAGACAGAGCACAGGGCTACCTAAATCAAATGCACTTGGAATATTGGAAGGGGAACTTCCGAATTGCTGATGGCTTTAATTCATTCACAGGTTACATGCCATGGCTCTCTGCAGCTACTGTTCTTGCAGCGGTTGCTCCCCTGTAAGATCTTTCAACTCTTCTTCAAGAAAGCAGCAACAAGTTCCTGAAAAAGTTTCATGGGTTGTTTTTTCCCAAAATCTATAAAAGCCACAGTCAGTAAGCGTTCAGTATCATCTCTTGTTTAAGGTCAAAACACATACGTAAAAACTGGCTGATCAGATACTTTTTTGATAGGAAAGGCTCAAACTTACATTAGAAAGGATACAACAAAAATCTTCACTTCAGAAGGCCAACAAAAGGACATCAGATGTAAAATAGGATTTTTAGGCATTGAGATAGATTGTGACAGTAGGACTTAAGGTTTTACAGTTGTGGTTGATTTTTTCCCTCTACCAAGACACAAATTACAGAGTATCCAGCTTCCAAATACACAAATTAACCTCATCTTCATCTGCAGAACTTGGAATATATTTTAGACATAATATAAATACTCATCTACAAGGGGACGGAAAAAACATACTATCCCCTATGTATTAACTGCCCCACAAACAGAGAAGAATAGATTACTTATAGCTAGAATATAAAATAAAGGACTTACAATGCCAGTAAGAAATTTTAAGCTTCTACAAAGAATCAGCTGTCAAACACATAGGAAAGCATTGGAACTGACTGCTGAGGAGGCTGCATAAATTTCAATGTCAGGCATTTTTAAGAACAAAAATCAGGACTGGTTTACATCGAATGGACTCTGTGCCAGACGAGACCATTCTAGAAAGTGGAAAGGTCTAAACAAGAACCAAAGAAAGATTTCAGTGACATAAGGTCACAGAGAAAAAAAACTAAGTCAGCAGAAGGCCTGGCAGAAAAAAAACAAAGAAAAAGAAAAATCAGAGGCAGGGTAACATTACTCACTTGTTTCACATTTTCTGCCAAGAACACAACATAAACGCTACAAAACCCCAGCTGTGTTATCACTAGGAAAAAGTCCACAATATACCTGAGGAAGAAAAAACAAATATACATTATACTTAGAATCCAAACAATAAGCCCATTTCTCCCTAATAGGCAATTACTGCTCCTTTTACACTAGTCAATATACTAGATTCAAATGCCACATTAATCTCAGGAGCACTGCAATGCAGGTTCCTTTTACACTGCACATCAAGACTACTAATGCAAGGGAAAGAAACTTTTATTGTCATTGCCACTTTAAAGTAGCTGCATGTCATTATTGCAAAATATAGTGCATATTTCTCCATTATTTGTATGTTACATTTAAACATAAATCACATAATTGCTTTGCTTCTTTCAGAATAAATATATTGAAGTAATTAACATTTGCAGTGTCAACTTGCTTTAAGCAGGGTGAACTCTGATGCGGAGAATTGTGTTTACAATAAAAGAGAATGATAAATTACTTCATTACATTATACAATACAGAATGTACTTCTGGTCATACCACATCTCTTCCTATATTACCAAATTCTTTTCTTCACAGCTCTCATAGACCTGAAAATTGAAACGCATAACAGAGAGAGACACTCCCCAATACTCTCATGCCTCCTCTACTAGCTGGCTGCAGGAAATAACAAATAACTCTCCATTAAAGTATTACAAGCACACAGAACACACTGTTAAAGCAGGTAACAACTTAGTAAAAAGGAGATCTACTAACCATTCCAAGGATAGCCACTGAAGAACGTATTAAACTAAATCATAATGCAAACTTACCGTCCCCAAGAAGCTCGTTTCTGAAGAGCAGACAGGGGCCCCACTTCCATGGCATAACTAACTGTGTCACTATACCCCAGTGAGGACTTTTTCATCCTGAAATCAAAAAGATTGAAGAAAAAAACTGAGTTACTAGAAACTATGAGGGCTTAGACCCCTACCTTGAAAATGCTGGTGGCCTCCCAGGATTGTAAGTAATCACCTGCAGCACCACTCTGTGGCTGCTGACCTTTAGAGGTATGGTTTGGGCTTCTTTCCCCCGCGAAGGACTATTCAGCACTCCACAAGCATGTGAGCCACAATGCTGCTTCCCACTGATTCAACAGTTTCTTACAAAATAAGTATTTTGATACAAGAATCTGATTTTGGATTAATGCATCAGTTTAAGAAATTAATCTCAAATCTAGAAGTCTCAAAGAGCTTCAAAAGGATTCAACACATTTTCTTGGACAAGCAGTCAATTGCAGTTGTTTCACTGATCTGAGTTTTACGTACATCTTCAAAGGCCATTTAAAACTACAGAGGAAAAAGTAAAGAACTCAGGAATGACAGGATCTCTTCACAGGACAGTATCATGTCAAACTGATATGGTAGTATTTTCACTGCAGGGACAGTTTTGTGATTCTGTTCAGTTTGAAACCTTCATTGCACTTCTTAAAAACAAGACTCTCCTGTTTAACATCTGACAGATAAAATGTTTAATAAGTCACTATTAATCAAAAGAACCAAACTTTATAAACTGCTTTCCCCCCTCCCCCCCCCAGTATTGTACATCTCACTTGGAAGCACAGCTAGTGTTTATCTACATCTTTTTAACACATTCCTTCAGCACTAGAATTTCAAACAATCAAGCCATCACAATCCAAAGAGACAGAGCTCACAAACAATCTTGAAAGATTAACTATTAACAATAGTTCTTAGTCTATCTTTTATCCCTATGAAGTACTTATAAACTGGCTATTTATAAACTGGACACTTTTCAAAGCTATGAAGATTCAGAAGCTATGAAGAAAAGCTATGCGGATAAAGATGGACTAAAGGACTGAAGCCAAGCAATTAAAACTGTAATGAGAAAGACCTGATTATGCGCCAGCAAAGATAGGAAACCAACATCATTTTGTGTACGAACAGAGAACAAACATTTTTTCAATATATTAAAGTACAGCTATCATTTACAGCTGCACAATTCAAATTTGAGTGTTACTTCTTGCAAGTTCAAGATTCTGAAGAGAAGAAACTGCTACAGCATCAGGACATTCTGTAGGCCAACAATCAGAAATAGAAAAGAAGAAAGAAAAAACATAATACTCAAATTCAGCAACACAATGAGCAGTTCCACATTTACCTCTGACATAGACAGTGGCTGCAACGTACCAAGATGTGCATACAATGAACAGATATAACTCCGATGAACACAAGGCTGATTGGTCCCATCTGGCATGTTCCAAAAAAAAAGGGGAGAAGACAGGAAATAAACAGAATTTTTCATTAAAAGATGCTGGGAGAAAATCTTTACATGTAAAAATATTTACATTGTAGCAAATAAATTAAGAATTAAAAATTTTATGCAACTAGATTCCCCCCCCCCCCATGAGGATTTACTGCTGATGTTTTACAGCACTCCTTATTTTCAGTTCGCTAGTTCAGAGAAGGCTACCAATGGACAATAAAGCACAAACACGAAATAGGTGTGAATAGCTTCATCCTCTAAAAGACTCATTAAGATATGAGCCAAAAAAAATCTTTTAAGAGAAAAAACTGCATATACTGCACAATTCAACACAGTGGTTTGAACCACTTCAAAGTGGCAATAATAGTTTCTTGTGCATTAGCAGACTTGATGTATAGCATAAAAACCAGCCAAACCCTTGATAGTTTCTACCATTACAGATACAAGTGAGAGATAATTTGAAAATTGAATAACTTGTTTGAGTAGCAGTTTGACCAAAGGCTGTCACAGAAGATACTTGCTTTTCACATGTAACTTTCATTCTTAAACTGAACATCCAGTAAGAACGAATTATAGGATTACATAGTCATAGGGTGAAAATGCCACTTGATAAAATTTAGCCTGGCTTAGGAAATGCACTGTTTGTTACCCAGTATAAACAAGCTGTGCTATACCCTGTGTCTGCAGAAACACAAGATTGATTTAAGAAGCTGATGCCTGTTAAATGTGATCTGTACAAAGAGATCAGATGTAGAGAAGTCTGTACAAAGATAAGACAACCCCAGAATAAAAATTCCGGCAAGTCTGAGTGAATCAAAGTCTTCCTTTTTTTCTAATAAAATTTTTGTTTTCACTAGAAAAACACTTCAGCGAAGCAAAAATACAACAGAGTCTTCAGGGTGAAGCAGTAACTTCAAAAATAAAATCCTCAATCTTCAGTACTAAATTCACCAGTCTAAAGAGGAAAAAATAGCACACAATTCTCTTGAAGTTGATAGTGATAAAATCTCAGTACACAAAGTACTGAGATTTCAGTTTTTCAGGCTTAGATACACATCTGCAGATCTTCCTAGATTATTTTTCTAACAATTGAATCCTTACCACAATGCCAGCGTTTTTTATAGCAAGTGGAAGACCAAGAAGCCCAGTTCCAATGTTGCCCTTGAGGAGGTGTGTCAGTGTTTGTGTAAACCTGAGGATAAAAATACAAAGTCATGTTAGAAGTACACTGAGACTGGGGGAGGGAGGGGGAAACAGAAAAAACAAAACCATACCCTCTGTCACTTATTAATAACTGGATAAATTCTGAGCTTCAACTGCTTTAAGGTGGTCCAGCTACTTTAAATGATGCCTGGCATACTCATATAATGTTCTTATTCCTCTTTACATGTGAGCTCCCTCAAACAGAACACACAAGTCTGATTTTCAGTTCTTCCCTCCAGCTTGTGAAATGTTATTTTCTGTGCAATTTTACTGTCCTTTTGCCTCAGAGAAAAAATTAACAAGTTTCATCAGTTCTGTTTTAGAATCAGTAACACTCTGACCTGCAAATCACAAGTCTGACAGCCAAAGCTCTACCAAAAGAAAGGAAAATCTTCCCAGGTTCTTCTAATGAAGCTTTAAGGAACTGATTATTTCCGAAGTCATCTTAAGTTTCTTTACAAAAACATAAAATCAATCAAAACCTTTTTTAAACAGTGCTTAGGTTCTGAGTGACCCCATCACTTTCCAAGTCAGCACCTTGGAATATTTTACAGCCAGTACCTTGCAAGCTTACAAAAAACACAGAACCTACTCAAAAGAGGCCGCTTTTTGGCAGAACTATGCAAAGTCCCAATGTATTACTACAAAATTGTACCACGGGTGCAAGAAAACCCCTTAAGAGTTCAGTAAACTGCTCATGAGAAACGAATTGGAAGCAACAAATTTTAACAACCTGATACATAAGAGTAATACATACGTAATGCCTCCTCCATTACCAAGCTGGTAATGCTTCTCAACTGGCAGGATTGCATTTTCATGCTCTTCATCTGAGAGGCCATCCGAGTTTTGTTCATCAATTAAAGGCTTCATTACTTCCATGTCTGTACAACAGAGTTATACTACATTAGCACTAGAAACAAGCTTACAGTACAGAAGTAAAAGAGGACTCAAAAGATCCCATGCCATGAGGCTTGCACGTGTTCCTAACTATAAAGCTGATTTAGGCAGACGGATGTGCACAGACCAAGTTTGCACAGGGAATTCTCTCTCTTTCAAGCAGCATACGATCTCATTATTATTATGGCCGAACACTATTTTTTCATTACGAAAAACAACTTTATCGTCATAATGTCAATGCTTTTGACCATTTTGCAAGCTAATGTAAGAAAACCAAATCAGAAAAGTCATCCATTGCTACCAAACGATGCGATCTTACCCACCATTAGCTCCTGCAAAACTAAGCATTTAGTTTACTCTTATCAGTGGTGAGCAAGGGCACTCTTGACAGTCACCCCATCCTAAAATGGGTAGGTAAGACAGGTAAGCAGCCAGCAGTGAACAAAACTGCCTTTCAGGCAACACTAACATCTTGCACCAGTTTAATGTTGATTAAATTATAACTACTTATTTTTAAATTAGTACAGTTAAGCAAAACGAATCCTGCCAAGAGCAAAAAGATTACTTCTTACACTTGCCTACCACACTATCATTCATCAAACACAGAACCACAGAATGGTTTGGGTTGGAAGGGATCTTAAAGATCATCTCGTTACAACCCCCTGCTATGGGCAGGGACACCTTCCACTAGAGCAGGTTGCTCCAAGCCCTGTCCAACCTGGCCTTGAACACTGCCAGGGATGAAGCATTCACCACTTCCTCAGGCAACCCACTCCAGTGCCTCATCATCCTCATACTAAAACGTTTTCTCATGTCCAATCTAAATCCACTCTATTTCAGTTTAAAACCCCTTCCCCTTCTACGGGCACCATAAGCCCTGGTAAAAAGTCTCTCTCCAGCTTTCTTACAAGCCCTCTTTAGGTGCTGGAAGGCTGCAATAATGTCTCCCCGGAGCCTTCTCTCCTCCAGGCTGAATCAGCCCAGCTCTCTCAGCCTGCCTCCACAGCAGAGCTGCTCCAGCCCTCAGAGCATTTTTGTGGCCTCCTCTGGGCTTGCTCCAATGGGTCCATGTCTTTCATGTGCTTTCAGAGCTGGATGCAGTACTCCAGGTGGGTTCTCATGAAAGCTGAGCAGAGGAAGATCACTACAGGGCAATGTTACACCATTTTCTAAGCTAACAGCAGTATCATAATAGTCCTTTTCTAGAATTTGCACAAGGAGATTGCATTTCCAATCACCCACTGCTGGAACACAGGAAGGAAAAGTTCTCCTCCATAAGCAAAAACTATTGCTATGCATGAGTCGCACACAGTAACCTTCACTGGCCTTGCATTTTCGCAATGGCACATTTTGTCCTCGTGCCGTTTCTTGAGCTTTCACTTAAATGACTTCCCATATAACTGACCATCAGGCATACACAACTTTTACAATGTGCTCTGCTTTTTCTTCTTTTCCTTCTCTGCTGGATCCACTAAATTATCTCGGTATCAAAACAACACATAAATACTTTGGGCTTGACTGTCTCCCCTTTGTGCGTTTGCCTCCATGACATTTCTTCTGTGCCTCATAACTACTCATTTTTTAATGCATACAGTACAAACGTCTGTAAAACCTTCTTTGTAAGTTCTCCTTATGCCTTTTGGTATACGTTGTGCTGTACTTGCACCTTTCTCCAGGCAGTCTGCCACCTCAAGATTTGTTGACAAGATTCAGGAAGACCCATAAAACCGCCAAAAATTGGAATGGAGTTCTCTGAACTACAGCACACAGCCTCACAACCGAGAAAAACAACTGCAAGCAGGTGCTCTGGGCATATTTTCTTATTCCACCTTTAGAATGCTTCAAGGACAGTTGTCCTTTTTCACTTGCTATGGAACCACCTTAACCCAATTGAAAGGAGAGTGAATTTAACCACCCCTGCCTTCTAACTTGAGCCACTGGGGTAAAGCACCTGACCATCCTTTAAAGGGAAAAAATGGTGTCTAAATACCTATATTATGGTGGCTTGGATGTTTATTTCTGGTCCTGGGGAGGTATAAGTTACATATCTTTTAGTATCTGTTTTCCCCACACCATTCTGCTATTTTATTAGTGTCACCCATGTAACAGAACAGCCTAATTTCATACTCCCAGATGAAAGCTGTCACTGATTACGGCAGAAAAGCAATGCATCATAAAAAAAGATTTATTTTGAAAACCACATTAAAGTTTATTTACAAAGTGGCTCAAAGTACAACGCAACATATTTCATACAAAACTTGAGTCCCAGTAGCATGGAACCTCCTATTTGAAAGGAGTAGCTGCTGTTCTGTAGTCACTCCATGCAAGAACTGAACCACTTTCTGCTGTTTATCAGTTACCTACATTCTGCTTTCAGTACACATCATGGTAACCTCTCTAGTATCATTAGTCTACTGGTGGAATTGAATAAAGACCTGAATGTCAGTAAGAGTTAACAGAGCAGCAGGATCTTAGGCATTTCTTTAAATGTGCTTCTTTCAAAAGCAGCTAAGCAAATGCAGCCAGACAACACTGAAGTGCCAAAACACTGATTTCACAGGGAATTTCATTATGTGAAGAACATAGCACCAGCTGTTCGTGAGAGGAGAAAATTCACCCTACCTAAACATTGAAAACGGGTCTGTTTGACCACACAGAAAGAAGGTAATTTAACCCAAATGTTGCACTAAAGAACGTTTTAGAGCTGTATTCAACTGAAACAAACATTTGCATACATTTCTTTTTATAGATGCAATCTCTGCCAACCTTCATTGCACAGTATTTGCAGTATGTAACTGATTTTATTGTTATTAGTTTACCATACTGCTGTACTTCTAAAACGCTTATCAAACTGTTATCCTTCAAAGAAAAAAGGAATTAAGTTCATCTGATCCATCTCAGAAATACAGCCAGACCTTCCAAAGCTCCAAGACCATTGACAACAGCTTTTCTCTGAGGTGATAGCTGGTCACAACAGCAGCAACAACCAGAGCACAGTCAAAGGCTTACTTAATTATCTTCTAGGAGTGGCCTTTTTACCAGACAAGAGACATTTATTTCAACTCGGTTATTATGGAAACATTTGTCTGAGCATATATGCCTGGAAAATAAGAAACTCTTTTCTTAAAAACAGGATTCAAAGTACTTACTACAGGTTCCCCTCAAATACTGCTATTTGGTCTCTATTCTAGCCACAAAAACACTTTTGAATTGCCTCTTTTCCCCATTATTATTATCCTTTTATCCCATGAGTGGTACATAGCTTTGGCCTAAAACATGTGAATCCCTTAACAGTAATGGTACTGGGACGTAATATAAGGTTTCGATCATGCAACTTTCTAAGCATTTGAGAATAGATCTCTGCTGTTGGAATGCCAAGGCCACATACATCCTTATGCACAGTCCATACTCACAGTGACATCCAGATTTGTGAAACATCCACATTTCACAGATCCAAACTTGGAGCCTAGAGCACACTAGGCAAGGTGGCTTGAGCTTTTTCTGCTCCATAAGGCAGACACAAACTCATCTTTAGTAGATGAGCAGGTGCTCTGCATGCTGGGACCTAACCTGAAATAAACTGTTCTCGGAAGACTATGGTCACTGCCAGAAAACGGGCATGGGATACATACATTCACTTTGATTCCTTCCTAGAGAGGTCCAGTACGTGCAGTTTAAATGTGCAGCTACAAAACCAGGATATGCATACAATACCTGAATCAAAGGCTGCCTGCTGCCTCATGGATCACACGGCGCAGAGCACGCTTCAGCCTACCTTAGGCCCATGTCCACCAAGTAGTCCAGACTGCATCCAAACACCGCACACTATTAATGACCCAAGCCAGTCCTCAGTCTCATGACTCACTAGAAATTTTGCATTAACTTTATTCAGCACACCTAAGAATGAAGGAATTCACTTCAGCACACCCTTTTGTTTGCACTTAGCCAAAGTACCAGCCAATCTTCAGCCCTGTCTTTCTTTCAGCTAATGTTAATTTCTTTCTCCTTGTGCCACCACAAAAATCTTTTCAGATCAAATGCTGGCTTCCAATTGTCTTTAACAGTTATTTAAATAGCCCTCATTGTTTCTGCTTTCTTCTGTGAATGCCCATGTAAGAAGGGCCCAAAGAGCTCTGCAAGTACAAGGAAGGCAACACAAAGTGCATTTCAACTTCCTCCAGAATTATCCCTGCAACATTAACCTGATCCCTTAACCCACTGGAGAGGTAAATCACTGCTTCATTACAGCTACACACCACACTGTAATCATGCATAAATGTCAATACCATATCCCCAAAGACCTCTGACCAATTTCAATCACTACTCAACTACTACTTAGATACTGAGATTATGATTACTCTAGTGTTTAAATTCTTATGACCAGTATTTCCAGTTTAGTATCTTCAAGTGTATTTCTCCATCTCCTAGAATTTGCCAGCATCTTGCCAACATTCATGCACATACTACCAAAGAAACCTTCAAACTGTTACTAAATGTACTTAATCCTAAAGCTTTTATAACACACTCAAGCAATCCTTTGGTTCAAAAGCTCTGCAAGAAACTGAATTTTCACCCAGAACTTCAGTTAAGTTTCCTATACTGTTCAAGCAATTAACACTTTCAAAATTAACTGAACCTCTTAGGGCCACATGAGATAAAAGTCATCTCCATCGTTTTCATTTTATGGGAGAAACAGTGACAAGAGGATGAAGCAGTTTGCCAGGGCCACATAGCAAGTTAGAGGCTAAGGAAATAATAAAAACAAAGCCAAAATGCAACCTTCCATTGTTCCTTTGGAGAAGGTCACCCTACCAAATTCCATCTAAAACCCCTTTTTTAATCCACCTTGGCAATATGATCTGTTGGGTTGGTTTTTTTTTTTCCTTGAGAGTTTTGAAGTCAAGTGTTGTCAAACAGAAAGAACTGGATTTGACATATAAGCATAAGAAGATTTGGGGGACAGGATGTAGCTTATCGTTGTTTACATCAACTGTTTTCCTCATTTATGGCTAGAAAAATCACACAAGTCTTGAAGTACCACTTCACATATACATTAAATGTTTGGCAAAAAGCATTATGCAAACTGGTCCGTCAGCTTCTACATAAAACCATGCTAGGAGGGCCAGAAACACAGCACACAACTCACAGTCCTGTGAAATGTGTTCATTAAGTAGAGGGCCACCCGGTGCCTCTGCAATAGGGATGAAGATTCAATTCAATAAGCAGCTGTTTTGACTGCTGGTTAAAAGAGAAAATCAGAACCACACAATCTTTACACTAGCCTAAAATGTGGGCTTATGTTGATATTTTCTCATAGGCTACAGACTGTGATCCCTATCCACAATCCAGAGGGCATATCCAGTGCATCTGCCACCTAACCAAGCCTGTGACTGCTCTTACAGGCCAAGTTTAGTGACCAAGACTCTGAATAGCAGACACAGTCAAGGAGACATCACTACAGCGTTAACACAGAAAACACACTGATATGAGATGGCAACCACAACTGAGGTAATAGGAGAAGCCTGGTGCCCCCACCAACTGCACTCAATTTATCACCTTAACACTGTGGAAAGGCTTTTCAATCCAGCATTCTGAACCAGGGCTCTCAAGAAAAACCTAGTTACAAAGAAGACCTTGTCACTAATTATTCTCTGAATCTGCAACTGGTTAGTAAACAGCCTGCCCTGTAATGCTCTGTTACTCCCTCAACCACAAAGAAATATCTGTTCCTACACTCTTCATCCTATAAATAGCCTCCAGCATTTCTCCAGAAGGCATCAAACTGCAAAGTACAGCATTGTCCATGAAGCACATGTGGATCTGGCAGCATCTGCCACATTACTCACATGCTTCCACAACCATGGAAGAACACAGAGATCCACATGAAGTGACTGTGAATGGCAGTGCTAGGGCCATGCTGGTCCAGATTGATACACTGCTGTCAATTTGTCTAGTCCAAGAGGCAGCTAACAGAGAATCCCACTCAACCATACCCAACCCAGCTCCCTTTTTATTTTCCACAACTCCTACTGAATACAAGAGAGACAAGAATAAACAGAGAAACCCTTTCAAACTAAAATGTACTTTCCAGAACTAAAAAGGAAAATTCCCCTGGTTTAAAAATTCCTATAAAATATAATAATTACATTTTCAGGCTAGCAGAAGTTAGCATTAGCTTTTATTGTGTTTATTTTTCCAAGAACTTTAAAGTTATGCTTCATGCAGTTATCTGAATCGCTCTTCATTTTTATTTTGGAAAACATTTATTGTGTGCCATTTATTTCTCTCCATTACAGGCTGTAACTTAATAGAGTAGATATATCATGCTTTATGGTGGAATGTATTAATCCTGAGAACAGCTGTTTCCGAACAAATGTTGAAAGTCAATAATGCCCCTCCATAAGCAGGAAGAACTGTTTGCTTTTGCATCCTACCTGTCAAATCCAGAAGCCTAATGAAACAAGACACTTGAGTTATTAACCAAAGCATACACAGCTCTCCATAGTTCATTACTCACTCTCAGTGGAGCTCTTTATACCAACCCATAGTAGATCATTTATTTGGGAAGATGTCAGTCTTAAATAACCCACTATCCTGTCTGGAACAAGCTACACATTTCTACATGATTAATACACTTCCAAATGGCGACACGTTGGTAAGACTCAAGTTTTATTGAGTATTCAACAGGACCAAAACACACAAGATTTCAGAAGCTTTTTACCAGGTGCTGATCTTCATTTGGAAACCATTAATGTCATGAAATACTCTGATTCTAAGGGTTCCGACAGAGAAACTGACAGATCTGTGAAACTTAGCAAACAAAGCCTAAAATGTCTATCCACCACCTGCGTCAGGAGGTGGCAACATCTCACTGTAAGATGAATCAGCCTCTGGGACGATACAGTCTGAAGCACATCTGCTTCCCAGCATTACCACTGGACAGCATGAATCCTTTAGATTACAGTGAAACATCACTTTGAGATGCGATTTTTCAGTCTGCCCAGCCCAGCATCACCTAAGCTTTATAAAGAAGTATGTTACCAAATCTCTCTTGTCATCTACGGACAGACAAACTAGGGGCAGAACATAATATGTGCCTTCCTGCACTCAAGATTTAAAGCTTCGAAGGCTAATCTGCAATAAATACATCCAAAATATCAACGCACATAGCCCCAAAAAAGCCCAAATAAACCACAACCCTTCACCGAAGATAACAGCATCACCTAACAATGAAGACAAAGCGTTTCCACTAATTTCTATGCCAGACCGCGAGTCCCCTATGAAATGAGGGTCCAGCCGGGCGCCGCCAACGCCTTCAGGAGCCGCCCCGAGTGGCGGGCTCCAGCGAAGCGGGACCGCTGCCCGCCCTGAGCCCCGCTGTGAGCCCGAGCCGGGTATCCCCCGCGGAGGCAGACGGGACCCCGCCAGCCCTGCGCCGCGCCCCGCTCCCCTCAGCCCCGCCGGCCGCGGTCGCCGCTGGCCCGGCTCCAGGCGCCCCGCTCCCGCCGCGCTGGGGAAGCCCCGGCAGCCGCCAGCCCGACGCGGAGAAGCGGCCGCACAGCGCCCACCCCCGCCCCAGGTGGGATGGTTCATCCCGCCCGCCTCGGTGCGCTGAGCGCTGCAGCGCATCCCCCGTGGGCCGAACCATTCCGCCTCGAGGGGAGGGGGACAAAGCTAATCGCTGTCTCTTCACGCTGACGCCCCTCCTCTCCGCCCCGCGGCGCGCCGCCCTCCCGCAGCCCCTCTGCCGCTCCCGCCGCCCCGCACGCCTCACCCAGCTCCTCCCGGCCGGAGCCGTCCATCTCGCCGCCGGCTCTCCGCTCGCCCTTCCGCCAAGGTGGAGCCGGCCGGCGCGGCGGCGCGCATGCGTGCCGCCCGATGGGCTGTGGCCCGGGGGAGCGGACCATAGATAGCGGCGGGAAAGACAAGCCCCGTGTGGCGGGTGTTGGTCCTCCCGGCGTTAAGTGTGTGCCGTCGGCAGTCCCAGCGGTGATCCTGTGCACGGCACAGCCTATCCCTGCTGGTGCTGGGCTCCGCAGCCACCTTCCAAGTTGTCCCCTTCGCACCTCCCGGTCTCACTCTCACACAACCTCCCTGTGCCTCCTGGCCCGGCCGTGCTGCTGCGGTAGTGCATGGTTCCTGCAGAGCTCCAGCCACCCTCAAAGAATCATTGAGTCAAAGAACAGTTTGGGTTGGAAGGGACCTTCTTCCAAGCTCATCCAGACCAATCCGCCTGCAATGGGGAAAGACATCTCCAGTTAGGTTGCCCAGAACCACAGGCAGCCTGGCCTTGAATGCCTCCAGGGATGTGGCGTCCACCACCTCTCTGGGCAACCACTCCGAACCACAACCAAGTTGGTGTTTTACCACTCTCGTTTTACTTTTTTCCTCACATCCAACCTGAATCCCCCCGTCTTTTAGTTCAAAACCGTCACCTCTTGTCTTATCACAACAGGCTTTGCTAGGAAGTCTCTCCCCATTGAGACGAGGAGGCAAAAAAGCATAAAATGTAATATAAACCTTTGTAAATAAGTGGAATCAGTTCTAAGTAACGTTAAGTTTGATGGCTTTGCAATGGAAAATAGCTGAGGTGCTTGGAGGTAAACCCGTGTAGTTGACACAGTTTTAGGTCCTTATGACCTTAGCACAAAAAGTGTAAGAAAAATAAAATAGGAAAACAGGACCTGGGACTAGCAGAGTCCAGGATGGGCACAGTTAAACTGATAAGTAGAAGGACAGGATGATTGCTATGTTTGGGGTCTTAATGAACCCATTAAGCTGGTGTAAACATCTACTGGGGAGTGTCCTGGACTAGCAGATGTCCAGGATGGGTGCAGTTAAATTAACTGGTAAGTAGAAGGACAGGATGATTGCTATGTCTGTAATGTTAATTAAGCTGGTGCTTCAAAGACCGCCAGCAGTTATGAAGATTGTTGGAAGAAGTAAACGACCCTCAAAGACCACCACATTTCTGTATGCATGCGGAAAACTTTCTGGAAAATGATGTAATTCAGGCGTGGCCTCATGAATATGTATGTATGGCCGGTGACTATGCAAGCACGGCTTGTGTAGCAATATGGTGATACACGTTAGGAGGAGCTATCCCCCGTGTCTCCCGGCGCCGCAATAAAGAATACCAGAGTTTCCTCCGAATCGCCATCTTTCTTATAGGCCTCTTTTAACAACTGAAAGGCCACAAGAAGGTCTCCCTGGAGTCTTCTCCAGGCTGAACAACCCCAACTTTCTCACCTTTCCTCATAGGAGAGATGTTCCATCCCTCTGATCATTTCTGTGTCCCTTCTCTTGACCCTCTCCAACAGGTCCATATCTTGTGTACTGAGGACTCCAGAGCTGGACGTGGCACTCCAAGTGAGGTCTCACAAGAGCAGAGTAGAGGGGCAGGATCACCTCCCTCCACCTGCTGGTCACACTCCTTTTGATGCAGCCCAGGATACAGTTGGCCTTCTGGGCTGTGAGCGCACGCTGCTGGGTCATGTCCAATCTTTCATCCACCAGAACCTCCAAACCCTTCTCCTCAGGGCTACTCTCAATCCCTTCATCCCACAGCCTGTATTGATAACAGGGGTTGCCCCAGCCTAGCTGCAGGACCCTGCACTTGGCCCCATTGAATCTCATCCGTTCACATGGGCCCACCTCTTGAGCCTGTCCAAGTCCCTGTGGGTAGCTTCCCATCCATAGGTCATGATCACCCCTTGGAGAGAGCAGCAGGCCTGAGGTAACACATGCAGCTGGTCCCTTGCCATGTGCAACAGCTCATTTGGTTATGAAGCACAAATTATGGGTAATTTGTGTTTGCCTTCCAGCACTAGAAAATTAACTTGTATCCGTAGTTTTTTCCCCTTCAGAGCCATTCAGGAGCAGCTGCTTTTGGATCAGCACAGGCTGCATTTGGGAATTAGCGTTGTTTCTTGTGTCTGCTGTGGTTCCAGGTTGGATGGCCCCATAAAGCTTTGCCAACATCTGCTGCCCTCTGTCAGGCTGGGGAGCCCAGCTTCAGACAGGGCACTGCAAGCATACAGCCATGATTAATAACTGAAGGCTGAAAACAAGGCTGGGAGTTAAGAGTTCAGCAGTGCTTGACAGCTCAGCTTCTTAAGAGATTTGCAGTTTGGCCTCCTGAAAGCCAATCGGTTTCAACAAGCTCAAATTGTTGTACTTATGTGAAACAAAAACTGATTCAAAAGGACATTTGTGACAATCATAGTTAATGACAAATCAACCCTCAGAACAAGAAGAGTTATTATGAGTTGTCAAATGTTACCTGTAACTAATCATTAGATAGCAAATTACTCACTTCCTGAAACTGATGTTCCACTTCTTGTAGATTCTACAGGATCACTGCATCTTCTCTGTGCACGCCTGTAGATAAGAGTATTTATTAACAGCTTCACCAATAAGCAAAATAAATGTTGGGGAAATGCAGACAATGTGAAACAATGCGAAGCAGCAGTTTAGAAATCCTGTTTATAAGTAAATGCTTCTATTCATATTAAAATAAAGCAGTATTAGTACAAGTTAGACTTGTATAGTAAAAGCTTTTATAACTCCATGAAGTTTAATTTTCATAATTAAATGAATATAAGACTGGTAATATAGGACTGGTTGCAGGGGCATGGGGAGAAGGGATGTAGCGTTATCCTATATTGAAGAAAGACATAATGCTCCGAAGGGTTTTCAGCTGAAGTTACACTGTCTAACCCAAACGGATCACCCTTTGCTAGAACCTTTTTCCAGAAAGCTTAGTCTTGATTTGGAGAAAACTCCGGGAACAAACTCGCCAGCAAAGTTTCAAGTTGGCAAGCAGGTATTCTTTATTGCAGAGTGGGGAGACACAGGGATAGCTCCTCCTAACGTGTATCTCCGTATTGCACACAAGCCGTCCTTGCATAGTCACTGGGCACACATACATATTCATGAGGCTACGCCTGAATTACATCATTTTCCAAAAAGTTTCCCACATGCATACAGAAATGTGGTGGTCTTTGAGGGTCGTTTACTTCTTCCAACAATCTTCATGGCTTCTGGCAGCCTTTGAAGCACAGGCAGTAGAGGCTTATACCAGCTTAATTGGTTCGTTAACACCACAGACATAACAATCATCCTGTCCTACTTATCAGTTAGTTTAACTGCAGCCCATCCTGGACCCCTGCCATTCCAGATACTCCTTATCCATACCTCCTGTTCTTCTAGCCTGTTTTTCTTACACTCATTTTGTACCAAGGTCATAAAGGCCTAAAACTACGTCAACTGCAAGGGTTTATCTTATACAAGAATTCTCAGTATGTTCTCTAGCTCTACTCTATTTTTTTTCTGTGAATCCTGCACCTCAGTAATTTTCCATTGCTACTGTTACAAAGCCATCAAACTTAACATTACTTAAAACCGATTCTAAAGGTTTACATATTTCATTTTGTGATTTTGTGCCCCCCTTGTCTCAGTCTCTTGTGAATTTTGAACACTTGGAGACTCATCTTCCACTAACCTGATACCTACCCTTTAGCTTACCTCTTATGCTGGTTACTCCCAGAATCATATATTAGGGATTTTTATCAAAACTCTTCAAGGTTCTGCCTATATCCATGGCTGATTTGACATAAAGTTTCCAGCTGTTGGTTTCCTTAAACAGAACATTTTGGGGTTTTTTTTGCAGTGAAAATATATGATAAAATTATTTGTCTTTTCTCTACGCAGGAGAAATGTGGGAATCTTGTGAGCCTCTCAGAAGCTTCAGTCAACTTCAGACATGCATCATGCCTTCATTTATCTGCAATTAATACGTTCCAGTTTGGAAGATACTCATTTTCAATTGGCAACGTGTATTCCCTGATACCCAATCCTCCAAACTTTTAAAAAAAATGAGCCATGTGAGTGAGCTACTGCTTGGCTTCCTCAAATTAGTTTTGGAAAAGGGCTTTCAGTCAGCAATCTGTGGCTGCAGGTTCCTGATTTGAGGAACTGAGTCACTAATTACAATGCTTGTATCAAGCCTTTACACAGTGTATACGTCTTTTCTTTATAATCTTGGATATACTTTATTCTCCATTGTTTCTAACAATGCCAAAGTTTGCTGAGAAAAATGTATCAGATCATTAACGTATATTCAAGAATGTTTATTCAGTTAAGAGTATTCATTCCTTCTCCCTTGTCATTACATCTCAGGACTTGGCTCACAGTAAATCCTGTAGAGGTGTCAAAAAGACATTCAGGATGTAATACACCTGTATTTCGCATCCTACCCGATGGAAGATGATTTGTTTCTACTATGTGCTGCTGTTGGCATCAAAGCTTCTTTATCCAGGAGGACATTTATTATGTGTTTAGGGAGGTTTTTCTGATAGGCTCCAAAAAATTATATCAAGTATCTAAGTAACCAGTGGTGGTCAATGAATATCCAAAAAATGTAGGAGCTACCATAATGTGATGGATATTTGTGATTTTGTAATATGCATTTTGTTCCTCTTTGGTCAGAACAGAAGGATTTACTTTAATGGCAACATCTGGTTAAATCCTAGTCATCCATCCATCAATGCAAAACTACTTCATGATGTGAATATTGCAGTCACCAAATGCTTGTTTACCCAAGGCTTCATCTTCTGAACAGCATATACAAGGTGTCTCTTAGAAATCATGGATTCAACTCATGTTGGTTCAGAACAAGGCCAGATGCAATACAGTACCCACTTCATCCATTTTTATTTGGTTTTTTTTTTTATTAAAAGCTAGGCCTGAAATCTGTAGGGGCCGATTTCAGGAATTCTTTTTCCTCTACTTAAGTGCTCCATATTAGAGTAGCTGCTCTGCTTGGTCTGGCTAAACCGCAGTTTAATCCATGGCTAATTTTCCACACTTGTTTAGGGAAAAAAAAATACAGGAAAATATACAGAAATAGTGTTTTGATACACAGTCCACCACACAGATGTCAGCTAGCTTTCGTTCTGGCATCTTCAGCTGTCTTTAGTTCTTCAGCTCAAGGCTTGAGGGACTTTTCTTCCATTTCTTTATGAAATCTCTTTTTTTTGCAATCCCTTCTATTTGGCTTCCAGCCCACCCAGTGGCAGTGAGTCCAGAACTTTAATTATGCACTGTGCAAAAAAGTGTGCCTTTGAGCCAACTACTTGATATTTAACCCCTAGGTTTGTAATCTAACAGTAATTGCGGCACTTAAATTCTCCAAGTCATTCTTGGTTTTACAGATCACTGTCATTCTCTCCTATCTCTTTTCCAGCTTGAAGAGTCCTAGTCTATTTAATCTCCCCTCACAGAGAAGCCATTCCATACTTTTTATTATTTCTGTCCCTTCCTCTGTGTTTTCTAGATCTCCTGTGTTCATATGAGGACGCCAGAACTGCAGATATACAGGACACTAAAAACCCTTCTGCCTACATCTGACTGCTTTTTACTTCTGCTTTTCATTACAGTTTGTATTTAACTTTTACTCAGGTACTCACTTGCCAGGTGATTACTTTGTATGATGTTTTAATAAGCCATTGGTAGAACTCAATTATGTTGCCATCTGTCTGTCTGTAGACTGTAATCCTGTCTGATTGGCAGATGATTGGCATTCCTCCAAGGTTTATATCACTGGTTTATATTTAAGAGGACATTTAGAAATCACCTTGAATATGAATATGGCATCCACATTTCATTAGATCCTGGATGGCATTCTGTTCATCTGTGTATCAAAAAGCAATAGCTCCTGTCATTTCATCACTGACATGAAAACGTGTATGTCTCTCCTTACCTCTTTCCAATTTGTTTCACACAGAGTCCTTATGTTCAGTGTTCTGGTCTATAATGGGCCATTTCCAAGGATTCCCATTTTTTCTTTTTCTTGGTACAAATATTCTGTGCATCCTCCTTTCAGGTATTTATAGACATTGATGAGATCCCCCTGAGCCTTCTCTTCCCCAGGCTGAACAGCCACAGTTCTTTCAGCCTTTTCTCATAGGGAAGGTGCTCTAGTCCCTTCATCACCCTTGTGGCTCTTCACTGCACTCTCTCCAGTGTGTCCATGCCTCTTTTGTACTGGGGAGCCTGGAACTTAACACAGTACTCCAGGCACGGCCACAGTAGCGCTGAGCAGAGAAGGACTGATCACCTCCTTTGACGTGGTGCCAATACTTTGCTTAATGCACCCCAGGATGCCATTGGACTTCTTTGTGACAAGAGCCCATTGCTGGCTCGTGTTCTATTTGGTGTCCACCAGGACCCCCAGGTCCCTTTTTGCCAAGCTGCTTTTCAGCATATGCTTGTACCTGGGGGTGTTTATGAGGTGTGTGAAGTTGACAGTCATGTTGTCACTGTCAGCGATTAAGAACACAGATCATAAACCAACCATTGAGTTCAACAGCTGTGCTTCAAACTCCAAAACTGCTGTTCACAACTTTGATTGCCACAGATGTAATGAACCCAAAAATATTAGATGGTCCCCACTAGAATCTGTAAAACACAGCTGTTGAGTAACAAAATGTTTTAAAAGCCTGGTGTGTGTTGACTTTGATGAAGAATAAATATGATTGCAGAAGATGCTGCAGCTGTCAAAAGTGCTGCTGGTGTTTTATACTTCAAATAGAAATATTCAAATATCAGAAAGGTGGAGAAAGCCACCAGGAATTTTCCCAGCATGAATCGTTGTCGTGGCTAAAGTACAATAGTTTTTCTGTCACTTAATGACAATAAAGGATCTACATTTGCATATCGATCCGTATATACTGGGACAAACCAGTCAAGTGTTGCCAATAGCAAGGTTCAGTTTTGTTGTTTAATTTGGTGGGCTGCCAGTGTCGACTTCCTTTCAGTATGGTTCAGAGCTGAAGTACAGCATCAATTCAGTAAATCACTTGGGAATATATCGCAAATGTGCAGATTTGTCAGTTCTTATATCATTTATCTTAAATATTTAAATAGAAACAGATGCAGTGCATGGCAGACTTAAGTTGCACTGAAGATCATTATGATAATTTTGGGCAGTGTTTCAGATTTGCAACACTTTTCCATATAATGCTGATAACTTCACAGTACTACAGTCTGAAAAACAGTGCTGGAATTCTGAGGCTGTCCTAGAAATACAACACTCCGTTTACTCTAAACATCTGCATGGACCTACCTTTATGCTTGTGAAATTAGCTAGATGCCTAAAGGTCTGCATATAACCAGATACACTACAGGTCTTGATAACTGTCTCCGGCTTATGGTCAATTTTGTCTTGTACTAGAGTATTCAGTAAGAGAATCACAGAATGGTTAGGGTTGGAAAGGACCTTAAGATCAGGGAGTTCCTACTTTGTGGCCCTGTTCTAGACCTCTAACTGGCTTTCTCCAGGACTATGTCCTGGCACTGTCAGGGGATGGTCCTCTTCAAGTCAGCTCCTAAAAAGCACTGTGGACAGGAACACACAAACTCTGACTCCGCAGTCCCCCAACACTATTCCAGTGGGCTCTGCACCTTCAAACAGCCTGCGTGTCCTTGTACAATGCTTCCAGGGCATTTCGTATACACACAAAGACTGAAAGCAGGTGACAGAAGAAGAGAAAAGAATTGTCAGGAGTGTAAGAAAAATCTCTCCCGTTTTAAAAGGGAATTCTACCATTCACTGTTTCCACAGCTAAACATAATACATCAGCCCAGGTCTCTTCTGATGCTCATGGCCGTAACATCACAAAAAGACACGGCCACCAGCAGAGCCCTAATGCTGTGAGCCAGCCTCTCACCCCTGTGATTCACGTCAGCTTGGGAACTAGCACAGCCTATGGCACAAAGCATCAGTGCCAGAGTCTGCTCTAATTTGTGGAAAACCTCCAGGGAACTACAGCTCAGAGCAAGTGCAAATCCACATCACAGCATGCACTGCAGGGACTCCTTTCATGCATCCTGGGGGATTCTCCCTCCACCAGCTCCAAGGCTTTCAGAGCCCTGGTATTCCTGTGAAGTAGTGTTCAAAGAGGAGTGCGAAGGGAGGGAGGATTATCTATTGAGCTTCCTGAAGTAAAAGTAGTTGTAGGGCACTGTAAAACCATGGCTAGTTAGGGATTAAAAGATGATATTGAGAATATTTCTTTTTAAGCTGCAGGAAACGTTAACTGTGGGAATTAAGCAATAGTTGCATAGATCATTGGTTCTGAGGAAGAACCAGATCAAAACAAACAACAGAAAAATACCCTTCCTGGAAAGAGCCAGAAAGTACTAGATGTTAGGAAATCTGTGATCATCAGACAGCTGAACGTCGGAGTAAGTACGTCTGTAGGATTTCCCCAGGATCAGTTTATTACTCTGAAATTTGTACATTACAAGTACCTGCATCTCTCCAGTGAACACGGGAACCCAGCGCTTTTTCATCTGCTCTTAGATTTACTTAATGTTCTGTGGAAACTAAGGAGTGTGCCACGTGGCATTTATCTTAGAATCTCTGGTCAGCTGCTGATACTCAGGAAGCATTTAGAAGCTGTGGAAGGGCTCATGAGTGCAGGGAGGTTACTCACCAGTTGCCATCACAGGCACAACAGATTCAGCTTGGGGAAATGAATTTAATTTATTGCCAATTAAACAAAGCAGGATAATGAGAAATAAGAACAAATCTTAAAAGTACCTTCCTCCTGCCCCTCTCTTCTTCCTGGGCTCAACTTCATTCCTGTCTCCTTCTATCTTCTCTATTAAGTGCTCCAGTGTGGGCCCTTCCCGCAGGGTGCAGCCTGCAGGACAGACTGCTCCAGCATGGGTGAGAAAATCAACTCTATCCCAGCCACAACCAGTATGGCATCCCAGGTATGGAAGAAATGGTATCAGAACAGGATGAATGAAACTGGGAGTGTTGGCTTTATATGACAAGTTCTTGGCAGCAGGAGAGGCTGCAGGGGTGGTTTCTATAAGAAGATGCCAGAAGCTTTCCCCATGTAATTTCATAGGCAGCCCATCTGATTTGTGAAATGTCAGTGTCACAAATGAGCAGCTATCATTTCGTTTTCTGTGTAAGAACAATGAAGTGGTGTTTTCCATTCACAAAGTAGTACTGCCGCGCTGTAATTACAAACAAATCATACTATATCCTGGCAGAAAACCCCATTTTTCTCCTTAATGATCTCATTCTTTGTGGACTGCAGTGTTTGCTTTTGAATTGTCAGTTGCATACAACTGTGTATCCCAAACCCTAGAAATAGGGCATTTAGTGAAACAGAAGGATGCACTGATAACTGTTGCCTTGTTCTGGAGTACTTGCCTTGGATCGTATTTATCAGCACAGTGATCACCTCCTTTTCAACGGAGAAGTTCATTCTCTTCTTTACTTCACAAAGGAACTTTCAGAATAATGACTATATCCATCTTTTGCAAGTGCTGTATATTTAGACAGAAGTAAATAATCATTGTGTGCATTTAATGCTGAATATTATACTTTTATCTCTGGACTTCTGACAATAGAATGGAAAGCTGATTGGTGCAGTACTGGTACCCATTTACAGCTACAATGATGTATTTAATATTAAAATAAACTGCACTGTTCTCTTAATCCCTTTTTTATTTTTATTAACCCTTTCCTTATTTCTTCCTCTTACTTTCTCAACTTAGGTTCTGAGGTAAGCTTGATGTCAGCAGCAACAAAGCATAGAACAGTTATGCAAAGGTGACACTACAAAGAGGGACTGAATCAAAAGGTCTGCTTCTTGGTGGAAGCCATTGCTGCTTCCAGTAAGGTCTCTTTGTTGGTTTGCATTAGAGGATTGCATACAATCTAGAAATAAAAAATACGTATTTTTGGAAAACCACGAATTTACATCACCATTTTATGTTCTAAATGGGAATATTTTGGTGGTGACTGCTATTGATTACAAAGTGGCAGTCATGACTTCGTAATTTTAAAGATGATAGCCTGGTGCATGTGTGCCAGTCCTGGTTTGTGGGTGGGCTGCATGCCCCATTTATGGAGCTGTTTGGACTGCCTGTACCAGTAAGCTTACTAGATGGTGGGTACAACCACTGTTCCATTATTATCTATATTAACTTCTAATGAAAGAGCTGGCTTGGCTCTGAGCTGAGCTTGCACTTTCCCAGACACAGCTTGCACACAGATCATTCCCAACAAAGAAACTGGATGTAGCTATCCCATTTTGGAGGGTGATGGACTTTAGCTATATGGGCTGTGTTCTATTAGGTCCATTAGCTTTCCTTACCTCATGCTCAGAAAAGAAGACCCTGCCCTGTTTTGGCTACTCCTCTAGATTTTGTTCACTGTGCATTGAAGACCAGGTCAGTAAGCAGATGGTTCCTGAAGGAGCCAAGAAGTTGCAGTCTCCTCTGTCTATAGCTGGAACAAGAGCAAAGCATGGGCAAGGTGGAGAGAGGAAGAAGGTGCTCATTATGCAAGATGCTTCATTCTGGTAAAGAAATGTTGAGAATCATGCCAGGAGTTACAGATTAACCATCTCTTGTGTAGCCAATGGACACAACGGAGGTCAGAATCTCTAATGTCTTTTTTCAGCCATAGCCTGCTGCACAGTGATAACCACTAGTGAAAACAGGACATAGTTATGTTCACTTTGTCCTGTTCAGACAAACTAAGATGGAATGAAAATAAAAATGTTGGCTGTCAACATGTACCAACTGCTGGTTCTGGTAGCCCATCAGTGGGAGCTTTTACAGGGAGTATGGATGTGATTTCTGCTCAGTTCATCCAATGTGGGTCAGCTGCCCCCATGTACAGTACAGAACTGTAATTAGTAGCAGTTCAACAGCATTTCACAAATGAAAAGTGAGTAAATGTTCCCCTGTTCAGCGCAACACTTTTGTTCTTAAGTGATAATCCAGGCCTGGGAAGCATCCTGAGGATCCATGAAAAAAAGCTATAGTTTCTTGGGGAATGGAGGGGAGAGAAGCAAATGAGCCAGGTCCGTTTATATACTTGTGTTCTAGGTATGCAGTAGTTTGTCATATTTTAGCCAAAAGTAAGGTTGTGCTGATGAAAGGCTATTAATGTAGAAAAGGAGAGGGAGAAGCAGAGGAGGAGACCAAATATTGCAGGGATAAGAAATGATCCTGGCCAGATCCTCTCTTCAGTGTTTAGTAAAGCTGGCTTAGGAACCTAGAGGGAGAGCAGAAAGGCTAGCTTCATGCCTGGACAAAGAGTACATGGGCTTTAAATGCTACTTAGTCCTCCATGATGATTTTAAGACTCTGCTCTGAAGACGCTGAAAGCTTTTCAATGTAGATCAATGCTCCTGTGTTAGCAGCACAGTGCATCATGTACCAACGGTGTCTGCTTCACCCTTCCTAGGTATCACAGGTACTGCAGAGATAGCAGCTTCCTTGGACATCTCTGTGTACCATTAATCAAGTTCTAAACTCTATGGCATTATTAGAGGCTGGAGCTGGAGAGTCAGACCAGACAATTATTCCTTTTGGAAATGCAGATACACCTGTCTGAACTGAGGCAGCAGCAGATAATGAACAGCAATGAGCAGTGGGGTCACAGTGGTTAGACCAGGGATGCTAACCCACCCTTTTTCTTATTTCGCTCATCTGTTACTCTTAATGTCTTACATGACCAGCTTAGTCCACTGGTTACTCAACCCACAGCCCTTCTGGCTGAGATTAATATGTCTTTTTGTTTCACATTATTACATTTCTGCATCTTTTTTTACTTTGGTCAGTTCTTACAAATAGCTTTAGGCAACAGGCTGGACCAGATTTCTCTTATCCTGGTAAAGTTAAATATAAAGAGCCATACAAAACTGTGACAATATTCAGACTTGTCTTCTTAAAAAAAAGAAGTATCCATGAATTGCTCAGAGACATTTCCATATTGTACTGTTCTGATAGCACAGTCTGTAGGATTAATCTCTCCTGGGGAAGAACAGAAGTTCCATTATATGCCACTTAGATAAGAAAAAAGAAGAAAAGGAGAAGACGAGGAAGAACACAGAGGAAAAAAAAGCATCTGGCCTAAAGCTACACAGAAAGTCTGTGACATTGTAAGAATTCCTCCCTCTTAATGCATAGCCAAATACCATTCCTGCCCCATAAAAGCCTTTGGCAGCTGTATTTTTAATAGGCCTCATGTAGATGAGATAATGTAAGATGTTTCTTTCCATCAGCGCTGCAGATGATAGCGGAGATTTTCCTACGGCAAAGCCATTTAGAGGCAGAGAATTAACGGTTATTCTTAAAATATCCCGCTCCCTTAACAATGCAGCAGCACCACAACCAATTCATATGGAAAGTTTCCAGTTCAGTGAATAACCTGCTTGTGTACCCTTATAAAAGTGGTCCCAGATGTACCAGTGTGCAGCTCCAGTGTGACATGTCACAGCTGGCAGCGCCCCTGATGAGAGCTCCTTAAGTGCGCTCCAGCTGATGCTCCCAGTTCCTAACCAGCTGTTGCCTCCCATCTAGTGGCTACCTCCATACACCAAGTATTGTATTCAGGTTTCTTTGAAATGAATGGGCTGAACAAGAACCTTGCCTGTGTTAGAATAATGTAAGTCAATAGCCCACAGCCTCAGAGTTTTCTAAGTAACTTTGCCATGTATCAGTAACTCCAGTCACTCAAATGTTGTTGCTTCCTTCAAAGTCTGTAGAGGAGCTTTAGTGTTAGGAGATTAAAACCGGAAATCTGAATGTGGAGTTCTTCTCTTCCACCTTTTTGAGCCCTGTAAGGAATCCGTGCTCACAAACCTCTCACTGTTAAAACAGAAAGCTTGCTTTTCATCTCAAAGTGAAAGGGTAAAATCTTGTGTGGAAAACTCCCTCCAGAACAGAGGAGAGACTGAAAGAACAACAATAAAATCCCAAAGAAATGCACAGACTCTTGATTTCACATCATGCAACAACCACAGAACCATAGAACTGTCCAGGCTGAAAGAGACAAAAGATCATCAACCTTCAATGGGAAGGGGAGCCTACATGAGATTACCTAGCGCTGTGTCCAGTTGCATCTTGAAAACCCAGTGAACAAGGAATTCCTTCTCTTCAAATACAAGCTGACCTCCCTCTGTTTCGCACAAGTCATCAGGCAGAGTGTAGCTGCAGCATCTGATCCAAGAACCGGACCAGGTGAGGTCAGGCCTGAGTGTGGATCACACTGCCAGAGCTGGGGTAGGGAGGTAGCAGGAAGGATGCCAAACAGCCAACCCCAGCTCCTCACTGCTCCCAAAAGCAACTGCATGTTCACAGGGAGGCCTGCAGCTAGAAACAGCGTCCAGCATTTGGGAGAAAGTGCTGTATGTGGGAAAGGGAGGGCAAAGCAGAGATGCTGTTAGGGAAGAACGGGGTCTGGAGTGGGTCTGGGTAGCTAGGAGTGTTGTTCTGGCTGCTTCTGTTCAGCTAGGTAACTGCCCAATGAATATAACTTTTATTGGATATCTGTAAATATTAATCATTCACCCTGTTGAGGAGTATAGCAAGCAGAATACAAAGCAGGGAGTTATCCCATCTGAGAACATGCTGACATATAGAGCTAAAATTTAAATACAGTTAGTTCTTACATAGGAAATACTTCCTTTGGGGTTTATTCCAATATAGGGCCTATCTATTTCTGAATTATATTCAGCATCTAAGAACGGCTCAGAACTGATAGAATCTGAGATACTTTGTATTACCAGCAGATGCTCCCATTAGCAGTAACAGTAAATTAAACAGCGGCAGAGCACAGTCTTAGACACAAGCAAGTGATTGTTTACACTGCTTAATTGTTAGGATAGAGCCTGGGGCATTTTTGTGTTCAAAGGTTCCTAAACAACTCCCAGGTATAATTTAGGACTTGGCACAGGCCATGCACATGTTAAATGGTTGCTGTATTTTGGAGGGAAAAGAGTTTGAAAGTCAATCCCCATGCCAGAGAAGGCATTTAGCGTGGTATTACAGACATTGCCTTCGGCTACATATTGGCTAGGAAATGTAAGAGGAAGGTAGTTTAAATAAGATCCCCCTACATCCATAAGCTCTGGAGCTTGGTGAGCTTCTGTAAGCAGTTTCTCTTCATCATGGTTTACAGAGATCAGACACAGCAAGGAAATAGTACAATTTAAATGAAGATTTAATTTATTTGTCTTGCTATTCTTTAAATAAAAGATGAGAAATCCCCTGGCAGTGTGTATTCTTCAGTAAGGGATAATATTCTGGTTCTGGATCTTTATGGAATAGTGATATAGAGAAGCATTTCCTTTATGAAGCCAACAGTTTCATTTAGTTCAATTAGTTCCAAAGAGATCTAAGTGACAACTCTGAGAAGGTGTCCATCATTTTTCACCAGTCCTGGTTCAGTTGAATACCTAATAAAGACCATGTATAAAGAAAAGCATGGGTTTTACCTGGAGAATTACAGGAGTGACCAGTATATCATAAGTGTGTAAATAATTAATACCGAATGCTTGTAAGTGAATGCACAGAAAGCTGGAAAACTGTAGAGTCCTCTAGCTGCTTGCCCTTAAATGCACCACGTATCCTGATTTTAAAAGTACTAAGTGAAGTACAATTGGCCTGAAAAGAAATAGAAGTACTGACAAGAAAGCACTGAAATGATAATGCTGAAATGTCTAAAACTCCCGAAGTTACCAAGTTAAATTTTATTCCAAAATCAGCCTTTTTTTTTTTTTCACTTTGCAGGTCTTACTTGATCTGTCTTTGAAAGTTAAAAGGCAGCTTTACAAATGGATAAAACTGAACCTTACTGTCTTTTGCAACCCTACTCCCTTTTACATCTGACATAACCTAAAGGAGCTTCACAATAAGCAGTCTGATCCAAAGTCTGCCAAAGATAATGGGAACTTTCCTACAGCTTCAGTAAGTTTAGCGTCAGGCCTTAGTGACATATGCAAAAGACTAAAGTACTAATATGAATGTATCACTTCATTAATGAAGGATCTTATACTTACTTAACCCCAGCAATTGTTATTAATAGTTCTATGCATACATATATGAAGAACGAATACTTTGAGCCAGTTAATTTAGCAGTAATTTCCTGCTTTGCAACTAATGAGATCCCATTGGAATAATTATCATAGCTGATCCAAGGCAGAAGTACAATTGAGCAAGTTTGGAAAAATAACATGCTATCATAAATGCCAACCAGATTTGTTTAATAAATGATACTTCAGGCGGAGTCCTCAAACAAAACATCCACAGAGCCCAAAGATCCTTGAAACCTGTCATGGGTTCAGCAGCAGCAGTCATTTTTCTCCTCCTTGGTAGCTGGTGCAGCGCTGTGGTTTTGATTTTGGGCCTGGGAACAGCGCTGATAACACCAGTGTTTTCAGTTACTGCTTAGTGATGTTTTGGTCTGGCCAAGGACTTTCTGAGTTTCATGCTCTGCCAGGGAGGAGGGGAGCCGGGAGGAAGCAGAGACAGGACACCTGACCCAAACTGACCAAAGAGGTTATTCCATACCACAGCACGTCATGCCCAGGATGGAAAGCAGAGGGCAGAGACCTGGAAAGGGGGGGGTGGGGGGTGGGGGGGGTGTGCACTGCATGGTCGGGCTTGGTGTTAGGTGGTGAGAATTGTATTCTTTCCTTGTATTTGCCTTGTCGTTATTACTGGTGGTAGCAGCAGTGATTTGTGTTATACTTTAGTTACTAAACTGTTCTTATCTCAACCTGTGGGAGTTGCATTTTTTCAATTCTCCTTCCTATCTCCCCGGGAGCGGGAGGAAGAAAGAGGGGAAAGTGAGTGAGAGAGCGACTGTGTGAGTTATGGAGGCTTAAACCACAACAAAACCAGTTTCTGCTAATGAACGATGTGTGTGCAAACCTCTAACCTCTGCAGTAGTCAAAAGCCAGATCTAGGTTGTTGGGGAAACAAATTCAAAGCATGTTAACGATCACCATGGTACACTTTCCTTTTTCCACTGAAATCCGCTGTTCTACTAGAAACCAGGTTCCTCTAGACACTGTGCTATAGCGGTGGGCATGGTGTGACTGGTGCTGTGATTGAGATAGTTTGAAGCGTTACTGGCAGCGAAGCCCCAGCTGTCTCTGTTTCTGGTAGCAGTTTTATATTGAGATGGATTGGAAAATAAAAAAGGTCCTTTCCTTCCAGGTTTCAGCAAATGAGGGTCTTCAGCGTGATGTCTACACAAACATAGCATACAGCTATCCAGCCGGTCAAGCCCATTGAGTTTATATCCAAACCATACAACTTGTTACATGTTGAACCCCATCTAAACGGTACGTGATTCTCCAGTGATGATAATGGTTTTGTGCTGATGTGAACTGGAGTGTAAATACAGATAAGCAATGCTATTTCCACTGAGAAGGAGGAAATATATCGGTATGTTACACTCTATTAACCTAACTACCTCTAAGCAATTAGCTACAAAGACATTTTAACTCCTTTTATTTCAGTAAAGGTTTTCTGTCCGTTATCTTTGTCTTCGTTGCATATTCAATTAATTCACATTATTACACTCCTGGGAATCACTGATTATTTTGACACAGGAGACTATTTCTCAGGCACGAATAGTGAGATACTTATAGGAACACTGTGGGGAGTTTGGGAAGCAGATACACTTTCAAATTTTTAAGTTCCACTTTGAATAAATACAGGAAAAGAAAAAACCAAGCCCCCATTAGATGTTAAAGCTAGAGATCAGCAGACTGAGAAGAAAGCAGAAATCTTGGAACACTCGAGAAGCTGAGACTTGGTGGCATTTCAAGGGATCCAGAGTTTGGATGATGAAGTGAAATATATTCTTTATAAAAGCATGGTTTCCATAAGTGATATTTATGTGAACTCGGCATCATGAACTGATGTTTCTGTTCAGAAAGGAGCATCAGCTATTTTTCATATTCATGTAGCATTATGCAGGGAATCAGAACAGGGGAGCGGTTTCTGAGTGCTGGCCCAACATCTTCACAGGCTCCAGTCAAGCTCTGGAAAGTAAGTTTCAGTGAACTCAAGATTTCTACATAGACACCAGCTGTGTTAAAGCACAAGCCTGTGTAAGCAAGCCCTTGAGAAGGAAAAGGCATATAACACCATTTGAATTTATGCTGCAGAATCTGCTCTCTGTAGAGCTGAATCAGTTGCCTTTGGTGTATTACAGAGATTCAGACTTTATCCATAAAGGTAGAACTTTGTATCAGAACACAGCTCTCATCTGTGCTCCTTGCAATGATGGTGTGGCAAACATAGAGTTGATATGCAGTGTGTGGAGAGCTATGTGCATGCCCTTCTCAGTGCCTTTCTTCTGCTTTAAAAAGCTGATATCAGATATACACATATTCTGCAAAGAATGCCTGTGTATAGCAACTGTACATCTCTACATCTTGAGCTGCTCCATCTCAAAGTTAGGACAGTCAGAGCAGTAGATATGGGTAGGTAACTAACAGCACTAGTTAGCTGTATCCCCTCTAAGTATTCTCTCCCATCATGCAGAAAGATCCCGGAAAAGATATCCATACATATTCAATCAGGTCATTTTAAGCAATTCAGAAAAAACCCCACAATTTTCTGACCTTCACCAATCTTGGAATTAGTTTCTATTCAACAATGAGATGTCAGTAATAGAGGTAAATATACCAATAGTTATGGCTGTTCTTGGGCATGTGAGACTTGGTTAGTTTACCATTTAACAATCAATAAAAGCGTCTTTACCTCTTCCAGTACATTGCTGGCCACGAATTATGGGGACGTTTCTAAGCAGGTAGATAAAAGCGTAAGTACTCCTAGACATACAGCACATGACTAAATACTGTTTAGATACAGCAGGACAGGATAGTAACATCACGTTTTAGTATAAGCCAATAGTGCTTCTAAAGCATGTGTGTTTGGATACTTTTCTGGAAGAAAATTAGTAGAAGGTTCCGATGGCATTTGCATGAGTGATGTTTGCTTAAATAAGCATGTTTGTGTCTATTTAAAGATAAGGGTTTTCTTTGTGGTTACTAATTGCTTGTATTAATGTTCAGTCATGGCTATGACTGAACAACGATACCCTAATGGGTTTAATCCCTACAGGGTGAAGACATAACCAAACAATAAATAGGACTGTTCGGTCGTAGCTACTGTGGCTGCTTGGTAATGTTCTGCTCCTTGAGGAGTTTGTGGTTAAGGAACACTCCTAATCAAATACTGTAATGGCTACCATTATAGGAATTAAACCATACAAAGTAGAGCAAAATGGGAAATGTCTCATAGAGGAAAACAGCTGCTAACAGGATTGCTCTGTGGTGCTGCTTGGTAACAGCAATGACAGGACTGCCAATGGCTCTATTCTGTCACCAGTCACCACGCTAGCACAGGCGTCAAGAGAAGTTTATCCCAAAGTGCTAATGTGATGCAGGTGGTGAACTCCAGCAAAACCATTCCCAAGTCAATAAAAGATTTTCCTGGTTTCTCCACAATTCTCTTTGTTTGCAGACTAGAGGACAAGGGGACTCAGCGGGACATTTGGGCTGCCTGCAAACATGGGACAGACTGATTTAATGCCATCTGCAAACTCATTGAATTCGGTTGTAAACTGGTAAGATTTCTTCTGCTGATTCCTCCTGGAGCAATGCCCCAGTCTGCTAAGTGGGGAGAGTCAGAGAAATGGAAAATCTACATCTGAGACTGTATTTCTTTGATTAGCATTGTACTGAATGCAGAGTACAGGTAAATCAGAACACCGAGCTCATGGAACAGCAGGTGGGTACGTGACACTCGGCAACAGCCCTATGCATCTCACAGCCACTTGGAAGGCTGAGTCCCACAACACCCTCCAGAAATAGTTTGATATGGGGGGGGGGGGGGTGTTACAGATAAAGGCAGGTCGTGTGGCTTGCTCCAGCTCTAGAGTAGTGTTTCATTAAACTGTTGGGAAAAGAGAAAGAAAAGAAATGAATTGTGACTATCAGACAACACTTTAAAGGGTAATACATTCTTTTCTTACCAAAAAAAAGCTCTAGGAAACTTCAGTTATGAAGAAAATATTCCTCCATATGGGAGGGCAGGGAAGCATTGTACAACAATTTAAGAATCTTCAGCTAAAGGAATCTAAGAGGATCCTGAGCCTTTCTGAGGATCAATCAAATCAAATAAATCAATGAAAGGAACTGATCCCTTTAATCTATGAAATCAACAGAAATAGGTACAACATTATCCGCAGTAATATAACAGCACCTTTTCAATTTCATACTTAAGTGTGCTGAAAAAAATGCCTATTTTTTTCATTAAGGAAAATGGGGGGGAGGTTAAACAACAAAAGAATGTTAAAAGAGTCTAGTTTTAATTCAGAATACTTCTCTGGTGGGTCCATCGCACACTTCCTAGAGATGGAAGAGAAAATGTCCAGTTCTGCTCTCAACAGTGGGGACCATCATTCAAAGTTAAATGAGCCAAATAAATCCTGGGTTTATGACTGATTGTGTTATTTGGTGCTCAGTGAACTGACCTTTACCAACGGAAGGACTGCAGTATATAGGTCTTGATAACCTAGGCTCTCACCTCTGTACTGGGATGTAGCCTGGACTTGAAGGAGGCACAGGGGACAAGTCAGAGAGTACTGATGACAGAGGAGTCAAGCTGTGGTATGCTGTGCTATTCAGCCCTCAGTATCATGTTAGAAAACTCCCTGTAAGTCAGAAATAGTCCAAATGCTCCTTAAAAGTTAGATGAGAAGCTAATTGGACAGAAACGATGTCAAAAATGCAATCTTTCAGATACACATGGAATGAAAAGCAAGTTCTCATACATTGCTTTCGCATTTTAGTTCTGTTTGGTTCTTGCCCTGTTTCTGGATAGCAATGCATTTATAACAACGTAATCTTTTGTCTCTCTATGCCCAGGAAGAATGCAGTTCTTACTGACGATATTTTACTTTCTGTTTATTTGCACAGTTTTCCCTCATGTGATAAGCCATATTATTTTGCTGCACAGGCGTAAACCTGAAAGAATTTCAATGTAGTTCCCCTGGGGATGGAGGAATGGAGCAGTAGGATCATTAATTGTGTTTCTAAATATATCTCAATAGCAGCCTAACAGGCTGTAAAGAATTCCAATATCTATAAGGAAAAACTGGACAAAAATAAAGCCTCATTGACAAAAGCCCACACGTTAATACAGCTGAAGGGTGGAAATCTGCCAACAGTGGCAATGTCATTTTCTTCCCAGCTTTTCTTGGGGACAATGCTCAAATTATTTCTCTAATTGCCCCCTTACAGGAAAAAAAAGAAAAATATTTTCCTGCCCACTATTTATTGACTGTATTTAGAATGGGATATAAAGAAATTATATTGACACAGGTTAGTGTCGTGGTTTAAGCCTCCATAACTCACACAGTCACTCTCTCACTCACTTTCCCCTCTTTCTTCCTCCCGCTCCCGGGGAGATGGGAAGGAGAATTGAAAAAATGCAACTCCCACAGGTTGAGATAAGAACAGTTTAGTAACTAAAGTATAACACAAATCACTGCTGCTACCACCAATAATAATAATGACAAGGCAAATACAAGGAAAGAATACAATCGCTCACCACCTATACCCAGCCTGACTGAGCAGTGCACCCCCCACCCTTCCAGGTCTCTGCTCTCCATTTTACATCCTGGGCATGACGTGCTGTGGTATGGAATACCCCTTTGGTCAGTTTGGGTCAGGTGTCCTGTCTCTGCTTCCTCCCGGATTCCCCTCCTCCCTGGCAGAGCATGAGACTCAGAAAGTCCTTGGTCAGACCAAAACATTACCAAGCAGTAACTGAAAACACTGGTGTTATCTGTGCTGTTCCCAGGCCCAAAATCAAAACAACAGCGCTGCACCAGCTACCAAGAAGGAGAAAAATGACTGCTGCTGCTGAACCCATGACAGTTAGCTGGTAGGGTTTAATTAACACAGCTGAGAAGCTTCGTGCCCAAAAGGCTCAGCTCCTTTCATATGGTGGGCGCTGGTAGAGCCAAGGCCGAGACAAGTGCCCAAGTGCTACTGATGGATTCTACATATGTCAGAGAAGGGCTACTGGAGACCTCCTGGAGTTAATCTGCAGGGTTAGCACATGCTCCATGCCAGAACATACCACATCCAGCAGCCTTGTGGAGTAAAGCATCGTGTTAGGATCAAAGTGAAAAGAACCATGCAGGCAATGTTTGAGAGTCAGTCTTCTGTCCTCGACAGAGAACAAGAGAAAGGCTTCAGCCTGCTTCGTTGTACATCGTACATGCACATGAGAACATCCATCCTCATCCTTCCTACTGCTTTGTTATCCAACCCCTGACTACAGTCTAAATAACCCACCCAAGCCAATGGCTGGCTTGCCAGCCAGGGATGTGTGAACTGATAATCCTTTTCTTGGGGGCAACGTAGACAAGTGTGTGGTAGGTTGTAATGCTCCTTTCTGAGGAAACAAAGAATCCTGGTGGCCAAATCTTCATTTCAGGAGTTTTTCAGACGTTCAGTGAAGGCTGAGAAGTGGTTTCAGGAATTTGCAGTATGAAAGGAAATAGACAAAGTTATATTTCTCTGTGCAAATTCTCCTGGACCAGGCAAAACTTGCTGGACTAATTAGTAGAATATAAACGCAACAAAGATAGCTGCAATATTTCCAGGCGAAAATGTGTTGTCAAGTTAGTTAGTACTAAGAAGAGGAAGACTCGTCTGATACACAGTGACTGTGTCTCTTTAACGCAGTTCTCTTTCCCTCATTTGTTGTCCTGATAAGACTGTTGAAGAAACTCCATTTTAAGGCTGGAACTAATACAATTAGAATTATCAATTTCAATCTCAGCTGAAGTCACCCAATTAATTATCAAAATTAATGGCAGTTTTAAAATCAGTTTCCATTAGAATACGGTGGGACCTGACTCTGACAGGATCAATAGCCATTTCCTAGTTGTCGGTAACCAGTGTCTGGAATAACAAGAAGTAAATTGGTGTTGATGTGATTTGAGGACTGGAAGTTTGGAATTCTCATAAAATATATATTTGGATGTAAGGGTGGGCACACTGGGTACCTCTACCCAATGTGTGTTTTAAAAGCTTTGTACTCGCGTGTCTTCTTGCAGAAGACCAGACTCTCAAGATACCTTCCATGAATACATGGTCAGATATTTTTGGGTGTATTTCAAGTGCTGAGGTGTTTTTTTGGAACCTTATTTTCATTGTTTTCCTGGAGCTTGAAGATTTCAACAGTGTGGTTCCGATTACGGAGCTAATTCCAAATAAACATTTGGAAATATCCCAGCTAGCTCTCTGCAAGGCAATACCCAAGTGGGATCCAGGGTTGAGCTCGCTCCCAGCGCAGCTCCCAAAACACAGTGTGGGTGAGACTACACTTTTTGCCTGGTTCATCCAGAGCTATTGCAGAAAGACCAAACACGCCCCAACTGCCCTTGTGCCATGGGTTAGGCCTGGCAATGTGTACCTGCAGTTTTGTGCTGAGACAGAATCAGCTCTTACAACATTACAGACACCCCAAAATGTGAATATAGAGAAGAGTAACTTCATTGAAGGGCTATAGGGGCAGTAAATGGCATCCAGGGGAGACCAATGCCCAAGTCCAAGGTAGTGTGGATGCAGATGGACAACTTTAGCTTTTGGAATTTGATCTGGGGGTGAAGGATTCCACTCGTTAAATTGTGTAAATGTGACCTCACCAGTCTGGATGGTAATGAGATGTAGGTCTCAGGACTTCAGCCCTCTTCACAGCCTGAGGGCACATTTGAGGTGTAATCTCTAGTTAGTACCGAAACCGAGAGAACACCTGCAGGAGGAAGATCCTCCCGCAAAGCAATAAATAAGTGATAAAACACTGAAGTGTTTGGGTTACTTAGGCTGTTCCTAAAAAGAAAATAAAAGTAATCCTTTCCAAAAAAAAAATAAAAGCCTACAGTAGGAGATTTCCGTGTGTGCATGTGAAGAAGGCTCAGTCTGACAAGAAAATTACATACTTGGCAAGGAAAACTTTAAAATACAGGGCTTGCGTTGCTGGGTGGGCCTGAATGGCTGATTGTCACGTGTAATGTTTTGAAAGGTTTGAAATACGTAATTTCGTAAGAGAGCAGGGCCTGGATCCTGCTCGTCTCTGAGACAAAAAGCCAAACGAAGCGCTGGGATAAGAATTAGCAGTGGCCATGATTCAGAGTAACCCTCAGTTCTATTGCAGCGGTCGCACCCTGGGATCCTAGAGATACAAAGTCTGGATTTTCCTATGCATCAGGCAGTGGTGTTTCTATTGCTGACTTTAGCACCCATTTACAGGTCACACTGAGCAACTGAAGAGGTAGAAAGTCTATTAGCATTGTATCCTAGAGCTGTTCATGCAGCAGGGCCTGCACCTGACTGAGAGTTTAAGATTGCATCTTTTCATACACTATTTAGTTCTTTCAACCCCGCAAGAGCAGTTCCCTAAAACCCTTTCTTACGAAGTCACTAAGCTGTACAAAACACTAGATTAAGAAGTTTTAAGCTATTTTATACAGATGTTAGGTAGTGTGTGGAGCAGTAAGCATCAGGGTGTATCGTGATTTGTGGGAGTGGTTGCAGTGATTGTAAGAGCAGCTCGTCTTACCAACCAATACCTGGAGCATCTTTACTTCTGCATGTGGCACAGAGATGAGAGAAGATGCTGAGCTGTGCAAAGCATCATTCTCCGTTCTCATTAGGCTTTACGCTTCCCTGTGGACAAGGCTGTGTCATTCCCCAAGGAATACCTGGGACACTCCCTGCTAAATCAGAATCAGAGAGAAAGCAAAATGCAAGTGGCCCAGCTCCTACTGCAGGTCTCAAAAGAAGCTGACAATATCTGAAACTCGTTTCCCAGGTAAAATATACCAATATACCAATAATATGCCAAAATATACCAAATATATCAATTGTGGCATTCTGCATTACTTTCTTCAGAAAATAGGGTGGAAAAATCTATCTCCAAAAGATGACTTGTCATTAGAAGGGGTCTCTGTGAGCAGAATTACTCTTCTCTCGATGGAGGAACCCCCATCCATTTCATGTGGATTCATGAAAAAGGTCATGTCGGGATTCCTTGCCTTTGCCTAGTCACAGGCAAACTCCACTTGGCAGGTTTTGCTCTCCCAGTGTCGTCCTGCTTTAGTGTTAGGTGAAACAGGCAGACGGAAAAGAAAGGTGGTAATGACACTGCAGAAACCACAGTGAGCTCTGCTCTGAAACCCTCAGCTCTACATAACCTAGGCCTGGGGTATATGCAGCTCCATATACCTGAGGCCTAGGAGGATAAACTGAGCCGAAACAAGTACTTTGAGGGGTGGTTATTTCAGTCAGAGGAAGAGAAAACCTCTTTTGGGAGAAAAGCTCAGAGCTAGAGCTTAGTCTAGCAAAACAAGAGCTGAGACATAGTTGCTCTAGAAGATAAACAGCAAGGAGAAGAAATATTTAAGGTAAAGAAAGAACATGTAGTTAAAACTGATTATAAATAAGTTTTAGTCTTCAGATTGGAAGAATGTTTTCAACTCTGACTGAGGTTGGGAAAAGCTTCAAGGAGGATTTATAAGGGAAGGAAAAGTAGTTTTAAGTTTTACCAGTAACAAAAAGGATGATGTATGGTGGCTTTCTGTACCACGAGAACCTGGACCCACTGATCCAGAAAATCTTTTCCCAGTTCCCGAGCTTCTTTATTTCCCTGCTGAATTAGAACAAAAAAATAAATCTCCAAATCTCTTTATATATTTTCACCAATGTCAAGCACATAAAGAACCACTGGGGGGGGGGGCGTCAAAAGACCTGAGGATTTAATGTGGGAAAAAAAGCTGTATGGTTGTTTGGGGTTTAATATTAGCTTTCCTTATCAATTAGAAAAGTAGCGTCGATTGCAGATCACTTTCCAGTTCATGCCACAGTTTCAAGCCTTTGTGAGTAAGAGTAATTGAAATCTCTCCATACCACTGGCTGTTACCATATAATTAATATCAAAGATAAAATAGATGCCCAAATGAAGATACGAAAGGGTCTAATTAAATTAAAGATGATAATGTTATATAAGCAGAAATGTGTTTAAAGCAGGCTATATGATGTTACAAAGGGAAGTTTTATTATGTAATTATTTTGACTTGATTACAATCAAATGACACTCAGGAAAACACTAAATGCCTTTATGTGTAATTAAACATACAACAATAGATTGATATTCACTAAGAAGCAATAAATATTTAGGTGAGAGCTACAGTTTACTATTGCCAGCAGCATTAAATTATTTATACATAACAAACTACTCTGGCAATAGAGCAAAGGAAAAAATAATGCTTTTTCCAGTTGTCTCTTTGGAATGTGCCACCAACTTTCCTTTGGATCTGCTCATCTCACTGCAATGGTGTTGTGTGTTTGCTGGGAAACTCAGTTGCTGTACAACCAACAGCAGCTGCCTGATGAACACCCCATTCTGGGATCTGAGCTCACACCAACTGTGTGAACCTCATGAGAAGTTTCACAGAAATCATTACCAAGAAAGTTCAGACTTTAAAAACTAAATCTTAATCAAAGTCACCTGCAAAGGAGGGCTGTAAACGTTACTGCATGTGTAATAAATGTCCCCGTAAATGGTTATTTCAGCCAATATAGATTTCTTTGTGTGACTCCAGTAGGGGAACAGCTTGTCCATGACCACAGGTTATAAACACGTTTGATGTGCCTGTGCTTGATTTACAACTGTAATGGATTTGTCATGATTAATAATGTATTAACCCTTTAATAAACCCTCCATGAGCAGAACCTAAAGACCTAGGCAGGTTTAAAACTTTGACATTCTCGGCTGTGATGGCTGTGACAGCTGTGTCAGGGCCTTGTTACGTATTTCCCACATTGCCCAAAGATGAAAACAAATCGGGGTTCATGGAATTAGGAAATTTTGTCGTGCACTGCAGTCATAGAATCTTTTTAGGCCAAAAACCAGTGTGTGTCAATGTAGGTGATGGATAGATTTTCTCACACAGACACCACTATTCATAACCCTGTCTCGAAGAAGTCAATAAGCAATTCAGGGTTAACGCCGACTGGTGCAAGAGATACTTGTAGAGTGCAGAAGTCACCAAACCACAAATGCTTCAGTAGATTAAAGAAGTAGGAAAACATCATTGGAAGCAGTAACTTTAAAAAGGTTCAATGGAAGAAAGTGAGCATCCTTCTTTGTGCCTCAGACCAGTGCCTCTGGCAGCAACTTTGACTGCTATCCCACCTCGTGTCCCATAAGCTCTCAAAGTCTCCATGGCGTTAGTCCAGTGGAGGGCTTGAAGCAGGAAGAAACCCAAACAAAAGGAAAAGGTGGAGTGAGACGTTCACTTATAGGGTCTTACTTAATTTCCCTGAGCCTTTCTCATGAAGAACAGATGAAGAACCTGAAAAATCAGTAATTCACAGTCTTGAATATCACTGCTATTCCTGCTAACCCCTGTGGCCCCTGCAGTATGCGAAACGCCAGATTTCCTGCAATAAAGAGCTAAGATTAGACAAGTGATTAGATGCCCATCTGTTTACTTCTCCAATTTTTTATCATGGATTTGGTTGTTATGTGCTTTCAAAGGGACACAAGATGGTGGAGTGACATACTGTACCTAACTTCACAAAAAGCAAACTTTGTCAAAAACTGACTTGTCAGGGAAAGTAGTAGATGGGCTTTCTGAGAACTTCTGATTTTCCGCATTACAAGGTTTCTGCGCTGCTTGCCAAGCACCAGGCTGAATATGCCACCTGTGATTCCACCAGAACCCATGAAAGAGATGTCCAATGCAGCTGACATTTTGGCTCTTTCCTTCACTTTACAGAGTACATGACTTTACAATGAGGAATAAGTGAGTCTTTTGAAAACTATTTATCCTGGCAGGAATAATAACAACAGCAATGGCAAAACATTTCTAAGACGATGAGAATGAGTTTAAGTCTCGTTTTTATACTGTTTTCTGATGTGATTTGAAAAATACATGTACTATTTCTGTTAATGTAACCTTTGAACAAAGACAAGAATGAGAAGAGCAGTCTCCATTCCTCACCTTGCAATGTGCCAATATACTTCAACCAACACCAGGGTAAATGAAGCAGCTGCCAGGTGATATGTGAGTCCTGAGCTGGAGATGGAGCTGAGCTAAGCTACAGCACCTCTGCTTCACAGTAAAGAATGCTTTCCCCAAAAGCTGATTAGGCTCTTAGGAAACACCTCATCATCTGCATATTAGGTGTAGATTAGGTGCAGACTAGGTGCAGATCATCTGCACATTAGGTGTAGATTAGGTGCAGATCATCTGCACATTAGGTGTTAGGAAACACCTAAACATCTGCAAATACAGACCTAATTAAAACACTGACTTGCCTGCAGAGCAGCGGGTTGTCTTGCAGAAATGTTCTTTCAATAACAATATGTCCTTTCTGTGCTTCTCTGTTTATTCTCTGAAATTCTTCTAATCTAGTTTCTTCTGCAGACACTTCCCTGAAAACAATTGTACGGTCGATGGCAAAAACTTGCTCAGCCTCGGAACTTCTGGGTTTCTGGCTGCTCCCTATTTGCACAGCACACAGGAATTCCGAACAAACCATTTGTACTGAAAGCAACAAAACAAACCTGAAATCTGAAATATTTTTCCAAGCTACTGAGGATTTTTTTTAATAACAGGGACTTCAGCTGGAGTAAATCTGGTCTCAAACATAGTTTTGGTGGTGGATCTCATCTCCTACGAAAGACAGTGTATTTGTGCCTCTCAGATTGCGAAACAGGCAGGAGGACTCCACCATCATTACTTTCACAATCCAAAGTATACTCAACATTATCCGTAAGAGCCAGCTGTTTGCTGTGAGCGCTCATTGCCTGCCACTGCCCATCAACAATGAACAGAAAACTGCTCGCAGACCTGCCTGCGCCTCGTTGCTGTGGGCTCTGCTGCCATCAAGTGGAAACCAGCACAAACACTAGACCCCGTCTCATCAACCCGGGGATGCTGGTGCCTCAATTATCGCCCGGAGGCCATGGGGATGGACAGCTCACAGCAGGGCATAGCCTGCAGCTGCCCTTAGTCGCTGATGGTAAAGTCAAGCTCCTCCAAAGTGCTGCACTGAGGTCTGTGCCTCAGGGCAAGTAGTGAATAGTCATGCAAGGCCATTCTTTTTCGGAAATGAGCATCCTCATTGCAGTTTTTGAGTCAGCACGGTAATTTCTTTCTTATACATATATCTATCATACATCTATCTATATCTCTTCTAGACTGAGGTGTCCCTCCAGACTGTCAGGCAGTGGTGGGGCAAGAGCAGCAGACGGGAGTCAAGAGTGATGGTGAGGGCAATGCCAGTGCCCTTCCCAACATGGTGATGTCCCACACTGCCCTGCCAGAAGAGCACAGCAGGGAAAGGGACAAGAACTGGGGTCAGCCACAGTGCAGGTATAGCCAGACCAACCCACGGCAATGGGCAGGTCTCAGTCTGGTGGGAACTGAGCTCATATGCCCCACCAACCTGAATAAACAGTAGACATATAGGCTGTTCCAAGTGATGCCTTCCCATCACCGCTGTTGGAGCTGAGCTGCTTTGCAGCAAAGTGTGCATTCAGACTACCAGTGCTCCCCTTCTTCTTCCTCTCCCTCTGGTACCTCACACACATTTCTGGTACACCATCTTTTTGGGGCATAGAGTGACTTCTCTGTTCCATTCACAGTACATAGAAACTTACCTGGCCGACTTCTGTGTGCTACAACATTTAGAGTTAGATTCACCCCACAGATGTAAGAAAATATGCTAAAAAACAAATTAGTATAATAATTTCTGCCTTGTAAACTGTGCTAGCATGTATTGCATGTAGCCACTGCTGAGGATGGGACATGTTTTCAAAGACTGAAAATGGTGTAAAAATCTTTTCCAGGCATCATCTGACGAATGCAAGGAAAGCAGCAAACAACCATTAACTGCTTCTCACACAGGAGCAACCCTGTCTCCCTTTTGACACCAGGCACAAGGGTGGCCAACACTCCAGCACAAATCACATCACCAACAACAGTGACCACCCAAGTGCCCCAAGATGTTAAATCAGTGTTCAGGTATTGTCTTTTACAACAACAGCTCTAGGGAACAGCCTGTCTCTCTGATAGCAAGTTTCTTCTCGGAGGGAAAGGCAGCTTCTAGGGGTTTTTTTTCCTAAACCAACTTAGGAAACCACATCTGCAGACCAAAGTACAATTCCAGAAGTTTAGGATTAATGTTGCCCACTAAGAGGTAGTTTGTTTTCAGCTTAGTGTTGACAATTCATGTTGCAAAGCTCAACATTTTAGGAATGCGACTACAGCTTTACGGTTCATGTTCACCCAGGATTCATCCATCAAGGATTCAGTGCAGCATACAGATACATTTCAGCAAAATACTCATCCATGCTGGTATTGAAATGATGTGTGGCAGTGATCCTTTGCCACATTTAATGTGGATTTGTAGAGAATGAGAGAACTGGACCCTTATACTTCCATAAAGTGTGTATGTAAGGCACAAAACAGCTTTTTGTCTCAGGCTACTATATCATACAAGTCTTTCATAAACAAATCAGGTTCCATCCTAAACATACTCTTTTCTATTCCCTTTAGTCTCTATGAATTTGCTTCTTCGATAGTTAAAAGTTTACTGATTTCATAACAGAATTGTTTCACATGAAGTGGTTTGGGATTTTTTCTCAATTTTGTCTTTCAGTTCAGATCATCTTCACTCAGTTGATATTTTCTCCTTTCTTTGGCATATCTGTCCTGATGTATTTATAGGAAGCACCTATATTTCTTGCTAGCCTTTGGCTTGGAAGGTTAAACAAGCCAAAGTCTTGCCACATCTGTCTGCATTAATAGTATAGAATCAGCCTGTACTTGCCTTCCATTGCACAAATGTGTATGACTAAGTCAAAGAAGGACAATTGAAAATAAAGACCAAAAATATTGGGGAAAAGGAAGCCACTCAGAGCCCTGTAAGTAGGGCTGGGAACATGACAGATGTCTTTGTTCCACAGCCATACTGAAAAATCACAGCAGTAATTTGGTCTGAATCAAAATAGAACAACATTTCTATTCAAATGTTTCTACGAAGTAATCTGGGATGGATAATTTTGGTTTAAGTGGAAATCTTTTACTCAATTTTAAATGAAGTATTTAATTTGGTTGTCTTTTTGAATATTTGGTCTTTTTGTAAGCCTCGCACTCCACTTTCTTGTTTAGGAAAGAGGTCTCGTTTAGATGGCATTTAAGAATTCAGAACTCTGTAGGTTTTAGGTAGATAATGTCAAAACAAACATTTCAGCAATACAGAATACTTCATCCTGAAAACGTCAGAATTAAATGTTTTAACATGTTTACAAGTTATCCTCCTCTTTTGCAGTCTTAACTATTTCTCATATTCAACATGACCTCACAGTTTGCTTAACTGAAGTGCCCAGTTTGGACAAAGTTACTAACCCTTAGAAAACAAAATGCTCCACATCTATCTACTGGATCTGCCTCATCTTATGCTTCATCCTGGGAAAACAGTTGATTGATAGTAGTTACCAGCAAAATGACCAGTAAATGGAGGTGGTGAACAGGACTCAGTTTTTACCTGCTTCTTTCAGTACAAGAGCTAAGAAATATCAAACGTACATGGCAGACAGCAGTTAAAAAAAAGGGAAAAAATTAGTTTAACTGTAGAATTCCTTAGTACAGAATATGATGGAAACTAAAAATTACATGGGCTGGAGGGATAAATTTATGGAAAAGAAATGTTAGAGGATGACTAAAAACACAGACATCATCTCTGGCTCAGAAGTCCCCGAGCTGCACGCTGCGGAAGGTTAGAAGAATATTTTGGCGAACAATTGTTGTCTGCTTTCTCTGCTCCCTGCAGATATACTTCTGGAAGGATACTAAGCGAGTGAGACCCTTGGTCTGACCTATTCGTCTGTTCTGAAGCGCATCAGTGCAAATAACGCAAACAAACTGAATTAATGAGAACCAATCTTGGCCACTCTGCCTGTTGAGTACAGCTGTGTTTCAGTGGTACAAACCCTATTAAAAATGTCATATTTGATGTCTTCAGTGCTCTTCTGAGCTCCTTTTGGAAACTGAGCAGCTGCCCTTCTGAGACGCTTAAACAACATGGACATTATCTGTTTTATTTCCCTATTGGTAAGATGATGATATCTTGTTCTATCAAACTGTTTACTGTGCCATATCAGTCTACTTTATTTCTTCTTGTCTTACACAGGGATTCAGATCTGTTGAAAACAGCAGGGTCAATAAATAAGCAAAAGGCAACCTGCTAAGATCTTAAAGCAAAAGAAAAGAAGTAGAAAGGGGAAAAACCAACATAACTTCATTTAGGTGTTAACTCCATAGCTTCGAGCTCATCAAACAGCAATGCTTTATATTTCCCTTCATTCTGCATAAACATTTAGCACAGCATGGGGGCTGAAGCTATTCCTCAAACCCAGCTCTCCCCTCTCAAGGCTGATTTCATTGCATCCTTTACAGAAAGGGCTGGCAGCATTATTCTGCTTTCTCTTCTAAAATGAGCAGAGAGAAAATTAAACTGATTAAACTTTTTTTGAAGCCTCAGTCTTTTAGTTGGGTTCTTAAGCGTCATGGTAATGTGACAGCTGTTGGTCTCACTTGAATATGTAGCCTTGAAAAACTACTTGAAAATCTGTTCTGTGATACATAAGCGCCATGTGGAACCTGCTGTCAGTGGAGTCGAACAGCCGGAGCATGGAGCACTGCAAGAAGAATCAAGCTAAGGAGAGAAAATGTCTGTTTTTGTAATACATGTAACAGCTTTTTCATTAACTGCTGTCCAAAATAATAATAATTTTTAGAATCATAGAATCACAGAATGATTTGGGTTGAAAAGGACCTTAAGATCACCCAGTTCCAACTCCCCTGCCATTGGCAGGGACACCTCCCACTAAACCATGCCACCCAAGACTCTGTCCAACCTGGCCTTGAACACCGCCAGCAATGGAGCATTCACAGCTTCCCTGGGCAACCCATTCCAGTGCCTCACCACCCTCTCAGTAAAGAACTTCCTCCTTATATCTAATCTAAACCTCCCCTGTTTCAGTTTAAACCCATTCCCCCCTGTTTTGTCACTACAGTCCCTGATGAAGAGTCCCTCCCCAGTATCCCTATAGGCCCCCTTCAGATACTAGAAGGCTGCTATGAGGTCTCCACGCAGCCTTCTCTTCTCCAGGCTGAACAGCCACAACTTTATCAGCCTATCATCATATGGGAGGTGCTCCAGTCCCCTGATCATCCTCGTGGCCCTCCTCTGGACTTATTCCAACAGCTCCATGTCCTTCTTATATTGAGGACACCAGAACTGCACATAGTATTCAAAGTGGGGTCTCACAAAAGCAGAGTAGAGGAGTAGAAATCACCTCCTTTGACCTGCTGGTCACACTTCTTTGATGCAGCCCAGAACACATTTGGTTTTTTGCCACTTTCAGAATCATATTAAGTGTCTTCCCAAATTTAAAGACAATAATGCTGTAATTATAAAATTGAAGGAGGTTTTCAAGTCTTGGTTCACACATTATTTGCTAGAAGTCTGTAGAGGAAACAAAAATACAGTTGGTACCTTCTTCTGATTCCCAGCTGCATTAAAAACTGCAAATGTTCAATATTGTCAAAATACTATTTTCTTTGTCAACAGCTGCTGATTTTGCTACCGAAATGGTGCAGTGCTATAATTGGGAGTTTATTGTTCTTGATGGTAAAGGTGTGACAGAGTTCACAATCGAATATAGGAATCACACCATAAAGTAGGCTGTTTGCAAAAGAGACATTATGTAATGACTCATTGCTTAAGGGCCAGGTTAATTAAATATTAATCAGGGCCTGAAGTGTCATAATGAGAACTACTGAGCTCAGTTAAATTTGTGGCCCTGATTACAGCTACAAAACACTTAGGAATGTGCCCAGTGAGACACAAAGCACACTGGTGAAGTACTCAGGCATAGTTCTTCAACTCAATGCATGATGCTGTATAAAGGGAGGGAAAATAAGGAAGAAAAATCAGGGTGGAGAAAAACAGTGGGGAATGACATGCAGCCATAAACATTTATGCCACAGAAAGACACTATTGTTTTAGAGTCATACAATCATAGAATAGTTTTGGTTGGAAGGGACCTTCAAAGGTCACCTAGTCCAAACCCCCTGTGATAAGCAGGGACACCTTCAACTAGATCAGGTTGCACATAACCACATCCAGCCTCACCTTGAATGTCTCCCAGGATGGTGCAATTATTCCTCCTGTTAGAGGAATAGTAAGAGCAGGTAGGTGTAAAGAAAGAAGAAAGGTGGCCGCTGTTTATAGGGAAGGTGCAAGGGAAGGGGTGTCACAGGTAGAGTGGTGCACTTCCCTCTTAGAGGGAAGTAGCACTATGTTTACTGATGTAAACCAGAGATTTAACAAAGTTTGTCAGTGAATGTGACAGTGATTTAACAAGTTCAATGGAGAGGTGTACCTGAATATTACTGCATAGAGGACAGGGTCAGAGACTGTCAAGGAGTCCCTCCTGTTGAGTCATGAGGTTCAGAAACGGCCCCCTTGCTTTCTGAACTCCTTCTCAGAGAGGAGTCCAGGTGCAGCTGTATCCAGACTTGGTCCCAGACTTAGTCAGTGGTTTATGTCTAAAGGATTATATGTGCACAATCAATCTCTTATATCACTTAGCTAAGATTTCAAAGTTTATCCTGCTATTAATCACTTACTGAGAATCTGCTGTGACAAGAAATCTGTCAGCCTTGAGGAGTAACCTTGAGAGGTGTCCCTACTCAAAGGAAGATCCTGGCATGCAGCCTGCTGCCATGCAGGAGAGCTCAATGGGCCCTGGGCTGTCCAGTATTTATGGAGAGGGGCAGCTGGTGGCCTCAAGGAAGGGTGGCTTCAAGATGAAGGAAGCCCACCACTGCCCTCCCCTGCAGCACCTTGCCTCTACCCTACTGCTCCCATGCAGCGCCAGCCACTTTGACTGGACATGCCCTAGTAAGGCTGGGATTCACTAAAGAAGAAGTCTAAAATAACTCAGGTGGTGGAGCAGCAACTGGGAAGCTGATCCTGATAGTTTGCTCTGAAGTGGAGGGTCGTACTGATGCAGCAGTGCCTTCTAGGTGAGCTTTCATAAAGTCCCACCTAGGTCCCTTGTTTCATCAGATCAAGGTCCCTTGTTTCAGCTTTGTTCCTCAGTTGCCATTCTATAAAATAAGACTAGCTCCTCACTATCCTAAAGGATTTAGTGGCAGTAAATACACATCTGATGTTCTGAAATGACTGGATGAAATGAAGCTGTAAGGAAAGCCACAAAAAAAATCTTAAAAGAAAATTAGCATTTTTTTTCGTTTTCAGAGCAAGTTTTTAAAGTTTTACAGCAATAAGGAATGGGCATCATCCACCCAATGAGGGGAAAGCTGATGATGAAAGAGATCCTGCAGAGAAAGAAAAAGCGTTTGATAATGCGTGTGATAATTAAAAACTGTGTAATAATGCAGCTGGACAAGAAGTCTGACCTGGGATTATGCAGTGTTTCATTTTTTAGTGCTAGTCTTGCAATTTTAATAACATTCATTTACTTCTGACTGGGTACCACACATCAGAGAGTTCTCAAATCACCTAATGATAGAGCATTCACTCCTTAATTGATCTAAATTATGCAGTAGGGCTTTGCATACGGTGAGATCCACCTTTTTGAAAGTATCTTTTTGTTACGCTACTATCAAACGTTTTGGAGATTTGAATAGCGGGAAATATATCAGGCATTGAAATCACTGATGGCTTCATTATAGCTTTGGGCACCAGGTAGCTTGCGAGCACCACAGTAGGGCTGATGAATCCATCTAAGATTTACTCATATGTATATATACATAAACAAACACACACACACACGTGCATGCCCTCTTGCACACACGAACACACCTATCTCATTAAATGTATATCTCCCCTATTATATCTCCCTATCTCTCCTTCTATCTCATCATATATAGGTATATCTCATATATACCTATCTCATTATATCTCACTTGCCTGATTATCTCTCATTGAGCATATTTCAGAGTTTCAAAAGAACCTCAATTATGCTCTCCTGCATTATATTTGTCTTTAAAAATGTTTTCCTTCACCATTTCCCCACAGTTTGGTGGCCTCTGCAGATTTAACAAGAGGGCACTCTGTCGATTCCTCTAGACTGTTGGTAAGGATGCTACACAGGACAGGTCCCAGGACAGACCCATGCAGCATCCCACTTGTTAATGGCCTCCAAGGTAGAGTTCGACTCATTAAAAGTGACCCTTCAAGCCCAGTCATGCAACCAGTTTTACTCATTTAGTTTTACCCCTATGTAGATCATAGTATCCTAACTTGAATCATACCTGTCTTACTCATTTTTCTGTATGAGTCCTCTGTAACTAATATCAAAAGTTTGTGCAACAAAGGTGCATATAGGAATTTGTGTTCTCCTAGGAGACAAAGTAAGCTGAATCCTAAAAAATGTCCTTACCATCAAGTAAGTAGTCATATTAATGCGATGATTGTGAGAACACTGCGAGACAGAAAAAAATCCAGGTTCACAAGGCACAGGAACACAAGAGGACGACAATCATTAGCAGAGATGTTGAAAGGAAAGAAGATGACTTCGAAAAAAGACAGTGAATGCTAATTCTCTGCTGCTCATCATTATTTCAGTGAAACTGGACCCTCTCCAAAGCCAGGCACTTTATGCATTGCTATGCAGCAATGAAAGAGCCATCTGGGGTCAGCAGTAACTGTAAAATAAATGGACAGCAAAGGAGTCCCTCATTACTCAGCTTGACTGGAGACAGAAGAATAGTTGATGATCACTTTTATATTCTGTCCCCTAAGCTGACCACAATTAAGGCAATCCAAAATCATGATGGCTAATGGGATGCCACTGAGATTCAAATGTAGAATCCCATTGCGTGTGAAGTCAAAGCCAGTAACATATTCCTGTGGTTTAATTAAAAACAATAACGGAAATTTAATGAACACTGTGTTAGTGCAATGGGAGAAATCTGTATTAAAGGAATTGTCCTAACAAGAGAAGATAGATCATTTGTGAGAGCCGAAAAAAAGCCCAGCTGGCCAAAGGATCAGAAGGTCAAACATATTTCACTATCGCTTTTAGTTTCCTGTACGAATTATAAACAGAAGGATGTCTGAGAAACTTGGTGCAAGAAAAATAGCTTTAACAGCACCTGAAACTATAGAGGGCAACGGTATTTCAGTGGCATTCATTGTAGCCTGAAAGAAGAAATTGCTCACTTCTCTGGGTGAAACATATTAACCTCCAAAAGGCAGTGAGTCAATAAAAATGATTTAAGACTTCTTTCTGGCCTTAAACTCTGAATCTATGAATACCAGACAACACCTGTGCAAAGCCAACTGCTTGTCATTCATACCATGATCTTCTTTATGTTTTCTGAAGTATTAAAAGGACAATGTTCTTCTTCTCTACCTGACCACTTGTACATCTTAAAAGAGTTTGTAATCATATGCCAGAGACTTTGTGAGTTGTTGCTACCCTCTGGGTGACCTACTTGGAAGCTGTGAACTTGGGATACGTGCACAGAATTACAGCTATGCTGCTATTAGCTCATGATAAAAGGGGGTATACGACTAGGTCATGGTTCTTTTATTTTTACCAAATCCTTCTTTATAAACTATGAATTTCACATAAATCCTGTAGCTCTCACAGCTCTGTCAGGACATAAACAGCAACAGTGACTGCAGAATGTGAGCCCTGGTTTTACTCCCACCACAAGGCACAGAAGGCAAGAGCATCTTCAAATGAAACAATTCCCTAGTCATAAAGCTTTGAGTACATAGTAACATTCAAAGATCTTCCACGAGGTAGGGAGCAAAATATAAGTGCCTGTTAGGGAGGATGTAGGAGAAGGAATGGTTTTCCAAAAGCCAAGGTGGATGGGAATGGTGATAGGAAAAGAGAGGAGAGGTTGTTGGGAAGTCCTCTGTCAAGCATCGGTATTAGGGAAAGCATCTCACATCTCTTCCTGACTGCAGAAATCACTGGAGGGTCAGAGGGGGTTTATTGCCCTGCTGCAGCCCCGACCAGAGGAGTCTGCAATTTGTGCAGTGCCAGGGCTTTCTATTTGCACCTCTGCTGCTTGCAACACTGCAGTCTGACAGTCACTTTCCTGCGCACCTCCATACCCCCAGGGTACCGGGGCAGAGTTTTGTACACCTTTATCCAGAATGCAGTCATCATCCCAGCTTTGTATTCCCTGCTCTGGACCACAGCCATGGCTTTTGCATTGGATTGATCACAAGAAGCACTTGCTACCACTCTGTGAACCACCCTTTTTGTGTTTCCCTCTTCACCCTGCGTTTTGGGGCTTTTAGTGTGCAACATTGTGTTAGGGAGCATGTAGTGCCGGGTAGCTCTGAATAGGAGATAGCAGGGTTTTAGGTGCCCAAGAAGCATTGTCTCAGGAAAAAGCTGAGGGGCCAGTTAGCATGGGCAATGCTTGTGCTCTGAGCAGTATGATTAGCACAATGAGTAAGGGTGACTAATAAAGTGGTGAAGTGCATCAGGGTGATAGCTACTGTAGGAAGAATATCTGGGGGGCATCACTGGCTGCACTGGAGGGGAAGACTGGCAGTGCTCACCACCACCAGCACCACCACTGCTTCACCTCTCAGCTAAGCTGCCGTGAAAGCTTCACTTTTCTCTTTTTCCTTTCTCATATATCTTTTCATCTTCCTTTTTTCCTTTCCCATTTCCTTTTCCCTTTTCTTAAATTTGTAGGTTTTTTAGTCTTTCCTTGAAAATGGCTTTTCCCACCACTGATATCCCCCAGTTCTTCATATCATCAGTCATATCCAGACACACTCTATAAAACATCCATTGTTGGATAAAACATCTGGGTAATCAGTCACTTCAGCGATTTATTGCTGGTGCCTAGGATGCCCAGGGTTTCTACTTTTAGGTTTGTAACAACTTCATCTGAATTTATAACGATTTCATATAAATTAATGTCTAATAAGCCTAAAAAGTCTTGCTTCTTCTTGTCTGTTCTTTATGCATTTAAAAACTCTAATCCACAAAATGCACCAAACATTTCTTCCTTTAAAAAACTGTTCTCTCTTACTTTCGTCTAACAGCCTGGAATACCTACTGGATAGTCACTGCGTCAGGATTACTACTGGCCATCCCTGCAACCTGTTTTATTGCCTGTCTGTGGGAGGCAGCATGCACCAGCAGACAACGAGGTGTACAAAGACTGAAGGCTGCCGGGTCTATCCCTGCCTGTGTCATTCCCTTTTCTGTGGTTTTGGCAAGTTACTACACTCCTGTGTCTTAGTTTCTTTATCTGTAGTAAAGAGAGCATTTATGCCAGGTTCTTATTGTTACCTGCAAAGTACTTTGACTTTAGACATGAGAAGGGAATTTGATAAGTAGGAGCATTTTTTTTAGATCCAGCTTGTTGACAATTAAATCTTTATGAACAAATAGGTCCTAAACTTAGAGGTCAACTTATTTATTTCATGTCACCAAATACAGGAACCTGGTGACAGGAGGGAAGCTGCTCGGAGATGCATAAAAAGGTACCTACCTGGTCAAGTTCTACTGGTGTGGTTTTATACACTCAGTACAAACGAAACCTTCTGGATCCACAGCTAATTATTACAAGTGTGATCTATTTTACCTGTTTTACCCATCTAAAAAGTAGGAGTCTAATTCAGACATCTAATTTCCCGCTACAGTTGAGAGGGAGGGAGATTCCTCAAAGAGCAGTCCATTCAACTGTTAGGATTCTACCCTGCACAATGGCATCTTTAGTTGGTATCTGCTCATCTACTAAAGCATACTATAACTGCAACGTCCTAGCATCACATGTACAGTTTTGTATTTGCATTTCTTTGGTTGCTTACAGTCTTTTTGTGAAAAAGTAGTCTGCTGAAACCCTTCTTCCCAGTTGTTCTCAAGAGATGTCCTCTTGGGTGACTGCAGAAATTCATTCTACTCTTCTTAAATTCATAATTTGACATTTTATGCTGTTGATTTTTTTTCCCATTTCCACTACTTCGAATCTAAAGATCATCTATTTATTTCTTGTGAGATAGCCTGAACCTCTTCTATATTAATCAGTTTCCATAACACAATGCCATAAGCAATTTTTGTCAGCATGTTTTGACATTTAATCCTAAAATAATGTGAAAATATCTAAGAAATCAGTTACCAGGCTAGTCCTCAAGGAACTGCACTCCTGACTTTCCTCCACACAGTACATTCCCCTTCAAAAGCACCCACTGCTGCCTCTCCTCTGACTAATTCCTTATTCACCTGAAATTTCTTCCACTAATTTGCATCTTCTCCAATTTCCCATATGGCATGGTAGTCCAGACAGATAACATCGATGGCATCTCTTTTGTCTAGAAAATGCATTAGCAAAGAAGAATGTCAGGCTATTTAAATGCGCTACACATTCATCAAACCCAAGCTGCAATTTATCTCATTCTTCATTTTTTTTCATTGTCTCTGGTTTCTTTTTCCATCAAAATACATCTGGTCCTGAGGGCACTAATAGGTCTTAACTGGCCTGAGCAGCTCTGCCTGAGGCCTCCAGCCATCTCTTCCAGCTCCTCCAGGAACCACCACCCCTGACTGTACCCTCACAATGTGTTCTTAAACCTCTCATATCTTTGAGATCAGAATAATGGGCCTGTAGTTACATAAATAACACTTTTAACCATGATTTAATAATGCCACTGCATTTTCATGCTTCCCCTGACTTGAGCTCTGTGTTGGAAGTACTGCTATTAGACCAATAGCTCTGTGTATTCTCAGGTCTCTTTACAGATGTCTCTGTAATGGAGATGACAGCCTGTCCCTAACCTGAACTCATCAATCTCTCTGATGTTTTTGTGTGCACCTCTAAGATTTATTTCTGTACTCTTAATCACAGAGCTGTCCTGCCTTTGCCCATATGTTCATCATCGTTGTCTTTGGTAACAACTGAGAAGTACAACAACAATTAATGCTTCATCAGAAAACTTCCTTTTGTAGATCTTTATCCAGCTAGGCTGTTAGGTACGTGCTGATGTAAGCAGCTTCAGAGAGGACGCCTTCAGCACCAGAGCACAGGGAAAACACAGCATCCAGGAGTCTTGATCCTGAACAGCAGGAGCCACCAAGGGAGCCCCAAGTCTTTGCGAGGCCTTGCCCAGGAGAGGGCAGCTCTCTGTGGTCAGGGTGAGTGGAAAGGATCCAGTAGCCTGGTAGGCTTCAGAAGTGAACTGCTGTCGTGGTTTAAGCCCAGCTGTAAATCAGCCACACAGTTCGTTAGCTCCCCCCCTTCCTCCCCCCACTCCCAGATGGATGGGGAGAAGAATCGAAAGAACACAACTCCCATGGATTGAGATAAGAACAGTCCAGAAACTAAGGTATAACACAAAACACTACTGCTACCACCAGTAATAATAATGATAAGAGAAATACAAGGGAAGAGGATACAACCACTCACCACCCACAGACCGATACCCAGCCCGATCGAGCAGTGAACTAACTCTTCTGGGTAACTGCCCCCAGTTTTTACATCCTCAGCATGACGTGCTGTGGTATGGAATACCTCTTCGGTCAGTTTGGGTCAGGTGTCCTGTCTCTGCTTCCTCCCAGCTTCCCCTCCTCCCTGGCAGAGCATGAGACTCAGAAAGTCCTTGGTCAAACTAAACATTTGAGCAGTAACTAAAAACATCGGTGTTATCAGAGCTGTTCCCAGGCTGAAAGTCAAAAACACAGCACTGCACCAGCTACTAAGAAAGAGAAAAAATGATTGCTACTGCTGAACCCAGGACAGCTGCCATTAAAGATAATAAAAAATACTTTTACAAATATATTAGCAATAAAAGGAGGGCAAAGGAGAACCTCCATCCTTTGCAGGACACTAGGGGAAACCTAGTGACTGAGGATGAGGAAAAGGCTGAGGTACTTAATGCTGCCTTTGCCTCAGTCTTTAATAATCACACCAGGGTACTCAGTTCCCTAAGTTGCATTAACAGAGATGGGGAGCTGGTTGAAGTCCTCATAATTCAGGAAGAAATGGTTAGCGAAGTCCTGCTCCACTTAGATGTATACAAGTCTATAGGGACAGATGGGTTACACTGAAGAGAGCTGAATGAGCCGGTAGAGAAGCTTGCTAAGCCACTCTCCATCATCTATCAGCAGTCCCGGTTCAGTGGGCAGGTCCCAGGGGACTGGAGGTTGGACAGTGTGATGCCTCTCTGCAAAAACGGCAGGAAGGAAGACCCCGGAAACTACAGGCCTGTCAGCCTGAGCTCGGTGCCAGAGAATGTCATGAAGCAGATGATCCTAAATGAGATTAAAAAACACATGCAGGAAAACGGAGGGATCAGGCCCAGTTAGCATGGGTTCATGAAGGGCAAATCCTGCTTGACCAACCTGATCTCTGTGATAAGGTGACCTGACTGGTTGATAAGGGAAAGTCTGTGGACATTGTCTATTTGGAGTTAAGTAAAGCATTTGACACTGTCTCCCACAGTGTTCTGGAGAAATTGGCTGCTCATGGTCTGGATAGGTGGATTCTTCACTGGGTTGGAAACTGGCTGTGTTCAAAAGTGTTCAAAACCTGTATAGATGAGGTCTTCAGTGATATGGCTTAATGGTGTCTTCACAGTGCTGGGGTAGTGGTTGGACTTGATGATCTTAAAGGTCTTTTCCAGTCCAGTTGATTCTATGATTCTATGCCTAACTCAGAGGCCAGCAGAAAAAATGTTTAAACACTTCACCCTTTTGGACATTTGCACCCAGCTGCCAAGCTTGCTGTCACAAGATCAGTGACCTTCTGCACTTCAGCTCCCGTAACGTAGTCTTCAGGCATTTCAAGGAGCTGACATAAGTGTCAAGAGACACTTCCCAAGGCTAAATATTGAAGCTTGCATTTTAATACAGTGCATTATTACATGAAAATATTCTCATCTAGCAGCCATGCACCATATGGTTATCTACTTTCAAGCAGATTGCTAACCCCAGACCGCCTTAACGCAAATAAATCATGGCATTCTCTTAATATATTGGAGACTGCATCTGTTATCCTGCACCTGTCACTACCACAGCAACAGAATGATTTATGGTTCTAAACTTTAGCTTATTATGAAATGGCACATGGATAGACCCACATGCCCCCCTCAGTCTGGGGGACAGATGGAAATGTAGCTGTGTCATAAACTTCAGACATTATTTCCTGATAATACCAAAGCACTTTGATGGACAGGTCTTTAGAGAAAGACATCTAGATACTGGTTACTCACCAACATCTACATGTTTCTTTGATAACTGGAGCTATGCTTAACATCTGCCTGTTTAACTTTTATGACATGAGGTTCATTTAAACATTTGTCCACACCGGAGAAATGAAGATCAGTACGTAGCCTTAGAGAAGAGAAACTCCCCAATTACTTGTTGTTTCCAACTCAATTTAAGGTGATTTTAAAGTAATCGATTGTGTGTGGATATATATATACACACACATATAAGTACACGCAACTTAGAGAAAACAGACCTACTACTTGTTCAAGAAACCGTAATGAAATATATTCATAAATTGAAACCAACTACAATCTTGTTTTAAGTTGTTCTTTCTTAAAGATAGAATGAATTTCATGTAATTTTACCAGTCTAATATACATATGTATGTCTCTTGTGGCTCTATGGACAATGAAGGGCAATGCCTCCCATGTTAAAAATACATGTCAATACATAACTATCTCTTAAGTAGGTACAGAAGACTTTTTTTTAGTATGTGCCAAAATTCAATCACATAAAAGAAGATCAACCCCAGAACTTCTAAACATTAAATTAGGAATTAGCATGGCTTGCTCAGTTTAAGTTATTAATTAATCTGTTTCCCTATATTGTTTTGACAAGCTCCTTGCCCTGGCTACCAACTACCACTTGTCTGTAATATCATATATTACCAAGAAACTCTTACTGATGTGTGATCTTTTCAAAGTGCTTAAACATAACTGCAAATAATTTCAATTACACACTGCTTGAACACCATGAAGATAATTCAAGTAGCTTGAAACATTACCAAACACCTTGAAGACATTGACTTGGGAGACTCTTAGGTTTTCCTATTCTCCCATTTCAGCTTTCAGAGTTACCACACTCTATGCTTGGAGAACAGCAGAACATGGTTTTCTTCATTATCACATAATACCTGGGACAGCAAGATGAGATGGACGAGAAATATTATTTCTGTGTAGTCTTTGTTCTCTTTCATGACCAAATTGGAGTAACTAAATTTCTACTGCCTAAGAACTTCGTATATAGATTCATAGAATAGTTAGGGTTCAAAAGGACCTTAAGATCATCTAGTTCCAACCCCCCTGCCATGGGCAGGGACGCCTCACACTAAACCATGTCACATCAGTACAGGCAGATTATTTTTGATTGTGCTTTTCATTCATACCAAGAATCTGTAAATGACACCGCATCTGGTCCAAAATTTTCTGTAATAAATTGTTGCACTGGCATCTTTTATTCACATTACTTTTTTGATGGTTACTTGTCTGGTTTCCTGACAGCTTGCCTGCTTCCTCAGCAACCACCAAGAGACAAAAAAAAGCTTCAGGTTCCTCACCTTTTGAGCTCTGTGAGTGACTACAGAGGATTAAACCTGACAGCTAAATTCACTGTTTCTTCAGAAAATTGCTGTCTGATTAATGAAAGAGAATACACTTGAGTCATTACCTCTACATTCAGGTTCTTAAGCGCTTCATCTTGTCCCAAACAAGAAAGCTTGTTGGACCTCCAACCCCCAAACTATCAGACTCTTGCAGGCCACCAAGCAGCATATTGCAGAACAGGAGCCCTCTAGATCCCTGAAGTGTATCTGCAGCTAAACATTGAGATTTTCAGCCCCATTCAAATGTCTGGGGTATTAACTTCTCGTCCCAGTTCTCAAAACTATTTTCACAGGTGCAAAATTTGCTTTTTCAGCAAGCTGCAAATGAACAGATGTTATTATACATCTCAGTAGACATCTCACAGCTCACTAGAGTTATTATATTTGTTTGATGCCATGCTGCAAGATTTTCAGGGGGTTTAGATATGCAAAATTGCAGCTAGGGTACTTAACAGGATTTTCAAAAAGCCCTATAGACATCTAATTCCACTCATTTCAAATACGCTTTTTAACAGAGAAGTAACATAAAATGTACAGAAGTACATTTGCACAATATACATTGTGCTTCTGTATATTGAAAACAAACATTTGTGAAACTATTATTGCTTCTGTGGCAAATACTCTGCTACAGACGACAACGCTCCCTAGATTAAAGCTGTTTATAGACTCTACATGTTGTGAGAATTATTGATGTTCTAAGGTTGTGCTTTAGAGCCTCAAAGTTATTTACAATGCAAAATTATTGACAAATTGTTAGCAGGTTAGCAGTGGTTATGCAAAAAAAAAAAAAAAAAAGAAGCAGGTGTGGGTTTTCATACCTGAATGGAAACTGGTCTGTGAGGACACACATAAATAAACTTCAGGATATTGGGCCAAATTCTGCCTTCAAATGAGCACAGTAAAATCTTGGTATTTTACTGCAAATTCCTAGGTTGTAAATGAAGAAAGATTTTTGCCAGTGGTGAACAACAGAAACAAACCAGTCTTGGAGGAGCTGTAAGTCCCAAATTTAATTTTTCTGTTAAAATTGAACTGGCTTAGGCAAACTGCAGTTCTCAGTCAACAGCTTCGCCCATATGAGAAACAAAAAACACTATGCCAAACTTCTGCTTTCAAGTGAAAATATATCAGTGTTATTAGCTATTTAAGGCTGGATCCAAAGCCTGCGGAAGTCTGCCACTTATTTTAATAGACTTTGGAACAAATCTTTCTGAATCATAAACAGATTAATAGTAAATAAATAATACTCCAAAAAGTAATCTCAATTCTCCTTCATTGGTTTAGATCCTGTACAGCTGGAAAACTACCCTATGGATGTTATATTTCTGACATGTCAAATTACATATGCAGGGGAATCCGTACAAAGAAATGAACATTCTTCATGTTTCATCTCATTTCCTGCATTTTATATATAGGCTATTTCAACTTCAAACACAGCAGCCTGAAAGCAAGTGGGAAAGTTACAAATTTTGAGTGAAATAAAAAAGACAAAGAAATAATTGCTGTCTTAAACTGTATTGGAGAAAGCTATTTTTAGTTGAGTTCCCGTAGATTACCAGAAATTATATAGAAATATATACAAATAGAATATCAGATTTATATTCTTTAGGAAAATAATGTTATCAGTTTTCTAAATTTAATAATTTTATTACATATTTTTAGTGCTTTTCTTGTAGTTCCAGATTCTTTGGATACAGTAATAATGTAGCAATTCCAGGCTTCATTGGAAGCCAAATTAAGTTTCTAATCCCCACAGCTAAAGAGAAAACAGTGTGCCAAACAGCTAACAAAAACATCAATTAAATCTGTAGGGGTTTTTTACCCAAAATCATACTTACTGGAAATATTAGGTTTTAGCAGCACTGAACTACTATTTAAGGATACAAAAAGGCTATACTTGCATCACTGGGAATCTTTTTATATTCCCATTATATAATTATATGATTATATTCTCATTATATCATTATATGATTATATTCTCATTTATTCTATGTTAATCAGAGTAATTTGGGGGTTGAAAGTAGAATTTGGTTTGTGAGACAATTTTTCTTATGTTGATGGCAGTCCCTTTATCCCCCTCCTGAGATACATACTGTTCTCAGAAAAGACTGGAATCCCAGTCAGTACTCCCAAAGGAGTCAGGTTAGCAGAAACACCCAGAATCAGAGAAATAGCAATGATAAGAGACTCAGAAAATACAGCCTGCCATAAGAAGTTGAAAGAATCAAGACTGTTTAGCCTAAATCAAACAAAAGAGAAAATGTTTGTATTCTGTTATATAAAATATCGCCAGAACCAGGAAAGGACTTACTTGTTCTGCGTAACTGCGATGGACAGGATGAGAAGTCACAGGATTAAGCTGCAGAAAGGATCATTTAGGTTGGATATTAGTAAACGCAAGTTGATATGCTTTTATAACAGCCCTTTGACCTGTCCTTCATGATCCCTACCACAGATTGTGTGTTAAGGGAAAACAGGACTTCTATTGAGGGCTTTTTTAAAATGGTTGGTAACAAAAAATATGGCATTCAACTGTAGATCTGAATAACTACTTAGATTCTTTGATTTGTAGAAAGTGAAAAGACCAAGAAGGCAGAAAAGTAGACATTAGTCGGTGGTTTACAGCTGCTTTTTCCATATCCTTCAAGTGTATATTTCATTATAATGAGTCCAGAATGCAGAATTTCCCACATCCTAGAGGAATTATCCCATTATTCCTATTCAATTAAAAAAAGAAAATTAATCAGTCTCTTTTTGAACAACACTAATCCAATCTCTTTTAAGACATTAAGATCTAATTTATACACTCAGTCAAAAGTTTCACATAACCAGCTGCATTACAAGACTTTGATGTAAAGGGCTCATTATGCCAGCCACTGAAACTCCTGCCACATGCAACTCCTCTTCTCAATCTAACCTAGAAAAAATCATGTAGTTACATTTATTTACTCCTTTTACCTGGAAGTATCGAAGTGCTTGAGAAACTTTAATTATCCACACAACAATCCAACAAGGTAGCAAAGTATTAGTGTAACCTATTTAAAACACAAGAAAATAGAATGACAAGACTAAGTAATTTTCTTGAGATCATGGAGAAAAAAAGGAACTATCATTAAAGCAGATTAAATAATTCTTCATTCTTATTCACAAGATGCACTTCCTCTCTAACCATGATAAAGTCCATCAGGTGTGGCATCTCCACTTCTGTTGTCATTTGCCCTTTGTCTCAATTTTAACATGCAAAATTGGTGTGTCATAATAGCGTCTGATCAGATCAAGCTTCCAGAGAATCCAATTCACTGAAACTCAGAGGCCACTAGGTCAGGCAAGACTTGCCCTTGGTGAAACCATGCTGGCTGTCTCAAATCACCCCCCTGTGCCTTATGTGTCTTGCTGACACTGAACACTTCTGCTTCACCCTACGCATTAAGCCTCTCAGATAACTGCAGATTAGAACAGATCCTGGTTGCCTAAATGAATGCCTTTTGTCCATGTAGCAGAATACATGCAGTAGTATTTTTCCACCTCTGCTTTGCCTCTGCTGACATTAATTAATGTAAGCAGTTGTATAAAATTGTATTATTAGATCAGTGGCTTTCGCTGAGTGCTCACCTGGGCATCTCTGCACTGCTTCTCAGAGGTCCACTTCAGGTACTTAAGCAGATAGATCTCAAATGTCTTAACCTTGCTTAAACGAAAACTCCAGTGTTATTAAATTGGATCCATATATTTCTTTGCAGAAGAAAATGTAACAAATCAAACAAGAGAAGTGAGCTAGCTCGGTGATATTTTTCCAAAAAATTTATATCCTTAAGCACATAATGGCGTTAGCTATTTCATTTCTGAATTCTTCACAACTTCTTTTTGATATCGAGGTGCCCACAACAGTTCATTGTTGTGACAGCCTCTAATACCTAATAGCCATTTAACATCTCTGTGCACTTTGGTCTCCTGTACCTTTTCACAGTAGGAGCTATATATCCTCCCTGCCTCAAGGGCATAGCTAGTCTGTAGTTCTTTTTTATTATTATTATTTTCTTATTTTGCTTACTTTTCTAGGAAGAAAGCATGATTAACATCTCCCTGGAAAATGCCAGGCAGTATTCACTCCTCTCTAGGTCAGCTGTACCAGTTCCCTTTTAAATTTATTGAACAAACCAGTCTTTCTATTATTACCAGCATGATTATAACTCATTAGTTGTACTGCAGAAACACTGCAGCGCTTCATCTTGTTACACAGTCCAGCAACACAAAGCAAATAATTGAACCTGTTCTCAAGACAAAAAAAAAAAAGGGGGGGAAACTGTGGATATGACAACTAAATGTGAACTAATCATAGGAAATATTCTGTGCCAAATTTGTTACAGAGGGAAAACAGGCAATGAATGTCATTCTGGTGACAGGTAGATGAACTGCCCAGTATATGTAATTACAAACAAGATGTTCTCTTCTCCAAAATATGAACAGGCCAGTCTGGAAAAGGCAGTGCATCCTGGAGCAAAGGGAATGTGTGACTCCTCTTTCTCGTCTGCAGGCAGGAGGGCTTACAGCAAAGCAGACACACAGCCTCCAACAAATTTCTAGATCCCTTCTACCTTATATTGTGAATTTAATTACCAGATGCCTATGCACTCCCAGTTCCTTGGTATTTGGATACTGTGATCTCCTTAAGGGCACAAACAGGCCCCGGAATCCCTAAAAGTCCCTGCTGAAATTAAACTTCACTGGCTTTACTTCTCAGGATTTCACATTTCTTTTCATATGCAGTATCACCTGCCTTCTGGTACATTCACAGTTCACCTCCAAATTGTGAGTATGGTCATAATGCTTGAAAGGCAGTAATATTCTGAAAACTAATATTCTGAAAAGAAAACTCAAATGGCACTGTATGGATGCAACCTTTTATTGTCTCCTTGCTGCCTCTAATGCAAGCTGTTTACTTTGGCATATCTGAAAGGCCACACTGCTATTTGTCCTAAAACTTGCTGCAGATTGATTTGATAACCATGCCAAGTTCTTTCTATTGCTGATGTCTTCAGTCCTAATAATTCAACTCATTTATCAGTGCTGGTAACGCAATGGCATGCCTCTTGCTGTGCAGCGCTCATAGAAGTATGAGTGAAAGAGCTTTTATCAATCTTAGGTGTCCAGAAAGTGCTATGAAACACTCAGCATGGTTCCTATATGTTGCACTTCTGAATTCACACAACTGTAACCATTCTATTTTGTCTACTTTTCTGACTTCCAATCCTTGACACAAATGCACTCAGTCTGCTGAGGGCACAATGCTCTAAAGTTGACATTGAAAAGCAGATCACCAGAAACAGAAAGATTCATTTCAACCCTTTGTTAATTATAAACTTGTGTTCTGCCTTTAAGAAATTAAACTTGAGAAAGACTCAAAATTATGTGATCTAGAAATCTACCACACATATTTCCTGCAATATATAAATGATTTTTTAGATGCAATTACCACAAATGTAAATAAAAAGAGTCAGTGTTCCTCTGGAAAACTCGGCTATGTTACCATTTGCATCCACTTTCAAACTTTGCAGCTCCTTGACAAATTACTCTTTATATTGCATTGGACACATTCTGAACCAGTGTGACTCATTTTCCTGTGCTAGAGATCCTGGCATATCACAACACGAGAGCTACTAATCTCAGTGTCAATATGCAGTTAATTTGGAAATGGAAATCAGCTTGCCATACAACAAACTTAGCATGAGGTGTGGACAAAGAGAGCCTGAAAGAACAAATAGAAAAAAGGCACTTGATTGAAGAGTGCAGCTGATCTGCAAGAAGCTGTGCAAAGATGAGCCACTAACACCAGTGTTTAAATTCATGGAATTGGATGTCACAAGGACTTTATTACTTTTTTAGGTTTATCATAATGGAAGATAGTTGATTCAATGCATGACAAAATAATGCAGCTAGCAAGGTAGCAAATACACTTTTGTAATTTGGCTACCTTTATATAGGTACTACAGCTGACATACCTGTGTGGCAGGGCAATTTCTGTCCTGCAAATGCGGTGAAATCTTTGTAGCTTCAACAAAGCTAAAAAAGTGAGAGGAAAAAAAGTAAGTAAACTATGGATGCAAAATTGTCTTTATTTTGTATTCCTTACTTTATCTACTCATCAAGTATGGGTAATGATTTTTTTCTCTGTGCCCTCTAAGCACGTATGTTCATAAACCTGGAAACTGTATCCAAACTTTACAGCACTCCTATTTGTACAGTGATCAGTATGCATTTCATCATGTGCTCAATATGTTCATTTTTTCCTTTCAGTCCTACTTCCGTTTTGAACAGAGATCTGATGTACTGATACACAGTTTGGTCCACTATAAACCACAGTGAATAACGTACTTGGATATTTTGATGCTCTTCGGACTTACTGAAAGGAAAAGGTAAATGCATACTAAGGTTATGGGCTTGAGCTTAGATGTTTCAAAGGAAAGGGGAGAAAAGAGGAGGTATCACAGCTAGCAAAAGACACCTGTCTGTTCAGATACAATGTCCTACAGGATAATGATCCCCACAGCTCCCTGGGCTCCCTTGAGAGAATTCTCTTTCTTTACAAGTTCAGACTGTGACTACTAATGCTACAAACACTCTGGTTCCATCTTTTGTGTGTAGTCTGTTTACACTCTCTCCTACTACAAAAAAAGAATACACTGTAATCCGTTTCTTGAACAGAAGCAAAAGCAAAATATTCAAGGCCTGTGAAATCTTAGCTTCTTTGATCACAGCTGGGTGGCAATATAGACTGGAGAGACTAATGACTTGTAATGAAGGAATATTCCCTGCACAAACACATTTACCTCTCCTTTTTTCCATCTTCCCCAAGTAACATGAAGAAATCCAGACAGCCTTTTTATTAATAAAAAAGTTGATGCAAAATTAGATGAAACAGGAGGTAAAACCAGCAGGCACCAGGTAATCATGATACTAATAAGCTGTAATTTTCTTTCAAGCCTTTATCTAACCCACCTATTCAGACTGCACTGTACCATTAGACTGTCTCTTTTTTCTGTTGGGTATACTTGTATTCCAAGCTCTGTAATTCAATGATAAGAAGGTTTTAGGAAGTCATTTAGTCTTTAAGTCATATAAAATAGATGAAGACAGGCAACAAGGACCAGGATGCAGAACGCCTTTCTTCTCATCAGAGTATGTCCTCTTCTCTCCAGAATACAACTCTCTATTTTCTCCTCTGGTCACATTAATCTTGAACTCTTCTACACGCAGTAGCTTGGCCAAGCTCCAGTAAAAGTGGTAGCAATCACACCCTGCCAGAGACCCTCTGAACTTTGAAAGGGTAAGACCAGGTTTTTGAAATTTGGGATTTATTTACTAAAACTTCCTCACCACAAGGTTGTGTGCAGGAAATATCTCACACCATTACTGCTGAAATCCAACAGTTGGCTCTCTGATTCCTAAAAGATAGGAATCAGACATAAAACAGACACACACTCTGGTAAAGCCAGGTTCCTGCTCAAACACAGCTCTGCATATTGCGTTTCTTATTGCCTTCTCCAGTTGGGCTCTTCAATGTGATACGAAGAGTCAGAAGACTGCCAATGTAACGTAAAGGAGCAGTTTTAGAGAATGTTCGTGTTAATACTTCTGGCAGTGAAGACAGGAGAATAGCAATAGCATTAAATAAACTGTGATGATTTTAAAATACCTCTAAAATCCTCTAATTGTTGTATCAGTCAGTGTTTTTATACATAGAATTCTTCCATCAGAAATAGGAGACAATAAACTATAATCAAAAGCTTCAAAATGTAGTAAAAATGTGGCAGCCATTGAAAACAAAAATGTGACAATGGGCCTCATCCCACGGGGTATGGCCTTGGAGAGAAGAGGGGTCCAGTGAGCTGGTTGATATTCAGGTATCACCATGTCCAAGCTCAAGAAAGATCCATCCCAACGAGCTGGAAATCAAGCAAAGGCGGCAGGAGGCCTGAAGTGGTGCAAAAGGAGCTCGTAACTGAACTTTAGACATAAAAAGAAGTGTACAAGGGGTGGAAGCAGGGTTGAGTTAGGATAACCAAGGCCAGCCTGGAGCTGAATTTGGTGAAGGATGTGAAGGGCAACAAGAAAGGCTCCCGCAAGTATGTTAGCAGCATAATAGGGAAAATACGGGCCCGCCACTGAATGGGGGAGAACTGTTGACAAATGACATAAAGGAGGACGAGGTTCTCAATGCCTACTTTTACCTCAGTCTTTACCATTCAGCCTGGCCTTCAGGAATACCAGACCTCTGAGACCAGAGGGAAAGTCTGAGATGAGACGAAGACATACCTCCAGAGGAGGAGGATCTGGTGAGGCGGCACTTAAAACAAGCTGGACATGCAGAAGTCCACAAGTGCTGAGGGAGCTGGCTGATGTCACTGCAAGCCACTTTTGATTATCTTTGAAAGGTTATGGCAGCTGAGAGAGTTTTCTAAAGACTGTAAGAGAGCAATTGTCACTCTACCTTCACAAATGGCAAGGAGAAAGATCCAGGAAACTATAGGCCAGCCAGGCTCACCTCAGTCCCTGGGAAGGCGATGGAGCAAATAATCTTCTAAAACATTTCCAAATCCATGAAGGACCAGAAATTGACTGGGACTGCAACTGAGAGGAGTGGATGCTGTTTAACTCAATTAAGACTTTTGACACTGATTGTCTCCATGACATCCTCATGGACAAGCTGACACAGTACAAGTTAGGTAACTGGACAGCAAGGTGGACTGCAAACTGGCTGAACAGCCAGGTCCAGAGTGTTGCGATCAGCTGCAAAATGTCCAGTTGGAAGCAAGTCATTAGTGGTGTGCTCCTGGAGTCGATATTCAGGCCTCTTCATTAATGACCTGGATGAGGGGACAGGTTGCACCTTCAACAAGTTCACAAATAACAGAAAACTGGGAGGAGTGGCTAATAGACCAGACTCATGTGCTGTCATTGACATGAACCAGGAGAGGCTGGAGACATCAGATGACAGTAATCTCATGAAGTTCGAAAGAGAGAAATATGAAGTTCTGCCTGTGGGGAGGAATAACTCCAGGCAACAGTCCATGCTGAGGGCTGACTGGCTGAAAAGCAGCTTGGCAGACAAGACCTAGGTGCCCTGGTGGATAACAATGCTGATCATAAGCCAGGAAATGGACTATCATGGCAAAAAAAGGTCAAAAGCTGCAATTAGGAAGAATGCTGCCAGCAGGTTGACTATCTGCTCAAGACTGATGAGACCACATCTGAAGTACTGAGTCCAGTACTCTCCAGTACAAGACAGATATGAACTTACCGGATTCAGTTCAGAGCAGGGCCACAAAGACAGTTAAGGGACTGGAACTTTTTCCATACAAGGAAAGGCTGAGAAAGATGGGACTGTTCAGCTTGTATAAGAGATGGCTCAGGGTGATCTCATCAATGTTTATAAATACATGGTTGGAGGGAATGAAGCCAGACTCCTTAGAGTAGTGCCTTACAGAGGCTGAGAAGAAAAGAGATAATGGGCACAAATTAAAAAATATTAAATTCCATCTGCTCTCACTCACTCTGCTTGAGCAGGAGAATTGGACTTGATGATTTAAAGAGGTCCTTTCTAACCTAAATGATCTGTGATTCTACGACAGAAGAGCAATGAAAAATCAACTAATTTCTCCAAAAGTGACAGCGTTCATGAATTAAGACATAGTAAAACCTGCTGAATGCCTCATTCTCAGGAAATAAAGTAGCAATTTGGTCTTACAGAAAACCTAGTGTCACAAAAGACTGAAATAAAAGCACAATGTTTCTACAGAAACACTCTGTAGCTCTGGAAACCAAAATCCTCTGTAGAATTATGAGTTTCAGTCATCTTGAATCACACTAGAACATATTCTTGCAAGGAAAGATAACAGACTGTTAAATCAAAGGAAATAAAAATTCTGCTTTGTTTTAAAAGCCTGCTTTCTCATTTAAGAAAGCTTTAGGAAACTTCAAAGCTTACAAAAAGTATTACTGAAGTGAAACATATCTAAGAGAACTGTCAAATGAAGGTCAGGTTGAACACTCTGCTGAAGTATACATTTTTAATACAGCATATCTCCTGTGATGTTTACCATAAATAAGCAAAGTAAAAAGAAAACTGAATTTTGAACAAGGAATAAAGCCCATGCCTTCTGATTCTGTTTTTACTGCTTCTTGGTTTAAGTTTTAGAGCAGGGATCTCTGTATAATGTCTATTAATGAGGCTTCAGGTCCTGTGTGTATCCTGTAGGAGCCACTACACTGCAAGTAAGTATAGCATGGAGGGGACAAAGTGAAGAAGAGATAGATAAAAGAAATAGTAAAAATAAAATCAATGTAAGTAAATCACAGACTTTCTGTGTTAAAATAAATTTCAGGGAAAAATATTGAAAAATAACACATATCTAAGACAATAAGAATCATAGAATCACAGAATGGTTTGGGTTGGAAAGGAGCTTAAGATCATCTAGTTCCAAACCCCCATCATGGGCAGGGATTCTTCACACTAGACCATGTCCCACACAAGACCCTGGGCCCACTGTAGGAGAGGATCTGGTTCGAGACCATCTTAGGAACCTGAACGTACACAAGTCCATGGGACCTGATGAAATCCATCCGTGGGTCCTGAAGGAGCAGGCAAATGAAGTTGCTAAGCCACTGTCCATCATACTTGAAAAATCATGGCAGTCAGGTGAAGCTCCCGATGACTGGAAAAAGGGAAATATAACCCCCATTTTCAAGAAGGGGAAAATGGATGAGCCGAGGAACTACAGAGCAGTCAGCCTCACCTCTGTGCCTGGCAAAATCTTGGAGCAGATTCTCCTGGAAGGCATGCTGAGGCACACGAAAAACAACAAGGTGCTTGGTGACAGCCAGCATGGCTTCACTAAGGGGAAATCCTGCCTGACCAATTTGGTGGCCTTCCATGATGGGGCTATGGAACTGATGGACAGGGGTAGAGCAGTTGATGTCATCTACCTGGACTTGTGCAAAGTGTTCGACACTGTCCCACACGACAGGACTGGAGCACCTCCTGTATGAAGACAGGCTGAGAAAGTTGGGGCTGTTCAGCCTGGAGAAGAGAAGGCTGCGTGGAGACCTCATAGCAGCCTTCCAGTATCTGAAGGGGGCCTATAGGGATGCTGGGGAGGAACTCTTCATGAGGGACTGTAGTGATAGGGCAAGGGGTAACGGGTTCAAACTTAAACAGGGGAAGTTTAGATTGGATATAAGGAAGAAGTTCTTTACTATAAGGGTGGTGAGGCACTGGAATGGGTTGCCCAGGGAAGTTGTGAATGCTCCATCGCTGGCGGTGTTCAAGGCCAGGTTGGACATAGCCTTGGGTGGTATGGTTTAGTGGGAAGTGTCCCTGTCCATGGCAGGGAGGTTGGAACTGGATGATCTCAAGGTCCTTTCCAACCTTAACTATTGTATGATTCTATGATTCTATGTCACTCAAGGCTCTGTTCAGCCTGGCCTTGAACACTGCCAGGGATGGAGCATTTACCACTTCTTTGGGCAACCTCTGCCAGTGCCTCACCACCCTCATAGTAAAGAACTTCTTCCTTATAGCTAATCTAAACTTCCCCTCTTTAAACCCATTATCCCTTGTCTTATCACTACAATCCTCTCTGGCACCCATGCAGACCCCTTTCAGATACTGGAAGGCTGCTCTGAGGTCTCCACGTAGCTTCTCTTCTCCAGGCTGAACAGCCCCAATCTTCTCAGCCGGTCTTCACGCAGAGGTGCTTTACCCCCTGTATCATCCTTGTGGCCTCCTCTGGACTTATTCCAGCAGCTCCATGTCCTTCTTATGTTGAGGACACCAGAACTGCACGCAGTGCTTCAAGTGGGATCTCACAAGAGCAGACTAGAGCGGCACAGCTTTCTCTTCTAACACTCTTGCTTCAAGGAAAGGGTGTTGTAAGGCATAGTCTGGATGGAAAACGAAAAGGAAAAAAAGGCTAGTGCATGAGCTTCAAGGGAGCTATGGCATGCTGGAACATCTGGGTAAACCATGATGCTGTAGAGGCCATAATACAGAAGGTCAATTTGAATTTTTTATCCCATTTCCAAAAGAGGGAAAATCAGTTGGTTCTGTCTTTTGAGCACAAGCAGGAAAAAAGAGGTAGGGTTTAGGTGCCTAAACACTGATATATGGTACCATAGACACCATAAGGTAATGGAGATACCTGCTAGTATATATCAAACATTGAGGAAAATAATCAGGGGCAGAGGAACACATCCAGATGTGAAAGAAATTAGTGGTGCATATTATTGCACTATTGGTAGTTACAGAGCTTCAAGAAAAAAATAACACAAAGCTCCTTAGATTTCAGTGAGCAGTGCAGTCACGGAGGAATAAACATCTGAGAAAGCAGCAAGGACTCATATTAATTTTGTGCCAGAAATAAAAGCTAATTCATAATATTGTAGAAGCTAATGATTGTTCGATGTTAGAATAATGCAGTCAATTAAGTTTAGAAAAAGAACGTAAGGGTTTGGACAGAATTTGCTAAACAACTGATTACTGGTATGACTGCAACCTTGGCAAAAGATCTGCCAATAATACAACAGAAAGAGAGTGAGTTAGTGACCCTAGCAGCACAATTGTTATTGAAAATCCACAAGTAAAGACATACAGAGAGCAATGAACTGTAGAACTCCAATAGGTTTGTTTCTATATTTACTTTTATTAGAAATATTCCAAAATTATAAAAATAAGAATAAAACCTTCAGCTTCCAAAGTGAAGTATCATGGACAAAAACCTTAAAGTTATTTTTTACTTAATGAGCAGGCATGCCTCACATTGAACAAAAAACTTCAACAGATAGAGCTCACTTTCCCACTCACAAACCACTAATCTCTGAGGATAAATGGTATTCTGGAAACGCTCATGTCTGAATATGATCTATACTATTCAAAGCAACCAATACCAAGTTTGACAAACACTCCACATCTAACTAGCAATAATTTCCAAAAGTATCAGAAAAGAGTGTGAAAATGACAGAATGTAAAATTACCTGAACAGTCACAAAACCCTAACTGCAGTAGTGTCTTAATCAGAATTAGTTACGTGTAATGCACCTAAAAAAAACCTTAGAAGTGGGGAAACTTCTCCTTGTCTGCTGTGTAGAAATACCCCAATATAAAGTCTTGGATTTCAAAATGAAATATGTAGAAATAAAATTTCAATAATCAACTGGCTTTGGAGTTCCTGTGAGAGGTTACAGTCTGCTACAGTTAAACCAAAAAACCAATACTGGAATAGCTTACCCTTAGAAATGTCACAAGGTCGCTTTTCAAGATGGGATTAAGTACTTATCGCTTCCTGTTCCCCTGCATTCAAAACCATATTCAAAAAGCAGTATTAAAAAAAACCAAACCAGCAAGGAATCAAAATTCTATGAAATCACATTTTTCACTTCCTGAGACATTGTTTTGACAAGCTTCCCTGTATCATTTCATTAGCAGCAGCATTTTTAAAGAAAGGAATGTCACATTAAGTAGTAGGGCTCTATATTCAAACTGCCTGTGCAGTATTTGCTGCTATTCTAATTACTTTAGATGGTGGGAAGTATCACATTGATGCGAAAAGTGTTGTCTGAGTTTAAGATTCAGTTCACTTAGCTTTAGACGTATAATATACAGTTTTCTATGTGAACCAGGCATCCTAACTTCCCTTTATAATTACTGGACAGAAATAGGAACTCTGAAGGCAAGTCTCATCAACCTCATTTTAGATATATACATTAGGAAGACATGAATTGAGCCTAGAAATGATTGTCTCTTCTCATGGACTGTCAAGAGACAAAGTCAGAAATTTCAGCTGTAGACAACTACTACATAGACCTTCATGGTCTTGGGGCTTTGATTAACTTAATTTGAACTAGAATTATAGAAAAGAAGCAGTATTTTTAACCAGGTATTGAGGAATCTGTTGCATGCTTACATGACATCGAGGTATTTATGTTAATAGTAGCCTTACAGACATTAAGAAATCTATTTTTATGAAATACATATATTACAAAATTGATATAATGGAAATGAAAATGTTGTACACAGTTTGTCTGTATTATTCTTTACTTCCTACACATCATTTATCTTGGGTTCAAAAAGCCTGTTGAAAAATCATGGAATATACAGCAAGACTGTTATCTCTGCAATCTCTTTTTTCCCTCCTTTGTCTATTCTTCATCCTCATCTAACTGAGAAAGTCCCTGCTCACTGCATGGGGTGTGTGGATTAGGTAAATTTTAAAGGTCTCTTCCAACACAAACTATTTTATGACTTGTCTCTTAAATCATAAAATTGCTACAGGAGGAATCTCTTACCAGAAGCTTCCTTAATTGAGGGCTAAACCAACTCAAATTTATTCCCATTTGTTGCTTATCAAGACCACAAAAATGCTAAATTACTATGAAGCAGCTGCTAGACAGTAACTTGTGAAAGTGTCTAGAACACCACTTGGCACCCTGAACCTACTGCTATAAGAAATATATTTAATGGAATACGAATAATGCAATTGAACCTGACTTGACTGAAATAAAAAATGGTCACACAGTTGGCTCCAAAGAACTACAGAATAGCTCTTAAATCTATGTTTGGCCTTGTATAAGTTAAACAGCTACAAAATTATTTCATGTATCTCACTAGAAGGGATTATTGAGATACAAAGGGTGATAAGGCCTAGGGTAAAACCTTTAGTAGCAACACGCAATGTCTTTACTGAAGGTAATAGTCTGGGGGTTAATATGTGCAAAATGAAAGATAATAAAAAGGGAGCTGTAACAGGGAACTGCTTAATAAGGAAATAATGTATTAGCATTTGACTAGTGATTCCTTTTTTTCAAATACAGTTGAGTAAAATCCTCATACTGGTTCAAAGATTTCACCTTAGGCTATTTCGCAATGTGTTACACCAACTATGCACACTATAACTTACCAAACTACGCATATACCAAATGTATACCAACAATAAATGGCTTTCCAGGCAGTGAGAAGGATGTGGAATTCTAAGCTTGAGTACACACTAAAAGTGATAGAAGATATCTCCAAGTCCACCATTTGTACAACAACACATGTCAAGTTTTATAACTATTTAAAAATAACCTACTAAAACCTGAAAAGATACAGGAGGCAGGAATAGAAATGTTTGCAGATTTGGCTCCATGTGGCAGTAACAGATGACTAACCATGTGGCATGGGAATCACATTCACTTCCCAAAACTTAAGGAAAGGAGAGCAATGAAGTGAATCCTTTTGGAAAGCACTCTGTAAATTTGCAAATATAGTTATTCTCTATGCACTGATAAAGAATTCAATACCTCAAAAGAAAGCAAGCTTTTTTGCCAAGGTTTGAAAGAATGCAAAGGGAACACAAAGAAGTCTTTATCAGCATGTCAGTTGATGCTTTGATCTGTGGATTTTATCCAGCAGAAAACTCTATGGGAAAAACCCTTTATACCGTATAACAAGAACCATCAAAGCGGCTTAATCTTATATGGTCAAAACTCTCTGCTTTTTAGCACAAAGATGCTAAACTTCAATGAAGACGTTCACAATGTTTCTAAGCAAATAAACTATTATTTAAATAGATAAATTGGAAAGCATATTAAAAACCTAATTTCTAGATCTGGAAATGTTTAAAAGCCATATAAGAAATCCCAGTATCCCACTGATTCTGCTAATCTGAATGCAATCCTTCTGGTTTCAAAACACCTCTACCAGTCATTTTGTAAAATGATCAATGATATGCATTGAACTGCACTGGAAAACAGGATGAGAATGTAGAATGCCTTTTCATTACAGCCTATTAACAGAAATGTTAGTTTGGCTTAGATTTATCTTTCCCTATCATGCAAGATGAAATTTCATTAAAATAATTTTGCTGAAGTGAGTAAGAAGAACAATCTGTGAATGAAGAATGTACATGAATAATTAATGTCATGGCCACTGAGTTACTGAATCCCAGCCAAGAGAATTATTGGATGTAATGGGACCTTGCTAACCAAGCCAAGGCTCTGTTTCCTAAATATTGCATGTGCAATAAATAGGGAATGGTCATTACTGCAACAGCCAAAGATAAAGGATAGCTAGACAAATGAGAATATAATTAATTACATCTACTTTCCGTATCTGGAAATTAATCCAAATGGTTTGCTGAAAAAGATATGAAGTTTATGACAAAGCTCAGAATTCAGACCAGAACTCACGAGTTCACAGAACCACCTTCCTTTTCTATTTGCTAAAGGCCATGACTCTATACATTTGGCCATCATAGTTTCTTTTTCTGCAGTAACCATATGTAAGAAGTCCTAAAATCCAGGCAGACTGACTGCTTTCAAACATCCTGACACTTTGGGTAATCAGTTACCCTACTGAATTAAGTTCCACTGACGTAAGTGCATGGTTTTGGCATGAAGCACAAAATGCTTCAGGAAAATTACAGAAAAATAGGTGTAGCTGATCCCATCTCACTGATCTATACACTGTGTAGCAAAAGGAATTTTTTGGGCAGGAGAAGTGAAACTAAGTAAATCTTGGACAAAGACCCAAAAAATACTTAGCCAGTAAGCTCTATCTGCCTGTCAAAGAAAATCTCCAGAAGGAAGCCACTGTTTCAGTCAATAAAATCTAGCCTACGTATGAATATCATTAGAATTGGCCTTTAAAGATCATTATGGCCTTGAGAGAAGTAATGCAGGATGTTCTTCATAATAATATGAATCGAGGGGAGAAAGCTATTTTTAGTCAGCAATTTTGTATTTGGGTTTTCAATTTAAACTACTGGGAATGTGGAGAGCTGAAAATATTGCTTTAATATCTCCCCAGCTGTGGACTTTTTCTGATAAGATGAAAAATACTAATATCACCTTATATGTATGTAGCTGCCTTTGTCCCAGAGGATCTTCGGGCACCAATCAGCTATTCATAGGGAAAAGTATATTCACTCAATTATAGATTACAGCAATCAGATATTAGTCAGGAATACAGAACTTGTTAGAACAAAAGATTATACAAGGACACTGGTGTCATACGCAACCCCCTGTGTTTACTGTGTGTGTTTAGGCAACCCTGAAAGTCAATAACTTAATTACCCTACAGTCGGATTTGAAAAGTAAGTGACACCAGAAAGGGAACAAATGTGGAGCCTTTCCTGAGATGGCAGAAGATGGTAGAGGAATACAGCATTTCTAGTCAAGTCAATTTTTTATCTGAATGTTCTGAAAGAAGAACATGTGAAATTGTTGTGAAGTATTGATATGGTATATTAATATAGAACTAAATTGTTTTAGGGCAGAGAAAGAATATTCAAGACTGTGAAAGGATCCCCATAAAACAATTCCATGGTAGCTTGCATGTTACTAAATAACAACGTTATTTAGTTATTTAGGAACCAATTAAGTTCTTACTGAACTAAGATCTTCTCTGAAGACCTATGTCCACCATGCATCTGGTTTTAATGGAAGGAATGTTACAAGAGTAGCTAATGAAGTTCTGGAAATAAAGCTATATTCACCATTCATACTTTCTCCTTCACACCTGCTGCAAAAGTTTGAAAGGAGGATTGATTCTCCATTTGATATCTGTTCAGTCCTGTTTCATCTGACCTGTACTCCTTTGCTGCTCCAGCAGCAATGGAGCCGTGAAAGGCAGTGTGCTTGTACGCATGATGGACTTGACAATTACACAACACAGGTACATCATGAAGCTGGACCAAATGCCATAAATGTTGTATTATGGATGCAATTTGTCCTTTGAATGCTCCTTTGCCAAGCACCAACGCATGTATAGCTAGCAACTAGCATCCCAAACAGCCCCAAATAGACAAAGGTGATTTTGGTCTGTACAGGCAGAATCTCCTTCCTCTTACTTGACAGCAAACTACAGTTCTCCCAACTCCTTTCACATGTGTGCTCTGTATCCGTCCTGTCTGCTCCCATTCCCCTTATTCTTTCATCTACCTAGTCCTTCCTGGTGTTTTTGACACACCATGCTGATGCCTGCGAGGGCTGCTACAGGACCATCTTTTTTCTCAAGCCTTGTGTTTCAGATATAAAGAAGGAAGCAGAAAATAAATCCCTCTGCTCAAAGGCCAGAGATACGAATAAAACCAGGGCTGATTTCTTTCCTGCTTTCTTGTCACCACTTTACAGTAATTGTATCAGTTTCTATAGTAGGCACACGAAAGAAAAACAGATCTAATTGCTGTTTCATCAGAAGGGCAATGAAAAAGGTGACTAATTAGAGGTTGGAGTTCTTGAAATTCAACAGTGATGCTCCTTCTCAAACTACCAAAAAACTGGCTCGAACCATGGACAGTTATTCACAACAAAAACATAAAATTTGACAACATCCAGGTAAAATCAGCCTTTGCTATCAGTAGCATCAGAAAACCATTCTCTTGATATACACTGTCTTTTCTGTCAGTATCTTCATTGCTTTGCCTTGAGACCTGGTCAAGGTCAGGCTGGAACCAGCAAGTAGCAGAAAGCAGCAGGCTCGAATGTACTAGTGAGAAAAAACACAGCCCCCAAACCAAGACGGCTCAGCCACATTCAGGCAGGGAGGTCAGCCAGAGCAGCTGCTTTGAGGAGAACTCTGCCCAATGCCCCAGAAACATCCAGCAGCAACTTGACCAAGCAACCCCAAAGCTATGAAAAAGCAGAGGTCATAGTCAGCTGTAGTACTTTTCTTGCCACACCAACTGAGCTGGAGATCAGGTGTTTCAAGAGCCATACCTCTCCAAGAATCTTTTTTCCTGGCCAGTCAATCACCCAGAACAAGTGTAACATTCAGAGTGCACATTTGTGTTTGTGTATGTTTGCATACATGTGTGCGTCTGCATGTTTCCCCATGGGTCCTAGACATTTTCCCCTCTGATTTGACCAGCTACTCTCAATAAAAGCTAACTTGACTGTGGCTTGTATCTGACCAGTTAGTCTTTTGTGTAACAGCATAATGCTCACAATGTAATTAGTGATGCCTTCAATAAAGCTGTAACGTGGTCTTATGAGGTGGTGTTGTCCAGGTTGGGAAGGAACGTCAACAACTGAGGATCTTCTAGAAAGAAACTTAACTCTATCCCAGCCAAAATGAGAACAGGCTCTTGGTTCCTCTGCTGAAGAGTGGGAGAGCACTCCAACCTTCATTTCCAGCTTTTAGAAAATGTACAGTATTCCTGTTATCTCAGATTTTATAGGAAAGCCTTGCTTGCTGTTTTTTCAGTAAGTTGAAGCAAAGTTTTCATTGCTGCTGTTGCTGTTCTATATCTGAAGTACTCATACTAGCCAAAGTTTCATCACTGTGTATTAACAATTGTTACGCAAACTTCAGGTTCAAGTAGGTGCAGTATTTGCTCAGCCCAAACTCAGCCTTGAGCACGTAAATAATGAAGAGCCTGCAGAGGGCAAAGAAAGTAAGCAAATCTTGTGTTACTGTTATTTGCACTCTAAATAGAATGAGGACTCTTGAGGTCAGAAGGTTGAGTTTAGATGTCAGATTGTTCAAAAGCAGTTTTCTGTTTCTAGAGAAAAGCAAGAAAGTGGCATAGCCACTATCCAATCTGCCTGTCTCTGAGTCCCTAATCCGACTGACCAAATACCCTCCTACAGTCAAGTCAAATGGGAGCTTCCCTTTGCCAGATAAGTCAAATAGCTCAGGCCTCTAAATGAACTTTGGTAGAAGGCACGGTAGCAATACATTTTAATTGTTCTACCACTGTACCCCAATTCTAAAAATAACAATATTCAGATCATTAGAAAACTAAATGATGACCCGAAGATAAAATAAATAAAATTAATTATGGCAGAGTACATGATCATCAAAGTGTAACCTGAAAATACCATCTAAATATAACCAATACAGTGTTGCATTCTATATGAATACATTCTTATACAAGCGAGTAATGTGAACTCCCACGTCATCCCCCCAAGTGCTAACTCTGAAACCCTGAACGACAACTTAAATGTCAGCACTGTTAATTATTTCTCTACAAGTTATTTCAACAGAATATTCACTTAATGTGCTTGAGTCAAAAAAGTAAATCATGAATCTATGCAAGATCACAACAGTTCCAATTATCCACCTTTCAGCTGTCAAACTCAAATGTGGCCAAAAGCGGCTTCTACAATCCTTGTCACATTTGAAATACCATTGAAAACTAAAATGATATATATACTAATTAAAATTTAACATGAAACAAAATGCACAGTTTGTTTCCTGTCACCCCTTCAGACAGTACAAACTCAACAATATGCTTTAGAAAGCTTATATTCTTCTCAATCTTGACTATTTTTAACTAGAATGCTTTTTAATAAATCCTTACGTCAGTGTGGCACAATACAGCAAGCGAAGCAACTTGTGGCACGATATACAGCAACAGATGAAATGCACAATATGAAGTTTTTTCTCTTTTTTAATTGCAGACAAGATCACAGAAAAGCAGCTACTTCATTTTATAAGTAAAAACTAGATAACCAAGAAATACTGTCAAACACTAGAAACCAACCCCACACTGCTAAGCCATAAAGCAGAATTTTTATGCTGCAGTAGCAATAACTACAAAGGAAAGACTATGCCATTCTAAAAGATGTTTTGTAATGCTAAACATTATTATGAGTTTCCAGAAAATGTCAGCAGAAAGCTTTAAAAAAGACATTTTTCCTTTGTGCCTATATTACCTAGCATTAGATACATGAGATTGAACAAGACTCAGTGCTGGGTCCTGCACCTGGGTCACAACAACCCCATGCAATGCTGCAGGCTTCGAGAAGAGTTGTCTGGAAAGCTGCTCAGTGGAAAAGGACCTGGGTGTGCTGATTGACAGAGCGGAACATGAGCAGCTTGTGCCCAGGCAGCCAAGAAGGCCAATGGCATCCTGGTTTGTATCGCCACTAGTGTGGCCAGCAGGACCAGGGCAGTGATTGTCCCCTTGTACTGGGCACTGCTGAGGCTGCACCTCAAATCCTGTGTTCAGTTCTGGGCCCCTCACTACAAGAGAGACATGGAGGTGCTGGAACGGGTCCAGAGAAGGGCAATGGAGCTGGTGAAGGGCCTGGAGCACAAGTGTGATGAGGAGCAGGTGAGGGAACTGAGGGTGCTTAGTCTGGAAAACAGAAGGCCCAGGGGGGACCTTATCACTCTCTACAGCTACCTGACACAAGGCTGTAGTGAGGTGGGTGCTGGTCTCTTCTCCCAGGTAACAAGTGACAGGATGAGAGGAAATGGCCTCAAGTTGTGCCAGGGGAGTTTTATGTTGGGCACTAGGAAAAACATCTTCACCATTATGGTTGTCAAGCATTGGAACACGCTGCCCAGGGACATGAGTCACCATCCCTGTAGGTATTTAAAAGACACATAGATGTGGCACTTACGGATGTGGTTTAGTGGTGGACTTGGCAGCATTAGCTGGACTCAATGATCTTATAAGTCTTTTCCAACCTAAATGATCCTATGATTCTATGATTAATTTTTGGCATCATTAAAGACTGACACAGAAAGATTAACTTGTAATTGTCATAGAAACAGACCTAATTGCACCTTTATCCTCTTTCTGCATTCTTTCAGAGCAATACCCCTAATTTTCATGTTTCCTATCACAGGATAAATTCTTACAATTCTCCATTTCTAGGCAAGGTCCCAGCCTACACTATGATTTATCAATCAGTTTATCTGGCAAATCCAATTAAATCCAAGCTCTTTCTTTTCTTCTCTTCAGTGATCTCATAAGCTGCTTATAAAAAGAGTAGTTTTCAGTTTAAACTAGAAACAAAACATTTAGAAACATCTCTCTGCCTCTATGTCTGTATTATATCAGGATTTATCACCTCCTGCCAGTAAATTAGTTAGGCACCTTCAGAATCCTCAGGCAGATTTTATGCATGCCTAATTTTCAGAAACAGAAATCCCTCTTGCAAAGGTTCTTTTTGAAATGTCATTCTTCTCTTATTGCTTACTTCTCAGGGATTTTTTGTAGGCTTTATTGTCTCTCAGTGACTTCTGCATATTTGTTGATGGATGGTTTATGCTGAGCTATTCCCTTTCCTTTCTGCCTGTCACTTCCAACAGAGCTTCTGTAAATTAAGTTGGTATGTTCATAAACATCCAAACTAACATACAGAATGTAATTATTAAACTAACGTAGAGCTTCTACTAATCCATCACATAAATACCACTAAACACGTGTGATTTCTATGCTGTAGGAATGATTGCATTTCTTATGAGAGCTACACTGAGCCTACTTTAACAAAATATTCAATCAAATCAGTCATCTGGGATTGCAAGGTAAGGTATGAACATATCCTCTAAATAAAAACTGTACTTAAATACACAAATGCACTTAACTTTTACCTACCATTACATTTCACACTACAAAAATAACACATCTGGAAGACTTCAGATAATCACCTCTTTTGGCTGGCTGGCTATGCTGTATTTGATGCACCCCAGGATGCATTTTGCCCTCTTGGTTGCCAGAGCACATTGCTGACTAGCACTGAACCTGCTGTCAATCAGCACCCCCAGATCCCTTTCTGCAGGGCTGCTCTCCAGCCACTCCTCCCCCAGTTTATACTCCTGCTCACTGTTACTCCATCCTAGATGCAGAATCTAGCATTTCAACTTCTTAAATTTCATCCCATTCATACAGCCCAATGCTTCAATCTATCTAGATCCCTCTGCAAGGGCATCTTCCTAATTCATGTTGCACCTTGTCTCATTTGACATTTTGTCATACTCTGTTGTGTCCCCACCCTCATCTACCTTCTTTTTTTGCAGAAATGTGTTTATAGCTTTCCATTAATTTTGATCTATAAGCTGATTTTACAGTGTTTTCCTGGGATTTTGCTGGCTATCATAATTTGTAAAGCATGTTCTTTAAGGCCAACAAATAAAGGTTTTGCATCTCATAAGATGAGCTCCAGTCAAGAGATGATGTGGATGAGCAAAGGTAAACAGAAAATGTCAACATTTTGATACAGGATTTTTTTTTAATAGAGTGAATGAGGTGTTTAAAGACACATCAGGGCATTATAAGCACACCTCTGGCTAATGGCAGTGGATATGTCCTTCTAAAAAGCTCCGGAAATGTTGATATGCAATTTTTTCTGTATTTTTTTTTAAGTTGCCCACCTCCCCCATTTCTCTTTGGGCCTGACAGATGGAAGTTAAATTTCTGAATAACTGATTACCACTGAGAGACGATGAGACAGGGAAGAAATTAAAATATATGCACTGGGAATATGGCTGAAAAGTTCACCTCAGTTGCCGCAGTTGAGCAAATGGAAATCTGCTGGCAGTTACATTAAAAATTATCTCTAGTGCATAATACTTTAAATCAACATAAATTTAAGCATTTAAGATAATACAACCTAAATTTCCTTTTTTTAATATCTTAAAACAGTAGAGTAGAAGAAATTAGACTTGGAACATTTCAGGTTATCAAAAATCAAATATTTCAGTGAGATTTCTTTACATTATTTCTATTATAGTAAGTAAATAATGAAGAAAAGTGTAATTAAAGAAATGTAATGCAGAAAATGCGTTCAGGGCTCTGAGTGCAGCAAACAGGTCCCGCAAGTTCCTTCTCTCTTCTCTAGGAGCCTCAAGATCAGCTCTGACATGGTGTAGCCATAGCCTGGGGTCAATCCTTCTACAAGAAAGAGCAGCAAGATGCTGTGCATAAGATGCCCTCAGGTCAGGAGCAGCATTTCAGCTCGGGGCCATTCCCCTGGGTCCCATCTGAGCAATGCTGTAGCTGTGCCTGTGTTCAGCACTGTACCTCACTCTCTATTTTTGCTGGCTTGCCTTCTAGAGTCACCTCAGACCTCCCCATCACCAAGGGCTGTGGTGGACACTGGTCACCATCCCTGTCTCCAGCTGGGTGCTGTGGGACTGCGCTGTGCTGGAGAGAGCACTGTCCTACACCTCACCATTACCATCAGCTCAGGGCCCACCTGCCTTCATTCTGCAGCTGCTCCTGACAAGAAAAGATCTGAAGTGTCCCTGGGATATTCCTGAAATGAAATAAAGCCATAAAATAAAGTGTAAAGCAAAAATAAAACCAATTTTAGTGATCTTTAAGAAAACAACAAGGGAGAATTGTCAATTACTTTCTAGAGTAAGCAAACTTTACCAGGAGCTTTCCTGAACTCTGCATGTAATTTTACTTTACTCTTTCATTTTAAAAAAATTATATTTTTTTCATCATTCACAGCTTGAAACAGGATTTCTGCTGACACGAAAACCACCTGCCTCAGCACAGCAGGTAGGAACCAAATGAAATAGATTATGCCTTAGAACTGGTATTAAAAATGCAGTTCACTTGGCTCATCCAAGTAAACAGTCCAAGCAAAACAAACCAAAAGCACAAAGTTTAGTGTGCATAGACTAGCAGCTCCCAAAAATGTCACACGCAATATCAGGACAATAAATACAAAGTGAATTGCACTGTCCTGGCAGAAAAATGCCCTGGAGTTTGAAGACACCCATAAACATTAAGTTTGGAAGCACAAATTATTACTGCATAAAAGTTGAAATAGCTGTGATTCTTAAAAGTGTTCTGTTGTTGAGTACGACAGACTGAAGCCAACAAAAGTGTAAAGACAAGTGTCATCCAAACCTAGGTAGTTTGCACAATAATCTGGAAAATATCTGAAGCCATTTTACAGCAGTATAGCAAGTCATGTAGGAAGAAAAGGTCGTGTTGAGCCCTTTCTAGTAATAATAGCATTTTAAAAGAAAAAAAAAACCAAAGAAATAGGAAAAATTCTACAACCCAACAAAAAACCCAACTAAAACACCCTGCCTACTGAGTTCTTGAATGACATTATAGAATCATATAATGGTTTGGCTTGGAAAGGAGCTTAAGATCATCTAGTTCCAAACCCCACCATGGGGAGGGATACATCGCACCAGACCATGTCACCCAAGGCTCTGGCCAGCCTGGCCTAGAACACCGCCAGGGATGGAGCATTCACAACTTCCCTGGGCAACACATTCCAGTGCCTCACCACCCTTACAGTAAAGAACTTCTTCCTCATATCCAATCTAAACCTCCCCTGTTTAAGTTTGAACCCGTTACCCCTTGTCCTATCACCACAGTCCTCAAGGAAGAGTCCCTCCCCAGCATCCCTATAGGCCCCCTTCAGATACTGGAAGGCTGTTATGAGGTCTCCACGCAGCCTTCTCTTCTCCAGGCTGAGCAGCCCCAACTTTCTCAGCCTGTCTTTACACACAAAGTGCTCCAGCCCCCTGATCATCCTCGTGGCCTCCTCTGGATTTGCTTAATGTTAAAGCAAAACCACATGTTCTTTACCCTGGGTGCTATTTCCTGAGGTGAAATTCTCCAGCTTCCTTCAAATCCATGGGCGGCTGTGTACTGCATGGATGCAGGGCCCTGCAGAGGACACGAGTGACACCGGGGTGCCTGAGGCAGCTCCCCGCGGCCCCGCAGGGTCCTCTCGCACCCTCCTTCCCTCCGCAGCAAGCAGCTACCGCCTTGTGCCCCCCGAGCCAGCCGGGCCCTGCCTCAGTCCCGCCGCCTCCACCTCAGCCCCCCGGCAGCCCTCGCCGCCGCCCCAGCACCCATCCGCTGCCGCGGACCGCCTGCCTTTCGCCGTGGCCGTCCCGTCCCGCCCCAGCTGCCCGCCCGCCTTCCCGCCTCGCCCTGCCGCCCTTCGCGTTACCGCGGCGACGGGAGAAGCCGCCCGGCACCGTCCACAACGGCCGCTGGGAGCTGCGGGCAGGGGCGGCCATGGGCGGGAGCCGGGGCGGGATGGGGCAGCGGGCAGACGGGGCTGCGGAGCCCATCCCGGGGCCGTAGAGACATCGAGGGCAAAAGAGCGACGGGGGGAGAGCGGCAGGTAACGGGAGGGGAGGGGCAACCGCGGGGTCCGGGACGTACCGTGAGTTCCCTGATCTCCTCGGGTGCCCGGCGCAGCCAGGGCTGCTCCGGTTCCTGTGCTCTGTGCAGCCGAGGGTGGTGGTTCCTGTTAGAGCCACAGCTGCCCTGTGGCAGTGTCACCTCAGGTGCTGGGTGCCCTGTTAGAGTCACGACTGCCCTGTGGCAGTGTCACCTCAGGTGCTGGGTGCCCTGTTAGAGTCACGACTGCCCCTGTGGCAGTGTCACCTCAGGTGCTTGTTTCTGTTAGAGTCACGACTGCCCTGTGGCAGTGTCACCTCAGGTGCTGGGTGCCCTGTTAGAGTCACGACTGCCCTGTGGCAGTGTCACCTCAGGTGCTGGGTGCCCTGTTAGAGCCATGACTGCCCTGTGGCAGTGTCACCTCAGGTGCTGGGTGCCCTGTTAGAGCCACAGCTGCCCTGTGGCAGTGTCACCTCAGGTGCTGGGTGCCCTGTTAGAGTCACGACTGCCCTGTGGCAGTGTCACCTCAGGTGCTGGGTGCCCTGTTAGAGCCACGACTGCCCTGTGGCAGTGCCACCTCAGGTGCTGGGTGCCCTGTTAGAGTCATGACTGCCCTGTGGCAGTGTCACCTCAGGTGCTTGTTTCTGTTAGAGCCACAACTGCCCTGTGGCAGTGTCACCTCAGGTGCTGGGTGCCCTGTTAGAGCCACAACTGCCCTGTGGCAGTGTCACCTCAGGTGCTGGGTGCCCTGTTAGAGCCACAACTGCCCTGTGGCAGTGTCACCTCAGGTGCTTGTTCCTGTTAGAGCCACGACTGCCCTGTGGCAGTGCCATCTCAGGTGCTGGGTGCCCTGTTAGAGCCACAACTGCCCTGTGGCAGTGTCACCTCAGGTGCTTGTTCCTGTTAGAGCCACAACTGCCCTGTGGCAGTGTCACCTCAGGTGCTTGTTCCTGTTAGAGCCACGACTGCCCTGTGGCAGTGTCACCTCAGGTGCTTGTTCCTGTTAGAGCCACGACTGCCCTGTGGCAGTGCCACCTCAGGTGCTGGGTGCCCTGTTAGAGTCATGACTGCCCTGTGGCAGTGTCACCTCAGGTGCTGGGTGCCCTGTTAGAGCCACAACTGCCCTGTGGCAGTGTCACCTCAGGTGCTGGGTGCCCTGTTAGAGCCACAACTGCCCTGTGGCAGTGTCACCTCAGGTGTTGGGTGCCCTGTTAGAGCCACAGCCGCCCTGTGGCAGTGTCACCTCAGGTGCTGGGTGCCCTGTTAGAGCCACAACTGCCCCTGTGGCAGTGTCACCTCCAGTGCTGGTCCCTGTGGAGCTAAGGCTGCAGTGCCATGTGGCAGTGTCCACACTACCATGTGTACTGGTATCCATGCCTTTGAGAGCCCCTCTGCTAACTACCACGAGGAATTAGGGCTATAATGTCTCTGGTTCCTGTTCTTGCATGCCAAGCTTGCCCCACATCCTTGTGTACAGCTGGACCCACAGAACTGGGCTGGCCCCAGCAACAGCCTTGTTCTGATCTTCCTGCCAAGGTACTTATGTATCTCAGTGTTGCTTCTGCTGAGCAAGGGAGTGAATTATCAATAGGAGTCAAAATTACGTTGGAGAGCAACTATAGCCTGGGTATAGGTTAATTGGCGTATGTTGATGAATGCATCCCTAGATCTATGACATATTTACGTTTATGTGTTGCGAAGTGTCTTGGCAAATCACTGCCATCACACAACAGAGAATGACCCAAAGCAAACTTCCCTGGTGTCCTGGGTTCAGCAGCAGCAGTCATTTTTCTCCTTCATAGTAGCTGGTGCAGTGCTGTGTTTTCGACTTTCAGCCTGGGAACAGTGCTGATAACACCAATGTTTATAGTTACGGCTTAGAATGTTTTGGTCTCACCAAGGACTTTCTGAGTCTCATGCTCTGCCAGGGAGGAGGGGAAGCCGGGAGGAAGCAGAGACAGGACACCTGACCCAGACTGACCAAAGAGGTATTCCATACCACAGCATGTCATGCCCAGGATGTAAAACCTGAGGGCAGGGACCTGGAAGAGTTTAGTTCACAGTTCGGTTGTCGGGTGGTGAGCAGTTGTATCAGCTTCCCTTGTATTTCCCTTATCATTATTAGTGTTGGTGGTAGCAGCAGTGGTTTGTGTTATACCTTAGTTACTGGACTGTTCTTATCTCAACCCATGGGAGTTACATTCTTTCGATTCTTCTCCCCATTTCCCCTCCCCCCCCCCCCCCCCGGAGTGGGGGGGAAGAAAGGGGGGGGAGTGAGTGAGCGGGCTGCGTGATTTACAGCTTAAACCACAACACCTGGATGGAAATTCAGGGTTATCCTCAAGCTAGCACCATCTCTAGTATCTCGGTGCTGCACTGAGTGCAAGAGCTGCTGACACTGAGCTGAGCTAATTCATCTTGCGCATTCCAGCCTGTAATTAGAGCTACATTCCCCTGTTGATTGCAGTGGAAGAATCACAGAAACTGAAAGGAAAGCGTAGAACTACCCAGTAGGCTCTGCTTAGCCGTGTAAATGCATGCATTTAAGAATCTGAATTAAGTAAGTTTTGTTATTTCAACAGGTTAAAACAACAAAGAATAACATGGAGCAGGACTTAGAAGCCTTTCAGGAGCAAGCTGTCACTAAGTAAGTAATGACTTAGTGTCTGGGAGCTGAATATACAATGAGGTTGAGTTATGAGGGTTTATTAAAAAATGTGAAACATAAAATGTTACTGATTTAAGAAGCAAACATGATTATTTTTCAATTTCTTCTGCTGCTTTCTATGCAAACTAGAGAGATTAGTGATAATTAAGGCAGCAAACCTTATTGCTTTAGGCAATAATCTACCGACTGTTATTTACTTACTTTTTTAAAATATTCATACCTGAACAAGAGGGGAAAAATTAAAGTTATGTGGGGTTTTATTAAGATGTTAAGAAATGTCATTTGAAACTGGTTTAAAAAATAGTTGAAGTTTCTGGGCTACAGCAGCACAAACTTCCAGATCACAGCTCTTAAAACATTCAAAAATCTTAAAAACAAGGCTATTGATTGCTAAAACCCTAGTCTTATTTTGCAAGGGTAAGAACCACAAAAGTTCTTCCCAATTATTAAGTTCATTTTTCATCACACGATGATCATCGCTTTTGACATAATCCAAGTTTACTTATTTTAGTGTAAAAAAAGTAAAAAAAATTAGTACAGCATGAGGTCTTTCTAAAGAAGTGTAAAAATGGGTGAGATTTGATATAGGACCTCATCCCATTCAGACTGATCAAGGAACACAACAATATAAAAAGTACTTCCCCATACAAATAAAATATTTGCCTATTATAATTTATAAATAAACTTATTACCCATTTTTCATATAAAATAGTTTAATCTCTCATTATTGCCAAGAAGCAGTCCAAGGTAATACGACAATATGACATATGTTAAGTGTAAAGTATTTCATAAAATAGCAGAAATACATGTTCTATCACATCTTATTCTGGACCAAGAGAGTTTTAACAGGATTTGAAAGTGTGCTCTGTTGTATTGAAGAACAATGTCTGCACTTCTTATGATAGGAAAAAATTGCTGCAGCAAAATATTATATTCCGAGCAATGTGTCACTTTTTATGGCTTAAAGGGGCATTCTTTTTGTTAGTGATATAATTGGTAAATACAGTCATATGAAAACTTGAATTTTAAAAAAAATCAAAATATCACTATTCTTTGGGTACTATTTTAACACGTCAGAAGCCAATTTCAGGAGTTCACATTCTGCCTTACCTTTGTTGTAACTGACACATGGGAAATTTCAGATCATGGCAGATGAATCTAGAAAGTGATGTGTCCCATCATAAACTGGGTATTCTCAGTAGCTATTTATTTCCATAAACTGTAAAATGAACCTGGAAGGGTAGTTTGAAATAGACATCTAATGGCAGGAGATACTCATTTCAGCCTATGCTGAGAGTATTTCAGAGATAATGCTAAGTCTAAGCTTTACAATTTGTGAAGATGGTTGGATAATATTGGTGGAAATCATGACAATTACATCCCAGCTGCAAGAACTCATAAGTCACAAATTATCCATCCACAGCTGTGTGTGATTCTGTATGGCTGAAAATTGTTAAATAGATTTCGTTTAATTCATGTAATGGAATTTTGGGATAGAAGATTCTAAAGGACTATTGTAGCACAAGAGATTTATATATTTCCTATTTTTAAAGCAAGTTTAAAGAACATAAAATGAATCAATATTGGTCTAGAAGCTGGGTGAAGGATCAAAAGCAAGTGAATGAATTATGTAAGATGGAAATCTTTGTTAACATTGTTCTGCATAAGTTTTGCTTGTTTAGCCTAAATATGGCCATACATATTTTCCTATTTGTCAGCAAACCCAAGTAATAAGGGAGGAAGGCATGAAACAAAGACTGAAAGCACGAACCAGACATTTCTTCAAATGTCAGTTTCTAAATTACAACTTTATTCTAAAGCATATGGACAATAATAATCCTTCTATGTCTATTAAGAAACAATCAGAAAAATACAGATCTGTGCAGAACTCCAAAGAAAAGGACAGATAAGTAGAGCTACAAAGGCCTAACTAGTGCAAAATTGTTTATGATAAAGGCTCAGAGATGGCAAAATTTATTATCTGGATTTTGGGTTGTCTAGATTTGGAAGCATTTAGATTTTACATTAAGGTAAACAGTCATTAATGCCAGCAGAATATGAATGATTTTTATTTTCACCAATATGGAGAGAGAATAAAACAAGTCTAAGAGCTTTCCTATGTCACTTTAAAATGGAGATATCTTTAAGTGTTTTGAGCTGTTTCAAAGTAAGTGCAGTTAAGCAAAAAAGAGCTGCCATTTGCTTAAGTACAAGTCATTACTTCCGTATATGAAGAATCCATTTGATGTATGCCTTCAGCGAAGTGTGAATGCTGAATGCATATGAGTAAAAGACCATAAGCATACTTCTTCACTTTATGGGAATACTTGTTCCTTTGTGTGTTTGTTTACCTGATGACATATTAAACAAAATATATCAGTTTTCCATGTTTTCCACATTCCACATCCAGTGATCATAGAATCATAGAATGGTTTGTGCTGGAAGTGACCTTAAAATCGTCTAGTTCCAACCCCCCTGCCTGTAATTAATAATAATTATAGCAGCTAGTAGTATCTCTATGCTAGTAGGTGGGGATAACTAGCAAAGACATCCTTATGCAGATCTGTTTGTAATACCACAATCACAGTACAGAGAAGTTCTGGTAGTAGAACAGCAGCAGTAATCTACAGCTTCAGGTACAGCTTTCCTTTTTCATCTGCAGCTGTACCTACAGGATCTAAGTAAGGAATTAGAGAGAGGTGAAGATAGGCTGAGAAGCTATTTCTTCAATGCTCCCTTTTGTATATTTGTGGTTCTATGTTTAAGAAGCATGCAAGAGCTGTTGAGAGAAAATTTTCTAGCCGCAGCTGCAGGACTTGCTTTCTTCGGGATGATCTGAAGGAGACAGGTGAAACTGAAGAGGGAAAGATGTCAGCCATGGTGGATCTGAAAGGGTAACCCGATGATCCACGCTAGAAGTTGCATTTGCACTTGCGTAACAATCTTTAGATGATCCATGTGACATGTAATGAGGTGCCTGTTTCTGAAAGCTAAAATCAGATATCTGAGTCATTGCTAGTGCTTCACCAAAGTGTTGCCACCTGACATTACATGAGGCTGGAAGGGCACATCCTTAGGGCAGTATCAAAGAAAAGAAGGTAGTCTTGATGCATTGTCACCTCATCTGCTGTTTTTAAAATCCCATTTTATATTCTACCCAGAGGGAATCAAAGCTTACTGCATCATTAATGCTATTTTGAGATAAGTTTCAGGCCCTCAAAGGGGGGCATTTTTGTTTTGTGATCCGTACATCACAGTGTAATACTTGCTTGCACTTTGGTTATTATCATTCTGTGACTCATATTAAATTTTTAAGATGGCATTGCTAACAGTTTTAATATTAAATAGAGATGAAGATTTATATTTGCATTTAAAAAGCCTTTCCAAGCTTAGCGTAATGGTGAAGTTTTAAGGCTTTGTTGATAAAAAAGTTTTAAAGAATTTTACGATAGAAAATCATGTTGAGTTTTAATTTTAACATTGTAAATCTAAACAAATTTGCTCCATTTTCCTGTAGCATTTATCAAAACAAGGGATAGGCATCATTTAAGAACAAAAAATATATATTCAATAAACACCTATCCATGTCAAGGAACTCTTTTTAGTGTAGTGCAGTCAGAAGCTGAGCATGCAGGGTATGAAATGCAGGGTGTGTGGGACCAGTGCTTGACCCAGAGCACAACCTACAGACAGGGGATTTCAACATGGGCACAGGAAGGGCAGGCATTTGGAGAGCTGGCTTCACAGCTGCAGTGTGAAACATTACCAGAAAAGAAAGGAAGCATTTTCATGCTAGCATTCACGCAAGATGGTGGTATCAACTACCAGAAGTAAAAGTATCTGCTTACATGAAGTCTTGGTTTGCACAGTCACTTACAGTGAGAAGCACATTAGCTGGCTTACATGTTCTTCAGCCCTGTGCTGGCAGCCCGCTCAGCAGTTGAAGGCACACTGGCAAGAGAGATATTGCCTCTGAGCACATGGCTCTGTGTTTGGCTAAGTGCAGTTCTGCTAAAGTAGAGCTCCTAATTGCTTGGCATATTCTCTTTTGTCCCCCAAAAACATATGTGAGATTGCAATGTTCGTGACACAAAATGACACTCTGTGCTAATTTTGGGTACTGAAAGCCTCTCCAACACTTCCTAGGATGGAGCAGATACAGGCACACTGCTGTGCTTTTTATCATTAACCCTTTCCTAGGTTCCTGCTTTGTTATTCACATGCTGCATGGTCTTTTGTCTCTTTGTTACTGTCTCTATGGCAATTATTTCATAAAATAATAGCTATGCTCATTTTAAGGAAATAGCTATGCTCATTTTAATGAACCATTGTGCCATAGAGATATTAGAATGGCTGCAAACTGATTAGCGATCAGAAAGGCACTTTATGTGCACACAGAGGTGTGTACCATCAGCAGTCAAGAGAATACACAGCATTTAAGTTTTTATAAATGAAAGAACCAATTCAATTATAACCAGTGGCCATCACTCTTACCTTGGGGGAAAATGCCAGTGAGATAAGTAATATTATTAAAAGGAAAATGGAGCATGTCGTAACTCAAAATGATGTCACAGCAGCCTGAGACTATTTTAAGTGAAGAAATTCATTTTACAGAAGGCTAAATTTATTATCATGAAAAGTAATAGATTACAATACATTTTTTTTGCATCAGTTTAGCTATCAGGAGGGATAGTTAATACATTTATGAAAGAATACAATTGTTGGTTTTATGAACAGGGAATTCAATACAGGCTTCTAATCAAAACCAAAAAAAAAAGTAAGAAGAGACTTGAAAATTATGCAACAGTATCAGAAAATAGAAATGTAGATTAAACTTCAGTTGTACAATGAATGCTGTGTAACCTGCTCTAGGGGCCCTGCCTTGGCAGGGGGGGTGGACTGGATACCAAATATCCCTTTCAACCCTAATGATGCTGTGATTCTGTGAATACACTATGACAAATGCAAAAAGTGAAGGTAATGCAGATGTACCACTGACTGTTTACTAACAGTGTAACTGGTTCAGATAAGGGTGAGAGGGTTGACAGTGGGGAAACGATTATATTTGTACCTTCATTTAGATACGGCAGTAATTGGATACACTAGCTTCTAAATAGCTGCAAAGGGAAATATACAGAAATTTGCACAGAGATCATACCATTGATAAGAATAATTTTACGATCTTAAATGGGAATATTCTTTTTCATGGCCAAGATGTGGTTGCAATGACTAAAGAATATGTGATAAAGATAAGATAAAAGTGTGTCTTAATAAAGCTGTATATTAAGGTAACATAAATAGAATCCCTTATTTAGAAAAAAAAGGTAAAGCAATTAAAACTAGAACAGGTAAGGACAAAGGTATTAGAAAAGTTCTAAAAAAGAAATGAGAAAAGCTGAAAAGTTTATCAACAGTTAACTCGTGAGAACAGGGTGTGCAGGTAAGAGACTGTAGAACAATTGTGTGGGAACTAAATGTTTACAGAAAGTGAAATGAAAGATGTGCTACCCCTCAGAAGTTTAAACTCAACACATTAATCCACTGGTTAAAAACAGTCAGGGAAAGGTTTTCTTTCGCTCCATTGAGATACATGCCCCTTATACTTAGTATAAAATTATCTACAGCCAATGTTCTGTGTATGAATTTTCCAAAACCAGATGAAGTTGACAAATGACACAAAGCAAGTGATACAGTAGTAAGTCTGCTAAAGGCTTTTATCAGAAACATTGTCTGAACTAATTCTGATCTAGAATTAGTATCTCAATTTAAGTAAACTGAGATTAAATTAAAGTCTTCAGTGATTGAGAAATAACAGATTGGGTTTGGTGGTGTGTAATTAATCACAGCGATACACAATCAACTTGATTTTTTTTTCCAAATGACTAGATGGAAATTAAGTTCTACAGAAAATTTATGGGTTCCTATACATAGTTAAGCAATTTGTTCAATAGCTAACCCTTCTTTGCAGCAGTCCAAAAGTACCTCTGAATGTTAATGGAATAAAATTCCTCTTCGTTATTTTATGGGGAGGAATTAGGCAGGAGTGTACATTGTCTCATTTATCATTTTTCCCAAACTCTAGAATTCCAGGTTAAGTCAATAAGAAGCAGTAAATTAGGAAAATAAAATGTCCAGGAACATTTCAGTAAACATTTTTAATTATGACATAAAAATAAAAAAAATCAAGCTGGAATTTTTCCCTGGAAGATGAAAGGATCCATCAGTTCTAGAAAGAGTCTGAATTTTAAATAAATAATTGCTAATGTAAAACGCCAGCTGTGAATGTACAGGTTGAGAGAAGCTACCAGCTCATAAACAATTGAGCTTAACTGGGCGATAGACTCCAGTAAAGAAATGTCATATACCCCAAAAGACTGTATCATTTTGATGTGAAATTGTCATTTTCTACAAATAAAATGTTCTAGAGAGTAGAAAGAATTATGCAATCACTTGCATAAAAAAGCATCCAGAACCAAGTTTTCTATAATCTGTATCTTATTTCAATTTTTTTATTTCTATTCATCATCAAATGCAAAGTTGGAATGCAATGGATTTAGAATAAAGAAATCTCCAAACTATAGTTCAGATACTTTGTATATATGTGCTAAATAGTATACATCAGCTGATTTAAGCATTGCTTCACACTGTCCAGACAAAGGCAGTTTCTAATATAGCATAAATTCACCATATATCATTATACAGTTACTTAGGACACATCATATTCCAAAAGCAACAGAGTAAGACATTATTGATAATGAAGTTGTAATGCAGCGGATGTATTCCAAATTTAGCCTCAGAACTTTGAAAAAAAATAAAATGTATATGTTGCAGATATACAAATCTCCATGAAATCCACCACGCAGTCCCCGAAAGAGAAGTTCTTTTTCAGAATGCACTTCTGTGCTTTGTAGTAGAATAAAACCTTGCTATTATTATACAAGTCACCTTGTTAAGTAAGTCCATTTTCCACACACAAAATGGGAAAACAGCGTAAAGTTGAGCTAGCAATTAAGAATTGTGCTTCTCTTTAAAGCTGGCTGTTTAATAGAAAACTGCTTTCATCCTTATGTACTCTTACTGGAAAGGCCTGTGCCCAGTATCAACCTAATATTCAGCTTCTCCTACCCTTGTCCATTGAGGTTTGGGCCTGGATACTTTCAAATCAACTTACACTTACTTCACATTTCATCCCTGAAGGAGTAAGAGGATATCAAACAGCATTTAAGCTAGACAAATAGTTCAGAATATGCTAAATGCTCTGATTTTGACTTCAGGCAAACTTCAGATGGATGAAGTGAGATTCTACCTGCATTTGAAGGCATCATTTAGCGTTCCCATTTTTTTCTTCCTGATGTTGAAAAGTGGTTATTTCCATCAGGATTAAAATCTTAGCAACGTAACTAAAAAATTGTTTTCTCCCTTATTCTTTATTTGAAAAAATAAATCTCTTTTTTTACATTATTAGAACTTCTGCATGTGAAACTAAACTTCCAGAACTAGTGCATCAAATTGATATTGTGGTAAACAGCAAGAAAGTGGAATGGGAAAGGAAGATGAAAGCTTTAGAAGCAAAGATGGATATCCAGAATCAAGAATTAGCAAGTGCCCAAAGCGAACTGGATCAAAAAGGTCAAGAGGTATTTAAGAATATTACATTCTATAAAGAAAGTATTTATTCTGGTGGTTAGTTAATAGTATGCTCTAAATGCTCTATAAGAAGACATGTTTGTTTTAGCATGTAAAAATACCAAACACCTTCTAAAGGTCACTAATTATCCTTAGTGTTATGCCTTAAAGTCTGCTTCTGTTCCAAAAAGTGATTGTAAAAATGTCATTGCAAGTCTCATATTCCTTCTGTTTCCCTAAAGAATAAATCGAATATCCTCAGTTTACCTGTAAAAAGATAATGTGATGTTTTTTCTAAATGCCAACACTTCTAGTTTCATCAAAAGTTTTAAATAGAAATGTACAGTTCAAAAAGTTTCAGAAAATTACATCTTTGTATTTCCTGTTTATACCTGATTTTTATCATTTTACATGATATACTGTCTTTGTATGATAATTTTATTATTAATAGTGAAGATTCAAATTGTATCACCACTTAGACTTGCTTATCAAACTGGAAGGCCCAGTGTACCTTATACTGTCTGTACTTCACAGTCTTGTCTGCTGAATATTCATTCAGAAGCATCCTAGCACAACATTCAGTTCTGGTTCAAGACATCTGAAATTAGGTGTTTACAATTGGGCATCATTGTGTGAGCTAAGTGTCTGAACTGCCAGAGGGAGTTTTGAAAATGAAATAACTCCCTAATGAGCAATTAGGAACTTGCCCTTAGTCACTGCAGCCAGAGGAGCCAAGAGAATAATTCAGCTTATCCAGTCCTTAAAGCATCTATTTATTTGCCTGTATGGAGATGTTACCTGGAATATTTTTGCATATTCTACCTATCTTCCAGCTGCTCCCACCTGAAAAATAGAGATGTCATGTATGCTCTTTGTCATATTTTTCAGATCTCTGTACAACTCAGGTAATTCAAGATATCTCAAATGGCACTATACTTAGGGAGCTGAAATGAGACTACAGTATCTCCCAGTAATTTGGACATAACTAGTTGAAAGTCATTAATAGGATTGTATAAGCCATTGAAGGGAAACTTTCTTAATGGAGCATGGCAGTTCCTTCATAAAGTTGGATCAGAAAATCTGCATTAAATGGTCTTTCATGACAGACTCATAGAATATTATCAGTAAGTTATAGCATAAGCATACAGTGAGACTTTTTACTATAAAATCCCTAACTTGATTTTGACACAACCTGGGTTCTTGGTATCCAGTTTTATTATTAAGTTAGTGAATTAGTGTATATTTTTAGCATCTATCTTTTAAGCACATGTCTGCTTTCAAAGTTTCAAATTACTAATCCAGAAATGACATACTTTGGAACACTTCATAAAAGGTAAGTTTGAATACTTACTGTAACTGTAGGTGAGACTACTTCAACAGAAACTGGAAGACTTACAGAAAACTAAATATGAAATGGCTCAGAATTATGAAATTCAGCTTCAAGCACTGAAATCTGAGGTAAGAAAACTGTCAATTTCATGATTTTATGATCGCAGTATAAAGAACCTAATGTCTAATGGTATAGACATACATTTATGGATTTGAGAAAGATGAATCATGTCATATAAATGATAATGACTTCAGCTTCTTACCAGGCTCCAGTATCATTTCTGTAGTGACATGTCCAAATTCTTTTGATGGATTTTGATGTGATTGCAACATCTGTTATAAAGACAGATACTTGATGTCCTGACTTTGGACTAATAGACCGAAACCTTGGTGAATGAATAAAATACAGAATTAGGTTCAGGTCAGTAAGATTCTGATGCACATTAGGAGTATTTAGACTTAAACTGCTCTGATCATGTCTTTGCCACGGGTTTTTCTGGGTTTAGTTTGCCTGATTTACAGGGATTATTGAAGTGGTCTGATAGCTCTCCATAAGGGAACATAGTATCAAAACTAAAGTAACTTGGATTATTAATGCTGGGAATTTGGTTTGGCTTTATTTATTTCACAGTGTACCTGCAGCCCAGAAAGGCAACCATATTCTGAGCTGCATCAAAAGATACATGGCCAGGCGGTAAAGGGAGATGATTCTCCCCCTCTATTCCACTCTTATGAGACCCCACCTAGAGTGCTGTGTTTAGCTCTGGGGTCCTTAGCACAGTAAAGACATAGACCTGTAAGAGCCAGTCCATAGGAGGGCCACAGGGATGATCAGGGGACTGGAGCACCTCTCCTATGAGGAAAGGCTGAGAGAGTGGGGGCTGTTTAGCCTGATGAAGGGTCTGGGACGACCTTATTGCAGCCTTTCATTACTTAATGAGGGCTTATAACAAAGTTGGGGATACACTTTTTACCAGGGCCTGTAGTAACAGAAGGATCAAGGGTTTTAAACTGAAAGATAGGAGATTTAGATTGTACCTAAGGAAGAATATTTATTTTTTTAAAATGAGCGTGTTGTGGCACTGCACAGGTGCCCAGAGAAGCTGTGGCTGCTCCATCCCTGACAGTGTTCAAGGCCAGGTTGGATGGGGCTTGGAGCAAGCTGGTCTAGTGGAAAGTGTCCCTGCCTGTTGCAGGGGGCTTTGAATAGACAATCTTTAAATGCTCCTTCCAACCCAAACCATTCTATGATTCTATGATGCTGTGATTGTATTTGGCTGTGTTGGCTCTGCGTCTGTATTTTTGTTTCTTCATTATTTTCCACTTTAATCATGAATCTAAATTCTTATCAAACTTTATTCTGTTTCACAGATTTTAACAAGTTAACATACACAAGTCTGTATTGTTTTTTTGGTTTTTGTGCTATTCTACTGTTTCCTTCACTAGATTCTCCTACCAGGGATTCAGTGTTAAAATTTAAAATTCCCAGTCATCAAACTTACCATGGAATCATCAGATTGCAGAAATTGGATATCATTATATTTATTTAGAGGTGATAACACCACCCAAATCCATAGAATGAATAAATGTATAGCTTACTTTTAAGTGCATGTTCTCTTTATTTTTTCTTTTATATACCGAAATCGGTTTGGCAAACAGCTCTGTGTGCAAGCAGTAAATGCTTTGGTTGTTATGTAACGAGATTGGATATAAGGAAGAAGTTCTTTGCTGTAAGGGTGGCGAGGCACTGGAATGGGTTGCCCAGGGAAGTTGTGAATGCTCCATCGCTGGCGGTGTTCAAGGCCAGGTTGGACAGAGCCTTGGGTGGCATGGTTTAGTGTGAGGTTTCCCTGCCCATGGCAGGGGGGTTGGAACTAGACGATCTTAAGGTCCTTTCCAACCCTAACTATTCTATGATTCTATAATTAACACTTTAAATAATTTTGCAAAGCACCTAGAAATAAAAGCTATTTTATAATTGACACAACTTACAGGAAAAGAAACAATATCTTAACATGATCACTGAGAAGATAAACATCATACAATGAAAAATGGTGACTTTTTACATGGAAGTTGTAAAGTACTTTTAGCAATGCAGAACTATCCTCCAGATCTCTTTTCTCATCTTTTTTCACATTTGCTGCAATATTTTTCATTCAAGTTTTATTTATCATATGCTAAAAATGGGTTTATGTTACCTGTCATTGCTCAGAACTTCACTGAAAGGGAACTTTCTGAAACTGAAACTTTCAAAATATTCATTGTGAAGTTGTTCATTTCCTGTGAGTCCTTTCCTTGGGTCAGTACAATCTGTTTTCTCTGTGGTTTTTTTTAACAATCTTATGCCTCCTAACCCACAAGCTTCTCTCTGTAAACCTGGTTATACTTCTTGCCAGGCTTCCTCATTTTACTCACCACTCAGACCACCCCCTAACTATTCTATGATTCTATGATTCTATGACCACCTAACCTTTCTTCGAATTTCCTGATTGCTTCTTCTTTTATCTTTATGCAGCAAGTTTGTATTTCTAGCTCTTAAGAATACACATCACTTTCCCAATCTATGTGTCCAAACATTTCCTTTCTCTCAGTCATTCTATTTATTTCACCAAAGGTTCCCGCCCTGATGCCATTTGCATTTTATTTTCCAATTCCCATTCGTCTCCTTTCACCATACCGTATTTCTTCATGAAATACCCATCCAGAAAAGTGCCTAAGTTAGGAGGCCTGCCTAGATTCTTTATGTGATGAACAGAAAACTTGCCTATCAAAACAATTCCAATTCATTCCAGACAAATTCCCATGACAGACAGTAGGTCTATTCTGCTCCGCTCCTCCAGCTTTTGCCACATCTCATTCAGTTTCTTTCTTAAGTTACAGTGCTGTGGTGTCTACAATAGAATGACTTCAGTTTCCCTGACTCTGATCTGCACGGACTCATACCTAAAGTCTCAAGCTTCCCTGACAATACCAAATTTCCTTTGTCTCTTTTGGTTCTTACCCTCACTTGAAAGTTAGACCTCCTTCTATGCTGTATAATCTTAAAAGCTACAATTTAGTTTTGCACAAAAGGGGGTGTTACTGTTTACCAGTAACATTGTATTTTTCTCTGCAGATGTATTCCCTAAAATCCTTCCCAATTTTTGTTCCTTCCTAGTCTTGGTAGAAATAGGATTTCTTTTTCTCACTCTCAGAATGCTAGTCTATCCAGAACAAATTTCTCTGTTATACTCCTGCTTCTGTGGTCCTCTGTGCTTTTTAACCTTGCTCCTGATAAAAGCAGCTGTTTAATGACCAACATTCCCACTGAATGGACTGTGTGCCTCTTGAATGCAGAAAAATCTATATTTTTCTTGTATTGGGGAAATAATTCCTGATATGTAACCTGAAGCTCTTAGGGCTCACTGCTGCGCTCATTCAAATGTACAATGCTTTCAATAATTAAGTAGCAAAAACTTTAGGGGTTTATCTTCATTACTTTTCTCCATAATTTTTTTCAATATTAATGTTCGGTAGTTATTCTCCTTTTGAAAATGACAGAAATCCTTCATCAAAAGAATAAGAATCCATTCTTGCTCTAAGCACTTTGGCAACTAATTGCCTCACTTAGACGTTTAAAAGCTAGATGGCTACATCTGAGCTAGCTCAGGCTTCCTTTAGTATCAAGGAAGTGGACACCCCTAGAATATAATTCATGTCAGTTTATGACAAGAATTTCAGATAACTGAAATGACTAAGCTTTTGGAGGCAGCTTTTCTAATGCAGAGTAACTCAGGCTTGGATGGCTACTAAACTTAGATAAAGTCTCCTACCCCAAAACTCACTAAAATGCCAGAACTCACTTGTGCTATATGCAAAAAGAACAACTTGGATGTAATTTTTAAATCAAATATCTAGCATTAAATTCAAGGATTCTTGGGTTTTAGTCTACTGGTCATGATAACATCCAGACAATGATGTCTGAAATATCCTACTTTCTTTAAATTAATTTAATATTAAAATAATTATATATTCTCATTTTGGATATTCTGTTCTATTTTGGACTGGTTTGCAGAAGTGTTGGATCCTGTATTTCCTTACCTTTTCACATGGATTGTCTAATAACTTCATGTGAGTATGCTCTTCCCAGGCAGTTCACACATTCCATAATATTCAAGAGCAAAACTCCTGTTATTTGAAAACGGATATATTTCTTCCAAAGTCAATGAGTTCCATGTTGCTTGAACCTGGATACTCTGACCCATTTTAAATATTTTGTCTTAACTGTGTTCTCTGGCAAGGTCAATTTCAAATATAGGCAGCTTCTCTGCAAGACTTTCAATTCTTTTTTGAAGATGATATCTCAGCTCTCTAAGTACATGTTACTGGATTTACATTCAGAAATTCCAAGTTGGGCAAATCTGGCCCTGGACCTCCTGTTGCGGTATAATGGATTAAAACCAGCTGGTAACTCAGCACCATGCAGCTGCTCCCTCATTCCTCCCCACCACACACACCAGAGGGATGGGGAAGACAACTGGAAGAAGGTAAAACCTACAGGTTGATATGAGAACAGTTTAATAATTGAAATAAATTAATATATAATAATAGAAATAATAATAATAATAGGAAAAACTAAGGAAGAGGAATAAAATTCAGGAAACCCAAGTGATGCACAATGCAATTGGTCACCACCCTCTGACTGATACCCAGCCTGATCCGAGCAGCAATCAGTCCCCTCTGGGTAGCTCCCCCCTAATTTATATACTGGGCATGACATGCTGTGGTATGGAATATCCCTTTGGCTAATTTGGGTCAGGTGTCCTGTCTCTGTTCCCTCCTGGCTTCTTGTGCCCCTCCTCACTGGCAGAGCATGAGAGACTGAAAAGTCCTTGCTTTAGAGTTAAGCACTACCTAGTGACAACTAAAACATCGGTGTGTTATCAGCATTATTCTCAGACTAAATCCAAAACACAGTGCTGCACCAGCTACTAGGAAGAAAATTAACCCTATCCCAGCCTCCCCATTTCATGAAACTTCGTAGTGTAGGGCAATCTATCTTCTGGTCATCTTTTCAATTCTTTTTTGCTGTCCCATAGTATGAGTTCCCAAAATCATCTCAAGTGTCTCTAGGAAGTTTCCAGATGATTTTTAAACTCCAGTTTCTATTCTGTATCTTTTCTGGACTGCTCTGGCCATCTTTGTTATCTGCACAGATCTTAATTTCTTATTCCTGGTCTGTTTAATAGGATTCAATTCCATTTCCAATTACTTCCTTGGAAGTAATTTCTTTTCCAGACAGTAGTTCACTTGAGCAGTTAACAAAACCATGAGATTTTATGTATATTATTTGCTTAGTCAAATAACTTTATGTTAGAGTCAGAATTTTTAAGTCATATATACCGGAATTTAAAGGAACATAACATGATCAGTGTTCATAGTTGTCAGCTTCGAAAAGAACTCAACATTCTTCACAAAGTTCTTTCACTCAGCATCCCTCAAGACCAAATCTTTAGTGCTTCCTTTGTCAATATCCTTTATTTTCTTGTTTTTTTCTTTCAAACGCAGATGTACACATCTCTACCAGTAAATGTCAGTTTGCTGTGTCAAGCCTGTTAATGGCCACAGTCCCTCTGCTTGTGCGGTATAGCTCAGTGTTGATCAGACTGGCTGTTTTTCTGAAGAAGCTAGTACCTTCTGAAGAGACTGGTACTTCTACTGGTCTCTTCCCTTCTCTACCTCTGACTCTTTCGCCTCTGACTCCCAAGCCTTGCTTCCATGGTAAGATCCATAGGCAGAACTTAGTGTCTAGTTCCCACAGACACTCTTTGGTACTTAATGATTCCAGAAGAATGCAATCATCACATGTATAACATTTTGACCATGTTCATGATAAAAAAGAAACTTTCAAGTTTTAAATTCATTAATGCTAATCCTTCATTCTGGGTAGTGAAGCGCCCTTTAAAAATGTCAACACAAGATGGCAGTAAACAAGTATGGAACATTCCATATAGACATAGTGGAGGAAATGACACTGCCAGTGCCATAAAGGACTTCAGCAGAATTAAGTAGCTGTCAGATTAACCCATGTGAACAATTAGTTAACATTCATGTGAAATCTTACTCTTGTTCATCTTTAATAAATTAACTTTATTGATTGACTCTTTATTACACTGATTAAATCTTTAGAATGCTGAAGCTGCAGTTGGGGATTATAGTTTAAGGAAAACTTGGGCTACATAGTCATCTTTGATAGATTCTGCATGTTCAACTCTGCTTTCATTTTTAGCTTTCAAAGTTGACACATAGCTATGAAAAGCTACGGTTACATCAGTTAAAACAAAAAAAGGTTGAAAGTAGAGAAAAATGTGAGGAAAGGACAGAGACTCCATCTGAACTGGGCAATTTATACAAGAAGCTGCAGGTAAGAATACTTTGTTATTATATTGTAATTCTAATGTGCCTTTAGAACTAATTTGTGGCTTACAGTTGTAAACTTTAATTTCCTGATAATTGTAGAAAAATTATATCATTTGCTTGCTCTGGCAAGAAAAGGTGCATAATTAATATTCAGGTTTTGTTCTTTTATCCAAGTTTTATTAGGTTTTTTAATAGTTCTATGAGTTAATATAGATAATTTTCTTCATAAGTGTAATTATAAATTGATTTTATTTTTTCCTGATTACTGGATATATTATCCTGGATTATATTATCCTGTACTGCTAATATAATCTCTTGAGGCATGAGATCTTTTACATATGCAGGATACAGTCATGTAATTCCTACCATTAATTCAAGTTTTATAGATCTCAGGACAACCTCAACCATGCAGGGCTAGATAAATAAGACAGGATTTAGTATTGGAAAACTGTTTGTTACACACACCTCAGTACAGGCTGGGGGATGAAGGGATTGAGAGTACCCCAGAGAAGAAAGACTTGGGCATACTTGCCTTTCTTCTATGTTATTCCATAAAATACAGTACTAACCTCTGCAATCTTCAGGTGACTTTGCCTACGCGCTTGGAGTATTGTGTGCAGTTCTGGTGTCCTCAACATGAAAAGGACATGGAACTGTTGGAACAAGCCCAGAGGAGGGCCACGAAGATGATCAGGGGACTGGAGCACCTCCCATATGAAGATAGGCTGAGAAAGCTGGGGCTGTTCAGCCTGGAGAAGAGAAGGCTGCATGGAGACCTCATAGCAGCCTTCCAGTACCTGAAGGGGGCCTATAAAGATGCTGGGGAGGGACTCTTCATTGAGGACTGTGGTGATAAGACAAAGGGTAACGGGTTCAAACTTAAACAGGGAAAGTTTAGATTGGATATAAGGAAGAAATTCTTTACTGTAAGGGTGGTGAGGTACTGGAATGTGTTGCCCAGGGAAGTTGTGAATGCTCCATCGCTGGTGGTGTTCATGGCCAGGTTGGACATAGCGTTGGGTGGCATGGTTTAGTGGGAGGTGTCCCTGCCCATGGCAAGGGGGTTGGATCTAGATGATCTTAAGGTCCTTTCCAACCCTAACTATTTTATGATTCTATGATTCTACATAACAGGACACATCCTAGACACATTCTAGCTTTACATAATGTTGCTGTCTCTTCCACATGGAAAAGTCCTTACCATCAGAAAAGCTACTACACTTTGGACTGCAGCACAGCTGACAACATCTGCTACTATAAGAATAATAAATGGGTTATACATCTATCATTGACTAAATATATCACTACTGTGAAGCTATCTGATCCAGCTAATTTGAGAATAACCTTCGTCAAGATTAAGATGTGAAAATAGTGTAACACAATGTTGTAATTTGATTAATTATGCAGTATGAAAAATATGTGCTTGGAATATATTCAGTGAATTCTAGTATTCAGAAAATAATTACCATATTGAAAATCTACTAAGCTCAGCAGTGCTTTAGTAAGGCCTTGAACTGGCAGTCCTCATTAAGGAGTCTGAAACTCCATTTGTATCACATCTTGTAAAAAGAGAAGATGTTTATTGGTTTAAAATGCCAAAGTAGATATGAGGAAAGCTGTAAGAGAGGATTTATATAAATATATCATAGAATCATACATTGGTTTGTGTTGGAAGAGACTTTAAAATCATCTAGCTCCAACCCCCCTGCCATGGGACACCTTCCACTAGACCAAATTGCTTCAAGCCCTGTCCAACCTGACCTTGAACACCACCAGGGATGGGGCAGCCACAGCTTCTCTGGGCAACTTGTGCCAGTGCCTCACCACCCTCACAGCGAAGAATTTCTTCCTACAATCTAATCTAAATCTCTGTTCTCTCAGATTAAAGCCATTCCCCCTTGTCTTATCCCTACATGCCCTTTTAAAAAATCCCTCTCCAGATTTCTGATAGGTCCCGTTTAAGCACTGGGAGCTGCTCTAAGGTCTCCCCAGAGCCTTCTCTACTTGAGGCTGAACAACCCCAGTGCTCTCAGCCTGTCTCTATAGCAGAGGTGCTCCAGCCCTCGGAGCATCTTTGTGGCCTCCTCTGGACTCACTTGAGCAGGTCCATGTCCCCCTTGTGTTGAGTCTTCAGAGTTGAACTGAGTTCTACAGGTGATGTCCCCTATACATTGGAAAGCAATCAATTTTGTTTCAGTAGTACATAAAATCTTATTTTTTTAATTTGGGAAATACACCAGTATAGGACAATTGTAAAAAATCATCTATCATTTTAGAATCAACATTTCTATTCTGAAAAAGGAAGTTCTTATAACAGATTATAAGTATGACAGTTTTCACTGTACAAAACAATATATTGTTAATTTGGTTAATTCTTCAAACTAAAAGAACAACAACTGTAGTAACTGGAGTTCTATGCATTTTGTAGGATACTGCCTTTAAGGTCTATTTGTGAACATATAAGATCTGGTACAATTTAAGAGCAAATTCAAACGCACTGTAAATAGGAATGTAAATGCAAATACAAACCCAGTACTAAATAAATCTGATATGATAGAATTTCTTTATCAAGTTTTTGCTTAAGCTAGGTGAACTTGGAACCAGAAGCAGCAATTGTAAAGAAAGCAAAAAGTAAAACTTATTCACAGTAGCTGCTGTCCAATTTGGTAAAATAACCCCGTACATTAAAGGTTTGAGTTCCTGCTGATTACTCTACTTGACACTGATATAGCTTTAAAGTCACAGGAACTGCCCTCCACTAAATGGGTGTATTATAGTCATAAGTCCAAGATCTACAGCACTGGATGTCATTTAAAACATTTTATCATTTTTAAACAATTATTAAGTTTAATACCCTTTTTTTTTTCAGATTAACAATCCTTAAGACTTTTTTTTCTGGTGGGGATGACTGGATGCCTGGTTTATATCATTGTTCTTTTTTATTCCTTTCCAAAATTATGGAAAGATTATGTGTTAATTAAACAACTGGGTTTTTCTTAGAACTATACAAAGTGCAGAGTTATTTAGATCAAGTTTTTCGTCCTGTATTTACTAGCCTTGTTTTGCTGTCTTCCAGGAATTTAAGGCAAAATCAAGAGAATGGGATAAGATGGGGACAATCTGCCAAAATTATCTTGATTATTTAGATGCTCAACAAAAATTATTATTCAAGAAATGTAATTTATTTCAGGTAAAATTCCTATTTTCCTGCTTTAGGAAGAAAATGAGCTGTTAGCTCTGCTATGGTTATTTTACCTTAATCGAAAAAAATCTGAACACCATTAAGCTTATAGTGAATCTGACAATACATGGATATATTGGTAGTGAATACACTGCTTTAGGTAAGGCAGGCCTTTAGGTAAGGCATATTCCTTTTTCCTTTTTAAATACAGTTTAGAGATAATTTTACCTTTTATGCTATTTACTAATATGCAATTAATTGTGATGACAAGTTACTGAAAAGTATCTTACCAAATAAGAAGTACATGTGATTACTAGTTTGATTACTAGCTTGACTCAAATACAAAGTTCCCTCAAATCTAAGAAAGCCCTCTTTTTTTTAGGATCATAAATATATATTAATATCATTTATGCATTTATGCAAAAAATAGTTTCTATATGCTACTTCAAAATCACAACTTGGAGTTGTTTGTTAGATCACTTACCCCTTTTTTATCATACTTTTTAGTTTCAAGTTATCATTCAGTTCTTGCCTGACTTCCTGATTCTTCTATACTTGCCAATTTTCTATTACTTATTTTAGACAGCTTATTGATCTAGCATATTTTTTTTAATTCCTTCCAATGTAGAACAGAAAATTGATTTAATGATGTCTTGATAACCTATCCTGCTCTAAAACAATATTAGAAAATAACTTACAAGTGAACTGGGCCACAAGACAGCTCGAAAATTAACTAAGGGGAAGCCAATTACATTGCTGACTGGTAATCCTCTTTTCCACTTACCAAGATCACTGGATCTTAATCTGGTGAAACACTTTCTTGACAATTCCTAAGAGAATCTTAATGTTTCCAAGGATGGCAGTTAAGTTTTGGGTTTTGATGCTGAAAGCATTATATTGCATCTCTAACTTCCTTACAAATGTGTTAAAAGAACAAGACTTTGACTAGACCAAACTAGATGGATGCATATTGATTATTTAGGTAGACAAGTCAAAGTACAGTACTCACAGTGCTCATTCACATTTTTCTGTTGAAGCTTTTCACTGATGTCAGCAAACTTTCTTTGAAGACAGTTTTTTTCACAACTGTAACATAATACTGACTACTTTATCAAACAGAAGTCTGATGGACTGTTACCCCTTAACTGTCTGAAAGCATTAACTGATTCTGTGTCTTTGTCTGAAATTCCTCTTTTCTGAGGTCATTGATTTCCATCTGGAGTCTGGAGTGCACTATATTCTTCACAGGATGCTTTAACATTTTGGTATGTCAGACTCTGTAACTTAGATGTCAAGGGGACCTTAATTTGTCATCTATAAAAATGAAACTTACCTGCAAATTTCTTTTGGCTTTCATTTGACATGAAGCCAGTGGTCAGTTCTACTTGGGTGTTCAGCCAACACAAATTATGGGAACATAATCAACTACATCAAAAGCTGTCTAAAGCATGTCTTTTTGCAGTCCTTGTCAATGACATATGGTATTTGTAACCCTATTTATTTTTAATGCACATTTTCTTGCTTACTTGATCTCTGCATATGAAATATGGTTTTCAGGTTATAGTTTGTTGCCATTTTTTGGTGAATTCTCAGTCTTCTGAAAAATTATTGCTGCTTGTTAATGTCCCAGTAGAGGAATCTATGTGGATAGGTTTTTAAACAGCAAACCCAGTTACCATAGTAATTATGATTCTACACAAGGCCTGTGAGTTTACAAATCCTGGCAATACCAGTTTTCTGAAGGTTTTGTCTTAGGATTTTAATTAGCACATGAAACTGAATGGAGTGTGGGACTCTGCAGAACGTGCAGATGAATCTTCCCCAAGTTTAAGCATAATGGTATCAAAGTGCAGTTCCTGTAGTAACTGAGCTGTTTATACATGAACTATGTATTGCTAGCCTCTAGTCAAAGGTTAATGTCTATCCTGAGGCACACACACACACAACTCCTACTGAGTTCAATGAATCAAAGAGCATTTCTCTCAATTTATTTTTTATAGGTAACTGCCTTGCGTAGGTCATCAGAATCACCTTTTCCACATTTGAGGCTAATTAACATTAAGTACTAGGGAAATACACAGCAGAGGAGAAATATCCTTGAAAAAATTCTGCGCCCTTCAAAGTCTCTAAAACATTTTATTAACTGAGGACAAGGAACGTGAGTCTAAATAAAGGAAGAATCCTTTAGAGAAGTAATGCAAGCTGTTTCAATTGTGCCATCTTTTCTAAGCAGATCCTTGTGAAGATGGAAATAGCTTTATGTTTTAAATAGGAATGGTTTGGTCCTAGCAATTTACATAGAATTACTGAACTTCATTTAAAGGATTTTCTTGTTCTATAGAAGCAGACCCAGAATTATCAATTCCAAATAAGCAATAAGAAACACGAACAAGAAGAGGTAATTACCTGTGACCAGCCCAAAAGTGAAACAGATGATTTGATGATTGAAAAACTGAAGGCAACTGTGAATGAAATAGCAAAAAACAAGAATAAACTAGAAGAGGAAAATCTGAAACTCCGGGAGGATCTAAAAATGTACCAAAACCAGTGCCAGGTAGCGATGGGTTTTCTTTTTCCCCTAATGACTGTGGAATTAATGTTGGTTAATTAGTTACTTAGGAATATGCTTTAGAAAGTCGTACTGAGATGCCTTTATAAAAGATCTATACATGAGGTATATGATTTGCAGGAACACAGAATGAGCTGTGAGCAGTACATTTTTTTAGTGGCACTTAAAAAGAAAACAGAAATATATTTGATACATAGTGCTATATTTTATTCTTGTCTGTTTATCTAGGGGTTTTGTAACTTTCTTATATCCATAGCATCTACAAGAACTCCTTGCCTAGTTCACTTGGTTTGTTGTGCATAAATGACTTCTATGAAATCTCTTTATCTGATTTACACCTTGTTGTACACTGTGCCTGCCACATAGCTAGTAAATAAGTATATAGAAACATGTGTGGTACACTGTATTACTACTGAGAGAAGATTTTGCAGTCAATGAATTTTTAAGTTGCCAACCATGTAAAGAACCCTCAGCTTTTATCTTATCCCTAGTTTATCGTTTTTCAACATAGCACTGATGTCTGCAGACAGCCATTTGTGCCTCTTCTTTTGGTCTTGATGCATGAGTTCTGACAAGCTTGAGATAGTACAAGATCTTCACAGACTTTTTTATTAGCTATGTTTGAAATAGATCAGGAATGAGATTCTCATTGCTATTTTTTTCTGGTAACAGATATAAATTATGCGTTTGCTTATTCATTGAAGCACTTTAAGGTCCAGTAAAATATTGAGTGGCCTATTGTAACTTCAGCTCTTTCTGGAGAAGGATAAACTATTTCTGTTTATAGACAACCTTGCAGAGTTATAAATGCATACACAATATACTTCATAGGAATTAACATATATGTGGTGGAGGTTAATTTCAGGTGTTGTCTGAACAGCCAAGTTTAGCTCATGTGATGTTTATACATATCATCTGCACATTAGTATACAAGTTATCAGTATGCAACCAAAAATCTCTGTTTTGGGGCCTGTTCGAAAGTCTGCCATCAAAAGTGGTAGGATTAGAATATAGAATCATAGAATCATAGAACCATAGAATAGTTAGGGTTGGAAAGGACCTTAAGATCATCTAGTTCCAACCCCCCTGCCAGGGGCAGGGACGCCTCACACTAAACCATGCCACCCAAGGCTATGTCCAATCCAGCCTTGAACACCGTCAGCGATGGAGCATTCACAACTTCCCTGGGCAACCCATTCCAGTGCCTCACCACCCTTACAGTAAAGAATTTCTTCCTCATATCCAATCTATACTTCCCTTTTTTTAAGTTTGAACCCGTTACCCCTTGCCCTCTCACTACAGTTCCTCATGAAGAGTCCCTCCTCAGCATCCCTATTAGGCCCCCCTTCAGATACTGGAAGGCTGCTCCGAGGTCTCCACGCAGCCTTCTCTTCTCCAGCCTGAACAGCCCCAACTTTCTCAGCCTTTCTTCATACAGGAGGTGCTCCAGTCCCCTGATCATCTTCGTGGCCCTCCTCTGGACTTGTGCCAACATTTCCATGTCCTTTTTATGTTGAGGACACCAGAACTGCACACAGTACTCCAAGTGAGGTCTCAGGAGAGCAGAGTAGAGGGGCAGGATCACCTCCCTCGACCTGCTGGTCACGCTCCTTTGGATGCAGCCCAGGATATGGTTGGCTTTCTGGGCTGCAAGCACACACTGCAGCCGGCTCATGTTCGTTTTTTTCATCAACCAAATCCCCCAAGTCCTTCTCCGCAGGACTGCTCTGAATCTCTCCTCTGCCCAACCTGTAGCTGTGCCTGGGATTGCTCCGACCCAGGTGTAGGACCTTGCACTTGTCATGGTTAAACTTCATCAGGTTGGCATCAGCCCACCTCACAAGCGTGTCCATGTCCCTCTGGATGGCATTCCTTCCCTCCAACGTATCAACCAAACCACACAGCTTGGTGTCATCGGCAAACTTGCTGAGGGCACACTCAATCCCACTGTCCATGTCACCGACAAAGATGTTGAACAAGATTGGTCCCAACACCGATCCCTGAGGGACACCACTCATTACTGGTCTCACACCATTCGTTACTGGTCTCACCACTCGTTGAAATCATGGCAATCAGAGCAGCTGGATAGATGCTGTACCACAGAGAAAGTAGGTGTTATTGTACTGTAGTCTTAAAAAAAATCTTCAAGGAAGAGGATTTTTGGAATCATGTGAATAGAATACAGGAGCTGTAGGAAGCACTGAAGATATTTTAAGTAGAAGTGGAGATAGATGTACATAACATTGTCAGCTAAAGGGCAGAAAGTTGCAGAATAACTGTGCTGGTAGTATGGAATACTGCTGTGTTAGAAAAGCCACGTTTGCAAATAGCTGCAGAAGGAAAACACTGATGTAAATTCAATGTATGGTAAAAAGGTGTAGCTCAGAGAAGATATATTTTTAGGAATGTCTGTATGAGAAAGCAGGAAGCACAAGGCCTGTTGTCAGCCAGAAGGAGTAAGCAGGTTTATGTGAAGGAGTGCTAGGCGGAGGACGGAAATCGCTGGGCCTGATGTGCGTAAAGAAGGGAGAGGTAAATGGGAATCTACGTGGGGAGAAGGCTGATGGCAATGGCAGCAAGCCTAGTATTGTGCCTCATATATCTTCCATATATCCTCATGAGGAGGAAGGAGCAGCGGAGACAATGTGTGATGAATTGACCATAACTCCCATCCCCCATCCCCCTGTGCTGCTCTGGAGGAGGCGGTAGAGAAATCAGGAGTGAAGCTGAGTGCAGAAAGAAGGGAGGGGTGGGGGGGGAGGTGTTCTAAGATTTGGTTTTATTTCTTATTACCCTACTCTGATTTGATTAGTGATAAATTAAATTAATTTCCCTGAGTTGAATCTGTTTTGCCCATGTCAGCAGTTGCTGAGTGATCTCTGCCTGCCCTTATCTCAACCCAGGAGCCTTTTGTTATATTTTCTCTTCCCTGTCCAGCTGAGGAGGGCAGTGATAGAGATTCATTGGGCATCTGGAGTCCAGCCAGGGTCAATCCACCATAACCAGCTTTGAGTAGTATTAGAACAGGACTTGATGAGGAAATTTTTGAGACTTCTTTTTGATATCAAATATGGGAAGAAAAGAGGATTTGGAAGATTTTTCAGATTGAAACACACTCTTTAAAAACTTGGTTTTCATTAAATATTCTCTAAACAAAACCTAAAGTTTTCTGGTTCAAAGTTGCTTTTCTTTTTGGTGTTTTAACTAGGTGCAAGAGGTATTCTCTAAAATAATAAGTGGTACATATCTAAATGATTTTTTTTTGCAGTGATGTGCGAAACTCTTGACCTGAAGTTCTATTTCAATTATTATCATGGCTGCTGCTGTGCCTGTTGCTGCTCCTGCTGCTATTACAATTCACAGAAGAAAATACAATTTATGTAAATATGTATGATGACTGCAGTCAGATATGACTTCTACCACACAGTTGTGCAGCATTCATTCCTCTTACCCACCCCAGAATGAAATCAGGGGGATAACCCTCCCCCAAATGCATATATTATAAAATAATTGTAGCTATTTCTTGAATGTTGAAGTCATGAAGATGATCATAACCAAGTCTTCCAGAGAATTTTAACAGTTCATTAAGCTTTATTTCGCATGAATATGCCCAGACTTGCATTTCAGAGTTTAAAGAAGCTCTCTCAGCCTTATATTAACAAAGGATGAAATGAATGAACCTATATATGCAGCAAAAGCACTTCATATCTGTCTGCAGCAGCCCTTTTAGCCGAAGAAAAGCCACAGGCTTCTTGGAAGGAAGGTCATTCTCATATAAGGCTCTAAGGAAAACAAACCTTTGAAGTTCCTTGCTTGCAGTGTCATTTCTGGATTCCAGTTGTCTTATGAAAGTTTAAAGACTTTAGTTTTGCTTTTAAACATGGAAACTGTATTAAAATAAAATGAAGAAACTATGAAAAATACTAGTGGGTTTAATGTACTGGTTTTAAAGGCAAAGGATCAACATCCTTGGAAAACCCTTTTTTTTAATCTGGAAGATGCTTTTGGATCTTGGGTGAGAGGAAATAAGTATTTTCTGAATATTATTTTTGCAAGAATCTGATTATTATTGCTGTTTCGTTATTTGTGGGTTATATTTCCAAGTTCTTGAGTATGTTCTCAGTATATTTGAGGAAATTCAGATTTTCTGATGCCAAATGTAACGTAGATCTTCAGGTTGTCTATCATGTTATCAGTCAGAAATTAATGGCAAAATAGAGATAAGATTAGTGGAGTCCCTAAGAAGAATCTTTTTGTGATAGTTCAATAATTTTGTGATGTTCACTTAAATAAGCAATTGACTCCATGCAGGTAGAACTAGTTTTGAAGAAGATTGAGCGCACACCTTGGCTAAGTACAGATCTAGATGGATCTGCTCCAAGCTTCCAGGCAATGTTTAATAAAGATATGCACGTAATCCTGCCTTTCTATATAGCCTTGAAGTTTTCAAGCTTATAAATTTGGAAATGTTGTTAGGAAAATAGAAAATGGAAGTTACTTATGGCACTGACTCTTGCATGTGAAGCATGTTCTAGGGTAGAGAACCTGCTGAAACAAGCAAACTCTGTATTTTAGACGCATTTAGTACAATAAAGAACTTCTGAATGATGTTTCCTATGATGGTTTCAGAAGCAGATGCACTGGAACATTGCAAGAGCTAAAGAATATTCAGCATCTGATTTTTAGATTACATTTCTGGAGAAGGGGACTGACATGAAAGCAGTGTCTTTTTCAGAAATGACACTTACAATAAAACCATGTATGTCCTTTCATCCAAATTATATAGATATTGAAACTGATATGTTAACACACAACTTTTTGAGCCATCTAAATTTATTTAACTATTTATGTATGTGCTTGTTTGTTTAGAACATGGAGGCAGGCTTTTCAGAAATGAGGAATGAGCTGCAGTCGCGGGATGCTCTCTGGAGAAGGATCCAACTGGAATGCCAGCAGATGCATGCAGAACTACAGAAAATCAGAGAGTATAAAGATATGCAGGAAATGTATGTTGAAGACAATATTTAAATTAAGAAGTACTTCCAAGCTAATAACTTTTATTTTTACATTTGATATAAATTCAAGCTGTTTTAAGATGACTCTGGATTCAAATGTCAGATTCTAAACAATATTAGAATAAACATTTTCATTGGCAATTATATACAACAAGATGGCAGCAATAGATGCAGGCTCTGTAAAAAGGCTTTAATGCTGCCTAGATCTTTACAAATCAATACATTTCATCTATTTCTGTTTATATTTTTACAAGCTTTATCCATTTTCTCAGCATTAAAACACTTTGGAATTAGTGGGATTCAGATTCTTCCTAACCTCCTTTGAGTAAAACATTCATCTTTTTATGGTGTATCTAATCTACTGGTGCTATTTGAGGTTATAGGAAATACCAGTCTGCAAGAGATTTCAGGATTCTTTCTGCGTGCACTCACATTGTCCTTAATCTCTAGAAATCTCACAAGATCCAGCCTGGTTTAGGCCAAGTCTTTGATTGTTGTATTTTTTCATCAGCACACAGGTCTTCCACGATTTTACATTGTAGCGAGGACGCTGTAAGGTAAAGGTTATTGAATGTTGTTTGTTTCATGTTTTGTTTATTTCTTATTTAAAGGCATCAGCCATTTTGTGTACAACTTACTGAGCAACTAGAAAATAAAAACACCAAGTTATTACTATTGGCACAAAGTCAAGAACGCCAGCAAGAGGAGCTAAATGAGGTATTTCATATCATTAAATATTTCCAGCTCTTAATTGCAATATAGGATTTTTAGAAGAGAGAAAAGTACTGACCTTGGGTATGATCATATGTAGAAGAGAAGAAGAGATAAATTGTGGTTTTAGGAGAGCATGAAGTTTTCATACATGAGAAAGTTTTCATATATGCTTGCATTTCTGGAGGTAGGTGCATAGCTGTAAAATTGACATTCTGATTCTGTGCAGAGCTAGCTACTTCACTGAAGTGAAGGAAGAGACCATGCTCAAGCATCACTGTGATTCGAGTAATACCATGCAAATAATAAACCCTCTAAGGCTAAAAGTAATTAATAGGCTATAGGAGGAAAGTAGTAGTTTGTAGGTGGTCTTAGTTGTAAGATGTCTGTCAACAGATCAACTGCTACAAGTCAGTAGGACAGGTAGCTACGCAAGGCCAAGCTTAGTCAGCCACCTGCTGCGCAATCTAGGGCAGCGCTCTTTAGTTTGAACTACACATCGCATTGCCTTGCACATTTCTCTAGGGCTGTGTGCAAGCAGTGGGGACTGGCATATGGCTTGGCAGGCCAAAACACTTTGGGAGTAGAGGATACTCAGAACTCCTCTTCAGGCATGTTGTGGTTTTGCTCAGTAGCAATCAAAAGAGGAATATCTCTAATTGCATGCAGCTGACTCGGATGCAGCAATTTTGGCATGATAGGCATGATCTAACTCTTAGGGTTTTTTGCATCTCCATGTATTTGTTTACAATTCTAGTATTTCTGTGTAGTTTGCATAAATAAAAATGAAATGCCATCTGTTACTGATTGTGTACAGTCCTGCAAGGAATTATTAAAATAGGGTTGAAAGGTTGTTTGATGGGTTATGTAGTTTTGTTTCTTACATAATAAAAAAATCTATCAATCAGTGCTGAATTGTTGGTTATAGTAAAAGATATGAGAACAATCTTTGTGCTGATTCTTTGGAGAACTGTGCACAGGATACAGTGCAGAAAGTTGGACCTTAAATTTGATATGTAATGGTAGGAAAAATTCTCATGAAGTGATTTACTGTATATGCTCTTTATTTCTAACATAGTTTCTCATCAAAAAGTCTCTAAATTGATTTATTTATATTGCTCTAAGTTAATTTAGGCTGCATTAAGCTTATTTCAAACCTAAATTAACTTAGGACCAATACAACTAAATGAGACTTAGGCATATTGAATGGATATTTCCTTGGATAGTCTTTGCCATAAATACCAATTTTTAGCATTATTTTTAGTCCAGTCTTTTTAAATGTCAATTTAAATGTCTTGTATTTTGTTCATTTCTAACACTGAATAGGTAAATGAAAGCACAACAGAAGGGTTGAAAAAAAAAACCCATAAAAATAAATAAAGCTGTATGCACTGATTCATGAAGACATTTTATTATGCAATGTCAAAAATATCTGGTTCAGATACAAGAGTTGATACCTTGGAACCAACAGCAAAAAAGTCATTGATAGGTAGTAAATGATGCAATCATATATTCTGCATAACATTTTTTCTTTTTGAAACATTTTGCTCCAGATAAGAAACCATGTTTATCAAGAGGAGCAGTCCCATCACTCTGAGAAGGAAAGAATGAAGACGGAAATCTCTGACCTGACAGAAGAGCTTCACCAGGACATCACTATAGCAACTATCATGGAGAAAGCTAGTCTTCTGGAAAGACAGTTAAAAATGGAGTTGGAGATAAAGGACAAATTGTTAGCAAAACATCAGGTATGCAAGCAGGCAAAACCAATGTAGATCATTTTACTCCACACTATTGGTAATGATATACATTATCTGTGAAAAAAGACATTACATTTCTTGCTGTAGTTTTCATCAGCCGTGCTGTAATATCTGTGAAGTATTACTAGAGCAGCCAAATTGATACTGGAACAAGAACGCACTGGCAAATGTCAACTGTACATCTAAATTGCAATTCATTCTGACCATTGACTGTAGTTACCATTTTATCATGCAAAAGATCTTGAAAACTTCAAGTTTGTTATTACATGTACTTTATCATTAGAACTGTTATTAGAATATCTAGAACACTTTTTCAGGGTTTTTTTTAAAGCTTTTTGAAGAATGTTATGTATCTGCTTAGAAAATTCTGGTAATTTGAAAGCTGAAAACTGTTAAGACACCAGTGTTTTAATGTCAATTTTTAGTATTAAAAACAAATATGTTACCTTCATTACTTAGTTTTGTAAACAAAAAGAACCTTCATACTTAGAGCTTTCTGGGGATCTGTTTTTTGAGGTCACTGCATAATGAAAGTTGTATTTAATGTAATACTTCACTTTTGACAATAGGAAAGTTAGTGCTTGGGAAAATGAGACATCTCCTATCATGTGGCTTTACCAGCCTATATTGCCTACCATAGCACTAAAAGAGTGGATGTCATTTCTAGGCTCCATGACTAAGACTTCATCCAGTTTCAGTGGCCTGCAAAATCTGTCTCTCTTTGTATCTCCTAACTGCAAGTGAACTCCCATATTTTCCTAAGTGAAAAAAGGTAAATAAAATCAGAAGCATTGCATCTGTGTAACTTTTACAGACGGTTTAAGAGTTCTTTCTGCTTTAGTGTTTCTGTATTTAAAAACATTGTATTTAGTTTCATAATTCTTTATGTATGTTTTGCATATATAAATACACAGTGTTATTTAAAGTAACAGTAATATTCTTGTATTTAATGGAGAATTTAATCTTTTCCTAGTTCTTGGATTCCCAATACAAAGTTAAGAGCTCTGAAAACACACATCTAAAAGAGATGGCGGAAAACCAGGTGTGTAAAAGCTGCATGTGTTTTTTTTTTAATCTATGCAATATGCAGAACAGTTACTTATATTTATTGTAAATGTGGATTGAAATCATGGTGGGTTTATTGATTTCTGACTTAAGTAAAATAAATTAATAGAAATAAGGTGTGAGACATAATCAACACCAAGCAGATTTGACTCAGCCTGAAGATGGGTATCGCTAGGAATAATTTTGAGTTTAACCGCAATAAAGTAGAAGTAAGGTAAATTTTTCAGTAACTGTCTAGACAATAAACAGTTTCTTGGAGTCTATTTTTTGTAAGTTACATCACTTATTTCAGAAAATATGTATTTTTAACCAGTCATCGTTCTTACAGATACAAAGATATGTCCTGGTTTTACTGTATTACCAGTTTCTTCATATGATATTTAAATGACAGTGTAAAAACCAGACATATTTTGCCCCCACCCAGCTTATTTTTGGAGTTCAGCATTTATTTTTCTTCAAGTAGGGGATTTTTAAGTTTAATTCATAAGAAGTGTGCCATATTATCAGGTAGTACTGTAGTTTTTATGGGTACAATATATATTATATATGCTGCCTTCCACAGAAAACTTCACAATGTCTCCTGCTTATGGAACATCTGCAGTTATTTGATCTATCACTAGAAAAAACACTGAAATGTTGCTTGCAAATACTGCTGTAAATACATCTTGGGCAGATTTGTAGCTTGTTAGTACCTTACTGTAGACTGACAAATGTATGAAAGAATGCCACATTTTTCCACGCCCTTAAAATAGCATATATGTCTATCAGCGATGTATTACCTATACATACATATACACTATTATGGATATATATGTGTGTATATATGACATTATTGTGGAAACATGGATGTATGTATGCGTGTCTAGCTCTTCTCTATGGTAGTATTCTCTCTGAAGATTGAGAAGAACTGTCTGAAAAGAATCCTTGTAGATACCACATCTGTTAAATTTGAACAGTAAAATCCAGTCAGTAGATATACCAAGGTCACTATACATATCAATGCATTTATGGACTTAACAAGTCTTTCCTACTTTACTAATACATTGTGAAAATCTAAACATTAAAGATTGTGAGGTATTTGATGCTACGATTGCAGGAACTGGGGAGATTTTTACAGATGTGTTTGTATAGTACAGCAGAGCACTACACAGACTCCTCAAACTAGTGCTAGCTTAAGTCATTGTGGAGTAATGCATCACCAGGCAGGGTTACTTGTTTAGATTTCAAAAGCTCAGTTTTGGGGTTCATGCCGTTATAACTGTACTTCTGATTCAAGAGCTAGTAGTGGTAGTGTGACTTAGTGCTGTCCTTCCTCTCTTCTGCCACTTCACTTTGGAGACACAGCTGAGCCCTTGCCTGCCAGCCTTGCAATAAATACTAAATTTCCTTTTACTTTCTGGCACTTCCATGCCAGCTTGGCTCATAAATTTCCCTAAAACTAGCTAAGCAAGGCAAGGGCTACAGGAAGAGATAACATTAGACCAGATAGTGCAAGGAATAGACAAGCTTTCAGTTGTGCTAACAGTATACTAAGATCCAAATCCTTAATACTCATGAGTTATCAACTTCCAAAAAAATAAGGTAAATCTAGAAATATATGAAAGCAAAATTTGATGAAATGTTTTGGGTTTTAGTCTTTTGTGTATAATCTGGACACAGATCTGTTGGAGCAAATCCAGAGGAGGCCACAAAAATAATTGGAGAACTGGAGCGCCTCTCCTATGGAGAGCAACCTTTCAGTACTTAATCAGGGCTCATAAGAAAGATGGAGAAAGACTTCTTAGCAGGGCTCGTAGTAACAGGAGAAGTGGCAGGGGTCTTAAACTGAAGGAGGGAAGATTTAGATTGTTCATAAGAAAGGGGCTTGTTTGGTTGGGTTTTTTTAAGAAGATGGTGAGACACTGACACAGATTGCCCAGAGAAGCTGTGGCTGCCCCATCCCTGCAGTGTTCAAGGCCAGGTTAGACGGGGCTTGCAGCAACCTGCTCTAGTGGGAGGTGCCCCTGCTTGTGGCAGAGATGTTGGAATAGATGATCTTTAAAGTCCTTTCCAACCCAAACTAGTCTATGGTTCTATGAAATCATTTGAGATTTTTCTGTTAATGACACTATACTGCTATTGCAGATATACTTAAACAATGCAATGCAGTGTTCTGCAGAGAAGTAGTTCCAAATTAGCTAGCTCTGGTGTGCAGCGTAGGCTTCATAGAAAAGGTGACAGGACAAAAAAGGAATGCAGTATCCTGGCTAGTCAACTTCCAGAGCTAATCTCTATCTTCCCTTCTTTATACTTTAGTGAATGGGCCTCTTTAAGCCCTAGTTGCAGAGCACATGTTGCTTGCACTTTTAGTATTATGACTTGTATACCGTGTGGACTAACCCAACTGAGAAGCAGTGTTTAGTAACACAGAGAGCACTGTGCTAATGTGGCTTTACTTTACTGCTTCTCAAGCTGAAGGTGACTGTATCTTGACACAGATATTAAATTGTGCTGGTAGACATACCCTGTATCTAGTAAAGTAATGAACTTCTACAGTTTTTTCTTATTATTTCTGGTGGAATTGCTACTGGAGGGAGCAATACAGTCTGCAGCTATAGCTGTTATGGTTTCTTTTATGTCATAAGTTTTACAAAGCAAGTGATGAATTTACAATAATAATATTTTGGATGCATGTTTGTTGAGAGACTTTAATTTGCTTTATTGTGTTATAGAGGCTGTTATCCATTCTTTTCCATTTATCAATAGTGGGTTTTTTTCTGGAGGCAATTCTCTTGGTTTGCTCAAAGTGCTGCATGATTATATATAGTAGCTAGGTCTTTCTTTAGCATAGAACATTGTTTTGTGTTTGCTTGTTAAAAATACTAACATCCATTTGTTGTGGAAAAGATAACTATATAATGATGGCTTTATCTTCTTGCACAGAGTATAGATTTATGTAACAAACAACATGGAAATTTCACATCTTCCATTCACAAACCGGAACATGAGAATGTAAGATTACAAAGTAGTCTTGTTAAACTTCAAAATGACACAAAAACATCACTGCTGGATCTCATGGGTACATATGGAGAAACAGAGCACAGCTATCAAACCCACTCAAAGATGAAAGAAAAGGAAGAGAGGTAATACTTAGATTGTACATATACATGAATCTTCCTGCAAGCTTTTCGGAAGCATCTAACTGGGCTGAACTGTTAAGCTTTTCTCCTGTTTCTGCTCATTCAGAACTCCCACCAACATAAATATCAGACCTAGTTAGTATATTTGTAAGAATTCCCTACATTTTTCTAGGTGGCTGACTGAATTTGGCACTAAATAAAGTTCTAGACATGTTTGATCATTTTTTAAATGTTTTTCACATGAAATGACTTTATAAACTTGTTATGTGCCACAGAAGTTATTCTTAGTTTCAGGTTTTGCAAAACAGGACAGGATGTGTTCTTACTGCCAAATAAAAACAAGACAAGGAAAGAATATAAAAACCAACATGAGAGGTAAACTGCTCTACAGGAGGTTATCTTAATAAGCAGTTTGAACTACAACCCCTGCTGAAAAGCTCTCTGTCCCACCAGTTTCATTTGTTGGAAGTTTCATTAAATGTATTTTAATGCCTTGTCTAGTTTTGGTGTTCTTGGGTGACCTGATTTTCAAATGAAACATAATTTCAGGTGCCCTGAATAAGTAATTACTACAATAAATTCCTTGTTAGGGAAAAATAATGAGACGAGTGCTCAAGCTATAGAAAACATTGTAGTGATGACTTCCTTCTTATTTCCCTGTATTCAGTGAAGCACTGAATTACCTTCAAACACGTTATAATCATGGCATTGCAGTAATAAAAAGAAAATTAAACCCCATGGTAAACAATATTTCACAGTACACGAGAGTAAAAATTAATAGGAAGCTAAATATTTTGATGGTTTGTAAAAAGAACTTACGTGGTAACACTAATGTGGATCAGTTGAAGGCAAAATTGCACAGGTTATTTCAAGCTCACACATTCAGTCACTGGCAAAATTTGAAGTCATTTTCTTGCTGCAAAATAGAAAGGCATCTCATTATATGTAGCTACATTCTTGCTTAAAACTTTCTTTGGAATATTTTGTGAAATATATAGTTTAGTGTTGTAGGTAGTATTCAGGTGTATGCAAATACATATATATATTGTATGCGTGCATGTACATATATATGCATATACATAATACACATATATATAGGGAAATGGCAGGTATGGTTGTTTTTCTAAGTTTCAAATGATAAAATCATAGAATCATCTAGGTTTGAAAAGACTTTTAAGGTCACCAAATCCAACCTTTGCCCCAGGACTGCCAAGTCCACCACTAAATCATGTCACTGAGGGTCTTGTTTGCACATTTTTGAGCACACTCGGGGATGGTGATTCCACCACCTCCCTGGGAAGCCTGATGTTGAAGGTTTTGCTGAAACAAATACTTACAAACCAAGTTACAGAGTATTCTGCACCTGTACGTCTCATAATTTCAACAAAAATTGGTCAGTATATTTTTTGCTTAAGCTTCCACTCTCTTTAGTAGAGAGAAAGTCAGATTTTCTCAGGAATTAAACTTGTTGTACGTGAGGAACTGTGAAATTTCATTCATGAGAACGTAAGTGTATGAGACAATAGAACTATGCAGGTAATTTGCAGGATTCTGATTACTTAGCTATTGAAGACCAACATTAAACCAAAACTGGGAGAGAGAAACCTGGGAGAGAGAACCTTTCTAACAACAGAAACCTCAACCACATAACTGAACACAATTTAAATTATGATTCTAATGAATTTGGTGAACCAGATCTACTGAGCCTGGTTTTCAGGATCTGAAACGTGATTGATTTGCTCAATGAAATGTTATTTAGCTAAATAAATACATACACAAATTCCACATGTAGTGTACACACACGTCAGCCAGCCAGTCTCTTTAAGACTGAGCCCTCTCTGTACTGTCAGTTCTCTGTTCTCAAACAGGAACTACCTCAAGATTTTCTCAGAAAACTGAAATTAAATTTTCAACAATCAAATGTGTGCAGATAATTCAGGCAATTTATGTTGGTTCAGTCAAACTGTGGGGTATATTTTATTTTATTGTGAGCATAAACCATGTTATTTCTGTTTTAATTTGCAGTTCTGTTTCCATGGTAATTATGGCACTGAAGAAAGGACAAAAACCACTGTTTTTTATAGAGTAAAAGAAGTAGAAAACATGGTGTTTGTGTAAGGAGGGTGTTTGTGTTTTACAGAGGCATTTTCAGAAGCTTTCCTTTTCATTTTTCCTATTTGCATTCAGAAACCTAGAAAGGTTTGCACAGCTACAAAAAGTCAAGTCTTCAACCAGCTATATTCTGTAACGTTTTTCAGTCGTGTCTCCCAACCAGTACTAGAACCCAAGGCACGGGCACCGGCATTTGTTAGATAGGAGACCTCTAGAGAAAACACGGGATATTGCAGGATGTTCTATTGGCAGTTTAGAAAGAGCCATGATTTCTGCTTTTATTCAGTATGAAGGAAATTTCTGAATATTAGAGTAAGATATGCAGGAGTGGCATCTATTGCCTAAAAAAGCTTGTAGTCACATTCTACCTATAACCACTTTAAGAAACTACTGTTCTCATGTATGGTAGTTGACTTACTTCTGATCGCCATTCACAGAAGCTTTCCCCACCCTCAAGATTCTAATCCTTTATTTAGACCTCGGCCACATACAGTTGATTTGAAGTTCGGCATGGTTGAAGAGGGCTTTCTCTGATGAAGCTGATTTATTTAGCCTGTTTGTTCCAAAATTAAAACATGCGTGTGAGTTCCCAATGAAAGGCTGCTTATTCACCACAAAAATACACACAAAAGAGGTAATTGGTCAAGCCAAAGTGCTCTTTCATCGTGTGGCAACAGTGAGGGGTAAAGGCTAGGACTGAATGCCTACTAAGGTAGCTGGGGATCACTTAAAGGATCTGTCTTGACAGTGAACTATGTGTCTCAAGGAGGTTTTCAGTACCTTTTGGAGTTCACAGACTCTTAGTCATGCTCACCACTGGATCAGGTGTTGCAGTAGATAAACTGGAAGCAGTGAAAACAATCTCTTAGGAAAATACTTTTTAACCAATTTTACAAACCAAGCCAGCAGTTATACTTGTGAGATAAAAGCAACACATTCTGAAGACATTCTGGTCACTAAAGATCTCTTGTTTTCTTTCTCAAGACTAGGTATGACAACCAGCACAAGCTGTGTAAGGAATTTGTTTTGCACCACTGAAGTCATTGATCACATAAAGACCAGGCTGATTTTATATATGAGTCTGGAAAAATCGATCCTGTCTATATAAATTCCCTTTGTGAGGACATTGTTCTTTCACTTCTTGTCCCATATGTCACCATGTCCACTGTGATATTATTTTTGTGAAGTATGTGGATATGTTCAATACTCTGTGACAATAAATCCACTGAAAGCATAAGTTTTTCAACTGCAGTTATAGTGTATTTGCATTGCCAGTATTAACAAATGGACAGTTTTGAAAAATTGCAGATATTTACCTACCTTTACATTTGCATTCAAACAAGAGCTCTGTTCTTACATATTATTTTGCACTAAACTGGCAGATATTTAAACCCCAACTGTGAAGTCTGTCTGAAGTGAAGGCATAGTATCCATTTCAAAGCACCTAAATGTAGGTGTCATGTTTCTCCAAGATAGCAAACAGCCCCAGCAATGCTACGGATTACAGTAGGAAATGAAGTTCTTTTAAGAAGTCAGTCCTTTTTTGGGAGGTATCTGATTTTGCTGTCTAAAAGCCACCATAACTGCACCTGAGTCTGAAAATTCTGGTCTTAGTGAAGCAAGCTATAGCGTAACAGTAATAACTGTTATTAAATACACAGAGAAGCAGTTCTGGGGGAAAATAAAAAAGAACACAGATCACAGATTTTACTGTGGGTTTACAGAGAAAATTACTTCCAAAAAGGTCAGAACACAAGATGAAAAAAATATTTGTGATTTTATTATTCATACCATCTATCTTCTGTGCCCTTCATCCAAACAATAGATGGAATTGACTTCGAAATAAGGGGCAGGGAAGAAAAAAAAGCATTTTGTGGCCAAAGAGCAGAGCGTGTTTATTTAAAGAAGGGAATGAATAAAAGGAGGAAACTCTGCCCCCATAAAAGTAAACATTTTAACTGACTAGAAAACTGGAAGGCTGGGTGAATGTTCTCAGAGAGTTTTATTTTAGGATGTATAATAATAATACAATAATAATAATATTACAGAATCATGCTTATAATTTGCTTTCCTGTAGCATTCAGAGTATCTTAATCACTACCTCTTTTATAGCCAGAGAAAAATACGTTCTTCATTAGTTCTCTGAGTCATTCTGCACAGTCTGTTGACGGAGTGCTCAGTTTCATGTTTAAGGCCGTCAGAGTTTAACCTGGCAGGCAGCTGAACACCACACAGCCTCTCCTCACTCTCCTTCCCTTTCTGCAGTGGGATGGGGAGAGAACTGGGAAAGAAGAAGTAAAATTTGTGGGTGGAGATAAGAGTTTAATGGTACAGAAAAGGAAGGGATGATGACAATGACAATAATGATAATGATAATAATAACAGCAATAACAACAACAATAATAATAGAATCAGAATATACAAAACAGGTGATGCACAGAGCAGTTGTTCACCACCCACCAACCAGCCAGTTCCCAGGCAGTTGCCTCCAGCCAGCTTTCCCCCTAGTTTATAGACTGAGGATGATACCATATGGTCTGAAATATCCATTGGGTCAGCCGGGGTCAGCATCCCCGGCCCACTTGCTGATGGAGTGGTGTGAGGAGCAGAAAAGTCCTTGGCTCTGTGTAAGCGGTGCTCAGCAGTAACTAAAACATCCCTGTGTTATCAGCACTGTTTCCAGCACAAATCCAAAACATTCCCATACCAGCTACTGTGAAGAAAATTAACTCGACCCCAGCCAAAACCAGCACAAAGGATTAAGTCAAGCAGGGTTCATTAAGACTGCAGAGCCACCCTCTCCCAACACCAAATATTGAAATTAAGATTAGAAAATGGTTGTGTGATCTTTCTGCAGGAAATACTGTCCTTTCCCTGTGCTTGGCAAATTCTTCTTCTTTATTAAAAAAAAAGAGTTGTTTTCCTTGGATCTGAGCAGCACTGCATACTCTTAAATATTTATAATAATTATACTTTAGTGTCAAAGAACTTGTCTTTAAAAGCTTTTATAACTCCATTTCAAATTAGTGAAGTGTTTTAGGATATTGCAATGATGGGATCTTTTCAAACAGCTATCATGTTTAAGTATAGTCGTTACCTCCCAAGACTACAATTCCAATTTTATTATAAGCACAGGCCTCAGTACAATGAAAATTTTTCCCTCAGTCAGAAATATTGTAACAGAAATGTGTAAATTTTTTTTTGCATGTTTTGCTATATAATCATAGGATCATAGGATAGTTAGAGTTGGACTGGACCTTAAGATCATCTAGTTCCAATTCCCCTGCCAGGGGCAGGGACACCTCTGCCCTCACACCTCTGACACTAAACCATGTCACCCAAGATTCTGTCCAGCCTGGCCTGGAGCACTGCCAGGGATGGAGCATTCAAAACTTCCTTGGGCAACCCATTCCAGTGCCTCACCACCCTAAAAGTAAAGAACTTCTCCCTTATATCCAATCTAAACTTCCCTGTGTAAGTTTGAACTGATTACCCCTTGTCCTATCACTACAGTCGCTAATGAAGACTCCCTCTCCAGCATCCTTGTAGGACCCCTTCAGATACTGGAAGGCTGCTCTGAGGTCTCCACCCAGATTCTCTTCTCCAGGCTGAAGTAAATATATAGTAATAAATAGAAGTAAAGATGCACCTGAAAATTAGTTTAATTGAGCAGACGTGGGCAAACTAGTCTTGTGAATATGGTTTCAGATTTGTTCAGTTAACTATCAGGAAAAGAAGATATTTTGAATGAGAAGAAAACAGCTTTCTTTTGTTCTGTATGTTATCATTAAATTAGTATTGCAGTAAAAATGCAGGATCAAAGTTACCTATACTATTTTGTTATTCAACAAAGTCCTAGCTATTTGAACATAGTTGTTTAAAATTATTCAACCACTAATAACAGCTTTTGTTTCTCATCTCACTTTCATATTTCTTTCCTCTATTTGTGTGGCTAAATTCACTGTAGTTCCTATCAGACTATAATCTAAGTTATGAAGACATGGCGGAAGACTGCTTACTTAGCTTCTTCCACTGAAAAGCTAACAGGCTGATATCTTTTGGCAAAGGATGGCTAGCAAATGCTTACGGACTATTGGTATTTTCAATACCTGAAGCAGGTTTGTGGATTAGCTCTTGTCCTGCCACAACTGTATGGCAAGGTTATTCAACTTCACCTCCAGTGAACAGGTTTAAATTTGTGTGATTTAAGTCATAGCCAAAGTAGACAGAGAATGCACACTCAGATGTTTACAGCAACTTAGTTGGAAAGTTGCAAACTGGCTGCAGCTTGGTTGTTTTTGATCTGCATGAAGCAGTTTGCACAGGTAAGTAATCAAAATTGCGCAAACAAAAGTAAAACCATGCCTGGCTTTGCTGTGATAGCACAGAGTTACAGCTGGTTTTCATACTTTAATTTGGTTTTCTGTTTTAGAACTTCCCAAAAGAAAGATGCGTGGGAAATGGAATGTCAACAGACTGCTGCATTCACAGGATACCACAGAAACAGTAGTCCTGCTTTATATGGTCAAGGCAGTATCACTGGTTCAAAAAGTGACAAGTATCCTTCGGGCTTCAATGGGATGTTTCCTGAACAGGGCAGAAGACGCAGTTTACTGAGCCCTGCTTACAGTGCAGAAGAAATCAAATTATCAGTAAGTAACTATTTTCCTGTAACACAAATCCATCTGTGGACCAACTGCAGCCCTGGAGGAGGCAAAAACTAGATCACCCCTGTTGTCATTATTATTTATACAATGCCAGCCCAGCAAAAATTGAAATACCTCAACACAAAAGCAGTTTTTCTGGAAATTAAACATCCCCTGCTGGGCCATACCTTTGTTCTAATGACGATGGTGATAATTACCTGCCATTATGTGACTGTGAGAGAGATTTCTACATTTTAGCTTATTGTCTTCTATATTGGGGCACTCCTTCATACTGACTTTTGTAAGGGCACTCTGCTCTAAGTGTATTTCCAAAATGCCTGCAAACTTACTGTCTTAAGTGCTGTTTGACAAATCAAGTTTCTACAGCATTCCACTGATGGATGAAATTAGAGGAATTGCAGCAACTATTTTCGATGTGTTAGCTATTGTATTTGAAAAGGAACAGAAATGATAACTGCTGCAATCTTTATTTTTTTTGAAATGAAAGAGTAATAGTGCAGCATTCTGCCTTTCAGTGTTCAAAGGCTGAAGGTTACCAAGTTCCATGACAAGTAGGATAAATCTCTGTTTACCTGGGGCAACTTCTCAGGAAAAACTTTCCATAATTCTTTTACTTTAGATCTATCTTTAAATTTGAGCTTTATCCTCCCCCTTAGTATCTTATATTGTTCCTGAGGCCTCCACTAAAGGCCACTATGGTTTTCCGCTTGAAAATTTAGCACTTATCTTCCAGACCTCAAACCATACAACCACACCATCATTAAATAATGGAACTAACAGATTAGTAGGAATAGACTGTAGCCATCTCTCTGTCCAGCTGTGATATGCACATCTTTGTACCCAGTAGATCCTGAACTGTGGGTGTGTGGCTGAGCCTTATGGCTTGAGAGTTTTTCTCTTTAAATAATTAATCATGACAATAACTGTTTGGACTTTTTCAGCAGAATTTGATAAATACCAGATCTCCTCCTCTCTTCTGTCAAAAGTGTCAGACAGAGACTCCAGATCACAGATCCCAGAGCTTCTATTTCCAGCCAGCCCAGAGAAAATGTCCATTCTGAGACACTTTTGCAATCTGCAGGGAAACTATTTCCCATCTGGCACTCAGGACAGGGTTGATGCCAAAACTAGATTTAAAGGAAAACACTTTCCAGCTCCTGTGTGGGCAAAGTACAAAATTAAATTATTAAGCAAGGTATATTTCTTGTACTGAGTCTAAGTCCAAATCAGTGACATTGAAGCAGGTACAAGCCCAGAAGATCTCCAGAATGAAATCATTACTCAGACTGACATTGAATACCACAGGATTAGTGCAGAGAATACTCAAGTCTATTACTCTGGAGTTCTGTGTTCAAATGGAAAGCCATTGCATCCAGGAGAAAGAGTAAAAAAACATACAATATGTTGTAAACAGAGTTCTCTGATGGAATTTTCAGGAGTGATGTTTCACCTAAGTGAAACCTCCAGGATGTTCAAAATGTCTAACGATGTTATAAGGGACCATTTTTCTGGAGAATATTTGTAGCACCAACTGAAAACATCAGCATTGCAGGTGATGTCCTGATACCTACCAAAATTACTCTGTCGGTATCTAGGGAAGAGAGAAAATAGTCTCTAGGGCTTTAAGCAGAGACTCACATCTCTCCTCACAGTAAAGAATCTTCAGACAACAATAATTGTAAATGTTCCACTGGAATCTCTGTCGTTTCACATTCTTACTTAGAGGTTACATATGTGAGAGAAAGTCACTTTTACCTTAAAGTAAACTAGAAAGCTGAGCTGGGATTCAGTGGGAACTCATGTAACCCCCATACTTCTTGGTTTAAGGCTTTCCAAATCTAGGGAAATACTTTTTCTCTGAATAGTACTTTGGGCTGTGCTCTCTCTCTGAAATTAACTTCAGAAAATGGTTGCCTGATCTATTCCCAGTTTCTGAGAAGACTATTCCATAGAACAGTCCAATGTCCTGCTTCAGAAGATAGATCGATAGATAGACAGATAGATAGATAGATACCCAAAAAGATTATTTGCAGCTTCAGAATACTGCGTTTCTACACAATTTCTCAATTTCAGCAAGCAGTTGTGTACATTGTGCTTCTTAATCTAGAGCTTTAACTTTCAGTCACAAACACCTTCTCATGTTTCTCTTCACAGGGTAGACAGACATTGTCTGTTCTTGCTTCTGAGGCTTGGATAGACAAGAAAGACTTAAGCTGTAGCAAGGAAAAATTAAATGAGACATTAGGAAACTCTGTAATATTAAGGCTGGAAAACTGCTTAATAAATAGTTTGCAATGGAAAGTTGTGGAAATTCTGCCACTGGACACTATTAGGACAGATTTTGACAGTCTTGATCCTACCCTGAGGCATGCTGTGGTCCATGCCCCCCACTCTTAGCTATTGTGATTACTTAGCTGATGAGGTTGCTAGGACCTCTGAAAGCCTTCCCATGTTCCTTGGCAATTTCCTAGGCATCTCAATTTTTATTTTCATATATGAGCAGAAGCATGTTGAAGACAGGCATCTGTACCTGCTGCCTAAGATGTATCGCAGTGTAGGGTTGGAGAAAACTACTCCCCGAAGCCCCCAAATATACTCACAGCAAGACTAAAATTAGCCAGACCAATTTCTACTCTTGGTGTTACAAGAACTTTCCTGGAAAGCAGAAGGGGCTAAACATCAGGAGACTTTGACACTCTGGGATTGACCAGTCATGATTTGACCACTAAATGTTGTAATATCCCAAATGTTAAAGCTCTGTTGCTGCCTGCTGAAGGTGCATCCAGGAATGCTGAAACAACTCATGGGGAAAGAAAGAGATTAAGCAAATTAATTAGTCAGTCTGTGAGACAGAATAGGCCTAGCTTCCTGCAGTGCCTCTCTCCAGCAATCCACAGTTAATTCATAGGCACTTTGGGTAGTTCTTGCTTAGGGAGAAGACATATTTAGCATATATTTCATACATGGCAATACACATCTCTGTCAAGTGCACTCCTTCATTTCCAGCAAATCATGAGGCAAAAAGGTGATTACTATTCTTGGTGTACAGCAAAGAAATATGGGATCAGCTGAGACTATAGAAATGAAGACATAGAGTCCTTGTTGCCTAACTACCCAAACAATTTAGGGTGAAAGCTTACCAATGAACCCATTTCTATTCAGCTCCAGTTAGAAAACCAAAAGACATAAAGAAGTGTTATCTGAGGAAAAGAAATTCAAACCTAGGGACCATGAATCTCAGCTGAGACATGGGTTAAAGTAGTTTCTTTAGTTTTAATTCCTCAGGCATCAAAAGTAAAGACAATAAAGAACACAGTGGAAGAACAGACCAGAAGCTTGGAAAGCAAAGTTTAATAGCTAACAAAAAATATTGCCTTTTAGACCCGTTTAGATACAACCTACTCTCAAAGTGCATAAAACCCAGTGCATTAGGGACCTATCTGAAATGGCTATCAGATGTCTGACCCTCGGGTAAGGAGCCGTAGGGAACCATGATCTGCTTATTCTGAGTGATAAACATTCTTCTCTGATCTCTGAGGAAATTCAGAAATGTCTCGTTTGGAGTTTGCAGTGTATTTGAAGAAAAAATACATCAAAGCAAGTCCCAGTTAAAGCAAAGGACACTAGCTTATTAGGAAGATAGCTTGGTCATCATGTCGAAGTGTTTCTAATGACAAGTCAGCAATTGTAAACAGTGTTATAATGACTCTCTGAGAATCTCTCATAACTTGATGCCACATTTCTGAAGACTCAAACTCATGTAAATTTGCTGTCCATATGGAAAAGCCCAACATAACTTATTTTCTCTAGATGGCACCTATTAAATTTGTTTTCCAGATTCACATTTTCCCAGTTTCTTACGCGTCTCACTGGAAGTATTTTATTTCCACAGTGCTGAATCAGTGATTTCAGAGCTGGTATTCAGTAAATGAAACACATGGTGATTCTCTAAGTAAAGCCTCCAAATCATATAATAGAATCATAGAATAGTTAGGGTTGGAAAGGACCTTAAGATCATCTAGTTCCAACCCCCTGCCATGGGCAGGGACACCTCACACTAAACCATGCCACCCAAGGCTATGTCCAACCTGGCCTTCAACACCGCCAGGGATGAAGCATTCACAACTTCCCTGGGCAACCCATTCCAGTGCCTCACCACCCTTACAGGAAAGAACTTCTTCCTCATATCCAATCTAAACTTCCCCTGTTTAAGTTTGAACCCATTACCCCTTCTCCTCTCACTACAGTTCCTCATGAAGAGTCCCTCCCCAGCATCCCTATAGCCCCCTTCAGATACTGGAAAGCTGCTATGAGGTCTCCACGCAGCCTTCTCTTCTCCAGCCTGAACAGCCCCAACTTCCTCATCCTATCTTCATACAGGAGGTGCTCCAGTCCCCTGATCATCCTCGTGGCCCTCCTCTGCCCTTGTTCCAACAGTTCCATGTCCTTTTTATGTTGAGGACACCAGAACTGCACACAACACTCCAAGTGAGGTCTCACAAGAGCAGAGTAGAGGGGCAGGATCACCTCCCTCGACCTGCTGGTCACGCTCCTTTTGAGCGTGATACCGTTGGCTTTCTGGGCTGCGAGCGCACACTGCCGGCTCATGTTTATTTTCTCATCGACCAACACCCCCAAGTCCTTCTCCGCAGGACCGCTCTGAATCTCTTCTCTGCCCAACCTGTAGCTGTGCCTGGGATTGCTCCCACCCACGTATAGGACCTTCCACTTGTCATGGTTAAACTTCATCAGGTTGGCATCAGCCCACCTCACAAGCGTGTCCAGGTCCCTCTGGATGGCATTCCTTCCCTCCAACACATCAACCGAACCACACAGCTTGGTGTCATCGGCAAACTTGCTGAGGGCGCACTCAATCCCACTGTCCATGTCACTGACAAAGATGTTGAACAAGACGGGTCCCAACACCGATCCCTGAGGGACACCACTCGTTACTGGTCTCCAGCTGGACATTGAGCCATTGAGCACAACTCTTTGCGTGCGGCCATCCATCCAGTTCTTTATCCACTGAGTGGTCCACCTATCAAATTGATGTCTCTCCAACTTAGAGACGAGGATTTCATGCGGAACAGTGTTGAATGCTTTGCACAAGTCCAGGTAGATGACATCAACTGTTCTACCCCTGTCCATCAGTTCCATAGCTCCATCATAGAAGGCCACCAGATTGGTCAGGCAGGATTTTCCCTTAGTGAAGCCATGCTGGCTGTCACCAACCACCTTGTTGGTTTTCATGTGCCTCAGCATGCCTTCCCGGAGAATCCGCTCCAAGATTTTGCCAGGCACAGAGGTGAGGCTGACTGGTCTGTAGTTCCCCGGCTCATCCATTTTCCCCTTCTTGAAAATGGGGGTTATATTTCCCTTTTTCCAGTCATCGGGAGCTTCACCTGACTGCCATGATTTTTCAAATATGATGGACAGTGGCTTAGCAACTTCATTTGCCAGCTCCTTCAGGACCCGCAGATGGATTTCATCAGGTCCCATGGACTTGTCTACGTTCAGGTTCCTAAGATGGTCTCAAACCAGATCCTCTCCTACAGTGGGCCCAGGGTCTTCATTCTCACTGTCACTGAGTCTGCCTTCCAGGACTTGGGTGGTATGGTCAGAGCATTTGCCGGTGAATACCAAGGCAAAGAAGTCATTAAGAACCTCATCCTTCTCCAAATCCAGGGTAGCCGGTTCTCCCGATAGCTTCTGGAGGGGGCCCATGTTGTCCCTAGTCTGCCTTTTATTTGCAATGTACCTATAGAATCCCTTCCTGTTATCCTTAACATCCCTAGCCAAGTTTAATTCTAAGTGGGCCTTAGCTTTCCTAACCTGGTCCCTAGGTTCCCGGACAACATCCCTGTATTCTTCCCAGGCCGCCTGTCCTTGCTTCCACCTTTTATAAACCTCTGTCTTCTTCATAATACAAAAGCCTTCTTCAATACTTCATAGTAGTAGTGCCACCTCTATCGTTGAATTCAAATGCTGCAAGGATAGGTTTGTGATCTAGCCCATGAAAGAATCAATGATCATGTAGCCATGGCATTCAAACTGTCAGCAACAACTCTTCATGTGAAAACATAGATGATTTACGGCTGGAACATCATGCATGTGTCTGTAAGGAAAACCAGAAGGCAGGTGATCCCTGCAGAGTTTCACGAACATTAGAAGAGTAACACTCATTCTAATCACTGCTCGTGCAGGGACTGATACAAGAGTGTTGTGGCACAAAGCGATCCAATAGCTTTGGGTTCTTTATTTATACATGGCAGATTAAATCACTTTTTCTTCCTGTCCTGTTAAATATTTGGAGGGACTAAGAGAAGAAATATTCTGCTTTATCTGTGAATTTCATTTTAGGAGCCCTATACATCAGAAACTCTGCCTCACTCTAGAAGGATGGTACTTCATTCAGAATTTATTTCCACCTATCACTTACTTGCTCTACTTTGAAAAGAAAAGGGGTTTCTTATAGGGAATCTCTACATTTTATCTCAAGGTCTGCTGCAAAGTGTGTGGAGAGAATATTGCTTTAAAGCATTTATCTAGTTAGTATCTTTTGGCCTGCAAAAACTGCTAAAGGGGAATTTTAAGCCATGCTGAAAGCAAAGACCAAATCTGCCTCTAATTGCTGTGGAAATAGCGAATAGCCCATTCTGATGGACTGCAGCTTAGAATAAAAATGTACAGGTGCCACAGAATTGGCCTTTCCACAAAACATTTGAATATCTAAAGCATTTGAAGCCATTCCTATTTGATGTGCTGACAGAGAAACTCTCCTTTTTAAATTCTAGGAGAAACAAAACTAGAGATTCTAGACTTATAACTCAGTCAGTTATTAAAACTATTTTACATATGGTTTAATTAAGATAATAAATGTCAAAAACCTTTCCCAATATATGATCATATAAAGACAGAAAATTATCTCTCTCACTCAGTATTACAGCTCCTATACTAATTTTTTTTCTCAGTCAACTTAAAAATTCATGTCATAAAACTGTACTTCTCTATACAAACAAACACTGAGTTTATTTAAATGAGCATAATGTCTTTAGGCAAAGAAAAATTGCTTCACGTTTCTTTTGATAAACACATTCCAATGAATGCATCTTAAATATTAGCAAAAGAACTAAGAAAAATTGCTGCTTAAAAATTTAGAACTTGTTCCATCAAAAACTCACTCGTGTCCTTTGCTTTATACAACTCTGCATCCCGTGACAACCATTTTAAGACCGATTTCGGTATGGTTTATGTCTCAGTCTACTAAATGCTCATTAAATGGAAAGAAGATTTTTCAGTGAACTACTTGCAGAGGATAAAATTTAGTACACTCTCCAGAATGTCAGGGTCTTCAGTTGATGGCACTGAAATGAGCATAGGTTTTCTTCCTTTCCCCAGAAAGCAGCACATCACGGGAGGAGAGAGCTAACATTAGAGGAGGCAATCAGCCATATCCAGCACTGTAATTCCAAGAAACAGATTATTGTCCTCTGTCCTGGTCTAAATTACACAAGTGACTAACATAACCTGCAGCTGATTCAAAGATTCTGGAGGTTCTGAAGCTGCTTAATTCTGCCTAATGGGATTTTTAAATTTTTAATGTCAAGTCTACATTCTAATGCTTTGGATATCAGAGGTACTCAAACATTGTGTTCACATTATGCCTTTAAAAATATATGACCAAATTCATGCTCTCCTGGAGAGCTATAAAGTGTTTTAGAATTATTAGCTGCTCTAGGTTGAAATGGTTTTCAAATCTACAAACTTGATAATGCAAACACATTGTAGCACTTGCTGCTTTTTACTAACCATCATTTTCTGTTCATTGCTCAGTCCTCCCCTGAGATGTCCTTCCTTACAACAGCAGAAAAGTTCCTTCAAGAGGAAGAGAAGCACACAAGAGAGTTTGAAGAACGTTTAAATTTGCACCTTGAAGAACTTCAAAGACACTCTGAAAATACCATCCAAAGATATGCCAGGTTACAGCAAAGCAGACACACTTAAGCCAGTCACACAATTAAGGAAATAAAACCAAGTAATCACCCGTGAGTTTCTTAGAACTAAAATCTGCAACGAGTGGCTTAATATATTTAGGCCCATTGCCAACAGCATGTATTTTTAACACCAAGGTTTCAAGTAAGATATTAATTTTAGGATTTAGGTATATTGTAACTCAACTATATTACAAAATACTGTACTCTAAACATATTCTAAAACATACAGGCTGGTTTTGCATAGTTAAATTACGTGCTGCAGCGACCCTGGTGCAGCACTGTGAATTAAGTAAGATACTTCGAATTCTGTGATGTACGGAGGGATAATAAGTGGAATTATTCCCTTGAAAATACAGTCAGCCAAAAGAAATTCTCTAGATTGCACAGAACAAGAAAAACGGGCCTTTAGCCGTGTCATAGCTCCTGGCATAAAGAGCTTATCGATGCTGTAGTTATTCTTGGCTATAGAAACAGCCCTTGGGACTCCTGAAATGAGAAGTTTGAGCTCTTTCTTACCTCTAAGCCATGCAGGTCCGTGAGAGGCACATGAATAGACAAAGCACATATTTTGAAGCCACCCATATTGCGCCTTTTACCAGACCTATAGCCTTCACCTGGGGCAGAGCATGATCTCAGGTGCTTTCCATGCTTTACATTAATTCTTTATAATTTTTTAATCCCGTCTTGAAAAACACCTATTTTGGTAACAGTGTTTTGGTACTGTGATGGCTTCCTGTTTGAATACGTTGGAACAGGGAGAAATACTTTAACTTTAGAAAACTTGTGGTCAGTCTTAGGTAAGGGGCTAAACTCTTTGTAGTTCTCTACAACATGGGAAAACATTGTAAAACCCAGCAGAGTTAACTGAGCTCCATGTGCCAAAAAACTGCATAATGTTGAGATCCCTTTTATTTGCAATTCATCCTGAACTCTGTTGCTGTGCAAGCGAAACAGAAATTACAGACGGTGTGGATGAACCACCAATTTCAGTGAAAGAGATACTGAAGAACTGCTTCCCAGCATAGACTGTTGCCAACTTCCTGGAAAAATATGGATAAAAATAATACCAGACTGTCAAACAGCTCCAGTTTGTGAGTAAAAGAAGTCTCATTGATATTCAAGACCGTAGCAAAATATGTGAATTGTTTTTGGAAGCTCTATTTCCATTAAGACAAAATACACTACATCACACTTACACAAAATACCGAGATTTTAAATACGGGTCTGGCTCAGTTCGCAATAAAATGAGTAATGAAAATGAGGACATCAAAGAACCTTTTAGAGAAAAATTCAGTGAAATTACTAGACTCAGCTGGAGGAACGAGGACTGAATGAGAAGATGATGGAAAGACATCTGAACAAACTAAATATATATGTGTCCTCAACTTAAGGGGAGATCCAGCTGGGCGTTTCAAAAGAACTAATGAAGAAATTTAGGAACTTCTGGAAAATGAAGCTAAATTTTAATCTGGGAAAGATCTGTAGAAGCAAAAAGATGTCAAAATGTTGTCTTTCAGAGCGGCAAGAGAAAAAAATATGGGATGTTAGCAGTTGGCCAGATTCTTTTGCAACTGCATGGTTTGAAAATACAAGAAGACAGTGTGCTCCTGATCTTCAAAGAACGTACATGCCTGAGTCCAGTCCAGGCCTGAGGATCTATCTTATGATATAGGTCTGTGTGATGATACAGAATGAATGAATGAAATGCGCAAAAAATGAGCAAGATTTTTTTCTAAATCCTTGTAAGATCTCACCAAACAACTATCTTTGGTTAATTAAATAACAGTTTCAGCCTGCCTTTTCATAGAATCATGGAATAGTTTGGGTTGGAAACTACCTTAAAGCTCACCCAGTTCCAACCCCCTGCCAGGGGCAGGGACACCTTCCACAAGACCAGGTTGCTCAAAGCTCTCTCCAACCTGGGTTTACTCTTATGTCCTGCTCAGAAAATACTATGCCACAAATATGCCAAGACAGTATGGAACAAAGTGCCCTTCTCTTTGCTAGCCAATACCAGGAGAAGTTGCTCATCTGACAATCCCCAAATTAAACAAGTCAATTGCCAGACCACAGCAGGAGCCACACTGCTGGTTCTGAATACTTCCATTGTATTAAAAGGTAGAAATGTGATTGAACTGGTGAGAGGTTTCTGAAGGCACATACATATTCCTAACGTCAACATGGCAAAAATAGTTTGTACAACATGTACCATGTTTCAAGTTATTTGAAAAACTTTTGAAAGAATGATGGACAGCAGAAATAATAAAGACCAAGACGGATATACCTTATGAAGAGGGATTGGAACTGCTGGAACAAGTCCAGAGGAGGGTCACGAGGATGATCAGGGGACTGGAGCACCTCCCGTATGAAGATAGGATGAGAAAGTTGGGGCTGTTCAGTCTGGAGAAGAGAAGGCTGTGTGGAGACCTCATAGCAGCCTTCCAGTACCTGAAGGGGGCCAACAGGGATACTGGGGAGGGACTCTTCATGAGGAACTGTAGTGAGAGGAGAAGGGGTAACGGGTTCAAACTTAAACAGGGGAAGTTTTGATTGGATATGAGGAAGAAGTTCTTTCCTGTAAGGGTGGTGAGGCACTGGAATGGGTTGCCCAGGGAAGTTGTGAATGCTCCATCCCCAGCGGTGTTCAAGGCCAGGCTGGACATAGCCTTGGGTGGCATGGTTTAGTGTGAGGTGTCCCTGCCCATGGCAGGGGGGTTGGAACTAGATGACCCTAGGGTCCTTTCCAACCCTAACTATTCTATGATTCTATGTATGAATATTGTACAAAAAGGAATAACCAGGAGTGTCCAAGGCTATAAATGTCTGAAATCACCAATAAAAATGAATTATTAATTGAACAATCATTTGACAGGACCAGGTGCAATGTTCAGGAGCTACGGATTACCCAAAACATACAGGAAGTCACTGTTCTGCTTTGTGAAGAGCCAGGCAATGGAAAATTCTTGTGAGCTGCTCGACTTCTTTTATGATTTTTCAAAGCTTTACCAAAAAGGATGATTCTGGCTCCCAGCTGAAAGATTTGTTTTAAATAGAAAGAACAACGATTCAGGCTGCCACCAGCTTTTCTGGCTGAAGGAAAACCAGAGGTCATGTTCACACCGTTTCAACCTGTTTCACTGAGGTATGATATTGAAATACTTGGTGGTATAGGAGCTGCTAAACTATTGCTGCCCAATTCACTTCCCCAAACTTACTCTGATGGGGCTGTCAGTAGCTGAACAGAAACTTTGGAGAGACTCCCATGAACTTTGGGTGTTCAGAGCATTTTCTTCCTACCATTTTGTACTCTCTTCCTTTTTGTGTGGGAAATTTAGGAGCTAAATTTCACACACAGCACCTAAACCCTCCAATCCCACTGTTCTGGCTTTATCACAGTGTAACTGGTTGTAATTCCTGGTTTCACAGTGGCAGGCAGTGCACAGGAACAAGCCCACCACCACTTAGTGATTCAAAACTAGACTAAACACCACCACTCTGAATGAGAATGAAGTTGTCCCCAGAGGCTGTCTAATGGGACGAGCTCCAGGTGATTTTACATCTATGGAACGTCAGTGAGTCATCATAGTGTTATTTACGCATCCAGCTCAGGTGTGTGTTGAACTGTGTTCTGTCCCTCCACCACCTGCCCAGCGGCTCCCAGAGACCAAAGAGCTGGAAGGAGGCTGAGGGCATGGCCTTGTCCTTATCATACAGTCGGTGGCTTTACAACCTACAACAGCCAATTACACCATTCCCAATCACAATTTTCCATGTAATTCTATGCAACATAGCTATCCACTGGATTTTACACCTTCAGCCTTGTGCTAGGGAAGTTTTTTTTTCTCCTCAGACACCGCAGTCTGTTGAGAAAACACTCGGTGCAAGACGTGTCATAGCAGAGCTCATTTGAATTGGCCAAAGCAATGTGGGAACTCTGTTGCTTTTTCCTCACTGCAGGGTTCAGATCTCAAAGTTCACTCTGTCAGAGTTACTATTTAATCACATGGGCCCCCTCAAATCCATAAATAGGCTGTAATTTAATGTACTGCATCTAAATTACTGCTAGCGGATTGAGCAATACCCCTGGACACCAATACGCTGCGGTGCCCCTAAACCCACAAAGCCATCGGATTGTTCCTCTAATCTACTTTTCAGCAAACTGCTAGTGGCTTTAAAACAGATTTATCGAGAATGTTTGTCCAGTTACCTTAAGAGAACATGTTTGAATGCAAAGAACAGTCCTAAACCAACCTGCCATTGGATTCCTGCAACAGCTGTAGGATTTGTTTTAGTTGACGTGAACCCTTGTACAATCCCAGATGGAGCAAGAAATCCTCCAGAAGTCCCCAGGGAGACTTATAAGAGCCTTCAGTACCTAAATGGGGATACAAGAAAGCTGGAAATGGAATTTTGACAAACGCAGGTAGTGACAGGACAAGGGGGAAATGGCTTTAAACTGAGGGGAGATTTACATTAGACATTAGGAAGTAATTCTTCACTATGATGCTGAGGCGCTGGCAAAGGTTGTCCAGAGAAGCTGTGCCTGCCCCATCCCTGGCAGTGTTCAAGGGCAGGTTGGATGGGGCTTGGAGCAACCTGGTCTAGTGGAATGTGTCCCTGCCCATGGCAGGGGGTTGGAACTGGGTGAGCTGTAAGGTCCCTTCCAACCCAAACCAGTCTGTGATTCTATGAAGCCCCAGTCCTCGGTATTCCATGGAAGCCCCATAACAAGAAATGTTTTGGTTGAAACTTGTCAAACAAATAAAGATGGTGCAGAGAAGACAACAGCAGCTGGCAGCTCCATCTGTAGCAATGATGGGGATGCTCAACTGGGACATGCACAGCAGGATTTGCCTTGCTGGTGTGTGGCATGTGAACTGGAACCACCTGCCTTGGGAAGAAACCTCCAGGTAAGAAATATCTCTGTGGTGCAGATCCAATCCAGAGAATCCAAGTGCAGGTTCCAGTTCACACCCTCCAGAGCTATGGGAGCATCCAGGCCTGTGCATGTACCATAGACAGTCTGGAAGAAGAACAGTGCATTTTCTCTGCTGTCTGTATTTATAAAGCACCATTTTCTGACCACCAGGATGTTAATAAATATTTTCTTGTACATGGATTGAAGCAGAAGACCAAGAGCCAATTTCTCTGAGCTCTGAAAATACGTGTTGTTCTTCCTTCAGACCATGGGCACTGTTGCTGGCTTCTCTTGCTTGGCATTGGGGAGTGGGGCCATGGATGACACCGATGGGCGAGGATACCCACAGCAAGGATACTTGACACAATTCCTCCATTTTCTTAGCACGTAGAAGACATTTGCAAAACTCCATTCAAACCATGATCTTAACGTATTTGACTCAGATTTGATTTATGCTTTGAAAAACGGGGTGTAAAAAACTGCTTCTATAACTTGATTTATCAGAAGGCAATGGCAAGTTTTAATGACTTGACCTGATAATGGGCACTTACAGAAAGCAAAAGGTACCATAGACACTGCAGAAGAAGTCTCTCAGCACGAGTCCTCTGGTAAAATGCCTGTAATACATCATTCCATTTTGCCCACGAGCTGCTGTGTGCTGGGGAAAAGTTTGAAATCCTATTTCCTAAGCAGTTTTGAAGGCAACTGACAGTTGGAGTAATACACACCGTTAAAAACCAGAGAGGCACTTACACCTTGGGCTGCGGAGGTTCACAGGAGCTGGCATTTGGGCAACTGCCAGTAATTTACTTGCCCATTACTTCCCAGAGCTTTTTGGCAGCTCCTGTCTACAGAGGCTTCCCCCCTACTTCTCCGAACGCGTATTCTCACATCCAGCACTAGCAAAAGGGAATTCGGTTGAAAATGTCAGAATCCAACTTCAGTGTTTACTAGAGAAAAATACATTCCTCTTTTCTGAAGCATCAAACTGTGAAATCAGTTTGGCTTCTGCATAAGGAACAATTCCAAATGTGCAACAGTTTTCCTCTCAATTAGCACCCAGTCAAATTGCACATTTCAGGGACTGAAATCAACATTGTCTCTTATTAGCACTAAGCTATAGTTCATATTAATAAACATTTGGCTCCGAGAAGATTATTATTGTGACCTGAGGAATTCACAGATGACAAGAAGGAGAGCGCAGAAGAGAAAGCAGCAGAAATGAAACATCTCATTAGAGAAGTAATCTTAAATACTACCTAACCCAGCTGACCTTCTACCTCTTCAGTTGTTACCAGCCAGTTAATTGCTCTTATGTGTCACAGACTCAGCTCTTGCAGAAAATGAAGGGGGGAGGAGATACCTCACAGCTCTGAACAGGCTTTCGAAGGCAAATTATTGCTTGGGCTGATAAAACAGCCCTGAGGTGCAAGGGGCTGAAATACACCTGCGGCTCTGAGATGGAAAATCACAGGGACTTTGACAGAGCTGTCAGACAGTACCGTGGAATGAACAGGGACAGGAAAACCCTGGTTAAGAATCTACAAAGAGGAAGATGATAAAGAGGAACCTACAGAAGAGATTAGCAGGAACTTTGCTTCTCTTCTAGACACCCAGGGAAGCAAGCACCCTGCAGAACAAGAGTACCTAAACCACACACGCGTTTGCTCATGTCCTCAGGCAGAGCTTTATTCGACACCTCCCTTCAGAAACAGGCAAATGACCGGAGCTCCATTTCATTTTATCCTGGAGTGAGGATAAAATTAAAATAGGACAGAAAGGATCTGGTACCGGGAGAAGAGGAGCAGCTGGGACATGGCACAGACTGAGCAATTACTGTTACAGCTGCGTTGTTTCAGGTCTCTCCAGCTGAAGGAAGCGGCTCCAGTACCAAAGCACAATTCCCAGGGGTAGCACGTGGTTTGGTGAGCACATCCCAGCATCACCAGGTATGTGTCTTGTTCCGAACTGGGTTAGTTCAGGGCTGGCCAGACTCACCCACTTGACGCCTCAGGGCAAAGTCCACTGCAGGGAACCGCATGTGCTTGCCTAGAGTGTTTTTACACCAAGCTTGAGAAGTGACCAGTGTGCACCTGCGACAAAGAGAGCAAACAGGGTGCCGGTGACACCAACAAGGGCATCAGCAGCAGAGATTAAGATGTCATTGTCCCGCTATACTCAACACTGGTCAGGCCAATCCTTGACTACTGTGTTCAGTTTTGGTCCCTGATACACACAAAAGACGTGGATAGGCTGGAGAGGGTCCAGAGAAGGGCCACAGAGAAAATCCAAGGATTGGGAAGCCATGAGGAAAGGCTGAGAGAGCTGGGCTTGTTCAGCCTGGAGAAAAGAAGACTCGGGGAGACCTTATCACCATGTTCCAGTATTTAAAGGGCAGCTACAAGGCAGAGACTCTCTTTTTACAAGGATTCGCATGAGAAAGACAAGGGGTGATGGGCACAAGTTACACCTGGGGAGATTCCAACTGGACACAACGGGAATAATTTCCACATTGAGAACAACCAGCCACTGGAATAACATCCCCAGGGAGCTGGTGGATTCCCCAGTGTTGGACATTTCTAAGATTCAGCTGGACAAAGTGCTGGGCCATCTAGTCTAGATCATGCTTTGCTTAGAAAGGTTGGACCAGATGATCCCTGAGGTGCCTTCCAACTTGGGATTCTACAAGTACATGATTTACAGAACAGTTTTGGCTAGCAGCATCCCTCCACACAGGACCACGACCCAGGATAAAGCAGCAGGAAGGCAGGGCTGTCACTGGCACACATGTGAGGGGCTCGGGCCATCCCTGTTCCAAAAGGTAGCACCTACAGGGATGATTCAAAAGGTCTTTGCCTTTTGGCACAGAAACATCCCCTGCTGTGCTTCAGTGCACTGCAGCATCCCATTCTTCCTTGCTTGGCTTGTATTTCAGCAGCAGTCAAGGGTTCTCAGATTCCCTCCCTCAAGTCTGCAGAAGGTAAATGCTTACCAAGTGCCCTAAAATATCTGGATGAGAAAGGGCTGTAGAGGAATACGGGATTCTTGAAGCACTTACAGCCTGATCTCCTGGAATAAAACTACCCAAGCACTGCTCACAGCCTCCTTGGAGTGGGGAGAGGGGAATGTCACAGGACAGCAGCTCACTGCAGCAAACACAGCAGACTTCAGTTCTACCACTGTTACTTTTCCTTTAAAATAAATCAAATCAAGGGTTGTATCCAAAATCATCTTTTATTGCCACTTACACAGATTTAAATATTTAACATTCAGATAAACAACTGTGTTCACATCACTCATTGTTAGTTACTTCCCCACACACTGATAGAAACCTCTGTTTCCAACCTCTGTAAGATTCCTTTAGGCAGATCCTGAAGAACTCAATTGATGTGGTGGCATCTCACAGCAAAAGGAACTCTTTTTGGGTGAACTCTAGTGTGTTTAATGAAAAAAAACCTGACACAATGTTGGCTTTCACAATAAGTCACATTCTTTGCAAAATAATTTGAAGATTCCAAGACTTCTCTCTTTTATTCAAAAAATAAATATCTCCTTTCTGAATCAAAGCACTTCATATGACAGCAAGTACAAAGAAGAAATGCACTTCTTTGGAAGTTCTGAAACAGACATCCAGGAGCTCATGGGAGTCACATTATCCGTAACAGTGATAAAAGCTGAAAGCTGATTTTATACAAATTTATAGCAGAGCCCAATTTCCTTTTACAGTACAGAGCTTCCAATGGATTTCAGAAAAACACCATTTTAAAAAGTCTGAAAGGCACATGAACTGACCATAAAACGTACCGGCACGCTCACAAATACGTTTTATGTTACATTCCTAAAGAGACTCCATGGGACCCTATGAGAGAAAGAGTGAGAAGCTGACAAGTTCCTCTGTGAAGTGCTAAGGGAGCGGCAGAGGGCTCCTTCTGGCTCTTGGTAAAACAGTTAAAACCCCAAGGCTGGGAGTGTGAGGAGCTGCATCACTCTGTCGTGTTTGGGCGAGTGGCTACATACACGAACACAACGATCAGCAGCACTACAACCGCCAGTGTGGGCAGCACGACGGTGGTGATCTGTTGCCGGGCCTCCTGCATTGCCTGTTTCCTCTCCTTTTTATCTTTGGAGGTCTCTTTTTTGGGTTTTCCTCTCAGCTGCCTCATCCTCCCCTGAGGATCTTTTGTTCGTTGGAATGGGAGAGAGAAGGGAGTTGCACAGCAGGAAACAGTCCACAGTCTTTTGAAACAAGAGGTTGAAGAATTCCTACTCCTTCAAGGGGTTGGCTGCACAAGAAACTGCAAGAGAAGGAAAGAAAACAATTCTTTTGAACAAGAGCTACATGCATTCCAGTTAGATTCCACAAAGATGCTCCAAGGGCTGGAGCACCTCTGCTATGGAGACAGGCTGGGCTGGTGCAGCCTGGAGAAAGCTCCAAAGAGGCCTCAGAGCAGCTTCCAGTGCCTAAAGCGGCCAACAAGAAATCTGGAGGGGGACTTTTTACAAGGGCATGTAGTGACAGGACAAGGGGGAATGGCTTTAAACTGAGAGAAGGGAGATTTACATCACTGTGAGGGTACTGAGGTGCTGGCACAGGGTGCCCAGAGAAGCTGTGGCTGCCCCATCCCTGGCAGTGTTCAAGGTCAGGTTGGATGGGGCTTGGAGCAACCTGCTCTAGTGGAAGGTGTCGCTGCCTGTGGCAGGGGGATGGAGCTGAATGAGCTTTAAGGTCCCTTCCAACCCAAACCAGACCGGGATTCTATTATTTATTAAAGCCATTTGCAGCTCCACTTGGTAAATCTTCTAAAGAATTTCTTCCTAATATCTAATCTAAATCTACTGTCTGCAAAAGAAGAAACAACGCCAGCTGCAGTGTTAAATTCAAGCACAGAACAGATTTAGAGAGACCAGAAGTGGTCAGTGAACTTCACAATGGGGACGTAAATGGGAACTGGATGGAGTAACTACACACACCACCCATTCCATCTTTTAGTCAATGTCGTGGTTTAAGCCAGCCGTAACTCAGAACCACGCAGCCGCTCTCTCACTCCCCCCCCCTTCCTCCCCCCGCTCCCGGAGGGATGGGGAGGAGAATCAAATGAATGTAACTCCCATGGGTTGAGATAAGAACAGTCCAGTAACTGAGGTATAACACAAACCACTGCTGCTACCACCGATAATAATAATGAGAAGGGAAATAACAAGGAAAGAGAATACAACCGCTCACCACCCGCCGACCGATACCCAGCCTGACCGAGCAGTGATCTAACCCTTCTGGGTAACTGCCCCGAGTTTATATAGTGGGCATGACGTGCTGTGGTATGGAATACCTCTTTGGTCAGTTTGGGTCAGGTGTCCTGTCTCTGCTTCCTCCCGGCTTCCCCTCCTCCCTGGCAGAGCATGAGGCTCAGAAAGTCCTTGGTCAGAGTAAACATTACTGAGCACCAACTAAAACCCTTGGTGTTATCAGTGCTGTTCCCAGGCCGAAAGTCAAAAGCACAGCACTGCACCAGCTACTAAGGAGGAGAAAAATGACTGTTGCTGCTGAACCCAGGACAGTCAAATGGGACCACTTAATTTCTAAACTGTCATAACTGTTTCTTCTCGGCAAATCCTCAATTCTCACCAACTCAGGGCAGAGCCTTTTTGGTATTCCACCTTCTGTGAGCTGTGGGCTTTTGGTTTGGTTTTGATGTTTACCACTTCTAATAGCTAACTCTTGAATCTCCTCAGGGGCAAAAGGAATCTCTGTTTTACCCCTTCCCTTTCCATGCCCTCTCCTCCTGCTTGGTCATGAGCTTTATTTTCAACCTCTAAAAAAATCTACTGTGCAAAATTAAAGTTTGATGTTTGCCCTTTGGGTAAGCAGACAACCAGAGCATTGCAGCCTCTAGTGCTTTCCTAATGTTTTCTGTCTCCACTGTTAATGTACGTCAGGGGGGTTTCTATTCAGATTTCTCACAAGACCTAAGAAGTGATGGACACTAAAAGCCTTTGGAACTTCGGTGTTCGAACAGTAACGAACAGGGTTGCCATGAAAACTAATCTCTCCAACAATAAATGTATGCCTTGCTCCACACAGCATCACTTGCTACCCACACATTAAAAACATCAGCGTGTTTTGAAAGTCTCTTTTGAATGAATATTTCATTCTGAAGCAAAATTATACCAAGTTAATTACATACACTTGCTAACATCTGACGGCTTAGAAGAGAAAGCCTTCCTGCAAATGTCAGCACCACTTGAGCTGCGAGCTGATGCTCTCCAGTTTGGGAATCTGGCATCAATCTCCAAGTACATTTCCAGTAGATTGGGTTACTTGGCTTTGCTACTGGCAGAGAAGGACTTGCACAGAAACTGGCCCCTACTTTTCAGAGAGATGAGCCTTAGGGTTCATCTTAACTGAACCATGAAATGGAAGCAGTGAATCTCTGCAAGCTGCTGGGAGGCTCCTGCCAGGATTAGACAATCACTGCAAGAGACAGTGCTTCCACACAGGAAAGGTCTGGGATGTTGTACATGCTGCTGTGTTCATGGGGGTATGAAACAGCACTTAAAATCCAGTGCTCAGTTACACAAGATGGAATCCTACAGCCCATGTTGTGCAGGCAGAGTAAGAGTACCACAGGTATCCCCTTCTGCTGCCAAGGCTCTTACTGGCCACCCACTGGAAGGCAGGTAACTACTGATAATGGAAAGGAAGAAACAGATCCATGAAGTCCGCCAGGCCAGAGCGAGGGTTACACAGGGTCTCAGTCCCTGTGGTGTGCATGGCCCGTGAGAATACATTAATCTCATGTTACTGAGCTATGTCCTCCTTCAGCCAGCATTCTCCCTGCCTGTGCCCTGGGAAGGCTGAACTCAAGTGAAGAGAGAAGGAAACACTATAGCACTGGGATGGGTGTCATTAAGCTAGTTAGCAATGCCCACTTAAAACATCTCTGAGAACACTGGTATCAGAAGGGCAATAAGAAAATGAGAACCTGCGGGTCCTTCGATGTTGTGCACACCCAAACCTTCGTGACCAGCCAACTCACACTGCAGAAGAAAAGGAAACTCACCTTTGCTCCTCAAACACAAGCTTCTCACTCACAGTTTCCCAGGAAAGGAGAGGGCTCATTGCCGCAGACCGCACACATCCTACTAAGGCTGCTTCCTGTTTCCCTTAACAGCTCAGCCTGGGCCAAGCATCTGCCAAGGCTGGAAATGATCAAACTAGGAAAATCAGCAACTCCCTTCACTGGGACATTTGCAGGAATAGCAATAGAAGAGTTTAAGAGACTCCAGCAGAAGTGGAATATCTGTAGCCCCCGGCAGCATGACAGGAGTCTGGCACTAACCAGCACTGGAACGTCACCTTCCTTCTATGAATTTTGCAACATAAAACTTGGTAATAGGATTGCCTGGGGTGATGAGGTTATTATTAAGTTCACTATAGCAAAGTTCCTCCCCCACCCCCCAAAGCAGCAGTCTGCTGGCTAGAAAGAAACATCCCAATGGTCAAGAAACTGAGTGTTGACTTGATACGTGTCTGAAGCATCCATTTTGCAGAGCCTAACTCTTTCTTCTCTCTGACACTGCAGTGCTCCAACTTGACATTGAAAGGCTAAGGTTTCAAGCAGAACAAATCACTAAGAAGGTCCATCTGCTGAAGACAAACCTAAACACATCGTTCTTCAACATAATAAAAATTCACAAGTTTAGTACCCTGGCTTAACTTCTGCAGCAATGACATCCCTCCTTGCCCATCACCCACACTGCTTCCTATATGTATAAGCGCTCTTCATTTTACCTTCTGGGTTAAGTCACTTCTGAGCTGCTTTTGCAGAGCTAACCTCGAAATCTAGAAGCATCAATCAGTGGACTTGCTGAAGTCACTCATACCAATGCTGAGGCACTTGCCAGCATCTTAAAGCAAGTCAACTACGGTTAAGCAGGGATCATTTTGTACCAGAAGGCTGTAGTGAAACTTGGGGCACTGATACCCTTCAGAACACATCAACCATCTCCCAACCAGAATTCACGGCAATCTGCTATAAAGTACTGCAATTCTGCATCTCCTTCCACATGCAACACATGCACGGATGATTTCATTTATCTGCACTTAATGTACTCATACGTCTAGACGCCTAAAGAACTTATTATCATCAGCCTTCCAGCATGAATTAGTGGTGTTAAACTGAATAATCTTCCTCCAAATCCCAAATAACAAGGGTTTGCAAGGCGATTTGGATTAACCTGGCCTCAGGATCCTGCTGCTGACACTGTAACATTTCTGCAACAGCAAAACATCTTGAAATTCAAACCATCGGTCTGACAAGAATTAATTTTTATCATTTAAGTTTCCCCCCCGGGGCCATGGATGTTCCTGAGACATTAAAAATAAACCCAAACAACAAAGCAGCAATCAGGAGAGGCTGTATTCAAACTGCCTGCCAACAGCAGCGAGAAAGGACACAAGACACCTAAGCAGCAACAATTATCTGAGTGTCAAACAGCCCCAAACCCAGCAGCTCCCGATCACCAGGACACACCAGCATCAGTCAAGAACTAAAATGAACAAGCTTATCAGCTTTTACCTATTTTTGCTGCTGGGCTGATTGCTTCAGGGAAGAGTCCAAGAGACGGAAAGAGGCAGAGGTGGGGACCCCAAGGGCAGAAGGAAGCCTAGTTAGCAGGAACTACTACTCCATGCTGAACATTCCTTACAACAGCAGCACTCCCTGGCCTGGTGGTAAGGACCACACTTCTCATCAGTGAAATAGGACTGATCCCTGCAGCGCTGCCCAAGCCCTGGGCCATGGGCACAGGGTGCTCTGCTTGCATGGTCCCAGCAGAACAGACACAAGCCAGGGACAACACGTTGACTAAAGTAGGATCGTTCTTACTTCTAACCTTAATTAAAGTGGGGTCTAAACGACAGATACAGGTTATTTCCTACCTTTGAAACAATGCAGATGTTTTGGGCTTCTGTAATAAATGACTGAGCTGTAATACGGTTACACAAACCCTGGGTACTATTAAATAAAGGACAAGACTTGTTTTAGGCTACCCCATATTTTTTATCATTACTCCAGAACTGATTTTACCTCAGGGTGAAATACCACATTTGGTTTAAGATGTCAATCACGCAGCCCGCTCACTCACTCCCCCCTCTTTCTTCCCCCCCACTCCGAGGGGGGAAGGAATGGGGAGAAGAATCGAAAGAATGTAACTCCCACGGGTTGAGATGAGAACAGTCTGGTAACTAAGGTATAACACAAACCACTGCTGCTGCCACCTATAATAATAATGACAAGGGAAATAACAAGGGAAGTGGGTACAACTGCTCACCACCCGACGACCGAGCCGTGAACTGAACTTTTCCAGGTTCCTGCCCTCAGTTTTCACATCCTGGGCATGACATGCTGTGGTATGGAATACCTCTTTGGTCAGTTTGGGTCAGGTGTTCTGTCTCTGCTTCCTCCCGGCTTCCCCTCCTCCCTGGCAGAGCATGAGGCTCAGAAAGTCCTTGGTCAGACCAAAACATTACCAAGCAGTACCTGAAAACACTGGTGTTATCAGCGCTGTTCCCAGGCCCAAAGTCAAAAACACAGCGCTGCACCAGCCACCAAGAAGGAGAAAAATGACTGCTGCTGCTGAACCCAGGACAACATGGAATTTTCTTTCCTTTAAGGTCTGGCCATTGCTAGAGCAGCATCAGCAAGGTCACCAATTCCTAAAGTGATCTGGCCAGCCGAGAAATGCAGCTAAATGGGACTTCTTACGAAGTACTTCAGTAGGAAGTTGGGACAGATTTACACAAGAGGAATACTTGCGTACAAAGCTCTTGCTGGAGTCTCCAGAGACCTCAGTTCTGCATGCAGCCTTCATCCATCTATCCATCCATCTATCCATCCATCTATCCATCTATCCATCCATCCATCCATCCATCCATCCATCTGTGTCCAGCTCTGTCCCTTGTTTTTAACCTGGTGTTTCAGTTTTGGCTGAACTTCAGTTTCAGTCTAAGACAGTAGAATAACAGTCCTCATGCCCCCTCCAAAGAACAACTTCTCCCTCTTGGGTGGCTACTACCTGCATATGATTTGCAAGGAGCACTTAGATCAGTTTACACCCAACTCCTGCACAGAGACAGAAGCTAAACCGGCTCCTGTGTTTGTGTCAGACACAAACCTGGCAGCGAGGAGGGAGATTTTGCTTTGAAAAGCTTGATTGTAGCAGTTTTAATGCAACTGCAGCAGTGATTGTCCAGCAGTATTTCCATCACATTCAGGCACAATTGCTACATTCTGTTTTAAACACTAAATGTAAAATAATAGTTTAAAAATCTTCATTATTTGACAGGCTCTAAAGGAGCAAAATGCTCTGGGTAATCACTTGTGTGGGTGACAGAGATGGGTACAGCAGGGATTTGCCAATTTGACTAAGAGAGCTGAACCCTAAAGAGCATGCCTGCCCAGAGGATTAACAGAACGCTTTAAATCCCGGCCACATCCTCCTCCCTCCCCTCAAACCGCCCCAGCCAACCCACTTTCAGCAACATAAAAGCGGCCTTGTGACAAAGTGACTATTCCAACTGCGGGATGATTCCTTCGGGTCCGAAGCACAGCTCTGTGCCACCGCTAACAAGGGGTAATGATTGTCACCCACTCAAAAAGGGAACAGCCTTTGTACAAACCACCCCCTAATGAAACCACCTGAGCACATGAGAGCTCTGCAGGAACAGCCACACACCTAATTCCAGGTTCTGCACTGGCCCATGCTCTGGATCACCCAGTTTGTTCCTTTTCAACCCAAGTTGCACAGAGGAACTGGTGCAGAGCTGAAGGTAAAGCCTGAAGAGATGCTAAACTTGAGATCTTCTCTTTCAGCGACGCTGTCCTGATTTCAGTGTGCTAAAAATGAAGAAAAGCATTAAGAGAAAATGTCTCGCTCTGTGAAAATGGATTTTCAGGTTACAGCATGAGGCCAATTCTTATTATCACGAAAATTTACCTCAGTCTATTTGACTGTAGCAAGGAATTATGATCAGCAAATCAAAACAACCCCGTTTTCAAGGGTAAAAGCTTTTAATTACGCACACAACAATACAGGACTATTAAGATTCTGTTTGAAGTCAGTTCAGCATTATTTGTACTGAGGGGTGGTGGCTTTCTTCCTCAAATTACAGACCTGAATCTGAATTGACCCATCATTACTGCAGCATCACATTTACTGGAAACGTGGCTTATGAAGTCTCCAAACTACTCGAAGCACTTGGAAAATGAAAGGCAGCACTGAATGCTGCCAGAAAGTCAGACAGAGCAAGGCCACCACGGTGCAAAGCTCCTTCAATGTGGTTTTCACAATGCTGAGGACTTGGATAGAGCGAGTAATCTGTGTTAGAAACAAAAAGCCACGGATCCCTGCAGCTGGGAAGGCACTGTTAAACAGAGGTGAGGTGACAGTGCTTTTGGCACATAGAGCACTGCAGCGCAACGCTATCTCCCCTGAATGCAGCCAAGAAACCCCACAGAATGCAATTAAAAGGAAGTAAATTAAAGGCAAATCCTTCTGCTCCACACCCAGGTATAGAAATAACCTGTATTCCTCTTTGCAGGTGAAGAGCCAGCATCAAGCCAACTTGTGCAAACAGTGAAGAAACAGAACTAATGTTTATTATAAACACAAGGAAAACAAACACCTAATTTCCGTCACTGCATGAATTCAGTTCCTATGGGAGGCTGGAAAAGAGGAGCTTGCCATTTTCCATCCCTACAGCTACCAAGGATCTTGCATGTAAACGCAGTAAACTACAACACCTAGGGTCTGACTTGATATTATGTGTTTGCTCAGCTGTTTTCTTAAAAAGCTATTTTCTCAGCTGCCCTCGAGACACATCCTTTTGCGTCCTTTGGATACAAAACATCCCTCTTCCCACTACGTTTATGGAAATTCAATCCTTTTCTAAACAGCTGTGCTAAATAAATAACTAAAAAGAAAGGAGCTGCTTGTGTCAGAGCCCCCCAAGTGTTGGGCATCCATAAGAAGGCGCAGCAAGAGGAAACCAGTGTGAAAATACCATTTCTGTTCTCAGGGCAGCTGCGTCCAGGTCACGAGCCCCCGAGACCTGGGCTGTGGCTGCTAACTCACACCGTGAGCTGAACTACCACCAGCGCTCATCATCCAAGCTGACAATGACTCGGATGGGAAACACTGTTCCTATCATCCACTGCGGGGTCCGGTCATTACTTCTCCCATTCACACTACTGGTACAGTATCACTATCAACGTGTTTGAAACAGATCCCCAATATATGCAGCCAGCAGAACCCCAGCAGGTCTGAAGCTTGATGTTACAGAATGCAAACAGAAGAGCTGAGCGACTGTCACTGCTCTTCATTATAATTCTACTGTCATTAAAACTCTGGCACTGAAAATTCAGGCCGAGTTAAAGCTCGGCTGGCAGAAAAATCCATACCCACAGCAAGAATGGGCCATTAAATCTAAACCCACAGAACCCACAAAGGCAACAGGTGAGCCTGGGGTGCGTGCATGCAGCAAGAAGGGAACGGCGTACATAGGACTGACCCACAGAAAACAGCTGAAAGAACAGCTTCCAAGATACCAGGGCAACATGTGGGAACAACGCGTGTACTTCCGGACCAACAGACAGCGATTATGCTGGTCTCAAACTGTTTGTGAAACTGTTTCTTCAGAAGGCACAAAGTGAAGTCTCGCTCTTCTAGTTCAAGGCAGAACTATCTGCCATAGGAGAAAAGCAAGATGGACGTGTACCTGGAGTCCTGAAACCCTCCTGAGAGCGCCCTGTAGGGGAAAATGGAGAGCCCTGCCCCAACAGGGGCACCTCCCGTTCTGTTCTATGAAGCAACTCGGAGGTATTCACGGATTTAAAGCAAGCCGGATGCAACACCAGAGCACGATGAGTGAGGGGTTCAGAACTCAAACTCACCCCCTCCAGGGCTAGTCTGAAGTTCCGGTGTTCGCAGCTCCTCCTGGCAAGGCTGGTTTCCAGGAGGAGGCTGAGGAAAGCCTGGCATGCCTCTCCCTGCTTGTACACGTGCCAGCGGAGGACGCTGCGGAGGAACTAAATCCCACAGAAACCAACCCAAACGCAATGGCTGGAGTGGGTGCCTGTGTTACTCCCTTCCTTCCTTGTTTTCCAAACAGGGAAGGCGTTTCAGAGCTTCTGCAGTGCTGCCGTTTGGCAGATTTTATTCCCAACTCTGTTGCCTTCTAGACGCTCGTTTGGTCGGGATAATCAAGTTCGGAGTGAATGAAACACACCCCTCCACATTGCATTGCAACAGCACTGCAGGTTTAAGCTACGGCTCTTCTTCCAGCAGCCCGAAATCTGCACCTTTCCCAAAGTCCTGTCAAAGTACAGAAACACGCTCAATATGAGCGCGACAACAATGCAATCAGGACCCCTTCTTTTGGGGGGGAGATAAGAACTGGGCCTTGCTGCACAGGATGGGTGGGAAGGTTTTTCTTCCTATGGCTGGGTTCATTAAAGTCTCATTCCGTTTACTCCCCAGCCAAAACCTGAAGTCTCGTTACAGTTCACGAAACAATCCCACTTTGTAATAAAGCCGCAGGTTTCCTGCCATGATAGATAGGCTCTGTTGGCAATTATTTAAGGAGAAAGCACATAATTACATATAGCTGGATTAGGCTGATCAAATCCCTGTTAGTGCCTGTCAATACACACGTAAACCAGTGCGACATTAATGTAAACTCATTTAAATGCAGAAAGTTTAATTAAGGCTTAATAAAATTACAGAGACAGAAAGTTTTGCACAGTCTAACCAAAGAGTTTCCCAGCAAAAGCACCTCTTAAACACAGCCTGTTTTGCTCAATCAATTCTGCAACACTGGTTCTTGCTATTTATTGTGCTCCTATTTACAATCCTACTGCACTTTACACCAGCTCAAAGCTCAGAAGCAAAAGCAAATGCTATGGAGCCATGTGTGTAATAAAGTCCATTATGAGCAAGCTCAGGTAGACAGAGAAGGATGTCTCAGAAGTTCCTCTACAACATTCAGCAAACAGCTATGGGTCAATACCATAGTTCAACCACCATAAAGTGCAAGTGACCTTCTCTTGAAGCACTTACCAAGACAAAAATGTTACATCCCCCTCCATAATAGTATTCATGTTCTCCCTTCTCATTTATTCCTCCTGCACAGCCTCCCTTTCCACTTGGGTTGCTTCTAAACCAATCTGCTGTATTCACAGTGCTCTCAGTCACCAATGATACACAATCATGCATTGAGCCCAATATGCTTAACGCAAGATATCAGCATCATCCTCTGCTGAACAGATCCAAACTATTCCAAGGGTAATCATGCTCATGTACTGCCTAAGTTGTCTTTTTTGGCTGCCCAGGGAAGCTGCAGCTGCCCCATCCCTGGCAGTGTCCAAAAGGCCAGGCTGGATGGGGCTTGGAGCAACCTGGTCTAGTGGAAGGTGTCCCTGCCAATGGCAGGGGCTGGAACTGTATGAGCTTTAAGGTCCCTTCAACCCACATGACTCTGTGACATGGATGCAACTGAATTCCTAACCACAGGTGGAATACATTAAGTGCTCAGTATGGCATACAAACCACTTGAGCCCCTGTAAGCCCACACATGCAGTGCCAGGGAGATGTGGGCATGGATGCCAGATGTCCTGTTGGTCCATGCGCATTCCCTTCCCCACTTTGCTCTGGGACAATGACTTTCCTTGTTCTGCATGTGCAGGTGTGTCATCTCCATTTCTAACCCAGAAACCTTCACTGTGTGCAACAGACTGAGACAAGAAGGGCCAGGAGCACCACTGCAGAGCTCCTCTCCACCAGCAAGCATGCCTGTGCTTCTCTGCATTCAACATTGGCAATTTTGGGCACAGAGGGCAATTCACTGCTCCCCAGAGCACCTGTTTTGCCACACTAGGATTTCATCAATGTGAGGATCTCAAAGAAAAGAACATAGCAGATTCTGATTCATTTTTAATAGTATCTCTGCCAGTTGAGCCTCCTGCTCTGATCTGGTTTACTTGAAGCTCGGTTTGCTGCTCAGCTCGGCTCCTCTCTGCAGAGGCCCTGCAGTGTTTCAAGGACTCCCGCAAATGCTGAGATGCCCTGGAGGAGCCTCACCAGGCCCTTAGCCAACAGGGCAGAAAAATCTTTGAGCGAGTCCAAATCCCAAACATGGATGTTTCCTGCAGTTTTTGTCAATGGGGAGAAGGGGAAAGGAAAACGAGGAAAAACTTGAGGAAGCACAAGTACTGGAAAGCGTTATTACAGTGCAATCTGCTGGAAAATGTATTATAGTTCAATACTGTATTAAAGCTGACCAAAAGACTTAATAAGCCCTCCCTTGGTCAGTCACATCCCTCCAAAGCTTTTGCCAAAACTCTCTATGCTAGAGACAGCTCTCTGACAGATACCATGTTCTGAACAAGTCTATCACTTACTCTGATTCCTGCCCCCTCTCCTTTGGCAGCACAGCTATTTCAGTCACCCTCCTAACCCAGAGCCTCTGGTAATTTCTCTTCTCTGTTCCACTGCAATTCTTCAAAGCATCACAAAGGCAGATTTAATAAGCACCTCAATTTGTATTGCTTTCTATTTATAATACTGCAAACCCGTCTGCTGCTGCTGAGATCTACGCAGGTATCTTTCTTACTTTGTGGAGATTAATTCAGATTAATATTAATAGTTTCACATTTTAGAGCAATTGCAAGAAGCACTGCCCCAAGCTGTTCTGTGGGTTGGTTGGAGGGGTTTTTCCATCTTTGAGGTTTATGTTTTCTATCTTTGGGGTTTTTCTGTCATCGGTTTTGTGGTGCGGTTGTTTTTCCTCCACCTCCATTTTTATTAAGATGCTGCTGACCAGCTCTTTAAAATAGGGCTCATTTTGCTTCATTGTTCACATCAGCCACGTTCAATAGTATGTGTCCTGGAACACTCAGTAGATCCCTCATGCCAACAAAACAGCAGGCACTCAACAATCAAACCACTTCAAGTTGTACCCTGAATCCATAACAGTGTCAGTCAAGGCAACGCTGGGGCCCATGGATGGTTTGGGAACTGTGCGTGTGCAAGGAAAAGGTGTGTAAAGGCGCCTGCCCATGACACGGCAAGCACAGGGTTTGGATCACGTATTATCTGACCTTCTCTCCAAAGGGGGGTATATTGGTTTTTAATCTCATCAAAGTGCCTGTGAACACCAAGCGAGAGCTAAGGCTGCACAGTACAGAAGCCCCACGTCTGACCTTTCAGAGGGACTGAGGAATCATGTCCTTAGGCATCTCTTCAGAGCCTGTCTTTCACAGCTTACTGACAGAATATTAATGGCTGCACCCAGGGCTGTGGGCTCCTGGCACCTACAACATCCACACCAATCGCTCTTGCTGTTATTTCATTTAACACCACCACAGATGGGAAGTTTAATGCACTGGAGGGAAGATAAACATACATAAATTGTGGTGCAGTGCAAGTAGGTGAGTGAGATGATGAAACCCAGAAAGAGCAGGAAAGCCCCCTCAGTGTGCAAGAGAAGAAGCAGAACAAAAGGAAAGATAAACCAGTGCACGGAAGAAAAGCTGCATGAAGTGAAATAAAGACTGGAATAAGTGGATGGAAGAGTCAATCCATCAGAGCGGACAGACAGCAATGATCAGTCTCACCTCTGCACTGTGTTTATTTACTTTTAGTGGCTGCCAAGTGAGGTTTATACTGCTCATCCATCTCCCACCTATGTATTTAGGTGTGATGTAGCACACTCCTCCACAGCCAGCCAGGAGAGCTCATGGAAGAATTCACAGGACATTCTGAGTCAATTTCATCTCAAGAGTGACTCTTGATGCCTCAAACTCCTACTCCAGAGGGATGCTGTGCTATTTGCCTCTGCAGTATTTAACATGGGCTTTGCAAGGGTAAGATTTTCAGTGCTCCCATTAAAAATGGGCATCTTTCTGAAGAAAAGGAAGTCTTGTTGCTGTTATTATTCAGCCCAACCTTGCCAAGATGAGAAAAGCATGGTCAGAAATACATAAAACAGTTTTGAAACTGGTTTTACTCACTTTTGCTGAAAAACTATGCAAATTGAAAGGCTCAGAGACACAGGCAAACATCACTGTAAGGTATGAAGTATTATATCCTCTCGCTTGTCTATCAACAACAAAAGCTCAATACAGCCATCACCTTGGGAATTCATAGGTTTTAACTTTCTATTAACGTGAGAGAGATGATGATGCAGATTTGGTCAGAAAACAAGAGAGACACAGGGACTTGCGTGTCATTTAAAAGAGGAGATGCCATCTATCTTTTTAGCCTCTGTCCCAAAACATCTGTAACCTTCTTGAGTTCTCATCCTCTTCCACATTTCTTATTATGTGGGGAGGTTCTGAACTTCTGCAACAGCTACACTGAGTACATCAGCTATGGGCAGACATGCTACAGACACCCCAAGCCGATAGCTAATTGTGATTTTCAGTCTTCCGAGCAAAGAGGAAAACTTAAACCGGCAAACATTACTCTATCTACTCATCCATAAATTAGGAGTGACAATAGCAGATTATTACTCATTCACTCAGAGTGTTTGTTTGGCCCTGAGAGAACTGGCTTTACTCCAAGAGCTGGCAAACACTGGTTAATATACATGTAAATGTTTTATTCCTCTCAGAGTAAGCAATTGCACAAAATGAAATACCGAATGAAAGACAAGCTCAGTTTTTCTGCTGATGCCTGTCTCGGATGCAGTGCTGCTGAAAGCCTTTGCAAGCTTTTTCACACCGAGTCAACAGGGAAAAAGCCACCTTTTCTTTTGAGAGCGAGACAATTTCACTGTGGAAACATGAAAGCTTTTATATAAATATTAATCATCCAAGTTGTCCTGGAGTTAAGTGGATGGAGACTGGCTTATATAAGGTTGCAGTACCGGCTTAGTAATAGCGAGATGTACTGAAATGGTTTAGCAAACACTGCTCCATACAGGCTGTTCCTCAATACAAGAGCTGCAGTGCCAGATGTAGATTCAGCAACCCCAATATTTAATCTGACAGTACTATAAAATAGCACTTAACTCCCAAGAGCGAAAAGGTGTATTTTGTCCTTTGAATTTGTGGTGCAGGCATAAAGGAAAAGGAAATTGTTATTTTCCTCAAAAACTGTCACTAATTTGAACTGGAAGGAAGCAGGGACACTAACAAAAGGGACGGAGGTTCAACACAGAGAGAAAGGCAAATAAACCGAGTATCTGGACAGAAAACCAGGCAGTGGTTTAACAGAGCCCCTTAGTGAAGAGCCTTAAGCAGTCCAGAAACTGAATATTCTAAAGAAAGCCAAGTGTAATGCACCCATACCCTTGAGCATGGGCTCTCCAAAACACAAGAGAATCAACAAGCGCATTCTGTGCATTTGGAGGTGAGGACAGTATGCACCACCTCCAGCAGGATGCTGAGAACCATCCTTCCTACAGAGGGATAGAGATATCAGAAGATATTTAGATCTACTTACTCTTCTTGTGTACAGGCAATCAACCATTGCTCACCCCTCTGTCCAACAGTGAGGTGAGATTTATTCCCCCCCCAATTAACCAAGCCTTGAAACTAGAACTACAATCACAAAGGTTTTTAAAGAGGAAAAGGAGAAGCATAGCCTTTTATCTTGGGTACTGCACTGTACGCAGCAGCTCACTTTACTTGAAGGCACACTAAAGTGGGATGGAAGCAACAGGTCAAAATTGTTTATAAACCTTAGAGATGATACCGTATTAATGTACTTCACAATAGCAAGTTTAGAATGAAAAACAAGGTAGAAAGCTCTGGCTAAGATCACAGCAACCTGATGGAACCAAAGTGCAAAAAGTGTATAGCATTTAAAAAACAACCATCAGGACACCTACAGTCAAAATTCACCTGTTCAAATGAAAGGAAAGATGAAAGATGAACACTGATGGGAAGCAACACTATCAACAGAATGCACCTTCAAAAGATACAGGACTATGTACATGTTGCAAGAGCTGATGGAAGATCAGCTCCCATCTGGCTACCTGCTTCAGTTGCTATTACAGTGCTCCACAGGTTTCACCCAGAGACAAATATCTATGGATATGCAACAGACAGCAGATCTGCATCTTACAGAAATAAATCATAGAATAGTTAGGGTTGGAAAGGACCTGAAGATCATCTAGTTCCAAACCCCCCTGCATTGTGCAGGGACACCTCCCACTAAACCATGCCACCCAAGGCTCTGTCCAACCTGGCCTTGAACACTGCCAGCAATGGAGCGTTCACAACTTCCCTGGGCAACCCATTCCAGTGCCTCACCACCCTTACAGTAAAGAACTTCTTCCTTATATCTAACCTGAACTTCCCCTGTTTGAGTTTTAACCTGTTACCCCTTGTCCTATCACGACAGTCCCTCGCCAGCATCCTTATAGGCTCCCTTCAGATACTGAAAGGCTGCTATGAGGTCTCCACACAGCCTAGAATTGCTCTTCTTCAACATTCTCTATTTTATCAGGAAAACAATTCAGACTTACAGGCTGTTATATTAAAGCTACTTTTGACATCTTGCTCATATTTCCCTCCCAAAATTCTGTGGATTTCTTCTTAACCTGCAGAAAATTACAGAGCTGGTTATGGCTGGAGCAAGCTCACTGACTAGTACCTGACATTACTTTGTCTCGAACCTCAACCCTAACGCTGCGTTTCTCAGGGCAGCTTTCACACAAAGCAGACTCTCCCTCTTCTTGCGTGCTACTGCTTACATGACACTTTCAGATCTCACAAGGAGATCTGCTGAATGGAAGGGCAACACAACAGAACAAGACAGGGCCAGGTTCAGCACTGAAGAGGATTTTAAAACGTATTACAGGGTATCACTTCGACACTCAGTGTTACACGTGGCTGAAATGAATACACATGCCAGGCTGAGCTGCAAGGGAAGGCACCTCTAGAAAAGGCAACAGCACTATTACCAGATAACCCCCAGTTAGACAGCACGGATCACCACACTGGACGGAGATTTAACTCATCTAGAGAGCAGACAGCTAATCGGATTTCTTAATGGGCTTCTCTCCGTTTCACTGTGGCTGATGCATACTGCGTATAGGATTTGGAAAGAGATTTTTTTTTCCCCAAATAGCACATTCTGCTCTACTACAGCATTCTGCTATCATCTTGGCTTATGCTTATATAAAGTACCAGATGGAAAGCCAGAAGTTACACCAGCAGTCACGAAGAGGTTAATCATTAAATTCAAGCTATGCCAGGGCAGTGACGAAGCTGACCTCTTGAATAAATGGAGCCTGAATAAAGGTAGCATTGATTTTTTTCTGAAGAGATTTCATTACTTAACTCCAAATTTGTGATTTCTTTTGAGAGGATGAAGTTAAGAGTTAATCCAAATGTATTATTTCTTTTCTACCTGAACAGAAACCAACCCATTTACCATGCAGACAATACAACAGACTTCCCTCCCTTTCACTGTTCTCTCCCCCCCCCCCCCCAAAGAGAAACTCAACTTCACAAGACTTCAAACCTCAGGGAAAAAATAACAACCCAACAACATAACCAAAACCTTAAAAACCCCAGTTCCTCTTTATCCTACAAGCTTTTCTTCCAGCACTGAAAATCCAATGCACATTTTCTCCCAAGTACTTTTATCTCCGTATTGTTCTTAATACTTTCCTAGAAAGGAGTTCCTTTAGCATGCAAGTGAAAAACTAATTTGATGAAGGGACAGGGAATGTTTGGAGCCCAGTGAAGAGACACGAGGAAACCATTTAGATATTCCAGACTTCCTACCATATTTTATGCTTTCCAACTCTGATCTTCCTGTTTCCAGTTTTAAAAAGGTCCCACAATCAACCAGCTGACTACTAGAAGCTGTATCACTGAACAGAGGAGTTACTCCTTTACCTCCTTCAAGTCTGATGAGGATCATTCAAAAAGCGAAGTGATCTGAGTTTCGATTTCCCACAAGTACTCCAAAACACTTATTGAACCATGGCAATTATGCCCACGACAAATCCTAGGGACTCAGTGTTTCCTAACTTTCCGAAATCACTGTTTTGACTCACTCACATCTCTGGAAATGTGAATCTTACTTAGATAAGGTTTAAGAAAAGGCAAGAAATTGGAGAGACCAAGTTAATCAGGAAAAAACAGGGAAAAACAGCCCCCCAAACAAATAACTACATATCTTCCCTGAGAGAAGGGGTATAATTTCTTACTCTCCTATTCTGAAAGCATCGCCTCTTTCACAGTGAAGCAAAGTTTCCCCATAGAAGCCATCACTGATTGCACTCATTTGGAATTTTTTATGTAAACAAGTGTTGGAATAGGAAATGAGAAGCCAAAAAAGGATATTAAATTACAGGATGTATACATCCCAGAACGTTGCAAGTGTCTCTTTGGAGAGCAGGAACAACAACAAATTGGACACAACATAGAAATAAAAGTAGACAAGAACGTGAAACCTGAAAGGGGTTTGCATAAGGTCCCTCATGTCTTAAGAATTTATTGGAAGATGGTGTTAGAGCACCTGAATTTCAGAGAATTAATTCAGAGATAGCTCCTGTTGCAGCAGTTTCTGGTGGAATATTTTACCCTGGCTGTCAGCCAAATCTCTGCTATGCTGATGCCAAATAAATGATACCCAATTTCAACGACAGATGCTGTTGTGTTGACACATAATTGATACGTTCATATGCTGGGCTCCCTGGAATTCTGTAACAGCAACACTTTATTCACAAGAAATACAACTGACAGCCGAACTCAAAGGGATTTGCACATAGCTGATGCTGCTACACTGCTGGTATTGTGAGTCTGGAGGGAAGAGATCCCTATCCAGGGTGGTCAGGAACAGGGGAGGCCATAAATCTTCCAGGGCGATGAAAATACGAAGTAAAAGCGAAGTGGCTCAGGCAAAAAGCTCAGAGGAACAGGAAACCTCAAAGTTTTCAACACAAGTTGCATATCCCTTTCCTGCAGAGCTTGTAACTGTGTAGGAGATGGAAGTCATAGAAACGCCACAGCACTGAAGTAACAGATAGGTCCATAATCTCCTCCTCTCTTTGACTTCCTCGGTTTCCTAGGCAGTAAACAGTTTAACAACCTTTAAAAATACATTTAGCAAAGGTATGTTCCAAAGAAAACATTCTATCCCCACCTCCTTGCATGTTCACTCTCCTGGAGTTAACTTGAAATGAACTTTCATAAATAGTATTTATTTTGGGAAGCAACCATATCCCTCCTCAAGCTTCAGCATCTACTGTAATTCTTACAGGGAGAAAACAAAAGACAGCGACACTGGGAGATATGCCTGCAACCGAGATTTTCCTTGGGTTTAGTAACACAGCATCATATTATTTTCACACAATGAACAGAAACATTCACAGAATGAAAATATTCAGAGAAAAACTCATACCCCTTCATTTCACACCAAAAAAAAAAACCCAGTAACAACTAACATTTGGCACAAAACCCAGCAGTGACTGAATGCCATATAGCAAAGTTGTCAGTCAGTTATCCAGATAGTGTATGTCATTCAGCACAAATGCAATGTGAAGTATCTTGCCATGATGCCTCTTTTTAATTAAAATAAGGTTAAGCTTAAAAGTACTTTTGAATGGCAGGTGTAGGGATTATCAAAAACATTTGAAGCTCGGAGATGAGGAGGAATCATGAACTGGAAGTCTTTTCAATCCCTGGAAAACCTATTTTGTTGGCTGTTTCTTAAACTATATTTCAGAACACTGATCGCAGCCCAGAAAGCTTCTGCAGTGTAATATGCTGCTGCTGCTTGTGGGGCCTTATCTGGCCTTCGAATATTGTCTGTGCTTCCCTGCTTCCACAGGGAAGATTTCTTCCTCCAGTCACCTCTTTCCTTACATTATATGAAAAAAGGACTGATGTTAATTCTTCACACTCGGCACACGGCAGCTCTTTCCTTTCATTCTCCCTCTCCTGCGCTTCTAAGGGTTGCTAAGGCCAAAACTGTCAGAAGACCTCTCTTCACACTGAATTTCTCCTTCAGGAGTGCCCAGCAGAGAGTTTAAAGTTATCCAGAGGCAAAAAAAACTATGCATTTATCATCAAAGCTTGTAGCTCTCACAATGCCAAAACTGTCATTTAGTTCAGCAACATGGGATATGTAAAACACCCAGGTTTATATCCTTGCAAAAGATCAGTGATTGAAAAGGTCAAGGAAGTGCATTAAGTAGGAAAGCTTTAGGGGTTCTTTTCACTCTTATGACAGGCATTGGAAAACCAATCTTTGCCAAGAAAACACATCCAGGTATCAGAAGTTTAAGCACCAAGCGCACAGGTACCTTCTTCTGAATGTCCCAAAACCCCCAAAGCAACCAACTCCCCTCTCCCCAACTGAAAACAAACCCACCATCACACACAGACCCCACAGACGTTTTTCAGAGTCACAACAGGCAGCTGAGACTAACCTCCCCATGGCAGCTGGCATCCCAGGAACACATGCAGAGGGTGGTGAGGCCCTGGCACAGGTTGCCCAGAGAAGCTGTGGCTGCCCCATCCCTGGCAGCACTCAATGCCAGGTTGGACACAGCCTTGAGCAACATAGTCTAGTGGAAGGCGTCCCTGCCCATAGCAGGGGGTTGGAACTGGATGACCTTAAGGTCCTTTCCAACCCAAACCATTCTGTGATTCTGTGACTCTATGAATGAGGAAAGGAACATGAGAAAACAGCTAAGCCAGTTGTCACCTGCACTGATCTACCAGAACCAGTCATGGGGCATGACAGGGCGGTACATCACGGGCAGACCCAACGTTCCTTGTTCCTGTCAAGTGGATCAGATGCAAACCAGCTCCAGTTCAGAAGCTGCAGTGATTAGTTAGACTGGTGCTGTACCTGAACTAAAACAGGCCAGCCTCTTCGTGCTACATTTTAAATTGAGCACAGTGCTGATGTAACAACACCAGAAGGCTTAGAGAGAACCTCCAACTCCTGTCTAATTATTTGAGAGTGTGGGCAGAGAAGTGCAGGTCAGCTGCAAGGCACTGTATAGCTACACCCTATCTGTGTTAGGAAGGGCATAATTAGTCCAGAAGGAGAACAGTGTTAAGATGTACAGAGCAATTTGAACATTTGTGCTCCTAAGATTTATTCCTATAGGTTTCTTTGGGTGTTAGGAACTTCCCTTAAGCACACACTAAATTTAATAACTTTCTTTAAAAATAATAAAAATCATCATGTTCAATAGTAATAACCCATCCTGTTATTAACAAAAGGCAAGGATTTGAAAAGTCAACAGTAGGAGTGAGAATCAATTTGGCTTCTGCATTTTGTTCGGTTTGGATACAGAACAGAAAGGTCTCACTTTCTCTCCCACTCAGGAAGGCACTGTTATAGCTGGAAGACACTGAAAAAGCAATAAGACAACTGTATACAAATAGTTCTGTTTCTCTTACGCAATTTATAATGTCATTAAAAAAACCCACAACAACCCAAAGCATGTTTGTTGGAGGTTACTGTACAATGAGTTAACATGCTAAATAAATTATAGAATCCCAGAATCATAGAATCATAGATAATTCTATTGTAATTCTATTATCAGCAGAAAGAAGTAAGTCAGCTTCAACCTGCAGAAATATAAAAGTCTTAAAAACAATTCAGGCTATCAGATTTTAGAGCAGATCTTACTTTGACAGGCACTGTTTCCCATCCTGTTAAATATTTCTCTTACCACTGTGGGAAAGACTTAAACAATGGAGGGAAACCGGCTATGGCTTGCTCTGCAGGCTGAAATAACCTCAATTCAGCAACAAGAATCAGCATCAAGACTTCTGAATAACAGTATCAAACCCTAACAATTAGGCAAGAAGTTAACATGCAGCCCTTTTCCCCATGCTAATGTCCTTCACCACAAGAACTCCAGGTCTCCCAACCTTCAAACGTACCTCACAGCAGTGTAACTACACTCCTTTACACAGTTAGGAACTCAATAAACTTGAGTTCTTCTGTACTTAAGGCGGATGTTTATCCTTCAGTTCCCGTCACAAACTGTGCTAGAGTTTAACTCCCACCCAAAGTAGGCTGCACCATGATGGTGCATGTGCTGGGCCGATGGTGAGACCCAGCACAGTGAATGTATTAGTTTCTACACAAAACCAAACAATTACAGGAGAATTCCCTGAGCCTTTTTGTGGCATGGCTCCAGGCTCAGAGACACATTTTATACTGGCACCAGTAAGGTCTAATAGAAGCTCTGGGATCTTGAATCTTATCTGTATCATGACAGCCATATACCTAAGCTATGTTTGCAGGGGCACTTCTGTAACTAAAAGCTGTATGCTGCAGCCTCCCCTGAACAACTCCTTCTTTTTGTTATCCTTCTAGTTGGGTGTCAGAGTCAAGCACGAGATCTTTGATGACACAATGATGCTATATAAAGTGCAAGACACTACTGACATCCAACTACCAGTAAGCAGCCACGGTAGGGACAAGCATTTTAGAGGCAAAGCACATCAGTGAGTTTTAGCAATAGATTTATGCAGCACACCTCCTCTCCAGACCTGATGCTAAGCACTGTACTGTGGTTGGAGAACTTCTTTCCAAATACACACACAAAGCCAAGGTGTCAAACAAAACCAAACTGACACTGGGTGAAAAAGCAGAGACCAGAAGCCAGACACAGGAGGAGATGGATACACACTCTGAGGTTGGGTACATCCAAATCATGATTATCCATACCTCTAGCATGCACACACTGCCGGCTCATGTTCATTTTTTCATCAACCAACACCCCCAAGTCCTTCTCCGCAGGACTGCTCTGAATCTCTTCTCTGCCCAACCTGTAGCTGTGCCTGGCATTGCTCCGACTCAGGTGTAGGACCTTGCACTTGTCATGGTTAAACTTCATCAGGTTGGCATCAGCCCACCTCACAAGCATGTCAAGGTCCCTCTGGATGGCATTCCTTCCCTCCAACACATCAACCGAACCACACAGCTTGGTGTCATTGGCAAACTTGCTGAGGGCGCACTCAATCCCACTGTCCATGTCACTGACAAAGATGTTGAACAAGACCAGTCCCAACACCGATCCCTGAGGGACGCCACTCGTTACTGGTCTCCAGCTGGACATTGAGCCATAGAGCACAACTCTTTGCGTGCGGCCATCCAGCCAGTTCTTTATCCACCAAGTGGTCCACCTATCAAATTGATGGCTCTCCAACTTATAGACAAGGATGTCATGTGAGACAGTGTTGAATGCTTTGCACAAGTCCAGGTAGATGACATCAACTGCTCTACCCCTGTCCATGAGTTCCGTAGCCCCATTATAGAAGGCCACCAGATTGGTCAGGCAGGATTGCCCTTAGTGAAGCCATGCTGGCTGTCACCAAGCACCTTGTTGTTTTTCATGTGCCTCAGCATGCCCCTGGGCTGCATCAAAAGGAGCATGAGCAGCAGGTTGAGGGAGGTGATCCTGTCCCTCTACTCTGCTCTCCTGAGACCTCACTTGGAGTATTGTGTGCAGTTCTGGTGTCCTCAACATCAAAAGGACATGGAAATGTTGGCACAAGTCCAAAGGAGGGCCACGAGGATGATCAGGGGACTGGAGCACCTCCCGTATGAAGATAGGCTGAGAAAGTTGGGGCTGTTGAGCCTGGAGAAGAGAAGGCTGCATGGAGACCTCATAGCAGCCTTTCAGTATCTGAAGGGGGCCTATAGGGATGCTGGGGAGGGACTCTTCCTGAGGGACTGTAGTGAGAGGACAAGGGGTAACGGGTTCAAACTTAAACAGGGGAAGTTTAGATTGGATATAAGGAAGAAATTCTTTACTGTAAGGGTGGTGAGGCAGTGGAATGGGTTGCCCAGGGAAGTTGTGAATGCTCCATCGCTGGCGGTGTTGAATGCCGGGCTGGATGGAGCCTTTGGTGACATGGTTTAGTGTGAGGTGTCCCTGCCCCTGGCAGGTGGGTTGGAACTAGATGATCTTCGGATCCTTTCCAGCCCTAACTATTCTATGATTCTATGATACAGAGCCCAAATCAACATGGCCTGAACAAAATGTTTTTATATTTAGCAATTAATAAGGCTCACGGACCCTTATCAAAGAGCCTATCTGAAGGCACGTAGTACTTTGAGCACGGAAGCTCAGCCACGCACCTGCTCAGATTCCATTTTTTTTTCCAAGTTTACTATTATACAGCCACAGCTCCTCAACTCCTTAACCACAGTGTATCTTTACACTTACTACATGCTTTTAGAGCTGCCTATGGCCAAAAGACAATAGAAAAAATACAATAAATCACAGCTACACAAGTGCTTGTAAACAGAAGTACCAAGACAATACACAATCCCAATCAAAACAGATTGGGTTTGTTACTGCCAGAGTCTCAGGGTGCCCACATAAGTAAATAGAAGGCCACATCATTCTGCAGTCCCCACACCAGCTCATTTCAGCCTGGAGAAGTCGTTTGTGCCTGCAGCAGGGCAGGCCACAGCTCTACTCTTCAAGTGACAAAGCTGCAAACACATTGGCTTAGGCAGAAGCAGCTTTTGCACTGATGCAGCTCTTTATTTCCCACTCTTTTTGTGAAATACAGAAACAATTTCTGAGCAAAGCCTTTGGGGAAAGAGCTTTACTTAAAATCACTAGTCCTCTGTCTGGCACAATAAGAGCAGAGAATGCAAATGAGGTTCAATAAAAGCAGCTGGCAATCAATAAGAAAGGGCCGGTCTCCAAGAGTAAACTGGGTTCCTCTAAGGATAAGAGTTAAAAGGGGAAAAAATAGAAAAAGATGGATAAAGGAAGAACAAATGTAAACATCACGGGGGGACGCACAGAAGGAATACAATCTAATGATGCAATTTAAAGAAATAAAATCAGACCGACTGACAAAGAACAGCTGGGAGTAAATAGGAAAGAAAAATACAGATCACAATAGTGCAAGGAAAAGGATCATTAGGAGAAGTCTAATGAACACATGTGCAATCCAAGCAAGACAAAATAGGGCTCATGAAAGGGAGCAGATAAGAGGCTAGATGGCACGAACGCTTAAGGCACCAACAAGTTCATGCTCTAGCCTGATATGCAGCTGGTGGCAAGTCCAATAATGAGTTACAGCATACCTGCTACACACATCTGGCCACTTCACAACACCTTATACACTCGCTCCTCTGCCCTTCTGCCATAATGCAGGAGGTCAACACCCACCTGAGTGGAGCAGAACCCACCATGCATGCAGTCAGGCTCCTTTTCTAAGTCTCTTTACCTCAGGAAGTACACAGACATCTGCAAATGACCTGCAACAGCTCAGCATCAACATTACCGATTGTGTAAAAAAGAAAAAGCATTCCTCAAGACTGACACTTCCCCTATTATTGTGTCTCATTTTGCCTCATTCTGGGCTCATATAAGCCCATTAGAGAATACACATGGTCACAGCAACAGCCTTCCCTTGCAGCTCTTATAGGTAGTACTCGATACAGAAGTGAAAATACAAGTATTTGGCACTGTTAGCAACCTCTGCTCAAGAAAAACCCCAAAATCAAGTGTCTTGCATACTCCAAGTCAGCATCACAAATCACCCTCCATCTTCCATCTACAAACCCAGCTTCGTTTACTGGTTTTATCAATGTCCTCCACCAAACGCTTGGTTAACATAGAACAAAGGTCCCTAATTTCACATGCCATTAATATTGCATATTAGCAAACAGGAAGACAAGCAGTTTCTTGGCTCCGAGGCTTTTTAACCCCAAAGAATCCCACCAGCAAACTACACAATGAAACTCCTTTGATCCCAAGAATGTAGCCCCTATCTTTAATAAAGTAGTTGGCTAAATAGCACACATTAATGATACAGGGTAGAAAGTGGAATTTTTCTACACTCCTATGAAACCGCAGGGGAAGTCGTGTCAGTGCATACTATTTACTTAGATTAAGTTTTGAGGAGCATACTGATGGCATAGACTTCTCTGCCTAGTCAAGTTCTTAATACACTTAACATTATGCTTATACTTTCAGAACTTTAATAGAGAATAATTTGATTGGGGCATGCCCTACACATTAAGGAATTCCTGTGAGATTTCTAATGACAAAAATGGTCAGAAACTTCGAGGCACACAGACATCTGAAAGCACAGAACTTGCATTTTAAAGAGATAAATCTGGAGAGGGACTTTTTACAAGGGCATGTAGCAATAGAACATGGGGCACTGGCTTTAAACTTAATGAATGTAGATTTACATTAGACATTACTATGAAGTTCTTTACTGTGAGGGTACAGGTTGCCCAGAGAAGCTGTGGCTGCCCCATTCCTGGCAGTGTTCAAGGCCAGGTTGGACAGGGCTTAGAGCAACCTGGTTTAGTGGAAGGTGTCCCTGCCCGCGGCAGGGGATGCAACTGGATGAGCTTTAAGGTCCTTTCAACCTGAACCATTCTGTGATTCTGTGATGAAGTGACTCACTTCTTTGCAACTACAACCAGCATACAAGAATTAAAACAAAGCAGGATGCAGAAGACAAAAAAAAAAAACCAAACCAAACCCCAAACTAAACCGGTGTTAGGGCAAAAGACAACAAAGAGAATATTTTCACACATTTTCATCCCCTCACCATACAGATGTGCCTAAAGGGCTCAGAAATACCTGATCTCTGGCTGTTTGCCACATCCAACATACAAAGCCTGCTTCTTCTATTGCCTACAGCAATTACTTTAGGGTTTGTTTTAACAAGTAAGAATCTCTTTCTCAAGAAAAGAAAAAGATAGGGAGGAGAGGCCTGCACTGTTGCATTTGACATCAACAACCTCAAGACCTGCTACTACTGCTAAGACAATTACAGCATTTTAACAGCACATTTCCCTAAGGTAGCAAGCAGTTAAGACCTTTATATACTGAAAGAGATGGCCTTCCACATTAGCATGGCCTATTAGCCACAAACAGGATTAAGAGCTCAGCAAATCCTCACAGAGCCCACATCTGTCAACATAACTCTTTGCCATAATGTGCAGAAAGGAAGGTAACTTCTCAGCTTTACTGAGCCCTTACTGGAAAGTCAATACTGCAGTAATTTAAAGGAACAAAACCAAAAGTGGAGCAAAAGAAGAGTGAAATCATGGAGGCCCCTCAGGATCTCTTAACTTGTGGGAAAAAGCACACCACCTGGTTACAGAACTTGTGGTCTTACAGAGCAGCTCTGCCTTTACTCTGGTGGTACAACAACCAACCCTAGGGGATCTCCAGAGAAGATAACAGCCAAGATCTCCTCTCAGGACATTTCCCTAAGCATGACAGGAGTTCCATAATCGGTCCAAAAACAGAGAGATACAGATTGGGATGCTACCGAACATCAGTGCACCCATAGGTGCATCTTGCAGTGCGTAACAGAGATTAGTACAAAGACAGTTTTATTCTGGAGCACCTGAACCAAAATAGTTGAATCAAGAGATGCCAGATCCATTCTGGAAGGGCTCAGATGGCTTTGGGAGCAGCTGGGACACAGCTGTAACAGTCAAAGCAAAACCCAGTCGGATTCAGCACAGCGAATTGGTGCTCAGTTCCCTCAAACCCTGATGCCACTGTAAAGGATCAACGTGTTTGAGTGCAGTCCCCATGACAGCAGTCCTACCTGCTGAACCAGGGTAGGTCTCCTGGGACTCTTCATGGAGAAATTCTTTCAGCTCCTCTCCACCACTGCTTCTTGGTAGTGTACACCCCATCAGGACAAGCCTAGCTGGGCTTCAAAGTAACAGGCAACGGAGAAAGATGGTGGAGGGGGGAAATTTGTAACAAAAACAAACACGAAAGCTGCATTACATTACACATAAAGTGCCATGGCCAAAAGATTTAGGGTATAGTCCATCTACTGTTCCATAAGCCAGCTCCTATCATCTAATCATCATGTATATCATCTATATGTAAAAGCGTTTCACTGTCTATTTAATGCATGGAAAACCACGATTAGATAATAATAAAGTAAAAGATCAAGACTGTTTTGCTAGCACACAGATACAGCAGGACTGGTGGGCATACAGTCCACTCCTCACTGTTACTGCACACACCTCCAAACAAGCAGCAAAGAAACAGCCATCAGCTCGGGAACATGACTGAGGGCTGTCACCTCACACAGTCCACCCAAGTCTGATGCTCTGGTGTAGCTTTAAAAGCTCAGGGGGTGCTCCATGCACAGGAGGTGTGGGCATGCGGCCACTGCTGAAAAACCTGATGTCTTGCACAGCACAGTCCCATCCACCTGTGAACATCAACCATGGGTGTTAAGTGTGCTAAGGACCCATGAGAAGGAAGGCTTTCCCATGCCCACTTTGAGAGCATCCGAAGACGCCCAGCTCTCAAAATGGCTTCTTTATATTTGTATGTCTGCCAGTGCTGTCCTGTACCACTCTGCATTTGTGACAAACAGCTCCGACAAAACCCTCTGAGGAGCAGAATAAGAATCCTACGTAAGTCCACCCTGGAAGAAGCACTAATGAACAGGCAGTTCCTAGAGTCTGCCATGCAGTAAGGGGTATCTGATAGCTGCACACAGAATTCCAGTTGATAGGTATGTCCCTTCCACATTTCCCGCAAAGCACGAGAGAAAGCAGCAGCCAACATTGCTGTGACAAGGAGCAGCTCATTTACCTGACAAAGATCTGTGAAAAATTCTATCTACAAAGGCTGAGAACAGTCTAAAATCAGCTTTCTTCTTAACTTCAGTCTAGGAGGTATCTATGTTATAAATAGGCCACTTAAAGGCAGTTAAGAGAGAGGGGGGGAAGTCATTAAAACTGTACTAATGAGAAACTCATCTCGCTTTTTTTAACAGGGCATCAGGGAATTCCTGCAAGGATTCTGGTTCATTTAAAGCAGGAAATTCTTTAACAGAGCTAAAGATAACTGACAATCAAATGTTCACAACTGAGAGGCACACGGAACCCCCGGAGGTCCCAGCACAGGGTGGTACTGCAAATCCACACCATACAAATCGCAGGCAGGATCGGGACCTTGGAATGGAAATCTCTGTGACTGAGAACATTCAATTCCTGCTGCTTTAAAAGACGGTTTGAACCGCAGCCGGTTTCGAAACAACAGAAAACAAACCAGTCTCTTATAGGTAAGCAGCGATGAGAACCAAAGAACTACGAACCGAACTCAGGTCTGCGTGGACAACACACACACAAATTAAGGCACAGCGGTTAAAATAAGAGAGAAAAGCCACATTTTCACTTTCATAAGATATTCTCTTTTTTTCCCCGGGTCACATTTTAACGCTTTCATGAGGGTTTTTTCCCCCAACCGGTTGCTTAAACGCAAGTCTCGGTCGTTCCCCGGTGAACCCAAATTAAGACGGAAAACCAAACCAAAACCTTGAAGTTCTCCTCAGGAGCTCCTGCCCTCGCCGCGTCCGCGCTCAGCACCGCTTCCCAGCGGCTGGAGCTCACACCCCCCAACCCCGCCGCGGCTCCGCTCCGCCACCGCCTCACCTGAGCTCCCCCCGGGCAGCGGGACCGGCACCGGCGGGGTCGCGGCGCCAGGGCTCGGAGGCGAGAGGCGCCCTGCGAACCGCCCCACCACCACCACCACACACGCTGAGGCGGCGGCTCCCCGCGCTCGCCCCCCGGGCTCCCCGCCGCAGCTCAAAGGCTTTGCAAACTTTGCGCTTCACCCGCGGCCGCCGCCCCGGAGAGGAGCGCTCGGAGCCGAACTCCGCAGGAAGTTGGGCCCCCCCGGGAGCCGAGCCCGCTGCTCCCCTGGGCACACGGCGGGCTGGGCTCGGCCCGCGGCCCCCTCAGCGCTCCCCGCCGCCCGCGCCCCGCCGCCCTCCCTCAGGACAAGCGCCCGTAGTCGGAGTTGCGCTCACCGGAGGGACAGGCAGAGCCCGAGCTGCCCGCCGGCAACTTCCCCGCTCCGCCACACGTGGAGCCGAGGCGCGGGCCGGCTGCCCCGCCGCTCGGCGCAGGAGACGTGGCAGCGCCAGCCCGCCCCGGCCGCGCAGGAGGCTCCTCCCGGCCCCGGGCTGAGCGGAACGCGGGGCGCCCTCTGCCGCACGCCGAGGGACCCGCTGCCCCCCGGCCTCGCCGCGGCTGCGCTGCCGCTGCCTCCTGTGGTGGAGCGCGGCGGGAAGCGCAGGGGTGAGCCGCGGCCGCCGCCGCCCCTCGCCCGCCTGAAGGGAGGCAGCGGTGGGCGGGAGGTGAGTGAGTCCCAAGCCGTGCGGGACGGGACGGCAGCAGCGGTCAGTACGGGGAGCCCAAGAGCGGATGTCATGCGGGAACGCGTTACTCCGAGCCGTGCCGTGTTGCCTCTACTGGTGAGTGCCCGCCCGGAATCCCAGACGGGTCTGGGTCGAAGGAACCTTAAAGCTCATCCAGTTCCAAGCCGCTGCTATGGGCAGGGACACGTTCCACTAGAGCAGCTTGCTCCAAGCCCCAACCTGGCCTTGAACACTGCCAGGGATGGAGCAGCCACAGCTTCTCTGGGCAACCTGTGCCAGTGTCTCACCAGTCTCATAGTGAAGAATTTCTTCCTTAGGTCTAATCTAAATCTCCCCTCTTTCAGTTTAAAGTCATTTCCCCTTGTCCTGTCCCTACATGTCTTTGTAAAAAGTCGCTCCCCAGCTTTCTTGTAGCCCCCTTTAGGTGAAATCACAACAGCAGTTGCTTTCTTCTGTATCAGTAGGATGGCGGCACTTGTTGAGTTGATCAAACTCCGCTATAATGGGCCTTGAACAAAAACAGAGAGCAGTGTCCTCCTCTTGGGGACAGCAGGAGGGCTGAATTTGGTGAGGAAGCCCATCACACCCAGCTGGAACTGCTGTTTTCTCTGTGCCAGCAGGACCTCAAAGCACCTGTAGCTGCTTCCCAGTTTCCATGGTTTAGGCTGACTCCACCACAGAGATGCTCTTCTTTGGTATTGAGTCCTCTCGCTGTGTTCCTAAACAGACAGTATCTGTTTAGGTGGGAAACACCTCAGACATCTATCTGCAGTTTCTTCTGTTCAGGATTGCATGTTTTGCAAATGAAAGACGTTACCTGGGCTTTGTCGTTGCAGAGTGCTTGACGTTGAGGTTTTCACTATAAAGGTCAGTTGGGAGGAATCTCACCCTTCCTCCAGGTTAATAACGGCTGAAAAACTCTTCCCAAGCTTAATGGTGTCATCTTTTTTTCCTCATGCCTTTCTTAAAGCGTTTCCTGTAAGAGCATTCGTGTCAGGCACCTTAGTGTAACCTTAATGTGCCTTCTAATTGAGTGATACTAGGCAGTCGTGTTGTTACCTCCTATTGCTATTCTTTCTGCTGAAAGCATCCATTTCCTATAGCACCAGGCAGATTTTTAATCTCGAGGTGCACTGCCAGTTTGAGGTTAGGATCTGACTTTGAAGTCGTAAAGAGGTGCTGTTGCGGATGTTCAAATAACGCTGAACCGCTTAGGGCTAAGGCAGAGAAGAAATAAAACTGTGTTGTTCTAAAACGTCTCTCACTCTGTGGTTATCTCAAAGGGCTTTATGAAGTAATGTCAACTAAAGGAGCACCTTTAAGTACAGCAGCCATTCTGTGCACAAACGCACCTTTGAAGATCAACATTTTTGGCATTAGAGCTATCTATACTCATTTAGTGTCTATATGGTAAGGCTCTTACATATGTTTAATGATCACCTGCAAGGCTATGAGAAATGTCCAATAATGGTCATTGCTTAAAGCCATTAAGGTAAGATAAAGTATGTGTGTATATTAAATTCCTCCTTGGCTGACTCAAGGTATAAAAAAACAGCCCAGCAGATATAAGGTTAAAGTGAATGTGTGACTCTTTGCTATGTATTCCAGTAAAGGTGCTACACTTATAAAGTACATACATTTTTTGTTATTATGTTGAATGTTATTTATGCTGAAGTGCTTCAACAAAAGAACTATACCTAAACTTGAATTTGAGCAATAGATCATCTCACATGGGCTGGCACACAGTTAATTGCTGCTGTATTCACTCCAGCTTTGGCAATGCTCTCGCAACAGGACATTGCCATTTAGGAAACACAGCTTCATTTCTAAGCTTTAAGCAGAAGGCAGTATGTGGACTGTATAGGATTTTCCAATCTGCATCTGTCCAGAGGAGATATGATTAAGTGCATTTTTGTTTAGATATTGATTTCTTCACCTGGCTTCCTCAAATGTCAGATATGTGTAGGTTTTTGTCCAAGAAAAATAGGGCTGTTTGGAGTATTGATTGCAGCAGTGGAGTCTGCAGTACAGCTCAGTAAAAAGGTTTGGTTCACATTTTAAGACATTGCACTGTTCTTTAATAATCCTGCACATCCTTTGGATGTAGATGTAAAATCTGCTGCCAGGTTTATATTATAATCTTTATTATGTTATTTGTAATCTAGAAAAAAAGTCTTTTCAGGTTGAGCTATCAGAATGCAGTAATCTCCCCTTAAACCTGCTCAGAATTTATTGGGGTTTTTATGTGGTACTGTAAAAGGATGGGAAATGCTATTACTGAATTCAGTATTTTTTCCTTTTGATATATCCTACTTTTGTGATGGTAGCAGCTTAGTCTTTTAATGAATACAGATGTTTTTATATGTGTGTGTACGGAGAGGAAGATGAAACATCGCATGCAAGCAGTAATTGAAGTTCAGCAACTGTGGGAGGAGTTGCAAGTTCAAATACAAAATGTAATTGTATGGGTGCGAATACATATATGCTACAAGGGCCTTTCCCTGGAGAATTTTTTCCTTCCATAAGAACCTACAGTGGTAAAACCTGCCAGACAGTATCATTCCCAACTGTCAAAATATTTCCTCATAGTAAGAAACAAATGTTGCTTGCCAAGGCTCTTTGGATTTGTGATTTTTCACAGACTCCAGCAGTTCTGGACCTCTTTTTCTCCAAAGGGTGTTGGAGCCACAGCACTTGTACGGCAAATACTTTCCACCTCTGTGCAGTTCCACCTCTGGAGTTTGTTGTGAACTCCCGTGCTTTTGATTTCTTTTTGGTTCCACGCTTTCAGATTTACTCTGGGCTCTTGTTTTCCATGCTCTGTTCATGTCATACTCCTGTGGGACCTCCCCTGAATCACATCATTACAGTCATCTTTCTGTCATGCTAAATGGAGAGACTTAACATGGAAATCTCCCATATAGTTACCTGAAATGCTGAAGCTAGGTAACATTCAGCTGTCAAGTTCTGGATGGGAGGGATGTGCCATGGAAGTGTCTATTTATCTTTTACTGACTATTAAAAGTACATTAAAAGTAAATCAGAGTTAGACATTTAAAGTGGGGTGAGATGAACTCGTCTTACGAGACTTCTCTGTTGCCAGTGAAGTCAAAGACAAATTGAGTAATTTCAGCACTGAAAGATAAGGCCCAGAATTTTTTTGTCCTGGTAACAATAGTACCTGAGGTGATGGATAACGAATGCCTTCTTTTCTAGCTCAGCAGCTACCTCAGAACACAAGTGAACATTAGTTATTACTATCTGAAAGTAGTTTGGTAGTCTCTGAAAAATGAGACTCTTAATCTCAGTTCTCAGAGATGACTCAATGATAGATGTCCCAGAGGCTATAGTTCTCTTTGTCTTCTGGAGAGGAGATCTCCAGAGCTCAATCTAACTGTGGTAGAACAAGTGCATGAAAGAGGTGCTTTCAGGAGTGAATCAGCTGTGAAGTGGAAGTATCCGTGTGGGGAACAACATTTCAGGAACAGACTTTTCAGGCTCCCAGGTTAGCATTAAAGCTCAACGTAGCCACACTAAAAATGGGATTAAAAACATGCAAGTAAATAAATTCGTGGAGTAATATACATCTGGTATGACTTTAAATGTGTCAATACTAGTAATGTCTAAATTGAGACAGGATGCTTTCCTTAAAAAATTCATACAAGAATTGAGCCCAGAAATCATGATGAACTCTATATATACAGAAAGTCAGAGTAAGTGATGACAGTGCTTTCTTCTGACTTTACAAACTATAGGATAAGTCCTTCAAACAGAAAGCCAGTTCCTATTGTCAAGGTAACAGAAGTGGTTTGCACTGTCACGATCCTGCAGAACAATTTTTTCCTGAACTCTGGGTAGCAGCTTTACAGTCAAAATGGTTCGGTCAGGGTAGAATCTAAAATAGCTTTTAGAAGAATATGTGAATTATGATAGAAAACAAGAGACTGGATTCATCTGCTGGTATTGTCAGGGAAATTACATTGATTTACAGAAGGAAACATTCTGGTCTATGAATATTTGAAGCTAAGACTAAAACACACCAAGATCCTATCCTTTTTCCCTAGAGCTCCATGTCACAGCAGGACTCTTGGGCTTCAGAATTCCTCTTTCAGCAGGATGCAATGTGTGATACACTGAAAGACATTATAGAAGTATGCTGTCGCCAGAACTTTGGCTGATCTTATCTGAAAAGCATAAAAATGTTATTCAAAACTGACAGATAATTTACATTTGGTATGTTGGATACACTACAATAACTGTTACATTTTTCAGGCTAATTCTGTAGTGCATGTTTAGTCTTTCTACATTTCATTTGCTGTCACAAGTGATCAAATGACAGATAAAAAATTTACTTGATAATAACTGAGTATGTCATCTGCTTTCAAAGGCTCACAGTTCCAAAGCTGAGAAAGACTGAAAGAAGATATATCTATAGTGTTACATTATACTTTATCTTTCACGTAGCTAAATATTGTGACTAAAAGTCAGATTAGACAGTTACATCTGCACCATGTTTTACAGAAGTGGAAAGATAAGTCATGGACATTGACAAAGGCTTTTTCAATACCCACTATTGATATAAATGCTTTAGTACATCTGCTTATAATTTTTCACGCTGTCTCCTCTTTTGGCAGTGAACTATATGAGATTTACAAAAGCCACACCTGCAGCTCTCTAAATCACAACTGTTCTGAAAGTTGGTGTCTATGTATAACATTTTCACATTCAATCAGCATAAATATATTAAGTTATGTGACTTACAGTGAGTCCCTGAAGATGCACGCTTGAGAAAAGATTTTCTTTGCTTCAAGATGTCTTTCTCTCTGAAGAACCTGTCATACCAGCCAGACTTTCAAAATCTCACTATAAACACCATGGTGTAGTGCTGAGCAACTTCCTGCAAGTTACTAAATGCTTTCAAGTCCTATTGATCTTTTAGGAACTGGAAGAAGTGGACTACTTACAGGAAGAGCTGAGACTTTTAAAGAATCAAATGCAAATTAATTCCATTAGCTTGCACATTTGTAGTTACTTTTAGGTATAGTTTGACATTTTCTATTTTTTATTCTTGACATAAAAATATACTTAACTGGCAAACACTTACTGTCACTTCCTTTAAGATTCTCACACCAGCCATCAACTTCTGTTGCTGTTGATGCTATCTTCAGTGTTAGAGGACAAAATGTTTTGGAGAAACGAAGTGTAAAAAGCTTTTAGTTCTCAAAGTTCATGTGCAGTTCCATGACTTTCAGCAGATAATTCGCCTCCCTTAGGAGTATAAAGACACTAATGCTGTGAGCTCTTCTATAATTTTCCTAAATCATAACAGCCAGATATCCAAATGGCTGATTCAGTTACAGACTTTTCTCTAAACAATCAGCCTAATTCCATACCAGAGCTGTTACTGTTCAATGATCTGTTGAAAGAGTCAGTAGCATTTGGCACATAAATATTGTTTACAGCATGTTCTTTATTCTTTCTGGCACATAACAGTGCCTTCTGCTTCCTCCTGCTTCCCTGATGATCACCTTATTGTGACTGGGAAAGCAAAATAATGGAATTAAAGGGAGCGTAGGTATCCCCAGATGACATTAGAAGATCACACAGCAGTATTAGGCCATTTTGTGCTTTGCATGTGTTGCAGAGATGGGTCCTGTGCTTTTTTGACGTAGATGTCACTATAATTCTTTGTGATGGGTCTTCACATTTGATGACACTGCAAAATCCAAAAGCTTTAAGTCAGAGTGGAATAGATTCAACCTTGAAATACAGTGCAGTCTTGTGAGAATAGTTAAACAGTGGGTGCCTTAACAAGGCAGTGGTACATCAGGATAAATTAAAAGGCTTAAAGTAGGAGTTAATATCTTTTTTGCAAAACGCACATTAATCATGGAAGAAATTTACAGCCTGTGCTGAGGTTATGGGCTGGAGACATTGCAGTTCCTTTTGGCCTCAGCAACTATGAATCCGTGAAGCATTTCCTTTCTTCATGGGTCATGGTATAGTAAGCAGAATTGTGTCCATAGTCCTTGCTCTGCTCGTAGTACTTGCAGCTCTGTATTAGGCCAATGTCTGTAATTAAATCTCATCTCTCAGGACTTTAGATGATTAGGGGATTACACTCGGGGTTGGGTAGAGGAGTGGAGTAGATTCTGGCTGTATGTCAGCTGGATCAGTAATATCACTAATGATGTCACTGTGAGATGTTTCCATATATAACATGATAAAAAGTTTGGTTCCTGTTTACCTGCTACTGAAAAGAGATTTGTAACTGAATCATAAAGACCTTTCCAGCTATCACACTTCTCAAAAGCTTGGCCAGAGTCTGAGGGCTATATGGTCATAGAAATTGAACTAGGCAGTAAAGACCTGTCACTCATAAAATTGTGCAAGTCTGCTTCCAACCTAAACCCCTTTTCATTTATTAATACCAGACTTTGAGATTTTAGGAGAAGTGTGAGAAACTCTGTCTTGTATCAGCAGTTCTTTCTGGGCTCAATTCCAAAGTCCTTCTCCACTTGTATTCCTGGATATAATATCTAATACTATATCTCTGGATGTTCTTATCAGTTCGGTCCTGTGGATCCCAAAGGCCAAGTCCATAAACTTTCTTTTCTTTCCCCAAAGGTTTTAGATTTATAATGCAAAGATATATATTGCACTTTTTTTTCAGTATTGCAAGAGGTGAAGGGGGAGATACTCTTATCCCCTGCTCCTTCAGTATAACTTGCATGAGTAGGTGCTACTCAGCATGAGCAGCGACTAGAGGAGCAATCTCACAGTGATGAGGTGGCCATGAAATTCTGTTTCAAAACTGGACCCACATAGAAACTCACAGTTGGAGGTGGTGGGTATTTGAAACAGTACAATCCTGATGGCTTCAGATTCCGAGTTCTGGTTTCGGATCTTTTTCTAGTAGAGATAAGCATGATTATGCACCCTAGCAATTCCAGTAATCTCTAGTTACATTTGGGCTCACTGCTATGTATGTTTCCTCTCATATAAAATATTAGGGATTAGTTCTCTTTGCTTCCATCTATGTAGTTGTGGGTTTTTTTTCTATCAAATTCAATAACAAGAAAAAATCCAGTGCGTTTATACTCATAGAAAACCAGTCATGCAAAGCATTCGTTTATGAAAGAGAGATGGTTACACTGAGTCAATACTGATACAATTACCTACTTGAACAAGCTCAGCTACTCTACACATTACCTAATTCTAGCTCTTGAGATTCTTCTTTATTTTCTTTCTGTATTCTCTTTGTCTTGTGTTTTCAAGAGCCACCACAAGCTGGAAATGTAGAAGTACACACTGTTGTCATGGAAAACCTGGCTTACCTCTACAGATATCGTACCATCACTGTAAACAAAACCCAGATGCCAGATCTGCAAGCTGTATTTACAGCTCTGAGACACAGTAGTCTATTGGTTAGGGTTGGCTGGGAAATATTCTTTTCAGGCTGGGAAAATCTTAAAATAAGGTTTTCTCATTCCCAATGGATCAGAAGTTTTCCATATTCCAAGTGGCACAAACGCTGCTTCTTTTTTTGAAGGGCAGGGAGGTGAATGGGATGAGAATTGCCTCTGTTAAATTGTTAATTAAAACGGAATTAATTTGACATGAGCACCTTACCTGTTCTAATATTTTGTTTCAGTTTAGATTTCTTTTATATGAGCTTTGCCACTAAATGGTGAACACTACTGAAGTTAAACATTTCTTATTTGAAGAATACTGAAAGGAAGATTTTCACTATTTCTTAATAGAAATTGATAGCTTTGCATAAACCTCAACTTCTATAGCAACAGTGATTTCCAAAGAAAATTATTTAGATTAAAAATTGTGACTGATCTAGTTTATCACTGACTTAAAGGTGAAGACTGGTGGTTTGCAATGGGTAACTTTTGTGACCTGCTGAAATCAACGGGAATCTTCTTCTCTCTGAAGATTGAATCAATCGTTTTTGCTAAGTGTTGTGCGTCAGATCATTTAAAAAATCCCCAGAACAACTGGAAATAGGCTTCACTTCATGTTAGAGACCTACTGAAGCTTGCTATATCCTGACATCGCCCAGCAGTGTAATGGGAACTGACGTAAATGATTGAACAACCCTCTGTGCATCCAAGTGGCATGTAGCTGCCTGATTCTTCTCTAGTTGTAGTCAGAGGAAGTTACTCCACTGCACTACAGCTGTGTGGCTGCATATGATTTGATCCTATAAAATTGTGTATTACTCTGGAGTGTTGCACTGAGCACAGTTTGAAGTCACTTCATAAGGCAGCAGAATCCAGTTGTGATTGACACTGGAGAAGCAGGTGGTAAGGATGCTCCTTTACCACAGCAGTTCACCTCTGAGTGGTGTTATGACCAAATCTAAGTCTGTGTCATTGTGCATTGCCTGAATCTGTGCATCTGAATTTTTCAATCACATACTTAATAAAAGACTCATTACCCCCTGGAGAACAGACAAGAACCCCTATCCCCTCTCCAGATGCCTACCTTAAGATACAAGCCATACTCTCTCAGGTCCCTGTTGATATTAATTACTCTATGCAGAGTGGAACATCATCAGCAAAGGTGGTCGAGAGACAATCAGAGTGCTCTGTAACATGGACATTATGGCACTTTCACTAGAAAACAAGCTCAAACCCTTAAGGCAAAAGAAGCAACTGGGGCACTTGTGTCCTGGGCTGCATTCAAACTCAGATCCTTATCAGTGAGCTGTTAGATAAAACACTTATCAGGAGCATCCAGCAGGCCCAGCAGAGCTTAGCCATGAACATAAGCTAAGCAGCCTCCTAGCAGTACACTAGGCACAGGACCACTGCTGATATTAACATGCTTTACTTTGGTGTTAATCATTATTTAGAAGTGATCACTGCAGTATCTTTTCTTTCCACACATAAAGAACAAGGGTGAAGCATCCTTAATACATGCTGTGCTGCGAGGGGAATGTGAAGCAGTAGCTCTTTAGGCAAGCATGCTGCCGGAAGTCTACATTGGCTCAATCACTGCAGCTCACAGCTGTGAAATGGCCTGTTTTGTCGAGCTTGTCAGCAGTGTGCATCCTTCAGTTGACAACGCAGAAAGCTCTGGTTGGCTCACGCACAGCAATTTCCAGTTGACGGGTTGGTTCAGTGGATACATTCACTTGGGGAAATGAAGTAGGAATATTTTCAGTTTGAGCAAGGCTACACTGCATGAATATCTCCCTCATCCGAAAGAGAGACGATGACTGTACAAGATGAGGCATGGTTAGCAGGAGGGAAAAGAAAGATGAACAATGTATGTTTTGGAGAGAATTGTTTCATTCATTTTTCCTTTATCTTTTTGAAGGAGATTTTATTTCCTGTATTGGTCGCATATCCCATTTGAAGCCACTGCGAATCTATACTTTCACCTTTCCCACATACACTCTACAGCTGTGGGTGCAACTTCACAGTCATGCATGGGCTGTATTTCTTCTCCCAAGGAGAGAGATCATTGCTTTGTAAATATAGAATTAAAGGCTCAGGAATTAATGACTTTCTTTGACAGTGAAGGAATTGCAGCTGGCCACAGTAAGGATGTAGGGCATTGAGGGCAAATGTAATCTTTAAAAGAGATTCAAAAGATCAGGAGTTATGGATCAGATACCCAGCAGTAAGCTTCACTCCATTGTATGGATTCTGGTACCTTCTGGAGCACAGGGTTGTTTTTGAAGTTGGCTGATATAGCATTAATAAGAGCAATTCATGGTTCAGCACTGCTCTCCTAGGCAATACTTCATCATTTTTTTGGTGCAGGGAAAGAAGGAGCTCTTGGCTCTGTGTAAAAATATGTGGCTCGCACAGGAGGAATTCCTCATGTTTTATGTAGTCAGTTGCTGCTAGCTTTTTAGGACACTGGCATTCAGTCTCCTTCGTTACTGCTACGTTTGCCACAGGTCTAAGCACATAATAACAAGGCAGTACATGTTAGCAAAAGGATCAGGGTGGCCTCTTGCTATATAACTTGCTGCTAGAGCTGCCGCAAGAACCATTTTCTATTCCTGTTTCTGCTCAGAGGAGAATCTTTCCTGAAAATATTGAAATAAATATTCCCAGTGCACCCCATTTAGTGTTAAACTTTCCTATTTTAAGATGATTTTTCTCCTTCCACTTTGTACAGAGTATGTGTCATCGGTAGCCTTACAATCCTGCAATATTAATCAAACCATCCAAACTGTGGGCTTATTTTGTTTGTAGGATGGATACCAATCCTTAATTACTCCAGTCCTGTTTTAACTACCTCAGCACATCCTTATCTGTTTTGCTGCACTTCATTTCATATTACACATTTCCAGTTGGAGACTTGACAGGAGGCAGAAGCAATCAAACCATATTGTCTGGCATAACAGTGGGGAAACTGCCATGTCTCTCATGCAAAAGATTAATAATAGACTGTGTGCTGTCTTTGTAAAACAAAAACATGTCTCGCTTAAGCGGCTTAAAAGTTACATCCTGTGTGATGCTGTCAGTGTGGGGGCCCGATGTCAGACATCTAAAGGAGTTTTAATCTTTGAAGAAGCAGGGTTTTTTTCCGCCTTGTAAATCATACTGTACGTTGCTGCTGCTGAGCTCAGGGCAAGTTGCTTACATTAAACTGTTGCTGCAGATAGGAAGCAACAAACTGTTGCTGGGCAGACGAGCGTGGAAAGCCACAAATACCTTAGTGGAGAGGGAATAGCCTGCTATTGCCAGGCGAGGGAGCTGTTTAGGTGCAAGCTTGGGTTTTAGATCCAGACGCTATCTCTGGAATCTAAGGAGCCTGATGGCGTTACTGCTGCCTTAAAATACGTGTGAGAGCCAGGCACTTACTTGCTAGGTCTGAAAACAGCTTGGAGAAACCTACACAGGTGCTCTCTCCCTCTGTGCTGTGTTTGATCTGAAGAGGCAGGGATATGCCCAGAATTATTAACAGGAAACAAACAGGAAGAGTAGCAAGATTTTACATTGGGGTTTAAAATCCCTATTGTCACAATTTGTGTGGAAGTCCACGGGTGTGGAGTATGTGGATGGTGGAAACCCCTTGCAACCTGTGGGACTGGACTAAATGATCTTTAAAGGTCCCTTCCAACCCAAACTATTCTGTGATTCGGTGTGTGTGATTTAAGGGGAGGCAACAAAAGTTTATTTGGGAGTCTTCCTCGCAGAGCTGTTAAGAAAGGTTTCAGAAATGCATGAAGTCATTCTAGGGATTGATTTTCAATCTAGGAGTATAACTACTCCATACTGCCTTTTCTGTCATCCATCTTGTCCTGAATACCTGAATTAAAAGTAATGCAGCACAGAAACACAGGATTTTATTAATGTCACCAGAGTACAGAGAAATGGCTGAACATAAAGAAGCCTGCAGGTGGTGGGGAGGAGGTAAATGCAAAGTCCTGGTGATACGCTTGCAGGGAATGTATAATCTGCAGCAGAAAATTCAAAGCCTGTCTGCTTGGCGTGGGTCCTAGCTGTGTAGCGGTTTGTTTAGTGATGATGGAAAGCTCACTCTACATTAATTCCTAATGGATTATTGCAAAATGTCCTGTAATGATGACGTGCTTGAGCTTTAATTGATTATGAAATGCCTGAAGAGCTTTATGAAAAGCATAAGATACAATTATTATTGGATCATGCCGCTCATTAACTTTAAAGAAAATAAATGTGCTGTAATTCCAACTGGCCCATAAATCTCTTTTGTTTGGAAATAGATTCATGTCACCCCCCCTTTTCCCTGGTAATATCAATGTCTGCTGCTTGTTCAAATGGAAATACATTTAAGGAGATTAAGGGCCTGAACCAATGTGACTGAAGTCAACTGGAGCTGTTCCCATTGACTACAGAAGGAGTGGGAGCACTTTTTTGGTCTGTCGACGTCCAAAGGAAAGGTCTGTGGAAGCCCACAGCAGCCACAAGACTCTCTGAAGTGACGAGACCTGTGAGTATTCTTGTTTCTGAAGTGGGAGCATTACTTTATCCTGGAAGTGTTTCAGGCTCCTGGCCATCTTTTGTTGTCAATATAATTTTGGTTTTGAATTGTGAAGTATAGGAGATTTGGGCCATATTTGCAGTGGTAAAGCTGTGCACATTCATTCACCTGCTACTACAATACTTGCGCAAACTACTCCTACAGCACTTCACGTTCTATTTTGTAAGGAACTCGTAAAGTAAATCTTGGGAGGAAGCTCGGCTTGACAGCATGCATTTTCCTCTGTTCCTGGTCTGTGCTTTTGAGAGCTGCAAATGCAACTAAGAGAGTGCAATTCTGAAGGAATCAGAACATATCCCAGTTGAGGACGGGCCTGATCCTACCATATCCCAGATTGACTTGTCACTGTATCACGACAAGCCTCTGCTAGGAAGCAAGCTCAACAGGAGGCCGAGTGCTTTAAATGAAGGTGAATGTAACCCCTGGGTAAGTTATTCATGCTGTGGATCTGGTGATACACCAACCCTGAAACGGAACCCTGTCACCCTGTGAGTCTGTGACCAGTGTCGGGGAGAAGGCAGAGAAGGACAGAAGATCCATATGTAATTATAGATTTTCCCTAAAGAGAATGTATCTCATTCTCTCTATCTCTGCTTCTAGCGTCTAACCCCCTTTGTGTTTTACTAGTGCAGATAATTAAAAATAAAGGTGAATATGCCTTCAATAATGAAACATCAGCCAGTGAAACAATTCACCTTCAGGGCTGTTTTGTAATACAGTTCAAGAACCAGGAAATCCATAGGTTTTCTAATTTATTGTACAGAAAGGTTGTTATTACTCTTCACAAAGGCAAAGTTTCCCATACAAAAGCTGTTGGACTTGCCAGCATCTCTCATGCATTCAAGTGCTGCCATATGAGACAGAGAAAAATCCCACCTGATGATAAACTGTATTAGGAAAGAGGCATCTCTGAGGCATCGCCGTAGTTTCTACAATGCTGCCTTTGATTCTGGGGATTAGTAGGGTTTTCTCAACCTCTCATTCTTATCTCTGCACATTTTTGGAAATGGACTACAATCTTCAGAGATCTGCTAACATCTGAATGGATTTAATTTTGTGGCTCAAAACAGGACTTGCATAATTGGTTTTCTTATACAGTCAGCTTTCAAAGGCATTGCGTGTGAAGAACAATTTGGGAAGAAGTAAACATTTTATTTCCTATTTAGATGTTCAGATTTTAAACATTTAAGTATTTTATATCTTCAGAAGACTGTTAAATCCTATAGGAATATTAGTTCTAATTTCAGCAGACCAGATGCTGTATGAACTTGCATCAGTGTAGTGTCAGTGATATCACTGAACTGGCTCATAAGTTTTGGCCTCCAGATTGGTCTCTGACCCAGAAAGCAGTTTTTCAGTCAGCAGATCTGATATTATTTCATCTGGAATACTCAAGATTTAGTTAGGTACCTTCTCACCTGGCTTCAAGGAGTCTGAATTCTTAGGGTACTGTTCAGCCATGGGAAGGGAACACTGGCCGGTGCGTAAGGGCCACTTGGAGCAAGGATTTACTGAGTGGGACTTCAACATTGTTTTGAGTGGGGCTTATATAGCAAGCTTCATACTGATCCTCTGTGTAAGGCCATATTTCAGCTCTAGTTCCCAGACTTGCAGTGAGTATATTATAACTGACAGTTAAGCATTTTTATAATGGATTCAACACACAATAGTTGTATTTGTGTTTTCAAGTCATCCTGCTTCAGGAATAATGCTGTTGCCACCACTTACCTGGGAATGAACACATACCTTGCAAAAGATGTTCTGGTTTTGCAGAAATAGCATAGACCCCTAATTTCTGCAGAGCAGTCTGTCTTGAGAAGTCAGCAGAATCCCGCTTTACTCCAGACCTCAAATGCTGACAGGAATCACCAGGACTTTGGAATAACTGTAAGTGGAAATTGAATTCTGGGTATTCATATGTAAATTGAAATAACTGATGTCCCATTGTGCTTCTGCTTTCCAAAAAAAATAGGAAAAAAGAGAAGAAAATCCCCAAACATAATGAAGTATTTGCATATAAAAGGGCTTTTAACTCACATTCTTTGCTCATTGGCAGTCTCTGGAAGCCCATTATTCTTTTCTGCTATTAAATTTTACCCAGGAAAACATTCACATTTCTGGACAAGTTGAAGTTCATAAAAATAATTTATTCTCATTCATTTATTTCCATCGGATGCAGACCTTTCTAGACAGGGCAATTATTTCTAGACACAAGTGGGAGAACAATGTAAGATTCTGTGGTGGTGTGGGGATTTTTTTACATTACCCTAGCTGAAGGTTTATAGATGCTATTTCAGTAGAAAGTCTTATTGTAACAGCAAAGGAAATGAGGATGTCTTCACTTGCTAATCCTGAGTGTGCAGCTTTGTGACTGGATAAGCAGGAGCAAACGGCTTACTCTTTTGAGGACTAATATTAGTCTTATTTTGTCTGCTGTAAATCTGGAGTAACTCCACAGATGCCAGTGGAGTTTCAATGCTAATCTGATGTTGTTTCCTCATCTGTAAAAGAAGTTAATGAGCTGCTTCTTTCTCGGGGGATCTGGCAAGGATATTTAGTTAGTGTTGACTTCACTGTAGAATGCTAATGCACTGTTATTGTTAGTCCAAAATTTGGTCTGTACAGGTGAAAGAAACAGTTAACACACAAGGTACTCATGCTTAACCCACTCTGCCAAAGACACATCATAATATATTGGCTTTCATTATAACATCTCAAACAATTTTGCCATTACTACTTTCATTAGGTAAGGCAGTCTGGTCTGTTCTATTAGGAAAGCAACCAGATACATGTATACAAATTAACACCGAAAGATTACTAAGTGTACAATGTGCATGTGTCCTCCACTGTGCTGCTTGTTTACAGACAGGTCAAAAGGGAGCATTGCAAATATAAAATGAATGGCTTTGATTCTCCCAAGTAATTTGTTGTTACATGTACCCTGAGAGAAAATAAAATACACACAGACAAAATGGTGGACAGATAAATAACTATTGGCAGAAGTGATGTGCAGCTTTCAAGCAATCCTTTTAACACTTTTCTGTCCCATTATTTCTGTATATAAATGAGAAACATCTCTTAAGAAGTAGCAAGGACAGCAGGGCAGGAAAACCTTAGTACATGTCTATCCAATGCAAACAGGAATGTAACTGTTTAATCCTCAGTAACTCAGAACTAGCAATTTATGAAGTGATCATGGCGTGGGACACTGTCACAAAGCAAACAGAGGCCACTAAAACTGCAATAACAATATTTCCACTCCTGTTCTGGGGCATATGGTGATAGTTCTCAATGCATTTTTCCAAAATGGGTTCATTATTCCCATTTTGCAGCTGTGAAAGTGATCTCACTAGGAAAAGTGCCTTGCCTGAACACCTCAGCAGGTAACAAGGTAGAAGGAAGCCATGCAGCTGAGCACAGGGAAGAAGAGGGTGGGAGTGGGGCTGCCATTTCCAGCTGCTCCCATACCTGCTCTTGCAATTGGAAAGAGAACCTTGGCCTACCAGCTTCCATCAGCCATCCACTGACATTAGATGGAAGATAGAAAACAGAAGGATACCACATAAAATAACTTCAGCTTATTAGAGAACCTTTCCTTGTGAAAGACTGTCTCATGTTTGGATCTTCCTTTTTTTCCCCCAAATACCAGTCTTCTCAACTGTGTGTCAACACATTTTGCATTGTGCCTCCAACTGGCAACTTATCAGTTTGCTTTGTTATCCCTTCTGTTAGTGCTGCAGTGATGAGGAGGCCAAGTGAAATCCTTCCTCTGTGTTCTCCTTGCTCTAATCTTTCCAGGGGGTCAGCTATGTTCTCTTGAATTACATCTGTAGTACACAGCTTTCCATTGTGGACCAGCTTGGGTTTGTGTGGCTTGCAAGGTCTAGTACATGGTTAAAGCTTCCTTCTGTCCTAGCCAGCATGACTATGTTCCAGAGAAAAACTTGTTAAACCAGCTCTGTATTAACCAAGAATGCTTTCACACTGAACTCTTGAGCTGGCAGTGTTGCTGGAGTAGCTTAGGCACCAGCTGCCAAGTATTTACATGGGATTTCCAGCTGGCTTGTTCAATTCATGCTATGATAGCTACATTGCTACTGGCTCCTCAGTCATCATGCTACTTACCTTGGTTTTATTAACATGATATAAGAATATGGCTAGACTTATCTTTGTTGCCAAAGCATTTGCAAGAAAAAACAAAAGATATTACAACAGTCATTGGAAATTACACTCTGGGGAGACATTTTCATTCGAAAATAAGGCTTTTGTATATTCACGTGCTAAAAGGAAAAGAAGCAACAATATTTCCTAGGAAGTTTTGATTTAGGAAGGAAATTAATAAAGGAACTTTTTCTGTAGCCTCTGTAAATCAGCAGTAGCACTGGTTTGGCCAGCTTGTCCTGAAACTGAGCTAATTAAATCTAATTGGACAGCAAAGAATCATATGATAAACCTATGAATTTTATGTCCAATTAGAAAGATACACTGATTCCAGTGGTGGATGTCTGCCAAGACACATTTAACTGAAGTGTACATGTGGGTTAGATTAATACATTTTGAGATAGAATCAGCCCTGACAACAAGGAAGTCATCTACTATAGGCAACAACTCAAGATCACAGCAAAATTGCTTGTTAAAAGAAATCATATACTCTGGAAAACACCAATATTTATTAACATTTACTAGCTCTTATTTAAATACATGGCTTAGTAGAAGAGATGAGGATTTTCTTAAGATTTTGTAACTTCACTGTAGTGAATCAAAATGAATGAGCACACGCCTTGCAAGTAGAAAATAAGGCTCATGGTGAAAAGCAAAGGGAAAATGCACACTTAAATGCTGAAAGGATGAGATCCAGAGTGCCTGTTCATCCACTTGCAGGCATCACAAAGCCTGGTCTCAGCAGGGTGAATCAAAGAACTGAAACTACGTATGTAAGGCCCATGTTCTCAAAGGAAAGAATCAGACACTTCCCAGGGTAGCCAAGAATGCCACACAAGGGCCTGGTGGCCAGCCAGTATGAAATCCTGAGGGAAACACATGTCTGAGCACTTCTCTTTTCCTGGACTTTGGAGCACTTCCCACCCAGGATATATAGCACAAAGCCTTATCCCCACTGTAATGGCCTAATCGAGCAGGGCTCATTCTTTCTAGAGGAATGTAATGGCTGAAGGACAAGCCTAACTTGGTGTCTCAACTCCCTCATTAGCTTTGAATGTTCATCTCATGGTTACCTAATGTAAAATGTTCAGAGCACAGGCAAGAATAATTCAATCTTTGTCTGACTTCCAAGTCCCTCCACTTTTCCTTCAAAGCCTGGCATTGCCCCGTCTGCTTTCCTTCCAGTCTCATTCCTGGGTGCACAATAGCCCAGACAGGACAGGATGTGCCTCAGAGAGACTTTCCTAGCCTTAGATAGGACATTTGCAGGCTAAGGATCAACCCCAAACCTCCAACGCCCTGGGTCACTGCTTTGACCACTAACCAACAGCACTGAAGCCGCAATGTTAATATCACTTTTAAACAGGGTAACTTGGCTGCCATGCTTTACACTGAAAAAATACAGTCCTTATGTGATACAAGTTTACAGCTTACTTAGTCATTCCTGGTTGCATCATCCCAACTTCTTGTCTCTAGGCACTGAAGGAATGTCCCTAGAACTCCTCCTGGCTGCAAGGTATGGAATGTCCTAACAGCCCAGGATGTGTTTGCAGACTCACTGTTGCCTAAAAAGAAATAATTTCTTGAGGCCTTTGGCACAGGGTAATGCTTGCATGGAGAATTAGATCTCTCAAACAGGATGGTAAGTTGTTGAGATGGCAATGGAGTGACCATTGCAAGGGGTCCTTGCAACAGCACCTTAACTGGATCATGGGATCCAGCTTCTTAAACCACTGTTTTAATCAATTCTCAGATAATTTAACTGCCCAGCGGTGCTCCAGCACGTATATGATCCATTCCTATAGGGGATCTTAAACTCCATACAAAACATCTCCTAATTGTCCTAAGTATCACACAGCTCCTATGTGACTTGTTTTGTATATGTAAGAACAGTTTCTACTACCTGTGTACAAATGTCTATGTTAAGTTTGTCAGTTCTGCAGCAAGAACCATGTAAGGGAGCCTCTTGACCACACTCTCCACTCAGAATGTCAATCAACACACATAGGCATATAAACTGATTTAGGGACAGCAGGAGCTGTCTGGGGAAATCTCTAGAAATGTCCAAAATACCTATCTGGAGAGCTTCTGTGGAAGCCAGATTTTAACTGTGAAGGTTGCTAGAAGTCCAGTCAATCACCTTGTCTCAAGTCAGGCCGTTGTTTCAAATCTGTCTAAATCATAGAGGCAGATGACTGACGGGGGAGCTCGCAGGGAGTTCATGAGTGAAGGGCTCTGGGTATGCATACAGGAACAGCCCTGATACCCAGCTACAGCACAGTTGCAACTGAAGGACAAACCTGTGTTTCATACTTGAAACTTCAGCTCTGTAACTTGCCCCATTTCATTAGCTCAGTGCCCAGGCTGTATAGGTCAGAAACTCTTCAATATGCTGCTTCAAATGCCTCTCTTCTCTGGCTCAGGATTTCTCAGAACAAAACCTCATATTAGATGTTTAGTAAGGGAACAGAGTATTAGAATAGAGATTAAAATACCGTATCTAATATGAAAGCTAACAAACAAGAAACATATGTTTTCAGTAAACCTAGAGACTTGTACAATTCCATCACTACAATATCTGAATGAGTCATTGCCTTTATACATGATTAGTATTAACATCAATTTATGTCATTATATATTTATATATATGATGTATATATGATATATTATCATATATATAATATGATATCATATTATATGATATGATATATTATCAAAATATATTTGGGTAACTGAGGCTCAGGTTTTTGAGTGTCTTCCACTAGCTCACGCATTCTGCTCTTATTATTTTTTCTACTACTGCTGCTTTTACAGATAAGAAAAGACATTCATTTCAAACACATACACCTTGTCTAATTCTGTCTCCTTTATTCTTCAACCACTTTTCATTCACACGGAATAAAATGCAACATTTAGCAGAGGACTGAGCAATAGACCTGAGCACTCTGGCAAGCGCTGACTGGCCTTGCGTGCATAGAATTCAACCTTGGTCAGTCTTTTTCATCCCAACAATACCATTGTCTGGCAGTGATTCGTGCCTAACTGTTCTCTGCCACCTGCAGTGGAATGAGATGCCTGACCAGCCATCCCAGCCTGCGTGAGAGGAAGCAAACAGATAATGTGCAGTAGAGCTTTATTTTGTCCCCAGTATGTGTTTACTGTGCATCACAGCAAAACCATTTGTCAAATATTAATTGAATTCTCCAACATTTGGCATATTTGCATAACTATTATGAAATGGAGCATTATCTCCCTTGGTATTATACCCATTTCCCTTAGCTGGTGTCTCTTTGATCCAGTAATCATGTTTCCTGTATCCTCCCACAGAAGCTTAATTGCTCACATCCTGTAGAACCCACTCACAAAGAAAGAAATTAGCTCTATGTAAATCTGAGGTTATTACCTTGCCTCTACAAATGTGAAACAATGAAATAATCCTCAACAAAGGACAGTGATAAAATTCCAGATGAGCACTGATCACCCAAGGAAGCAGATGGAGGCAATTTTATCAAGCCAGTGGGAAAAAAGTTTTTGCACTACCAAGGACATTACTGGGGCAAACGATGTCCATGTCTTCCTTCACAATGGCTGATGTCCCCTTTACTGACTTCAGTATTACTTTAATATCTGAAGCAAAGGGTCAGCTTTAACCCCCAGGTGTAGGTCTTTCTAGGAAGATGGGATCATCTGCCTCTTCCTCTGAAGTCATGCCGCTGTGTGAAACGTAACTCACTATTCATTTCACTAAAGAGAGAGTGAGCAGATGACTGTTGGGCTGGTTTCCAAGTGCCTCTTCTCTCCAATCGCAAAAGAAAGTAGTAGCGTGTTTTGGGCATTCCCCTATGCAGTTGATGTGTTGGATGTACTTTGAGTACACTGGATGTTGCCTTGTATTAAAAAATGTAATTCCTGAATCTTAATCAGGTTTCGATTCTGAACCATTCAGTCCTGTCAACAGTAGAACTTGAACATGGAAAGCCAGCAAGTCTAGAGGCTCAGGGATCCTTAGGATTAAAAAATGCTAACTTCCTCTAGACTTTAGTAGCTTAGCAAGGCTTTTCAGGATCAGGAACTGGGACTTGGTTCCATTTATCAGTTCAGTCACAAACAGACTAAGCCAAGATCTCACGCACAAAAATCTATGATCTTGCAAAACCCTGAAACTCAGACTGCAGTTTACCAAACTAGCGCTAGGTCATTGATCAGCTTCCCTTCCATCTTCTCTCAGACTTGACTCCAGTTTACTTCTTTCCTCATCACTAAAGACCCTTTGGTTTTTTCAGCCCTCCTTGGTTTCTATGATATTTAGCAAAATTCTGTCAGAAAATGTCTCCCTGTCTGTAGACGGACTGATTTCTGTTAAAAACAGTAAAATGGGAGCAGTAAGAACCAGTACATCACTGCTCCATGTTCACTGCTTTCTTCTAAACACAGTTGTTCACTTTGGAGCTTTTCCAGGTTCCTCCTCTTGGTGCAAATTCATTTTCATTCCTCGTAATTTTTTCTTCACCATCAGTTCCTTTTGTAAGGTTTTCTTGGAAACATATTTCCTCCATAAAGCTTTTTAATGACTCCATCTATCTAATCAGTTTCTTTCTCATAAAGAAAGCATCAAAGCTAATTTGTGGTAGAAGTGTAATGGGGTATATATCACAGGTCTGATCATACAGTCTGTTTGATTTAGACTGTGGAGGTCTTGATCAAACCAGGATCCACTCTTTTTACCCTGGGACATTTTCCTGAAATTTCATAAACAATATTCAGATATTGTAACAGATATCCAAGGATAATGACATGTGCTTTCCTGAGAGGAGACCTGCATTCTGGATCTTACCCTGTATGTCACCCACTGTAGAAGTCATCAGAGAGACAGCAGAAGCAGTAAGGAAGTACCTAGCATGCATTTTTAGTTGCTTTATTTCAAGGCGAAGTTCGATGGGGCTTTGAGCAACCTGGTCTTGTGGAGGGCTAGACTGGGATGATCTTTAAGGTCTCTTCTAACCCTAACCATTCTATGATTCTATGTATAAATAACTATTAAGACATCAGAAGGGATTCTGAGATTCTATGATTGAATCGGTCACTCAGTTGGCAGGACCTAACCATTTACTTCTTTATGATTTCATCCAGAACCTTTAACCTCTTGTGTGGCAATTTGTAGACTTAAAGCCCTAAGCTATTCTTCAAGATGTTCTTAAATTAATTTTATTGATTATAACACAGCATTTGGATATGTACATCTGAGGGAAACTGAAGCTTGTGAAAACCCCAGCACCTCCTGCATACAATCTAATAAACATAAGCAATCAAGAGGAGGCAAACAATACAAAACAGGACAATTCAGATTGGTGAAAAGGTAATGATTTAAAATAGGTAAAAACAATTGTTTTCTCCCAGTTTCATTTGTACCACATGCTGAAAATGCGATGCTTACTACTAATGTAGGACTAAACTAAAAAGGTATTTTTAATCACATAAGGAGGTCCTTTTCTATATGGTGAAATATTAAGCCATTTGAGAGATCTTGCTAGAGAAGAATCTGTTATTGAAAGGAAATACCAGAAAATCCACAAGAAAAGTCTATTTTCTGCTTGAAACTACCTGCAATAAAGCAAGTAATGTTCAGTATAGTTTCTGAAATTGAATAAAAGTAGATATTAGAAGAAGAAACGAAGCAAGGTTAGCCAAAGGAGATATGGCACAGTAGCTCAGAGAAGCTGGCAAAGGTCAGCTGTAAATTCACTGGACTGAGCATAATTGGCCTATCTGTGCACATAGTTACTGTGCATATTATAACAATTGGAGAAAGTTCTATGTATGGCTCCAAAGCTGAACAAGAATTATAGTGAATGAATGTACATCCCCCAAGTTTGTGCTGTAGAATTGTGCATATGATGGCATCACTGGGTAAATAGGCAGAGTGGTTCTGAGGACATGCAGCACTATAGCTACACAGGGCTCCATTTGTTTGTAAAAACCCAAACCCAGCTCAGTTCTGTTGGTTTTAAGCGTTGGGAGTTCATCTGTTTGAGAGTTTGAGAGGCCATTTTGAAATTATCTCGTGCAGCACCACGGTTCGTGCATGAATAAGAAGTTGTTAAGCACTTGGTGCTGCTCAGTCCCAAGGCTGGTTGTTTCCAGGGGTCCAAGCCATTAAGCTGGGTTAAGGACACTGAGTGGCATTCCTGACAGAGAATGGGCATTGCTTGAGGTTGCTGTTGGCTCCCTAATAATAGCTTCTGGACCAATGCAATAAGAAAGCGTGCACTTTTTTTCTGTAAGACACCACCATTTATATCTTAAACCAGATCTGAATTTAAAGCTATTTCTTTGTCTTTTCACAACAGTGATTTTGTATTTAATTTAATTACATGTAATTATCCTTTTACCAGCACCTTACCTTTCATGCCTCGTATTTTATTTCATTTTTCTTTTTTAAATATAACATCTTTTTTCCAAATAGAATCTGTACATTGAGAATTTGTCCAGGCACAGCTGTGAATACAGTCGCTTTGGTACTGGAAGGCACAGATTTCTATTACATGACACAGAGTATAATAACAAAGCTACCCTTCCACATCTGTCAAGAAAATTTATCCCCAAATCAGTCTCAGGCAGAGCTTATTATAGGTTGTGCTCGCATGGGCTGACCATGGTAGATCAGTCAGTCTCAAAAATAAAGATTAGCCCTTTTTCCTTGTTAGGAAACTCCATCCATGTTTGCAAAGCTTACACTTAAAAACCATGCTTAATGCAAACTATTTAACAGAAACACTTTGCACCTTTGAGACTGTATGAACTGGAGGATTACAAACCTTTGTAAAACCACATCCTGTTAGTTCCCAGCGCTTGTAATAATTAGACATCCTGTGTCAGGTGCTGAAAGAGATAAAACAGCATGGGAGAAGTAATCACAGATCAGACCAAAATGAACCATAGGGAAAGATGTGATAATGTGGTGTGTGACATGGAGGAATATATAGAATGCAGAGAAAGACCAGTTCAAAGTGAGAGAAGTTCTTGTTTCATCCCAATACGTCAGTGATCAGCAAGAAGGAGAGAAGAAACTGAAAACTGCATTACTGTCTGATGAGGTGTTAGAGGACTTGGGGTGGGAGTTTAGCATCTGAACATGACACTTTCTTTAAAACTCTCCCTTCAGAGGTTTTCAAGGAGAATACTTAAATTCACACAGGTGCCAAGTCCTGCACAAGGGTGAGCTGTCAGGTGGTTGCACTGTTCCATTACTGTATCTCAGGAAACCTATAAAACCAGTGCTTCCCTGCTGAAGATGCAGAAAAGCCTGCAAGGTCGTCCTTCCCTTGTGAGAGTGAGAGACATGAGTGAATTTCTAATGAAGAAAGAAGCAAGTGCTCCTGTGTGGCAGAAGAGGTATAGGTTGTATATGCTGGTCTACTTGACCTGCCTGTGAGAGAGGGAATCTTTTCTCTCAGGGCACACAAAGGCAACTCCAGTCTTGCTAATCTTACATTCAGATTAAACGTTCCCACAAAGCACACCAAGGCAATCTGCCCGCGCCAACACCTCCTGCTAGTAGTTCATCAGCTGATGGAATAAACATCCTCTATGGTAGGGGAGTACGGACAGTCCTATCCTGAAAACCCATTTCCTGGGACAGCAGAAGGCTGGTACTGTGATTTTTGCTTCTGACAGCATGCACTGCAGGCCACCTCAGCAGCAGGCTTCACAGTCATGCAAGCCCTCAGCAACTTCAAACCCATGAAATGAAAATGCTTTCTTTTAAATCAAGGTTTTTATGTAGATTCACAGTGCAAGACATTTTTTTTATGTATAGGAACTGTTCTGTTCCTGAAAAGAAATTCAGTTTTCCCCCAGCTATCTTGGGAATTTGTAGATAACTCCTCCATGTATCATTCCTGTTCCCCAGGAGAAATGTGACTGGGAACTGAAGCACAGGGGAGCCATTATCTCCAGTTTTATATATGCCTGGCTAGATGCACCGATACTGCGGCATCGCTATTCACCTTTTATCAAAGGAACACCATTTACTTCACAAGGGGAAAGAATTAATGCAGGCCTGTGACACTGTAATTCAAACAGGTGTAGTAAAAAGTAGAAAACACTCCAGTATTAAAATGACTGTTTACTAAATCCCCCCTTTTTTTTCAGTATATGTAAATTAAGTGGTAGCAGAAGCAATTCTGCAATACATTCACCAGTAAACACCCTAAAATAAAATTCTTACCCAGCACATGTAGGTTTCATAACATCCCTTTTTTCAATAGTATAATCGAGGAGCATATATTTGACCTCTTTCACATTTTATAAGTAGAGGATTCTAAAAATTTGTAATCTCAATTACTCTCTTGATAGACTGTCTTCAGGTTTGTTTTTACCTGTTGACCTGCAGGATAAAGCTATTTAGAAGAGATGTTCTTGTGGAGAGCACTGCCATAATGAAAATGCTGAAGGACAAAAAAATCCAATAAAGGGACTGGAAAACCCATTCGGAAGTGCAGTGCTCAAGTTTAATTTATGCAGTATGCATACTGTGAAACATCTGGGTGTCTTTAATGTACAATCCGCTATTAACTTGGTACCAGCAAGTTGCAAGCACTTGACAGACAGGAGAAGTCTGTGACTAAGGCAACAGTTTAGCATGAAAATGCAGAAGGCAGGGGAGAAAGCCTATTCAGCTGCTGTTACCTCTCCTTCCTGTGCTTGTATCTTTCATTTTGCAATTCCGTGGTTTTTCAGCGTGCTTCATTATCATTTGGTGCATCTGCATACACCATATCACCAAGTTTTACCAAGCGATCTCAGCCTTTTCTGTCTCTTGGGGCACAATATAGTGGGTTACTACAGCAGTTAGCTCCTAGTACAAGGTTCTTTTTTCCCTTGTCTAGAAGGGACTGCTTTAGAAAGTAGCTATACTTCGCACGCATGTCTCTGCTTGAGATGACCGCTCATCTCCTTTGTGCCTGACCCGTTCCAAGTATTTCTTCCATTTCGCAGCAGCAAATGGGACACAGGAACATACTCAATGCAAAGAAACCATCTAGCACAGCCTCTGTTGCTTCATCCATAAGGGCAGAATTGTTTCTCCCCACATGAACATCACAAGTTTTTGCTCAGCATTATGTTCCTTGTGAATCTAAGATACCATGACCTCACTTTCAAACCCCAGCGGCTGCAGGTCCGGCACGTGTAATAAATGGCCCTGTTTAGAAAGAAAACTAAAACATGAGGAAAAAGCAAAGAAGCAGACAAGTATTGCTGCAGACGTAGTTAAAAAGGTTTATGAAAGAAAAATCAGCACTGGTTACAAGGTTGAGGCAGCAGCATGGATATGCTCATTTATCTAAATTTACCCCTACTCCCAGAGCGCATCCAGAAGAGGTTGAATACTGAGGTTGCACAGAGGTAGAACTCAGTGCTGAGCTTTGTTCTGCTCTCTCACCATGCGCAGTTTAGCCCTGAGCCCTCACACAGAAGTTTTGGCACTTACAAACCCTGGCTGAGGGCTGCGGGTGCAGTAGCGGGAAACCGACGGGGTTAACCCCCTTTCAGCACACGTAGCAACTGCCCGATTGAGCGTGCACAACATTAACCCCATTTAAACCAGCGCTTATGAAGGGGCTGACCAAGAACGCAGACTTGACGAGGAAAGGACTACAGCCTTGGGTGCCCGCCCAGAGCCCCTTTTATACCCGCAGGGTCCCCCGCGGCGGCTTTCTCCAGTTCCCATTGGTCACCTAGGGCATCTTTCCCCTGTTTCCATTGGTCACCAGGAGGCAGGGGCGGGGCTCGGCCGCCTCGGGAGGTAGAGCGGGACGGCCCGTGCGCATGCGCGCTGCTCTGGCGCGCTGAGGCTGGCGGCGGGGAGCGGCGGAGGGAACACTGCGCATGTGCAGAGGCCGATCCCGCCGCGGCGCTCCGTTTCCCGCTGCGCCCGCAGCCATTGGCCGCTGGCGGTGACGCAGCGGCGGGAGGCGGTGGTTGGTGGCGGCCGTGAGGAGCGCGGGTCGGTGCGGTCGGTCCGCTGCCGTCCCTTCCCCTGCTCCGGGTGAGGCTCTGCCTTCCTTTCCCTTCTTTCCGCGTAGTTCTCCTCAGCTCGGTCTGCTCCAGCGGCTCCCGGAGATGCGGCCTCCAGGGCACAGCTGCTGGGCGTGGGGGCTCCGTCCAGGTCACTGCCCCTGAGGTGGCCACCTCAGGGCCTGAGCCCCGGCCCGGGGCTGCCTTTCCCGGCTCTGGGGAGCTGATCTCTGCGGGAAAGTGAGAGGCGCTGACGGTGCTCACGGAACTTCTCTGGTTCGCGGGAGGGCTGGCTTAGTCTTAACCTGTTGTGCGTTTGCTGATGGCTTTGTGCTGCCACTGAATCTGGGCAAGTGTTGGCTGCTTAACTCTGGCGTTTGCGTTATGTGCTTTTGCTTTTATCCCTTAAGTGTTAGCTCTAGACTTTGTATTGTTCATCCTCTAAATTTCCCCTTTCTTTATGGGAGGGGGGAGGGAGGTAGTCATTTGCTCCTTAACTAGGTGTACTGATAAACTTCTGGTTTCTATCTAATGAGCTGAATAAGGAAAAGCCAGCAGGAAATGGGGTCTTCTGTCCCCGTTTATCCTGTAATGAACTTGGGATTCATTGGCTTAATAACTCTCTACTAAAAGTATCTCGTGGATAATTAGAAGATGCTCCGAGGGCTGGAACACTGTTCTTATGGAGACATGCTGAGAGCGGTAGGCTTGTCCAGCCTGTAGAAGAGAAAGCTCTGGGGACACCTTAGAGCAGTTTTCAATACTTAAAGGGGCCACAAGAAATCTGGAGAGGGGCTTTTTACAAAGACAAGTAGTGACAGGACAAGAAGGAATGGCTTTAAACTGACAGAGGGAGATCTAAATTAGACCTAAAGAAGAAATTCTTCCCTGTGAGGGAAGTTGTGAGACACTGGCACAGGGTGTGCAGAGAAGCTGTGGCTGCCCCATCTGTCGCAGTGTTGAAGGCCAGGTTGGACTGGGCTTGGAGCAACCTGCTCTAGTGGAAGGTGTCCCTGCACGCGGCAGAGGGGTGGAACTGCATGAGCTTTAAGGTCCCTTCCAACCCAAACCAGTCGGTGATGATTATTTTGGTTTTACAACTGATGTGATTTCTTTAGAATGTATTTGTGAGATTTGTTTGTTTTAATATATATACTGAACTCTTCCCAAGTGTAACACATTGGCTAAATTCTTAGTGCTATGTGGATTGTTCAGTTTTGTTCATAAACTTTTGATTTTCAGAACTGAACAGTGGCTTTTGAAAGTTTTGCTGGTTTGTTTTGGAGGAGTATTTTCAGGGATATGCATATTTAAACACCAAGTAGATTCTTGAGGGAAGGGAGGAAATTTGGACTTAGCTACTTATCAGGCTGAAAAAGTATTTTTTCTTTCTCCTTGAACCAGTAGATCCTGGTTTCACAGCAGAATTTACAGGGGAACAATGTTTGAAACAGCTGCTTAAGAAAACTTCAGTTATGGTTTTTAGTGTTCTAGTGAAATGCTTGGCGTGCAGGCTGTTGGTGGAGTTTTGCATCTTCAAGGCAGAAAACCTTGGACTGCAGTCAAAAACGTCAATAAACACAGTGTCTTACAACTGCTATGAGGACATTTCAGTACGAATCACCTACATGCCCACCTTGCTTTCCTGTGTGATAGCTTTTTGTTGAGTTTTTTTCTTGTTTTGTTTAATCTTCCCACATGTTGGATGGTGTTCAGTATTCACTTTGCAGTTTTACCTGTCAGGTCCACAGTGTAGAATGAGAATGTAAAGCTGTTGCAGTTTGCTATATAGCGTAATAATCAAAAGCAGTACGTTTGTGACTGTGACAAAGACAGTGCCAATGTTGTTGAGTACGTTTGAAACAGACTTGAACAGTTGTAGCTCACGCTCTTAGAGACTGTGATAGATTTGTAAGATAATGGCAATATTGATTTGTTTTTTGTTTTTACCTGGTTTACCTATATAATTCATGCATAATTTCTGTTTTTCATGTTGTTCTCTCAGAAGTTGATTATCCTGCATTTCCAAAAATGAAGAGGAAAGTTGCAAAAGTTGGGCAATTGAGGCTTAGTCCTAATGAAGAAACCATGCTGCTGAAAGAAGAATACGAAAGGAGAAGAAAGCTGAGGCTGCAGCAGGTACGTCTGTGGTTTTGCATGTTATTTAGTGATGTAACAAATAATTTAGGAAAATGAACTGAAAATTTGATTTCACGTAAACTAAATCTCAGGGTTGTAATATTCTAGAACCATAGAATCATTTAGGTTGGAAAAAACCTTTAAGATCATCCAGTCCAACCATTAACCCAGCACTGCTGAGTCCACCACTAAACTATTTTCCTAAATGCCAAATCTACATGTCTTTTAAATACCTCCAGGGCTGGTAACACCACTGCTTCCCTGAGCAGCCTGTTCCGATTCTTGACAGCCCTTTCAGTGAAGAAACTTTTCCTTATCTCCAATCTAAACCTCCCCTGGCACAGCCTGAGGCCATTGCTTCTTGTCCTGTCACTTGTTACTTGGGATAAGAGACCAGCACCTCCCTACAACCTCCTTTCTGGTAGTTGTAAGAGAGCAATAAGAGCTTCCCTGAGCCATCTTTTCTCCAGGCTGAACATCCCACATTTCCTCAGCTGCTCCTCATCACACTTGTGCTTCAGACCCTTCACCAGCTTTGTTGCCCTTGTCTGAACACACTCCAGCACCTCAATGTGAGGGGCCCAGAACTAAACCCAGGATTCAAGGTGCAGCCTTACAAGTGGCCAGTACAGGGGAACAATCACTGCCCTGGCCCTGCTGGCTACACTAGTGCTGATACAGGCCAGGATGCTATTTGCCTTCTTGGCTACCTGGGCACACACCTGGCCAACATCCTCAAGAACTTTTCCTCTGTGACAGCTTTCCAAGCACTCTTCCACTAGTCCCACCCCCAATATTATATATTAGGTTTCTGTTTAGTTTGTGAATGACTTTTGTTTTTCTCATGTTTATTTACTACTAAGTGCATATTTTGCTCATGAAATGTCTGTTTGTTAGATTTGCTGGAACAGATGTTCCAGAATTTCTTCTTCCCTGCTAGCTTCCAGTATCTACCATTTTTATTTGGCTGTAAACATGCAGTTGTCTCTTCTACTGGTGTGTCACCTCCTGCAGTGTTCCAGGAGTTTTCACAGTGATCACACAGAAGCAATAAGACAATAGCTGCTAACATAGAACTTCAGAGCTTTCCTCTAGGTGAATTGAATTGCTACAAGGTGTCATAGCTCAAAATGGTTTAGGTACAGCTCCTTTTAGGATGTCTGAGCAGAGTACTTTTATGTTCTGAAGAGCATGCCTTTTCTTCATCTCATCTTCTGTTTCTGTTCTGCTGCCCTGCGGTTAAACCACAGGGCTATTTGTCCATTTCTCTTACTCGTTTTCCTAGCCTTCCTGTGCTTTGACCCACACAGGCTGTTCAGGTCTTTCGTGTCCTCAAAAGATACATCTTAAAGATGTTTACTATGTACTAATCTTTCATCCCTCTTGAGCTTTTTTGTATGTTGCATTGTAATAGAAGTCTTTAATCAATTATTGTGTAGTGTTTTGGGGAAGAAGGATGTTTCAAGCAGTTTTTGCATTTTATTTATCAGTTGCATGTTGCCTTTGGACTGTGTCTGAAACATTTATGTCTAAATTTATTATTTAACGCACAAAGTTTGGGAAAAGGTAACAGCAACTTTAAATTATTTTCTGGACGGATTGTCAATGGAATAGTAGATGAGATGGAAAGTTGAAAGGAGGGTAGAGTATGTTGTGGAAAGACTTGCAGTAAAAAGTAAGTTGATGACAAAACATAAATGCTATTTTTGCAGGTTAGAGAGCAACAGAAGTATATCGCCTTGCAGATAAGACAGAAGGTAAAGCAGAGGAGAGAAGAACGACTCCATCAGTTAGAGGAGGCACTGAGAGCTGAGTGGCAGAAAGCACAGGATGAAAAGATGAAAGCCTTAGAAGAATTTTATTTATCAAGCCTAAGGGCAATTGGTGAGGGTCACCGACAAGCCAAGGAGAATGTAAGTGAAACAGCCTGATGGTATTGTCAGAGAAAGTCTGGATGCTCTAGAAATACCTGTATTGCAGGTTTTTATATTCTGTATCTTGCGGCCCTAATACCCAAATCAGCAGCTTTTAAAAATGGAAGCATCTTGGAAATGTTTATGTTCTTTTTTTCAGATATCGTTCTGCAAGACCATGATTTAAATGGTCTGGCAGGCCCTTTTGCTGTGCAAACTCTTCAAGTTACTTTATTTATGTTAGATTGTACGCATATATGGTAGTGTATATTTGTACTTGACTAAATTGCACATGGTGAATCATTGTCTCAAGTATGTCAGCCATATAATAACTTTTTTTCTTTACCATGTAACAGTATCTTTTCTGTGCTTAGGAAATACAGGCTTTTTTCTTTACTGCTCAAGCGACTTGGAAAGTCTTGGTAAGGGCTTCTGAGGCCTTTGCCTGTTGACTGGTTCATTTCTTAATTCTGCACCTATAATGTATTTACACTTCCTTTAAAATCCTGTGACTTGTATAGGCAGTCTTTGAGAGATCATTGAGGTTGTTAGGTAGAAATTTTCCACAGAACTAACACAGCACCAGGTTTATAGAAATCAGTGCCGCAGATTTCTTGCATGGATTTTGCAGGCTAGCTTACTTGTTGAATTAATCGAGCTTTTAACCCAGGTCAAATAGCATTGTATCTTTCCGTACCTCAGTGTCCCTAAACCAACTCTTTTGAACAAGACTCCTTTCTGATGCTAGGAGTGATGAGTTTTTGGAAAACTATGGTACCAATGCCATAGGAACAGAGCACGAATCATAAATATTTCTGTGTTGAGACACAGTTGTTGTAGTTTAGGACTGAAAGGAAGTAACATGTTTGCTCTTGTACAGCACTTGCTAGAATGGGTAAGTATATTTATATTACCCTCTTCACCAGAGATGCAGAGAAAAGCTGAGGTTTCCACATTAATATTTGGTTACATTGGCTGAGGAATGTGGTAATTTGTTGCTGTTGGTGGTAGAAAAGAGAAAGAAGATAGCAGAGAAGGAAAAGCTATTATTTAGGGTATTTTTGCTCTAATACTGTAGAAAGTGATTTTGAGCTTATGATTCTTGCAGCAGAACTTAATTTGAAATATCGCACTGATAGTTTGAGGAGTAAAACCCAGTATTAAGTGCTTGTGATATTTTATTGTTAAGGAACCTGACTTAGAAGCTCTGGCAAAACAAGCAGAGGAAAGGAAACAACGAGCGGAGAAGAGGCACAGGGAGGCCTTGAAAGAGCAGAAGTACCAAAAAGAAAACTTACTTCGTGAGCAAGCCCGGTATGCAGTAACTCCCTGGCTTCATTAAGCACAGAGTGCATTTTACAGTGTCCCAAGGTGGCAGGCAGAAGTGCTTCTTGCTTTGAGCTTTTTGAAGCTTGAAATTTTATGGGTTAGAGAATTAATGCTGATGGCCAGAGCTTGTGGATTTTGATAAGAACTACTTTTAAGAACAAGCTGGCCTTACAGGCTCTCAAGGAACAGGGGCCTTTCATTTTTCTGTTGCTGTTTTCAGTTGAGATTGTTGGCTGGCAGCTCTTCAGTGACATACAAAATGCAATATTCTCATGCCAGTGCCTGGTGGAGAGTTACCTGCCTGAAAAAGGACTTACTGCATTTGTCATGGTCTTCCTTCGTAGCATGTTTGTTGGTTTTGGGAGGGTTAGGGTTTTTTAAGTTTGCTTGGGTTTAAACAAATTGGACCAAACTTGGGCTGGCATGGAAAATGAACTGTAGTCTTGGAGACAGTTGTGCTTGAGTAAGAGCTGAGACCTATTGATTAAACACACAATTTTGTCCACACTTGAGTAATTAAAATGTGAAGTGCTGCAGTGCTTCCTGAAAACCACAGTGAAAGGCAGGGATTTATCTTTGTTCTTTAGAAGCTTATGTGGTTGTTGTTTTGGTTTTCTTTTTTTCATTTTTGCATTGCTGCAATAAATTAATTTTCCAGCGCTGCCTTTCAGCACAAGTTCTGTTGACTTTACAATGTACTTGCCCATCTCTATCTCCCAAGCATTCAATTCAAGTACAGCTGAATCTGTTTATTTTTAGGTTTGCCTTTTATTTTGCACAGTCATTTGCTGTCATTGTTGCTTGAATTATTTTCCTTCTCTCTTTTGTTCTCTTTCTTTTTGGGTGGGGATGTGCGTTCTGATTTTTTTCCCCCAAGACGAACAAATGCACGTAAACATGCTCTGGAAATAGAAAGACAAAGAGCAGCCAAAATTGCCAGCCTGCCACCTCCTCCACCACATCCTCTTGAGGTATGTATCCATGATTCCATAGTGATCACGATTTCAGGACACCATAGAACGTAATGATTATTTATTGCTTTGATATCCAGAATTGCTGTTTGCATACATATGAGAGTGGTTCAGCAAAACCCAAGAAAATTACTGACTTGTGTATTAATAGACTTCTTGCTACCAAGCTTTGGTATTGGTTTAGTTCTGTTCTCTTGTTATGTGTGGATTTTTATTTCTTGTAATCCAAGAGCCTATGTTTGTGGTTAATACATCATTTAAACTTTATCATGATTTCATTTTTATTTAATAGCCACAGTAGTGCTAAACTCTACAATGATCTTTCTCAGCATGGACACACCACCTCAACATTCTAGGTGATGTAACAGATAAAAAGACACAGTACTATATAATACTTTTCATATAATAACCTCAGTAATGCATCTTTCCATTTTAAAATGCAGAATTTCCTTCTCAGTCTATTTTTTGACTAAGGCAAGAAAGAAGATTTTCTTCGGGTTTCGCCAGGTTCTGGTGCATTTGTGGTTGTGTTAGATGACAGGTCTGGGTCAGTCCCTGGCTAGTTTGGGTCAGGTGTCCTTGTCTCTGCTTCCTCCCAGCTTCTTGTGCCCCTCCTCACTGTCAGAGCATGAGACTGAAAAGTCCTTGATTGGGGTAAATGTTACTTAGCAACAACTAAAACATTGGTGTGTTATCAGCATTGTTCTCAGACTAAAGTCAAAAACACAGCACTGCATCAGCTACGAAGAAGGAGAAAAATAACTGTTACAGCTGAACCCAGGACAAAGTATTGCACAATCATAATTTCCTTTCCTGAAAGTCTACAATGTAATGCATTTCCATCTATGAACACATGTTCTTTACTCACCTTCTCAGCAAACATGATTTTAGCTGGTTTTAGGAGAGTTTGCAAGCAGCTGAATTTTCTACAATACCTGGGCTTACTTTTAATGAGTTCACGCTTTGATAATGGCAAATTGAATCAACAATTCTGCAGACATGTTGGATTTTTGTTGAGGAAAGATTGCATTGTTTAAATGTAGCACAGCATGTCAATGTGATCCATGTAAAGACTAGCTGACTTGGAGCCTTTTTCCTAATTTTCATATCTGTAAGGATTTTAATCCTTTTGTCATAGGCATATGTTGCTGGAAGGGCACAGGGTGAAGAATGAAGTTATTTTCTTGGAAGAGTAACTGGGTGTCATGTACTGCATGGGGTAAATGTGAAGTAATTGAAAGATCAGAGGTGATTAGAGCTGTGGCTTATTCCCAGTTCTATATATAGACAGAAAACAAGATGTAAACTGTCAATTTTAAGGGGGAGGGGGGGAAATCTGGGGCTTTGTCTTGCAAATGCATGACTCAAAAGGCACTGAATTTGAATTGCTTAACTTTAAATCCTGTGAATTACAGCAAATTACAAGGTCATCTGCGTAAGCATGCTTACTTTCTTGAATCAATTTACATAAAGAGGTTATTAAACATAGTTATAATCATAATCTGAAGCTTTGTTGCAATAACAATTGAATAAAATTTCATAAAGTAGAGCTCAGGCAGTGTTGTTACTTACAACATAAGGAGCATTTTCTGAAGATACTGCAATTATTGTTACTTTACAAAAGAAGGTTTTTTCCTCTAGATATCTTGCCATAAGTTTCATTCTCAGAAGAACGGCTTTTAGGAATTGAGGCCTTATTTAGTTAGCCCAACTGTTCAGTTACCTAATTGAAGTTAAGCTGTAAACACCAATTACTTGACAAGTCTCACAGACTTTTTTTGTACTTCATTTTTTTTTATGATCCATAACACTATGTATTGGAAATGCTACCTCAAAATGTTACTGTAGTCTTTGTAAGTATTCATATTTTTCATTTCATGAGACATTTTTTGCCAGATTTTAGTAGAAAGATTTACTTTTCTTGGAGGAGAGACGCTTACAAACCTCTTGATGGAAGTATGTGTGACTTCTTAACTGCAGTAGTTCCACCATGAGGTGTCATAATGTTACAAGTATTATTTTTTCAGCCTCCAGTGTAATTCTTGCATCTTCCCAGCTCTTAAATAGAATTCTGGAGATGCGACTGTAGTTATTAATTAGTGATTTGTTAGTTTCACATTTTATTTAATAGTTCAGAAGACTGAGGTTTAATTACACGTTCAGAAAATAACAGTGTAGGTCAAGCAGTTGGTGGTCTGGCTAATGAGGTTTAGGCAGGGGACTCGTCCATCAGTATCTACAAGCATTTATGTTAATGTTGATCTGTCAAATTACTATGATGTATTAATTAAGAAAGTTAGCAATTTTTAAGTAGCGTTTTGTACAAATGAAAGTTAAAATCTTGATGGTTTGCTTTTATTTGTACGTATCTTTTTTTCTTTCCTACTAGAATTACTTGCATTTGCTTAAGAACCATAAAATAAGATACTGATGTTCTGTTGATAAGGCTAAAACTTAGTTGCATATCATGGAATTCTCAATTTGAAGACTTGACTCTCTACAGTCTTTCTAAAATAACAAGAGATAATCAGTGCTGAAATTTGGAATGCCTCATGCATAGAAAGAAGTTTAAGATTCCTGAGACTTAACTGCTGCTCTTTGTATGTGTGCATTTGTTTACAGTTATGTTGGCTTCAAGCCCCTCAGGCTATGAAGCTTGCTGGTTTAGTTAATGTTAGAATGCTTTTTAAGGAGAAAGTCTAGGGAAGAGGAAGCTGAGAGAAAAATCGAGGAGATGTTAGAAGCACAAAGGCAGGTCCTACATAATACTGCTTCCTAGCCTAGCTACCTTACCAGAGAACTTCAGGCTGAGCCAAAGAGGGAGGGTCTGGTTGCTCATTATTCAAACTCTAGCACAAGAGTTGGAATGTGGTAGTGTACCCAAAACTTTAAAAAGCAAACAAGCGCAAACAACAAAACCTTGTATTATCTGAATAGATACTTTTCAGTGAAGTTATGGAAAATGCTCTTTTCTCTGGTCAACTTATAAATTGGACAGAATAGTTCTGAGTTTTGTAAAGAAAATCAGTATTTGAGAAGTGTTATTTTGCTGTTAGGTATAATTATATTGTGGTTCTGTGGTTGCCCTGCTTTGCGGTGAGTGTGACAGCTGTTGTAAGTGGGCTTTGTATTAGTGCATCAAACACAGTGCTTTTAAAGTAAGGTAATGATTTTGAAACATTAAGGTAGAGCTATTGAATGTCAGTTTTTGTGGAGGAGCTTGCATTAGGCAGTTAGGTGCTCTCAGTTACTAAGCCCTCTGGATCTGCCTTGTGCTGATGTCTTTTATTACTTATTAAATATATGTAAAGTTTTAAACACAGATAGTTTTAGAAGAGAATTCAGGAAAGAATTTTGGGGGGGTGGTTTTCTTTTAATGCTGATTTAAGGCTACAGATCATTTCTGTTCAGTTGCTTTGCTAGTGATACTGTTTTCTGATACAGCTGTACTTGTACTCTTCTTCCTAGAAATTCGAAGTGAAAAAGGCTCCTGCAGTGAAGCCCTATAGTGCTGACAACTTTTCTGTTACACGTTACCATATTTCTGAACCTTATGTGGACAGAGAAGTGGATGGAGAGCAGGTGATTAAGTCCAAGTATTTGTGATACATCCTCCATAGATCTTTCTTTGCATTGCACACAGTGTCTGGATATCAGCAGCTCAGTCTTCTAGAACAGGTTGAAAAATATGAACTTGTATAAAGCAACCATGTCAAAATTTACTGATCAGAATTGGAGATGGGGAAACTTTGTAAGACCTTCTGTGTGCTCAGTCACTTGTGGGATCACACATGACAGTCGCACATGAACAGACCTCTAAGGACGTGAGTTCACCAGACTAGCATAACATTGGACACCCAAATCTGCTGCTTTGTGGCTTATGCTAAATTAATAGTTACAGTAGCCCTGCTTTTTCTCTTTCTCTCTTTTTAGCCATGTGCTCCCAGTTTTACATTGTATTTGTGTTTATCTGTTCATGCAGTCAATGGTTTTGGCTTGCCAAACTGGCAGAAGTCTAATTTGGGAAAAAGAACGATGCCAAATGGGAAAGTTTGCTGAAGTTTACAATAGACTCAAACAAAGGCCAGAGTTAGATCAGAAGAAGGGAAGGAGCTGGAAAAGCAAGAGATAGGGCAAGAGCTTAGCTTTTAGAAGTGATTTTTGAATTAAGGCAGTACTATTTAAAAGTGAACCAAACAACAGTCTGGCTTATTGGTAGTGTGAGACCACAATCTGAGTTCCTGTTCTGGATCAGCACTCAAAATTTGGTTTTGGAGGTATTTTCTTCAGTGCATTCATGCAGTTTCAGGCTTTCCTAACATTTGAAGGGCTAGACACAAAGAGTAAGAAGAGACACTGTAGTTTGCTCAGCTTTATCATGGAAAAATCTAAAATGTTAATTTTTGTGGCCATATTTATGTGCAATGACTTTTTTCTCACTTAAGTAAATTTAATATTCATGTGTTAGTAAGGTTTTTCTTATTTAAAACAATTCAGATGTTTCTGGTTTCCCAGAAGAGAATTTAAATGCTTCTGGATTCCTGCTCCCTTCCCACCTTGTTTAAAACAAATCCATGAGGATAGAAGTAGTCAATCTGTAATATCAACCATCTTATTGATTTTACCTTGTAATGTAGGAAAAATAGACACTCTGTTATAACAGATCATACTGATGATTGTCCCTAGTACAGCTTGAAACTAGAGCACTTTGACGCCTACACTTGTGTAAACACCCATATTTTTTCCAAAGGCTAAAGCTAGTTTGGTCCTGCTTGTAACCAAGAACTATAAATCTTCCAGGGTGTTCATATTGCATTCTGTGTCTCTAATTTTAAAGTGCTTTTGCTGCAGGATTATTCATTTATTTATTGTTACATATGCTTTAAAACTATTACAAAGAACTTAATGCACTAAACTATTGATTGACTGCCAGCCAGATGCTCGGTCAGCTGCTGAAGAAGAAGGAAAACGTTTGGAGGAACTGCACAGGGAGACAGAAAGGGAGAGAAGAGAGCAGCTTGAAAAGGCACATCTCCGAGGGAGTCATGCCTTGAAGAAGGTCCATTTGGCTCAGGTAGGTGAAGTAGTTGCGCATGTTTTTAATGTCAGAATGACCAGTGTTAAGTAAACTGTATGTAGGTGATTAGTAGAGGAGTTACGATTGCAAGAGGCAAATTGATGGGCTAAATGGAGTTTTCAGGACGTGTTAGAAACACCATCGGGCTGCCTAGTTTGGCTATTTGGAAAGAGGCAGAATGAAAGAACATGCTTTAATTATTGTTATCTTCACGTTTGACAGCTCTTAGCCAATTGGTAATAATCAAGTTAAACTTTTTTTAACATTTGATGAGTTCTACTTTTCCACATCAGCTTTAGTTGGAGTTGGTTATTCTGTGCTTTTTGGGGAAAATAATAGTTTGTTATTAAGAAGGCAACAGTTTGGTTTTATTTTTGGAAAGCTTTTCAAAATTTGTTTTACTTAGATTGATGTTCCGTTAGTGTAGAAGTCTGGAATTACTGAAATTGTTTCCTTTAAGAAGTAAAAACTGAACTGCTGAGAAAGGTCTTTGTACTCAGAGGTATGCTTTGAAATTTGTTTTATTGTTGTGTTACCTTCACAAGTACTTTTGGAGGCTAGAGATAGCTAAAGTTTCCTGCTTTTTACTTGATGTGTGTGTTTAAAGGTCAGATACAGCCTTCTTCTGAGGAAGTACTTTCTTCTTAGAATAAAGATAATTTTAAATTAAGGATTAAACTAACTTCATAGTAACCAAGCGGAAGTGTTTTATCAGTCCTGACATATGGTTGTCTGAATGTGAACACTGAAAGTTTGTTATCCTTTATATTTGAAGGACAGGGAAAGGCTACTGCAAGAACTTGAGCAAATGCAGAACATGGATCAGATGCGCAGAAGGTGGATTGTAGCGCAGATGCCACCTCGGCTTTTTGTGCCTCCATACAAACGTATTGAAATAAAAGAAGAATGGCAGAGAGAGTTGGAGTTTGCATTTGAAGATATGTATAGTGAAGACAGGAGTAAGTAATCTGTTGGAGGCTGCTAAATCCAGTAGCCCAGTGGAGGAGAGGCTGCTGCGGCTGCCAGTTCCCAGGCTGGCGGGTTCCCAGCTGGTAGCAAGGCTGTGTGTGTATTCACAGTAGGCACACACACAAACAGGCTTTCAGTACACATACACCCAGCTGGCCACACAAGCCCTTATATACCCATATGCACACATGCATACAAAATAGAGGACTTCTCGCCCTGGAAAACAGCTAGAAATGGATTTAATGAGAAGATGGCACAGACTGCCAGGCACAGTGCAGGAACAGACGCATGTACTGACTGGGCCCTTTTATTCCCGTATTCTGATATTTTTCCTTACACTTGTTCCTCCCCAAACTAACTTGGTCCTTTCCTTGCCTTTGGTTCCTCCCCTAAGTATTTATAATAAGCATATAAGCTCAAGATGATCTTCCCATGTGTCCCACACCCCTTACAGGCAGTAAACCCCTCAGATCATGGCAGAACTCGTGTTAACTAGTCTTAGGATTTCACACCCAGACCGTGCTGCAGTAGCCCTGTGAGCAGCCAGGACAGGGTGTATCTTTTCCTTGACAAGGCTATTGGGATCCTCCTTTGTGTAATTGTTCCTGTGTGCTGCTTTCTGTGTAAAGATGATCCTTTTATCACAAACACCTTTATTTTGAAAGATGTAGCGTATTCTGGTGGAAAAGCCTGTAGAATTTGTGAATTAATGGATAACCAATGATCTAAACAATCTTGAATCTTCTGTTTCAGAAAAAAAAGATAATTGAATTAACTGTTGTGAAAGAAGCTAATTGTTATTTGAACTTCTAGGGATTTGCAATGTTGTTGGCATTTTATTCCAATTGGTTGGTTTATGTTGTGATCTTTTCATTAGAAATGAAAGAAGACCTCATTTTGCAGTTTGAACCACAACCTCTGCCAGCCCCTTCTGATAGATCTCAAGATAATGACCTTGATATCTCTTTGGAGCAAGAATCACCTTGTGACACTCAACCAGAATCTGTCTGTGACACTCAGCCAGAAGAGAAGGTCCCCAGCAAATCAGAAGGTAAACCTTTTAAACTTTAGATTTAACTTAAACTTTTAGTTTTATAGTAGAAGAGAGGATACTTAGTTTTAATATATTGTCGTGGTTTAAGCCTCTCTAACTCACGCAGCTCGTTCTGTCACTTACTTCCCCCCACTTTCTTCCCCCTGCTCCTGGAGGAATGGGAAGGAGAATCGAAAAGAATGCAACTCCCACAGGTTGAGATAAGAACAGTTTAGCAACTAAGGTATAACACAAATCACTACTGCTACCACCAATAATAATAATGACAAGGCAAATACAAGGAAAGAATACAATTGCTCACCACCTAAAACCAAGCCTGACCACGCAGTGCACCCCCACCCTTCCGGGTCTCTGCTCTCTGCTTTCCATCCTGGGCATGACGTGCTGTGGTATGGAATAACCTCTTTGGTCAGTTTGGGTCCGGTGTCCTGTCTCTGCTTCCCCCTGGCTCCCCTCCTCCCTGGCAGAGCATGAGACTCAGAAAGTCCTTGGTCAGACCAAAACATCACTAAGCAGTAACCGAAACAGTGGTGGTATCAGCGCTGTTCCCAGGCCCAAAATTAAAAACAGCGCTGCACCAGCTACCAAGAAAGAGAAAAATGACTGCTGCTGCTGAACCCATGACATACATCAAATAAATTAAGTTTAGTATTAACTAAAATGTCTGTAGTACATTCCTTGAAGCTTGTGAAGTATTTCAGTATTCAGTGGTTTGTGATGTTTATCACGGATGATAATGCTTTAATGATTATGAATTTAAAAATTGTGACTTGTTTTTCTAATACTCTTCAGTTTTTTGGTATACTGAGAATAACTTTTAATTGTAAGAACTACGTTGTTAGCCAGAATTATTCCTGTATAATTAGTACAAATCATTGGATGATGCTGGCATGGGAATGTCAACAGTTTTCATTTTGTGTTTTGAAACATTTCAAAGTTAAAGCTTGACTTTGTATGCAAGTCAGCTTATTGTATGTCTTTTATGTCCAGGTTTGTGACTGAGTTGCTCCATGTTGTGAATAGGCTGCAGTGGGTACATGTGTGCGTGAGCTCTTGTGGCATGTACAGGGGAACACGATGTGAATACAAAATGCGTTGGTCAACTTTGCTGCTTGACCAAGTGTTTCTAACACATCCCTTTGGTGGCACAGGCCATTTCTTGGTGTTGTATTGTGCCAATACAAAGGAGAGGGCAGCAACATCTAGTTGGGGGTGGCAGGAGAATGGTACTACTTATTTCTGCATCAGTATGTTTAGTAGTCTGGCTGTGGAATGCTATAACTACCTTAGCCCTCCTTTTATAGCATGCAGAGACAAAGTACTGCTTCTCTTGCAGGTAAGAGAAAATACTATTAAGCTTTTGAACTTCATAATATGAAGCTGTTTGTCCAACTGTGCAAGCAATTAAAAACAACAAAAAAAAAGAGTAAAGATACGCATTGCCCAAAACTCTAAACAGTATATATTCTTTATAGATCATGAAGAAGCAAAAACTCGCCAACTTCAGTCAAAACTTGCCTTAAAGAAATTGCTGAACAAGATTAGAAGCCAAAAAGAGGAGTGGACATCAAAAAGTGAAAAAGATACTCAAAGTGAAGTTGAGACTATTGAATCAGGCACAATTGCTAGTGAAGAGAGACGATTGTGCGATTCAGAACTGAACTATGAGCAACACAAAAATACAGTTTGTGAAGCCAGAGGTATGTAATACATACTTGCAGCAAAATTTGTGTAGGAGCAAAAAGACTTGGAAGATTGCAATTACAGTTAAATAACGTGTATTTTAGACTCCTTGAAAATGTTGGATAAGACAGTTGCAGCTGAAAATTCAGTTCTAATCCATCCTCAAGAGCAAGCAGCTAAAATCAGAATGCAAGAGAGACAAAAGTGGGTAAGTTTGTGCGTACTCACTCCTATCTCCGTTATGGTGTAAAAATAGTGTTTTACAGCAGTCTAAAAATGCTTCAGGCTGTACAGCAGCTGTAGACCCTTTTCACATGCTTGTGACACTTAAAACTTTAACTGTAACATTTTCTTTACTTATCTTCTGTGTATTAACTATTTTTACATGACAGCTGGAATTTAGAATAGAGAGGAAAGAAAGTTTCTTACTATCTAACAAGTGCTGTAGGCAAGGGATGCCACACTGATTAAATTTGAATCCCAATTGTAAGTTAATATGTTTGCTTCTGGGAGGATGTAGTCAACAGCAGACAACTCCGTGAAAACTTTACTAACAGTGTGCGATAACATAAGGTCTGTGGGATTGTGCTTGGAGTGACAGGAGAAATTTGCAAGCCTCGAGTATTTTGTGTGGTTTATTGTTGGGGTTTTCAAGGTGGTTTTTGTTCCTGCATTTTCCTAGTTAATTATAAGAAACCCAGAATCTTGTGTCTGTGGGAATGCTACATCTATTTAGGAAATAGTAACTTTGTGTGTTATTTTATTATATGTATATGTCATTTCAGTATGTCTTCCGTGATATTTACAGGTTTTGCTGTATCCTTAGAGACCTACGGGCTCTGCTGTGGTGGTTTATCAATTGACAAAAGAAAAGGAAGGTTGAAATTCAGGTCTTGGTGCAGCCTCAAAGTGTAGCGTTTAAGTTCAGATATTCAAGAAATACAAATTTGAGAAAGTAGTATTGGTTTAGGGGGGAAAAAGAAAGGCGGGTGATCCTCTGTGAAAGTGTGGTTACTTTCTTTCACGTTTTCTCCCACTTTGCACCTGCCCAGGGTTATATATTGCTGTGTCCACATTAACTATTCTCAGCTCTGGCTTTTTCTCCAGTTGCTCTTCCTGACACCCCCATTCAGGCTGTCGTCCAGTTCATCTTTGCCAGTACTTGGACATTTTTCCTTGCTTCCATTCTCACAGTATATATGTTGTTGCAGCACATGGGTCTAAGTGATTTGTAGCTGATAGGTATAGGGGAAGAGAATAAACATAAACAAACCACTTCAGAGTTTTATGGAGTGCTCAGAAAGTGGTTCTACATTAGCTATTTCAGGAGTTTTGGAAGGTTCGAATTAACATTTAAATGTTGTGAACTCTTGATGAAAAGCTCTAGAAAATGCAAAGTAGATTTTAAATTCACTGTAAGGAAAGGGCTTCTTTTGCAGTCTCTGGAAAATTATAATGTACCTTGAATAGTTAGATTCTGATCTTATCCATTCTGTTAATTTGAGAACAGATAATAGTGTGATGGTAAGTGGATTCAAGGACTATTAGAAATGTCTAGCCAGTAAAACAAAATTATTCTCGTAACTTTGGAGCTACTTTTAAAGGCCTCTGACAATTCTGAAATGCCTTTCCACAAGCAAGAGAATTTCTGCTGTAATTGGAACAAAGTTTTGTGTATGGTGTTTGTGTGTGAGTGGTGTTTTATATCATTGTCATTCCATTCTGGAGGTTAACCCTCATTTTTCTTCTCAATAGAATGAGCAAATAGAGAAACAGAAACAGGAACAGCTGGCCTTGCTTCAACAAATTGAAGAAGAGAGAGCACGTTTGGAGGCCGATCTTTTTAAGATCCAAATACAAACCTGTTTGGAGAAAGCTAAGAAAAAAAAAGAGGATGAAGAGCAAGGTCAGCTGGTACAAAGCCACAGTGTTCCTTCTGCAGAGCAGCAGAACAAAGTGGAACATGAGGTGAAGAATTATAGAAAATTGTGTGTAGCTTTTTAATTATCCTTATTATAAAAATCCAGAGCCATTTGCCTGTTCTAAATCACAGCAATCAGGAAAATCTGTTTTTATTTCTTAGGCTATGAATCAGAAGTTCATACATATAAAAGTTTCCTTTTGTTTGCTGTAGAAGCCTGTATTTCGCGTGGTATCACTGGACTTCCAATATTGGATTGTCTTTGCATACCCAATATGAAAAAAACAATGGGGACATGGGGAGAACGACAAAAAAACCTCACCTCTGTGGTTTGTCTGTCTAAATCTCAAGCAGCTACTTAAAGGAGATGAATTTATTGAGGATGTTTAAGGAAAGTAATCATTTTTTTTAATCTTGAATCATATGCACAACCTCTACTCATCTGAGAATCTGATTGCCTTGAAAATGCAGCTCTTTTGGATCATTGCTCCGAGTTTACTACTGGGTACATTTACATCTTTGAGCTAAGCTGCTGTAAGCACCATTGACTTTGATGGTGCACGCTACACTTGCCAAGAGAGATTGTAGCTGAAGGCCATCTGTTCCAGAAACTGGTTTAGCTTCATTGCTTCAGGCTGAAAGCTCACAGCCGTCAAAGGGCTGTACAGGGTGACTTCTGTGAACTTAGGAGAAAGAACATACAGCTGAAGATTGTTACTTTAATAGTTTTCTGTGAGTTATTTGTATAAGTGCAACTAAAATTGTTTTATTTTGATTAGGCTGGAAACAGTACAGTGTCAGAATCCAGGAGTCCTGGAGAAGACAGCCATTTACAGATGATCCGTAATTACCAGCAACGCCTTCTACAGCAGAATAGGTATATTTCTTTAGGAAATGAAAGTCTGAGTTGCCTGTTTCAAAATTATCTGAATTGCTTTGATTATTGAAATTGCTGTTTATCTTTACACCACTCTAGAAAGATTTGTGGTTTTATTCTGTTCAGGCTGCACAGACAGACCATTGAAGAAGGTAGGAAGCATCTACAGGAGTATCAGAATAAACTGAAGCAAAGACACTTGTCTGCTGCAACACCTCCAAACTCTGTGGACACAAAATCTATTCATTTAAAGCCTGTCCCAGAAGCACTTCTACAGAGGCAAGGAGTGCAACCCACACAGTGCCAGTCACCTGAACACGTTCATGCACAAGAGCATGCACGGTTGATGCCTGTGTTTTCAGGAACATTGTGTATGTCAGAAAACTCATCCTCACAGCAGCGTGAAGAGCAAATTCATAACACTTGTCCTGGCAGACATGTGCAGTTTTCAGAAGCATTGAAATTGAAGCATGGGGAGTTTCACTTGCCTTGTGGCCGTCCTTCACAGGAAGGAGCGGGAATGTTGGAAACTTCCAACTGTCATATCAGAGAACCACCTCAGTTCCAGTCACCATCAGGGTTAGTCATGGAAGATGTCGTTGCAGTAAGAGCACAACCGGAAGCACAAGTACAACATGTTAGATTTATGTTGCCTGCAGAAGACTCCTCTGAACCTTCAGAAGTGGTGCACTTCAGAGAGTTATCTCAGAAGATGTCTAACCATCAAACAGAGACAAAAGCTGGAGAAGAGTCTCATGTAGTTCATGCGGCCCCAGTTGATTCTTTGGCGTATCAGCAGGGTTATGCAGAGAGCACCCTCAGAACACGCCTTGAACAGCCCCTCAATGTTTCTGAACCCGTGACTTTATCTCATGAGAAATCTAAAGCCCAGGGTGTTGGGGAATTCTTGATACCAAAACCAGGAGATGCATCTTTGTTAAATTATTGTGGTATCCTGAATTTAAGGGACAGAGTCTTGGCCTCATCAGAAAGCATCCAAGCTCAGCAAAAGTATTTGAAAGAATTGCAAGAGCAGCTAGACACACAAAGAGAAGCTCTTCTTTCTAGACAGAAAATACAAGAACAACTACTTTTACAGAAGCAAGATAAACTGAAGGAACAGATGCAGAGACAGCAAGAGGCTTTGAAAGAATTACTGAACAAGCAGGTGAGCTTTATGAATGTTTTGCATGGCGAATCATCCAGTAGGTGATGAAGTTGTGAATGCTACCAATTAGCAAAGTAACCCATGGAGTGTTGACAGTTTTAGGTGATTTACCATAATGAAAATTTTAATTAGGACTTTCAGTTTGCAGTCAGTAGTTCTCTTGTGCAAGCCCCGAGAGCGCCATTCTGTTCAGTCTAACAGAAAGAGTATGAACTATGCTTGGTCTCTGAACATAATGCCTGTTGAAATGGTTATATTGTCTGAAGTATCTGAGGTAGAGTTTTCCTCAGCTCTTGTATTAAAAATACTTAATAACTCAAAGGATACCGGAAGCATTTTAAATAGATCCTTTTTTAAAGTTTCTCTTTTTATGTTGTACCTGTTAGGAGCGTGGTTTGGCAGCTGCACTCCTGACTTGTAAGCTTGCTTGTTTCTGGATAACAGAAGAAAAATCCAAATATATTTTTAGTTCTAAAGAAGCTTCTTTTGCACCCTTCCAGTTTTAATTCTGGGTTGGGTTTTTTTGTGGGGGGGAGGGGGTTCAAACAGAAGCCGTCTTAGAAAAATACCTGCTGCCCAGAGTCCCTGTCTTGCATTTACAGCCTCCAAGCAGCTAAAATTCCTGAATTCAGGAGCTGAAAAACTAAAAGCAAATTTTCCAGGAATTTTTCCTCTTTAAAATGCAGAATATTCAGCTCTAATCTAACAAAGACCTTGAAAATGTGCACGATTATGTTTTAGCAGATGAGGTTTGTAGAGCTAAATAAAATACCTGTATGCCCAAATATTCTTGTAAGCTAAGCAAGTCCATCCAGTGTCTTGCATACTTGAACTACTTTCTCACAGTGCTCAGTATTGTCCTTTATGGAATCACACACAAGAAAATTTTGGCTTGATAAAGAAGTATAAATATGGTCTTATATACAGTTGCTTCCTCTTCCTGCCTTTCTAAGGTGAGACATAGCTGCACAAGTGAAGAAATGACAGAGGCACAAAAACCTGACTGGATTGATAGGACTGACTTTTTCCAAGTCTTGGAAAACTACCAGCAAGAGAATTGTGGCAGGAGTAAATTTCATGGAAGTGAAATGATTTCAGAGTACATAGGTCCAGCTGAGCAAACTGGTAAGGCTGAATAGTATTGTTCATTAGAATAGTTCTTATTTTGCAGTTGAGATGGAGTGCTCTGCCACCTCCTCAAGTTAATTCGAGATCTGTGCGTTACTGCAAATTGCAAAACTTTGTTTTACAGACCAGTTGGAGAAAGTTCTATTTAAAGAACAGAAATGGAGATCTTCCAAACCACCTGTGGCAAAAGTCAAGTTAGGGCTTGTTTTGGAACCACATGAACTTAGTATTATACCAGAAGTAGACACACCGAAGAGTTGCAACATTTCTTTTGCAGGTAAAATATATGTATATAGATATAAAAATGTATAATAAACGCTGCTGTTCTTGAGAAATAAAGCTTGGAGGCTATTAGGAGTAATTGAGATGATTGACTATGAAATAATAGCTGGTACTGTTGCCTTGTTTTAGGGTATAATTTTTATAGGAGCAAAGTGAGTTATAGCTGAGAAGAGCTCATCCTATTAATGTCTGGCTGGAGAAACATAAACCAAATTTTGCCAAGAACAGGCAATTCAATGTAATTCCATTACGTAAGTTTCCTCTTGATTTCTCTGTTGTGCAAGGTGCATTAATAGACAACTGTACAGTAATTGAGCAGAGAACCATCAGAGTTGATGGACCACCGCAAAGTTTAGCTTTTGAGTGTACTATTAAAGTGAGCGTGAAATCTTTTGAAGGAGTTAGTATCAGGTTTCTACAGAAATTTTTAGACCAACTTTTTAAGGTTTTTTTTCCATTACAAAACAAAAACACTCTTTGTAAAAGTTTTGGGAGGAACTACACAAAGCAAGTGTTGTTTTGTAAGTCTGCATGCAACGCTTCCTAATTCTCTGTAAGGCACATTAATTACATAGCTACAACAAACCGATGCTTTCTAAGTGTAAGCATTTGAATTTAAGCCTCTTCATAGCTAAAATTTAATGCATGTTTTACAGAACGTTTAATATTGTGCCAGTGTTTTGAAAAGGGCAAAGCAGAACAATACAACCAATTACAGGCCTGTCAGGCTGCCATTCATCTGGAGTAAAATAACGGAACAGCTGATATGGGGGCTTTTTTAATTAAAGCAAAGTAATTAATGCTGGTCAGCATCACTTTCTACACATTAATTCTTGTTGGAGCAATTTGGTATCTTGATTAGACAAGTTTTGTTGGTGAAGGTTTTGATTGAAGAATATTCTCAAAAGCACTTGGCTTGGTGTTACACACATTAATTAAAAAAGGGATTAAAATCAAAATACATCCCCAAAAAGTTTTCTGAAATACATCCAGTGGAATTCTAGAGGGAGTACTCATTTTCTGGATAATCCCATGATGATCCACAGGTAATTTATTCTTATGGAAGGTATTAGAAAGTTTAACTGGAATTTTTTATTGGATCAAGTGGCAAAAAAGCCATTGTGTGGGGCAGGTTGGGGAGAAATCATGAAGCCAGAGCAGAGGAGTTCTGTTGCCTCTGGATTTGGGAAAAACACTCAAAGTTTTGGTGGGTTTGCAATGTGGAAAAATCAGTTTGAATATTTTTTAAATGAAATATTGTAGTTGAGCTAGGAATTATTTTTGGGAGACCTGTGACCTCTGTAATTTTTGAACCTGTATAATCCATAGGCTGTAATGTAGAGGTTAATACTGGCCTGGTATGGCTGTTAAAATGGAGCATGGTACAGATTCAGCTGGTCATTTCTGTAGGATAGAATGTGCATCTTAATGTTCTTCACGCAATGCAAACCACTGCATTTCTATACCTAAACTGATTACAGATGTTTTAAATTCAGATAAAACAGATTCTGTTGGTGGAGAATCTTCTCCCATTTCGACCGCTGGGGAGTTTTCATATGTGAAACGTTACAGTCACAAAGAAGGCAGGAGGTTACCTTCGAGCATGACAAACTCTGAGGAAGAAATCTCCAGTGGAAGTCCAAGGCACAGTAGATTATTACAAGAGGTGCTGCTGAGGACTGCTGAAAGTTCACACAGTTCAGGTGAGGAAATCCTCTGTCTTCATGGAATTATGTGAATGCCATTCAGCACTACTAATTTTACTGCTATTTATTTGTAGCATATGACTTGTTAAAGAACATGTAGTGCTATTTAAATACTGTTCCAATTTTAAGTACAGAAAAGGGTGTTTTAAGCATGGGTGTAATAAGCACGTGTCTCAGAATGATTAAGTTCTTGTCCATTTTTTGTGATACATTACTATTCTAGTAACAAAAGTCCATGCAGCAGTAAACTTTATTGCTAGTCAGCAGTTTCTTACCCAAGGCATGTGCTTTGTGGAGCTGTTTGTTAAGAAACTTCTTTTGCATTACGTGGTTGCTCTGCTGTTACCAGCAGAATCGTGTGCATGTATAGGGAGCAAACTGCTGTGGAAAGCCACATGTGTGTCTTCCTCCTGAGGGTCACACCTTTGAGGATAGGCTGTGTCCATATGGGACAAAGTCTCATTCTGTAAATTAAATCAAGTTGTTTTGGTTATCAAAAGAAAAAAGATGGTTTTGTTATTAAGTGGTTTGTGAATGTTTCAAGTTTTAGAAGAAGAAAACCAACCTTAACCCTCACAAATTTAGAGGCAGGTATGTCTGCACGTAAAATGGGCTGCTGCTGTTTAAAGGAGGATGAAGCCCTATCCTCAGCATTGAGTGGTTACCAGGGCTAAAGTGATGCTGCAGCTCAGTGCCACCAGTAAGGCCACTATTCTGGCTGATCTCTCTTACCCTGTCACTGATGTGTGAAAAGATGAGTTGGAAACTTTAGATGCTCGGTATTTATTCCTCCCAATGCATTTTAGTTAAAATGGGCTAATAGAATGCAAGCAGTTAATATGGAATTGCAGAGTAACTCTACAGTTGAGACGGGCAGTTTGATGGCATAAACCTGATTCCCTTGGAAAGTCAACCTGAAAATAGTGACAAGGTTTAAGATATACATCTCTTCCACAGTTCTCCTTCATTACATATTAGCAGGCCTGTCTTTATTCATCTTCAATGGTGCTGTTGAGCCATGTTTCAGATGATTATCTCCATGTGTTGCTGCCCTATACAGATGTTATTCCAAGCATCATTATTTTGTGTGATCCAGCCTAACCCAAGATTTCAGTTCATTTTTGGTAATCCCAAATATTTTTCCATACTTCATTATTTTGACAGACTGTGTTGCCCATCACCAAATGAGCAGACTACATCTTTTTGTTTGTCTGCATGGTTGGATTTGGAGTAATCTCTGTTTTCCTGTTGTCTTCACTGAGTGGTTTGTTCAGTCTTTCAAATTGCACCCTAAAATAAGTGCTGCTATTTTATTGCAATTCCTGTTGAGAAAAAAAACAACAAGGTGGTTGGTGACAGCCAGCATGCCTTCGCTAAGGGGAAATCTGCCTGACCAATCTGGTGGCCTTCTATGATGGGGCTATGGAACTGACAGACAGGGGCAGAGCAGTTGATGTCATCTCCCCGAACTTGTGCAAAGCGTTCGACACTGTCTCACATGACATCCTTGTCTCTAAGTTGGAGAGCCATCAATTTGATAGGTGGACCACTCAGTGGATAAAGAACTGGCTGGATGGCTGCACGCAAAGAGTACTGCTCAATGGCTCAATGTCCGGCTGGAGACCAGTAATGAGTGGTGTCCCTCAGGGATCGGTGTTGGGACCGGTCTTGTTCAACATCTTTGTCAGTGACATGGACAGTGGGATTGAGTGTGCCCTCAGCAAGTTTGCCGATGACACCAAGCTGTGTGGTTTGGTTGATACGTTGGAGGGAAGGAATGCCATGCATAGGGACCTTGACATGCTTGTGAGGTGGCCTGATGCCAACCTGATGAAGTTTAACCATGACAAGTGCAAGGTCCTCCACCTGGTTTAGAGCAATCCCAGGCACAGCTATAGGTTGGGCAGAGAAGAGATTCAGAGCAGTCCTGCAGAGAAGGACTTGGGGGTGTTGGTTGATGAAAAAATGAACACAAGCCGGCCGTGTGCGCTTGCAGCCCAGAAAGCCAACCATATCCTGGGCTGTATCAAAAGGAGCGTGACCCGCAGGTCGAGGGAGGTGATCCTGTCCCTTTACTCTGCTCTTGTGAGACCTCACTTGGAGTGTTGTGTCCAGTTCTGGTGTCCTCAACATAAAAAGGACATGGAACTGTTGGAACAAGGGCAGAGGAGGGCCACGAGGACAATCAGGGGACTGGAGCACCTCCCGTGTGAAGACAGGCTGAGAAAGTTGGGGAGGTTCAGCCTGGAGAAGAGAAGGCTGCATGGAGACCTCATAGCAGCCTTCCAGTATCTGGAGGGGGCCTAATAAGGATGCTGGGGAGGGACTCTTCATGAGGAACTGTATTGATAGGACAAGGGGTAACGGGTTCAAACTTAAACAGGGGAAGTTTAGACTGGATATGAGGAAGAAGTTCTTTCCTGTAAGGGTGGTGAGGCACTGGAATGGGTTGCCCAGGGAAGTTGTGAATGCTCCGTCACTGGCGGTGTTCAAGGCTGGATTGAACAGAGCCTTGGGTGGCATGGTTTAGTGTCAGGTGTCCCTGCCCCTGGCAGGGGGGTTGGAACTAGATGATCTTAAGGTCCTTTCCAACCCTAACTATTCTATGATTCTAAAAGAAATGCATTCTGGCTATTACAGGCTCAGTTCTCAAATACAAATCCTTTGTCACAGTGTAGTGGCCAGGCGGTTAAAATGTGAAAATCCCATGTGGATGTCAGGAAGCTGGGAGGAACAAAAGCCTTGCACTGTTATTTTGGAGGGAGAAGATTGACAAACCCTCCTTTATGAGTCACTAAATACAGCTTTTAAGGATAGTAATGTAATAAAGTCATGAGATACGAGCATGTTGTGTTTTTAATTAAATAGTTTGGTTTAGAGCATGGAATTGCTACTGTTCATCCTTTATATTAACATCACATGAACAATGCAGGTTATTACAGTATAGTAATGAAACATTTGTAGCATGGCTCTCCATAGAACTTATATACAGGAGAGGATTGAATCTCATCTCGTATGTATCCTAAATTACTACCTGTCCCGCTGATATCCTTTAGAAAAGAATATCTTTTCTTTCAGAAATATATCTAATCTTGATGGAAAGGTATCAGGAAATGGAGGATTCATTGGAAGCTTGTTCCAGCATTTAAGTTTATTATCAAACTATAAAAGAAATGTCTGACAGCCATTTCTAGCTGCTGCTTCTTGTTATTACTTTGAGTTTAGAAATCTTTTGTACTTTGTGGCTTTTCTCCTGTGGAGATATTTAAATACCAGGTGAGGATATGATTGCAGTTCTCATTCTGATTCAAGGAATTTTCTTCAGGATGTTGCTCATTTTCAGGATCCTCTCTCTTCTGTATCCTGCTCCAAAGAGGAGGAGCAGACCTGCAGTGTATAATAGGCTCAGTCACGACTGCTGCATCCAGCTGGGAGCTTATTGCTGCCTGGTTCTGCTCAAACCTTAAGAGTTCTTTCCTGTACACCTGAAGATTATAGTCTTAGTCTTAGAAATCTAAGAGCACTGTCTAAGTGTTCTGTGCTCTTAGATTTATCATTCTATCTATGCTGGCACAGTGTTCAACAGATACAGCTTTGCAGGAGGTTGGGATGTGTTTTAATGCTGCAGTGCTACTGTGTTTCTTTACCATTCTTCCACTCTTCATATAATTTGCAAATTCTGTTGCCAACAGCTCTGTTTGGTTACTGCCCAGAAATTATCCGGATCAAGCCTGCTGGAGCTTTTTAGAACAATTGTGAGCTTGGGCGGCAAAGAAGCTGTTTGAGGATTTCTTCACCCTTTGTTTTGAGATCAGTCAGGAGCATTCAATGTTATAACATAGTAAATGAGTTAAGAATAAGTTAACTTCTCTTTTAATCCAAATATATTTTAGATATATTTCCTTTCATGTCATGTACTTTCTCCTAGAAGTCTACTAGATGATAGTGGCTGTAGGAAACCTCAGCTTTCCCCCTCTCACCTACCCCAAATGAGTTTCAAAATGTTTCATATTTACCGAGATATGCAAGTATCACATCATGTAGATACCACTGATGTTGTCTCAGAGGAAAACTCTCACCCCTTTTTGTGTATAGTAGGAAAAATGGAACAACTAGATTTTTCAACTATTGCATTTTACTCATGCTGATATGGTGCTTTTTTTGCAGAGAGATACTGATCTTGCACATAAAAGTAAGAGCATAATGGCAAAAGTGATTCAGATCTGTGGTAGTAGTCATAGGATCATAGAATGGTTTGGGTTAGAAGGGACCTTAAAGCTCATCCAGTTCCAACCCTCTGCCGTGGGCAGCAGCACCTTCCACTAGTGAAGGTTGCTCCAAGCCCTGTCCAACCTGGCCTTGAACACTGGCCACGCTATAGTTCATTGTTTCTGATGTACTTAGAATATCTGATTTTCTTTGTAATCATTGTAATGGTAAAGGGCAAAAGATTCCCCCCAGCCCAGTTAAATGATTGCAGTAACACTACCAAGGCTGTGTTTCAAGCTGCAAAGCCAAAGCATGAGTTTCTAGCTCTTCCTGCATGCTCTGCAGTGAGCAGTCATGCTTGTTGGAAATTTTAGGAAGTGTGGTCAAGGAGAACCACTGTTTGCCAATTAAATTGGCAGTACAGTGGAGCAGAAAGTATCTTGTGAGAAGAAAGTGGTAAGGATGAGCAAAATCAGTGCCGATAGTGAGGACAGCTGCAGTAGAGTATTGCTGCCATCTGGTGCTCAAATGAAAATTGCCAACTACGAACTGTAAAAGTTACTTTCCATTCCTTATTGCTTCTATTACATTTGTATTCAGACCAGTCCCAGGATTCTGAAGTGGCTCAAGATTCACCAGTTCTTGCTGCTAAAGTTGGAGATGGAGTTACAGCACATTCTGGACCATCGTTCAGACTTGGTAACACGGTCAGTCATATCAGAATAATGATATAACATAACTTACTCCCTACTTTGTGATAAAATCTGTGTGTCATATTGGGGAGATAAGATGGGGTGCAGTATTGTAGCTGCAGCCAAAATAAGAAAGCACCAAGTGAAGAGAGGTAATGGCTGGAATGGATCTACTACCAACTGTATTCCTGTTCATACAGTGCAGGATGCTGTTACCCGCTTTGCTGCACACCATGGACTTATGCTAAGCTTGCTGTCTGCCAAGACTCCTGGGTTCTGTTTCAAGGGCTGGTCCCCAGGCAGGCTCAAACTTGGCCTGCTGTGTGTGGTTCTCCCTTCCCGGATGCTGGACTTTGCATTGCTCTCACTGGGTTTCAAAACATTCCTGCAGGGCCAGCCTCATGAGGTCCTTCTTAGATGTCATCCCTGCCAGTTAGCATTTCAGATGGTCCTCCCAACTTAGTGTTATCTGCAAACTTGATAAAAGCATGGTGTCCTCCTCTGGGTCATGTCCAGAGGTGTTAAAGAGGACAGGTCCTAGGACTGAGCCCTGTCGTACTCTGTTCCCCACCTCCAGGTGGACTGTAACACTTTAATCACTGTCCTCTGAGCCTGACCATCCATCTATCCAGGTTGTGACATCCAAACTGGGATAAAAGAATGTTGTGAGACAGTGTCAGAAGCCTTGCCAAAATCGACACCAGTGATACCCCCTGCTCTTCCCTCACCAGAGATCCCATTGTTTTGTCAGGAGATAAAAATAGTATTAACAAATGCTGTGTATATATGAAATTACTTTTAAATGTACATGTTTTGTATGTGTATGGTAAATATATAAGATGGCATATAATGGAAAATGTAGGGGAAGGATTTCTTAAATTTTTGTCTTTTGTTTTCTCAGTGCACATTTTAGTTCAGAGTTTGGGAAGAATTATTCACATCTAACCCTCATTCTCTGTTCTGTGACTTTGTAGAGCTTACCTCAAAATTACAGAAGAGAATGTTCTAGGATATTTTGTGTATTTTTAGCTTACTTTCTTAGAATTATATTTTTAAGTCAGTCTCCTGCATGCAGAAGGCTTGGGATTGCAAGCACATGTAAAGCTCTTGAGTTTTTCCATGTATTGCATACGTTTCCCTCTGAGATCCACACTTCTACTGAAGTGGGTCTGTGATGAGAAATAGCCAAATCTGACCACCAGAAGATAAAAACAATCTTCCAGGTGTCATGATTTATATGTAGTTCTGAGAGGCTTTATAACCTTGTGTGTGTGTGTGTGTGTATGTGTGTGTGTGCGTGTGTGTGTGTGCGTGTGTGTGTGTGTGTGTGTGCAAGTGTGCATATTGAAGGGAGGGGACTGTTGGTGAGTGATGTGTCTGTGACATGGGTGTGAATGGTTTGTACTGAGCAGTGATGAACCTGTGTTGCCTGACTGTGCAGAACATGAGGGCTTCTACACTTGAACTGAGCTCAGGATAAAATATCTGGTTTAATTACGGACATCTGAACTCATGGTAATAGGTGTGTTTGTTCATCCTAGGAAGCACTTTCTAAAGTAGGATCCACAAACTTGGGTTCAGAGGCATTGATGCAAGAAATACCCTGTGACTTATCTTCAACTATTTCCACTGGAAGCTTTCTGACTAGTGAAGTGTTGGATGTGAACTCTGTTGACCCTGGTAAGCATTTGGCTTTTGTTCTTCTAAAAGGAAATGTAAGTGTTGTCTTTATTTTAAAGCAGAATGGCTCTAACTCACTGAGTATAAGTTCTTCTGAAATAAGCTAATATGGAGCTTCGCTTAAGAATGATTAATACTTCTCACAGTTCAGTGTAACTAGAAGGTTGCATTATGTGCTCATGATTTTTTCACTTTTATAATAACCTTATGACATCTGCTCTGGCAAAGGATATTTGGGGTTTCATGAGGCAACTGTGACACCAGCAGGTTTTAAGTGGCAAGGTTTTAAAACAGCCTGATCCCCAAATGATACGCTGATGAAAGTTTTCTAATCAATATGTCAGTGGTACAGAGCTGTGAGTGTTGTCTTGCTGTCTAGAGAATTGTTCCAATATCTGCTTGTCACAGTAGGAATTCTTCATAACTTATTTGTAAAAGTGTTGTTTGAATGCCATATTAACTTGTAATAGCTTCCTGGGAAATACATGTGCATATCCTCCTTTGCTTGCAGTCTCCCTCTTCATCTTGTTAGTCATAACATTAAAACCAATTCCTTTATAATAGATACATAGTTGCTCCTCTATTCCATGTTTATACATCAAAGACTACAGTTTTTACAGCCTGAGATTTCAGCAGCTCATCTTAACCCTAATGTTCTAAACGGGTGTTATTTTGAGTATTAAACTTCATAACTCGGGTGACAAATCTGGGCTTTATTGACATAAGAAAGGTAAGGCAAATCCCGAGATCATTTGTTTGTATGTTGTTTAGTTATGGAAGAACAATACCAAAGGTTTCATACTCGGTTGCATGAATGAGTTTTTCAAGCCTAGCTGTGTCTTCACCCTGCGCTGAATGCTTAGCAGTGACCTTTCCTGAGGGCTTTGAGCAATACTTCTGTAAGCACAGAGCCAAAGAGGGGTGGGTGCGCTAACCAGGAGCACCATTTTGATTGCTTGATTACCTCTGATTTCTTGTGTTGGTATTAGACAATTTCTATTTAAGCATGAATAAAACTGCTACATGATGCCATAATGATGGTCAAGATCACATTATATATCATCATATACATATGCAGTAGGAGGTAAGAATATGCTCGTTAGCATGAAACCTCCGTATTAATTCTTTTCTGATTTTTCTGTTTCAGTACTTCCTGAGTCTGCGTAGCCTTAAAGTGCTAAGCTGGGCTGACTACTATCTAACTAGATAGTGTGAACTTGAGTTTGTGGAAATCTGTTGTAAGGTTTATGGCAGCATTGACAGGAGACAGTTAAAGAAACAAAACCCCAGAGCTCCGTAGGAGCTTATTTCAGTATTTCAGGATAGGAGTATTTCAGGATATTAAGCAGTGTCTTTTCGGATGACTTCATATAAGTGGTTTATATGCAAACCATGGACATCTAGCCTACTGTTTTAGGATTGTCTGCTGATAGTACAGAAGATGCGGTTTCCAGAGAAACAGCAAGATGCCCTTGGAAGTCCTCCCTGCCTTTTACCTTGTGGCACAGGCAAGATAATTTGTCTGGGGCATCTGACACTCAGCTGCCTGAAGGAGAGATGTACCCTTACAGAGAAAATCAGATCTTGGAGAAATCTACTGGAGACTTGAGCTCCTACTTAGAGGACAATGCACATTTCCAAGGTATTCACCATTTTAAAGCGTTTTTGTGCTGTGCTCTCCTCATATAGTAGTTTACTCGATAGTGAGAGCACAAGGGGTAACGGGTTCAAACTTAAACAGCGGAAGTTTAGATTGGATATGAGGAAGAAATTCTTTACTGTAAGGGTGGTGAGGCACTGGAATGGGTTGCCCAGGGAAGTTGTGAATGCTCCATCGCTGGTGGTGTTCAAGACTGGATTGGACATAGCCTTGGGTGGCATGGTTTAGTGGGAGGTGTCCCTGCCCCTGGCAGGGGGGTTGGAACTAGATGATCTTAAGGTCCTTTCCAACCCTAACTATTCTATGATTCTATGATTCTGTGTGTTAGTCTGTAGCGTTTATATTCAACTTACATTTTAAATCCAGCAAGGATTCTACATGCGACAACTTTGCTGCTTCCATGTTCTTTGTGCTTTGCTTCATATCCGCATAATGTAATGGTGGGGAAAAAAGTAAAGGGTAGTCTGGTCAAGTGTCTGATCATAGTTTAGTTCTATGCAGCTTCCTGCTACCATCGCCAGGCTGTTTGTTATCTCTGGCAATCCTATCACTTGTTTATGCACAACTTTCCTTTCAGGAAGGTAGAGACAATAATATCTAACACTTTATTATTCATGTAGGGTCACAGAATTGATGAAACTGATTATCAGACGGGTGGAAGTTCTGTGCTCACTAGAAGAATGTAACAATTCGTGAAAATAAGAACAATCTTTCTTGGTTATTATGAAGATAATACTAGTATTTGAAGTGAACTGCTTCCTCCTGGAACGTTTGAATACCTAGAACTGTAAAATGATAGATTAATCTAGACCAGCAAGGACTTCTGGTTACATGGTCCAAGTTCTTCCTGCTCACAGCAGAGCAAGCTTAGGCCAGGTTGCTTAAGGCCTTGCCCAGGCAAGTTCTGTGTATCTCTGGGGACAGAGATTCTACACATCCTGGGCAATATTTTAACTTTCTTCTCTACCTCCTCTCTCTTCCCTCTCTTCCAGCCAGAATTTCCTGTGTTCCATTTTGTGTCCATTATATCTCTTTCTTTCACTGAGTATCTTTAAGAGCCTCACTGCATCTTCTCTTTACTGTAGAAGACAGCAGAAATTTCTCTGCCCTTTCCCCTACACCCCAAATCCTTTTCTTAAGATTCAACAAACTCAATCTTTCATTTTCTCTTTGCACATCATTTGCTTCATCCTTCCTTTCTTGAATCATCCTTGTGGGTCCTCACTGGACTTGCTGTGGGTTTTGTACTGGGAAGCCTATAGTGCTTCTGCTGCAGTCTCACAAGTGCTTAGCAGAAAGCTTGCAGGGTTCAGCTTTCCATTTAAAAACAAACTGCATCAGTGTAGCACTTTGCTGCTGGTTTTTGTACCTGTGTTGTATCAGAGTGAAGGAATTGGGTGCTGTAAAGATTTGTTTTTTCTACAAGCTTATTTGTATACCCACAGAACTATATATGCTTTACTTACTGCATATAGAAGCAAGGTGTGATGTGTCCAGGGGCTTTTTTTGAAAGGGGTATTGGGATGCTGGGGTGTGTTTGTTTTTATAACAACCTCTTTTCTTGCAGCTCTAACAGCTGAACTTGATTTTCCTGAAATGGAGAGACCTCTTCCAAACTTCCATTGCCAGTTCTTTCAGCCTCTGGAACCAAGCCTTGACTTTGATACTTCATCATCCTGTTCTCAGCACAGAATTTCACGAGACAGTAGAGAATTTAGCAAGGTACTATAGAAAATCTCTGTGGAGGAAAGACTTGAGCTTAAGATTTCTGTAGGATTTAAATGTGTAACCCCTGTACTGTCTTCTGTTTAGAAGAAATGCAACAATGATTTTTGGTACATGTAGAACTTTCTGAAAGCGTTTTTGCTGGTTGTAGGAGAAGTGTGATCCAAAAATCAAATACTACCTTTAGCTTCTCATCTTTCGTATTTCTGCGAAACTGAATCTTAAATCAAGATCATTGTTGTTTTCCTGCCACTAGACTTCAAAATTTTCAACTCAAAGTAAAGACACTTCTACATCTCTGGAAGTGGGAAACTCCAATTTGACTATACAAAGAAGCAGTCTGCCTACTAGTCTGGAAACAAACAGGCCAAGCAACGTTACATCAGAAGAACAGTCTGCTGAAGATGTTACTCCAGGTATGTGCCGCACAGTCAGATCAGTGCTTTCAGAACCATCCCTCAAGGTGGGTTTGCTGTGTTGAAACTGGGAAGGAACTCTTCACTTGTCTCAGTCCTGCTTCTTCTCCACTACCTTTAATGGGCAGAACCTCCTAAATCTTGGGAAGTTTTATTTCCTCAATAGTTGTGACTTTAATACAAAAGCAGACCTGCATATTCAAGTCACTGTAATGGATATTGTGTTACTTGTGCAGTAATTATGTTCGTGAAGAAACATCAACTCTGGCTGAAGCTGTCAGTTCATGTACGTTTTCAAATATTTGTTCATGTATATCCATCACTGTTCAAGTTTGAGGAAATTAAGGAAGTTCCAAAAATTGATTAAAATTTTGAGGAATATGTGTTAAAATTTCTCACCTGACTCATTTGTCTTTTGTCCATTGCATCCTTCAAGAAACCGCTGCATTTCCTTCTCCGCTCTTAAATCGCACAAGGAGTCATTATGTACTGCACACTGTGCTATGTGGTCTGATTATGCAGTTGCTATAACTATCTACAAAATCAAAGAGGGAAGAAAGGAAGGAAATAACTTTTAGATTACAGGGTAGTAATTAATTTAGTAGATTAAAAGTTTGATTCTACAACAGCATTAACCGCAGCTCATAACAGGAAAAATACTTTTTAATGTTGAATTCAAGTTAACTTTATGTATCCCAAAGATAAGAGCCAATCTAAAATTCCAAATGCAGCTAGCAGTAATCTTAATATTTCCGAAGCTCTTTTCAGAACAAAACATTCAGAACTTCAAAACATTCTATTTCTAAATTGCTTATAGAAACAATCTTTGTGCTTTAAATTTAACTGCATTATCTCCCCATCCCTTAAGTGGTTTTAGAATCCCAAACCAATTATTGTTGTGCTTTAAAACAGGGTGGAAAATAACATAGGCAACAGGCTAAGCAAGTCAGAACCGGTTTGGGTTGTCAGTTCAAGGTAGTTTGATACCTAAGTCCCTTACTGGGAGAATTGTCTCTTGATGGCTGATGTTGCAGTGTAATTCCTCACTCCCTGTGAACAGCTGTTATCAGGAGACAGTATTCTTTATACATGTAGAACTAGATATTTTGAAGGGGTCAAAGAATGCAAAAGAATCCCTAAAAGGAAATTGTTAAAGGTTCATGTGGTATATTCCTGTGTGTGTAAAAAGCCTATTGCTAGGATGTGTGCTGGAGCGTGTGCAACCAGTGTGATCGAACTTGGGTCAGAAATGAATACATGTAAAGAAGTTCTTCCCTGTGAGGGTGCTGAGGCCCTGGCACAGGTTGCCCAGAGAAGCTGTGGCTGCCCCATCCCTGGCAGTGCTCAAGGCCAGGTTGGATGGGGCTTGGAGCAACCTGGTCTAATGGAAGTTGTCCCTGCCCATGGCAGGGAAACTGGAACTGGATGAGCTTAAGGTACTTTTCCAACCCAAACTATTTTATGATTCTATGAAACAATCCTGTTGTTTGTTTGGCATATGCTGTACTGCTGAAATGCCTCCTCGGTAACGAAAAATGCTGGTACCTGGTCTTCCTCTTTTCAAGTGTCTTCTGGAATAGAAATAGTGTCTCAGTTTGTATGTGCAGATCCTAAGGGAAAGGTAATTTAGGGTACAGTGTTGTAACTTGTAGGAACAGCAGTCATAGTTACAATTTGAATGTTTTCTTCTACTCTGAAGAGTTTCTGCCCAAGTAAAGTTGTTTTGGTTTGTTTTCTTCCTGTTTTGGTCTCTGTTGGGCAATTTGAATGTTTTCTTCTACTCTGAAGAGTTTCTGCCCAAGTTAAAGGTGTTTTGGTTTGTTTTCTTCCTGTTTTGGTCTCTGTTGGAGGCAGAAAAAGACTCAAAGGACTTCCATTTACAGAGAATAAATTGTAAAATCCTTTGATTTTCAATGTAGTTACATCAGCACCATCACAAAATCTGTCCCTTAAAACAGAATCATAGACTCATGGAGTGGTTTGGGTTGGAAGGGACTTTAAAGCTCATCCAGTTCCAACCCTCCTGCCATGTGCAGGGACACTTTCCACTAGAGCAGGTTGCTCCAAGCCCCGTCCAACCTGGCCTTGAACACTGCCAGGGATGGGGCAGCCACAGCTTCTCCGAGCACCCTGTGCCAGCACCTCAGCACCCTCACAGTGAAGAATTTCTTCCTAACATCTTAAACATTCTAAGAAGCAGCAGAAATTGTTGTTTCTTGAAGTTGCTTTGTGTATTGTGAATTAATTATTTTATGTAATGTTAACAGTGTTGTGTTTGAGGAAACATAAGCAGACTGGGCTTAAACAAAACGTTTCTTCCTATTTACTAGACTTATTGTATGTTACTGAAAAGCCACACTAGGGAGGGACTTTTTGAAGTGGAAATTCTGTTGTCTTGGCCATAATTTTGACTCTTGATAATTTTTGTAACAGGATCTGAGGAATCTTTTCACACACTGCCATTAGAATCTACTCTGAGCAGTCACTGTCAGATCACCAGTCAGCCTGGGAACCTTAGTGCTGTGTTACAAAGATGTTCTGACCAAATCCCTGGAATGAGAAAGCAGGGCAATGAGAACTGTGTTTCATCTGCCAGAGAATACAAAGAGCTGGCAAGAAATATGGAAGCCATTGATCTCCAGTGTTCAGTGGAGGATCTGCAAAATGAAAGCCTGAATCCACTGGAAGAGCAAGAATTTTATCAGCTGAGTACCACACCAGGCACAGTGGATGACACTTCCCCTGAGCACTTACTAAAAGAGACTGTGTCTTCTGAAAAATCACCTGTGGAGATACTGGATAAGAAGTTTGTTAAGCTTCCTGAAAGGTCAGTTCATTTACATGAAGCAAATAAAGCTGTGGAGCTGGATTCTCAGTGCAATAGAAATACAAAGGAGCCAGATCAAAGCTTTCCAGATGAACAAAAATCTTTGAGGATTCCCAGAGAAACCAGCTTGGAAGACTCAGCCCTCAATTTCCAGGCTGTTGTAGAACAGAGTGGTTCTCTCCTAGAAGGACGTAAGAAATACTCTCGTTCTGTGCCCAGAAGCTCATGCTGTATTCCAGTCTGGGTGAGTAGAACAGATTTCCAAAAGCAGTATTTTGTGCAGGCTTCATTGTTAGTTTTTTTCTCTGTGTGTTGTTGCACCAAGTTATTTTAGACCTTTAATATCTGAAAGCTTGGCAAATGTGGATTTTATGATTCTAGTTTAAGACCCATGTGTTTCCTGGACTTCTGTCCTACTGCTGCTTTCACGTCATGGCACTGAATGAAATAATCAGCAGTACCTAAAATGAGCTGCAGGCCTCGCGATTGTTGTGGGAGCTACGTCTCTATTGTGTCTCCCTCTCCCAGCACCAGTTGGTACAGCATATGTATCTGCATTGCATGGCACAGGTACCTCACTGAGCTGCCCCTACCCCCATTTAGAAACCTGAAGGAGGTAAATAATCAAAGCATAAGCAAACTTAAGGAAACAGCTTTCACGTAGCTTTAAAAGAAGATAAAAACTTTGCCCTAGAGCTGAGTAATTTAAACTGGAGGTGAGGGGAGGAGAGGGGGACATTTTGTTGTTCTTTGGGTTATTTGTTTATGGTTTTTTAACAGTGGTCTATAAAATACTTTGCATTGGACTTAGTTTCCAGGGTTTGCATGTGTCAAAACCTCAGGCAAAGTGCTTTATGCATTTCACATCCTGCTTTGGGCAGATTTTCTTCATTCTACACATCGAATGAGCCTCCTCTCTCTGACAAGATAACAGCTGTTGCTGGAAATAGTGATTTTTATGTCCTTTTTTGTTACACTGATGTCTTGTGTAATTTGTTTTCTAGGAGACTGAGTCAGGGTGTGGTATTATGGAAGAGCCTGAGCTCACTCTGATAAGCTCAAATGACATCAGTATTGCAGAATCAGACACTGAACACAGTAACCAAGGGAAGATTAAGGAAGATAAAATGAACAGCCCAGCTGCTGTGGTTCAGTCTGAATTCCATGTTTTTACTGAGGTGAGTCTTTATTATCTAATGTAATTATGATTTTAATTTAGGCTTAATCCTAATAGGGAGAGGCCCCAATGTAGCAGTTACTCCACTGTTGCAAAGTGATGTTAGGGTTATCTATGCTTAGTAATTGCTTGGATTTTATTTGATGCTTTTTTCCACACAGATCTAATAGATCTTAAATTTGGGCTATTTCTTAAAATCACTACCTTGTCATATCAGTGCAGTTAGAGTTTGGGAAGACTTTTGCTGAGAAACAGAACTGTCTTGCTGGCAATACTAACTTGTATCCCATTAGTTGGAAGACTTGAATGAGAGGAGAGAATGGGACAAAGCTACAGACTAAACATGGGAAAAAAAGGACAAATCCCTTCCCTTGTGGATGAAGCTAACCAGGCCCACGCAGCAGTTTGAGGTCTGTGGGGAAAATATGATCAGCTCATCGTCCTGCCATGATTCATGTGCTTATGGCATGCTTGTGCTTGTGGTTATGTAAAGCAAAGGCAGTGAATCATAGCGGGACTGGTTTGGAATGAGAGTAGTTTGGATGCTGAAGCAGTAATATAGACCCAAGTCATCTCTGTTAGATGAAATCATGTTTCATTTGTGTGAGGCATCTCGAACAGATCCTTAAAGTGCTCAAGGATAGGTCTGTAAAGTAACCAAAGTGTGGGCAAGGTGGAGGTGGGAGGCTGGAGGCTGCATTTGGGCAGTGGGTTTCACCTTCAGCTGCTAATGGGGCAAAGGGACAGAGCAGAGAGTAGTGGGGAAAACCATAGGGAAGAAAAAACACATCAGTTGGGATGGAATTAACACAGCCCTGTGTTAAGAACCAGCAGATGAAATTTGGTGGGCAAAAGGTCTTCAATGGATCATTTTGAGTTTTAAAATGTTTTTTAGAAAATAGCTTTTGAGTGCTTACCACCAGGATCCCTTTCTGGTATTCTTGCATCTGCCATCAAGGCAAAAGAGTACATCTTTTATCTGCATCGGGTCTGCGCGGGTGGTACAGCACTGCCACTTCACCCAGATTTGTTGTGTATTTTAAGCATTTCCATTGCTGATTCCTTTTGAAACAGGAAAGAGAATTTCTACCACTAGTTCCAGATGCAGATTATTCGGTGTTTGCAAAGCGTGACAGTTCTACCAAAGCTCAAAGTTCCAATGACTGTCACCTCCCATCATGTCAGACGGCAGGTAAGTGTCAATCATAGAATCCCAGACTGGTTTGGGTTGGAAGGGACCTTAAGATCATACAGTTCCAATCTGCCGCGCGCAGGGACACCTTCCACTAGACCAGGTTGCTCCAAGCCCTGTCCAACCTGGCCTTGAACACTGCCAGGGATGGGGCAGCCACAGCTTCTCTGGGCAACCTGTGCCAGCACCTCAGCACCCTCACAGGGAAGAATTTCTTCCTCATATCTAATGTAAATCTCTCCTCTTTCAGTTTAAACCCATTACCCCTTGTCCTGTCTCTACACACCCTTGGAAATTCTTGCAGGCCCCTTTAGGCACTGGTCTAAGGTCTCCCCAGAGCCTTCTCCATGCTGAACAAGCCCAGCTCCCTCAGCCTCTCTTCATAGGAGAGGTGCTCCAGCCCTCTGAGCATTGTCATGGCTTCCTCTGGACTCTTGAGCAGGTCCACATCCTTATTGTGTTGGGGGCTCCAGAGCTGAACGCAATATACTGAATGTAGTGAAGTATATTCAGTGTACTGAATATATGCTTTACGGTACTTCACTATACTGAAGTTGAGATAGAGAAGGTCTTGATATTATTAAAATCATTAATTATATACACCTCTCCTTTAGAAAACATGAAGCATCTATTACTTAGGCATGTGCCTCTCGCTGCTCAAGCTTGGGCTGTAGTACATTTGCCCCAGGTTTGATATGTGTCTCACACCTACAATATGCTGGGGGGGGGGTTGTGTTATAACTACTTAATTTTGAAAAATTCTGTTGTGTGTTGTCATTGCTATCATATTTTGTTATTTGGTTTTTATTTCCTTCTAGTCCCAAGCTCTGTAGCCAAAGAATGTCTGTTTTTAACTATTCTGATGATAGTGTGGGACATCAGTAAAACACTGAAGTGTATTTTGTCCCGGATGAACAGCACTAACATGAAAGACAGGAACTGACAGAACTTAACTGTGTCAAGGACTTCCTAGGTCCTTGATTATGTTTTGAGGCATCAAGATGCTTTTATTTGTCACAGTTGTCCTAGCAGAACCACTTAGTTATTAGATTCCACAGGCCAGAACTGCTGCTCATCGCTCACAATGTCACTCTCCAACTGTGATTTACCAAAATAGTCAAATTCAGCATTTTAGGAGAAATACATTGACTTGTTGTTGTGTTAAAGGGGAGAAAATAGATCCCTTGCTTTCCAGCTGGTCCTCGGATATTAGAGGGGCCGGGTACGGCTCCAATATACAACTACCACTCCGGCCGCATTCGCTATATGGAACCTTACTGATCCGGATTCACCAATAGCGCACCACACGGCCAGTCCAGTCGTGCTCATGAACCCTCACGGCCACACCGAGAGATGGGGTCGCGTTCAGTGGGAAAATTACGATCGGCTACTGAAACAGTGCCGTTTATTGAGGCAACAGATAGAGGTTCCTATGGATTGTCAGTGATAAATACTGTCAGCAAAAGCGTGTGCAAATAATAGTTACATGGATACGAGCGCTCGATAAAGTTAACACAGCCTGGCTCTAAAATATAAAGGTAACAGTGAAAAGTAACTCTATAGAGATCCTAGGTTTTCCTAGGGAAGCACTGGATACAGTGCAAGTCTTACCCACAGAGGAGTCCCTATGGGGGGGGAAGGAAGGTCCAGCCTGTCGACCGGTCCCAGGAGTCTGTTGATGTTATCTTCCTCGCCTCATCCACCATGGTATCTTCCCCAGTATTCCCTCCTCTCTTGGGTCGTTTTATACTGTTTTTCACCTTCAAGGTGGAGCTTGAGTGACTCTAGCCACGCATACCTTTAACTCGCTTGACTTTTAAAGGTATATGACACCAGAAATTCAGAGCACATGCTCCAAAAGGGGTGCTCTCATTTTGGAGGTGGGTCGCATTGGAGATGGGAGTGCATTTCAGCATGTACATGCATTATAATGGCATTATAATGAAGCAAAGTTCACACAGAGGACAGCATTCTGTCAAAAGATGCCAGGCTGCTGGCTGAGGGTAGCAAGTATGCAGCGTATCAGTTTCTTGTACCACCCAGTTCCCATATTTTGCTGATGTTAGGAGAGAGTGTGGCCGCAAGATCTCCACCCTGCTCCATGCTCCATGCTCCGTCTGTGTTGCCATGGGAACCGCTGTGAAGTACATATTCCTGGCATACCGGATGTGGCTGCATCTCGTCCCGAGAGGCCCTGAAAGTCCATTTTTCCCTTATGTGTGGACAATGCTGCATTTCAAATATGAATTTAAGTCCTAATTATCCCACATTTCCTGATTATTCCGCATAATCCACCCCGTGACTATAGTTACTCAAGCTTCACAATGTTTAGGAGGAATTTGGAATGTCCCATACACTTTTTGAGTGAGGATTGCTAAGTACATGTATATATTTTGTGGGGATGCTAAATTAAGCGTTTTAACATAATCCAAAGTCTAACATACAAAACAATTGTCAAAGCAAAACCTAATATAGTGAGTATTAGCAAAATCACAACAGGGTGAAGCATCCTATTAGAAAGAGTTCAGAAAGATGCAGAACATAAAAAGAGTGTCCCACCATTTATGTTCTCCATGCTTCTGAACCCCCCCAACACCTGATGGACTTATTCTGTATCGTGGTGGACCGTGTTCAGAGTTCTTTGTCCATTCTCCTTGGTTTGGGTCAGCAACCACTTCAAGTCTTCATGGTGTAGCAGCTTTTTTACTGATGTGAGGTTCATTCCAATAGGAGTGAATAGCAAGTCATTAAGCAGTGTATACTTCGATTGCAGCAATTGCTGAGAAGTGACAGGAGCTGAATAATTAAAATCACATCCAATGATGTTAGTAAAATTGCAAATGCAAAGGTTCAAGTGGCTATTGATATCCATAGTGACATCATCTATCAGTATGGAGTTACAAAGGTTTCTCATACAAGCACATCCTTTTCCAATATATACAAGCACAGTTTCTGGGTTTTCATTGGGATGCATTTCAAAATGGCAAACATTTTGTTTAGTGTCAAGACAAACGTCTTGTGCCTTTATGGTATTACTTTCACAAATGAATCCTTGTTGGTTTTGTGTGATGCATGCATCAACGTCAGCAGTTTGCCATTTATTGCCATACTCTATGCTCAGTTGGATAGAGTGTGGTCCCATGGTGATTCAATCCCAGTGTAATGATTGGGTATATGGTATGTACCAAAGCATTGCATATCGTTAGGACAATAGCAGTGACTTTACGCTCAATGGGATCATAAGTGAAATTAACCAGGTGCCATCAAGATTGGAATTTCTTTTCAAATTCAATTGCATTATCCCAGACCACTTTTCAGATTACAGTGGGTAAGGTACCTGTTTTGCCTTCCCTTATAATTGTGGCTGTCATTGATTGCATCCATAGCTGGGCTTGGATACAGCTGAGAGCCAGAGAAATATTGTTTTGGGCGACATCAAGTGTATTTATGATTAGCTGGTGGTCTTTTTCACTCGTTTCTTCCCATTGAGGTAATATATTTGATAAAAGCCATTGGTGATTTCCCAAAGCCAAAAGAGAAGATTGTAAAGGGTATTTCAGTTTAGTTAAGTCACTAGTTATTGTGGCTAGTTTGTTGGCTAGAATTTCAGCGTCTATGCTATTTAAGACTCCCAGCCCCGTTCCTAAGATACCAGTTACATCTCTCTTTGATCGTCTTGAGGAGATGAGGTTTTCGTCCATTTAACCATGTTGACCATTCTGCATATGATGTATCCAGGAATGGTGAGCATGTGGGTTTGATTGTAGAGATGTTGATTTGCATTGATAGTTCCACACGTTTGAGGGAGTATGATGGGTTAAACAGTATCTGTTGACCAGTTTTTTTGATGACATAAGGCCCGATGTAAATATAAGGGGTTAGACTAATAGGAGGCTGAGTGGGTATGCTCTCAAGAATTGATGGGGGTGTAGGTTCCATATCTGGCACAGAAGTGGCTGCCATGGTATTGATTTTGAATTTAAAGGACAGCCCTGTGTTGTCTTGTGCCCAGAGGCAGGTCACAAAGACTGATTGGACCAAAGTAAAGTTGGACTAACAATGCCGTCTCTCCACAGTACAGACTTTTATTTGTCTTTCCTTTGTTTCCATTTTGGTTATGGAGATCTGATTTATTTGCTTGTGGGTGGATCCACTGATAACTCTGCATCCTACTTTTATTTCTTGTTCCACCACTGCGACCGTGGGGGAAGCAAGCAGCCGAACCAATATGGTTGATAAAGCAAGCTTCAATTTCTTCAGAGAATATGCTGACTTATATAGATCAAATGGTTGATTGTTTCATACTTGATATCATATGATTGGTTACAAGCTATTCGTGTTACATTTTCATTGGTTAAAACTAGCTAATAATCATTACTAAATATAATTATCTTGCGATTACATTTTGCAATTCTTCTTCAATTTCGGTTCCTATGGTACTTTCCATCTTGTCCAAAGTCAGGCTGTTCTTGCTGATGATAGGTTCTCTCCAGCTGCGCAATTATGGTTTCAATGCTTATTGTTGGTTTGTTGACACTGCTGGGCACCTGGGCGCCCGACAAACTTCTGCTCACAAAGCGATTTCAGTGACCTGTTACCTTGCTCTGCGAGCCATTCTCCAACAATTCCCCCTTTTTCTTTTTGCGCTAATAATACATTGTTCACAGTTTTCATAGCCATAGACTTAACACAAGATAAAAGACATCCAATAATTAACATTCTTATTATAAGCACAATCAAAATAATAATTCCTTGTTTAACCAACTCCTTTAACCATCCTGAAAGACTTTATCCATTTAACAATGCATCCAAAGGACTTTGCCATTCTTGCAGTTTTTTCATATTATCATTCAGTTGTCTTATCCTATCATGTATGGACTGGGATTTGTCAGTAAGGTTAAAGCAACACATTCCTTCAAATTCCTCACAACCATGACCATGGGCTAACAACAAAAAATCAATAGCGGCGTGATTCTGTAAGGTAGCTTTTCTTATACTATCAGCTTCTGTAGCAAGATCATATAAAGTTTTTGAAGTGTTCAACAGACTATAAATTCCAGTAGTAGTCTATTAAAATGGTCTACTTGACCACATATCTAGCAGTCTTTTAGTTGCATATAGTTGACCAATTTAGTTAACATAGCTACATACATATTACCATCAAAGACAGCATAACAAACTGACAATAGACAATATAGGCTTATGCTGGTCTGAATTCCTGGGTATCTCATTGTTTTTAAAGTCTACTAAGTGCTAAGTAGTAACTTTTTCACTTTCTTACTCCCTTATCATCCTGATTTAGCAAAAGCAAAGGTTACAAACTTTTACGTTTGGTCTGTCTTTGAGATGCACATCCTGCTTTATCTTGTAAACTCTGCTTTGTTTTGCTAACCAATCTTTACTGTTGTTGTCTTTACAGTTCTCAAGGCTTAGGCCTGCCCAGGGCATTAACACTTGTTTTCTTTGCTGTTCCCAGGGCTGAAGCCAGATCAGGGCAATAATGCTTGAATCCATTTCGTTAACTATTTCTATTCTTTCACCCACATCGAAAGACAGTTTTTATAGATTTATGATCTACCTTTGTCAAAGTTTCTATATTCTCCATTAGCTATTGTAGCAAACAAGGCACACAGATTAGAATACCTAAAAAAGACTGACAAAATGATTAAGATAAAGTAAAGCCATTCTGTAATGCTCAAGCCAGAAAACACTTTGTTCAACCAATTCAGTCCCTCATCTTTCCGAAGGTGTGTTGTCCTTGTTATTAAGACTAGAATGCTTTGTTGATTCGTGTATTTGGGGTCTTCCCTATTATTTTCTTTGCTTGCTTTATTAGCATGTTTTTTACAATTTGCTGTGTTCGCTCTATCTGAAGTCACTTGAAACTTTGTAACGTGGCATATCAATGATTCTTACACACCATGTAGCAGGTCAGAATAATAGTGGATTTAGACTAGGTCATATCTGCAACATATGCCAATCACAGGCTTCTTGGCCTGCCTTTCTTTCCTGTATAGCTCTCTGATAACAGGGGAGGCCATCCCTCACATCAAGGTCTGGCATGGCATGTGTCCCCACCACTCAACGCCTGCTGGGTTGCAACCAACAGCGGAGCAAAAAGTTCTTCTCGGTGGCAAACACAGAGGCCAACCCAGTCTTGCCCTTGACTGTGGTGGTAGGCATTTGGCCAACCTCAGTCCTGGCACCTCGTTGTCAATGCAGAGTTTCACCTGCTTCATTCAGTAACAAATCACTACTATGGTAGAACACATACGGATTAACATTAGCAGTATGTATACTACAGGGTACAGCAGCATGTTGAAGATGCTTGTGGGAGTGAGTGACCAGCCAAAGAAATTTCTCATCAGTAGAGTTCTCTCACCCTCTTAATTTGTTCCATTGTCTGCTCTATAATGCTATTATTGTATTAAATTCTTTCTCACTTCTGCCTTAGCATTTTCTAGTAGCTGTTGCAAATTTGCATGCTCTAATATCTGTTTTACAATTGACAAATCTATACAGTACAAGGTGTAGTTTCTTATTAGCAACTGCCTAGTAAATACAGGTGATGTTATACACAAAATCACAGTTTCTAATAAGAGCTACTTTACAAGGGTATATATTCAAACTGTTACTTTTCAGTTGTTCCCAAGTGATGTTTTGCAGTCATTTGTTTCTCTCTTCCTCTATCTCCTGCTCAGGATATTCACGGTCAGCTCCTGTAGCTGAGGCATTGGGTTTTTCCACTTGTCTGTCCAGCTCATGGTGAGGCTTGAGAAACTTTGCAGGCAGCTGCCATGGACCTGTGGGTAGAATATACCCCCTTCCCCAGGGTTATCAGTTCTTGAGTAGTAAGACAAGTTAAAGTGCTTCTTTAAAGCAAAGGCATTCTGATGAAAAAGGAATGTGAAGCAGCTGCAGAAGTAAACTGCACGATGTTAACAGTCAAGGAGTTTGCTGCGTCATTGCCCATTTTCTTTTTCTTTCTTTTTCTGCCACCCTGATGCTGCTTGGGTGGCGGACGGTAAAGGTTGTGGTTACACTACCTTTCTCACTTTTTCAGTTAGCAGTTTTTATTTCAACTAATTGGTTCTTTTAAGTCTTGAATTTACCCCCAGCTTACTTAAAACACACTAAGCAGGACTTGTTCTCTGTCTCCAGTGTGCTGCAGGCCTCTTTAAGCCTTATCTGTGGTGTCTCTATAAACAGCCTCGATATTTCAATAGATCGAGAGGTGTTTTTACTCTAGCAACTAACTTTTTTTTTAAGTCACTCAGTCCGCTTTGTGCGGCTATAATCGCTGGCCTGCTTGGCAGCAGCTATAGCTGGCAGTCTGCTCAGCAGCAACCATAAATACCTGTCAGCAACAGCACTTTTGTATTAACTCTTTTTTGTTTGAAATGTTCATTTGTTACACATTTAAAACTTTTACATAAATCCAATAACAAAACAAAAATACACAGAACAGTGTCTGCCCTCAAGACACATACACACACATACATACACATGGGATCCCATAAACAGACTTCACACAAATACAAAATTTAAAACACAAAATGTAGACAAAATGTGGTGCAATGACCCTGTGAAGACAATTCAAAAAACCAGCTCCAAACAGCGTCAGCGCAATGTAAGGTGGCAGGCTCAATCTCAGCGGGCGTCCCCACAAAGGCTCTGCCTTCCTCACATTGTATGAGGCTTGGGCTTCTAAACTGACCAAAATGCACACTCGTTCCGATGCAGGTGGCCAGCCTACATCGGAAGAAGTGGCCAACAATATCTATAAAGGTCTGCAAGGGTCGGTAAAAACATGAACATACTTATATTTGTTAACTTTTTGGTGCATGAATATCACAGAGAGACTACAAGCACATAATATATCTGCATCTCCCACCCATCTTACTTTTCCCTTTAGAGCTGGCAATTTATCATGAGGATCTGGGGGATATAAATCAGGCTTCTTTTCCAGATCAACAGGTACGGGGTCAAGACGACTATCCAGGTCAGCATCAGAATTATCAGGAGTCAGAAACTCAGGAGCAGCAACAGTAGTTTGATGAACATGCACAGGCTCCTCATAAATGTCGTCTGGAGTCTCAGCATTATCAAGTTTCGGAGTAATATTTCTTCTTCTTTCTCCTGCAATTTTTTTTTTTTTTTTTTTTTTTGGTGGCCGTACCTCTCACAGGCATAACTGTGTCATCTAACCGTTCCTGTGCTACGGCTGCTATTCGCTTTTCTTCCTTATATTGCTTTAAGCAATTAATAACCTCCCGCCAGACTTTCATTAACTTTTTGGCACTTTTATCGTCATCTATCACCATGTCCCATAAACAATCACCATATGCCCTCCATTCCACAACTTCAAACAACAGGTCTGACTGTTTAAAAAACCCTTTTTTCATTCCTAGATCTACTAAGCCTGACAGCTCCTTTGAATTAATGTCCTTAGGACTTACTCCCCGCTTTTCTAGAAAGCGCTGTAATAAAGACATTGCTACCTCTTTTTCCATTGCGCGCGACTTCGATGCAGCCTTCACCCTGGGTAGCAACAATATCGGCGTGGCGAGCTTCCTCAATATTTTCTTTTTTTCTTTCTTTTCGTTTTTCTTAGCCCAGGCACGGACGTCTCTTATTATTATCTTTTTATCTTCATGTTCCTCGTCTTTTTGACTGTGTCTTTTTGCCCCCCAACCGCTGCTTGTCGGTGCTGTTCCGATCCTACCCCACAGTCCGGTGGAAACAGGGATTGGGGGTCCCTGTTCAGGCGCCACTTGCGACCGTGGGGGAAGCAAGCAGCCGAACCAATATGGTTGATAAAGCAAGCTTCAATTTCTTCAGAGAATATGCTGACTTATATAGATCAAATGGTTGATTGTTTCATACTTGATATCATATGATTGGTTACAAGCTATTCGTGTTACATTTTCATTGGTTAAAACTAGCTAATAATCATTACTAAATATAATTATCTTGCGATTACATTTTGCAATTCTTCTTCAATTTCGGTTCCTATGGTACTTTCCATCTTGTCCAAAGTCAGGCTGTTCTTGCTGATGATAGGTTCTCTCCAGCTGCGCAATTATGGTTTCAATGCTTATTGTTGGTTTGTTGACACTGCTGGGCACCTGGGCGCCCGACAAACTTCTGCTCACAAAGCGATTTCAGTGACCCATTACCTTGCTCTGCGAGCCATTCTCCAACACACCACCCCTGGCAGTTGTGGAACCCTGTGTGTGCTATCCCAACTCCACTCATTTTCCGGGTACCTTTCCATCCCATGTATCACCACTGTTGACAGATTTCAGTCTTTGTTAGAATCTAATTCTACATTCCCCATGTTTAATCCCATGCTCCAGGTGTATTTTATATGAGCCTTAGACCAGGGCCACTGCAGGTCTATAGCAAGAAGGCTGTGTATTACTAAGAGGAATCATAATGTTGATCCAATTCTACAGTTTACCATTTTTTAAAACTTAGGTTGGCAAATGATCGTGAATGCAAAGAATACAATTACGGCTAGGATGAGTGATAAGATTCCTTGGATGCGCTCGAGCTCAGTGTATGCCAGTCTGTCTGTCCACATGCAGTTGATGTAGAATTTCTGTGAACATAAAAGAGAAAAGAAAACATGCTCGGCCTTTTGACCGACGGGGTTAAAAGGAAGGTGAAATCCACCGGGTGCTAATCCGGTGTACCTTCCCTGAACAGTCTTTGGCTTCCCATGCATAGGGATTTTTAGGAGGAACTAGTACCGTTGGCACTGCTCCAATCTGAGGCATTTTACCAACACCGGTTGCCCTGCATAAAAACCCGTGGGATATTCTCCCCGCTTGGTGTGCATCTTTGGAGCAATGGTGGTAGCTGATGCACAGAAAGCCTTCATTTTGGGGCAACCATCTCCACTCCATCTTTTATTTAATTGATAAATGGCATTGGGCAGTCGTAGATGCCATCCAGGCTCATGAGTTTTTGCAAAGCGCTTGACCAATCTGTTGGTGCGTTCCACAATGCTATTTGCCTGAGGATAATAGGGAGTATGGAATACCTACCGAATCCCTTCTTCCTTGGCCCAATCTTGTACCACTGTAGCTGTGAAGTGTGAACCGTTATCACTTTGGATTTCCTCCAGATGGGGGAGTGTGCTAAACCATCCCTGAAGAGCCTGTACCATGTTTTCCCCTGTAGCTGATTCTACACTAGTAGCCATAGTGAGACCGGAGATGATTTCCACTCCTACCAGGACATGTTTCTTTTTACCTGAGGGTCTCAAAGGTCTGATATAATCAATTTGCCAGGAGTGCCATAATGTTTTCCTATCTTGGATGTGCAAGGGGGGAGCTTTACTTGGATTGTCTTTATTGAGTTGCAAGCAACACTGTGAACAGGCAGTTACTACCTGTTCACATGGCTTACCTGATTCAGGCCTTCCTCGGGCTAAGCCTTCCCGATATAAGTCTGCTCTTCCAGTGTGGCCATGCTTAACATGTAACCATTCAAGCAATCGTTCCCATTCCTGGTCACCGTCTATGACATCAGTTTTCCTCAGTCATGTGAGGCTGTCCACCTCTTGGTTAAATTGAGCAGTGATTGAGTTTGAACCATTGTGTCCTTTTACCCAACCAACATGTAGCTTCCTTTGTTCCCCTATCTCTAACAGCTGTTTCCAGCTATCAGTTTCTCAAACTGGGACTCCATTCATTTGCTGCCCAATGACCCACCCATTCAGTGGCTCCTTTAAAAACAGCATCTGAATCAGTGTAAATATGACTAGCACCATGCTGTGCAGCTAGTAGGACTGCTCTGAGTTCCCCCACTTGTGCACTCCCTTCTCCTGTTTGTTATTTTTTTTCTTGTTGCTACTTCTAGTGCCATGGCTGTGTATTTCCATTTATTGTTTTCTCGATCAGATGATGCATCTGTAAACCACACTCCAGTAAGATCACTACCTCCCTTCAAAGGGGGTGCTTCCTGAATCAGAGATGGTTTATTCAGTGGAGATTGGAACAACAGAGTACCATCTACGTCTTTTTGTAGTATGGGCACCTTAACACTGCCTTCTGAAATTGGCATGATTTCATTAATGCCTTCTAAAGAAGCATACCACTTATGAACTGTATGTTTCCGAGCAGTGCTGGCAGGTGGTGCTGTTCTCTTACGGACCACATCTAGAAGGTGGAAAGGTTCCCGAATGATTACACTTTGCTCTCTCCTTATTTGTTCTGCTCGTTTCACTGCTTGTACTAGGGATAGCAGGCCTTTCTCAAGATCTGAATATCTCCTTTCAGTATCGTTGAAAGAGTGAGAGCTAAATTCTAATGGTCTCTCTGGTCCTTCTGGTCCCTTTTGCCATAAGTTGCAGTGAGAGCCATGTTCGCTGAACCCCCATTCTACATGGATTGGGTCAGTTGGATGTATAGGACTGAGCTGTTGGAATAACCTTAACTCTTTTAGTAGCAGCTCTAGTGGATTGGTGTGGTGTTCAGTCCATTCCCAGGCTTTTCCCTTTCTAAGCAGATTATAAAGAGGATGGGTAATAATGGAAAAGCCAGGGATATGTTTACGCCAATAACCTAAAGTTCCCAAGATTTGCTGTAACTCTTCTACACTGGATGGATTTTGCCCACACTCTAGGGTTTCCAGGGTGTCTTGAGGAATGGAAGCAGCTCCTTTTATCCACCAGACGCCCAGGAATTTAACTTTCTCTGCAGGTCCCTGACACTCTGAGTCCTGAATTTCCAAACCTAATTTGAGTAATGTCCCTGGAATGATTTCCATTGTGTCTTTTACACTTTCTTGGTTTTCTCCCCCGATCAGTGTATTATCAATGTATGGATATACTGCATTACCAGGTGGGGCAGGAATCTCTGCTAAAATTTTTGCCAAAGCATTGTGTTCAATGGTAAGGGAATGTTTATATCCCTGTGGAAGTCGGTTAAAGGTACATTGGATTCCTTTCCATGTGACTGCAAGCTGCGCTTTGTCCTGTTCAAGGAGGGGAGTCATGAAAAACATATCCTTAACATCTAAGGCAGCCATCCAGGGGTGGGCAGCTCTTCGTTTCATTATCACAATTTTGGCAGTATTTGGGACTGCTGCACTTAGAGGTGCAGTATTGGCGTTTAACTGTTGATAATCTACTGTGAAACGCCATTGTTCGGTGGGTTTCTTTACAGGCCACACTGGGAATTATAAGGTGAGTGAGTTCGTTTAATGATACCCCTCTTTTCCAACTCCGTTACCGCCTCGTCAACCCCTGTAAGTGCTGCTGCAGGCAACGGGTATAGCCGAACATTGGTAATTTTAGACGGAGGTAAGGGTATGGGTGTTTGTAACAAACTTAACCTCATTGTGCCTGATCCCTGTTCATGTCCTGCAAAACTCCACATAGTCCCATCTGGGAGTTTCCGTGTTTGTCCACACAAGATGTCAAATCCTAAAAGGTTAGTATGTGCAGCAGCAACTAATACTCCTACTCAGGTTAACCTCTGCTCCTCTGGTAGCCAAAGGGTTATTTTTGCAGTGGGGCATTCCTTTACTACACCATCAATTCCTATGAATTTAACTCTGCGTCGGGTAGGGTTTATGCCTAAAACTTGTGCTGTCTCATTAGTGATCGCTGACATTTGAGCCTCGGTGTCAATAAGAAATTCCACCAGTATTTTTCAGGGTCCGACCGGGATGGCAATAATAGGTTCAGAGTTGTCATTAGAGAGCCATTGCACTGCTAACACCCGCTGGGCAGGGTGGCTCACTGCCCTCCCCGGGGATGGAAGGCTTTTTGCTAAGATTCTGACAGGTCGATCCAATCACTTGCTGGTACAGAAGGCACATTCTCCTCACGGTTTGGGAATTCCTTACCCAAACGCTTTTCCCCTGCTGAATTATTCCTTTCAGATAGAGATCGGACTAACGTACGGAGATCCTCTGTCGGCATACCATGTAGGATGTGTCGAGGTACACCCAGATCCAGGGCTTTATACCACAACCTATTCCGTTCCTTTTTGGATCTGAACTTCCCATCAAATTTAGAGTTGTGGTTAGAGAAACAATGGGATTTAGGATTTTCAGTCCGATTTTGGTCAGGGTTAGAATTCCGAGTGTGCACTTGGCGGACCCTTTGGGTGTGGTTGGAGGATTTTTCCCTAGATGAACCGACCCATCCCATTTTGCATCCATATCGGTCTATTTCATGTACAAGTTTGTTCCAGGTGAGTGTGTAAGCCAGTCGGCCTCGCCTGTGACTGTGATCTTGTATGCGGTCCCGAATATTGACTACAAACGTCTTAAGGCAATCAGGGAAACCGCGAACGAGGGGATTTAATCTGTCAGGGTCTATAGTCGCTGACATTGGGGATTTTCGCAAATCATCCCTGTTGTACATTGCTTGTATACAAGCTGCTTTCTGCACTGCCTCAGCTAAATCAGAGTAGCTAGTAGCTTGAATCGATAGTGGTTCTCCTCTCTCTCGTGGGTCTGACTCACCTGCCCAGTATGCTACCCGAGCCGTTAGGGAATAATAGTGATCCCCTGGCGTGGTAGTTAAAAACACTCCAGGTCCCCAAAAGCCTCCTGCTTCTTCCTCATTTAACATAATCATATCTCCTCCCTGAAGGGAGATTCGCCACAGATACTCTGTCTCAGACTCTCCCATACGTCTGGAGTATTTTTCCCTTAATTTCATTAACTCTGTGGGTGACCACGGGCTGGTATGTACAACTGTGTGGACCTCCTTGTCACTATCAACAGCAGCCTCAGTTTTAATCAGAGGTTGCAAGGGAATTGGGGTCACTTCCTTATCACTGTCATCTCTATCAGACCAAAAATCTTCAGTCTGAGCTGAGCAATGCATTAACCTACGAATCTGCTGCACTGCAGCAGAAGGCTGCATTTTATCTAACAGCCCGTTCACCTTTTCCACTAGTAATTTAAGTTGATAATTTTGATTCACAAGTCGATCAACTTGGGTTCCTAAGGCCTTATTTTCACCCCTGAGTTGATCAACCCGTGATACAAGGTGAACATTCTGAGCTTCCAGGTTTTTATTTTCACTCTCAAGTTGATCATTTCGAGCTTCCAGTTTTTCCCCTGTCTCCTTGTGAAAGGCTAATGATGATTTTAGCACTTCATTTTCTGATTTCAGAGCAGCATATTCTACATCAGAAGTCAGATCAGGAGCAGGGGCATTTTTAGCTTCCTCTTGTGCACAAGATAAACAAGCACCTAACACTGCACACATAACGTTTTTACCTTTTCCCACTTTAAGCTTGTGTAAAGCCTGACACTGTTCAATACGTTCTACCACTTCCTCTTCATCCTTCCAAAATTTTCGGGCCTACTCCTTCCAAGCTGGGGAAGGGGCACAATCATATTTTTGCAGCAGTTTCTCCATGGCAATCCTGACGACTACACCAATTTTCTGTTGCGTTAAAGAGGAGAAAATAGACCCCTTGCTTTCCAGCTGGTCCTCAGATATTAGAGGGGCCGGGTACGGCTCCAATATACAACTACCACTCCGGCCGCATTCGCTATATGGAACCTTACTGATCCGGATTCACCAATAGCGCACCACACGGCCAGTCCAGTCGTGCTCATGAACCCTCACGGCCACACCGAGAGATGGGGTCGCGTTCAGTGGGAAAATTACGATCGGCTACTGAAACAGTGCCGTTTATTGAGGCAACAGATAGAGGTTCCTATGGATTGTCAGTGATAAATACTGTCAGCAAAAGCGTGTGCAAATAATAGTTACATGGATACGAACGCTTGATAAAGTTAACACAGCCTGGCTCTAAAATAGAAAGGTAACAGTGAAAAGTAACTCTATAGAGATTCTAAGTTTTCCCAGGGAAGCACTGGATACAGTGCAAGTCTTACCCACAGAGGAGTCCCTATGGGGGGGGGAAGGAAGGTCCAGCCTGTCGACCGGTCCCAGGAGTCTGTTGATGTTATCTTCCTCGCCTCATCCACCATGGTATCTTCCCCAGTATCCCCCCCTCTCTTGGGTCATTTTATACTGTTGTTCACCTTCAAGGTGGAGCTTGAGTGACTCTAGCCACGCATACCTTTAACTCGCTTGACTTTTAAAGGTATATGACACCAGAAATTCAGAGCACATGCTCCAAAAGGGGTGCTCTCATTTTGGAGGTGGGTCGCATTGGAGATGGGAGTGCATTTCAGCATGTAAATGCATTATAATGACGTTATAATGAAGCAAAGTTCACACAGAGGACAGCATTCTGTCAAAAGATGCCAGGCTGCTGGCTGAGGGTAGCAAGTATGCAGCGTATCAGTTTCTTGTACCACCCAGTTCCCATATTTTGCTGATGTTAGGAGAGAGTGTGGCCGCAAGATCTCCACCCTGCTCCATGCTCCGTCTGTGTTGCCATGGGAACCGCTGTGAAGTGCACATTCCTGGCATACCGGCTGTGGCTGCATCTCGCCCCGAGAGGCCCTGAAAGTCCATTTTTCCCTTATGTGTGGACAATGCTGCATTTCAAATATAAGTTTAAGTCCTAATTATCCCACATTTCCTAATTATTCCACACTTGTAAACTTACTGGAGGTGATACTGGCTACAAGTGAGGAATGTTCAGCATGTTCACTTTCTCTCACAGTGATGGTGTTGGAGTTTGCAGCTACACCTGGAAGTCTGCAGGAATCTTTCTTAAAACGGAAGCAGAACTTCATCCAGAAATCCCTGAAAAGAGTAGAAGGAATAAAAAGTAAAGAGAGAGCAAATGAGAAACCAGAAGCCAGGTGGACTCAAAGAGGAAAGTCTGAGAAGTTAAGCAGGCAAAAGGAGCCTTCTCCTGTTTCTGGTAGGTTTATCTGGGGACAAACACATTGTGGGGTATCCTTTCAGGTGCTGTTTTGCATCAAAGAACAGCAAAATTTCACAGTTGTTGCATTACTACTGCAGACTGGGCTATGCTTTACTTTGTCTTCTCAGGGATGTGGGGAGCTTTTTCCCCACTGCCAGTGCCCCCCACTGACTCTCCTCAGTGTCACAGAGGTCCTTATGAGTCTTCATCCTGTTTTCACCTTCTGCCTGCATGTCTGTAGTCATGTCTCTGCAAATCACAGTTGTTTATCAAAGAGCAACCACGTTAAGGGAACTGATGGGCAACAAAGCTGGTGAAGGGTCTTGAGCACAAGTCAGATGAAGAATGGCTGAGGGAATTGCAGGGGGTTTCATCTGGAGAAAAGGAGGCTCAGGGGGGACCTTAACACTCTCTACAACTACCTGAAAGGAGGATGTAGCAAGGTTTGGGTGCCAGTCTCTTCTCCCAGGTAACAAGCAGTGGGACAAGAGGTAATGCCTCAAGTTGCACCAGGGGCGGTTTAGATTGGAGATCAGGAAAAATTTCTCCACTGAAAGGATTGTCAGGTATTGGAACAGGCTGCCCAGGGAAGTGGTGGGGTCACCATCCCTGGAAGTGTTCAAAATCCATGTATGTGAGGCCCTTAGTGACATGTGGTGGTGGTCCTGGAAGTCTTGTGGTAATGGTTGGTCTTGAAGATCTTCTCCAACCTAGTTGATTCTGTGATGCATCTGTGAAAATGGGGAGCTGGAAGGCAGCTGGCTTGAAACGCAGGCAGCAGCCCCATGAGGGAAACTGAGGATTTATTTCTAACACAAGTCATCACGTCCATCAGGTCCATCCTGCATTCTGCTGGCTTATATTTTTTTTTGTAATGTCATTTAAACCCCTTGGAAACCCTCTCAGCTTTTAGCTGGACTAGAGGTGTAAATTTAAGATCTGACTTTTTTCTTTGGTTAGGAAAAAAAGGTGCAGTTGCCAGTCAGTTGAAGAAAGTAGAAGGGCCTTCTCCAGGGGACAGGAAGTCTGGAGAAACTGGAATGCACCAGCATACTTCAAGGTATGAACACAAGTGGAAGAAGTGTGGATTAAAACCCAGCAGTTCATCTGCATGTTGTGAAGATGACCACCCAGAGCAGTTTGTGATCTCCCCATTGTACCCAGTGCTGTGTAACGCAGAACTGGGAGAGAGGCCGAGTGTGTTTTCCTGCTGGGAAACCCTCTCGCAGTGCTGGCTGTAAGAAACCTGCTCCCTCTGTCCTGAGGCAGCTCATGGGTGGAACTAGATTAAAGCTGAAGCCAAGGACACAGTCACACCTCAGCACTGACTAAGGGCAACGTGCAGCAACTGCATCCCTGAACAGGGGGTTAGGGGTAGCCAAAAAGGAATTTTATGTGACTCTGGATTATGGGAGAGTGAAGTCAGAATTTCCTAATTTCTATCAACTGAGCCAATATAAACGTTTTAAAATGTTAATGTACTGCAGCTTTGCCACTTGCTTCTGACAAACCAGTTTTGTTCCTATTGTTTGTGCAGACTTTATAATCAACTTGCAGAAGTAAAAATGAGAAAGGAAGAAAAAACAAGGCAAGAAACTTACGCTAAGAACAGAGAAAAGGCTAAAGAGTTCCAAAAGGTAATACAGTTTGTACAACATTGTCCCATTCATTCAGAGTAATCTGACATAGGTGTGGTGCGAGTACAGCTGAAACAGCGACCATCAAACCAGTCTGGATTTTAAGGGACATCGCATTCAGAATTTCCCTGTCAGCACTGTGACCAGCCTCAGGTTGGTTTTCTGGCGACTTGAGGTGGAGCAAGAAAAGGCTGTTAGGGCCTTCAGCATCTAGAAGGTCCACTTGGCAGAGCAGGAGGTTATTAGTCCAAATGTGACTGAATTTCCATTATAAAGCAGGTTTGGGGGGTTGGGGCTGGCTGCTTTGGCTGTTGCAGGCAGCTGGAGATCATGCCTAGCTGAGCACAGCTGAGCCAAGGGCTGCAGGATCCCCTCTGGGTTTGCCTGTAGCTGCTGTTCAACTGGGGCTGAACCAGAGGCCTTGAGGTGTTGGTTCTCTGGCCCCTTGCTGAGCCTCACACAGCTGGAAGGAAATGCTTTGTATTCCTGACAGGCTGAGGCTGCTCCTGAGGCTCCAGGCCCACATCCTGCCTCTGACACTGACCACCTCAACTTCTCTGTGGGGGAACACATCAGTGCTGCTCTTGCATTGCTTTACAGATCCTGTCATTAACAGGAAAAAGCAATGAGCACATTTTCCCCCTGAGTTTTGGAGCCCTAGCCGGACTCAGTGCCCTGCTGTTACTGATGTCCAGGTTGATGTTTTAGTCCTGTCACTCAAACTACACTACAGTAGAATGATGGTTTATTTGCAGAAGATGCTGGAAAAACTACGAGCCAAGAAGACTGGGAAAGCACCATGACTGGCTGAACACGTAATACAACTGTCCTCATACAGTCCAGGAGCCTACAAGGTATTGCACTTACATTAAGTTCATTGTGGAGCAATGAGGAATCCTCCTCAGCTTTAAGCCATAGGAAGACTGAGTAAAAAAACGCTTTTCCCAAGATCCCTACAGCAGCAGACTGACTGTTGCTGTAACTGTGGTTTGTCTCAGATTGAGCAGACGGACACTGAAAAGCCTTTTTGGATGGGCACTTGTATTTTAAAGACAGATCCTACTAACTCTTGTAATATACATGTATAAAACATTTTCTAATAAAGCTTTTTAAGATGACTTGACACCTCAGGATGAAAGACATTTCCTCTGTAAAGTCTTAAACTTTTATCTGTATGATTTAAGGTGAGGAAGAAAATAAACCCTTTATGCTGTTACTACTTCCAAATGCCATCTTTCTATCCACATTTCCAAAGCTCCTGGTTTAGAGCCAAGGAATTACATCATGAGGACAAATGCAAGGCTCAGCTCCTGCTTCCTGGTCACAAGCAGGTGGAAGAGCAGGGCCACTTCACTGAATGTTTAAAATACAGAACAGTCTGAGCTCATTTTTGATGAGCCATCAACTACACTTCAGGCTTGTTTCCACTGAGCTTTTCAGTCCCTGGTACAGTTGCATGTACTGCAGTTGCTGAAGCAATTTAAGAGCAATAGCCAAAACCAGCTTGTCATTCCATGGTGAGAAGAGGTGGAGGCTTCTTGCAACACAACAATTAGCAGTACAATTAACAGTCCCTCATTTTGGCTGTAGTGGTTCTGCAAGGGCTGCTCAGGCTTTCATGCAAAAATACTCTTGCTCCATTCTCAGGGGAAGAGGCTGAGCCTACACTTTGCCAGGGGATCAGCTGCCATGATTTATTCCCACACCCCCATGTGCTTACACCAGAGCAACAGGAACTAATCCCAGGCTGCAGCTCTCTGCCATTGATTTTATTTAAACATTCTGATATTCTGCACATTCTCTCCTAAGGTTCAGGAGAGGGAACTGAGAGAAAAGAGCTGATAAAGCCTTTTCCACTCAAAACTTGATCTATACTCTTGGTTGGGTCTTCTGCAACAGCAAGCTGGCAGCTTCACATCTTCCACAAGGGCAATGCAGACAAGTTCTGACAGAGGGCAAGGACAAAGGCTCCTGTGCTTCTGAACCAGTTTCCAAACACTGCAGCGTCCAAAGCAGTGAGGGGAGTTAGGCTGAGTGGTTAATAATAAAGTACCGCAAGAAACACTCTGGATAAGGTTCTTTGTATTTAGAAGAGCCATGCAGTTCTCTGCAGCAGACTTGCAGCAACATCACCAGGACCTGAGAGAGGAAAAGCATCTGTTAGCACTTTTAGCTCATAGAGTCCCAGCTTTAACCCAGCACTGCCAAATCCACCACTAAACCATGTCCCTGTACATGTCATTTACACATCTTTTAAACACCTCACTAGGGGTGGTGGCTCCAGAACTCCCCTAGGCAGCCTGTTCCAATGCTTGATAACCTTTTTGGGGAAGGAATTTTTTCCAGTATCTAAATTGAATCTAAATCTCCCCTGGTGCAACTTGAGGCCATTTCCTCTCATTCTATCACTTGGTACTTGGGAGAAAAGACTAGCACCACCTCTTTCCATCCTCCTTTCAGGTAGTTGTAGACAGCAGTAAGATCTCCCCTGAGCCTCCTTTTCTCCAGGCTAAACAACCCCAGTTCCCTCAGCTGCTCCCTGTAAGATTGTGCTCCAGACCCTTCACCAGCTTCACTGTCCTCCCATGGACACGTAAGCAGCAATGAAGTTACAAGACTGCTCGTGCCACAACTGGATCAACGTGTTCTTCAGTCTTCCATGCTGCGGAAGTCAACTGGTTTCAGCATTAAACTGACAGCCTCTTCCTACATCAACATCTCAAAAACCCAAGGGCAGTAGATGAACATCTTTTTTACTCCAAAAGACTCAACTACAGTGGGTTTATCTCCTCATAAATAGACCATAGCACACACCATGTGTCCACGGCATCCTGCAGAGGATTTCAATGTGCGGTCACCGCGTTAAGAGCTGCTGGTTTCTCAGCCATGCAAACCCTCTTTGAAGTGACCTCGAGTTTCTCTGTAGCACCAGCCATTCTGCTAAGCACTCACCTTCAGACTCACTTTGATGGCAACTCAGGGTTCCTCAGGCCTCCCACATGCAGGCACTATGGGTTAAGGAGTCAGATTTGGTTAATGAAGAGTTCACAAGTTGGGTGTGAATTGCATGGAGAAGCTTTTTCTCTCCTGTGTGCACAACAACCATCCTCTCACAGCAGCTTTTAGAGCCCAAGTTACCACCTTCCTAATTAGAGCTTTTGCTCCCCTGTAACTTCAGTGCTGAAGGTGCCCAAGAATACAGCCACACACCTGCACCTCAGCAGGAACTTGTTCTTATCTTAACAGCAGAGGGGAGCAGCATGTCTGTGACCTACACAAAAGATTTATTCCCAGCAGACTTAGTGCCACATGATGTGGCAGTTCAGCAGTCTGATGGCTTTGCTTTATGGTCATGTCCACAGCTCACCAGAAACAGCAACATCCCAGCAGCCTTGGTAATGACCAAATTCTCTCCTCACTGTTGTTAAGTTTGTGATAACCTAAATCTGGGGCTTACATCAATATTCCAATTGCCCATCCCTTCTTATTAGGACAAATCAGTCCTGCCAATATATAAGCCAAGTTGTGTACCAACAAGCCTAAAGAACACCGGATGGTTTGGGCTGGATGGGACCCTAAAGCTCATTTAGTTCCAACCCCCTGCCACAGGCAGGGAACCTTCCACTAGACCAGGTACTCCAAGCCCCATCCAACCTGTTAAAAACTCCACATCCAGAGGAACCCCTCACAACCAACAGCAGTCTAATTCAGAAACCAGTACAAACTGCTGCAAAACTGTGACATCCATTTAAAGCATACAGGCACACGCAATGACTTGCACGTAAGCAGCCTGCTCAGTACTGCCAAAATCTGGGCTGACAACTTCCCAGTTCTCTCTACTACGAGACAACCACTTCCACACTTCTCAAGAACAGTTTACTGAGGTTTCCATGTTCCAGAGTCACACAACATACAAACTGTGAGGTAGCATGAAACCATCTGAACTGACAAGTATCTTGGTGCTTACCTGTCACACAGGTTGTCTTCTGCAGTTCATCCCTTCAACACAGCAACACCCACTTTACTCTGTATCCTAAAGCACCTGTTAGAAAGAAGAGACAGAATGCACTTGCCAAGTTCCAGAGACCAATATCCAGTTCTCATACTGAACATGCAACTAGAAAGTGAGTACACTCAAGTCCCTGAGCAGGACAAGAACTGTATCAGCAATAATACCAGGTTTAACAAACACAGCAGAATGAAAACCAACGATGCCAACACTGACCTCCTGTAGCACTGATCTTTGAACATCCCAGCAGAGAATGCTGCTGGGTGCAGATACCATTCAGTGCAACACCCACAGTGCTTCCTCATCCACAACTGCTTGTTTAACAGTTAACGCTTGTATGCACCAGTTAGTGTCTACTGACAGACTACACTAGATGTAGTTGCCATGCAACCCTGAGGGAAAACACACTGCGGATTTCACCTAATGGAAATGACAGCTTCAGAATTCTTCCACATTTCTGGCATGGAATTTATTAGAATCCTTCCTACTGTGAAGGATTTATACTCCTTTCAGAGTACTTTGCTTGGTTTCCTTTAAACACTGCACTCTACAGAACAGAAGCTGCAATTTTAAACTGCATATAGTAAACTGGCTGAGCTACTCAGAAATTAACTCGTTAAACCCTGAACTTAAAAATATAACCCAAATATTGCTACTCCGTATGAAACTATCACGCATCTCTTGATATCTTACTGATATCTCAGAGATATGGCTTAGCAGTGCTGGGGTAATGGTTGGACTTGGTGATCTTAAAGGTCTTTTCCAACCAAGTTGATGCTAGATGCAGGAGAACACAGTATGTTTATGAAGTTACCTGAAGCTCAGACAGATGCCATAGTGCTGCCTCTTTACCTACAGCCACCAAAACAATTCTCACGCTTCCATAACGTAAGGGGAAATAAGCCATCCAGGAAACTCAAACCACAAGAAGTGTTACCTATCAGGTACCAGCACAGAAACCCCATGCAATTCATGTTAGTTACACCTCAACTCCCAGAACACAACATCTCTTGACTCTTACCAAGCTTTTCCGCTTGAATCATCTTTGCTATTTGTATCAAAACACAAGTCAGTACCTAAAGGAGAACATGATGCGTTATTACAGCTCCCTGCATGCAACATTAACATCTGTCTTGTAGTTTTATCCCACAGAACTAACAGGTAGTTCAATGGGTAAAGCGAAACCACAAGTTTATTCTGTGAGGCATTTCCAACGACACGAACCTACAAAGAGATCCTATCGGGATAGACCTCAACACTTCAGGTACTCTGAACTAAAGCAACAGGTAAAAACCAAGCAGACTGAAACTGTCATCTCATACAGAACCTATTGTCTTTTAAACTTGTTTCGAGACATTTGGGGGAAGAAAGAGAGTAAGTGATACTTCATCTTCCCCCTTTGTTAGTGTAACTCCTTCACAGCATTAAAAGTTAATGTTACCTGAAAGGCAAACATAGGGAATGAACTACAAAACTGCGCTCAAACAGAACCTTCTAACTTTCCTGCTAAGCATAACTTGCTTGTAGAAACAAAACTATCAGTGTAAGAAGTTAAGCTGATCAGCTTCTTTTTGACAGAGACATTTGTTTGAATGATTTTGGACAAATCAAAGTTAAAATCAATTCTAAACAGAGTACATGCTACATCACAACACAGTAACACAGTGTAGAAACAAGTTCCTGAAACCCCAAAAGTCACACAGACTTCCCACCACTGAAAAAAACAGAGCCCTTTCACCATTAAGGAATACTCAGAACCTCACACCATACTAACCAACTCCAGAAGAGCCTTCAGATTCCCATGAAATGGCATCCTGCATTTCTTCTGTCATCTTCTCTAATCACATACCATCTGTAAAGGCAAGATCAGGTCACAAACTGACATATGTGTGCACACAAACCAGCAGAACCTAGAGCAGGGCTTGGTACTCAACTGGTTCTAACCATCACAAGCACTCAACTATTTGGAATCACACTTCATGTCTGAATATTCTCCTATTTCATCTGACAGCTCTTCTTCATTTCTATTTATTTTAAAATAAAGACACATGGTCACCATCTTTGCTCATCCAAAACGCTGCATGTTAAACACTCAAGATGCCCAGAAAAAGCACCACGAAAAAGACACTCGTGGCGGGTTTGTTCAGAAAGGCCATTCTCACTCACTCTCTTCAGAGCAGTTGAACATTTTGCCAATCATCACTACAAGTTTTCTCATGGCATTCTCAAGTTTAGGGGGAGAAAAGCTCTGATGTTTTCTAAAGCAACACAGCATCTTCTCAGTTAAGAAGAAAACAGCAATTTTACAGGCTCACCAAGTTATAGCCAGCTAACCTGCAATAGGCAAGGGTTAAAAAGCAATGTGCACACGAACTTACCAAGATGCTGCTTCAGACTGGACTACCAGGTAGAGTCCCTGAAAAGTAAATTGTTGCATCTGAGTAACAGTTTGAAGTTTAAGTCTTCATAAGTTACTAAAATACTGAATGAAGTATATCTATCATAGGATCACAGAATGGTTTGGGTGGGAAAGGACCTTAAGATCATCAAGTTCCAACCCCCTGCCATGGCCAGGGACGCCTCACCCTAAACCATGTTGCCCAAGGCTCTGTCCAGCCTGGCCTTGAACACTCCCAGGGATGGAGCATTCACCACTTCTCTGGGCTGCCTGTCCCAGTGCTTCACCACCCGCACAGTAAAGAACTTCTTCCCAGTATCCAACCTGAACTAACCCCCGGTATGAAGCAGGCAGACTGTGGTCCAGTTACGCTGTCTGAATGCTAATGCCAAAACAAAGTGGGTTTTTTTAAATCAGAGCCATGGCCCAGACTGTCACACAACTGCCAAAAGCATCCATCTACTATGTGAGAAACTGGAGTGATATGGCACAGAGTTATAGCTAAGGGAAATACCTGACAAAGAAAACCCCTATGACATTGCATTTTAAAGCTGTCATGGGTTCAGCAGTAGCAGTCATGCTTGGTAGCTGGTGCAGCGCTGTGTTTTTGATTTTGGGCCTGGGAACAGTGCTGATAACACCAGTGTTTTCAGTTACTGCTTGGTAATGTTTTGGTCTGACCAAGGACTTTCTGAGTCTCATGCTCTGCCAGGGAGGAGGGGAAGCCGGGAGGAAGCAGAGACAGGACACCTGACCCAAACTGACCAAAGAGGTATTCCACGCTACAGCACATCATGCCCAGGATGTGAAAACGGAGGGCAGAGAGCCAGAAGGGTGGGGGTGCACTGCTTGGTCAGGCTGGGTATAGGTGGTGAGCGATTGTATTCTTTCCTTGTATTTGCCTTGTCATTATTGTTATTGGTGGTAGCAACAGTGCTCTTGTGTTATACTTTAGTTACTAAACTGCTCTTATCTCAACCTGTGGGAGTTGCATTCTTTTGATTCTCCTTCCCATCCCTCCGGGAGCGGGGGGAAGAAAGAGGAGGGAGTGAGTGAGAGAGCAACTGCGTGAGTTATAGAGGCTTAAACCACAACAAAAGCTTACAAATATGCTCTAATAAACCATCTGCAAGAATGCAGCACTGCAAGTGTTCTTCCCCCACCTGCTAATTCTACTTCCTCTAGTAGGCAGGATGTAGAATCTAAACAAGCTCATCCTTGAGATTCTGCAGTAGCTGCATTTTCAACTACATTTGCATAGCTGTCCCACCAAGTGAATCTGTTACAGGTCTCATTGTCACCACTGCAACTAACTATACAGTGAGGAAAGCACAACCTGTTCCTTTTCTAGCCACATTCTTCAATTCAGACACACAGTGAGTTGTGTCTATTTGTTGAATAACGTGGCATAACAACTCTTCACAATGGCTGCAGAACAGCTTCTGGTCTGGAAGCCCAGCCAGTTAACTTCAGCAGAAACATGTCACTTAACTGCCACCTGGTGCTTGGATTTGTGTTTCAAAATCAAATCCTGCTTCCTTGTAAAAAGGCAACCAAAACCTAAGACTTGAGCTTTTATGATCCTCATCCAACCACCTCCATCTAGAAAAAAACAACTATCTCCTCAATACTTACCCTCAAGTAGATGCTTCCCACTGTGTTCCAGACATCACAAGAATGCCCCTTTAAGAAGAAATATTTTGAAGTAATATCATGATAGTTCTTCAATGTTGCATTTTACAAGCTTTCCAATAAGAAACTTTTAATGTACTTGTTTCAACAGAAATACCAAGTTTAACCAGCACATCACAGCATGGAAACCAACGATGCCAGCTGCTGAAATACTGTAGCACTGCTTTTTGAACACCCCACCAGGAAGACGCTGCTGGGTGCAGATACCATCCAGTGCACAAGTCAGCCTGGTTACCCACTGTGGAAATAGTACTTGCCTGAAGAAGCCTGATACCCTTATGCTGAAGTTGAGCAGAAACACAAAATTTACCTCTTTCATCAATGTGCTCCACAGGAGTCCGCTCAAGTAGCAGAGCTGTACATCAGAAACCAGCTAACAGCCATAAGAACTGAAGCACTCTAAAGCTGCTGTGCTCAATCTGCAAAGCCTGGAAAGAAAGAGATATAAATGCACTACACTTCTGCAGACCTGTGAGATGGAACACATGGGTTAGGTTCATCAGTATTTGAAAGAATTGCTGTTTAAACACAGGCAAATATTGTCCCTTCGTATACGTAACACAACCAATATGTTCATCAGCTGTGGGTTGCAAAAGAAGGGTTCTTTCTAAGCACTAGGTTCCAGGTTTTTGTCTACAGCAACAGACAAAAACTGAACACGTGCTGGAACAGACTGAATGCAGCAGCTTCTAGTTTTCCATCACTTTTGAAACAGCCTTTGAAGCTATGTCTCAGTTTCCTATACACTGACCATTAGCAATTGTCACCTTCCGCTACCACCTCTTCAATTTTGAGACACAGGTGCAGTTTGGGCCAAAGTAATTGTAGCAAGGAGTTCAGCATCAGATACTCTGTTGTAAGAACAACTTATGCTGCGTCAAGCTGGTGCCTTATCTCATCTGGCACCCATACTACAGCATCAGCCAAAAAAGATACTATGTTCTTGTAAGGTTTCACTCCTTGCCCAGCTTTAGCTGAGAGATTCTCATGTTAAAGATCTTTTCCTGTCCAGTAATCTTACACAGCATTTTCTTCCATGCCATTTCCTAGGCTGTCCTGGAGCCACACAGACTTGGTAACATCCTACAGGAAGATGTTTTAGACATTTAGACACCTTTAGCAAGACGTAAGTGCAAGAGTAAGAGCTCCTCTCTGCTGTCCCCGTTAACCAGTTAACAGCTTACCTTTTACATCAGGAAAACCAAGTGGCATTTCCTCTCCCCAGAGCACCATAAACTAGAGGAAAGAAAAGCAAAGGAATACAAACTATCAGATACAGTCAAGCAACTGAGATTCCTAAAGTCAAAGGCTATGTTTCAGCAAGCAGTGTAACAGTTGTGACAAGCCTGATTTTCATGGCATCTATCCAGTTCTAATCAGAATTGAAATTTAGTTCATTTCTGAGTCACTCAGCAGTTGAACAGAAAAATTCATCACATGAACTGCAGAATGAGCAGGACCCCACATAACACCTTGCTACACCTTACCCTGCAAGAACCCCACTCCTAGATCCAGGATGAGTCTTTCAAGCCATAGAGTATCTCTCAGGTAGATCCCTAAAAGAGTTACATTTAGCCATTAATTTTGGACCAGTATTAAATGTCATCTTCCAACAACTGAAGAGTACTTTTTACAGTCTTACTCCCTGGAGCTACCAAGTTGCAACTGGTAAACTCCCAACTTCCTTTACAAAGATCTGGGACCTTAACTGAAGCACACAGGGAATGCAAGTTGACCTGCTCTAATAATCATACTGAGTACCTACTGTAAATTTCCTCCCACTATCAACTGTGTTTTGAAGGAAATTAAACAGGCAGATATTACGTCTTTTCCTGACAACATCCCTGTTTGGCACAGATGGTTTTTAACTGCTGAACAGCTTTACTGCCAACAATGATTTGTTATTAAGAGAGAAGCAGATCAGCTTTGCTTTTTAAATCTTGTTGATTCACAAGTAAACTCCTTAAACACTTTTTTATTCATACTGCTATGAAGACAGCCTTGTCATCAAGTCACCCATCCTCAGACATTACTAAACATTCACTAGTCGTGCTCCCAACTGTCTAAAACACCCCTAGGAGAGTATTTGCAACTGGGGCAATGTTTGTTAAGTCTAGTCATTTTATAAAGAGTTTCCATCTTGTGCTTAGTCATGCTCACATAAGAATTCATGCAGGACAGAGGAGGGCACGAGAAGAATCTTGTAATCCAAGACTCACTGTGCTGCTACAGGTATTTTAAGGTAACTTCTAATTCCAGACTATTGGATTAGATTCAGAAGCACAGAAGTTTTCTGAGAAGTTATTCCACATGGAACAGACAATCTCAATCATGAGAGTCCATTTTATCATCATCTGAAAGCATCAACCATATTCTGCAAGAAACTTTTGTCCCAGTTGACTAACCACTTTGCACTTTTACTGTTGGCACTTGATCTGCATAAAGCTTTATCTTCAACCTTGACTTAGCTCTTGAAGTATTTCACAGCATACCCTGCATTTTCTCGAGACAGAAAAATAATCTTAAGTACCACAAGTCAGCTATGAAAGGGTCCAAACTGCCCCTTATAACTTGAGAAGATGTATGTGTGCATGTAAACATAGAACCATAGAATCAACTAGGTTGGAAAAGACCTTTAAGATCATCAAGTCCAACCATTACTCCAGCACTGCCAAGACCACCACTGAAGCACATCACAGAAAGCCTCATCTACGTGGTTTCTGAATGTACTTTTCTACACTGTGCTGCTGCTGCTTGTGTACAGTATCTGGACCTTCTTTTTACAGAATCATAGAATGGTCTGGGTTGGAAAGGACCTTAAGATCACAAAGTTCCAACCCCCCATGCCATGGGCAGGGATGCCTCACACTAGACCATGTCACGGAAGGCTCTGTCCAACCTGGCCTTGAACACTGCCAGAGATGGAGCATTTACCACTTCTTTGGGCTGCCTGTGCATAAGTCCTGTGAATCACTGGTTAACAGAAGCTGAGCTGCAGGAGCATTTCAGCAAGATTAGCAGCCACTGAGTCAAAGTTATTATACACTTGACACAAGACAGCACAGAAGGCACTTACAATCTGGCTTTTGCTAAGCTTTTATTTGTTTTGTAACTGTCTCAGACACAAGCCCAATACACTCACCTTAAGCTGAATGTGACTAGGTTGAGTGACTGACTGCCATCACATTTGCCTGTTCACCAAGGGGGACCTGCAGACGCCCAAAGTTCTCAGCAGCCGTCGCATTCCTCCTCTACTTCAATCACTTCAGCTAATTTTGCACGTTTCTTTTCTGGCTTTGATTTCTTTTTACTGGGAATTTTGCTGCTTAGAATAAAAGAGCTGTTCTCCTAGGAACACAGAAAACAGAAGGATTTACAAGTCTAGTTCAGAGATACGTAAAAGATAAGATTTTGGTAGTAACTTTGCGAACTTTAAGAACTCTTCAGAGAATTCTGGATTTCCTACACATTCCAGCATTATTTCAAAGAGGAGAGAGTGTGGGCACTCAAAGCAACTTATGGATTACAGATCAAGATTCACAGGTTTCCCACAGTTAACTCTGAATCTAAGATCAAGACTTAAGTACTCAAAGCATCATCTACTAGTTCTTTAACCTCTGAAGAAAAAGGTTAGATAGTTTCTGAAACGAAGGAATATTTACTCACCACTACTCTGACATCATGGTCTTCCTGATTATCAGAATTCAAGCTGTCATCATTATCACTGAAATAAAAATTCAAATCAAGCTTTGGACTTTTATAGTAGTCTAAAAATCTGTCAACTATTTTCCTACTACAACCCCTCTACTAAGAGAAACCTCTTAATATGTATGGCAGTGCTACAGCTTATTGGTGTACAATGCTACTACTTCTACGTAAGATTGTTTTCAAATGACAGTTTCTGACAGCATAATTGCTGCCTCACAAACAGCACTGGCAGGACAGCAGCAGAATAAAGATTCAGTAGCAGACATCAACAGTAGTATAAAGATATTTAGGACTGCACTGGCAAACAGGCTAGGATGTCAACAAGTCAGAAAACAAGCAAAATACAATCAGGAAAACACGGGGATGGGCCTCAGGTAACAACACTACACAGCTTTCTTAATGATGTTGTTATGATATTTCTTAAAGATATCTTAATGATATCCCCATAATGCCATGAAACAAGATACAATTCCACTATCATGCACGGGTTTCTCTCAACATTGAGATAAAATAATTTTGCACAATGGTTTCAGCAAGTGGCACAGGAAAGAGTGCTTCACTAGTACTCATCTCATGTAAAGAATTCAGTGCCGATTTGCTACTTCTGCTTTTTTGTTAAGAGACTAATTATTATTACTCATTCTACAGGCTCACCAAAACTCACATAAATTAGTGTTAAGTGACTACTGAAGGAGGTGAAAGGCAGCTTTGTACTTTTACACTGTATTTTAGGCTTTTGAGTTTTAAGGTGCTGAGTGTATTTACAACACTGAATATTCTTGACAGTTCACTGATCCTCTTATTGCATGCAAGTAAACTGTTTGACCACAAAGACCTAATGCTTAATAAAGCAATACTTTATTAAGTACTTAATAAGTAAATTTAATTAAATTATTTAATTAATAAATACTTAATACTTTATTAAGTACTTAATAAAGTACTTAATGTTTAATAAAGTTCAAAGGAAATTTAAAAATAACCTTTAGTCCTTGCCATAAACCACTACTTATTTATTAGGATAACTATAGAGGAACTAATGTCAGGAAGTATTTTTTACTTTATTTCTACCACATCATTTTAATGACAGTCCAAATCACACGAAACAATGACCAGTCTTCAGAGTAAAAATCTTATTCTATTAGAAGTTCCAAGTCACATCTACAAGCACAGAATCTCAAGGGACAGAGCATCCTGTTCCCCAAATAAACAATGCTTTTGTAAGCAGATATTCACATCTAGATTACAGTGTCGATCATAGGGGAACATGAGCCAGCTTGTTACCCAGGTGGCCAAGGCGTCCAACAGCATCCTGGCCTGTATCAGCAATAATAGGGCCAGCAGCATCAGGGTAGTGATCATCTCCCTGTACTATGAGTAGGGGTTGGTCTCTTCTCCCAACAGCAGAAGAACAAAAGGAAACAGCCTCAAGCTGTGCCAGGGGAGGTTTAGATTGGATATTAGGAAATATTTCTTAATCAAAAAGGTGATCAGGCATTTGAACAGCCTGCCCAGGGTAGTGATGGAATCATCATCCCCAAAATGTTCAAAAACCACAGATATAAGGCCCTCACAGATATAAGAACACAGTTTAGCAGTGGCCTTGGCAGTGCTGGGGTAATGGTTGGACTTGATGATCTTAAAAGGTCTTTTCCAACCTAGCTGATTCTATGATAAAGGACAGGATAGTAGGAACTGAATTTGATATACCTAACTGTCCCAACATCATAAGCTACTGCAAGCAACTGTACTACCTCCTGAGCTCCTCAACTGTAGCAAGCAGTGGGTTGTACTGGCTTGGCTAGGACAGAGTTAGTTTCAGGATGCTGTTCTAGATAAGCAACTGAAAGCAGAATTGACGCCCTCCCCACACCAGTGAACAGGGGGTGGACCAAGAGCCGGGGGGGCTGGGCTGGAGTGTCATGCACCTATATTAAAGTATAAAAACCCAGAAGTCGTATACCACCTGAAAATATAAAGCTAAACTTACTGTGTCTCCGGAATAGGGGAAATGGGGCCTTCATCATCCAAGTATTTGTGTTTCCGGTCCATCAGACACTCTCTTTCCAAGTCTTCACTAGCCTGAAGGGCTCTTAAAGCTTTCTTAAGATGTTCTTCATACTTAAGCATTTCAATGTACTGGAAATATCCCTTTAGAGCTGCTTGCTGAAGAAAAAAATAACAAACACATCAGGCAAGATCTTAAAAATACCACTACTGGGCAACCTGGTCTAGTGGAAGGTGTCCCTGCCCATGGCAGGGGGTTGGAACTACATGATCTTAAGGTCCTTTCCAACCCAAACCATTCTATGGCTCTATTACTGCCAATTTAAACTTGCTACTTTTAGACTACATACAGAAATAATACATCTATCCCACAAAATAAGAGGACTCACCTCATAGCCAAGAACCATCTTCAGGGGAATATGTTTCTTCCCATAATATTTTTTAAAAAAAGGGAATTGAATGCCTCTGTCTTTCAGCCTTCTCTTTCGCTCTTGAGGTGACGCAGTCAGTGGTCGCCTCCCCACAGGCATCTGTGTGCTCACATACTTTTTCTTCTTCCTCTTCTTCTCTGAGCCATCCATGTATTTTCGGCGTGCAGCAGTCTTAAACTTTTTCCTCCTGAAGTGATAGTCAAAAATGGCTTTCAAATCGTATTTTGACTTGGGCCTGTTTGGAGTTTCTGATGGTTTTGGTGGACTTCGAGGGGACAGAGAAGAATCTGAAGAGCTTTCATTGTCAGGCACTCCTGCAACGGCTTCAGCTTGTTGCCCTGAAGACTGAGATTTCCATTTTTGTTTTGCAGGTGCAGTGGAACATTTGGGATGGTACCCACTGCCACCAGCAACAGAGACATCACTGAGAAGAATAAAAAATACTTAGCTTCAATACAATGTATACTTTGGTGATACATGACACAGGTTCTTCACATGAAAAATTCTAAACTAGAGATAAAAACTCACATTTCTGAATCACTGCTGTCCAGTATAACCTCAGGTGAAGCAGCAGATGATTTACATATGTTGAGCTCATATGAAGATTCCTCAGAAGCAGCATTCTTTTGCCTTGAACACTCCATCTGTATATTTGTTTCACATGCATCTATTTTATGTTCTTCCTGCCAGCTGCTGATTAGCTCTTGGGAATCGGGGTAACCAGAGCTAGAAGCCTGGGATTCATCTGTATCAGCCATGTTTCTGTTTGCCCTAGAAAACAATTCAAGACATTAAAGAATAGCAGCCCCACAACATTCTCCTGGAGAAACTGGCTGCCCACAGCTTGGACAGGTGCACTCTTTATCGGTTAAAAACCTGGCTCAATGGCTGAGCCCAAAGAGTAGTGGTGAACAGAGTTAAACTCAGCTGGCAGCTGGTCACAGTAGCGCTCCCCAGGGCTCAGTACTGGGGCCAGTTCTGTTTAATATCTTTGTCAGTTCTTTGGATAAGGGGATTTAGTGCACCCTCAGTAAGTTTGCAGGCAACACCCAGTTGGGAGAGAGTGCTGATCCACTGGAGCGTAGGAAGGCTCTGCAGAGGGATCTGGAAAGGCCTGATCAATGGGCCAACTGTATAAGGTTTAACAAGGCTCAGTGCTGGGTCCTACACTTGGGTCATAGCAACCCATGCAATGCTACAGTGGCTGAAAAGCTGCCTGGTAGGAAAGGACCTGGGGTGTTTGGCTGAAAAGCTGCTTGGTAGGAAAGGACCTGGGGTGTTTGTCAACAGCAGCTGAACATGAACCAGCTTGTGCCCAGGTGGCCAACAGCATCCTAGCCTGTATCAGATACAATGGCCAACAGCACCAGGGCAAAGATTGTCCCCTTGTACTTAGTACTGGCGAGGCCGCACCTAGAATGTTCAGTTCTGGGCCCCTCATTACAAGAGAGATACTGAGTTGCTGGAACACGTCCCATGAAGGGCATCAAAAGTGGTGAAGGGTAGAGTACAAGTCTTATGAGAAGCGGCTGATGGTACTGGGGTTGTTTAGCTTGGAGAAAAGGAGGCTCAGGGGAGCTCTTATTACTCTCTTCAGCTACCTGAAAGGAGGTTGTAGGGAGGTGGGGGCCCGTCTCTTCTGCCAAATAACAAGCAATAGGGTAAGAGTAGCACCAGGGAAGGTTTAGTTTGGATACTGGGAAAAACTTCTTCACTGAAAGGGCTGTCATTGGCATAGGCTGCCCAGGGAATTGATGGATTCACCACCCTGGAAGTATTTAAGACATGCAGGTGGAGCATTTAAGGCTGTGATAAATGACTCGCTTAAAAATTAGCAGCCTTTGAAATTTTACTGAATAAAGGTGAGCAAACAGCGCTGGGTGCGCCAGGAGTCACCGCTCCACCAAAACGCACACCGTTCTACACAAATTCTTGGTTGATATCTCCTAAATTAACACATATGCATTACTATTCTCAGAAAGGGTTGTCCTATTATAATGAGTTCTGGGAGCAGGCGTATTCTTCTAACCGCCTGCACATTCCCTCTCTTAGGGTCTTCTTCACCCCTATCTGGTGGTCGTTGGAGGAAGTCAGTAGTCTTCTTCATCTTGGCCTGTACCTGACCTCTGGCTTTGCCCATGTGCACTTATAAATTTCTTACACAACATACAGCGGTTAGTAACAAGACCGGTTTTACCCAGCTCACTAGGAAGTTTCTATCAAGATGTTCCTTAGAAGACACACTGACCATTAGTTTGCAGTTATACAAAGAAAGGTCATATTCTATTCTGTTCAATTTCGTCTTTACTTGCACGAATCACATTTACATTTCTCACTAGGCCATGGTTCAGTGGTGGAGTTGGTAGTCCTGTTTGTGCAGTTAACAGCTGGACATAATGATCTTAAAGGTCTTTTCCCAGCTAAACAAACTGCAGACAGCTGATAGAACTAGTTCACCCAAACCCTGACAAACACAACACTGAGAAACGTAACAGCCTAACATCAAAGCAGGTACACGAGCAGCAACAGCATTTACTGGTACTTACAGTCGGCAGCTCAGTATCGTCCACCACCTCTATTACAGCTCCGTTCTTAACATCTGGCACCACACGGTCCCTTAGTAAAGAAGCACAACAACATATAACTGGCTGATTATATCAAACGCCTGTCAAAGGAGCAACGACCGCTCCTCCAGCACCTCAGGTTAACACACCGCTCGCTTTCCCTCACCTCACCCCCCCCCAGCACGCTGAGCCCGGCACCACGGCAGGCACTTTGTGCATGAGCCCCCACCGGGTTACCACAGCGCAGGGACATCTCCACCCCGCACCGCCCGCTCCCGAGGGTACCCATGCCGGGGTAGGCCGCATGCGGCCCGGTCCCGCAAACAAAGCGGTCGAGGAGCGGGCACGACTCGATACCACCGCCGCCGCTCCTCGCCCTCACCCGTATCACCCGCATTACCCGCTCCCATTGCCCCAGGGCCGCGGATGGCGGCAGATGATGAACAACCGCCTCGCCCACCGCCCTCACCTCACGCATCGCCGCCACAAAGACCGCGAAATGGCCGCCCGAGAGCTTAAATAGCGCCGGCGGCTCGCGAGAGCCGCGCGGGCTGGCGGGAGGAAGGGAACGGAACGGAGCGGAGCGGAGCGGAGCGGAGGGCGGGCGCCGCCATGCTGGGGGTGGCGGGCGGGCGGTCCCGCTCGGGGCGGGCTGAGGCGCGGAGCGGCGCGGGCGGCGGGGGAGGTACGTGCGGTCGGGCGCGGGGCTGGGGATCCGCGGGCAGTGCGGGGCGGCTCCGGACATCTCCCCCTTCAGCCGCTCCCCGCCTGCCCCAGGGGGGGTCCGGGCTTGCTCCCGCTCGGTGCACGGTCTGCCTCTCCTTACTGCTGCGTTCCAGCGCTCCGTGCTGCCCCTGGCTGCCCGGGCGCCTTCCTCAGGGACTCCGGTCTCGCCTGTTCTTGCCCTTCCCCACATCCCAGCCGCTTGAGCTGATGCCCCTGCTGTCCTGCCGCGAACGGGATCGCCCCGGCTGAGGAACGCAACCTCTGCGGCTGCATCTGCGCGTGTTTTGCTCTTGGTGGCATCGCTAAATTTGTCTTCTCTCACTGACTGTCGTTTTCCAGTTTTCCTCTCCTCGTTCTTTCCCTTCCCGTTTTGGCTCATCTCGAGCCCGAACACAACTCCTCCCTGCTGGCTTTTACCCTCCATAGTAGTTTTAATTCAGGTCTTGACAGCCTTTCCCGCCTTACTATCATGGTTCCCATTTCATCTGCACTCTGCCAGCCCTTGAGTACTCTTTGATGTCTTCTTCCTTCCTCAAAAAAGACAGACTTTTAGAGTCTTTTTAGATGCTTGTCCTCTCCATTCTTGTTGCACCATCCCAGACCTGATAATCTCACTGTCCCGTTACCATTTGTGCCCTTTCTTTGAAAGCCTTCTGTAGTAATTCAATGTCACTTCACCCCTCCAAGATGGATCGTAACTGTTGTCTCCTTTCAGGTTCTCTGTCTCCCACACCACACAAACTCCCTTGTGAATGCTTGCTTGGGTGGATCCACTTCTGTTCTGTGTCCTTCCAGGTAAGGAATAATGTTTAGCAATCAGATCAGGTTTATTATGGTACTTCAAGCTTTTCCCACAGCCTTTCCCTCCTTTCTTGATTGTGGTGAACTGACTACTGTCCTTTAAACAGCAGGTGATGGTCTAGGTGTTATATCTGAGTCTATTTACGTGAACTGTGTCCAAGTCTTGCCTCTGCCTTTTGTACCACAGCAGTTCTAGCCTGTTTCCTTAGTCAGTTTCAGACTTTTTCAACCAGTACCTTGAGTACCTGCACAGTCTTCTTCCAGATGTGGCAAAAGGTTCTTCAGTGAATGAGGATCCTCTGAAACAGCACTGCCAAAGACATCTTCTCACTTCCTTTCTCTAATTGCTGCCTTTCTTATGCTCTTGTGTGCACACTTCAAGTCTTGCAGTAGGGTTCACTCCATCTGATGGTAGGCTTCTACCAGAGGCATCAGTCCAGCCTGTTACATTCTCCTCCATAGCCAGAGAAGGCTGGTACCTGTGGAGATGGATAAGACCAACTAAGATGAGAATTACTATACGCAGATAGCTGTGTTTCTCCCTTTATTTGCTGCTTGCTACAGCAGTAACTGGGTTGGCTGAACTTAGTGCTTAAAGACTTCATGTAAGCAACTGCTCTGATCTCCCACCTCTCTTTCTTTTTTTTCAACAGCGGTTTTTTTCCTTTATGCAGACTTGTAAGGTCAATGGTATAAGGACAGTTATGATTTTTGACAGTCATAACACAGAAGCATTACAATAGTTAAGGTTGGAAAGGACCTTAAGATCATCTAGTTCCAACCCCCTGCCATGGGCAGGGACGCCTTACACTAAACCATGTCACCCAAGGCTCTGTCCAGCCTGGCCTTGAGCACTGCTAGGGATGGAGCATTCACAACTTCCTTGAGCAACCCATTCCCGTGCCTCACCACCCTCACAGTAAAGAACTTCTTCCTTATATCTAACCTAACTAGGATTTCTTTTAGAATAGAAGCTGAAAGTAAGCAGGAACAGCTATCTTGTATCGCACTCCTTTCTAAGAACATCTCTGTCAGGTCCGGGGTTGTAATTAGGTTTTTGGCTTTTTCCCCTAGGGCCTGAGATCTGGATAAGTGGGACCCATTTTATTTTTCTGTTGTGTGCAGCAAGCGTGTGCCTAAGGAGTTAATGATTGCTGTGGCTGGTTTGTAGGTGGTGTATAATCAGCTCTTCTGCCCTAAGCTAGTGGTTTGCCCTACTAGCTGACTTTGCTGCTGCAAGGCCGACTGTTATATAGTTCATCTGTAAAGAGGTTCCTAAAGTTATATTCAAACAAAACTTTTTGTTACTGGCTCCATAGACATACAGAACATGATACCACAAGGCTTGCTGCTGTTGTTTTCTATTTTGCTTCTAGCCTGTTCCCCTCTGGAGGGGGAAACATGTGCCTAGAATCAATTGGAGACCATGGCACAGCTAAGGTTGAAAGTTCACTATAGCCAATGCTGGAAAAGTAAACATTAACTTAAGGAAGGCCTGAGGAGGCAGCCAATGTGCTCAGAAAAACCCAGTTTTCTTTCAAAACCAATCTGGCTCTAGGCTTGCAAAGGACAGAGACGAATCTGACCTGTCCTTGTGAATTGGATTCAACATAAGGTGTGTTTTGCCTACATCCACTTGTAAGCTTGAGGGCTAGCATGTATAACGCTCTGAGACAGCTAGAGAGCTGACAGACATCTCTTCTTCCAAAGCACGTAAGAAAATTAACATTAATATTGAAGCTGTTAGTCTTTGCTTTGATGGCAGAACTACAATTCTACTGTTGTCTCTTCTTGTGTGAAATTGAAAAACAAGTAACATTGAAAACAGCCTGTTTTAATCATTAAACTATTATCCTTGTTGCAGATCAGCTGCTTCTGCAGTGTGGTAGATTGTAATTACTTTCCTGAAGAAATCCTCACCCGCTAGGAAATGGCCAAAGTCGAAAGGTTTGCTTTTCATGTTCCAAGTCTGGAGGAGCTTGCGGGGGGTAAGTCATGCAGCAAGTAACTTTTAACAAACATTTAATGTACTCTTCAAACTTAGCTTAAGGCTCTTATCAAAACCTCTCCACAGTGAGTACATGCAGAATGTTCCTGCTCTTACATACTGAGATGTAAAAAGCACTGTGTTTGTATATGCAATTATTTCCTTAAAGCAAACGTTGACTCCTCCCCGAGACCCAAATGATATTCAAGCACACAAACAGCCTTTCAAACCCTTTAAAACTGTCTGTGTATTTGGAGATTTGGGAAAGTTTAACAGTTACAGTCTGAACTTATTTACACATATGGGATCATCTGCCTTCCTCTACCCTCCTGTATTTCTTTTTCAGGACTACCCAAAACACAGCTGACAAGATGCAGTATAGCACAGCAGGTCCTCTTGCTTGAACCTATTTGACTCCTCTCTTGTAGATTGCCTTTGAACCGGGCTGCAGGAAACATTTTGTTCAGTTTTTCTTTCCAAAACCACCTCAAAATGTGCTCAGAAGAACAGAATGGTTGAGGTTGGAAGGGATCTCTGGAAGTGACTTGGTCCAACCCACCTGCCCATGAACTTCTTTCCTTGCCCTAGTAGAAAGGCATTGTTCCTCTGGAAGTCTGTCTCCTGCAGCAGATGTACAAAAGGATTTGTTTCTTTCAGGATTGGTCCTCAAGTTCAGTGTGCCACTCTCCCAACTCTGTGTCTGTTTGACATTTCCATGCTTTGAGGAAGTGTGGTCCTAGCAGTACCCTGGGTGGTTCTCGGTGCTTTTCTCACCCAGCAGCAATCAGGCTGGGCCAATAGGCCAGGTTTGCTGTAGACCTGTAGGGTCTGCAGAGAACAGCAGCTACTTGCAGTAGAACAACTTAAAACAGTAGTAGGAAAAAAATGAGTCACAAAGTAGAGGTTTCCATTTTTTGCCTGAGTTTGTCCTGAGGACCTCCTGTAAGCTGTGAATTTTGTTGCTGTCCAGCTCCTGAGGAGCATTTGAGGAGTGAGTGCCCTTTTATTGTCCTTTTCCATTTGCCAGAAGGTTGTGAGGTGTATTTGAGGGACCTGCCAAGTACCTTCTACTGACCCTTGTGGTCAACAACTTGGTAAATCTGCTCCCAAGAAGTAAAGTATGGCTGAAATCCTGATTAGAGAAAACAAAATCACAGGAGAGTCCTGAGTAAATAAGGAACTGCCTGATTTGAGACAACACACTGGATTTTCTGTTCCTTAGTTCGAGACATCTGTCAAAGCAGGCATGAAAGAACTCGGACCTTTTGACACAATATTTGAAGCAGTGGATGTGAAGGCAATCCCACACTCAATTAAGGTTTGGAAGTTGTTTCCAAAAAGTGCACTTGTCTAAGTCAAAATCCTCCCTGTTGCTTGAGTGACTTTGCAGGTTCTGAGCCTAAAAGCACTGATATGAAGCAAAACCAAAAGTTCAGATTTGAAGCTGTTCATTATCATCAGCACCATCCCTTATCTGTCTTGTCCAGACAGTGGCACTTGCCAGAAAAATCTACACATGAATGTAAATGTGACAGACCTGTGACAGCAGAAGTTTCCAGACAGCAGAGACAGCTTGAGATTGTAATCAAGCTATTGCAAACAGTCTAGTTAGTGTATTTAAAGAACTGATTCTCATTTCAACTAAAACTTACTGCCTCCTTTGCTCTTACATGATATTTCGCTGTGGTTACAATTGTTTGCTCCTGTGAAGCACAGCCACTCTTGAATGTGGTTTAAATTTACCCATGTTACTTCGCATTGTGTTGTTCCTAGTGCTACTAGGAGTAGTCAGTTATTGTATTTCAATTAAAAGGTCTTTAAAATTCTTAAAATGAATAAGTGTGGTAGCTACGTAATTACCTCTACAAGCTTTTGCTCTTCTCTGAAGCTTTGATTCAGGCAACAAGTGCCTATGGACAGTAACACTTAATGGAGTTACTTAAGAGTCAGTATAAGTCCTTTAATGTATCTTGCTGAAATAATCCCTGAACAGGCGCATTTGTTATTGTTAGCAACTTCTCAAACCTTGGTAATTTTTCATTGTCAACAACTTTGCCATTATTCTTTATTATAGTTTTACAGAAAGGGCTCAAGGAAAACTTTGCTGATGCTCAAGTGTCAGTTGTAGACTGTCCCGATCTGACTCAGGAACCCTTCAACTTCCCTGCCAAAGGTAACCACGCATTCCTGTCTTCCACAAAGACCTCCAGTTTTTTCTACCTGATCCTATTTGGTTTTGATCTTCTAAAGATGTTGGGAGAGCTTAATTTTTTTTTCGGGTAAAGAGTATGCATGAGAGGGGAGCTCCATTTTATTTCTGGATTTGATTCCTAGTTGGTGTATGAGCAAGTCATTACCAAGTACTTGTAATTTTATTTTCTTACCTATGATTGCAATACTCACTGATTTCATAAGCTTTATTTAGTGTACTGAAAAGGTTTTGAAATTAAGTTGTTATCCTCCAGATGGAGAAATTCTTTAGGTCCATGCCAATCACGGTCTGAATCTAAGGAGTTACACTTCCATGCATTTTTAAATTCCTGTCATTCATGTATGCCAACGAAGTAAAACCATCTTATTCTGAGTGGCGTTCATCTTCTCTGACATTAGCTGCCTGGAAGACAGGCATGTCAGCTGTGCTACTCAGATGAGTTCCCTCTGTCATCAATGTATTGAAAGAAACACCTCCAGAAAGTGATTCATCAGTTCTTAAAATACATCCAAATAAGTGGGATAAATTGTCCCGAGAGTTGGGCATCCAGCTTTGCTGGAATTTTGCAAGTGGAGTGTCAGTGGGGGTATCCATTGTGTGGTGAGGGCGTCTTAATAGAGAACTGGTGAATGGCAGTTGTTGCCCACTGGAATAACGTTTTTGTGCTTAATAGAATGTTAATTTAGTAACAGGTCTTAAATTGAATCCTACTGTGAAGCATTTTATGACTTACTGTCATAGAATCATAGAATCCTAGAATAGTTAGGGCTGGAAAGGACCTTAAGATCATCAAGTTCCAACCCCACTACAAGGCACCTGCCATTAAACCATGCCACCCAAGGCTCAGTCAAACACAGCCTTAGTATAACACTTTGTGTAAGCATGCTATGGAAATAGTGTTCTCAAAGGGTTTTAGAAAATTGAGGAAGCAGTTCTTTGGTGGGTCAGACTGCATGCTCATTTAAGATTATTAGGGAAAGTATTTTTACCAAGCTAACTGGCTGTGTCTTTCCAGGAATCTGCGGAAAACCTAGGATAGCAGATGTGGGAGGAGTTCCTTACCTCATACCTGTTGCACAGAAAGAAAAAGTGAGTTTTTCGTGTGGCTGTGAGGTTTAATACATTTGTCAAACGAAAAGCAATATTGTTGAAATATAAACAAAACTAAGGACTAATGAATACGATAAGACTTACTTTCAATGGTTTATGAGATTGATTGTGATGTGTGTTAAACATAGACTCTGTCACAAAATCTTACACATCGTAGCAAAAATAGCAAAAATGGTTGGTGGTTCATCTATTCCTGCCCTCAAATACATGATAGTTTTGGAAACATACCACCTGTGATAGCAGCCATGGAAGGAGCTACTAAACAAGAGGCTTGTCGGTGTGTTTATCTGTGGTTTGCTGCATGGCTGTGATCTCAAGTCACAGCCAAGATTCCCTGTAAAAACTGGCTGTGTTTGCGTTTTCAGGCCAATGCTGGGTTTGCATTACTGTCCTTTTCTAAGAATATCATGCGTCCTTTCTGAGACCTCATCACATCTGTCTCTGTATGATATTCCCTTCCATTTGACTTATTTTACACAAATACAAATTCCAATAAAAACAGTAATGCGGGTTCGGGGTGAAATGGCAGGGGAACATACAGGCAGACTCCACCTTTCAGAAAACAAATGGACATGTACCTGATTTGTTACTACCAAATGTTGTGTTGTTCAGAAACTGCGTTCAACCTAATTATCCAAAATACTAATGACAGCCTTGTGAATTAAATGCATCCAGAGGTTACAGTGAACAGAATGACAATTCCTAATCAGAACACTGCACCAAAATCAAAGGAGTGTTTCTCTTTTGCAGGTTTATGATCTAAATACTGTTGCAAAGGACATAGAGCTACCTGGAGCTTTCATTCTTGGAGCTGGAGCTGCTTCATCTAAGATTCTTGGAGTAAATGCTGAGGTCAGTAAATGAGTGTGATGGTTCTCAATGAATTAATGGAAGTATCATAATAGTAAAATGCCATGATGGGTATTTCCCATTTACAACAAAACATTTAATAAACACCATTCATGCCAAAAGCACACAAAACACATTAGCAGGAATTCAGATGAAGGCCATCCAATGGGGTGCACACTATTGAGATAATAAAGCTTAATTTTTAACTTGTAATTCCTCAGGAAGCATGTGATTGCTATGAAGAGTGCAAGAAATGTGGTTTTTTGAAACTGATTGATGGAGAACTGACCAGAGGATTTAAAGATGAGATTTAGAAATGCTTTGTCAAAGTTGCTGGTCAATGCCTTTGAAATACTCCCTGGTTTTTGCCCTCTTGACTGGCTTTGGTCTACCTTGTAAATTTTAAAGATGCCACAAACAAAACGGTCACCTGCAGGAGAGATGGGAAACAAAAACTCCTGCTGTCAGTCTTTCCAAACATAAACCTCTGGTCTTGCCATCTCCTTGTGATGCATTTATTGGTGGATGGGATAGTCCATCTCAGCATTACATTTGGGCCGTTATAATAGTGGTTGTTACTGTACACTGAGAAAGTACTACATAGAATTCCAATACTTGCATGCAGGCCTCACATCTTAATCGTTAGACTTTTTCCTTTCTTTACCAGTGCCATTAATCTTCACATAACATTAAATTTAACTGTCCAGAACAGGTAAGACTGTTTTCTGGAGTTAATTATATTACAATGTTGGTGCAGTTTTCTTACTAGTACAGACCTCATCCTGAGAGACAGATGTAGGTGACAAAGGATATTATTTCTTGGGATCATGATCCAAAGCTTAAATTGCATTTATGTGAGTTCTGTTCATTTGAGTGACTCCTTACATGTTCTTACTGACTTACACTTACATGGTCTTTTTTTTTTTCAGCTTATCCCTGTTGTTCAAACTAAGAGTGAAAAAAACCCTGCTGTAAATGGGAGCTATGTTGCTCAGATAAATCCTGCAGATAAAGGGTGCCTGCTTGAGAAGTACAGCAGTAAATACACTGACTGTGAGTTTGGGCTCTTGGCCAACCTTTATGCCAGTGAAGGCCAACCTGGTAAGGTGTGTACTTGGATCAAAGGTGACTTTGCTCATGGAGCTTTGTGGCTGAAGGGAAACTTACAATTCAGTGTTCTCCTATTGGTTGTCTGTGATAATAATAAAGTGGTAAATTCATAAAATGAATATCCAAATATAAGGAACTGATGTCAGTGAACAAGGGGAAGAATTGGTGGAGACAGAGAGGAGTTTGGATTTTTTTATAAGTATTGGTTTACTAAAACTCTTCCATCATAAATAATCCATCCAAAGTAGCAGTGATTTAAAGTAACGGTTGTACAATGCACTTGTGTAAATCATCTCTGGGCACTTGTCTAGCCTTTTGGAGAAGTGCTTCACCCAACACAGCTAGTGCAAAGAGGTGTGGGCAGAGAGTCAAAAACCTGATAGCTGCAGTGGCAACTGAGCAGTGTTCCCTGTTCCCAAGAGTTCTTTTAGCACTCTTGGGAACAGAGTGGAAGCCAGCTGGTGAACAGGAATGGGTTGCTTGTATCATTGACTCATGTATGAGTAAGTGACTTGCTGCCCAGCACTCTAACACAGGCAAAGCTAGCATTGAACAGTCAGGAAGGAGAGTTGTTCAGGTGCTGGAAGGATGCAAGCGGAGCAGCAGAGAAATTCGCATCTAAAAAAGTCCTCTTGGTTTATAAGCTTGGAAGAACTTCAGAGCAGCTTTCCCAGGCCTTTGCAAACTGTTGCAGCATGAGACAGCAGTGACGAATTAACTTTATTTTCCAGGTCATTGAAGTGAAAGCCAATGGAAGAACTGGGGAACTGAATTTTGTGTCTTGTCTGAGACAAATTTTAGAGAAACAGTATGGTGAAAAGCCAGTTGGGATGGGTGGTACATTTATCATTCAGAAGGGGAAAGCCAAGATTCACATTATGGTACGTTGTTCTCAATTCAGATAACTTCCTTTATCCATCAGAAAACAGATGTGTAAATAAGGGTATAACATCTTAGTGCCTTGACTTTTTTTTTCTGTTTTTAAATGGATGCATAAACTGTTAGGATAACCAGTGCATTAAAGTAAGGAGTTGATGTTGCAGAACTATTATTCAGCCTTAATACCACCATCTATGCTTTTGAAAACTGTGGGCACCTAAAGAACTGCAGAAGTAATGTAAAATGAACTGAAATGAAATACATGAAATTATACTTTTACGAAGTAATAGACTTTCTTTTTACCAAGTAACCAAACTTCTAAAACGTACCAGGAGGAGAATCCTCACTTCAGTAGTTCTCCCATTACTTGTGCAATGAAAGAAGCAATATTCTGATCGCTTCTGTTTCTAGCAGAAACATAGTAACAGGCACTGGTAAGCTGCTTTTAGTCAAGAATCAGGGACTATAGCAATAGGACAAGGAGTAATGGGTTTAAACTTAAGCAGGGGAAGTTCAGGTTGGATATAAGGGAGAAGTTCTTTACTGTGAGAGTGGTGAGGCACTGAACAGATTGCCTGAAGAAGTGATAAATGCTTCATCCCTGGTGGTGTTCAAGGCCGGGTTGGACAGAGCCTTGAGTGACATGGTCTAGTGTGAGGTATCCCTGCCCATGCCAGAGGGGTTGGAACTTGATGATCTTAAGGTCCTTTCCAACCCACACCATTCTATGATTATATAAGAACAAATGCGAGCAGAATTGTGGAGAGGGGAAAAGTGAGGGAAAGTTGTTAGAGAAAAGGTATCTTGATCCAAGCGTCTTCCTTTCACTTACAAAGCTTTTGTTTTGCTGTAGCCTCCAGAATTTTCTGCCTGTCCTCTGAATACCGATGAAGATGTGAACAACTGGCTCAAATTCTTTGAAATGAAGGCTCCACTAATTTGCCAGCCAGTAATAGTTTCCAGAGATCCAGTGAGTCTTTCTCATTTCTGAGTGTAAACTGAGACTTGTAATGAATTTTGTCTCGGATGTGATTTTCCTTTTAAGAACAGGAGTGTGTATATATTGTATACACATTGTATATATACATTGTATATATTGTATAGACATGTAATGAAATAGAAGCTTATCATTTCTGTCACTGGACAGAGCCATGAAAATGGAATAGAGGGCTGGAGCACTTCTGTGAAGAGAGGCTGAGAGATCTGGGATTGTTCATCCTGGAGAGGAGAAGGCTGAGGGAAGACCTTACAGCAGTCTTCCAATACCTAAAGTGAGCCTACAAGAAAGCTGGAGAGCAGTATTTTACAAGGGCAGGTGGGGACAGAGCGAAGGGGAGTGGCTTTAAACTGAAAGAGGGTAGATTTAGATTAGACATTAGGATGAAATTTTTCCCTGTGGGGGTGCTGAGACGCTGGCACAGGGTGCCCAGAGAAGCTGTGGCTGCCCTATCCCTGGCAGTGTTCAAGGCCAGGTTGAATGGGGCTTGGAGCAACCTGCTCTAGTGGAAGGTCTCCCTGCCCAAGTCAGGGGGTAGAACTGGAAGAGCTTTAAGGTCCCTTCCAACCCAAACCATTCTGTGATGAAAAAAGTAAATTTCTGCAAGAGTGACACCAAAAGTTGGGGGCTTTCAGAGGTTCCAAACCCTTTTCTCTCTGATGTCCTATGGTAAGGCTTTGTACAGCCCCTCTCCTTTCATCTCATTAGTTTCACAACCATCTTGTAAATTTTCAGTGCTTAATAATTGGAGCAGGCCCTGAGAGCTGTGGAAGTCTGCATCTAGGAGAGGTTATCACAGGACTTTAAATGCTGCTCACATGGATGTGTGTTCATGGGCCTTTCTGTGGTGACAGGGCTTTGACCTGCGTGTGGAGCACACCCACTGCTTCAGCCACCACGGGGAAGGAGGGCACTACCATCAGGACACCAGCCCCGACAGCGTGCAGTACCTGGGGTACTTCCTGCCCGCCGAGATGCTCTTCCGCATCGACAGGCCCCAGGAGACCCACCTCATCGGGAGAGACTGAAGCTGTGGTGACAGTTGAATCTTTCTACAGTGCAAATGCTGATTTTTTTAAACGCTTTTAATGATGTACATTAATCAGAGTCAAGAATAAATACGGCAGCAGTAAAGAGAGGCCTTCATTTTGCGAAAGAGGGAAATTTGGAGTGTATGTCATTGCAGTTACGACTGTTATGGCCCCAGGAAGGACGCAGACCTGTTAAGAGTGGGTCTGGGGCAGGGAGCGCAGGCCGCCGCTCTCGTAGCGCCCCGTGTTAACGCCTCGGCGAAGCGGGACAGCTTCGGGCGTGCCGGCGCCGACAGCGACCGCCCCATCGGGTCCGGCCCCGCTCTCCGGAGAGAGCCGATCCCTCCCGAGCGCTCTCCGGAAACAGCCGATCCGGCCCGAGGCTGGCCGCGCCCCTCCGCAGTCGGTCGGAGGTCGCAGCAAGATGGCGGGCGTGCCGGCCGTGCGCATCAGCATCGAGTCGGCGTGCGAGAAGCAGGTGCAGGAGGTGGGGCTGGATGGCAGCGAGACCTACCTGCAGCCGCTCTCCATGTCCCAGAACCTGGCGCGCCTGGCGCAGCGCATCGACTTCAGCCAGGGCTCTGGCTCCGAGGAGGACGAGCCGGGTTCGGCGGGCCGCGCCTGGGCCGAGCCGGGCGAGCCGGAGGATGAGGAAGGTGAGCGGCCCCGAGGCTCCCAGTCCGTCGGCCTGCGGGCCTGGCGCCTTCCCGTGGGTGCCCGCGGTTGACTGCGGGTCGCGGTATTCCTGACCGAGCCCCAGCAAATCGCGTTGGTAGAGTGGGAAAGGGTGGATGCGGGTATCGTGCTGCTAAGTTGTATTTCGTCTCTTTGTGATCTCTCTGTGGTTTAAGAACAAGCCTGGCACTATGTTCTTAAAGTCTTTTGTTTCCTTCTGCTTTCAGGGTTGGTAAAGTTTCAGCCGTCGCTCTGGCCTTGGGATTCGGTGAGGAACAACTTGAGAAGCGCCTTGACTGAGATGTGTGTGCTCTATGATGTTCTGAGCATTGTGAAGGATAAAAAATTCATGACTCTAGATCCAGTTGTGCAAGATCCCCTTCCTCCAAAACAGGTATGTTGTACCTAGTTGTATAGCTTGTACAGCTCGATACCAAAGGTTTTGTTCCAGAGGGGGGTTTTTTCATGTATGGTGCATACATGGTTTAATTGACTGTTCCCTGTATTGTGTTGGCACAGTGCTGTAAGGGTGAGGGTGAGGCTGGATGGGAGGTGAGCCTGATTTCAAAGGCGTCTTTGCTGAAACTGGCTTATAGGTATATAATGCGGGTGTGAAAGTAATCCTAAATGAGTTACTGAACATCTAGCAAAAAAAGTTATTAGTGACAGAATCATAGAATGGTTTGTGTTGGAAAGGTCCTTAAAGAGCATCCAGTTCCAGCCCCCTGCCATGGGCAGGAATGCCCCACACTAGGCCATGTCACAGAAGGTCCAACCTGGCCAGGGATGGAGCATCCACAACTTCCTTGGGCAACCTGTTCCAGTGCCTCACCACCCTCGTAGTAAAGAATTCCTTCCATATATCTAACCGAAGCCTCCCTTGTTGAAGTTTGAAACCGTTACCCCTTGTCCTATTACAATAGTCCTTGAGGAAGAGTCCCTCTGAGGTATTCTTGTAGGCCCCCTTCAGATCCTGGGAGGCTGCTAAGATGTCATTGTCAATGAGCTTTCACTAACAATGGTTGTTTGAGACTTGAGGTGCGAGTGGCTTATTCTCTCTTTTTTCTGTGACTAGAATCCTCAGTTTCTACAATTGATTTCAAAAAAGAAGTCATTAGCTGGAGCAGCTCAAATCCTGTTGAAAGGCGCAGAAAGATTATCCAAGTCGGTAGCAGAGAACCAGGAAAATAAGCGACAGAGAGACTTCAACTCTGAACTGCTGAGACTGAGGCAACACTGGAAGCTGAGGAAAGTAGGAGACAAAATTCTCGGTGATCTGAGCTACAGAAGTGCAGGTAAACAAGCAGAAGGGTCTTTTGTGTTTCTCAAGAACGGATATTTATGCTTTATGTTTTTTTTTTTTTAACTGGAAAACCAGATGGAATATCTGTAATAATAAATAACATAATTTAACACAAGTTTATTATAATCATGAGACAGGATTGTAAGAGGAGGAAACTTGTTTTGTTATCCGGAAAAATCTCGTGCCATCTTCAATCTAGAAAGTGATTTCAGGGGCTGTATAGGTTTCTAGTAAAGACTGCTTTACAGAAACAACTCTGTCAACAATATAGTTGATCTGTTGACAGGTAGACCTTGTAATCTGTGGCTTTTATCTACATTTGGCCTGTAAAGCTTTTAAAAAAAAAAGAGGAGTATGTTGCATTTTCCTGTGAATAAAGATCATAGAATCCTAGAATATGTCAAGTTGGAAGGGACTCATAAGGGTCATCATGTCTTAGGTAGTCCTGCTGGCTCTACCTAAGACTAAACCACATGACTAAAGAATGTCATTGAAGGTAGTAATTTAAATCTGCCCTCTTTCATTTTAAAACCATTCCCCCTTATCCTATCCCTATCCTATCCCTTTGGCCCTTGTCAAAAGTCCAGCTTTCTTGTAGTCCCTTTTAGGCACTGGAAGCTGCTCTAAGGTCTCCCCAGAGCCTTTTCTTCTCCAGGCTGAACAAGCCCAGCTTTCTGAGCCGGTCTCCTTAGCAGAGCTGCTGCAGCCATATGAGCATCTTTGTGTCCTCCTCTGGACTTGCTTCGACAGGTCCACGTCCTTCTTGTTTTGGGGGCCCAAGAGGGCAGTGGACTGCAGGTGGAGTTTCATGAACTGAGGAGAGGGGTAGAATCACCTCCCTCGACCTGCTGGTCACGATGCAGCTCACCATGTGGTTGTCTTTCTTGACTGCAAGCGCACACTGCCATCTCATGTTGAGCTTCTTGTCAGCCAACACTACCAAGTCCTTCTCCTCAGGGCTGCTCTCAATCTGTTCTCTGCCCAGCCTGTATTTGTGTTTGGGATTGGCTGGACCCAGGTGTAGGACCTTGCACTTGGCTTGATTGAACTTCATGAGTCTGGCATCTGCCCACCTCACAAGCGTGCTAAGGTCCCTCTGGATGGCATTCCTTCCCTCCAGCGTATCAACCGAACCACACAGCTTGGTGTCATTGGCAAACTTGCTGAGGGTGCACTCAATCCCACTGTCCATGTCACCGACAAAAGATGTTGAACAAGACCGGTCCCAACACCGATCCCTGTGGGACACCACTCGTTACTGATCTCCAGCTGGACTTCGAGCCATTGAGCACACCTCTTTTTGAGTGTGACCATCCAGCTAATTCTTTATCCACTAAGTGCTCCATCCATTGAATCCATATCTCTGAAGCACAACTATGGAGTTTTGGAGACTTGGAGAATACCTAGTCTTCCAAAACAGAGGTATGAGCTTCATTATTTCCAGAAGATGCTTTATACAGAGTATGTATGTTCTTGTCTTCCCTTCTTAGGTTCCCTTTTCCTTCATCATGGCACATTTGAGGTGATAAAGAACACTGACATTGACCTGGATAAAAAGATACCTGAGGATTACTGTCCTTTGGATGTTCAAATTCCAAGTGATTTAGAGGGATCAGCCTATATCAAGGTTTGCCAGAGAGACTTTAATAATGTAGTGTGGGTTTTGCTTTTGTATTTGTGTGCTTACAACAAAGAACAAACATCAGATAACGTTCTCTTTTCACCTAGGTTTCTATTCAGAAACAAGCTCCAGACATTGGTGACCTTGGGACAGTCAACCTCTTTAAAAGACCTATGCTAAAACCAAAACCAGGTATAACTAGCTGTATGTTGTTTTCTGAACATGTTTTCAAGAAGTGGGTTTGTGTATGGTGTTTATTTGAAAATCTTAGCATATAGCTAAAACAAAATTACTAGGATTGTATTTTAAGTATTCTGGAGCACCTTTTGTTAGGCATTGGAAGTTAGAGCACAAAACCAAAAGCAAACCGAGGTATTGTGTTTCAGCCAGTTACATCCCATTGGTTCAACAGAACTGAATGTCTGTTCACTCTTAACTTTGGCCAAAATGTAGAATTTGTTTCTGTGCCTCATTTGTTTTCTCTGGATCTGAAACTCTGCTGGCAGTATGTGCACCCGTTACCAATGGCTCACCTGGCAGGTGAGGATTGAGTCATTTGCTATGTACATTCTTGAAAGCTGTACATTTTGGGATTAAAATTTCATCATTTACTCTTTAGGATTAAAAAGAAGTGACAGGGTTTTATTTCACAATGGTCTGTGACACAGATACTTGTGCTGTCTTGACCATAGGCAGGATGCTGTACCATATAGATGTTTCGTGTGGTATTGAGGGTGCAGCATAGAGCTTATATGCTTACCCAGACCAGAATCTTCCAAGAATTTGGGCCCTGTAACTCCTGTGAAAGCATGTACATGCACTTACCATTATTTGATGGTTTGCTGTAGAGTGAATTTAATAAAGCTAGAAGTATCATTGAAAGGAAATAGCAACTTAAGCAGAGCTCACAAAAGGTCTGGAAATGTAATGGGCAGTTTCAGTTGAGAGCTGCAATTCACAGTATACATATATGTAAGGTAACACTAATGCATTTTTCTACTCCATTTGGACAGAAGCTACTGACTCTGCCTACCTTAGCAATTACTCATAGCTACTGAAGTGTCTGGTATCTGAACAAAAAGGTAGCTTTTTCTTACCCTTTCCTTCTACAAATGTTGGTTTATATTTTTCAGGCTCTCCCCACTGGCAGACAAAGTTGGAGGCTGCACAGAATGTTCTTTTATGTAAAGAAATCTTTGCCCAGCTCTCACGAGAAGCTGTTCAAATTAAATCTCAGATTCCTCACATTGTTGTGAAAAATCAGATCATCTCCCAGCCTTTCCCAGGTAGGAAACTTTGTAAGACTTCTTAACCTATTATTTGTTTAAACATGAACTGAAATTCTAATTGATGAAACCTTTTTAAATGCTCTGCTCTTAAGGACAACAAAAAAAAAGAACCTTGTTTTTCAAAGGTTTTGAAAAACCAGAATTTCCCAGAATTGGAATTTTCGTTGCTAATTATAGAAACATCCAATTAATGCACTTTGGTTTCTAATTTACTCACATTTTATTGTGTGGAGTTTGGATTGTTTTACTTTGTGATTGGTTTTTCCAGTAGCACTTAAAAGCTGTCAAACAGGGAGGGGGTGAGCAGGCAGCTGTGTGGTGCTGGATTTAAACCACAGTATGTGTGCACATTGCAGTTTGGAGCTGTGCATAAATCAGTGCTGCTGGATTGGGTGCAGGTGGAATTTAAGACTTGAGTTAATGCATTTTCAAAAGACGAGAGGCCAATGCTTTTCAGTGAGGATCGTGTAAACGGCATGAAGGTGGCTCAGAGTTGGCTGGTGAATCCTTTATTCTTACAAGGGGTACACAGCTGATGATACCATGTGAAGAATATGTTTCTGGATTGCTTCAAATTTATAACATGGTAAATCCTTCCTTCTTTGGGGAAGGAATGGGGTCCTGAAGCCTCTTCTTTTTGTTTGGGGTTGAGTCATAGAAATTGATGTGAAACGTACCTGGTAGTTAATAGTTGGCCTGTCAACACTTCCGTCAGTGGCAAGTCTTACTTGCCTTTGTTGCTGTGGTCTCCAACATAATTCTTTGATTTTCTGATTATGGTGAATACAGGTTGTAGAAATATTGATTATAATACATGAAGAAAAGCAGTTCTCAGTAGCCTCCTTGAAAATTGTCTGTGTCCTTATTTGTGTTGTGGTTTTTAATCTGCTTTGTACAGGTTTACAGTTGTCTATTTCTCTGTGTCACTCTTCCAATGACAAAAAATCACAAAAGTCTGCTTCTGAGAAACAGAATCCAGATGATCATCTTTATGTTCTGGAACATAATTTGCATCAGCTTATCAGAGAGGTAATGCATTTATAGTCAGGTACTGAAGAGGTTTTGGGCTTTTGTAGTCTTCTGCGTGGCATGCAGCACTGTTATAACAATAGAGTACCACTAGAGGCCAGTCGTTTTCTATCCATTGGTGCGAGGCAACATTCTGTTCAGTTCTAGTGTGTGTAGGTAGTTAGGGAGGTCCAGTTAATGCTTTCATGGAATGCTGGTTCCTTACTTAACCTCAGGGCTGGCGTTCCCTTCAGAAAAGCTGTGCAAGGTTTTTCCAGTACAGCTCATCAGTTTCCCTTTTTTCTTTGTGTCTAATTAGTGCTTGTTGAGTACTTTAAAGCGAGCGTCTGTTCATCCCATACTTCCATGAAGGAAGAACAATCAATTACCGTAATAACTTTGCTTCTTTTGAGGTCCATGTCTCTGCTTTAGTGTCTTAGATTCAGAAGGATGTGGGGTAGGAGGTTGAGCTTGCATCTGTTCAGGAAAGGAGCATAATCTTAGGTGCAGTTGTGAAACCATGTTCCAGGGAGTGTTCATCTCCTTAGAGGCACAAGTCACGCAGTCATGTGGAATAGTCCAGTGTTTCAAGCAGTGAACTGGGTTTCCTGAGCCCAGTGCCCAGCTCTGTGAATTTCCTTTCCTAACTTTGAACCAGATGTTAATTTTTTGTACCCCTTTTTATTTCTATAATGCTTCCTTTATTTTTGTTGGACCATCCTGTCTGTCTCCAGAGATGTGTATGAGGCAGACTTACTAGTAGGAGCTACTGCTATACTACCAAATCTTTGTTAGTTAGCACACGTTTTTAAAAATCACTTCCCCTAAGGTTTGAAAGGGCTGCATAAACAGGGGAGGCAAAGTATGAGTGGAAAGCTGCTTTAAAGTGCTGTCAAATTTATAAAGTAAAAAAGTTGCACTTTTGGAAAGTATGTATACGTAAAACACCCAGTGCGAAGCAGCATATTACAGAGTATGTATATTGCTTCTTGCAGATACATTATTTGCGCACTTCCTTTTGTAACATTTTTTGTTTGTTGCAGTGTCACAAGCAAACCCTGAGCTCAACAGTGATGCCACATCCAGCTAGTGCACCTTTTGGCCATAAGAGAATGAGGCTTGCAGGACCCCAGGCTTTTGATAAAAATGATATCAGTTCTTTACAGTCGAATGAAGGCCTTCTGGAAAAGATAATAAAGCAGGCAAAGCACATCTTTCTGAGACGCAGGTAGGTCACGAGCTGTTCTTGTTACAGTTAAATGTACCATTATGTAGAATACAATTGATCTTTTTTCAGTGTTCTTGGAACTAGCAGCTACTTCCTTCGCTGTTAAAATAGTCTATTCTTAAGTACTAAGAATCAATAGCACATCAGGAAACACGAGCAATAAGCAGTTGGCTAGTAAAAAAGAAAAGAAATGGGTTTCTTAGAGATCTCTGTGGCAGCTCTGACAGGCTGCTGATAATTGTCCCTACTTTTCTGAAGCTGCACAAATCCTTTTTAGTATTCTTTTCTGTGCAGTAGCTCATTCTAAGTAATACCACTTCAGTACTGCTGCATAGTGTATGTGACATGTACAGAGTAAAGAAGTGCTCCATTAGCACCAAAGTGGTGCTGAAATAGAACTTTGTCTCACATGGTTTATTAAATTTCCCTTTTTATCTTTCTGATGCGTCACCAAAAGAAAACCCAACAAACTAATAACCGCCTCAATTCCTTTAATCAAGAGCTCAAGCTGTCTAGGTTACTGCATATGGAATATGTCTTTATCTTCTAGAACTGCTCGAACCATTGACAGTCTGGCCAGTCGTATTGAGGATCCCCAGATTCAGGCTCACTGGTCCAATATAAATGATGTTTATGAATCCAGTGTTAAAGTTCTTATAACTTCTCAAGGATATGAACAAATATGCAAGTATGTATGAAAGTGCCTGTGTCTTTCTAGTTGTAGAAGCATGCAGCAGTGTCAGAGCGTATTCAAGTTGGGTTTTACAGGTTTTGATTCTCTTCAGGCAGACAAGTAGGAACCCCTTATTTGCATGTGCATGTTTGGTTTTGAGTTGTGGGGGAACGGCCACCCTAAGAAAATCTTCACCCATTTTAAACTTTAATGAAGAAACTTCAGTCGTTAACCAGCACATTTCCCTTTCAAAGAAGGAACTAAAGGTGCAACTGGCTGTCTAAGGGAGGAAGGGTTGTTTTGGACAGAGATAGATGAATATACAGTATCTTTGTATGTGCTGGATTCTAAACTTCCAGTCTGGTCATGGACAGCTAGTCAGTGCTCAGTCCTAGCTCCATTGCATAGGTGCTGAAATGTGGAACTTAGGTAATGCATGCTATTAGTTACACACATTGTCTTCAAAATAAGATTTCATATGTGAGAAATGAATGTCTGCATGCTGACCATCAGTGAATGAGCCAATGTGTTTACAGTGGATGACCCAGCTATTTTTTCTGCTTTGAGCTTTTTCCACTTTGAGCTTTTCTACCTTGACCCAGCTGTATTTTCTACTTTTCTACAGTCCTCCCTGGCTGTGTCCACAGTGTGGAGCAGACTGTGGTCACTGGTGTGATTTGCAGTCTCGCTTCCAGAGTACATGTGCTGCCCAAGTCTTGGCTGTAGGTTAGAACAAGCCCCAAGTACACACCATTTTCCTCTGCCCCTCTGCAGGGAAACTTGGGCACAGTGCCAGGCAAGAGCTGTGAGGCACCTCAGGAGGTTCCGTGACCTGAGCAAGCAGTGGACCAGGTCTGGGAACACGCCACAGATGTTCCCTGCAGTAGAAGGAGCTGTCATGGGGGGTGAAACTGAAATGTTTGGAGTTGCAGTCTTATTCCATAGGCTTTGCACTATCCTCATCTTAGAGTTGTTGGGAGGAGTTCTGTGCTCTTAGTTTCCAGTTTTCTTAAGGAAATGCAATGTATTTTGAACAAATATGCATCTTGTCTTCAAAGATCCATTCAACTACAGCTGAACATTGGAGTTGAACAAATCAGAGTTGTGCATAGAGATGGAAGAGTTATTACACTATCCCATCAAGAGCAGGAACTGCAGGATTTCCTTTTATCTCAGGTAGATTCATATACATTCTTCTCCCCTTCTTGTAATGTTCCGGAAACAGAAGAAGTTAGAATCTTAGCTTTATCTGTGTAGAAAAACTTTATTGAAAGATAGTGGCAATAGGAAGGTGAATGACTGAATTTTTCAGTATGTTTGTATAGTGTCTTTAGCAGGTGTAACTAAAATACAATGCCAGTTTTCACTAAGGTCAGTAGTAATAATATTTCTCCTTCAATTTAAAATACATTTCTTTATGCTTTTCATCATGGAAACACTAAGATTTTTTGCTTACTTCAGAACAAGTCGGTGAGAGTCATAGCAGACAATAAAGTACTCAGTATATGAAACTTACTGCAACCAAGGCCTGTCTAGAGATCTTAATGAGCCCACAATTACTTGTGGTTTCAGCATTGTCTTGTTAATGTTCACTTTGCATCAGCCATTACTAAATCAGCTGATATTTGAATTAACTGTGTTTTCTTAATTGCTTAAAGCAAGCTGCTGGTTTTAGTCAGAAGTGACAGTGTCCCTACTATGCATTATAAATAGTCAAAGTACAGGTCTCTAATAACAGTGGTTGGCCTGTTGCAGTTAGTGAAACTCCACGACACAGAAAACAAGTTGAAACAGATTCTGCTGAAGGTATCTTTTTGGTCAGGTGTTTTCAGACTTGTTCACAGAGAACTGCTGAACAGTGCTAGCTATTTCTTTGTTACAAGGGTTAAGTCATGATACAGAGAAACATTAGCATTTAAACTTCTAAGCTGTTAAAGCTCAGTGCTTGCACTTGAGCGTTAGTGGGAATAATCATGCACCTGAGAACCACAACTTTTCTTTCCCAGAGTGTGCTGTGAGAATAATCTCACAGATTTTATATATTTTCCCAGCAGAAGTCTCATTTCCATTCAAAGAAAGAGTTATTTCAAAGTCCTGTTTGTATCATTTGAATTAGTTCTTGTGACCTAAATAAAGGCTTTTGTAACTTGAAAGCGATACTTAAATGAATTGCAGAAACCCATATAGCTGTGAAAGATTCATCTAACTCCACAGTGTGCTTAATACAGTGGTCTGCTCTGTGTGCAGAAGAAAAAAAGTCTGATAAAACCAGGAAGCAATTATTTCTGTGGTGTGCAAATACTGAACAGAAGATGAACCTCTTGTTACCTTTCAGATGTCACAGCACCAAGTCCATGCAGTTCAGCAACTTGCAAAAGTCATGGGATGGCATGTGCTGAGTTTCAGTAATCACGTTGGTCTGGGGCCAGTGGAGAGCATTGGCAATGCATCAGCAATAACTGTAGCATCACCAAATGGAGACTATGCCATTTCAGGTAGTGTCTTCTCTTGCAAATGTATGGGAAATCTTAATATTAAATGAATTCTACAGGGTTTGTATGTCTTTCTGAGAGAGTCTCTGGAATTTCATTGAATAACGTAAATTTATAGCAAACTGTTCTGAAAACAGTCTCTTGTGTATGCAGTTGACACCTAAATAGAATCAATACTTTGCTCAGTAAGCCATGTAATATAAACCTGATTTAGTTTACAAAGGCTTGAAACTATTTCTTAGAATTAGCACTGAAAAGCCAGGTTACAGAAACCATCAAGATCGTGAGAGAAGGGAACTATCACAACTGTGGACTTAATGAGAACAAATTTTGGTCTCTTCAGGGATCTTCTTGGAAGAATCCTGTGGAATACCATCCTATGGGATGGAGAGAAAAGGGGTCCGAGAGAGTTGGTTATTTTTTTTCCTAAGTATCACATCTTTCATCTGCAAGAATAGTCATTTCTTTGCGCAGGAAGTTGTGCAAAGGTGACCGAAGATCTGTGTGTATGAACAGGGAGCTCATGACAAAACTCATGGCATAGAAAGGAAGCTGCAAGTGATTATAAGCAGGACCAGTTGATCTGGAAGATAGACCGTCCAAACATGTATTGATGGGGATAGGAAGGCTAAAGCCCATGTGGAGTTCAATCTGGTGGGGGACATAGAGGGCAATAAGAACTTCAACAGGTAGGTCAGCAGCAAAAGGAAGACTGGGGGAAATATGGGCCTTATGGTAAATGGGGAGAGGACCTGGTGGCACAGGGCGTCGAGAAGGCACAGGTACACAATGCCTTCTTTGCTTTCATCTTAAGACTGGCCTTCAGGAATCCCAGGTCTCTGAGACTCATGGGAAATTTTGGAGCAAAGGGGCCATACAGAAGTTCATGGGACCATGTGGGATGTATCCATGAGTGCTGAGGGAGCTGACTTATGTCACTGCAAGGCCATTCTTGATGAGCTTTGAAAGGTCATGGTGATCAGAAGCTATTCCTGAGGACTGGAAGGAGGCAGGTGTCACATCCTGTATTCAAGAAGGAGAATCTGGGGAACTAGTCTGATCAGCTTCACTACAGTTACTGGGGAGATGAGGCAAAAGCTGGTCCCATAAGCAGTTTACAAACTATTAGAGAAAAGGTGATAATGATGGGTAGTAATCACCATTGATTTATGAAGGGGAAATTATGTTCAGTCAGCCTGATAGTCATCTCTTTGTGGAAGGCTAGCTTGGTAAGTGAGGGAAGAGCTAAGTGTTATCTCCCGAACTGCTTATTTAAAACACAAACACAGACACACACCACTGCCCAACATCACGGCACAAAAACCCATCCAAGCCAAGAGAACACCACCACCCTACACCAGTCTTGCGGAATTTTGTGTTTAAAAGCAACAACTATCCCGAGTGACTCCATTGCTGTCCATTTGATGTAAATCCACTAGAAACAGTATCTTTTTGATCATGTTTTTCAACAGAATGGTGGGAATACATCCAAGGTAAGATTTGGCCAAAAAGCCCTTTGCCCTTCCTGGCATCATTAGGGAAAAATAAATGCGTTTGGAAGGCGTATGGGAGGAGGGTTGTCAAATGTTTCTCTGGTGTGCTGTAACCAGAATGTGCAGTGCTAAAGCAGTAAAATCATAGAGAAATGGGAGACCAGAAGGAGAAAATTCAAAGAGAAAACATAAATAATAATTAAAAGGTAATTTCCCTTGTTTGCTTTCAGTGTGTTTGGGGTTGAGTAGGAGTAATGTATAGCATACATGAGGAAGGATATTTAATATGAGGAATTCTTACAGTATAAAAATGCTCATACAATCTCTGTTCACTACAGTGCGTAATGGCCCAGAAAGTGGTAGCAAAGTTATGGTTCAGTTTCCACGGAGTCAGTGCAAGGATCTTCCCAAAGGCGATGTGCTGCAAGACAACAAGTGGAATCATCTTCGAGGGCCCTTCAAGGAAGTACAGTGGAATAAAATGGAAGGGCGGAACTTTGTCTATAAAATGGAACTTCTCATGGCTGCCCTAACTCCATGTTAATAATCCATCTGCCTCTCCCTGCAGCTTGGAATCATCACTGAGCTGCATACTATCACTGCTGAGCAGCAAAGGGAAATGGGAGCTTTAACACAATGCAAGAAAGCAAACCCAAATGTATTTCCTGTACAGATAAGTTCATTGTACTGTTTCTAATAAAACCTTTTTTTCAATAACGTCTGAAATAAACTTCTGGGAAAGTTCCTTTCAGCTGTTTCTTTGCAGATTGCTGTATCTAAAGTAGCAGGGCTGAGTCACTGATGTAATTGATTTTATTAAATCAATTCAGTAGTTCTTTGCTATATGAAAGGTGTCTGCTCAGAGTCATTCCCTTCCCTCTCATGCTCCTACTTTTCTCAGTAGATCTTTGTAAGTATTTCTGAGAGATGAAAATCACTAGAATGGAATTGTGCTATTGCGTAGCCTTTTAGTAGCTGAGACCACAGGGAATGGCTGTCTTGGGGGAAGCTAATGGACTCGTTTGATGAGAAGTGGGACAGCACAGGAGAAGCAGAGCTCCCTTGTCAAGAATTAAGGCTAAAGAAAGCTTAAGGAACAGTCTTCCCTGGGTGACATTCTTAAGATGGAGTTTGTACATGGATGTGGCTTCTGGGTGATCCATTTCTTTTTTGAGAGATATATTTGGTGATGATTCTTGAGAGTGCTCAATTCTTGAGAGCTTCTGGCAAACATCTTTCCTTTCTAATGGCTACAGGTGAGCCTGTGTGATTGTAGGTTGTTTTGCTTGTGTTTTCTGCCCTTGTTTTTTGCAGATATGTAGAAGAAATTGTCTTACTCTGCTTGCAAGATTGTGATGATTTGAGTTTGGGGGTGACTTTTCTAAATTCTTGTCCAGATAGAAGCAGGTAACTCATGCAATAGACCTTGCATCCCCACAGATTGGTTTGTTTGCTTGCTTGGGTTTTTTTTCCTGCACTGTCATTTATTATCATCCAGAGAAACAATAACATCCTGAAGATCAGCTCTTTTGAGTTCTTTGAAAATAGAAGTAGTCGCATTTTGTCTCTGTTGGTTGTGCACAAAGGTATTGCACAAAGCTTTTCTTTTGTTTGATGTTTAATTGCTAAAGATCTTTTCGAAACCTGCCTGTATGAACTGGTTCAGACTTAACGTCCGTATTAAGTCTTACAAAGTATGCATAAATATATATATGAGAACATTTCACACAACATGTTTGCATTGAACATCGTACTTTGTGACAGTTATTTTGCTGTATTCTTGAGCAATAAATAGTAGTAGGAAATAATATATTAAGCAACTGCTTGTGGCAAGCTGCTGCTCAGTGTGTATCCAAAGCAGCTATTGTACTTCTGTTGGTGTTTGCTGCTGTGGAGCATCTTGTTATTTCAGTTCCTTGAAGTACTTGCTTCTGTGTGACTGAGCTATGAGAAAGAAGGGGTTTTCCTTTCAGGTTTTGATGAGTTTCTTGAGACATCTTATAGAAAATGAAAAAGTACTGGTTAAAAATACTCTCTTTATTGTCTTGAAAGAGGGGAGAATCTCTCACACAACCCCTGCGATGCCAGGTCTTGTATTGCTTGACTAGCCTATGATTACAGGTGGAGAGGGGGTTCCTTGGTGAACGGTTCAGCCAGCAGCCTGATGCATCTGTTTGTGCATCTGATTATATGAGGCTCTTTGGACTCGGCAACACAACAAATCTCTTACTAATAATTAGAAGATGAGTGTATGAAACTTAAATGTGTCTTTGCACTTCACTGTTCTTAACCTAATTGACAGGTCTGCGTATAGTGATAACCTTCTCTTCAAACCAGCTCTTCATTACCAAGCGATAGGATCACTTTGGGGCTATTAGGATCTCATACTTGCAGGATTTGACTCCTGAAAAGAAGCAATGGATGCAGGAGGACTTGCGTTGCAGAAGTGCGAGCACTGAACATTAACAGTGAAGACATTTGTCAGCGTTTCCAGGCCTAGATGAAAAAATAGATGAATAATAAAAAAAGTATTGGGGACCTGGAGAGCCTGCCTTTTAGTGTTGAATACACAGGGATTCCCAGTTTTGGAATGGAAAACGGACTGATTAGGCTTCTAACACAGGGACAGTCTTGAAATGCTTGGTAGTGCATCTTCAAACATGAAATGAAGACATTAGTGGATGATTAAGACCTTTAAAATTGATTGCCAAAGCAATCTTGTGAACTTTGACATCTCTTTAATTAATGTTTAAAACCAAAATGCCTTAATCCCTTTGATCATTTGGAATGCTCTATATACTAAATTTGCAGCTGTTCTGCATGGAGTTTGCAAGTGGAGTAAAAATAGCTATTAATTTCTAAACTTCTACTTTAACAGCTTGCCGTAAGACTTTCAATACTTCAGGTACTTCCAGTGTAGCAAGAAACGGCTACAGACAGCTTAGCCTCATGTTCTGTAAATTAAGTATTACTGATACGAATGATGCATATTGACAAACATCAGTTTCAGAAAATGGCAGTATTTTATAAGTGATCGTACCTACACAGTAAGCATGCTAAATTCTGAGTAAAATCTGTGGGTGAGGAATTGTCTATAGGAAAGCAGTACATAGGCTAAATGTATGTCCTCACTGAATATTAAATGCCTGTTGTTCATCTAGGGTATTACTACCTAAAATTGAGGTTGACACCAGTGTCAGTAGCCAGGGATGGGCACCTGAAGTTGTATCCTTAGCTAAGCTGAGAGAGGTAGAACAGTGGTGCTAGTGGGAAACCTCTTGCTGCTCTCACAGTGCATCTGCAATTGAAGATTTTTAAGTGGTCATTTCCTACTTTGATCCCAGCTTTCAAATGCTGTAGTTTAAAAGTGGTCTCTCCAATTCCAGCAATGCATTCAAATGGTCATTCAAGACTCTATACATTTCCTGACTTCTCCTTTGGCAATTAAGTGTTCAAGTCAGCATTAGCAGATAGTAATGGTGTTACATGTAAGCTGTACTTTACATGCTTTCTAAGTGAGTCTAGCAGAGCACCTATATCCTCAGCTTAATGAATAACTTCATATTCAAGTGCTGACAGTGATTTAAAAAAAAATCTAGATAAACAGAAAAAATACTAATGTTTTCCATGTGCTAAATGGATACCTCACAAGTACTTCAGGCTTAGTGATTGAAACAGATGCGCTTGCAACTTCTTTTGTGCTGTCAAAGTTTAGTTCAAAGATCCGTAACCCATACTTAGAGTGAGGAATTAGAGCACACTTTGTCAAGCTGTGCTGTAGCTAGGATTTTTATTTCTCTTCTTTGATTTCCCACCTTTTGTGACCTGCTCTCAAACAGGAAGGATGCAGGAAGCAGCGACCAGCTGAGTCTGGTACCTGAATTTATGACTGGGTGAGAGGCCCTTTGTGCTACAAAAGGCCAGTTAATCCAGGGATTACTTTTTCAAGGTATTGTGTACAGAGTGCTTTGGAAGAAGCCTGTTTGGTGCCTCCCTCCATCATTATGCACCTGGTGAGATATTCTCTGGCTTTCCATATCTAACCCTTAGCACCTCTGCATTATAGTCCCTGCCTAGAGGGGAAAAGGTTTGCAGACAAGTGAGCTGAAGCGTGCGAGGCAGAAGCAGCATTTTGGCTCAAGAAGCCATTGGCAATCAGACTAGTCCATGGTCTCTTATGTTTTCAAGGTTTATTTCACACTGCAAAATTCCCATTACAAAAGCAAACCAGGATAATTGGAAGCTCGATCAGGTCAGTGCTTTCTTGCTCACCCACCATCTTCCACCCAGCAGATCTGCAGTGGAGAATATAAGTGCAATATGCAGATTCAAGAAGACATTAGTTCAATCGCCTCATGTTTTCTTACAGCGTAGGAAAGCAAAGGCGGCTTCTCAACAAGAGCAACTTCAGAACTCTATTTGTAGATAATAAATCTCTAAGTAATGCTGTATCATTTTTTCTTCCCAGATAGAGTATTGGACAGTAGGTTTGCAAAGGACTTGACATCTCTCACAATGGAACTGTTTCGTGTTTTGCCACCCCTCGCGTGTGATATGTCAGGATTTCATCTGACCCCTCTAATCACTATAGGTAGCATCCTCTTCAGTGCCTGTGCGTGGCTCCATGTTTAACAGCCTTCTATAGTAATGTCATAAAATGTGTGTTAATATCCTGGAGCAAACAGTGCATATCCACTGCAAACAGTGGGAAACGTAAGTGGGGAACTTTGACCAGCTCGGCGTTGTTTCATGAAGTTTGTGCTCAGAGCTTCAGGAAATTCCGTACGCCCAAAACTAGCAGTGGAGATGCAATAAACAGGATTCAGTCCTTGCAATTAGTGTTTTAATATGGTACTGCAATTAGGCATTACATTTATTATGTTGAGGGGTGCTAATGGCTGCTCTGTTTGTAATAGGAGACTTGCTGTAGCGAAAATACAGGTGTCTTTCAAGACCATGATCATTTCCTGTCTGGGTTGCTCTTGGAGGCTCAGTTGGTTGGTTTTAAGAGTGGTAGAGGCTGTAGATTTTATTAATGAGCCACAAAAATGTGTTGGTGCTCAGCAGGCAAGCATACTCTTCTTTACTTTGACCTTGGTTAGCAGAGCTGAAAACCTAACAGGTCAAAACAGCTCCATCAGACACTGCTGGTTTGAAGTCGAATGAGTTTACAAGTCAGGATGTTTCTACAGCAATCACAAGCATGTTACCTTTAGGGTTTCTTCTCCCTTTCTTTACCAGTGTTTTCTCCTGAGGTAGAATTGTTATTTCTGTTATGAGACAGTCCTTGGCTAACACTCAATGGTTTCCAATTCAATCTCTTCAGTTGTACTTGCTGCAAAGAAAAGGATATTATTATTGATTGGCAAATGCATTGGAAGCCCAGTGTTCCAAAATTAACAGCGCTGTGTTAATAGCTGAGACATTTTGAACTTTTTAATATTAGCTCAAGCTTACTCATCTACAATTAGGTTTCAAATATACCATTTCAAAACATTCAACTGCACGAAGAGTCCCTCAATCTTAACGTGACGCTGGTTTCTTCTGATACAAGACTAAAGGCACTATGAAAAGTCCTTATACCTCTCTTCGTGACTTCTGAAAGGAGGGCTCTTATAAGGTGAAACTGGGGCAGACATTGGGTCCCTGCTTCAAATCATGTTCTGGGAGGTGACAGAGCAAGTCTCCAGAACTGTGGTTTTCCTGAACTCTGCCAAATAACTGTATTTGATTGAGCTCTGTAGGAAGATTGGCTTTAACTGCAGGAAGAGGCTTTATCCAAACAAGAGCTGGTATATTCTGGCGTGACAGCAAAATTTCAGTAGCTGCAGAAGCTTGTGAGCAGTGTGTGCAGTGTGAAAACAGCAGCAGCCCTTACATCTGTGGGTGAGCGGCAGAAAGGAAGAGACAGCTCGAGTCAAATGAATCTCTTCTGTATCAGGCTTTGCAGAGTCGACACGAAGTCATGAGGCTTAAGACTCTTGAGTATCTGCATTGGTCTTGTAAAATACTGATGCTTAGGCTGCTTGTTGTAATGTAACAGCTTAAACAGCACTTAGAGAAGAAATACAGACCTTTTACCTATAGGGCAAGAAACCACTAATGGATCTGCACTTATAAAGAAGGGAGCTGAATGCCTGAAATGTTTTGAAGTGGTAAAAGAAACCTCCTGTTCCAAAGATGTGCCCAAAGCTTGAGCCCAGGCCTGTAGCTTGGCACCTGGTCTTGCTGCCTGGGCCAAATATCCCTGTTTGTGGCTTGGAAATGTCTTCCTAAAATGTGAATCTTCCTTTCTGCGCAACCCTGGCGTTCCCTTGATCTGCTTTTCATGACGGGTGTTCGTGAAGGGTCTGGGTTTGATATTAGTCAGTGTTCACTGGAGTCCACAACTGGACCAAATGTAAGGACAGATGAAAGGGGTAGTTTGAGAGGAGAGAGATGGGTGCAGTCCTCCATGAAGTGGAGTGGGGCCACTCCGAATGGCCCAGGAGATACCCTTCAGTGCAGTCCCTGAGAGCACTACTGACACTCTTGACTTTGTCTCCTCCCCTCTGATGGGGGGTTATTGCAGCGCCGGCCTTTTCTCCCTAAATTTTGCAGTTAGCAATGTTGGGAAGTGTTTTACAGTTCCTAATGTAAAATGTATAAGGTGGGTATCCAGTGGATCATTCTGCAACTAGATACCTATTATTCAGTTGCCTCAGCTAGCAAAGAATTGAACAGGGTAACTGAACTGAACCCTTCCAGGCTCGTTCCTCAGTGTCCCTGCTTAGCACCTTTATGCCTCAAATCACAAGTAAACTTCAGACTCCAAATTCAGACTTCAAAATCCTATACCTTGACTGCATTCTGGGAGGGATACCTGTTAGTTTGTGTGTCATCTTCTTCTGGAATAGACGCAGAGATTTATTACACAGCCACATGAAGCAGACCAAAATGGCAGATACAGCAGCAAGAAATACAAAGAGAACTGCTACAAAATGTAAATCTTCGTAGATAATCTCTGCAGGGAGGAGAGAAAAAAAGTAATGTTATTAAATTGATTACGAGCAGATTAATGTTTGAACACGGTGTAAAGCCAAGAACTCCCGTCTAGTTTGTACCGTAAACGTTGACTATGATGGTGCCGTAGGTGCTGGTTCCATGCTCCTCTGTTACAGTGATAAAATAGTAGCCGGCATCTCTCATGCCCACATTCAGGAGCTGTATAGAGCCGTTCTCGAAAGTCGTCACTCTGTCCTTGTAGACTGTGGATACGTTGACATAATTCCCACTTTTCCACTCAACAATTTTGGTGGTGCCCCAGGTCGACACGTGCTTCCACTCAACGGTGGCAACACCTCTGCAAGAGTATTCAACTGAGAGGAGGATGTTCTGTGCCACTGTTGCGTTGATGTTGGGTTGTGGGACCACTAACGATACCCCTCCAGGAGCTGAAAGAGAAAAGAGGGTGATGAATGTGGAGGTGATGCTGCACCAACAGTCCAGTGCAGGATGGGACCTACCTATCTTGGTGGCCATTTTAAGAGAGGATGGATTATGCTTTACATATTTCCTTTCTGCTGATCATAAAAAGAAGAACCATACTTAAATTAAAGACTAAATACAGATTTTAATCAGTGATAACCATGAGAAACTTTTCCATTATATAGGACAAGTAATTGCATGTATTCCAGTGTTTGGATACCCAAGCAGAGACAGTTTGGAAGAATCTTTTTGGGTAAGGGAACATAACATTGAAAATTGAGCAATGCTTTTGTATTTATCAGTAACTGGCTTTCCTTTAAAATCCTGCATTTAAATGCAAAGTTTAATCACCAGCCTTCGTAAAGGCAGCCAGTTACATGCCAGTGCAGATGAACCACATGTAATCAAAGGTGCACATTTCATGTGAAGTCAGGGACTTCATGTTCCGGATGATTTCCAGACAGAAATGCACTTGAAAGAATATTTAATTCTCCTCTAGTTCCTACTGATGTGATTATGGAACCTTTCATAACACTGTGAGACTCAACTGGCCATTTAGATTAATGTGTAACTGCAATAACTTCTGCTTGTGTGGGGGTATTTCTCTGTGAAAATTAATATCAACACCAAACATTTGAGTTCCAATTGGCACAAATATATATATATTTAAATAAATAGTGGCTTGTTTGAGACACTTGACTAGAGACTGAAATCCTGTTAATCTACAGGCAGAACTCAAACCAGACAGAAGGCAGATAAAGCACAGAGTAAGCCTCAGTGCTGAATGTCCTTTCCTGGTTTGTCTTGGAGCAGGTCACTCACTCTCCTCTTGGGATGTGGGGACTGCCTAATGGCAAGAGCAGAACTGGGAAAGTAATGCAAAGGTCTGGGACCCAGTGGAGAGGGAGGATGAGACCCTCAGCTGTGCTGAAGGGACCCCTGGGGAAGGTCCTGGAGGTTCTGCAGAGTCTTCAGGGAAAAGAATGGTTAAAAAGGCAATGAAAGAAGAATCTCAAATGGAAAGAAATTGTCTTTAAAAAGCTTATCCAAAAATAAGCTCTCCCCAGGGCCAAAGCCCCAAACTAGCCACAAGTGGGGAGAGATGGGTACATGAACTACAAGCTGACTTCACTCTATTTGGGATCTGTAGCAGAATTCAGAAGCTCTACTGGTCAAGGTGAGGCAGGGAATCATAGAATCATAGAATAGTGAGGGTTGGAAAGGACCTTAAGATCATCTAGTGCCAATCCCCTGCCATGGGCAGGGACACCTCCCACTAAAACAAGCCACCCAAGGCTCTGTCCAGCCCGGACTTGAACACCGCCAGGAAGATGAGATGCTTCTTGCATCTTTAGGGAGTCTTACATGTCTCTGTAAAGATTTGGGTGTGGGGGTGTGCGTGTGAGAGAGGTGAGTAAGGAAAAGGCTGTAGTTGGAACCATACACTAATTTAGGTTGTAAGGACCTCAGGAGGTTCAACTCCCTGTCCAAACAAGGATTGATTTTATAATGTTAGGTCAGGTGGTAGATCTTTGTCCCACCATTCAATCCCATCCTGGGGTTAGCACTACAGACAGCCAAAGTAAAGAAGGAATCCTCAACGGGGTTGTAATAGTCATTAATTGCAATGGCTGGCTGGAGAAGCCAGTTTGATTCCCAGGTCCTCACTGATGGGACCAGCCTAAAGCTATAGCACTCTTACTTTTGTAACTGGAGAGGACCTGGGCTCTTTCCAAGATAACGTTCCTGGGATCTGCCCTTCATGGGCATCTTGTGCTCATGCTGCCCAGGCCTCTTTCAGGGACACGACGTTTTCCAGGAAGCCCGGAGCATCCTCAGCTAAGCTGCAACTCAGCCGGTGTGCAGGAGAGACTCCGCAGAGCCCTGTCAAAGGCCTTGTGCCAACCACAGAAACAGAACAGATGGGAACTTCTGGTAATCACTGCAAACTGTTCCAATTGTTTTCTGCTCCATGTGCTTGTTTGGAGGCCTTTTGCACTGTTTCTGACCAGCCAGGAGCCGGGTGTCTCACCGCAGCGACCCTTTCACGCTTTGATAAAGGCGCGGATTTCTTCTGGATAGGTGATTGCAAGGTAAAGGCAAAAAAAGACGCAAATAGAAATCCTTCCACCCCTCTCCAGCACACGAAGCCAAACAAGGCAGTGCAATATGTAACCATTCAAAAATGGGTTCAATACACAGTCTGCCCGGATCACCTGAACCGATCTGATCCAAACCGAGCTGCACAGCCCAGAGAGCAAACATCCCCCCGGCAGCGCCCTGCCTTGCACAACCAGCCCCTTCTCAGCCGGTAAAACACGCACCGAGGAGAAGCGGTGAGTTTGGAGTCCCTGCACGCTGCTCCTGCGCTCCAGAGCACCGGCCTGGTTCAGAGCCGGAGCGGGAAGAGCGGAAAGAGGGGGAAGCGCGGCTCCGCGCCTGCCGGGAGCGGGTGGGGAGGGCCCGCAGCTCTGTGCAGGAGCCCGAGCATGGGGGGACAGCGCTAAAATTGAGCTCTGGGACCCTGGGGACTGTTCCTCCACCCTTTGGTGTCCTGCTTCCGTGTCACCGTGATGACAAGAGGGCTCGGTGTCAAACCGGACCCGCTGGTGGCGCTGCCCACCCGGGTCCTCCCCTGGACCTCGCTGCGAGCTGTCGCGGCCCCGCTCTGCCCCCGGGGGTGCGTGGTTGAAATCCACCTCCCTGCCGCCTTTCCAGGGACAACCGAAGCCTTTCGGGATGGTCATTCGGGACGCGCTTCCTCCTGTATTCCTTATCTTCTCCGCTCTCGGAAAACCGGGAAGGGGGGGCTGCTGCTCGGGATCTCGCCCCGCTCCCCGGCTCCGGGCTGGCACCGCTCCCTCCGAGCAGCAGGAGCGGGACGAGCCTCCCCCGACCACTTCCAGCATGAGGAGAGCAGCGCTGCCAGCCTGAAGCCCGTATCTCGTTCCCATCCCCTTTCCCCGTAGACATTCCCAGTCAGGAAGAGCCCCCTCTGGGCTCTGCACTGCCCCGCGCCAGCGCTGGGGCTGAGCCGGCGGTAGTGCGGAGAGGAGGAGGAAGAGGAAGAGGAGGGAAGGGCCGGGGGAGGAAGCGGAGGGGAGAAGGGGCAGAGACGCGCACTTACTCTGCAGAGCCCACCCGGCGGCCAGGCAGAGGGCGACGGTCCTCACGACGATGCCCCGTCCCCGGCAGCCCCGGAGCGGTCTCATCAGAGAGAAGCCGGGGCCCCAAGGGCTGCATTTAAGCGGCTGGGCCGGTCAGCGCGGCCCGACCCCGGGGGCTGCCCGCCCCAGGCCTCTTCCTCGCTCCTTTCCCTCCTCTTCCTCCCGCTCCTGCTCCCGGCTCCCCCCCCCCCCCCCCCCGGCGCCTGCTGCACGGGCCTCGGGCTCTCCCACGCCTCACACCCCGCGATCCTCCGATACGGATTGAAGATGCAATTGGCTGAGGAAGGGAAAGTGCTGCCCGGCCGCCTGCCATCGCCCAGCCAGGAAATGAGCGGTGATGGGCGGCCGCGGGGGACGAGCCCAGCGCTGGGGCACTCGGCAGAGGATGCCCTTTTGTGTGCGATTGCTAAGGAAACACGCACCCGCGAGGGAAATGGCCCTTCAGGGTGTTAGAAATGACTTCATTGCCCCGGGGAGTCCGGTGATGCTGCTGGCGAAGTGGCGGCGCTGGGCAGCAGCTCTGTGGCCTCAGGGGCCATTCCTAATGAAAACGAGCCTGGTCCCCATCCCACCATGCACAAGCACTGGGTGCTCCTCTCTCTCTTCAATTGTCTTCTGGAGAAGGTGCCCAAAATTGCCTGTCCTGATTTCAGGAAGGCACAGGACAGCACGAGTGAGGGGGAAATGTGATTAGAAAACGTGTAAGTGCCTCGATCCTGAGTATCCATCCTCAGAATCCATCCTCTCCCAGGGTTGAATGCTATTGCCCAGAAGCCATATGCACCTCAGGAGAGCCACCTCTCTGACTGGGAGAGAGCAGCACACCGCGGTGGGCCTTCCATGCTCTTCTTCCTTGCGTTTCCCACTCCTCAAGTTCTCTTCAGTAGGGTATGGATAAAAACGACACCTTGGTGCGCTGGTCAGTACTGGCTGCTCCGGGTGGGTGAGAGGAGAGGGCAATGACCCACGTGAGGAGGGATGGATGGGGTCTGCCAGAGCCCCATCTCCCATGGCCTTGCGTGGACTGGTGCAGGATTCCCTCTGTGCCGCCTGTCTGTGAGGATGACAGGGGGGTCCCACAGGGGTTCTATGTGGCTGAAGCATGGCCCTGGGCAGGGGGCCCAGCAGAAGAGAGGCTCAACACTGGGGCTTTAGAAGTGTGACACCATCAAGTGCAGCCAGGTCAAAGCCTCTGCTCGACATTGGAGTTTCCTATGTTCTCACCTCAGAGGAGACTTCTAGGACTGGGGTCAGGCCTTGGCAAGAGAGGGTGAGGTCTGCTTGGGCTCCAGGGCCCATCTTTCATTCAGGGTGCAATAAAATCTCCAGCTTCTCTGACTTATGGTGCATCTCTTGAAGTTTCAGCAATGGGAACCAGAGGCAGAGACAGCGGGAGAGTCTGCAGGGGCCACTTATGAAGTGCTACCCCTCTACTCCATCTATCTGAGCTGCTCTTGTGCTTTGTCAAATCCCCTCTGCTGTATCAGGCCAGCACTGTGCCTGGGTGTTCCTTAAGAACATGAGAGTACAGGAAAAAGCAGTGGGGCCCTTCCCCTAGGAGAGATCTCCACTGGGAAAGTTTCTTCCCGATCCCATCACTTCATGACAGCTTTACTCCTCAAAGCATTAAGGTGTTACTGTGATGTGACTTTATGTTATTTCCCTTTTAAATTTCTTTTAACTTCTATTTAGGTTATTTTTGAGCTCTTGGCCAGTGACCTCTTTTGGCAGCACAGCATAAGGGGTATATGCTCTTATAAAATGAACTGAGCTTTGAATGATTTCAAGTATATCACACTGGTTGCACCGATTTAATCCACTCTATTGGAAAGACAGATGTTAGTCATGAAATCGAAATCCAAGTCTGGAGCTTTTCCCAAATACTGGCCGTTTTGGCTTGGCAGTATAGGTCAAATGGTCCGTCCTGGAATAAGAAATGAGTGTTTGTTTTCAGCATCACTAGTTAACAGCAAATAACTTTCCGATTCCTTCTCTTCAAAGGGAAGGTTGTAGAATGTCCAGGAGATTGTTTTATTTTATAGATAAACTGCACCTCAAGAAATAGTGACACCTATGACAAAATGCCACTATTAGGAAAGCATTTAATTAGATTTTTATAAACCCTATTTGTCTGAGAGGAGCTGATTCCTCTCTCCCTGACAGCCCATTGCAAGCAAAGCTTTCTCCTGCTGTGCTGCAAGCATCCCTCTACAAGGGAGGATGCGTTTCTGGAGCACAAACGTGCTGGGTTATGAAATGGACAGCACTGGGGGAGTGCTTTGGGCTGGGTGGGAGCCCCTTGACGGGCAGTGGAGAAGCAGGGGGGATTTTAGGGGCAGGCTCCCTGCCATCAGCCTGCAGAGGAGCGTGGCTGTGGTGAGCAGCACCATAGGGGCAGGTGCTGAAGACCATGGGGGGCAGCCCCATCAGCATGTGGCTGCAGAGTGAATCACTTGACTACACGCAGTACTGATGATAGCTGTATTATTGAGTAGCAGCCAGTCTAGCCAAATCTAACCATCATGCTTGGCCCTCTGTTTACCCCCAGCACCTGCCTGCCTCCCAGCACCCCGCATGCAATGGGGGATGAGCTTCCGCAGATGTCTCCTGCTGTTGGGATGGGGTTTGAAGAGGATGTTGCTGGTGGTGGATCCTAAGCTGCGGCACTTGGTGTGAGGCTTTAGCAGCATAGCTCTTTCTGCCAGGTGGGAGCAAAGGGGCTCCTCTGCAGGGATGCTGATTTGGAAGCTAACGCAGGGTAACTTAACAGAAAAGCCAGATTGGAGTGTTAACCCTGAGATTCCTTGCCTTGGCGTATTCATGATGCATGTTCCTAACAAAGTTTTTTATTGAAATCCTGTCCAACCACATTCAGATGAAGCTAATGATAACACAGCTGAGGGTTACAGACACTTCATCCATTACTGCTGCTTCCTGGTTTTAGTTTTCTCTCCTCATCATACAGCAGCTCTAGGAGACATGAATTTATCAAGCAATGTAGTGCAGGCTGCAAGAAATCAGTTTTTCCTTGCTTAATTACAAAGTGCCCTTAAAGTATCAGACTCTGGGAATGATTTATAAGCTTTGTAAAAGGTTCGATTCACCATCCTTACACTGCTATAGACATCTGCAGGTTTGTGTTGCTGCCTTCTCAGTATATTAAGTTTCCCTTCCCCTTCCCTTTGCCTGTTTCTATTGTTTTAAGTTGTTTTCTTTCTCTCCCTTCTCTTTGCTGTCTGAGAGTCTCTCAAGTTAGTCTGAAAGGCCTGATTTCTCTTTCTGGTGTCATTAATAATGGAACAAAACCCCATTAACAATTGCAACAACAGCCAGATAGGAGCCAGAAAACTCCTTTTGCTCTCTAATACGCTGCATGAGTACTCTGAAATGCTTTACACAGAGGGCTTGCTTTTGTTTCCCCCTTGCCCTTTTCCTTTGATGCCTTTTTGGACTCAACAGGATGCTTGACCTTGTCTTTTGCTGACGAAGAGATGAAAAACACCAGAGTTAAAAATTCAGAGATTCCAGACCTGCAATAGACCTTTAAAGGTAATTTCATCCTGTGAGAAACCACAGGAGGCTGTTCAGCAAAGGAACGTTGACACGGACTGGAGGTCCTTGCGTCTGCAGGCTCAGAGGGCTGCGGAGGCTGCTCACCACAACCTTGAGATGCTTCTGGTTGATGCAGTGAGCTGGCAAACAGCTGGCAGAGAGCAGGAGCGGGCTGCGGGCAACAGAAATGTGCACAGGGATAGAAGAAAACAGGTGACATCCTGCCAGACCTTGCTCTTTCACATGAGGTTGGTGGTCCAGGCTTACCTTATGCGGTCTTCTGGAAGTGAAAAGAACATTCACCTGGAGGCTTCCGGATAAAAACATTCCTTCCATCCAAGTCTTTTGCAGCATCTGAAATAGCACCTGGCCAAAGCCGCACTTTGTCAGTGGCTTCCTTTTGCCCTTTATTTCTTTTTGTCAGAGGCACAGTGCAAAAATCCCTTCTCTTATTCCAAATCAATCAATAGCTGTAAGAGGAGAGACCATGGCTTGTCTGGGTCTGCCAGCATTCCTTCACTTTCTAACCTCTCTAGGCTGCCTCAATCTTTGTGGTTTTGGTCTGTGGGCTTGGGGGTTAGGATGAAGTGATGATGCAGATACGTGTATCTGAGGATGCAGAGATGCTCAGTAGAAGGGAACACTTGGGAACATCTTTTATCAGGTACTGAATGCCTTCTGGGTGAACGCAATCACCTGGCTGTCCCCACTCAGTGTCAGAAATGAGACAGGCTTTTGCTACATGGCATTAAAACTCTTCCAAGATGTTACATCCTCCTTCTGTACTTACAGAGGGTGCAATACCCGTTTCCTTCCAATGGGAAAGAAAGCCCAAAGTTGTTTTTTTGTAGGGAACTTGTGGCAAAGCAGAGAAATAATTCCTTGTTTTCTTGAGTCTCTGAGGTGGCTTTTATCCCTTCCAGATGGAGCGACAAGAGCACAGAGCACAGCCAGCACAGGGACAGTGGCTGCAGGCTAGCACTGTGGTAGCAGGACATGTTATATGACATTGCAAGTCATTGAGCTCTTGATTAGCCTTTGTCTTGCTCTGTCTTCCTTCCTCCTTTTTTTGTCCAGTTCATCACACTCAATGCGCCTGCCTGCAGATGATGCAGCAAAAATAACAGCAAAATAATAACACACTTCTGATTAAATCAAAATGTTTATGTTCCAGTTGCACCAGGACACCAGGAGATTTATAACCCTTCACCTCACATCAGTGTCCAAAGTTATTGTCTGGAAAAGGGCTTGGTTAGTGTTGCACCATACAAAGAAAATATAAGAGCTTTTATCACATGTAAGGATCATCTGACCGCTTTCCAAGGTACACTAATCCTACATTGCTGACACATGGTACTTTTCACTGTTGATCATAGCAGTGTGAATAATTTCAATTGCATAATTCAGCAATTGACACATCTATCCACCCTGTGCAGAATGAAAACAATCTCAGAAAGGGGCAAATACAAAGGGACCCCGGTGTCTTCCCTTTTTTCCCCTGAGTTTCAGTTCCATCCTCTCCATTACCAAAATAGCACAAGCTTTTGCCATCTCAAATGCTGGGATGCCCCAGACACTGCAGCCTGTCTCTTTCTCCAATGCAGTCACTGTCCTAAGATGCAGGAGCAGTGATATGTACAGATTGGGTGAGAACTTAAATAGAATTAAGCATGAGTAATAATTAAGCAAAGCAATAATTACACATGATTAAGCTGGTCTAGCTGAAATGGACCATTTAAATATCTACGCTTTAGTCTCAACAGCTCTTTTTATGTGGATCCCCTGCGCATCTCTCCATTCCATTTGATGTAAATTTGGTTCAAATAATTTACTCTGGCCTGCCTTGACAGCACAGCCGTGTCCTTACATAGTCCACCTGAGCTGCTGAATCCAGAACCCTCTTTTGCTACTGCGGGTTTAGGCTCGCTCTGGGTTTGCAGAAGGCTTGATCAAGGGCTGCTCACAGGGTCTCTCCCCAGAGCCAGGCTGCGTGCTCCTTGCTGCGGGCAGCATCACTGCCCCTATTGGACCCCATGTATGGACACGGTGCCTGCAGGGCAGCTGGGAATACACAGCACTGAAGTAAATCAAGTCAAGTCCATCCAGCCCTGTGGAATGACTGCTGAAGCATGTCAGGTGTGTTGCCTTTCAAGTAACAACCGTGATTGAGCAACAGTGGAGTAATTCTGGTGTCTCCCATAGAAACAACTATGGGTAACTCAGGGCACTCACAGCTCAGACCCTTGCATATGAACCATGAGTGGTTTCCACCAGGACCAACACAGACGTCACAACATTAACTGCAGCCTTGGCCCCACTCCCCACCTTACTCTTTGTCTGCAGAGGACTTAGGAAGAGCCCCAAGCATATCAGAGACGGAAACCCCATGTATTTTTGCCTGCAGTTTGCAGGAGCGCACTGTGGGTAAGTGGCTGGTGAAGGATGTCCTTCAGCACCATCACTGACAGCAGAAGACCTCCCAGCAGTCTTAACAGAAGCACCCAGTGCATGATGACCCAAGACAGGCTGTGGGTGCCTTGCCAGGACCAAAGACCACTTTGGGAGGCGTATATCGGACTGACAAGTGGCAGACGAAGGTGCTGGGTGACAGCCTTCCTCTCCCGGTGAGGACATTCCTGGTGACGCAGGGACAGCCCCTTCCAGGTCCTATGGAGAGCAGCGCTCCGAAAGGGAAGCACTGCTTTGTGTTACTTAGGGCTGCACTTAGGTGGTGCTAGAGAGTAAGTATTTGAAACCTCGGCAATTTGGACGTCCGGATGGGGAGTTCAGCGGCGTTTGTACCTTAAACGCCTTGTGAAGGATGGTGATGGTGAGGACTCAACGCTTCCCAATAGGGCACATCTCACAGGACATGCCAAGCCTGCAATGTGTAAGCAAAAGGCATCTCAAATTGTCTTAGCATTTTAGTACTTTCTCAAAACTTGATTGGAAGACCAGGAGACCCTCCGGTTTTACCCAGGAACAAGCTCCTTGCCTGACATTCTTATCAGAGGGGTATTTAGAGTGATGCAGTTCAAATAATGAATGATCTGCTTAAAACAGCGGAAAACTTCTACTTTCACCATAGCATTTTCAATGATGAAGGTTTCACCTCAATCCTTGGCAAATTGTTCTAACATTTAATGGACCTTACATTCAAAATGCTGAGCCTCATTTGTGGTCTGAGTTTGTCTAGTTTTAACTTCAACTTAAAGCACGACACTGCTGGATAATGTCATAAGCCTGTGAGAGAAAGGAGACATTACCAAAACAGCAGGAGCATGCTCAGGGCATGATTCATCTCTTCTAAATTTCAACTCTATAATGCATAATATCACTCTGGGCTTCCTTTCAGGGCAGAGCAGCCAACAGCTGCTTTTTAGCCTGTGATTCACCTGCTCTGTCTATAGAGATCTGTGTTAGATTGTCCATTAGCCTGTATTGAAGTGCATCTCATTTGACCAGCAGAGCACAGGATGCGGACTGCACTTCATTGCCTACACAGTCACTGATAAGTGCAGTTCACAGATAAATGCCTACCTACTGATAAGTGCTGTTCAGTAGCATGATGCCAAAAATCAGCCTCATTAGAGATTCAGATACTGGTTGATAATTTCCTACTTGTAATTACATTTCAGGACCTGTCAGTAAGCCAGTTGTTCATCCACCTAATGCACATGCATTGATTTTGTATTGTTCTGGTTTCTTAATCAGATTTCTGTTTGATACATCTCAGATCTCCACAGGAGATGAAGTCTAAAAATGTTGAGGAAAACCAAGATAATGGAAGCTTCAGGGTGACCCTGCCAGCCCAGGAGATGGTGGAGTGCTGCCCAGATGCTGGTGTTTGCTGCTCTAAGTCTGTTATTGCAAACATTTATCCTCTCACTTCAGTTCCAGGTCCAGGGCCATTCACTGTCCACTGTGCAGGAATCATAGAATAGTTAGGGTTGGAAAGGACCTTAAGATCATCCAGTTCCAACCCCCCTGCCAGGGGCAGAGACACCTCACACTAAACCATGTCACCCAAGGCTATGTCCAATCCAGCCTTGAACACCACCAGCGATGGAGCATTCACAACTTCCCTGGGCCACCCATTCCAGTGCCTCACCACCCTTACAGTAAAGAACTTCTTCCTCATATCCAGTCTAAACTTCCCCTGTTTAAGTTTGAACCCATTACCCCTTGTCCTCTCACTACAGTTCCTCATGAAGCATCCCTCCCCAGCATCCCTATAGGCCCCTTCAGATATTGGAAGGCTGCTATGAGGTCTCCATGCAGCCTTCTCTTCTCCAGCCTGAACAGCCCCAACTTTCTCATCCTGTCTTCATGCAGGAGGTGCTCCAGTCCCCTGATCATCCTCGTGGCCCTCCTCTGGACTTGTTCCAACAGTTCCATGTCCTTTTTATGTTGAGGACACCAGAACTGCACACAGTACTCCAAGTGAGGTCTCACAAGAGCAGAGTAGAGGGGCAGGATCACCTCCCTCGACCTGCTGCTCATGCTCCTCTTGATGCAGCCCAGGATACGGTTGGCTTTCTGGGCTGCGAGCGCACACTGCTGGCTCACGTTCATTTTTTCATCAACCAACACCCCCAAGTCCTTCTCTGCAGGGCTGCTCTGAATCTCCTCTCTGCCCAACCTGTAGCTGTGCCTGGGATTGCTCTAAACCAGGTGTAGGGCCTTGCACTTGTCATGGTTAAACTTCATCAGGTTGGCATCAGCCCACCTCACAAGCATGTCAAGGTCCCTATGCATGGCATCCTTTCCTTCCAATGTATCAACCGAACCACACAGCTTGGTGTCATCGGCAAACTTGCTGAGGGCGCACTCAATCCCACTGTCCATGTCACCGACAAAGATGTTGAACAAGACCGGTCCCAACATTGATCCCTGAGGGATGCCACTCGTTACTGGTCTCCAGCTGGACATTGAGCCATTGAGCAGTACTCTTTGCGTGCGGCCATCCATCCAGTTCTTTATCCACTGAGTGGTCCACCTATCAAATTGATGTCTCTCCAACTTAGAGACAAGGATGTCATGTGAGACAGTGTCAAACGCTTTGCACAAGTCCAGGTAGATGACATCAACTGCTCTGCCCCTGTCCATCAGTTCTGTAGCCCCATCATAGGAGGCCACCAGATTGGTCAGGCAGGATTTTCCCTTAGTGAAGCCATGCTGGCTGTCACCAAGCACCTTGTTGTTTTTCATGTGCCTCAGCATGCTTTCCAGGAGAATCCACTCCAAGATTTTGCCAGGCACAGAGGTGAGACTGACTGGTCTGTGGTTCCCCGGCTCATCCATTTTGCCCTTCTTGAAAATGGGGGCTATATTTCCCTTTTTCCAGTCATCGGGAGCTTCACCTGACTGCCATGATTTTTCAAATATGATGGACAGTGGCTTAGCAACTTCATTTGCCAGCTCCTTCAGGACCCACAGATGGATTTCATCAGGTCCCATGGATTTGTACACGTTCAGGTTCCTAAGATGGTCTCAAACCAGATCCTCTCCTACAGTGGGCCCAGGGTCTTCATTCTCACAGTCCCTGCGTCTGCCTTCCAAGACTTGGGTGGTGTGGTCAGAGCATTTGCCAGTGAAGACTGAGGCAAAGAAGTCATTAAGAACCTCAGCCTTCTCCCAATCCAGAGTAGCCAGTTCTCCTGATAGCTTCTGGACAGGGCCCACTTTGTCCCTAGTCTGCCTTTTATTTGCAATGTACCTACAGAATCCCTTCTTGTTATCCTTAACATCCCTAGCCAAGTTTAATTCTAAGTGGACCTTGGTTTCCTAACCTGGTCCCTAGCTTCCCAGACAACATCCCTGTATTCTTCCCAGGCTGCCTGTCCTTGCTTCCACCTTTTATAAGCCTCTTTTTTCTTTCAAATTTTCCTCAGCAGCTCCTTATCCATCCAAGGAGGTCTCCTGGCCCTCCTACAGCACTTCCTTCTAGTTGGGATGCATCACTCCTGAGCTTGCAGCAGGTGATCCCTGAATATCTACCAACAGTCTTGGGCCCCCCTGTCCTCTAGGGCTATATCCCATGGAACCTTACTGAGCAGGTTCCTGAAGAGGCCAAAGTCTGCTCTAGGTGCTATTCTGGAGATGGTTCACATTCAGATCACTCCAGAGGACTGAGGCTGGACTAGATTGAGCTCAGCTGGACTTCTGTTATCATGGACAGTTTTCTGCCACACGGACCACGGTATGGCAATTAAAAAAAGACAACATTTTATGATGACTTTAAAATGAAAATTGCTTGTTATTACCAATGACTGAGGTGAGAACATATCTGAAAGGAGCCCCAGTCCAGCCTGCCAAAGGGATGCTGCTGCTGAAGGCACTTATCCTCTAGGCCATACTATGAGAGTGTCATTGCATTCCTTCAGGGTCACAAAGTCACGTAGTGTCTGAGGTGGAAAGACCCCTCTGGAAGCTGTTTAGTCCAACCTCCTGCTCAGAGCAGGGGCGGTGAAAGTAGGTTGGTCTGACCTGTGTCCAGTTGGCTTTGAATATCTCTAAGGATGGCAACTGCACAGCCTCTCTGGGTGACCTGTTTCAGTGCACGACCACGCTTACAGTGAAAAAGACTTTTCTTAAGGATTATCCTGTGTTTCAGTTTGTGCCCATCACCCCATGTCCTCTCACTGGGCACCATTGAGAAGAGTCAGGCTCTGCCTTCCCCCCACCTTTCAGGTTCCAACCCTAACCACTCTATGATTGATAAGATCCGTCTGATTTTCTTCTTCAGGCTGTACAGTCCCAGCTCCCTCAGGCTCTCATTATATGACAGATGCTCCAAACCCTTAATAATCATGGTGGTTCTTCACTGGACTCTCTCTCACCAGGGCTAAGCAGATAGTAAGGGTCACCTCCCTCACCCTGCTGGCCATGCTCTGCATATGGCAGCCCAGGAGGCTGGCGGTGTTATTTCTCATGGGGACACATTGCTGGCTCAGCCTCCTGCCTTCAGCCTCCTTTGCTGAACTCCATGAGGTTCCTGTCAGCCCATTTTTCCAGCCTGTCCAGGTTCCTGTGGATGGCTGCACACCCATCCACTGTATCAGACACTCCTCCTTGTTTTGTATTATCTGCAAACTCACTGTGTGTGGTACCCCAACACCCAGGCCATTAGTGAAGATGTGAAACACTAGTGGTCAAACCCTGGAGTATACCACTAGTGATCAGCATCCAGCTGGACCTTGGGCTATGTATCACATCCCCCCAAGCCTGGCAGTTCAGTCCCTTTTCAGTCCACTTGACTGTCGACTTGTGCTTCATCAGTTTGCCCATGAGGATTTTGCTTGAGGTAGTGTTAAAAGCCTTGCTAAAGTAAAGACAAGCAACGTCCACCGGGCCAGTGCTGTGAATTAAACTGATCAGGAAAACTGCCCTTCCGCTGTGAACCAAAGTTTTCAACTCATGCAAAAAAAGTGTTATGTATAACAACGCATTCTTCCAAAGATCTCAAAATCCTTCCTGGAGTCAACTAAGATGTCCCTCTTTGAGGTAATGGGAAAAGGAAACATGAGAGCGTCAGATGAGTTGCCTAAGGTAGATTTGCAAAGTCTGACTTGTGCAACAAGGGTGAGGTAAGATAGCTGGTGGAGAGAAACTGAGGAAGGGAGGAGAAAAATGGACACCTCTGCCAAGGCAGATCATATATAGCATCAAGAGACCTGGCAAAAGATTAAACAAACAAACAAACACAAACCCCAAAGAATCAGAACCCACAAAACAACCGTTTGGCCAAAGAACTGAAACAAAACGCTGTCTGTTCTTGTGGTTTGATGGTGAAGGCAAACATTTCTCATCAGACTTAAGGAAAAGTCTAGCTATACATCATTTGTGATGTTCATGCCTTTTGTGTCTGATAATGGAAATGTTACTCCAGTTCACGTTATTATCCTTCTTTGGATTATTATGGTCAACTCAAATTCCAGCCACAGAAACGATCTGGCCCCTAACTGCGGTGCCATGCAGCAGCCTTCCCATCCCTGGAGTGGATGGATTGCCTCGAAGGTTTAAGGACCAGCAAAGCAAGCTGGCTTTTTTCCTGGATTTGCAAATGTCCTGCTCTGAGGGATTAATGCCATTCAATTTCTCCCTTGCAATAGGAGCACAAAAGTCACTGGGAAGCTATCAGAAGACAAAAGGCTCCACTAGCTGGGCTGATGTATTCTCCAGCAGAGGTGGTAGTGAAGTCTGAAAACTGCAAGGGAAGATCCGTGTGCAGCATGTGGGGTAAAGCCAGAGAACGTGGAATTTGCATGGAAGCAATGACAGGATCATCCTGGACCCATGCAGCCATGCAGAAATATATCCTGCCAGTGCTAGAAATGTCTGGCAAACCTACAAGTGTCTCTTTGCTTTCCTGCTGGACTCCAGGTGTTATTCCAGTGAGGACACACTTAGGAAATCCTAAAAATGAACATAAGTGGAAAGGGAAGAGATGCAGATTTCTCTTCAAGTTGTTATGTTCCTATTGTTTCTCATCTGTGTAAACCAGGCACCCAAAGGTGCTGAGAACTCGCTGCAAACCAAATGCTTCCCAAATTGCAGGCCTTTTCTTTTGTTTTAATTAGACATGACAGAGAGGGTATTATTAACCTCAAAAATGCCAGAAACAAGTAGCAGCTGTCTAGGCTGAGAAAAAGCTAATGACAACTGGAACTGTACAGAGCCGCTGCCATGGACACATGTAAGGGGAAAGGAAGTAAATCCACAAGTGCAGAGGTAAACTGGGGCCCTCCAGTGAGTGAATTCTTTATGAAGAGAGGGCAAGGAAAAGAAAGGAATACTGAACTGGAAGCTGTAACCTGTAAGAGGAATTTGTGGGAGCTGGGTCATTATCCCCCATGCTGGCAACACCTCAAGGACTTTGGGTGTGCTGGACTGGAACAACTAGGCATTTTGTCATTAAGTATAGGCTAGAATTGCTTTTATATTTATTTTACTTGCAGCTAATTGCTTTCAAAACTTTGTCTGACCTTGATGCATGTTTTCTTTTTAAGCTTGCTGGGGGATGTTCTGAGGAGGGAGTCATATAAGGATGGAAAATGGTAAACGTTCAGGAGAGTTACAGTAATTGTGTCTTTGCCATTTTCATCTCTCCACGCAAAGCAGAGCGTGTGTTAGTGGTGTGAAATTCAGAGAAGCTTTGTAAGGGCAAGTGTCTCTGCTGAGTATGCTAGATACCCATTGGAACATTAAGACTTTCCTATTTGAAGTCACAGGAAGCTTTCTGTGGTGATGCTTGGTGGTGACATGGTGGTGATGGCGACACTCTTCAGCAGGGTCCTACCCCAGAGCACTGTCTTAGGAAGCTGTGGATCTATTGCGTGCCAAACAAAGTGTGTGAGCATGGAAGGGCTTTAATGTTAAACTTTGGGACTCTTCAGGGAGACAGCATGGTGGCAGGGGGAAAAGATGTCTTCAGATGCTGTTATTTGCCTCTCAGAGCTGCTGGGTGGGGTGGTCAATGAGTGAGATGGTCAATGAGTGGGGGGAGGGATGCTTCATTAGGGACTGTAGTGAGAGGACAAGGGGTAATGGGTTCAAACTTGAACAGGGGAAGTATAGATTGGATATAAGGAAGAAGTTCTTTACTGTAAGGGTGGTGAGGCACTGGAATGGGTTGCCCAGGGAAGTTGTGAATGCTCCATTGCTGGCAGTGTTCAAGGCCAGGTTGGACAGAGCCATGGGTGGCATGGTTTAGTGTGAGGTTTCCCTGCCCCTGGCAGGGGGGTTGGAATTTGATGATCTTAAGGTCCTTTCCAGCCCTAACTGTTCTATGATTCTATGATTCTATGATGCTGATCTTGACATGAGGACATTGGTGTTTCACTCTCATCTGGGCCATGCAGCATGTCTGCGCTCTTATGTCATCTTTAGTGTGGTCCTCACAGAGGGCCACACAGGTCCTCAAACTAGGTCATCTCTTAAATCTGGCAGGGGCGTGTGCTTCTGGTGCTACAGTAATGATAGCTTTCCTGTCTCCCTTAGCTAAGCACGACCTCACATGCTCCCACTAAAATCACTGGGGTGTGAAAGGCTTGAGTGGGTGACTGCCCAGGGCCATAGTTAATGGTAATGCTTTTAATTTTCAAAACATTTTTTTTCCCTTTTCCAGACACATGTTATAATTAGTATTTCATAACAGGCTCTAGAGACACAGGAAAGAACTTCTGGTCTTGGCTTAACGAAGCATATCAACAGGACTGCTGTGCATGGGAAGTTAAGTGTACCCAGGCGTTTACTAACACTAGGGCAAAGCATAAAGTTGTGTGATATTTTCCTGATGAGGATCAGAATGTCCACTTTGCTGAGGATAGGTACTTTAAAGAAGGTGGATGGTCCCTGTAGGTAGCAGAGTCATCAAAGCCATATCTAGAGCTTAGGGCTGCCTTGGTACAGTTCAGAGTGACACGTGGCTCCTCACTGAGCTTGCTGTGGCCATGCATATTGGTACCAGCAGAGTTTCCCACCTTGTGCATACACAGTGGGTGTTCAGCATGTGCTGGAAGTAATTCAGCAAGCAGCAGATTGTTTTCAGTCTTAGCAGCTCAGCTGACTGTCATGGTTGCTCTGCTGTGGGGTATTTTGGATATGTCAGCAATTATCCTCCCTCCAACACTGCTAGCTATTTCCATGCACAGCAGCTCCCACAACACTTTGCAAAGGTTTTGTGTTGAGGGGCTGCCCAGAGCACAGTTCCTGCTGTTTGCGTAGATTGCAACTGATCCCTGGTGAGCCAATGTTTAAAACAGCAGCCACCCATGAGCCATCACTGCATACGGGAGCACCTCCCTTATGAAGACAGGCTGAGAAAGTTGGGGCTGTTCAGCCTGGAGAAGAGAAGGCTGCGTGGAGACCTCATAGCAGCCTTCCAGTATCTGAAGGGGGCCTATAGGGATGCTGGGGAGGGACTCTTCATGAGGGACTGTAGTGAGAGGACAAGGGGTAATGGGTTCAAACTTAAACAGGGGAAGTTTAGATTGGATATGAGGAAGAAATTCTTTCCTGTAAGGGTGGTGAGGCACTGGAATGGGTTGCCCAGGGAAGTTGTGAACGCTCCATTGCTGGTGGTGTTCAAGGCCGGGTTGGACATAGCCTTGGGTGGCATGGTTTAGTGTGAGGTTTCCCTGCCCCTGGCAAGGGGGTTGGAACTAGATGATCTTAAGGTCTTTTCCAAAGCTAACTATTCTATGATTCTATGACTTCAGGCCAGAGGCCAAACTCACTAGTTAGCTGGGTTGCTTTTCTTCTGACCCATTGAGAACTTAAGCAGTCAAGGTATCAGAGGCTTTTCTGTACACACCTGGTGGCTTCAGTGTTTTGGGATCTTGCCCTCAGGATTTCATGTCCCTGCAGTCAAGGTCAGGATCAGTTTCCAGCACCTTTCTGTCACCGCAGTCCTCTGAGTTCTCACACACCAGTCTGTCTATGTGTCCCACATCATCCCACAGCTGTGCTTGGGTAACACCTTCACACAAGTGATTTAACCAGATGTTTCAGAGGAGACTCATTCAGGAGTCTCTTGGCACCTCCATTTTTGCAGGTGGTCGAGTTTTTATGAATATTGGATATGTAAAACTTTCTTATCTAGTAATTAAGGGCTGTTGCTTCATCTTGCTCGTCTACTTTCACCCTACTAGGTCATATGAGAGGGGATGTCCTCTCCTCAGCCACGTGGCAGCAGATTGGCTGTGTGACCTGAGGCCATGCCTGAGGAGAGGTGTTATGGAAAAGCTTTTGTGGCATCAAGGAAAGCTTTGTAAAGCATTCAAGGAATGGTGCAGAACTGATACTACTGCTGGACTGCTGTGGTGGTTGCATTGCGTTCTGTAATCTGTGTTTTTATAGGTCTCATGCATTCCCCAAGGATAATTATGCTAAAACTCTAGCTGTTGTAATGGGAACAGGTTTGCTCAACTGTTTTTAATCAAGAATACCTGATCTATTAAACATTAATTTGTCTCTTTTGTGATGAGAAAAGTATGTGACTTGAGAATGCCGTAAATGTTTGAGAGTGATTTATAGTCCTGTTTTCAGGTGGGGTACCAGGGGTAACCCAAAGCGAACACTGCTGGGGCCTGAGGTGCCCCCTGATCACCACCACAAGATCATACTCCATCACCCAAACCTTTAATCACTGCAGACTTCAAGCTCACACATTCTTCTTGCACAGAGTGCATCTTTATTACTCTGTGAGGACTTTAAATAATTCATTGCTGTAGAAATCAAAGGGAAAAGTGATGCTGTTTGTGCCAGAGAATTGCTGAATGCACTGTGTCCTTTCAAACAAGGGCCCACATTTAAGCCCCATTCTCTTCCAGTGCAACCACTGGTGAACCCATCTGCTTCTCCATCTGCTGCAGGGGGATGAGGGTGCTGGTTCCCCCCATGATATTGCAAACATCCCACCTACGAGGAAGGAGGTTCCTCTGAAACAAGACAGTAGCCAGGTATGAAACAGCCACGATCGTCCCCAGGGTGAGAAGCATGATGAACGTTTTAAAGGGGAAGAGCTGACTGTAGGTCTCATCCACCAGGCAACAGGCTGGGTAGCAGATGATGGGGGGGATGCTCAGGGCAGGCTCCCCTGCCAGCAGCCTCAGTAGGAGCCCAACCAAGAAGCCAGCAGCAGAGCCATAGGTGTTGGTGCTGGGAGTGAAGAGAGCGCAGCAGAGCTGGGGGAAGAGCAGGGCATACACCAGCTCCCCGCTGAGGAACCAGAGGTCATAGACAGAGCTTGAGTAAAAAGCCAGACCTGCAGCACCAGCCCCAAACACCAGCATGGAGATCCTCATAGCCCATAAGACCTCTATGTCTGTAGCCTGTAAAACAGAGATTGTAATATTACAGGCATGGCTTAATGGTGGGGTAACCAGCACTGCTCTGGGCTTGTTCTCACCAGGCCATCACTGCTTTCAGATAGTGTTTGCCACCAGCAGCTGCCCAAGGCAGGCACCCCTGCAGCTGGAGCTGCACTTTGTAATTTCAAGGATCATGCTTTTATGCAGTCTCCATGAGTATCCTAGTCCAAACTTTATACCGGTCGTTTTATAAAGAGCAAAGCTCACCAGTGTGGGTATTTGTATCCCTAGCATGGGTATGAACACCCCTGACCTATGTGTGAAGTGCTGGCTCCAGAAGTCACCTCAGCAGCTGAAGGACAGACGCCTCTAATTGCAGACCACACAGACTGGATTTGAAACAGCTTTTTAACAAAGCATCATTCCTGACACCAAAACTACCAAATGCTGTAACCAAATACCTCTTTCCTCAGGATTTTCCTGTAGATATTGTGAGCGAACATGGAGCCGGCAGAGAGAAGAGCAGAATCTGCAGAAGACATTGCAGCAGCAGCGATGGCTCCCAAACCCACAATGGAGATGTATGCTGGGCAGAGATAGTGTAAAACAAGTGGCAGTACCATTGCCGATTCCCCTCTCTCAAGTGGACTTGGAAGACCGTAGCTTGTCTGGTTCCAGTCTTTAAAACAGAACAAGGAAAACACAACAAATCCTTCATGGACATTTCTGCTGCCTTTCCACAGGGACCAGCCACTGCAGGGCTGAGGACTGAGACCCACTTGGCATGTTTTGGACTTGGACCAATTTTTTGGGTTCTCTTATGATCTCTTGTGATTCCCCTTAACATGCTGCAGCTCTCATTAGATTGAAGATTTTCCTTTTCCCCAGTAGCAGCCATAGAAACAGCTTTGCTTTGGGTGTTTACAGAACTGAGACAGTCAAATGTCAACCTGCTAGACCCTGCTCATGAGGAGAAGAGATTTTTGCTCTGATGCCCTTAGTGACAGTGAATTAATGAGTTCAACTGGTTTCTTTATATATTCAGTGACCTAGCTACTCTTTAACCCTTGCTCCCAGCTAACACAGGACTGATCCCCCAAGTGAGGGCTATGAGTTCACCAGACTGAACTTCTTGATTCCTTCAAGCAGGTGTTCTTCAGAGCCTTAATAACAGTTTGTAGTAATATTGCTGGATCTTACATGCAGAAGACATTAACAGAAGCAAGCATAAGATTTCTTGGAAAATCGGATTATACAGGGATTTACAGGGTCTGCTTTCATCTTTCCTCAACACAAGGTGCATGAAAATACATTTCATCATAATGAAATAGCTTTAAACAGGTCTTGGGGCTGTTTAAATGTCTCTGGGTAGTCGTGCACTGAACCTCAGAAGGCTCCACGTTGCTGTTACAGACTGCCATGCTTGGTGACCAGGGCTACACTTCTAGGTACACAAGGCTAGTTAATTTGAAGTCAGGACTTCTTTGGATCCTGTTTTAATCACCTTTGACAGAAGCACATTCATTATTCGGAGACAAACAATTTCTTTTACCTGTTGATGCTGCAACTGCACCAATGATCACAGAGGGGATGGCCATTGAAAAGCACCCAAGTCCAGAGAGGTAGGAGATGAGCCTTGCCTGTCCTGGCGACGCAGCAGAGAGCACTCTTTGGAAGTAAGTTTGCCACGGGATGCTCCCAAGCACCTGAAACATTCAGATGTTACCAGTGGTACCCCACCAGGCTGCTGGTTGTTGTAGGGCATCATCCATCCCTTCAGGTGGATGATGATATTTACTGTTGTAAACCCCTTATTTCAAATGCATAAATGTTGCCCAGCTTTAACTACTGAGGATGATATTTCTGATGGTTGAGGGTGTCTGTTTCCTCTGTTTTCATTGTGCTGGATGTGAGATTTTGGTCAAAACATGTTATTGTTCTGGCAGACTGAGAAAGGTAGAAACCAGGGTGCTTGGCATAGTGAAACAGGCACAGGAGAAGGAAAAGGGAAGGTTTTCAGGAACACAGCTTTGGTAAAAGTCCTCCCCACACTCAGCGGGAATATAATCTAAAATCAAATCAAATCAAATCAACATTTTCACTTTCTTGCCAGATGAATTTCATCAGAGAAAATCTGAAGATTCTGTCCTCACCAAACAAGCTCAAGCTCCTGTGAGTCCCTATCACTGGTTCAGCAAGAGCATAACAACCTCCTGTAGTCTGGGCTATACTGGTAGCTCAAAATGTGAGTTGTGCAGTGGAGCCAATGGCACCATGCCTGCTGATGATCTGCAGTCATGTCATTTTAGGTGTTTTTTTGTTTCAAATAGAGGGTTTTTACATAATTATGTAAAAAACACACTATAACCTGCAAGACCAACATCTCGAAAGGTAGGAAATGCCTCATTTAGGTGACAGGAGTAGAACTCACTGCTTGGATGGTCTTACTCAAGAGGTTCATTCCTTCCTGTGGGTAGAAGAGTGTCCCTACTGCTTCTTCTCTTCCCTTCCCTGAGCCCTGGATCTTCCCAGTCCATTCAGCGTACAGCAGAGAGGTTTTACACATCAACCTGCACCTGTCAGCTGTGCAATGTACAGCTCCTGGCTGGCAGAACAAGTTTTCCAGACAAAAAGTCCCGGCACAATCCCTTCTCCCAACCACCTTTCCAAGAAATGCTCCATACCAGGTAGAAGAAGTCATCCAGCCACCTTCCAAGGTACTGTTTTTCTATCTTCCCAATCCAAGGGTCTTGGTGAGACTGATGAGTTGCAGTGTAATAAATACTTTCTGTTGCAGAGTTCATCAGGGCAAAGGGGATACAGACCCACTAGGATAGAAATGGAAATAGTTGGCCATTTCCCCTGTTCTTGGACACTGTATTTAGATAATGAAATTAAGGTAAATGTAGAACATAAAATTGCATAAGATAAAATCCAGACTAAGAAATTTCCTTTCTCCCCCTTTCTTACGTTAAATCTACATGTTTCTGGTTCATGGTGCCATCAAGAACATGAGTCTATAAGTCAGGTCAGTTGATGCCTTCCATAGACAGATCCTTTTCCTTCCCAGCCAAGATCGTTTTGAACAGGTTCTGCAGAACTTACCTGTGAGCAGCCATGTCGGCTCAACAGGGCCAATAGCTTGTGTGAGCACTGTCTGAAATGCATAAGGACTGTAAGATGTTTCAGGAGACTTGGTCTCCTGAAGAGGATCTGTAGGGCAAGGGCCAGTATTGGAGTTTATTTTGGCCTGGGACATACTGAAAAGAAGAGCAGGTTTTCTTTGCCTTAGTTAGGAAAACGGTTACGAAGAAATGCACAGGACTTGCCAGGCTGAGGGTAATGAAAACCAGCTGGATGACATCTGTGTATGCGACAGAGTAGAGGCCTCCCAGTAGAGTGTAGAGTATGACAGTGCATGCTGAGACGATGATGGCCAAAGAGCCGCTGATATTCAAGACGACTCTCATTGTTGCTCCTGCAGACAAGGACAGTGGTCAGGTATTTTAAGAGATTTCATATGTGCAGAATGCAGAATAAATAAGGATATGCTATCCTTTTGTTGCCAGCACCCCACAACGAATGAGAAGTGCATGTTCTACAGAGAGTGGGCAGAGTGAGGACTCAGGAGAGCCCATGTTCCCTTTCTGCTCTTCTGCTACCTTGCTGTATGGCCTTTGCCAAGGCATTTCACCCTTTTGCATCATCTCTCCCACAGGCAAGAGGAAGGTACTAACTCATGTTATCAGACCTCTGTATTATAATATAATTTGTTTTAAACCTAAAACCATATTTTCCCAAAATGAGAAATGCTCGTGTTCCTCTCACAGAAGGAGACATGGAGCACAACTTCCCACAGCTGAGTCCAACACAATTCCCAAATGTGTCTTATACTCTGGTTGTTGTGCCACATGCCTTTAACTAGTATAACAGCAAAATAAGTATTTACCCAGCGATGCCAGGATAGCTGCAAACCAGAACACCTCTCCTAGCAGTGGTGGAATGAAGAGTAAGCTTCCCATTAAGTTCCCGTAAGTTTCTTGAAGGGGATCCATCACTGTCACATAATTCTTGGATCTCATTTGATTTACAAAGAAGAAACCACCTGTCAGAAGTAACGACATTTTGGTGAACTTTGCATGTATTATATTCCAGGAAAAAAAAGTAAGAATACTGTGGTATTTGGTTATCAGACTTGTATAGCGAGTGTGGTATTTGTACATAACGGACCCTAGAGAACGAAGCAGCCATCCAGACATGAGGACCTCAATTGACTTGCCTAAATGTGGGGTTTCATCCATCTGAGAGGTCCCAGATTTTAAAAGACATCTGCTTACAGCTGACGGATATGACTCTCCCCTTTTGGCAGACGTACTTATTTCCAGAAGGCCAGATAGGACTTCTAGGGCACCCCAAATGGCATAAGATACTTGTGTGACTGGAATTCAGCTTAGAGGACATCCACATGTACTGTCCTCTTCATCTCCAATGATCTACCAACCTAAGACACAATATTTTCTGAAATGCTTCAATCCCAACATGTCAGTAGACAGAATGAGCAACTCAATTTGACTAAAAAAGAGACAAACATTTGTCCTTGACCATGTGGTGCAACCTGTTGATATACGTCCCTGGTTTTATTTTCATTTTGGTGGCTTCATTGTCTCTTCCCAGAACAATATTGTTTTAATCTGCGTGTTGAGCTGAGTCCCACCCTCCTTCATCTAAATATTAAACTTCAGATGTACAGCCGTCTCATTAAAACCAAAGAATACATATTGTGCCTAACCCTGAAGCTAACAGGACTGCTTGTCTGGGCACTACTGACCTGAGCGAAGATTGCAGGATCAGACCTGCGCTCCTCAATTTCATTAGTAAGAATTACTCACATACATAAGAAATGCTGGCAGTTTATTTCGAAGCATGATTCATATTCACGTCAGTTGAACTCTTTTCTCTGACTTGAGAGTAAAGGTTATTGTTCTTTCAGAAATTCCTGTGCAAGGTCTGCACAGTTCTTGCTTTAATCATCCTGTGTCCCTAGAGAGTTATGGTATAACTCAGTGAAAGAAACTGTGGTTTTGGCAAGACAACTGAACATCAGCATGAGCCCATTAATTCTTGGAGCTAGATATGGCAACTTAGGTATAGCACACTGCAAACCTAGCTTAGTTTCAACCAAATAGTGACTGGTTGCAAAGTGGGATAAGCTGGATGCACCACAAATTCATCCTGAGATGAGACTACTTAGAAGAATGCATTTTAGTGGAAAAAATAAAGACAGTTTTATTTAATCATACAGAAATTTTGAAGAAAAAAATTAGAGTTATACCAACACTCTTACTAGTATGTGAATAAGAGACCATGATAAAAAAGCAATATGCACATAGCCACATGCTTCTAAAGTTCTCAGATAAGATTTTTGTCCTATAAATTGTTCCAAGCAGGAAAACTCTACACTAGCTCCAAGCTACCCTAATTTCTTATGTTTCAGTTTAGAGGACAGTATTATAAATGCTTATTCTGGATCCATGGTATACTAAAGAAACAAGATCACCTTTAAAACGTACTCTGTACTCTGTTACACATCTTAATATACTCCAATGATTATTTCTTTGAAAGTTTTTGTGTCCTGATTATGTGAATTATTTACCAATAACAAGGGACAAGGCAAATCCCACGGGTGCCTGAACCCACAACAGTCCTTTTGAAGGCAGGTAGACAATTTCTGCTGTGCCATTGATATAGGCTCCTCCAACCCAGGTGGCTGTAAACACAGAAGATGGAAAAGTAAGAGCTGCAATACATATTCTCAATTGTCTTGTAGAATATTTTGAGAGCTTGTAAACCTTTTTATTGTACAAATATTTAATCACGCTTTTATTTTCTTTACAGAGTTCTCTCCCATACTGAGATGTGCTGGTGAGTACAAGTAACAGTATTGGAATCTCAGCCTAAATAATTTCCCAGGTTCAAGAATAAATATCAATGAGTGCATGGAAAAGCTCAGTGTTTCAACATTTAGAGGCAATTTGAATGTACTAATTTCATTTTTCTCAGTAGAAGACTTCTGCTAGAGCCAGCAGAATTGCCTCTGTTACATTATCAAGACTGAAAGACCATCCTTCATGAGCATCACCTACACAGCCTAAGGAAATAGACATTAGGAAAATGGATGAAAGCAGACATTGCAGCCAGAATCCAAACCTAAGGCTTAAGTGCTTTAGCTGTGCAAATACCACTCAGGGAAACCTTCACAAAGAGTGGGTCAGAGAAGCTAATTTCAGATGATGCCAGGCAGCAAGGAGAGAAAAGGTAAGTGGAGGACAGCAGTTAGTGGGGAAACATTTTCCTTTTAGAAGGCAGCCCAATGCTTCAATTTATTGCACACAGAGCTGGATTGTTACAAGAGTAAAATTACTCTGTTATGCTGGATAACAAAAACTGGTTAAGACCACAGCCCTCCTTAATGAAAAGTGTCATATTTTCCAGTCTCTATTAAATTAAGCTCTTTAACTCTTAACTATTAAATTAGTCTCTTTAATTTAAAAGAATCTACATAAATATTAAGTTCTGTTGAGCGTGAAGAGGTTTAGAAGAATCCACCCCAAAATGATTCATGAACCCATACTCCTTTAAAGCCACACTTAGGTAAAATCTGCCCTGACATTAAAGGAGTTCACTTGCTTTGAAAGCAAAGTCCCCCAGATCTAACAGATGCATGTCTTTTAAGAAGGATTTTTGAAAGTCTTTTAAGAAAACTTACCTGTTGCAGTAAACAATCCAATGAAAACATTTATATTCCGGCCTCCAACTATGGCCATTTCAGTTGGGTTTCTATTCTGCTGATCCTTTTTACTTTTCCAAGAAGCCCAGATTCCAATAGCTAAAGTTAACATAAAAAACACACTCAAAGATACTAAGCCTGGTATATTTAGAGCCATTTGCTGTTGCTTAATTTAGAGCATAGAGAGGAACAATGGCTCGATGATAATATTCTGTGATTTAGTCCACAGAAAAAAAATTGAAAACCAATCAGAAAAAATAGTGCTGCCTTGTAAAGAAACTGCTATTTATTAGTTTGCTGTATTTTGTGAGGAAAGATGCAGTACAAAGCACCACAAAGCAAAAGTCTTGTGAACTGCATGCAGAGTCTGTCTTTGGAGGATACTACTGGCAATTCTTTAGTCTTCCCCCTTCTTCAGAAGATAAGCAATCTTCTTATTCAGGGCAACAGAGATTAAGAGAGTAGGAATTAGTGCTGGTAAGAGCAATGGAGCAATGATGTGATAAGTAGTACTGGCTTGGCTTAAATGAGGGGAAATGTTATGTTTTGTCTGATATGCAGTGGTATGAAAATAATTTGTCTTTAGGTTCTAGGTACAAGGGTAACACAGAAGACAGGGCTAAGACTTTTTCTGTTTAAAGCTGACTGAGCTAAACCCACAATAGTCTTCAAAATAAACCTAGGAAACAGCAAAAGAGTATTTAATACAGCAATTGAAGGAGCCACAGGCTGATATTCAAAGCAAGTGCATTATCCTTCCACTGCTGGAAACAGGCAGGAAAGCAAGGTGGTGTTAGACTCAGCAATATAACTGCAGAAAAGATATAGACTTTAAAACTGCTTTGTGAAGCTCCCTTTAAACAGATGTAATTCTAATAAAAAATCAGCTATGTATTAAGGAATTAAACTGTCACATTTACTATAGAGTTGTCATACTGATATCTTCTCAGTTGCCCTATGAATCTTTTGCATTTGTCCATGTATGATTCGTGACCAATTATCTCTAAAGGCTTCCTAATTTAGGGCACTTGTTTGGCTATCTTGGACACTCGCGTTCATCTTCGGAGCAGGTAGCTCCTTTTTACATGAAATCACAGATTTCTTCTTCACACATGTACGCTGAGCAGGAGATTGAAAGCCCAATGTTTAGGAAGGTTTTCTGCAGTGTGCCATCTCCTGCAGGCAGCCACAAGTCGCTGTGCACAGAGATGACTGTGGCCAGGTTAAGCATGTGCTATGGGCGGGAAACGAATGCTATGTAGGAATGAACACACAGGCACATGGACAATGGCTGTGGGAAGATGGGGGGACAAGTGCAGGAACCCCGTGTTTTCCGTGACATCTCTGTAAAGGGGAAAATAAGGGTTTGGGTAAGATATGCAGTGATTTGTTGGGAAGACTCTATAGAAGTGTTTAAAAAATCATGAAAAAAGATGAAGAGCTCGACGTCAAGATGATTATTTATCCTGCTTTAGGAGGAATATGCCTTTATATTTATAATCAAACGCTGTTTTAATTGAGTAAGGGGTTTAAACTTCGACTCAACTATTTATGTACAAAAAGGGGCGCTGTACGTTATAAAGGCACATTTTCTGGCGGGCGATTTGTAACACTCTTGTCTTAAATGTACCCACTACAAAGTCATAGAGACTGCAGCTGTTGGTGGCAATGGAGCCACTGCTCTCTCTGGGTTGCCTCCCTTGCTCTGAATTGGATGTTTCAAAAACTTTGGAACACAGTTTACACACAGACACATGCTAAGCTTTTTTCTATGAGCAGATGTTTTGCAGTGTATTCAGTAGGCAGGAACAAAATAGGGTGGAAGTTGCACCTGGTTGAAGGTACACACAGTCAAGTCTCAGCCCACTCTGCAGCCAGGCAACCCTGGGATGAAATACCTAGCATTGCATCCTTCATGTAGAGGTCAACCAAATTCAGCATGTCCAAAGCAAGACTTAAATTTGCTCTTTGATACCTGCAGAGGACGTCTGGACTGACTGCTTTTTATCATCTCTTGAAAAACAGACCAATGAAAAGTAGCAGGCATGAAAATCTGCAGGGAAACTTCGTTTAATAACCTGGAGAGATGGAGGGAGATGTGGTGAGGCAAAATGCAAGTGAAAGCACCACTTAATGGGATAAAGGAGACTTAGAGATAACTATGTGTAAAGCAGTTCATCTGAAGCTGGATGATGATATACAGTGCATGGAAGGATTGTAAAAGCATGAGATGATACTAAGATCAATTCCTCACTGAAACTCTTGTGCTCTTTCGCCATTAGAGGACTCTCAGCTAACATCCATTTTACAAACAGAGAAATCTCACTAACAGAGAGATGGTTGAGGTGGCTTCACCTCCCTGCTCATGACAGACGACTGGAGCTTTGGGTGCCAGCTGCTGTGCTGCTCACTGCAGCTCCCTGCGTGACCCATGGGGACAAATATGCAATTTTAGGAGGTGATTCATTGAACTGTTTTAGGTCCTGTGAGTCAGGACAGAGTGAGGGCACATCTCAGCCTGCTGGACTCAGGGCTGCTTTTAGGAGCAGTGTCACGATACCCAGTAGATGTTTCCAGGCTTGATTTGGATGCTCACACAGAGTTGGCTGGGGCCACCTGAGATGCACTAAAGCTTCTGAGATGTCCACATGGTCAAGCAGATGTTACAGAGACTCTGTGGGAGACACATACCCTTCTGGAGTAGCAGCTAAGATATTCTGGTGTATCTCCAATGGCTCTGAGTATCTATTTGGGGGATACTCAGACGTGCTCTTACTCTCTCCTTATCAGTTGACCTTGATGGAGTAAACTGTGAGAGGTGGTTGACAAAAATAGAGGAGTGCCCGGAAGAAGGGAGGAGTGCTGTCTACTAGGGATGTTTTCTGTCTATGGTGGGAATCATCTGCACTGTAGTGAGATCTACACTTACAGCTACTCAGCTTTGAAGCTAACCTACAGGAAGAAATAAAGGTGGACAAAACAGTGGCATCTGTGCCTAAGATAAAGCTATAGCCCTGCTTTTCTGGCTTAAATGTTCTACATTATTGATGATGAGCTTTAGCCAGTGCTCTGTGCCCCATGGGCATGAGAGGTGCCACAAGGAAGTCTTTCTGAAGTGCGACTGTCCCCTGTCTCTCCTCCGGAAAGGGACAAGCCCAAAGATCTGAAGCCTTGTAGGAAATGAAATAAAATACTTTGAGAATCGGTAAACTTTTGGTTTTTTTCATTTCCTTTGTTTTTTAAGTTGTTTGCAAAGAAGTGGTTACCTGTGAGGAGCTCCCTGGGAGGAGAGACACAGGGCTGAAGCTGAGGCAGTAGAGCAGAGGCCGTGGCACAGGGAGGTACGAGGGGACCAGCTTCTCACTGGTTTGCTTTGCTCTTCGTGCCAAGAAAAACTCAGCACTGGGCCTGAGGCATCTGAGCTATTTGCATCAAAATGATCTGACAGTTCCTCTTGAAGTGAGATGGTATGAACAAGTCTGTGGTTTCCAACCCAGCTATTTGAATCATGTCCTTGATCCTGGAAGCTGAAACACCGAGCAATTGGTCTCCAAACATTTACAGTTTCTCAGATGATGCTCTTGGTCTAAAGTTTTATTCCTATCCCAAGCTAAACCCGGGCACAATTTTTTCTTTTCCAACCAACACAAATTTGCAGATGGCTGATCGACGTGAGTTTCAAATGCGGAAGATTGAGGGATAATTTGATTGGAAAGTAATACTTTTTTACTCCTTCTGTGAGAGCCTGTGCGGTGAGACTGCAGAGTAATCAATGTAAAAATTGAACAAATACTTTGTCATTATGCCTGTGTGAGTTTCTGAACAGTAATTATTTAAGATTGGTGGATATAGGGAAGAAAGACTGATAAGTAGAGAGAAAGAGAGAAAGAGAGAAAGAAAGAAAGAAAGGAAGAAAAAGAAAGAAAGAAAGAGAGAAAGAAAGAAAGAGAGAAAGAAAGAAATAAAGAGAGAAAGAAAGGAAGAAAGGAAGAAAGGAAGAAAGGAAGAAAGAAAGAAAGAAAGAAAGAAAGAAAGAAAGAAAGAAAGAAAGAAAGAAAAATGATTAGACAATAAAGATAGATATAGAAGTATATTATGTGTTCCTTAGTTTTACTAAATTCTTCATGTGTATAATACATAAAACATTTCAAGAGACAAAATGCCTCTTCCTTTCTTAGGAGATTTCCCTGAAATAACTCCATTTTGGAAAAAAACCCAAACCAAACCCAAAACCAGCACCAGCAACAAAACCCCTTAAAATCTGTAATAATCCCAGTTCTGAAACGTGTTATCTTCATTCCACCCAACTCTGTCCAAATTGAATTTATTATTAGTAGCACTATGTAGCCATTTTCTTCTGAAGCCAAGCCCAGAAAAGCCTGGGTTTGCCAGTCTTCCTGCAGTGCTTGATGTGAGCAGCTGCCCCTGTTGCCATGCGCTGGCCGGTTCCCAAAGAAGGCTCTCGTGATACTTCTGAGAGGTCAGGTTTTGGCTCATGTAAAAGGTGAATAAGGCAATCCAAAAACCCACGAAGATTTCACCAAATTGTAGCCACCTTTGTGCATCTTGGGTAAGTGAACTTTCAGCTTCCAAGAGAGGCATTTGCCTTGGTCACCCACACCCCTGTGTCGGTAGCTCCAGTTGAGATACTTGGGTCTCTAGACATCTGCAACTGGCTCTCACGTATGACCGAGGACGTGTACCACATTGCATCTGGAGGATGGGCAAGATGTTTTACTGCATTTCAAATGGCACCAAATGCTCCTGTCTAAGGTAGACAACTGGATCTTCATAGAATCATAGAATGGTAAGGGCTGGAAAGGACCCTAAGATCACCTAGTTCCAACCCGCAGATCCAGTTCCAATCTTGCCCAGAAAGGCAATGTCTTCCACCTGCCCTAGTCATCTCTTTCAGTGTGGGCTGGGGGAAGGCTGCCTCTCTCCATTGACTACATAGCTTGATGCCTGTCACAAAAAAGACTGCTTTTTTGTGGTTCAAGCTAGGCACTTTAACTCTATTTTCTGTGTTGTTCCATGTGTCTTCCTGCTGGAACTAGTTTGAAGTCCTTTAGGTCACACAAATCAAGACAGAAAAAATCACTTCAGAATGACAATATTTAATATTTACATATATCAGAGAGGCCAGTGATAGCACAGTTGGCAGGACAGAGGTGTCCCCGTAAGCACACAGACATGACACTGAACATCCCCAGGGAAGAACAGCTTGGAGCAAGCAGATGGCAGCTTGCTTTTACAGAAGTACAGTGCATGTACTTTTCCATGCTGGAGGTGGTGTGTGCCATTGGGTACTGCTCCCTCGGGCTGGCATAGCCCAAACTGGCTCTATCGTTGAAATGAGAGTCAGGGAGACAAGACTAAAGGATGAGGACAGGCCTGGTGTTTAGGGACCATGAAGAGCTCATAGAGCACTTCTGCTGATGTAAGAGTCTGTCTGCGCCTGACTACATGATGAATATCCTTGCTTCTAGCTGCCTCCCTGAGTCTTTTCCTGGTTGAATCAGTTGGCTTTATTTTGATGTCTGCTTTATATCTTAGCACTGCCCAGGCTTCAGTGCTGACAATGGGCATGAGCTATTTAAGCCACCTGGCAGGTTTCGATGCTTCTAGCTGTGACTGCAAACTTTGACAAGTCTTACACATTTTTTTTCTTTTACAGAAGATACTTAAAAGTTTTATAGGTCAAATTTCCTGCTTTAGGGATGAAGCGACGCTCCAAGGTAAGGGGTGAAGTGTCATGGGTTCAGCAGCAGCAGTCATTTTTCTCCTTCTTGGTAGCTGGTGCAGCACTGTGGTTTTGACTTTCGGCCTGGGAACTGCACTGATAACACCAGTGTTTCGGTTACTGCTTAGTGATGTTTTGGTCTGACCAAGGACTTTCTGAGTCTCATGCTCTGCCAGGGAGGAGGGGAAGCCGGGGGGAAGCAGAGACAGGACACCTGACCCAAACTGACCAAAGAGGTATTCCATGCCATAGCACGTCATGCCCAGGATGTGAAAAACAGAGAGCAGAGAACTGGAAGGGTGGGGGTGCACTGCTGGGTCAGGCTTGGTATCGGGTGGTGAGCAGTTGTATTCTCTTTCCTTGTATTTGCCTTGTCATCATTATTATTGGTGGTAGCAGTAGCGGTCTTGTGTTGCACTTTAGTTACTAAACTGTTCTTATCTCAACCTGTGGGAGTTGCATTCTTTTTGATTCTCCTTCCCATCCCTCTGGGAGCCGTGGGGAAGAAAGAGGGGGAAGTGAGTGAGAGAGAGACTGCATGAGTTAGAGAGGCTTAAACCACAACAGAAACGATACTCCAAGGCAGTACACTTGTGCTCCTCATCTAGTGCAGCTGACATTTTCTTCCCCATTTTATGTAAAGGTGACATTAATACAAAGCATTTTTTATGCTGCATTACAGGACAGCACAGCCACTTGAGTCTGCATTAACTGTGCTCAAATAAATTGCTCCCATGCTACAATGCAGAAATGTGAACAACTTTGACTGAGAAAACATCAGTGTTTCTCTGTGAAAAAAGGACTCCAAGTGCTTTAAACATATTAAATTAGATTTCCACAACTGTGTACGTGCATTCAGGATGGATAAAGATTATCTTACAGTTTGGCTGACTCAGTGGCATGTCCAGGAATTGACCTTTGAGGAAGTCACTGAAATGATGGGGCTTCTGAAATTTGCTGGCCATGGACTTTAGCATCAAGGCCTGGATCTTGAGTGATAGGGAATTACGCAGTTCCCGGTTGCTGTAACACCAAGACTGATGCAATTTGTTGCCTTTCAGATTGTATCTCTTATTTGCTACCAAGCTGCACATAATTGCTACCTTTATCGATTTAATGTTTATCTTTACCAGTAAATTGCTTTGTCCATGTAATCTATTCTAGAACAGACCTACAGACCTTTGTGGAAATCAGTGAAATTCCTATGCAGTCTCCTGCGGGCAAAATTGGTGGTGAGGTTCTCCACTGTTTCATGAAACCAGACATTTCTAAACTCTTGCTGCAACCCCTATTGTCTATATAGACTCAAATGCCACATCTCTTAGATGCTTCTGAAGAACTGATTTAGAGGTGCACTGGACTTTGTCAGTCATGATAGCAAGCTACTGAATGGGCACAAGGGGATTTGGCTCCGGAGTGGCTGAAAACTGTGCTTCAGCTGCCTGCCTCTGTGGCATCACATATACCACCCAATATATTCCATGCACATCCTAGTTTAAATCTGGAAGTGCCCACTTAGCAAGTTAATAGCAACAGACAGGTGAGCTCATGGTGGGATTTTAGGGGGACAGCGGGTTATTTACATCCAGCCAGAGAGCTCCTGCTTGGTGAAGCTGATAAATGTGCACATTAACAATGGTTCGGTTTCCCATATACACAAGGGGCAAGTGGTGAGATTTATATGGGGACTGTTGTGTTTTATGTGCAAGTATGGCAGTCAGGACTAGACAGATTGGTGGTTTTGCCAATACCTACTGAGATCTAGTAGATACATTTAGAGAGATGAAAAGCTGCAGTCTCAGATCTAAGTGATCCAGACCTTTTCCACCTTGACTTCTTTATAAAAAATTCATTTTCCACCATGAAACTCCTGACATTTTAGGTTTTCTTTGTTGTCACCCTCATAAATACATCACAGTGCACTATCCTTATTGTACGTGAATTGGCAGCTCAGTGCTTGTCCTGTAGGTCATTCACATTCCAGAAATATTCATCTGAAAGGCAACAAATGAAAGATGATTAATTAATATTCCAGGGGGATATCAGACTTACTGCAAGCATCTTGTACAGTGAAAATAAATAGTGAAAAGAAAGCAATGGTGATAAATGAAACTTAAAAGAAGTTTCCTTCCATTTTCTAAAATGACATTTTTACTGCTGTTGACCAATTATAAACCCCTCTATTTCTCATCCCTCTCTCAGAAGCCAGAAGCCATTACCCTTCATCAAAAAGGCTTCTTGAATGGGAACACAACCATGTAACCAAGCATGTCAATACATCACACTGCTCCGCTGTTTTGTTTGACCGGGTTATCCCTGACTACAGTGTGATGGAGAGACAGTGTGCAAGTGCATCTCTACTGCCTCAGCTCTTTGGAGGATCTCATTCAGGGGCTGTACTGATCTCTCTGCTCATGTACCATTACCAGAGCCTGAAAAAGGAAAGTGGTAAGAACATAAAGCACTCTGATATCTTTTCCTGCAAACCAACCTTTCTTTTCCTCATGCATGTGCCACATATAAAGCCAGCGAGTCCATTGATGACTTGAATAAAACAAAGAATAGCTTCAATCACACCAATGGCCAGGAGAATAGAGAAAAGGATGATATTCCAAAGGATGATGTTTTCAGGTTCTTTGCAAATGCTCCATGTTGTCTGATTGAACAAATAATTGCCTCTGTGATAGAGAAAAATAATTGGCAAAGTATTAGAAAACACAAATTTGAGAATGCTTTCTGTGTTTTCTGGCATTACACTTTCTGAACTTGATTGCACAAAGTGAGTCTCAAATTCTACTGTAATTGGTAAAAGCTGGTGATCCTCTTCAGCAATCCCTTTGCAGAGGTGCAATTGATGACTAGGGAAGTGAGACACATCTGTACTTTGCTGCACGCACAAAAATCTCCTTTTTGTTTCATGGCAGTGTCAGTAACTAAAGGGAAAGGATCATAAGGATTCTAAAATGTGTCTCCATATTCTCCATTTCCTGCTGTACTATCTTAGCCCAGTCTATCCATCACCTCTGCCTCTGGCTTGAAGAGCATGGTTGCCAAGGTTAACTTAATGATTCAGAGAAGATTTTTGCTTTGCTTTTCAGAAGTTGTTAGAGTAGACTCAATTCATGATGATTTAACAGATATCATAGTTATCAAACATTTCCTTTTGACTCCAACGGAAATCACAGCTCAGCAGCCTTTTGAAAGCCTGGTGCAACTTGCACAAGGGACTGCTGATGAGCACGACAGAAGAAACTCAGGCATTTTTCCCAGAGATGATTCTTTGGTCAAAGAACTCACCAGCTGGAACATGTTACTCAGAGAAATGTGAATTTAGGCGTAGACAGTGGGGACCATCATTTCACATGGGAAAAATCCTAATTTGCTATAGGAAGATGCGGGGGGAGTTAGGGAAGGCAAAGTTGGAGGAGTTACGGTTAGTAAGTCATACTCACTCCAGAGTGTCATTCCTGAAAGGATAGAGGTATTCTCCATCACCTGTGTCACACAGAGGGCCCCCAATCAGCCCCAGTGAGGAGATGACCACACAATATGCTCCTCCAGCAAATCCCAGCACAGCCAGGACCACTGACAGCAGCATCTGAAAGAGAAAAGACCATCAGCATCGCATGCACAGAGGCCTGAGTAGCATGGAAAGCTTACACTGAATAGGAAGTGATTATCTTTATCTGTTTCTTATTGTATGCTGAAACCCATAGTAACAGCATGATATTTGTGGGAATATAAATCAGTTGACTTTATCGGACTGTGCAGCTAGCCTAGGTGTGAAAGGATTTCAGACTGTATTTGCTTTGCTTTGAAAAGTGGGTAAGCCCAGAGCTTTACTTGTCCAGAGATCAATATTTGACACATCAATTAAGAAAAATCTGGTGGGACTTCTTTCAAAAAAACAATAAAAAGCCAGTACTGGCTTGATATGGTCCGTATCATGCGCCTTGGCACTTCCATCTCTTGATCAAGAGCACCTTTCTTAGCCCTTGTACCAACAGAAACTAGAAAGTAGCTACTCAACCAGATATGAAAGTGACAGAAGATGCATTAGTGTTTTTGCTAATTGATGAGGAATGCAAAAAAGTGGCTTTTATTGCTGCTTTTTTAAGTTTTGCAACAGCCTGACATGTGGTTACTGCTGCTTGTGTTGAGAAACCTAATTGTGCTGCGTGTGGCAACCATCAGTGACTTTGAATTATATGTAATGCACCTGTACCTTTTACATTGGCCACTGCTATGGAAACATTACCTTTACTCAGTTTTGGGGTAGTTTTCTATTAATGGATAGGTTGTACCTCATTGACGTTTGTATATAGCAATGAGAATATCAGGAGGGTGCTACTGGTGGTGTATCTGGGACAGGCTTCCCACAAGTCTTGTTGAGAGTCACTGCCTGTGGTAGTTCACAACTCTGCCAAGAAGGAAAAGAGAGGAAAAACTCTGGAGGAGACTGACAGAGCCAGGGGAAGGCTTGGCCTGGGGTAAGGCAGTGAGACTGCCTAGGAGTCAAGGCAGAGGCACAGCTGAGGAAGCGCACTGGAAACACTCCCATCCATGACTTGGGTTTGAAGCCAAATACCACAGGTCTCACACTTCCCCATTGCCAGCAATACCAGTGGAATCTAACAGCCCACAAGGAACGTAGAAACCTTCTCCTACTGCCAGCAGCCCCACAGAGCTCTGCACTAGAGAGTCAAATGGAAATATCCACCATCCATGTTATAGATTTGTGACATAGTCTTGAATTCACTGCCTAAACATGTTCAAGCTAGTGCATGCAGTTTTCAACTTGCATGGAAGTTTTCAACATGCAGTTTTCAACTTGACAGCTGATGGCTGCTTTCTATAAAACTTTGTATGCTGTTGGTGTGCGAATTGACTCATTTTTGAGTGCTGTTTTTGTGTTGTTTTGCCTTTAAAGCAATCCCTGAGTTAGAAGTTGCTGTGATTTCTCATGAGATTTATTTAATCATTACTGATTAATAACTCAGTCTTTTTTTTGCAAAGGTGGATGCTCTTTTTGTCTTTATCAGTATGCTGGCTGAGTTGCCTCTTAGCAGGGCTTCATTGTCAGCAAAATGTAGGCAATTTAGTATATTGTCCTGGACCAGAGGAGTGCCTAGGTTGTAGCTGATGCACTGTCTCTCATAATAAGATCATCAGCCATCTCTTGCAGTGAAGGTGAGTGACTGATACTCTGTATTGAAACTCCTACCTGTGCTGAACCCTTTCTCATCTGTTTTCTCGTTTGTTTCACCTGCATTTTGCATCTTGGTTGAAGGATCTTAATCATGCTAAAGACTAGTTTTAGCACAGCATAACAGTATAGGGCATCCCAAAGGCAATTATGATAGCAAAAGTCAAATGGTCATTTGCTATTACTATGTTTTATGACAGTGATTAGTACTAGTAGTACTTGTCAGTGCTATCTTTAATGACTATTCTCTGACACACAATCCTCTCATCGGAAATCTGTTGGCTGTATGACTAACTTCATCTCATCTATTTCCTTTACTGTGCACACAGTCATACGGACAAGAACTTTACTGTCTGAAGCTGCTGCAGCTGTTAGATTTCCTCAGCATTTTCTGGACCTGCAGTTGTATTTCCCCATTATATCTACCATTTTGTAGACTCTTCTGAAGGCTTGCCCTATAATCTGTGGAAATACAAGAATTTTATTAACTGTTTCATCATCTCAACCTTTTAGCATTTTCCTGGTGAGCTGAGGAACACTTTTAGCACTTATTCTTTGACCATTTGCATCAGTTGCTTTGGTGAAGTTACCAAGTTCCTCCTGCCCCAGCTTATGTTGCCCTTTATTACCCTGGTTCTTGCTTCATGCACATTTCTTCCCTGTTTCTTTCTCTCTTCTTTCACTTGTTTTGGGGTTTCTTGTGGAATTAACATTCTGTCTGTTTATCCAGATATCTTTGCTTACCTAAGTTTCTTTGCCTGCAAAGCTGCTATGTTTATTCTTGTTCTACTAGTAACTCATAAGAAAGGCTTAAAGTCAAGTATCGGAGTACGTTTGCAGATGCAATGCCAGAAGCTGCGTTTTGAGGGACATTTTTTCCTCATTGTGCCAGTGCAGTGGATGATTTCAGATGTGTTCATGCTAAGACGTGGAAGTTTTGTAAATCTGTTAACTTTCCAAAGTTATTACTTGGATTATGCAAGGACAAGAAGCCTTCTAGGTATGTTTGCAGGCAACAATTTGAAATGGATTAATGAAAAAACTTACTCAATGCAGCACATAATCACTAGGAACTGGAGAACTCAATAAAGAGAATAAAAAGGATGAGAAATATAGCAATTATTCTTACTGTTGTTGATACTTCATGAGAAGGTAAAGGCCTTGATGAAGTCTGAAGCTATTAAACCAAGAATTGTGCAAAATATAACAGGATTGAGTCCTTACCCTGAGGAAAATGGTAATGTTCTGGTTGAATAGTAATTCTGACCAGTATTAGTTCTTTAGCCTTTTTTTGCGCCTACGAAAAGCAATGCTAAGTATTCAATATAAATAATCATTTTATACCTAAGGCTCCCAAAACAGACCAGTGGCCAAACAAATTTTTGGATTACAGAGGCTCCAAATTAGCTCCAGTGTGGGTTAGTTCCCTGACAATAGGTAGAAGTTGGTGGACACACCACCAATGGCCTGGTGACTCACACCATACAAACCCTGCCTTGGGTATACAGTCTATAGTCAGGGCATCTGAGCAACCCTGCTCTGGGCGTCTACATTTCCTCCTGCTATCCCCAAAGCAAAGTTTCCTGAGGTTTCTTCTCCTGAAGAAGCACATCATTGGCCTTCAGATTTCCCTGCAATACTCACCTCTTTTTGCACACCTGGAAATCACCCTTCCCCAGGACCTGTGCAGGGGAAACTATTGTTTTTAATACCATTCATAGCCACTTGCTGCTTGCTCATGTCCTCATCTCGTCTCTACTTTGAGCCACATTCTGTTTAAAACAGGATGACTTGTAAAGCTTCACCCATTTCCACCTCAGAGAAGTGGGAGATTACCACAGCTGCAGAAGACAGCATTTTCAAAGATACATTGTCCACACTAAGCTTATTCTGTAATAGTACTACTCTATTATTGAATAGTAATAGAAAGTGTGTTCTTGACTAGCTTCATCACCTGGCCATCTTCATACAAATATCATAGCACATAATCATAGAATCATAGAATCACAGAATCATAGAATCACAGAATGGTTTGGGTTGGAAAGGACCTTAAACATCATCTAGTTCCAACCCCCCCTTCCATGGGTAGGGACACCTTCCACTAGACCAGGTTGCTCAAAGCCCCATCTAATAACCAAACTACCTTCTCAACGATGATTATTGTATTCCTCTATAACAGCAAATGAGGAAGAGCTTGTAAGTAACCGATCAATGATGGGAAGGTGCAGACAGGATACTTGGTATCTGTGTGCTGCTGCTAGGAATGGCTTAGACAGTGAAAGGGTGGCGGAGGTGAATGGAGGAGAGTGGGGGGTCTCTGCATGTGGGCTGCTGTATAGCACTGTGCTACCACCCGCATTAGTGGGCTGCGGGAGTGAACCCGGCCAGTCTAGGGACATTTGACTCTTGGCTCTGCAATATTTAGTGCTAGGATGAAGGTCGGAGAAGGGAGACCTGAACCGCTGTGCGAACTGAGCCCAGTTCAGCTGGATTTCCCCTCCTGACTTACCACATTCAGCAGTGTGGGAACACCCACACTTATGTTATGGCTGTTTTCACCACATTATGGCTGTTTCACCACATTATGGCTGATTTCACCACAGTACAGCTCTTTTCACCACCACTTTCTACCTCACTCAGAATGAGATGCAACTGGCTCAGGCACTGGGTTCAAGGTGCCTAGACTCAACCCCAGCTCTGCCACTGCTGACTTGGATGCTGCTAGCATCATTTTTGTGCATGTGACATTGGGTAAAATCAATGCAATGGCATGTCCCTTGGCATGTACTTTTTGACATTAATGAAAAATGTTATTTTGGCATTATGAATAATGAATTACTTAAGTAAAGCATCTTGAAGAAGTAAAGGTCTTCTTATGGATGAAACTAAATATTAACTGAAGAGTACAGAAGAGACATGCTTTGTTGTATGGAGTCTCTCATTCCAGGCTGCTTCTGGGAAGGATGCAGACTAAAAATAACATTTCTGAATCAAATTATTTTTGTTAATATTGATAACAACACAGAAGTCTGTGCCCAGGCACGAGGATTAGTGGAGATGCCTGTGTATGACATGTTGCTTCATAATATTCTTAATTATCAAGGGAAAAAGTCTGTCTGGCTTTTCCCTGGACGGCAGAGAGCCCAAATTTCATTTGCACATTTCATGTGCATAATGCTTGGAAAGATGTGTGCTGCAGGTCAAAGCTGCAGGAAGCAGCGCTGGCTCCTTGGTGCCAGCCACAGCAGCTCAGGCTTTTAGCATGGGCCTGCAAAGCAGCAGACGTACCTGGTCCTACAGGGGTAAGCAGGGATGCACCTGTGGAAAAACAAATTGCCATGGAAGGGAACTGGGAAACAGGATCAATTGGAAGCAGAAAGAACAGGCAGCTATCTCAACCTTTAGGGTTGCCTCAAGCAGGAGGAAGCTGGAGCCAGATTTTACTTTATGTGCGGTGAAGTGAAGAAGCTTTGTACCCTTCTGCCCTCAGCATTGTGCATAAACGCTCCAGCACCTGCTGCAGCTGAGTGTGCTTCCCCTCCTATCAGTGGCCATCGTAACATTCTTGTTGGCTAACTGAGCTCTCAGCCCCAGCCCAGGGACGCTGTAGATCAAGCTCCTCTTCTGCATTTCCCTGACATGGCTGTTGGTGGTGGTGCCATGGTTTGTCATTGTACATTTCCACTTGCTGAGCAGCCATTTAAGAGCTATTGCACAAACCCCATAGTGCCATTTCAACACTTAAATATCCACTTACCCCACATCTGTTAGCGCAACATCCTGCTCCGCCTGCTCCCAGCATCATGAATGCTGGTAAAATAACCTGTGAAGAAAGAACAAGCTGAATTGGTGTGCAGTACTCCTGCTGGGATGGGTTTTAACGTCTAGGAGCTGGGGCATCATGTTCCTCAAATGCAAACCTCCTTCTGCCTCTTCTCTGCGAGTTACACTTGCTTAGATGTTGGGGCTTGCTGAAGAGAAACTAACTTACAGCTGGAGCTGGCTGTCAAGTTCCTGGTACGGTGATTCTGATCGCTGAAGCTATACTACTACTTCTCAGCAGGGTTTTGTTGGGTTTTTTCAGGAATAAATGTGTCAGTTTTGAGAAAATGGAATTTCTGTTCGGAAAAGATGCATCAGTGAAGTAAGAACTATGTCAGTTTAAGTCTTCTGAGCATCCTGTTCTGCATTACAATTGGGAAATCAGTCACACATCTGGCTTTGGATCTTTGTCCTAAGCTTCTGGAAAACCTACAAAATGGACTTCTCTAAAGAGGGGGATCCCAGTTAACATCAGCTATCTCCATGGTAATTATCAGGTGGAGCTGGACTGATATAATGAAGTCAGTAACCATCTATGTCTCAGTATATAATATCACCTTACAGAAGCACTCTGGAGATAGGAAAAGCTGCATTTAGTCTGGTAGCTAGAGGGCAAGAAAGCTTTTGTGGATCTGGCTGTGCAGCCAGGGCATTCCTGCTGCCTTGCCTCTGCCCACCACTGCTTGTGTAGGCATTTCAAAGAGCAATGCAAGACAATGTGTATTTGAGAAAGTAGGAAATGGTCCCTATAAAGTTAATGAAAGAAGAAGCAACCAAACAAATGAACAAATAAGGTAAAAGCTGTACAAACAGCCTGACTAGATGTTGGAGAGATGTTGTCTCATGTAGGGCAGGGAGGGCACAATGTCCATGGTGAATGAAGCCTGGGGAATTTATGTGTACAGCGACTATCACCATTAGACTGTGTAAGACAGTGCCATGAAACCTGCTTAGATTTGCAGACCCCATAGTACGTTTCAAAGGATTTGCTCTCTGTTGCCTTTTATACACACCCCAAGGGCAGCCACCAGCACCTGCAGTGGCTGCTGGACCACAGCTGGAGACCTGCAGATGTAGAGCATTGAGGTTAAAAAGGCGTTCCTCTTCCTGGAAAGGAATGAGCTCCAAAATAACCAGAGGTGGTCCCCAAGGCAGCCTCAGCCCCAGCATGCTGCTGTCTGGCATTCAGGAGAGCTAATACCTCTGCCCATCAAACCAACACGCCCTGTCCTCCAGGGCTACTTTCTTCTTTGGAGGTTTCCCATCTAAGCTGTGAACAGCTTTGTATCATCTATTAGCCTGGCTCAGGATGAAGGGTTTTCTTGGAAGCCTGGTTATAAACACCTACCTTTTGACATGGGAATGAGAATTTGCTTGATCTGGCTGTGGGTAAAATGAGGGCCATGCATGAGCCGTTGCTCAGTCAGGCATTTTCCATTAGTAAAAGTGTTCCTATGACACACAGAGCCAGTTTTTACACCCTAAGCTTTTGAAATAAGGAAATGGAGAGGTTTTCACGTCATATGAAGTTCCATTAGAGAAGCAGCAGAGGAGGAGGACAGGGTGGGGCTGGCTGCTCAGTCAAAAGTGAGCTTATCATCCAGGCTCTATCAGTCTACAGATAAACTCCCATGTGGAGGCAGGTTTGCTCACTCATAGAGACAGGTCAGGCTCTTATGGAACTTCCTCCACAGCCCTGGCTCTGGAGCCTATGTGCTGGTTACAGGGAGATCCTCCAAGGTTGGACAACCTTTTCATGACTTTCTGAGTTTCCTTTGGGGAGAAGCTGGGTGCATGGGGGAACACACTGCAGCATGGTCTGTCCAAACTGTGGAGTCAGGATACAGACCAGGTTCCAGTCATGGAGCATGGCTTAGCTCACTAAGAGGCCTGAAAGCCAACCTTCATTTTCCCATGCTTCCAGCACCTGAAAATGGAGCTGATGGTAGTGCTTTCTTTCCCATTCTCTTCACCTGTGGGCATTTGTCGTGCTGTTTTCTGCGAAACATGCGCACTCAACAGCACTGTTTGTGGATCAAGAATTACTCCTTATGCTGTGTTTTGAAGATCAATGCAAATGCAAATTTTTCCTCCTCCCCTCTCACTTGCTGTTCTCATTTTTGATGTATGCAGTGCTGGCCGCCGGCAAGTCTGTGAGAAAGCCTTAAAAGAAGGCATGCTTTCAATGAGCCTGTGACACTCTCATGCCTAACATCTGCCTTTCCTTTCATTGAACGCCAATGACTCCTGGGCTTGCAGTGATACGATTTTTCCACAAGTCTCTCCTGTAGTTTGACTTGTTGCTTTAGGCTTCCTTCACAAACTCATGCTTACGTTCAAGCTCAGCATGAGTAATAAGTCCAAGTGGCAGCTGGAAGATGAAGCAGGCAAGCTGCTGGTGAAGGGCAATTTATTGAATGGTGTTATACCATGTTTCTGCTTTGGGAAATACGACTCTGAACCACAGCCACTGTAGCTTTTATATAGACTTTAGAGGTAGCTGCATCATAGCCTGGCTGTGAATGAGATTTCCTTTTTTCTAAGCTAATTCTTCTGAAACATTCATTTTTTTGATGTGCAGGTAGCCAGCTCCATGCCAGTGTATCATCTGCCTGGGCTGTGTAACAGCCAGTACTTGTCATAGCCATGTTACTCGCTCAGCTTTTTATCTGACTTGGGCAGGTAATTGGCAGAGCATAAAGTGAGCAGGCTTTCTAATGAACTGGAAAGGTCAGTATTCCCAAACATGTTCCCTTCTAGTTATGGATATTAACCTAAGACCCATCTTTACTAAGCAGTGGGATAGAGAACTGGTTGCAGAAGAGCACAGGCAAACCAAATCAAACCCAAAAGGAGGTAAGTGGGTGTGTGGGAGCGTGAGAGGCATTTGGGATGTAAGAGGTTTGCAGCTCCACATTTGTCGTGTTGACTGGGTCTCTAACAACCACCTACTGAAACATGCTTCAGTTTTGCCCGTAATGATTTTTTTGTGAGTTAAGTGAGTACAGAATCAGTTAGAGGAGTAATGCAGGATGCAGACAATAGTTACAACTCCCCACATCCAGATGAGCTTAGGACCTCAGTTTTGCTTTGGCTCATCGAGAATGAGCACCCATGTCACCCTTCTCCACAGTGGGAAGGAAGTCCTATTGCTTCTCCCTGACTTGGAGTCCTCATATTTATTTCAGGAATACCTTGTATCCCTGTGATTAGGGACTTTTTCAGTCTTGAATGAACTTTGTGAGTTCTGTACCCAACTTCACAGTTAAGCTTGTCACATGTTTATGCAAAACATGTTTCTATGACTTTTTGTTATACTTACCCCTGAATTTAAGCAAAACCCAAACCAAACCCATTAGAAACAGTAGCAACAACTCTTTCTTACCAGTATCCCAGCTCCTAGAATGCCATGGAAAAACCAGACCAGATCAGTTATCTCACTGAGCTGCAGAACTTGTCCGTTGGGGAAGTACAGGAGGATGTTGCAGACTATGGCACAAGCTGCAAGTGGGAACAGGGTGATCCCAATGCACTTCGAACACTTCCCTGTGCACATGGTAGCTCTCTGCTGAGGAAAGATGCAAAGAGGTTTGGGTTACTGCGGCACAGGGAGCATGGGGTTTCAGCAGTTCTGTTCTTTCAGTTTTGAAGCAACAAATGTTCCAGTTAAGGCACAGATAATCCTGTTCTACAGAGCCTGTTCCCTTCAGAGACTTTATTTAAAATGGAATTGTTAAAAACTGGAATGTTTAATTGAATTTATTCAGATTTGCCAAGACTAAACATGTGTTGGTATGAAATGAATGGAGAGTTTTGTTTTAGTTGTTAATGGACAATTGAAAGAATCAGTAGCAAAACCACGGCTGCACAAACTGATACGCTGGCTAGCATACTTCATGGTGGTGCTAAGGGTGGAAGGGGAGGTGGATGCAGCAAGTTGTCTAGCACCAATGCCTTGAGAAGCTGATTTGATATCATCTCCTGCATTGAAGGTCTAGAAAAGCAGGAGATGACTGCCAGGAATGCCATAAAAACACTCAACCTTGCCTTGCTGCTGGAGGAGCAGAAGGAGCCTTACCAGGGCCCCACCAGCTGCATTTTCTCTACTTCAGTCAAAAATACACTGTCAGCAAGACCTGGAGAAACTTTCATTCCTGCTTCGTATGACATGCTTACTCTGCACGTAAGGGTAGATGAGGCTGCTGGTTATGAGAAGGTTTGGCACCCACCCTCAAATATCTGAGAAACTGGAAACATGACTGCCAAGGGCAGGTCACAAAGCCATCCCACCTCATTTTCAGAGATCTGCCATAATGTTTTAATCAGCAGCTTATTATTTCACAGCAGTAAGGTTCTTTGAAAATCAAAGAATCAACATAAATAAGAAATCGTTGGAAGAGACGTCTGCAGGTCTCCAGTCCTATCTCCTGCTGAAAGCACTGTGCTAGCTATGGCTTTGTATAGCTGAGCTTTGAAACCCCCCAAGGATGGAGCTAATAACACCCCCCTGGGAGATCTGTTGCAGAGCTGCCTCAACCTCCTGGTGAGAAAGTCTTTCTTCATGTTCAATCTGAATCTTCCAAGCTGTAAACATGGCTGTTGCGCCCATGTTCTTCCACCACTCCATCACCGCTGTCACTCCCTTACAAGTTTGTGGTAAGCTGCTATTAGAACCCTCTTCACCAAAGTGAGCAACCTCAGCTCATACTGCACCTACACTGTGACCTATAGCCAAAGAGAGAAGGCTGATGAGTACAAAAGTGGATCCACAGCTATTTCTTCATGTCAGGTTAGAAATTTCAGACTACTGGGTCAGAGATCATTGAACTTTTAGACTGCCACTAACTTCATGGCACAAACTGATTACAGCTTCTTCATGATGTTTTATCATAGTAAAAACCTCACTCCAGCTCAAGGCTTTCAAACGCATAAAAATACCAAATATCAATCTATGTGTTTCTGTCCTCATAGAAAGCTGACAATTTATGACATAGAGGCTTTGCTCTCCTGTGAGCAAGTTACAAAACATAAGAGAAGGAAGATCTGGACACACACCATTTCAGAACATGTGTTACACACATACACGTGCAGCCATGCACGCACAAATGCCTATGCTTGCTACATGCAAACAGTTTTTGTAATAACCAAGGCAGTAAACAGTGAAATGTCCCTCAATTTAGTCATGTGCATTGGCTAATCCTGGAAGTTTAGTGACAGAAATTGGTGTTGAAAAGGCATTAAGCAGGCTGGGAGTAGAGGAATCAATCAAGGTTGGGTTCCCAAGCAAAATAGCCCAGGTGAAAGACAGCATGAAGACATTTGAGAAAGCCAGAGGCAGGCTGAAACCAGCTTCATCGACAGAACAAAGACAGCAAGAGGTGTGGTAAGTCATGAAGACCGACCATTGTCCTCAGACCTCTGTAACTCAGAGGAAAGCAGACAGACTTTACGGGATGCCATATATTGTAAGGTAGCTGAGACTGCCAGCGACTTCTGAGTTTGCTCTTCTATAGCAAAAAAATTGCGTTGTTCTCTGCTGCTGCAGGTTTAATAACAGCACTGTGCTTAGATGGCTTTTTTTTCTGAGCACTTTGCAATTATATTATGCTTTTTAATCCAGCTTTAAAGCAAGCTCACTGGCATGAAACTATTCCAAAGGGAACATTTTTAGCAGAGATGCTTCTTGATTTATGGTCATTACCTATTGTTTATATAGTGCCCAAAACTGGGCATTTTGCAAGCCACTGGAAAAAGCCCCAGCTCAAACAGATAATAATCTAAGCAGACCAACAATGTGCAATGGAAAGATGAAACAGGGGAGGAGTGGAGGGGGAATGGAAAGAATATTGGATATTTCACCCATCTTCCTCTCAGGTACCCAATGCATTTGTTAATTTTTTACACTGACTTTTGCCTGTTTGCTTTCCTGTCTCATTGCAGCTTTTGCTTTTCCATGCGCTTGCCCAATCTCACCTACTTCCCCTCGCCAGAGAGAAGCAAACAAGCAGAGGCACAGCCTGGCCTCCTTCTAGAAAAGCTAAGTCTTATAGGTGAGTTATAAACTCTCTTCTGCATCTTTCATACATAGCCAGAAGACCTGGTTCTCTCCCAGTGCGAAGCAACATGACGCTGCTTTGGCTGGAAGAACAGGGGTTTACAGCCCCTTCTGTCTGACCTATCTCCATACCACTTCAAACTGCAAGGAGAACTTAACATCAATCACCAGACCTAGTGAGAGCCACTGTCACTGCAATCAATGCTGCTTTGCTACCTGTGTACATCATAGGATCCGACTGTGTTATTACAGCTTAGGAAAACACTCTGGATTGCCGCAAGCACTCAAAGCACTTTATTAATTCAGCAAACAAAAGCACTTTCTACAGCTTTGTTAAGCAAGGTGGCTAGAGAAAGCTGCTAACTTTTAACTAGACTTTTAGAAAGTTTTGCTTTTTAATGCTCAGGGAAGCATATAAATATATTTGCTTACCTTCTACACTTGCTTACCTTCTACACGGCCTCCAAGATCCAGTTCCCAGCAGCTGACTTCAGGCTTTCCAGCTCTTCTCTCCTGGAGCGTGGCAGTCTGAGGGAGGCACAGCGATGTTTTCGAGTGATGGCCTCTTTTAAACAAATAGCTGTTGCTCTTCAGAGAATTAGGAAATACCCCACGTTATCCCTGGTTGGCCAGCGGGAGGTTGGTGTGCCACCCAGTGCTATCGATTACTTTCAGGCAGTGTTCCAGTGGTCAATGCCTTGGCCCCCCGGGACACACAGCTCGGAGCAGTGGAGACTTTTTTACTGCTGCAATCATTTCAGCCGTGCAGTTTGGCAGAAGAGGAAAGGCAGGCGATGGCAGTGGTGCAAGGGATTGAAGCATGAGGTGGTGGCATAGCAAAGCCATTGGCGTGGCATCATCTTCTGCACAATGGGGTTGTGGCTGTTAAAGTTCAGCGCTGTGTTTGCTGCAAAGCATGGGAGCACTGAGTGAGGAGAGTGGGGATTGGAAGGGAAGGGAAGACAATTCTTAGTAAGACAGTGGAACAAAGAGAGAGAAGGGCAGAATGGCTGGAGAGAAGGAAGAGGTGTGACCAAGGGAAGCAAGAAAAGAAAAACAGCTCCAAGGAGGAGAGAGTAGGAAGATGGAAGGGAAATGAAGATTCTCTCTAGCAGAGGAGAAGAGAAAGATAGAAGAGGAACTAAGGATGGGCCAAGAAATTAAAACCACAATGAAGAGTATGAAGAAACATTAAAATTAAACTGGGAGTTAACTCCTAGTGAAGAGAAAGGGACTTTCTTTCATAGAAAATGTGATAGCAAAAATCATTGAAATATGTTCAAATATAAACCCATATAAACATATCTATTAGTTGGTAGGCTAGACTTGGCACAAATCATGCTGGGAATACACTCAGATCCCTGCCAGATCAACTGAAAACATTAACACTCCCCTCTGGAAGGCACCTAATGTTGCCTTGTTTTCAACATCCCGAAGGAGCAATGACTTGACCACAAAAGCATTAATGGAAGGGGCACATGAGTGAATGCAAAGATGGAAAATATTCTGCTCTCCACCTTGCCATGTCTCATTTTCATTCTTTAATGTCACTACAAAAGATTGGTTGTATAGGCATGTATACATGACTTAGGATGTCCATGAGGTAGATGTAACCGTAGGTTGCATTTATTCCTAGTGAGAGAAATGGACACTTTATTAGTGTTTGTATTAGTATTAAATACAATATTCTTACTGCTTCAAGAATATCTTTATAATTGCTTATTACTGAGTAGGATCTATATCCTGTCTTTGATGAAGTCTGAACTAAAAACTGTTTATTGTGAGGTACAGAAGGAATGCCAAAAAGAAGAGCAAAATGGAAGTCTATGTTAACACCACAGGGCCTGACATCCACTTGTTTTCCTGAAGTGATAGGTAAATCCGAAAGAAATGGAAAAAAAAACCCAAAACACCCCAAACCAAAAACAGAACCCCAAGCTCTAAAACACTTAGAAACCCTGAATTTTGTCTGTGAAGTGTTCAGTGGCTAAGCTGAGCGTATATGATTGTGTACATCTATTTTTCCCTCTACAATATTGACTTTGAAGGCAATGAAAGCATTTTGTGTTCCACTGGTCAATGCCTTCTGATTATATTGACTCACTGTACATCAGTTCTGGTCCTCCTTTTATCTCTATCTTTTTAGCCATAAACTCTCTATTAATTTTCCAGTTGCACATGGTAGCACAGGTTCTGAGAGTGGAAATATAAATATGTGAAAAATCCTGTTCATCGTGCTAGAAATGAAAACTATTCCAGCCCTACAACTTCTCTTGGTAGTGCAATATGTGAGTTAGAAACTGAAGAACTGAAACACCATGCAGATTTCTGGAGGGCATATCTGACTGCCCACTTATTCTATCAGTAGATCAGCCCCATTTGGAAGGCAGCTGCAGTGCAGTAACAAGAAAATGCCCTTTTTGCTGTTGATAGGCTATGTAAAAGGAGCCAGGCAGCTCTATTCTCATTTAGTCTAGTATCTTAAGTGGTTCCTCTGAAGTCAAAACTTTACTCAAATACACAGTGGCGCTCCACCCAATTTAATGTATTCCATGTTTGCGCCATGACACAAATTACCTCTTGCTGCTGTTTCCTGTGACTCTTTGCTGTTAAGGTTTTCTTCAGCTGAGAGAAAGGGAGGTTGATTCTCTTAAGAAAGAATCATGAAGCAACCTGCTGTTAGGAGGCTTTTTCTGAGACGGGCTGGCTCTGAGAAGGTTCATGAGCTTGGGCATTGCAGACAACCTGCCTTGGAGCCCCAGCTGGATCTCCCTGCAACAGGTACCCAGGTTAACATGCCTACCTGTATCCAGGAGCATGCAGATGCCCTGTTAAGGTACAAACAACAAAGTGGAAATGGTAGTATCAGTGTTTCCCTTTATCCAGAGTACCACAGATCCACATAACGCCAGCTAACAGAGAGCTGATTGCATGGCAAGAGCTCCCAGGAAGATGAGGAGCAGATCTAGGCAAATCAGACTTGACTTAGATCAGAGACAGCCATAAAAAATAACGTTGAATAATTGAGTGGTGCAGGTTATGGCACTTATATTAAGACTATATATGAATCTGAAGAGTTGGAATAGAAGTTGTACTGGACTTCATTTGGGGGTATATTCACTGCATGGTACCATCTCACACGGATGGCCTTAACACACAGAATATGCTGATGTGCACTTCACAGCTTAAATGTCACATACATGGATCTTTCCTACTCTTCAATTTTACCTATTTTTCCAATTATTTTTCTTTCTTTTCAATTGTTTCTCCTTTTGATGCATAACCCTCTCTCCTAGATACATAGACTGCCTGTCTTCTCCCTGAGATGACATCCTGCTGAGCACAGGTTTCCCCCTCTGATGGCAGCACACACATCATTGTCTCTGGGGACACTAGTGACACTACCAGGAGACATCCCTTAGGGAATAAACCCTGTGGTTATCAGCAACTCTGTGAGCCTGGGGCATCCCGGTTTAGTGCAAGGTATCCCAGTCCATGGCAAGGGGGTTGGAACTGGATGATCTTAAGGTCCTTTCGAACCCAAACCATTCCACGATTCCAACCCAAGGCTTCACAGCCAATGCTCTGCAGAATCACCTTCTGAGATGAGGGGAAATGGTGCTGAAATAACACCCACTGAGCTCTGCCCATCCAGCAAAGTATTATCCATTGCTTGTGTGTATGTATGTCCACCTGATTTGTTGCAAAGCTCATTTTATTTCATTAACTGAGTGTTTTGTCCAGGGACAGCACTGTGCCAGCCCCACTGTTTTCTAAGATGTCAGTGAACCATGACCTGTGGCCAAAGGTTGTTTGTGTTCCCAACACAGAACACTGTCACTATCCAATATTAAAATAATTAGAGGTTTGTGCCTTCATTTTGCTGGATTCGTGCAACACTTCTTTCTGGTTTTGGCTGAAAGGCATTTCTCATCCCTGTGTTTTATCACTGGGGTTTGTCCAAGTACGTGCTCAGGGTGCAGGTGAATTAGGAGCTAACAACAGTACCCATTGGAAAGTGCCCCTGCTTACCTGACCAAAGGGGAGAACTATTACTTCTTCTAGTGCTCCTTATCCTCCCTTCCTAACCTGGCCCTGAACTGCCCTGTGTCTCTCAGGAAGCCTTCAGTAATGAAGAACGAATGCTGGAAATATACTGAAAACCAGAGATTTCATCAAAAATGTCTCACTGTATTTTTAGAGCTGTTCAACACTGTCAGAATGGAAGGGTTCTGTGGTCCAGGGTGGTGGTTTTGGTCAAACTAGGAGATGTGTGGCTTTGCCAGATATCCTGTGAGATACTAAAAACTCCTGTGCAAGGCCGAGGCACCTGGAGCAGCAACTCCCACTAGAATGAGAGAGGAGGGCAAGAGCTGCGAGGTTAGAAGCCATCATTGTGTTTTGTTATTGCAGGCGGCACTGTCCCCTCATTAACCAGCCCCAGATGGATCTGTGCCAGAAAACAAACAAAAGGAAAATCAATACTAGTTGTACGTGCGTAGCTGTCGTGTTCTAAACATGTACATGAGGCCAGGTTTGTAGCCAGAATTATTGCTTGCTTGTGAAAGTACTTCCTACTTACTTTGCCTGTGTCAGAGAAACGGATACATGGGAAAAATTGGGTAAGCCTTTGAAAATGCATCTGGTCCTCAGATCCTAAGGTTTTTTACCAGCTGATGATGGCTGCTGAAGAAAGGACAATCCATCCCCTGGCTGACCCTGAAGTTGTTAGTTTGGGCCCACTGTGGGACGGAATAAGGTTTTATATCTCCACGTGTGTTATGTAGCAGAAGGACCCAAGGCAATTAGGGCAATGTTTCCCAGTGTGGGAAGTGTCTTTGGAAATGTCTTAGCACTGCCTGGGTTTCTGAAAGGGATTGTCCGTGCAATTTCAGAGACAAGCACATCGCCAAATTTTCCCGGAAATGAAGCAATCTCCATCTTCGAACTGTTCATACTTTCCTGATCCTATGTCCACTGGGAGGCACTGTCAAGGTTTTTTTGAGTGTCAGAGGATGTTGAGGAGGGTGGACTGCAGGTATCTTTGTTGTCTAAAGTAAGATACCAAAAGGTCCTTTCTGAAAAGGTACGAACTGCCTGTCTCCATCCTTGGAGATATATCATGTCCATCCTTGCAAATGCTCAAAAGCCATAAGGGAAATGGTGCTGCGCAAGCAGCCTTGCTAGAGCAGGGGCGTTGGACCAGATGACCTCTGGAAGTTGTGTGGCCCTGTGAAGGACTGTGATCCATTACAGAGCACAGCAGAGCAGCACTGATGGGTTCAGACCTTTGCATCGGGCACTGTGGTTACATTTGCAGCAGGGTTTGGTCCCTGATTCCTGTAGCAGAGCTGGCTTGAGTCTGCAGCTCCTCCACATCTAGTACCAGGAAGACATCAAGAAGCTACACTTAAAAAAACAACAAACTGTCCAGCACACACTGTTGCCATTCCTCAGTGGTGTAATCCATTCTTTATGTCAGGGTGTGAGCATAAACTGAACTCAGGGCAGGATGTGCATTAACTCTGTTATGACAACAGGTCTCCAGAGGCTGGAAAGAAAAGCAAGAACCCAGGGAAGTGTAAAGAGGGAAGATACTGGGTGGAGACAGGATTATTAAAGAGCAAGGTGAGAGATGAGCCCACACACATCAAATAAATAACAACCTGGAAAGCCTTCTCTGATAGGCGCATCTCATCCTGTGCAGCGCTGGGGCTTTGTGCCTGTCTTGTGCCCTGTCGACAGCACAGGGAGGCAATGAAACATGATGTCTGTGGCCATTGGAGGGAGCAAGGATGAAAGACTTGTGTCTGGTGATAGCTTGCATCAGGCATCCTTATCCCACGATAAGCTCACCCAAAACATACGGTTGATGTTCACCAGATGATATTAAATGAACTGCATTCTTTTCCTTGGGAAAAAGCAAACAAGAAAGTCAAGGTTTCATACAGCAGTCAGAGGAAGGTTCAGTGGTTGCTGGATTCACCCAGGACATTGCAGATCCAGCTACAGCCTCCTTCCACTGATGGGCTCAAACTGTCCCTGGAGGAGGTGAGTGATGCAGATGCCTGACTGCTTGCTAGCCTGGCACTCCCTGGCCCTGCATCAGCCTCTGTGAACCTTCACACTCTGAAGATGTGAGCTGTGGTGAAGATGCGCTCAGGTTGGCACATCTCCCCCAGAGCACCCCAGTCCTGCTACACTGTTGGCCATGGTTATGCTTCCCACTCCTTGCACTGAGCCAGCACCAGCCCTTCTGCAGGCACACATGAGATGCTTCAGCATCTGGCTGGAAGCCACTTGGTTTTCTTACTCCTCTAGCCATCTGCCTGTCTAGCCAGGCATTAGATAAAGGAACAAATTACCGCGGAGCATCTCATCACTGCATGTAAACTGCTCTGTGGTGTGAACCCAGCCCCTGGCACCCTGGGGAGAATGAGAACTAATTGTGAGACACTCACTGGGTGCCTGGGAGCGAAGAAGGATGAGCTGCCACCAAGCCCATGCTCATCTTCCTGCTGAGCAGCTGATTGACAGCAACCTGTTTCTGCTGGGAATTTGCCTCATGTATCCAAATACTTCAACTTGTTCTTTGAGAATTTTGACGTTTTCAGTCCTTGTGGCTGCAGAGAAAAAGCTTGATCTGCTCAAAAACCGGGATAAATAAGGAGAATGAGTATTTACTGTCTTTGGTAGAAACCTTCTGCTTATTTTGAGAGCCTGACTTGCGATTCTTAAACACCTCAGAACAGTGATATTGTGGTTTTTGTCTACCAGGGCGCTTCTAAAAAGCAGCTGTTGCAAAAAATAACTCCAAACGTGTGTGTGGGAAGTGACTGCATGCTTTGCTTTTCTCTGGGTTTGTACTGCTTTCCTCACTCTGTCTGGTTTATCTGCCTGGTAAGATTAGGATCACCGCAGGGCAGGGTGGGCCCCTGTCTGTGCATTTGCACTGTGTCTTGCCGCTTGTAAAGGAAACGAGTAATCATCACCCTTGCTGCTTTCATGTCTACTTGCACAATAGAAATAATTAATAGTAATAGCAATGCTTTGCCTATCTGCAGCTCCTTTCATCTGAAGACGTTGAAGTGCTTGACAAGCATTAGTTAAATGAGCTTCCAAATACCTGGAGAGGGAGTCAGGTATAATGATCCCCACTTTGCAGATGAGCACACATGAGGAGAAGCAAGGCTGAGTGCTTACAGTTAGTCAGCTGAAATCATGTTTCCTCCACTGGAGGTTGCTCAGCACTTCTGAGGTTCAGGCTGTTTTCTCAGGTGCCCAAGTGATGCCCACTTTTTACTTCCAAAACATACAGACTGTGAACCTGTGTGATCTGCCCCATATCCTGCAGGAGTTGGAGGAAGCATTTCAGGAACTGTGATTCATGAAGTCTCCCATTCAAACTACTAACCCGGCCAGGGAAAGAAGAAGTTCTGCTGATCCCATGTTGGCATCACTGTGACCAGGCAAAGCCAGGGTGACTGTCCTGGACGCAGAAATGTAAGTGGGCTCCAGTGCAGAAACACTCCAGCTCAGACCCAAGAGTGGTGCAGCCACATTTGCATTATTCTGCCTTTCACTTCATAACCCTTTTGAGGGGGGATCTGAGCCTGAGTGTTGTATGATAGTGTGGGTTTCCCAAGCTGAATTCCTGCCACAGTGTTCACAAGCCATTACTTGTAAAGAAAGATGCTGAGAGCCCTGACCCATCCCTGGGGTCTTACAGTAATCTTGTCTCCTTCACGTCCCTGTTAAACCAAAGATGCTTTTCAACTCCCAGGATTGTACCTCGCAGGGGAAAGGAGAGACTGGGGAAAGAGAGACTGGACAAAAACTGGGCTAGTGACTGTATATGACTCACTACTAACCCAGAATGATAAAACTAAGCTAAATTATGTTTTGTAGGACCACAGCAAGCTCTTAAAATGATGAATGTGTTGGTAGAAGGGAGAGAATTTTTTTCCATAGACTATGGAATTTGTAATTCTGTAGAAATTATCTTCCTTCTTAATACCAGACCTGAAAGGTTTCCATTCCAGGAATGGTACTGTGGCTGTAACATAAGCTTTCTCAACTAGGAAGCAACAGAGTCACTTAAGAGCTGTAGGGCTGCTCTTTATTGCAAAGCTTCCTAGACGTAGATGAAAGACACTGGAAGTGTTGGCAGTCATCTGCAGATCCCATAAATCACACCATTTCACTGTAGGCAATCATCCAGGCTTCCACAAGGTCATGACATTTTCCCCACTTTCTGCTTTTCAGGCAAAGAAACTGGACGGAAGTGGTCTGGGCAGCAGGTAACTTCTGTTATCTCCTGCACTGCACAGAACACCCATTTAAACAGCAGACCCCAAGCAAAGTGCCACATGCCTGCTGGGAATTTGCTAGTTTATAACTCTCTTGGGGATGGTTTGCCTGGCAGAGGTGAGTTTGCAGCGCTTTGAAAGCCACTTGTGCAGGTGCAATCAGATCACTTCTTTCTTTATTTCCTGCAACACTCTATACTTTCCCTTCTGCTACCTGCTTTAAATAGCCCTGGTTAGTTTTCCAGTGTTGGGATTTCTTAGCACAACTCCCCTATTTACCCATAGAGAAAATGGGGCAATGATCTCATAGGAGGAAAGCAAAAAGGCTACATTTCCTCTAGAGTAAGTAGGTCAGTTCTGTGAAACATGACGGAAGAGGATCCCATGATGCCCATAGGGTGGCTGGAGGACGCTGGGCAGGCAGTGGAGCAGCTCAGAGGAGAGCTGAGGTGGACCTTAATGCTGGCCCTCCAGCTAGAAGGCATCAAAAGTGGATGTAAAAGGGTTTTGCCATGCAGCTGGGTCACAGCATCCCTCCCACAAAGTGAAAGTCCAATGAGATCCTGGTCTCCACCACCTTCATGCTCGGAAGGGAGGTGGTGGGGTAGGAGGGCTGTCACCTCGCTTCCAGTGCTGGATGGGGAGTCAGGAGACCAGGCTGCCTTACTATGAGAGCACCTGGACATTACCTAACCTTCTTCTTTCCTTATTTGCATAATAGGGTTAATGAACACATTCTGCCTCATAGAGATGATGTAATGTTAAGCTCTTTCATGTTTGTTAGGTACTACAATGGGCAGCAATACTGAAACCCATAAATAATGTACCTTGTAGTTCTGTTGAGGTATTAGCCTTGTTTTAACAGTGCAGATATTACATGACTTACCACATGCAAGAAGCTTCTCTTAATTAGGATCAAAACTTCCCTTTTTTTAGCTTTGCTTTAATGGCTTTTGTGGCTGAACACACTTCACTTGCCCAGCCTATTCGGCAATTTAGTATAATCTTTCCAAAGTTGCAGCTCCTTTCAGTACACTGTGAAATGCTTTTCTTCTCATTATTAACAATCTTTGAATTTAAGTGTCTTTATTTTTCAATATATAATTAGTTTCTCTGAAGTCTGAATTCAGCTACAGTATTGTCTTTTGTGTTAGTGTGGCATATAAGATTTTGGCTCAAACCCATGAAGGAAAAGAAAGGATCTGTGGGCTGCTTCTGTTATAGCAGGACCCCTCTTTTCAATTTCACACCTTGACTCAAGGTTTGTCCACAACTGGTCATGTATCAAAGTAGCTGTTCTGCAAGAATGTCTGCACAGAGATGTGCAGAGAGAATTATTCTCCTCTAATGACCTCCAGACAACCACTAGGGTAAATGCCCAATTGTGACCCTGAGCTGGGTGCATGTATTGAGGCCACATGGCTGGCAGGCAATGGTGGGGAGCCATGTGGGCTCTGACGTGGGAACCTGGAGGGCTGGGTTCAGTCTCCATCATGCCACAAAGACTTCTGGGCAGATGTGAGTCATTTCCACACTGGGTAACCTTTAATACAGGCTACAGTTGCCCTTCAGTATCCTCACCAGCTGCAGATCCTTGTTATTCTTGGCATTACAGCAGCTTTTTTGTCTTTCCATCTCCAACAGTTTCAGTGCTCAGACTTGGACTGCTCCTGGGAAGCGCTGTGTATGCTGAGGAAACCTTTCTCATCGAAGTCCTATCCAGAATTGCAAATAGAAGTAGTAGATGCCTTGAACAGCGCCAGTTTTTTGAGATTTCCAGCCTGTCAGTGTGAACTCAAAAGACCAAAGCAGTTCAGGTACACCTTGTGTGACTGTCCAAGACTATAACATAAGATTTACTTTCTGCTCACTACTGCTGCAACTCAGAAAATTATTAGAAAGTGTCATAGAAATTGTTTTTCACAGATGTACTATGAGGCTTTTGTCTTTAATATGTGTTTGTGGCTGAAGAATGTGGGGAAACTGATGAATGAAGAGTATGGCTTTGTTAAAAGACTGGTGTGAAAATTATGAGGGTGTAACTCAGTTCCCAGGTTTACCACAGATACTCTTTGTCACCTTAGGATGGTCACTACAGACAGAGCTCCATATTGGTGGCAACACCAGCTAATGGTAATGTTATACTGGAAACAGGCCGACTAATTGCCCAACCTGGATTGCAATGGACACACAAACCAACATAGCAGAGACCAGGAAGGGGTGTCTATGAATGGGAACACTGCTGCTATCAAGAAGAAGCAGGGGGAACAGTGTAGTCAATTTTCTTGGACATCAACTCATGGTCTGCTCAATGGAGAACACAAGCTGGGTTTCAGTAGTAGGCAGCCTGAATAAAGTGCTCATCTGTGAACTCATGTCACCTAATTTCAAGAAACTGCAGAAGATCAGCACATCCAACATCTCTCTTCACTGACCTTATGACCAACACAAGGTTAACTCAGGTATTCTAGTTAACTGACTCACATTAGTTGGCCCAAGTCTGGGTTTAGTGGATTAAGATAATTATTGCAATCATTTCTGATATACTTAAAAAGAAAGCTCCACTGGTGATGTTTCAGGGCTCATTCACAAACTGGTACTCAAGATGTTCACGCTTCAGGCCTATGAACATTGCTCCTCATTACACAACTTCAAAACCCAACCATGTACTAATTTTAGCCTTTGGAGGGACAGAAAGCCTCAGAGGAGCCTGTATCTAGCCTTTTTTCTGACAGAATCCTGAACAAAGTGACAGACTTCATCCCATTACCTCACTGCTGAACGGGAGCTTCCCAGAAATCTTCCTGATTGCAAGGGCAAAATAGCTGTTCTTTCATGTTTTTCTGAGTCATGCCCACAGCACCTCTCCGGAATGTAAATGTGCCTGGGTTTAATGATGTGACGAGGTAATTAAGTGTTAATGTGTGGATGCAAAGGATATGTAAGTTGCCAGATCTAGTAAATGCTGAAGCCAAGCTAAGGCGTTTACCAGACTTACAACACATTGCTGATATAGGGTGCTGGGGTGCAAATGCCCACACATTATTCCTGTTACACAAATAATTTTTACAGTAATAGACAAAGAAATTAACTCCATATTTGAATTTGGAATTGTTATTCCAGCAAGAAAGCAACCAGGATCCAATCCTGGGCACAAGAGAAGCAATAGAAAAACTAGGACATAGCACTATTATTATTTAAATGACTATAATGTAGTCAGGTGCCAGCTCAGAACTGGACACGCCTCCTTCCTATTCCCCATTAGCTTGATGCACTTTAGCTATGTGAGTCCACATATATATCTATTTATATTTAACACATAACAGAATTTAGTTACAAAAAAGCAAACAGGCAGAAGGTCATAGAAAAACTGTCTGGATGAAACTGGCCCTGTACCTGCTCTTTAAATATCAATAGTGCTATGCAAATGGCTGATTTAAGTAACTGAACTCTATACAATTTCATTTGAAGTGCATGTTATCCTCTAAATAAGCATATTTCCTATTCAAATGCAAAATCCTTACTCCTTTACGACAATGAGTATTTGCATAACAGGCACCTGGTTCTTTAAACTCTGATGCTTGAGTGACAGAAGATGAAGTCTGTAGCTCACCTGGGCTCAGGACAGAAGGCTGCAGGAAGCTGCAGGGTCCCAGGCCCTGTGCAAAGATCACAGTGAGGTCCTGCTAATCTCAAAGTGTCACCTTGGCCTTTCCACAGCTTCATAGCCCACCTGATGGTCCACTGGCCCCACCACAGTTTCATGTTTGATAGCTGTGCCACAGTCTGGCAGAGCCTCTACCTGTCCTGCAGTCATAGTCTTTCCTTTTGCTTTCTAATTATGCCTTTTAGAATCACAGTACTTTTAGCATTGGCATTGTTTGAGTAACCAAATGACACAACAAAGCAATGGGAAAGAAAGATGATACTTAAATAGCAGTATTTGGAAGAAGGTATAAATAGATGTGAGAGGCTGAGATGTTGGGCAGCATATGGTTTGCAGCAGAAATACAAAGAGATAAGCAAGGTCTTCAAGGTTATCAGGAAGTCTGTGGCTGCTGCTTCTGAGGATCAGGATCTCTGTACATCTGTATTGTCCTATCACTTCTCCTTCTTAATGTTCATCAATTATCTGGCTTGAGATAATAAGCAATGATATGTACAGATAGAAGTTTACAGCTGAGTGACTCTTGCTTTATGGCTATGTTAAGTTGACCATTTGCAATTGTCTGACTGTATCCTTACCCATGTATATTGGGCTTTCAGTCCTCGTAGCTAAAGAGATGCAAAGCATAGCGTAAAGAAAGCGAAAGCTTCTTTGTGTCTGTGTGCCTCGTCCCTTAGTTTAGATGAGATCTACCATAATCCAGGTAGCTGGAAGTTGGGCTGCTGTGAACCTCACCTGCTTTTTGAGTTACTCGCTGTGTGACTTCAGAGACACCTGCACAGAGTGATAGAAAAAGGCATTCAGCACACCTGATTGTACATGTAGTTGTTGCTGTCACTTGTTAGAGGATGAACCTCATGCAACTGCTACATAAAACCACATTCACATCACTGAGGTCTTCACTGACGACATTAAAACTCTGGCTACCAAATTCATTTGTGAAGCTTCTTACTTCCCTAGCCGTGAGTAACCATTAGTTTCAACAGGAAGAGGTCAGACTGTTCTGGAGCTGAGAGGGGAATTTCGCAACTGTTGAAGCTCGCAATGAGTCTCAAGAGTAATGCTGTGTTCCAGAGCTGCAAATTCTTATGTCTTCAGTCAGTTAAAAATCAATAACAGTGCAGTATGATTTTTGCAAAGTGTCTTGCCACCTGAGTGATTTCTTTGGGGATGTTTCCTAAAGCGGTTTAGAATACCCTATCAGGTCATACTCTTACAGGTTCACACTTAGCTTTGCCAAAATGGTAGTAGAGATGTCCTCTTTGAGGAAGTTAAACCATAAAGGGAGGGACTGATTTTCTAGAGAGCTACGTGGGCACATTAATTACCAAGGTTAATAAAAGGGTGATCTTTGTGTGCCTCAATTCTTAAGTGTCCAAATGGAAAGACTTTACAAGGGCTCTAATTTCCAGAAATATTTGTAAAGAGGGGCCTCATTTTGAGCACTTGAAAACTGAAAATGTTCAGATCACTTACGATGGTAATAAACGGGTCAAAAAATCTTCCTTGGAGAGGTTCCGGCAAATTCTTTCGCTATGATAATGTTGGATTATAAACTAATGTTATGTCATTGAAAAAAGCCCCATGAAGGCAGCAAGGTGCTAGCTTTAGAAATCTCAGAAGTAGGAAAAGAGTTAAAATAAAAATTAAAAGAAGGGATATGACAGGAATGGCAAAAAAACACCAAAAAAACCCCAAACCAGACCAAACCAAACGAAACCCTTGCCCTAGTGTGCCACACCACCTGATCTGAAAGAAGAATGGCAAAAAAGCATCTGAACTTCCAAAAAACACCAACTGGCTCTAGCCTGACAGGTAAGTGAGCAATTTATGTATTCACCGAAGAATTGGCAGAAGTCCTGCCATGACAGCAGCCTCCTCCCTAGCCCTGCTCTGCATAGCTGGGCTCTCTACCTATCCCAGCCCTAACCTTCTGAAAAGGAGGAGCTTTGCTCTGTCCATTCCTTATTTATAACTTGTCGAGAGCTGGGAGGGAGGGGTGAGCTCTCTGGTGCATCCTGCTGCTGCCTGCCCGCTGCCAGCCTTGCAATCACAACTACAAATGCCTCCCGCCCAGCGTGGTGGCTACCTTCGTGCTCTGGGGTTCCTCTGCCTGTTTGCAGTGGTGGAAGCAAAGACCAGAACTTATTACCTCGGGATTGTGGAAGAGTACTGGGACTATGCGCCATCTGGGAAAAATCTGATCACGGGAGAAAACCTCTTACAGGACAAGTAAGTCACTGGGGGCTCTGATAAATCGAAGATGTAATGAGAGCTCCAAAGAGAATTGACTAATGTGGTTAATGTTGCTGTAAATGTCTAAAGATGGTGTTTTTCTTGGTTTTCTTCAGATGATGTTGTCATAGGCGAGATTTCAGCTTCAAGGCCAGAGTAGACTGGTTGACTTCTCTTCCATCACGGTAGATTAAACAAGGTGATCCTGTGTATTTGAAAGTGGTGTTAAGGAACTGGTATTTGTCAAAAAAGTGTTAGATAGTGGGCTCTGTGTGTTTTATGGAGATGCAAGTGTTTTTGGGACTTGCTGTCCACCGGCAAATTGCAACTTTGCCATAATCAAGCACAGCTCTTTGCAATAAGACATAGAAGTCTGTGCAAGTGGCAAAAGATTTTAGGTTTTCTCCCTGTGAGACAATACAAGCTGTGGGACTTGGTATTAACATTGTAAAATTCAGATAAGTATGGTACCTATGAATGAGATACAAGTAGATGTCCATATATGTATGGAGACCTCTATTTAGGGAATCTGTTAAATAGGTGCTTAAATGTACAAGGGTAAATGGTCACACCGAAGTCAGAGCAATAAGCTGTGCTGAAACTGGAGTGTATAGGTAAGCACAGTGATAAATTGTGCCTTGGCCAGTGGAAAACAGGTATCTGTTCTTGTGCTTGCGCTGCTGCAGTTGGCAACAAGTCCCTCACGCACCAGGAGGCCTGGACATTGAATGGGGACAGCACAGACCCTTGGTGCTGCTCTATAGCATGGGCTTCAAACATGTATGGGAGTTTTTTTAATTCATTGAAACTTCGACATACAAGAGATATTTTGGGGGTCCTTCCTCTGCGCCTAGGCTTGGGGTTGGGGTGGGAGCTGTGAGCAAGTGGGGAGATCCTAGTGTCCATACCAGGTCTGGAGGCACACTGGGAGCTGGATCCTATGTCCTGAGAGTTAGAAGTGAGAATGTCCTTTCTAATTTTTCAGGAAATCCCTGGCAAATCTCTGGTGAGCAGTTGTCATGGGTTCAGCAGCAGCAGTCATTTTTTCTCCTTCTTGGTACCTGGTGCAGCGCTGTGTTTTTGATTTTGGGCCTGGGAACAGCGCTGATAACACCAGTGTTTTCAGTTACTGCTTGGTAATGTTTTGGTTTGACCAAGGACTTTCTGAGTCTCATGCTCTGCCAGGGAGGAGAGGAAGCCGGGGGGAAGCAGAGACAGGACACCTGACCCAAACTTGCCAAAGAGGTATTCCATGCCACAGCATGTCATGCCCAGGATGTAAAACAGAGAGCAGAGACCCAGAAGGGTGGGGGTGCACTGCGTGGTCGGGCTTGGTATTGGGTGGTGGGAATTGTATTCTTTCCTTGTATTTGCCTTGTCATTATTATTATTGATGGTAGCAGTAATGGGTTTGTGTTACACTTTAGTTACTAAACTGCTCTTATCTCAACCTGTGGGAGTTGCATTCTTTTGATTCTCCTCCCCATCCACTTGGGAGCGGGGGGAAGAAAGAGAGGGGAGTGAGTGAGAGAACGGGCTGCATGATTTACAGCTTAAACCACGACAGCAGTAATTTCAGAATCATTCCCAGTTGGACTTCATAAAGGAGATTATTTTTCCACAAGTGGGAGGCAAGGAAGAGTTTTATTTTTCAACACACATTTATGCTTATGGTTTTAACAAGTAGATGTCCTAGGTAGCATCCAAGTCAATAGATGTTACATTTATAGGTAGAATTCAGGCTAATAATTGTTCCCAGCCTATGAAAACAAGCTGGAAAGGTTGTTCTTCAGTTGTGTTAAACACTTGAATTTATTACTTCACTACTCGTTTTAGCAGAGGATAAATTTTTCCATTCCCTAAACAGAGAGGGAAGTTTAGGGAAGCTTCTCGCTGAGCTAGTGAGAGGGAAGACCTCTCTCTGACGAGACATAACTCAGCTTTAAGTGAAGAGCAGCTACTAGTAAACCCATCCCAGTACCATAGAGAGATTGGAATCTGTTCTGTAAATTGTACTTTAAAGCTTGTCTGCACTCTGTGTCCCCTGAACATCAAGTGGCACATTTACTTTAAAGTCCGTGACATAAATGTGCTGCCTTTTACATGGCACGACAGGGAGTGAAGATAGTTTACGTCTTCAGTCATCATTGTAATACAGTAATTACAGAATGTTAATTCCAAAGGGTTTACCCACAGAGGATTTTAATGTAGACTCTACATTCAAAGCTGGGGAGCTGTTTGCGATGAGCTCCTTAAATGCAGAAGAATAAAGTGATTCTTCTAAATAGTTTAGTCCATTTCCAAACTGTATTGAGCTGAGCCGGAATAAAGTGCTATATTCTGGAATAATAACATGTCTGACAAACATGTGGACTAAATAGTGAACTGGTAATAGCTTTTTTGGCTATTTAGCTCTTTAGGATAGCCTCTAAAGTAAGTTTAAAGCATTATACTAATGGGTTACTTTTCAGCAAATTAATTGGTTCCTACAGATACTATAAAAAATATAGTTCCATAAATAAATTGAAGGATCCTAGGATAGGATGCTGTGCCTGGGTATGGACAGGAACGCATTGTGAGCCAACTGTGCTCTGCAAGCAGCCATGCTCGTATTCGCTGAACCTAGCACTTCTCACCTTGTGAGGCATCCTCACGGCACCCATCAGATGGGGCACTATCCCAGTTTTATTGATAGGGAAGTGAAGATAAAGAGGTTGCAGACAAACTGTTTATCTTTAAAAGAGTCAGTTCATACACGTAAAGGAATGCTCCCTTTGATTCCAGCTAGTCCACAGAGATATAATCAAAACCACTTATTCTTCACTACTTAATAAAAATGCTGAATTAGCAAGTGTCTAATGGAAAGTGTTACACTACCTGGATCAGATAGTGAGGTGTAAGAGGTGATTTTTGATGTTGCTATGCCAAAGTCAATAATATCTTCTTCAGCTTGCTGGTTGTTAGCAGAAAAAAGACTTCAGTAGCTGAGGTATGGGGATGGAAAGCAGGTGAGCTGATTCTGGTACCAGTCACAGCTACACTCCTCAGTTCCCGCTGTGCTGGTGCTGAGTGAACTGCCTCCAGAGCCAGGAGCTGTAGAGCTACATCAGCACCTCCCTGGGTGTGAGCTGAAAAGGCTTCCTCTCATCAGAGCTGATTAACGCAGCCCTTTGTTAACACAAGTATTCTGCTTGGATGCTAATTTTTATTAGGCCTGGTGTTGCTGCTGTGCTCAAGGGCCAGCCTGCTGCTTGCACAGCGTTAGTATCTTGCTGGGCATCAGTGTCTCTTATGTAAAGAGAGTAATGAGTCTGTTCACCTCTGCCAACTGTCTACTGGAAGCCTCAAGCTGTTCCACTACTGCTCGTAATCTGGAGTGTGATGAATGAAACCAGAGCATTTCAGCCTCCGTTCTTCATTCGAAAATTAAGCTGGCATTTTCTGAAGCACACAGGACTTTGGAAATCACAGATCTAAATTATGGCCACTGAGTCCTGGTGAACTAGGAGGTGCTCAGCATGCCCTCCCACCTGATAGAACTGGTGAAAGATCTGACATCATTAAAGCATGGTGGACTGGACACACAGCATGCAAGGTGCTGTCAATGCTGCTGGACCTGCTGCAGATCCCAGTGAGATTTGGTAGGCTGGGACATGAATATTACTGCAGTAGCAGGGTGAGCTCAGACGTTGCCGGCTTCCTTTAATGTTCACATAGGCAATGGCCTTTCAAGGGAAAAGTACACTTGGGTGTTGTGGTTTGACATACGGAAGTTTTTCCCTCCCTGCTGTGGCTCAGCCCTCAGGATTAGAGTTTGATTGATAATCCCTTTAATCAATTTGGTACTAGTTTATATGATGGACGTTTAAATCTTACTCTGCTGGTGGTAGATTTTTGCTTGATATAACAGCTCATCCCTTTTCTTTAGGCCACTGATGCTGTATTTATCCAGGCCAAGTCTTGCAACCACCAACAGTAACGGATGATTTTTGTTACCACAGCATCAAACACGGTTTGTGCAATTTGCCTGTGAGGAGATCCCACCCAGATAAATGACAGTAAAACTGTCGTCACAGGTTCTAAACTAATGGCCAAGTCATCATGCGGCCAAACGACCCAATTGCATCAGCAGAGATGAGCATTGTGGGAAGGGTCAACATCAAAAGGAAAATCAAGGTAAAATCCCAGCTCTAATGAAGCCTGAGTTTTGTTATTGACTTCAGGGGAAGCAGAAGTTTATTCTGGGAGAGAAACCATTATAGCCACACTTACCTGGTGACACCTCAGAGCTTTGTCTAAGGTTTTATGGGTTTGATTGTCATCTTCTATGGCTCATGTGGGTCAGAAAAGGCCTAAAACACCCTCTGAGGACATCGTGTCTCTTTTTTTCAAGGACAGACAACTTTGTTGTTTGGTGCTCTGTGGTCAGGGCACCATCTACAAATGTGAGCTGACACCACCGGTTCCCCTCCACTGGCCATTCCTCTAGCATGGACATTGGCCATCACAGGAGTCCTGGTTCAGCAGAAGGTTACCCAGAACAGGTTACATGACCCAGGGTTAAAATGACTGGGGCAGCCTCGAGCCATGGGCTCAGTCCTGGCTTACTCCAGCCGCTGGAAAAATGGGGAGATTTCAGGAAAAAACCCTGATATAAACCTAGCCATAAAGTATGGTTGGGTGGGAGATGTGCCTGCCCATGGCAGGGGGTTTGGAACTAGATGGCCTTAAGATCCTTTCCAAACCGAACTATGATTCTCTGTGAAGAGGGTAGAGAGTAAGGAAGGTTTCACCACTAACAGATTTTAGGGAACAAACCCATAAAGATAGTTCTTTAAATGGTTGTCTGTGTAAAATCTATGGCACATTAGTGGGACAATGGTAATAAAAGAGAGTTTGCATTTGCCTACAGTTGCACCCAAGAGCATACTGTGACTATTGGGCAAGTTAACCGTGGGAGAAAATTTGGGACTCCACATCTGGTAGTTATTTGAAGTACTTTTCATGGTGATACAGTGGTAAACAAATTCAGCAGGCTTCAAAATGATATCAGTGAGAGATCCAGCTCCAGTCTGCTGAGGAGTTTGGTCATGCATAAGGTGTAGCTCTTTCCATTCCTTACTGCATGCTACTACAGTAGTTACTACAGCTTGTAGAATAGTACTCATGTAAGCACCTCTTGAAAAAGTAACCTCTGTTAGGTTGCAGCTCTGTTCCTTAAGATCAAAGGTAGCATAAACATGGTTAAGATGTTGGCAAACTACTTTTCCTGTGTGATAAAAGAAATATGTGTAGAAATTACTCTTAGCTCATGGTCCTGCCCTGAGATGACAGATTATCTGCATGTCCAGTCTTGATGTGAAGTAGCATCTACATGACACTCTTGTTTGATTCTTTCTCTTATTTGGAAGAGTTGTATGCTCATCATTGCAGGGACATGAATGTCTGTAATTATGTTCATACTTATTTTAAGGAATTAGAGTTAATTCCCTATTAATAACTCCCTGTCCCATTCATGTGTATTGCCAACTTTTCTTGGAGCTTAAGAACTGCTGAGAGTGGTCAGCTGGAAAAATGAGATCAGGCACAGAAATAAAAGGCAGGATTTGCATTGCTTTCTTTGTCTGAACAAGATTTTTTATGCCCTGATTCACAGCCTGCATACCTCTATATGTAACCTCAATACTGGCTTGAGTGGAGCAGATGGAGGGAATTTAGGAAGCTTGCATGGGCCCAGCTCCAGAAGATGGAGTATTCCCTTTTCCTATGAGAAGCAGAACTGGCTGATCACCACAAATTTCTGCACATGAAGTGCAGGCTGACAACTGAGTTGAAGGGAGATAGTCAAGATTTAAGAGAACAGCTCTTACAACTGCACAAGACCAAAAAGGCAGAAGAGGTTCAGGCAGAAATATCACAAAGCCACCAGGAGGGTGAAGCAGTTCGAAGTGAGCAGGGGAGCATGGAGAAGCAGAGAGAAGGTTTGCCTTCTTGTGACAAGAGAGAAATGACAGATAAAAGACATTTCGGCAGGGGGTGGCCAGTAGAATAGGTGCATTGTGACCACTGGAAGAAAGAGACAAAGGCAGACTCAGAGAGCTGGATGTGTTTAACCATTACAGCGTTTGGAGAAACCACTACTGCAGTAACATATTGGGAAATCAGTGAGTGGGAAAGAACGAAACAAGTGATGCAGTTGAAAGGGATGTTTAACTCAGTGACTGAGCATGTGAAGTGTTTCCCAGTGAAGCAGACATCATCAAAAGAAGACAGGGAAAGGTGTTTGAGAGCTGTTGTCAAGGACAGGAAAGAAAAGGTCAGTAGGACACTATCCTGAAGCCAAGAAAATCTCCAGGGGACTGTGGAGATGGTCTAAGGAACCCATCTCCAGGGTTTGGATGACGCACAGGTATGAATGGCACTGGCATCAGAAGCTTTATGGAGCACTGAGAAGCTCTTACTTAAAGACAGAAGATGGACAGGGAGAATAGCTATGCGATCCACTGATGGAGCAGCAGGGGCCATGGCACTTAGCCTATGCCAGCTCCCTTGGACACATCTCTGGCTGCACTGTGGTGCTGGGGAGACATAGCAGCCCCACAGTATAGACACATACTCATGATCCAGGCATCTGGGAGTGCGGAGGAGAGGTCATTCATACCCATGCATCCTTTCAACCCTGCTCTGGTGAGACTCCATCTGAAGTGATGTGTCCAGCTCTGGAGTCCTCAATACAGGAAAGACAAGGACCTGTTGGAGTGGGTCCGGAGGAGAGCCACAAAGATGATCAGGGGGCTGGAGCACCTCTGCTATAAGGAAGGGTGAGAGTTAGGTTTTTCAGCCTGGAGAAGAGAAGACTTTGGGGAGACCTTTTTGCAGCCTTTCAGTTCTTCAAAGGGGCCTATAAGGAAAATAGGGAGAGACTTTTTATCAGGGTTTGTTGCAACAGGACAAGGGGTCATGATTTTAAACTGAAAGATAAGAGATTCAGGTTGGATGTGAGGAAAAAATTCTTTACAATGAGGGTGGTAAAACACTGGAATAAGCTTCCCATAGAGGTGGTGGATGCCCCATCCCTGGAGACATTCAAGGCCAGGCTGGATGTGGTTGGGGACAACCTTATCTAACTGAAGATGTCCTTCCTCATTGCAAGGGGATTGGACTAAATGAGCTTAGAAGGTCCCTTCCAACCCAAACTATTCTATGATTCTATGAGCTCCTAGAGCTGATACCATTAGCTCCAATGTAGGGAGTCTTTCTGCAAAGGACTTTAAGCACTGCAATGTGTAGCACAACATTTGTGAAGAGGCAGAGCTACCAGCTACTTGCAAGGCTACAGTGGGCACCCAAAAGCCCTCATGGATGAAATAGGGCAGTCTGGACGCCTAGAGTAGGACTCACAACAACCAATCTGCTCTGTTATTGGGTACTGAGGGCAACCAAAAGGACGCGCCGAAAATACATGTCTGCATCGATAGAATAACTGGGCTCTACCGCTCCTAGACAGAAGGAGCAGTGAGACTGAAGTGTCTGCACCCCAAGAAACTACCAAACATCAGGGAAGTTTGAGTAGAAACTCTTCTGTCCTTTGGAGAGTGTGGATCTAGAAGTAATGAAAGTTATGAAAGATCCTGAGTCTGTAATACAACAGCAAAGGCATCAGTGGCATGTATGATTTCTCTCTGAGTTCATTGGTTGTTTTCTTTTGGACAATGATGAAACAAAGCCCACAATTAACCAGGGCCAAGAGGCCAGGTTGTTCCTTTCATGCTGTGATCCATTTCTGGTTCTATGACTCTTGCACTGCTTGATGCCCTGCACAGAGCAGCATCACTTACATTGAGACTGGCTGCAGCTGATACCGGTTGCTCTGACAGGGGATTCTGCAGCTCTGAATGAGTGGAGGGTTTAAATGGGCTTCCTTTCAGAAAGCTGGCACTAAAAAGGCTTCTTTTCCTGGCTCCTAGCTGGCTTTAAGCAGGAGACAGGCACAGATCTAGACAACAGAGATGTTACAGCATGGCTTTAGGCAATGAGAAAGTCCCTAGTGCCTAAAACTACAGGGTTTTTTTCAGGGTGATTTCTTGAACATCAAACCCTAACTGGATTTTGGAATTCCAAATCAATGCCTTTAAAGGCGTTAGGCTCACGTCAAGCATTTGACAAAGCCTGATCAAGAAGTGCATCTTTCTGGGGTACAGCTCTCCTGCAGGAGAGGCTGTATCCCAGGGGTGTGAAGTTGTGGGAGAGTGTGCAATGTTGTCTGGCCAGAAAGCCAAGGGCACAAGGGCACTGTTATCATGGGGAAAGCATGCCACTGCATGGGGAAAGGTGCTACTGCAGCACCTCATTTACAGTACTTGGTGGCTGATGAAATGGGAAAAATTCTGCTGAAAAATATCTCCCGAAAATCAGTACTTTCTGGGGAAGAAAATCTTTTTTTTTTTTTTGAGAAAATTTCTTTCAAAACATTTAAAAAGAAATCTAATTTGAATTAGGGCATAGCCACATGAATGCATTGCCATGAGGTAAGGAAGCATGTGCATTTACATGGCACTACTACTGACTCCACTTACTACTCTGTGGTAATACCCTTGTAGCAGCTCTTTCTCCTGGGCACTGGAAGGTACCTTCTCTTGGTGAGCATGGTGTGACTTGCCAGGTCTTGCTATGAGTGCAGACAGTTGCCACAGACCTGCTAATTCACTGAAAATCCATATTTCTTCGCAACTCATTCCTTAACCACACTTTTCAGGTGTATTCATCTGACATACACTATTCTGTGAAGAAGCAGACTGAGAAGCTTCTGTTCCCTGCCCTCCATCCTAGCCAACTTATTCTGCCACAGCAGTATCATTGGCAATGTTTTCATTTGTGCCAAAATAGGTCTTGTTTTGCTATAAAGCACATTTTTCAATGAAAAAACATTCTTTTCAGAGGCTTTTCTATCTGGATCATTTCAGGGACTGTTTTCAACAGTGGTCACAGAGATGTAATGACCCCAGATGAGAAATGTTGTGAGCTGTGCTGTCACACAGAGATGGCTTAAAAAGGGGGAGTAATGGATCTTATGGTGAAGAAATTATAGTAAATCACACCTTTCAACTCATGTGACATCCAACACCTCAGTTGCTGGCACTGCACAAAAGCTTCTAAACAAAACGGGTTCAAGCAGGTGAATTGGTCAGTCAGGAAAACTCACTGTAAACACAAAATTGCTGTATTTCTGCCAGTGATACTTCAGGAAAAATTAGCTCAGCTTTTTATGTTTGTTTGGAAGCATGAAAGCTCAAACAGCCTTCAGAGGATTCAAAAGCTCACAGAGCAGTCAGCTATGGTGAAATTTGTCATACAGTCCATGGCTGGCTGTGTAGCAAAGGGGGTCATTTCCAGGTTCTTTGTGTGGGATATTTAAGGATGAAGAGCATGTATCATACTTGTCAGCTGTTACTTGGAGAGAAGTAAAAGAGATTTTCTATCATAACAGAAGGGACGAGCACGGCTTTCCAATATGATGTTATTATAGATAAAAGGGAAAAACTAATTTCCATCTGTGTAAGAAATGTTTACTGAGAGCACCTCTGCCTTCAGTTAGAATATTGGCCTATTGTGTGAAGTTCTTGTGTTCAGACTTCAAAAGATATGAAGAAATAATGGAAGAATTTCAGAAAAGAGCTTCAGGAAAGATTTGTGGCATGAAGAACGTCAGTGTACTTGGTTTGTGCAGAAGAAAGGTAGAAAGCAATTTAGTCAATTAATTAAAACTTATGCAAGTGCCTGCATAGAAAAGAAGTTCCTGATGGCATGTGGTTTCTTTGATCTGAGAGAGGGCTTGATGGGAATCAGAGGTTGAAGTGTGGAGCTAGGTGATATTAGACTACAAATGCAATTCAGGATTTGAAGGGAGCAGGTATTTAATAGCCAGAATATTTCAACCACTGACCTTATGGTGGGTTCTACATCGCTTGAGTTGCAATAAACAGACTCTGGAATGTAGAGATGATGTATTTAATGCAAAATATTTCCTGGCACTCCTCTGGGGTGTCAAACTAGTTGATTAGAATTGCTCTTATTTGGTATTCTTTTCCTTCTGAGCAGACATGCTTTCCGAGGTAAGGTTTCAAACTTTCAAAAGAGAAAGAATCTGCTAAAACTGTATTGAAAGGCCTGAGTGGCTGGTCCTCAAGTGAGAAAATGTAGCAACCATGCTAAAGACCAGGCCTGCAAGTAGGATGACTGTTACTGCACAGAAAGGGGTTTGGACCCTGCTAACACTGTCCAGGTTTATGCCTCAGCTTCTATTCCACCAGCAATGTCATACACCCCAGGGAACTATTTATGTGCACTGCAAGCACCAGTTATTTGATCAGCTCTTAAAGGAGTTTTTTGGTCTCTAAATTATTTTCCCTTCCCACACTAGGTTTGCAAGCGTGTATGCGACAAGAGGAGCCAACCGGATAGGACGTGTGTACAAAAAGGCTATTTTTAGGCAATTCACAGATGACACTTACTCCCAGGAGATCCCCAAAGCATCATGGCTGGGGTTCCTTGGGCCAGTCCTGAAGGCAGAAGAAGAGGATGTTTTTATCATCCATCTAAAAAACTTTGGCTCCCGCCCATACTCTGTACATCCACATGGGGTCTTCTATGACAAGGACTCTGAAGGTAAAAGCTGGTTTGCCTTTTCCTCTCCTTTTCCCCTCCTTTTCCCCTGGAGTAGCTAATATCACAGCTAAAAGTCTGTCCAAGTATTTATTGTTCTGCCCATCGACATCAGAGGACTTTAGATCACCCTCTCATAAACTCCCCAGTAATTGCAGCTGATGACTAAAACCAGGAACAATCTTGTCTCTTAAAACTTTTTGCCACAAACCCTCGACGCCTGGGATAAACCCAGTACAGGAACAGGTTAGGTGGGTCTTTTTTCCTCAGTTATAAGTCACCAAAGCACCTTTCCTCCTGTTTGAATAGATGGAGTTCTTGTAAGTGAATGTTTTCCTCCCAGTAGGGCTGTAACAGGCATGTTTTGATTTTCAGATTCTCAAACCTATGCATGTCTATTTTGGTTAGAAGACTGTATGGATTTGCTTACATTCATTACTCTCATCAGTTTTCTGTGTGTCCAGCCTTGGGGAAGATGTCTTGGTGATCCTTTTAGATCATCGTTTGACTTTAGACACTGTGTTAGCTGACAAAGGTACACAGTGTTAGCTGACAAAAGGAGTAGATGACTGATGAGAGTAAAGAACCAAATTAGAAAAAAATAAGAGTCTGTTAATGTATTTTTAAAGTTTTGTCTACTGATAAATAATAGATTTGAATTCTCAACTTTTTTTGAGGGTATTATCAGAACTTCAGATTTTTTTCACAATTTCTCAGTGTTTCTGTTTGTGAGTGTTGTTATTATTTTATGAATCTGTGATAAAATAGAATAAATTACACATTTATTTAAGGAAAACAGTTAAGGGGGGGCTAAAAGCTTCCTTTTTTCTTTTTAATGTATTAGGAGCACTTTACCCGGATGGAACCGGTGGTAAAAGCAAAGAGGACGACTTTGTTGTTCCTGGTGGAAATTACACATACACATGGCCAGTAAGGAAAGATTATTCCCCAACTTTGGCAGACTCAAACTGCTTGACTTGGATTTACCATTCTCACATTGACACACCAAGAGATATTGCATCTGGTTTAATTGGGCCACTGCTGGTTTGTAAAAAAGGTACTGAGCTAGAAAGAGTGACAAAGCAAGCCCCTCTGCCAAGCTTGGCATCTTAACAGTCATTTTTGCTTACAGGTATAAACCTGATGGTCTAGAGTCTATCCCTACATAGCCCATAAAAAGGGGCAAGGAATAGCTGGGCCATTCCAGGAGCATCCCAGGGTAGGTATTGTAGCTCTGGGACAACCCCCTTCCGGCTCCCCTTAGGCTTCACAAGAGATTTGCCTTGGCTGGTGGAGGGACTGCAGCATGCTCTGTGGCCAGCCAGTCATGGCCAAGACCAAAAATAAATGGTCCCAAACTGAGATCATTTCAGGACAAGCAAAGGACTCATTGCCCAGGAAATGAAAATAGGGCTGGGCAGATGACTTTGGCATTGGTATTTACATATTTGAAGCCCCAATGTTCTTTGTCATTTTTCCACCATACAGATTATATATCTATTTTTGCTCACAAGATGTTTGTCACAGCCATACAGGGATGTGTGCTGAACTGCTGAGGTGACAACCTGTCCCATGTACTTTATAGCCTGCTGATTTTGTGCTGGAGCCATCAGGGGCCATGTACCAGCTCTTTCCCCTCTATCTCTGCTGCCTTTATTCAGTACTTTCCACAGCACAAAATCAGCCCTGATTTAATATGCAGAACATTTAAACGAAGGTTTTGTGCATGAAAAAGAGAAATACTTCAATGTGGGAAGAATAGGCCTGGTCTCCAGCTTAACTCACACAATTAAAATGTCTCAGACTAACATTCTCCCAGAGAGCCTCTGAATTCTGCAGAACTGCCTGAATACATGAAACTGAGCCAATAACTATGCCATAATATATGAAGCCAGGAGATAGCACATTCAGAACAGTCCTAGCCTGAAAGGCCAGGTTATCTGCATGTTTGGTCTTGAATTCATCAAGGTGGATATCTGCATGATGCTACTGCTGTAGTCCTCTGTCCAGTGGTGGTGTGTGGCTCCTTTACAGGGCTGACAGCAAGGCTCTGGGGCTCCCTTCAATAGGAGATGGGGGAGCAAAGGTTTCCTTGGGTTCAGAGGTAGACTGGATGATTGGGTGAAGTCTAAACCTGTCAATGAGTATTAATAAACTGTTCAGTATCGCCACTCCTATAGTCTCAGGTTGTTCCCCAAATGGTCACTCAGATAATGATACTGAACTTAGCCTGAACAGATTATATATCCATTTTGCCTTTAGCTTTCTTAAATCTGGCTATCTACTCCTAGATAATTGTCGAGGCTTTGTTGCTAGTCCATGGAGGGTGAGCCACATTTAAATGGCCATTCTGAGGGTATGGCTCACCAGTCACTTCAATGCAGTAGAACTGCAGCAGAACTTGCTTTTCCTCAATTCCTGGTTAAAATAAAAAGTCACTGGTTTCTGGCTCTATCAGGCCCATGACTTGGCTTACTGTGTAGACACAGAGCTGTTAACACTGACTAAAGAGCGGGGTTGGGTGCAGTGGGCCATAGATGGGGAAAATGGGACCACAGATACTGGCAGGTACTTATGCTTATGTCAAATTAAAATGATCCTGAAATATCAACTTAACTTAGACAACATGAACTACCTTCTGGAGGCACTCATCTGATCGAAGTCTGTTGGAGGGGGGGAAAAATTAGGTCAGATCCAAAATCAGGTGCCTACAGACCATGGGCAGAGCACTGTATTTCTTCAAGTGCTCCGAAGTTATTGTCACTTTTAAATTAAATCCCCTCCAAGGCTTTTTTTATCACTTTCCTTTTCGTTTGCGATTTAGGAACTGCAGATGAGACCTCAATAGAAGGGACTGGTGCTGTTAATGCTTTTGCCCTGATGTTTAGCATTGTAGATGAAAACTTCAGCTGGTACCTTGATGAGAATATAAACACGTTCTGCTTAGAGCCAGCCACAGTTGACAAAGAGGATGAAGATTTCCAGACCAGCAACCGAATGCATGGTGAGCAGGACTCTTGAGCAAATTGTGACCTACAGCAGTGACGAGGCTCTTCTCATTTCAGTAGGACTTTCTGTCCCTTGTGTTTCTGTCCTTTACCTGCATCAGCAAGGAATGGGGTCAGGATCATAGAATCATAGAATCACAGAATAGTTAGGGTTGGAAAGGACCTTAAGATCATCTAGTTCCAACCCCCCTGCCAGGGGCAGGGACATCTCCCACTAAACCATGCTACCCAAGGCTATGTCCAATCCAGCCTTGAACACCACCAGCGATGGAGCATTCACAGCTTCCCTGGGCAACCCATTCCAGTGCCTCACCAGCCTTACAGTAAAGAACTTCTTCCTCATATCCAATCTAAACTTCTCCTGTTTAAGTTTGAACCCATTACCCCTTGTCCTTTCACCACAGTCCCTAATGAAGAGTCCCTCCCCAGCATCCCTATAAACCCCCTTCAGATACTGGAAGGCTGCTATGAGGTGGAAGCAGTGCTGACAAAAAGCTTCTTCATGAATACGGCACAACACACTGGTTTGCAGAAAGGGGATTTGCCTTTCATGCTCTACCATTGGTTGAGCATTTTCTTTTGAGCAACAGATATAAGCCATTTGGCAACTGTTTGACATGCTGCAAAAAGAGAAAAGCAAGCTGCAAAGCACTTGGAGATGTGTGTGTTGGAAGAGCTCTGGCACTGGAATAGGTTGCCCACAGAAGTTGTGAATGCTCCATCCCTGGCGGGGTTCAAGTCCAGGTTGGACAGAGCCTTGGGTGACATGGTTTAGTGTGAGGTGTCCCTGCCCATGGCAGAGGGGCTGGAACTAGATGATCTTAAGGTCTTTTCCAACCCTAACTATTCTATGATTCTAAGGTTCCATGTTCTCAAATGGCCTTGTTGATGGTGAGCTGGCTGGTACAACCAGTCCTTTGGTCTATATGTCCATTGGCCTATAGTAAGTTGTGCCATTTGGAGATCTGGTGTAAGAAGCTAAATCAAGGTATTTCTCTGTATTTTGGTTGTTCCACGGAGCCTAGGAGCTAAAACATTTTGCAAAATATGAATCTTATTCTCCTAGTGTCCTGATACACTGTCAGGTGTGGAAGCTGAGGAAGAGACAGCTGACTAGCCTGATTTGACTGATATCGTAATTTTCAAATCCAAATTGCTTAAGCCTGCCACATAATGGCATATTTATGACTCAGAATAAGAGGAAATAGATTTCAGTCATGTTAAATAGCTGCAAAACAAGTTAACTTCATTATCAGGCTTTTTTGGTGATGACTTGGCCTTTGCAAATCTTGATACCACCCAGGAAGCTTTTCACAGACCCAACCAGAGAATTTGGGTCCTTTGATCACCCAGAGATGTAAGCTGCATGTTCAAAATGGTACTCTTCATCAAGGAGCCTGTGAGGGCCTTGTGGGTATTCAGACAGTTTCTTTTCTGGGCCAGGAGAGGTTCATCCTTAAAATGGGGTCAGAGGCACTTGGCACTTCTCTTTCATCTCTCATAAAGTCTCATGCTTTTGTTTTTAGCTATTAATGGTTATATTTATGGCAATCTCCCCGTCTTGGAGATGTGTGCTGACACTTCCATGTCCTGGCACTTGTTTGGCATGGGAAGCGAGATAGATATCCATGCTGCATATTTCTATGGCCACACGTTCACCAGCAGAGACCAGAGGGCAGATGTCATTGGTCTGTTCCCAGCAACGTTCATCACAGCGGAGATGACTCCTGGGAGCCCGGGGAGATGGCTGATAACGTGCCAGGTTAACGAGCACTTACGAGGTACGCTGCTATAGATCTCCCTGATCCTTCCAGAAGTTCCAGCCTTTATTACACTTAGAAAACTAAGAGATGTTTCCAGGGGAAGTAGGATTTCACACATTTTTTTTTGTGACTAACTGAGCACTTTGGAACTATTTCACCAGATAAACATCATGAATATGAGTTTAGTCACCAGTGGAAATTACACATGTTGGGCCAAATCTTCAGCTAGCATGAATAACTTAGCTGTGTAATTCATATGAAGAAGGCTTCCTAGACCCAGTGCTGACACCACGCTTTCTATGAGCAACGAGAAGAGCCTTCATCATCACTTTTTGTTGTAAATAAGAAAAACATAAACATATAAAAATAAAGTAGAAACGGCACCACATAAAAAACCACATAAACTAAAATCATGCCAACTGAACACTTCATAGCTTTTTTCTTTGCAGAAATCAGACAAAAATGGGCAGGGTTTTCAGAAACCTTCACATGAAGGAATTTGATGATGATGTGATATTTGTGTGGTGTGATAGCCGAAAAGCACATATCAAAAACTAGGTCTTACGACAGCAGGCAATGTATAATTGTTATATCAGAGATGGATTGGAAGAATTTTTACATCTAAGAACTTACAAATTGATTTCAGTGGGATTTGCATCAGGCAAAACAGATTTGATTCTGGCAACCAACAAATCTCTTCAGTCTGATAATAACCAGCCTCTATTTCAGTGAAAGTCAAGGGGAGATGATGCCATTTTGCACACTTCAGGAGGCATTCTCACCCTCAAAATCATTCTACCATCCTTACCCAGATTAAAGAATTGAGTAAATAAACCAGCTAATGAGTGTCATTGATGTCAGTAGGTTTACCTGTGGCATAAAGTACCACCTTGCAAGAGAAGGGTGTTATCATCTTCCCAGGCAAAGGACGTCTTTAAAAATGGCATTTTACCCTAGTGTTTGTTTCCAATCCACGTAGCTTCTAGACAGTTTTGAATGTGCATTTGTACCCATGAGATTACTGACTCTGCAGCTGGCCAAGGACTGTCTCCAGACTCTTTCTCCTCCCAGGTGGCATGGAGGCACTGTACGATGTTCAGATCTGCCAGAAAAACCTGTCTCGACCCTCGCCACCCAGTCACAAGAGGAGATATTATATCGCTGCTGAAGAAGTGCTCTGGAATTATGGACCTGACGGTTATGATAAATTCACTGGGCAGGGTTTAAACGCCACTGGCAGGTAAGCTTTCTAGTCCTCTCCTGTTGCGCTTTGATTTCAGGAGTCAGAGTGAGACTTCCCCAGTGATTCACCAGGGCTAGGTCCTGCACTGTCATTAATTTGAATTGAAAGGGGCAGGGAGGAATGGATTTCAGCAACCTTGCCAGGAAGTTAGATTCATAACTGCAGTGCTTGGAGTGGCCTTCTGGAAGCACTTATCTCAATCCATTAAGTCCAAGGAGAAAGCAAGCCCTTTATACCTTTGTGAGGTACCAAAGTTCAACAGGGTTAATGAGCGTACATTGAAAGCCCTCAGGCAGCTTTCATACTTACACTCAGGTGTAATTCAGAGGTGCCATAATGGCAGATTTTTCCCCCTTTTACTACTGATGAAGATGACTTGTATTACAGTATCTCCATTGCTAAGAAGGATTAGAGACACACTATGCACAGTTACTGGCACAGGTGCTGCCCTAAGGTAGTAGATGACATAGACATCTTCCTAAGTAAAAGGGGTTAAACCATGAAAGTCAAATATACAATGAATGTCCATTTGTTAACCAATTTGTAATTGTAATTCAGATCAGTAATATCTCCCTTCGTCTGCTAGAAAAGTGTATGCAAACTAGCAACTTAGGGGGGGTCATTTCTCTTGTGTCTGGAGTTATAACTTCATTTGAAACTAAGGCTTCTGCCTGAACCTGCAACTATTTAACCAATCTGATTTGTTAATTCCACAGTGAATCTGCAATATATTTCACACAAGGGACTGACAGAATAGGAGGGCAATACTGGAAAGTTCGCTATGTGGAATACACTGATGCAACATTCAGTAAGAAGATTTGGTCAGAGGACATGAAGCACCTGGGAATACTTGGTACAGTAAATATTTTCCCTTCCTGTCATTATGTCAGGTTTGAATGCAGATCCACTTGAATCCAGAGGGGAATTTTATGCACACAGGTGCCAATCAGCCCTCTGTTGTTTAGATGGAAATATCTTGGAAGGTAGATTTACTAACACCTTCACTCACTCTCATCTTTTAAGGCCCTGTTATAAAAGCTGAAGTGGGAGATACAGTGCTGGTTACTTTTGCCAACAAAGCCAGAAGAAGCTATAGCATTATGGCCCATGGGGTAAGCTTCAGCAAGCTGTCAGAAGGAGCTCCATACATAGATGGTAAGTTTTGACTGTACAGTGCTATCATCACATCCAGAATACCTGAGTATAAAGATCTTCTGTTGCTCTGTAGGTTTGCCCTTTGTGTGGGTGCTAGGGCACAGAAGGGATGATTTGATTAATTTGTATCTACCGTACATGTCACAACCCATGGGACTCTCCCAGTCTGCCAACGTGCTGGTTCTTTCCCCGGACATGTACCATAAAGGAGCTTAAACTTGATGAGGTCCATGTTAAGCAAAAGTCACAGGCAGAATCCAATTGATATTAATTCTAATCTCTCTCAAGTGCATTCAGCAGATCTCTTCTGGACGTGCTCCAGAATTAGGAAGCTTAAGATATGGCATAATGCCCCTGCTGAGTCTTTGAATCCCGCCATCCACATGGTCTGGGTTGCTATACTCCTGATTCTCTAATCCAGACTGGGCATTGCCCTCGCTTCACTGTCAGGATAGTCAGTGTTGGAGGCAGCTTTTATCTGATTGACCTGGAATGTGAAGCAACAATAATCCTTATTAATCCTCATAAATATGTAAACACTCAAATGGAGCATTTACCAAAGGCTTCCTTTCATTTCGTACAAGAACAGGATCGGCACCTAAATGTTAAACATCACGTTTAATTGGTAGGCACCTTTTTTAGACAGAAACAAGCCCTTTAGAGGGGCGAAGTCCCATTTACTTTGAGCAGGTAGGTCACCCTCTGGAGATGTGTTCTGTCTCCATCAACGACAAAAGAAGCCTGAAATTTGGGTGAGGGACTAAGATAGATGACTCAAGTCAGGTGAGCTGAATCCCATCCATAGTGCTCCAAAGATTATATAGTGGTCTCTGAAAAAGTTTTTGCTGCGTTTGTAGCACTGAAAAGAAAGGTAGGTCTCTTGTCTAAATTGCTTTGTTTCCAGTACAACACATCAGAAAGAAACTCATGGGACATAATCCCTCTTTGAGAACTATGCTAAGATAATTAGGTCAACATGTAAAGCTCATAACATCATACAATAAAATCAATACAAAAGGCTTTATTAAATTCTGTTGTCTCCACTTGTTGACCTTGCAACACACAAATTTGCCAGCAGGCCACAATGTATCATGAAATTGGTTTGAGTTCAGCCTTGAAGCTACCTGCACATGCCCTAATGCATCTGTCTGTGTCAGATGTAGCTCCCTGGTGGAAGTGCAGCTTCCCTCTGCTTGCAGTCCTGTCTTGCTTTCATTTAACACTCCTCAGTAATAGCGCCCATCAGCACTGCACGCTTTGGGGTGGAGCAAAATCAAACCAAATCCTACAGTTCAGCAGCAATGTGCGCTGCACACCTTTGGTATTGTAGCAAGGAACCTGACTCCAGATTCATCAACAATCTTCTGCCCCTCCTTCTTTCCCTGTAACCCTTGTGTCTTGGATTTTCATCATATCTATCATGTATATGTACAGACCCTACAGAGGTTTACACTGAAGGTAAGTGATTTTTCAAAGGCTGTGCATTGACTGAGTGCAGCTTATTCATGTAAATAATGCACATAAACGCACCTGCTGACATCTACAGATGTTTGCAGGCATCTTTTTTTTATAGTGGTCTGAGGAAATACTCTTCCATGTTGCATTTGACACTTGTCCATTCTCAGAAGGTTTTTAACTCCAAATCAATGCTCTCCTTATTGAACACTGTTGCAGGATGAATCCAGTAATATCAGATATGGTTGAAGCAGTCCTCTGTATTGTGTTTTTCAGCAAATAGTATGCATTCATATGTAATACAGCTGTTTTCATTCCTGTTTACATTTTCAAGGGGATTCTCTTGGGGTATTAGAGAGGCGTATTAGATTGGTAAATGCTGCTGCCAGACCCATCTGACTGTGTGGGGAAAATCTATGCAATGGATGCCTAAGCATTAAACAAAATTCCTGACTTGATCTTCCTCATAGCAAAGACCAGAAAGGTGACTTGGCACTTTTTTTCTACACAGGGTGCAGGGCTGACCCCTTTTCCAAATTCTCCCTTCAAGTCCCTTTTGTAAGTCCTCTCTGAGTGTATGCCAACATGCTTTCACAGTGGCTAAATTACATGTGTGGTGCTAAGTCCACCCTGCGCATGGCAGCAGACAACAGCCAAATCCTTTAACAGTAGCTTCCAAAAAAACCAACAGCAACCGCCCTGTGAAGACTCTGACAGAGATTCCTGTGCATTTCTACAAAATCAGAAAGAAACAATTACCAGGATCAGATTGGGTTTGAATTTTTAAAGAGCCACAGCTGCAGCTCTGCTCATTGATGTAGCTGCTTTGCTGGTGCCTAATGAAAAGCCAGCACCTGTGTTTGTGCCACAGATGAACCTCACGATAGGGCAAGTAAGCTGCAAATGTTAGAGGAAGCCCGACAGCATTAGAAGGTGTCTGGATGCAGCAGCTTAACTGGCTCTATGGGTAAATGGGCTTGGTTGTCCCCATGGCACAGGACTCTGGTGAGATGTCCCCAAGGCATAAGTGCCTGGAGTAAGGGATGATGCCCAAGCTGTGACTGCAAGGGGAAGCTGGTCCACATAAATCAGGAGCTACGTCTGACTCCCAGCTAACGCTTGTATTCAGGAAGACAAAACCTTCTCTATTTTCTCTCTGCAGGCTATATGAAGCCAGGAGCCCACGTTAAGCCAGGTGAAACCTTCACATACAAATGGAGGGTGCCTGAAAATGGAGGTCCAACAGAGAGTGACCCCCCATGCCTGACCTATCTGTACTACTCAGCAACTGATGCCGTCAAGGACACCAACTCTGGCCTGGTGGGGCCTTTGCTGGTCTGTCGGAAGAATACACTGAATCCGGACAGGACACAGGTGCCCAACATGGACATCTGCTTGTCCCTAACAGCAGGGCGGTGCACTGGAGTGGGAGGGTCCCATATGGGCCAATTTGCCAAGCTCAGTTTTAAGAGATTAAACAAATGGCATTCCCTAGGGTAAAAGCTGGCCTAAGGGGATGGTTAGGAGGAGGAAACCATAATTCCCTAGTATTCTGGCTCATCCCTAGGTTTTCCACCTTTTCCATTTATTGATTGGCAATGAATGCATCTTTTCACCCTAAGTAAGTAATGGACACTTTATTTATCCTTTTGGTATATGGAAGACTGCCAATCCCTGTCCCTACAAGGACATAGGAAGAAAATGGCTGCAGTTTTTTTGGGGAAAGAAAGTTTTGCTAAGAAAAGAATTGCTTGGGTAATTCTGCACAGGTTGATTTTTAATGTCTTGGCTTCCTTCTTGGCTACAGAAAGGAATAGATAGAGAATTTTACCTCCTCTTTTCAATCTTCGATGAGAATGACAGCTGGTATCTGCACAAGAATATTGAAGCGTTTACTGGAGACCCTTCAAAAGTAGATGAAAATGATGAAGATTTCAAGGAATCCAACAAAATGCATGGTATGAAATATCTAATATCTGTTAATGATACGTTTTGTACATTAAGTCATATTAAGAAGACAAATTGGCAGGTTTTACCATCATTCACAGCCAACTGCGGTGCACTGGGAATGAGGTGGAAAGCTGTCAGTCAGCTTGTGTCCAGCTCCTGATGCTCTTGGAGTGCATCCTGAAACCCCAGTCACATTAGCAATGAATGCAGCTACCTACCAGCTACGCCTGGAGAAAGGGAAGAGTGTAGCTTTTAAATACAACACTTGAGTCTATAACAAGGAGTAATGCCAGAGTTAAGTATCAGCTGCAGAAGAGGCCAGAGTTCACTGGTGCTTTGAATTTCACTGCTGGCCTTGGAACTGACTTGGACAATGAAGGTCCACCCGCTCTGCTCTGCCAGCTCCCACTAGGGTACTGACCACTTCTGGAAGAGGGGAATGGCCAATAGTATTTTAAAACACCACTTGTGAATGCAAGTATCTGACTCCAGGATGGACCTCCTCCAAGATATTCCTGACACAGCGGATTTTGACAAATCACATAACCTCTCTTTGCTTTGGTTTTCTGAAGAGCACTGAGAATATACATTGTTAGAGAACCTCTGGGCTTTCCAGACCCATCTATTTTATTCTTTTGTTATTAGGCAATATCTCATAATGAAGTTTGTTCTGCCATAATATCTTTTACCCAGTGATCACAGAGAGCATTAGAGGATTAGGGAGTTTAGCCTTTCTTGTGACAGAAAGAGGTACATTTTGGAAGTAAAACTGGAAATAAAAGCTTGGAATCACATAAAAAGGTCCCATCAGAACTGAATTTATAATGTGGACTCTTTATGGCCTACTCCATGGCCTTAATGATTTGGTTATACATTCTCCAGGCTGAAAGGAGGTACCTAATTTATACACTTCACTGTGTGTGTGTGAGGCACCCTCAAAAGCTTGGAGAAGTGCTACATCACTGCAAAGGGCTATTACGAAGTTTTACAGGCTAAAAAATAAACAGGTAGAAGTTCAGAGTTTATAGGAATAGCATTACAAGATTATTTTGGTGTCATCCAGTGCTACCTCTGCTTCACAAAATGCCCCTCTAATTAATGCTGTGACTTGCTGAGTCATGAACTGCATCACCATCCCTGGAAGTGTTCAAAAACCACGTAGAGGAGGGCCTTGGTGACATGGCTTAGTGGTGGTCTTCCCAGTACTGGGGTAATGGTTGGACTTGATGATCTTAAAGGTCTTTTCCAACCCAGTTGATTCCATGATTCTCTGAGTCTTTTGCCAGGAAGGTGGTAGGAGGCTCTGTGGTGAGTTTCCATAGACCTGCTCCCAACCAGGTTCTTTCCTTCTCCTCCAGCTGTCAATGGCTACTTGTTTGGTAACCTGCCAGGCCTGACCATGTGCAAGGATGACAAGGTCTCCTGGCACCTCATCGGGCTGGGCAGTCACTACGACATGCACGGGGTTCAGTTTCAAGGAAACACCATTGACCTGAGAGGGACGACAAGGGACGGGCTGGCCTTGTTTCCTCATTTGTCATGGACAGCGCTGATGCAGCCGGACCGTGTGGGTACGTTCATGAGCTTATCTTGGTGGTGTGGCACATGCAGAAACCGGGCAGCCAAAATAGCAGCCAGTGAGACGCTCTGCTTTGCAGAAGGGAGCCTGAAAGCATGGAGACCATGGGGACCTGGCGTAGGCTGGGCAGCTTTTCCGGGAAGGTGTTATAAATCAAATATGTATGTGCACTGAAGAGTGGAGGCTTTGATGACCTTGGGAGAGGCAGAGAGACAGCTAATGAGATGTTCACAGAATTTCCATAACTGTTGAAACAGGCTTTTTTAGCAAAGATAAAATTCACTGCTGTGTAGATACAGATTTAAGCGATTTTAGGACTTTAACAATGGTTTTTCAATAATATTCTTTAGGAGCTTCTTCAGAAGCATATACATTAAAGAAACTTGTAATTCTCACGTATAATCCAGTGATGCTTTCTTCAAACTCAGAGGGAACCACCAGATAAGCCTCATGACAAAGAGTGCAATGTTACTTTTCTTTATGTTAGTGCAACTCTGTTTAAATCAAGTTATCACTGTTGTGCAAGGCTGTGCCAAGGACCATCCTTGGCCAGAGCACTTGGTGGACATACCTGCATTGTGTACATGCCAGGTTAGACCTCTGGCACGGGTGTCTTTTTCTTGCGCATATCCCATATATTTCCTCCATCTATCAAGTAACTGCACTGCAGAATTCCCATTAAACAATATATTCTAGGAGACTTTGGCATTTTGCCAGCTAGCCTTCCATAGGCAGTAAGGGAAACTGAGAATTATCAGATCTTGACAATCATCAACATGTGATTTTTCTCTGACTGCACGTTATTTTACTTTTTCCATCACTTTTGCCCTACAAGCATAAAGAAGGTCAACGGTACCCTGGCTGGTATCAGAAACAGCAGGGCCAGGGACAGTGTTTGTCCCCATGTACTGGGCACTGGTGAGGCTGTACCTTGAATCCTGTGTTCAGTTCTGGGACCCTTACTACAAGAGAGACATTGAGGTGCTGGAGCGGGGCCAGAGAAGAGCAGCTAAGCTGGTGAAGGTTCTAGAGCACAAGTGTGATGGGGAATGGCTGGGGGAACTTGGGGTGCTTAGTCCCGAGAAGACAAGGCTCAGGGGGGACCTTATTGCTACCTGAAAGAAGGTTGTAGGGAGGCAAATGTCAGTCTTTTCTCCCAAGTAACAAGCGATAGGACGAGATGAAACAACCTCAAATTGCACCAGGAGAGATGTAGGTTGGATATTAGGAACAATTTATTCACCAAAAGGGTTGTTAGACTTTGGCACAGGTTGCCCAGAGGAGTGGTTGAGTCACCATCCCTGGAGGTATTTAAAAGACGTGTAGACGCGGCACTTAGGGACATGGTTTAGCAGCGGACTTGACAATGCTGGGTTAACAGTTGGACTTGATGATCTTAAAAGTCTTTTCCAACATAAACATTTCTATGATTCTATATAAGCATCCCCTTGCTTGACTTTCATACAGCATCACAGATTAGGTTTGCCTGAGGACAGATCAGAGATGTACAGTGCACAGGAACTGATGCCAAGATGCTTTTGGAAGCTTTTTAAATCACCTAACTTTCATGTGCTTTCCTTCACAGGCACATTCAAAGTGGTTTGCAGGACTTTTGATCACTTTGTTGGTGGGATGAAACATCTCTACGAGGTCAGCAGCTGCCGTAACACCACCCGAGCCAGGGAGCAGGGCGGAAGCATAAGGCTCTACTACATTGCTGCGGAGGAGTTGGAGTGGGACTATGCTTCAAACAAGAGCTCAGTACCGAATATTTACAACATCAGCAGCAATGAGGAAAGGTACTCAAAGCAAAAATTGTTTGTGGGCATGGGGCAAACTCATAATGGAGGGGAAAATTGGAAGCATCCTTTCACGAAGCCAGCTTTGTGCCTTTTAGGAGGCAGTCTTTTCCTCCTAAAATAAGAGCAAAATAAGAGCAAATGTATTTGTAAAGTGACAAACTCTCAGACTAGACTAGTTCATAGGCAACATTTTCAAATATTTTCACCTCAGAGTGTCTTGTAATGCTGTTGGACCCAAGAAGGCTTCCAAGTACCTAAATCCACGTGTGTGCTACAGCCCTGGTTCAACCCTACAATGACGCTACCCAAGCCCCTCTTCTCCCTCACTCTCTTCGGTCTCCCCATCCCAGCGCTCTGGTTTTCATAGGGAAGAAACCCAGGTACACTTCCCAGACATGAGCCCCTGCAAGAACTTCAGATGCGTTAGGGAGATGTTGAGCCTGCTTCACTGCAGTGTGGTAGCTCCTGGCTCCCCTGGAGAAGTCAGAGCACAGTAACTGCTGCAGGTGAACCATCTCTACTTTACACTGTTCTAAGGAATAAAAGCATATGCACAAGATATACATTCCAGGTCATATTGCGTAGGGAGGTCTCTGAGATCACTGTGGTGAAAACAAAAAGGAACAAAGAGCATATTTTAAAAATAAACCTTAGAAAAGTGGCTGGGAAACTGCACTCTGTAAAGAGGAAGAGTATGGTGAGTGGTGGAAAATAGAAGAGTTGCAGGTGATGAAGTATGCTTAAGGAAAACATTAACTCCAGTACTGTCAAAGGCTGTTGTTGCACACACAATAAATTATTGCAGTAAGCACTTAATACTGTAAGCAGTGTTCCTGGGGCATTTTATGCCTTTATTTAGTATGTTGTGAGCCAACCTCACAGCTCCTTTGCCAGAGGCACCTTGGAGACGAGCTGCCAGGAGACAGAGCTGCTCTCAGAAGAGGGTGAGCGCTCTCTTCCACAGCTGGTGGCGAGTGTCCTCTGCTGGCAAATCAGCCCTCTGGGATCCCATTGGAGCAACAACAAGCCCAGGGTGGCTGCTCAAACCTGGAGGGCACAAAAAAACACCTTCTGCCAGCTGGGAAAATACCTTTCCCACTTTATCTTTATGCTGGCAAAGCATTCAGCCCTGTGCAGGGCATACCAGCACGAGGCAGGGGAAAGCAGCCCCCACTTAGATGATGGCATTCGCTTTTGCAAGGTTAGGCTTCAGTTATCATCTTCCTGTGGCTGACTAATAGCCAAAACAGTGAAAGCAGCCACTGTGATAAGAGGATTCCGGTTTGCAGGGACAGGCAGTATCTTTTATTGGAGCAGAGGATGCAGCTGGAGACAGTTGCCAAACCCACTCTTAGCTTGAAATTCATCTCTGCTCTGAAAGCTCTGGTGAATCACTTGTGTTCCCAAAAGTTTGTGGTGAGTGCAATGTGTCCTCAGCTTTACCTGTTTGAAGAGGGTGTGTATTTAGTAAGGACTATCACTGTCATTATTTGCTGTTTAAAACCTCTTGCAGCACCCAGGGCTTCACATCAATCAATACACCGGCCACAAACTCTTCTCAAATCTATCATGACGAACACAACAATTACCAGCCATAAAATATGTAAGGCTTAATGGGTTTAATTTTTGACTTTCAATTTTGCAGCTATGGGCACATTTTCTTGAACCAAGCAGAAGATCAGATCGGTTCAAAATACAAGAAGGTGGTTTACAGGGAGTACACAAACGGCAACTTCACACAGCGCAAAGTGAGGACGGAGGAGGAGGAACACTTGGAAATCCTGGGCAAGTAGCTCTTAGGCTCGCAGACTGAGCCTGATAAGTGAGAGGGATGCTTTCCAAACACTAAGTTTTTCCAGCTTTGTTAACATGGGAAACAAGGAACACTGATGCCTATCCAGGTTATCAGTGATTTTACACCCAGTTTGTGTGATTGCTGAGTGTAAAGATTCTTCCTGAATTAGAGATTTCATTCTCAAACATGAATAAAGAGTTTCCTAACAGGGAAGATATCAAAATGGCAGTTCCAGGATTCACCTTAACTTCAGAACATGTAGTGTGGGGGTGACTCTTGTTGGCAGATTCAGTCAATATTAAGGATCTGGATTTGTATCTGAAATTGGGCAAGACAAAATTTTACGCATGTCATAAAATAACCATCAGCTCATATTCTTCATGGGATGCGAAGGGGGCGATAACGGGCCATAAAGTAGCCAACACTCTCTCGGGATGTATTTGACATTTCCTTTTCTGGAATACAAAAGAAAAAACATAATTTTGTTGTGATTTTCTTTCTTTTTCTTTTTTTTTTTTTTTAAAAAAAAGCTGTTACCAGCTTAAACAATATAATTTTGAAAGATACAGAAAATATCCACAAGAGTTTTGCTTAAAAACGCGGTGTCCAAAGACCTGTCTCCAGAGCGAACAATTCTTCTCATTGACCAGAAAGAACAAAGATTATTTACATATATGGAGCTTCTCATCAGCTGCGACAGCAATCAGGCTTTGGTGGCTCTGCTGAAAGAATAGCAGAGTCCAAGGGTTTTGGGAAAGACCTCGGCTCCTCTCCTAGGCCAAGCTAGGGATAAATCAGTTTGTTACATTCAGAAAAGAAGCATTAATCACTGGCATCTTCTGATTTAATTTAGGGCCGTTACTCCATGCTGAGGTTGGTGACTCTGTACTGGTTGTGTTTAAGAACAAAGCCAGCAGGCCTTATTCAATAACAGCACATGGAATAGAAGAGGTGGGTTGTGAAGAGCAACCTGAGACACCAATTACACTCCCTGGTAAGGCTGCTCTTTTTTTTCCTATGAGCTACAAAGGCTGTAGATAAAAGTCTTTTAATACATGAATGATAATCACTCTTTCATGCTTATACATACCTGTATGTTCTTCCAGACATAATACACAAGCTTTTATTCAGATATGATTCTGTGTTGTTACACATGTAGGTCATGTTCAGGCGGAGAAGGTACCTTTGTTCCTATTAGAGGCAGAAGCAGGAACGCAATATCATTGGACAACCTCCAAAACAAGGCAGAAGGAGATCCTTAATCATGGCAAGAGAAGTGTAAGCCAGAGCTGCATTTGCCTCCTGACTGACACTCTAAGTGTTTTGAAAACTGAGAAGCTCAGTGATAGTTACAGTTGGCAATATGAACTCTGCCTCTCTTGATCTACACGGAATCAGCATTTGCATTCCGAGCTGATGCATAAAACGCAAAATGTAGCTGTCACGTGAACCAAAATTCTTTGAAAAAATTAAAAGTCCAAATATGCCTCAGCTTCTAGTGAGAAAAAGAGTGGGAAAGAGTTCTCACTGCATTGAAATCTTTCATACAGAAAAATTCCCCTTAAAATACCTGTACTTCAATTTTTATGTCGGGTTTTACATTGTAGTACGCAGTCAGACTCAAGCACAGGCATTATAGTCAAGCCAAAGTGTACCTTTGCTTTCCATCACTCACACAATACTTTTTGTTAGTATTTGTGAGCTTCAGTGTGAAACTAAATGAAAAGAAACTCTGATGCCCCAAACCTTTTCGCAAGCTGAAATTTCTTTCCTGTAAACAGTTGTATCGGTAGAGTACAATCAGCCAGAAATTAATGAGCCAACATCTGCCAATACCTGTGGTTAACATGGGGGGGGGGGGGGGGGGGGGGGGGAAGAAAGAACAGAAAAAGAGCTGATCTATATGATTCCCTTGTTTTATTATGTGCCCCATAATGCTGTCGATGCTTTATTAACAGTAGAACACTGGGAGCGCTACTGTCGTGTTTCCTATGTCCACATGGGAGCAGGCTTGGGATAAGTTAGTTTGAGCAAAGGTGTCTGCGTTTGACAATAAGCCAAACGAAAGGACTCTTCAGCAAGATCTAAGGACAGACTTTTCCTTAGGAGTTTGAAAGCAGCAGTTAACACAGAAATCAAGTCCCTCAAAACAAGAGCAACTCCTGAACCCACCACCATCATCTAGAAATCCTCCTTGCCTCCCTAGGCCAGGTTGGACTGCTCACCCCAAGCTTCCCAGAGCCCATCTTGTTCTATTAAATCCTGAAGCAGTCAATTTATGTTCTGCTAATTTGTGCTCCCGAGAGCACTTCCAGCTCCTAGACATATTGTGGGTGGCATGGTAGACATGCAGAGAGCAGATCCATAGCAGCCAAAACAGCTCTCAGCTGCCACAGCTTTGTCCTCTCCCTGTCCATTCCTCCATTTGCCCAGCAGCAAAAAGGGAGAAAACATCAAATTTCCTCTTGTTTATCAGTCTTTTCAGGGGTTATGCTTCATTTGAACTTCAGAGACAGGTCTTTGTCACCTAAAGTGTCTCAGGTTTTAAGCAGAGTGGAGATTTTGTGTCCAAATGTCCTGAAGTGAGGAGCAAAAAGCGAGGAACTGCTACAGGAGCATAGGCAGGATATCTTCTCACATCATTCTCTCTGAAGAGGGGCGGTGACATGCAGGTTAGATACAGTTGGGTGACAAACTTCTCTGGTGTATGTCTCTACCGCATGAATATCTCTGAGACTGAGGGTTTCTTGTTAGCGTTGTCTGTCCTATTAGTGCAGTGTCGTCTCTTGAAAGCCTTTCTAATCTCCACTGAGTGCATAAACCAATGCTGTAATGAACAGAAGGTGCTTGTCCTGTAAGATTAAATGGTATTGCAACATTTTCGTGAGACTCACCTCATATAGTACAATAATTGAGAGTCACCATTTCTTTTTTTGTAGTTATTGCTGTACAATAAACCCCACTATTGCATGACACATCAAAACAGGCTCAGTGACACAAACCCAGGCTCAGTCACTTCACAACCATCTAAGCCTGAAAATTCTCCTTTGACCTGATGCCTATAGCTGCTGGCAGCTGTTGGGTTATGCCTGTGCTAAAACCATAGCTAAGAGCCCTGTGATTTCTTTGTTTTCCCTGACTCATAGCACATGCCTGTCTGTTCTTGGCTTTTTTCAACCTGGAAGACTTTCCTCACCCTGGCAGACAAGTACCAGAGACTGGCTGGTTCAACATTTCTACACCACTCAAAAGGGCAAGCTGTTGACCACGTATTGGTCTCCTATTCTTCTCTGCAGTACCAGCAAAGAAACAGAGCAGGGAAACACGGCACAGGCAGTTCATCCGAACATAGGCGTGTTTGTGTTCAGTGTAGACAACTGATCCTCACCCAAACAGATCATTTCACCATCAGATTGTTCTGGAGTTTTTTAAATCAGAGGTCAGGGAACCTCTGCTCAGGGAGGATGTGGCAGGGGTGATGGCTTTTGGGAAGGGACAGTGGCTCTCTGGTATTTGATGGAGAGCAGGGGCTTAGCTGGAAGAGGAAAGGACCCCACTGTTTCTCCCAGTCAGCAGGTTGGTACGTACTCAGCTCTCCTCTCCTGGCCCAGAGCTGATATGCTGCTGCAACACTATCTACAAAATCCCAGCGGCAGCTGCCACATCTTTGTGCGCTTTTCAGCTGAGAAGGTCCAACAAACATTCGCTGGAGCTTGGCTCCAACATCTTCAACTGACCTTCAGCACCAGCATCCAAGATCACTGATCTGCTACAAGCCTTGCCCAAGGGGAAAGATAAAGACTACTACCTCCAGACTTCCCTCTGTGGGGTGCCACTGTTGACAGAATCATTTGCACATCTCCTTTTCTGGGGCTATCTGACTTCCTTTACACCACTGGAATCTCAGTAACCTCCTGGAAGGCAGCATCACATCCATATCTCATGGCTACATGCTTCCATAGATAGTTCTGATTCAGATCATGTTTTGCTGAGGCGGGTGGCAGATCTCAGTTACATACTACTCAAAGCTACTTATACTCAGCTGCTCTTGGTAAAATTGTTTTCTCTGTTTCAGGGGAAATAAACACCTACAGATGGAATGTCCCAGAACGATCTGGCCCTGGTAAAACAGATCCAAACTGTATTACTTGGGTTTATTATTCAACAGTGAATTTTGTAAAGGTAACCAAGAAATGGTCATTGAAGATTACATTCCTTTAGTTAAAGCATCCTACCTTGAATAATGTTTCTGAAAGGATCCTACTTCACATTTGTGCGAGGACCACAGGCTAGAGGAATGACTTACAGAGCTGGATGATTTGTCCTCTTTGACAGCAGTTGCACATGCCTGGGTAATTCAATCCATGGAAATCCCAGGCATACACCAATGCAATGTGATTCCCTCTTTAAAGAATAGTTGAAGGAATGTTGGGTGAAGGCAAAACATTGCTTTGGTACATTAATTTAGGGACATGTAGAGAAAGATATCTCTAATCAGAGTAAGAAATTATTTTTTCTCATCTGATACAAAAATGGAATTTCATCTTTATTTAATCTGTAGTTAATTTGTGTCTATTTCATATCTGGATGAACTGGAAATCTATAACGCACGTCTTTATTTTATTTCAGGACACATACAGCGGTCTGATTGGGCCTCTTGTAGTTTGCAGAAAAGGAGTTCTAGATGAAAGAGGTCTAAGGAAAGACATCGATCGTGAATTTACTCTTCTGTTTATGGTGTTTGATGAAAATGAATCCTGGTATTTGAAAGACAATATTGAAACATACCTTCGTAAGAATCCTGACGATTTTAATGCCACTAAGAACTTTGTAGAAGGCAACTGCAAGCATGGTATGTAGGACTCAGGGGCAGCAGCCAAAGGACATAAGCTTCTTTTTGACAGCCCTTTTAGGAAGACACTTGACTTAGCCTGTACTTGCCCAACCACATCACAACTTCAGAAACCGCATCTTTTTGGAAACAAAAAGATTTCATGGGGCCCAGCTAAGATATTTTTCTAACAAGGCAATCTTGTTATAGATAATAATATATATTATATATATAATAATTTATATATTGATAATAATATATATTACATGTGTATATATAATATGAATATAATATTTTAATCTTATACTCTTAGGAAGAGGCTGCCCTTCCAGACCTCCCTTGTCCCTTGGGAGCTGGGCTCCTTGCCGGCTTGCTCTGTAGGAGCATAAGGATGACATTTTAGAGCTGTGTCTGTAGCAGCAACCAGCCCAGAAGCCAGGCAGAACAGACTGGACAGGGGCAGGGACAGCCCTGGCAAAGCAAATTTCTTTATCTACAGGTGGTACCTATTTTAGGCAACAACTCTTCCCTCTTTATCCATGTAGATTCTCAGCATGAATCCTGTTTGTTCAGGAGTTGAACCTCAACTAACAAAAAAACATATCCAATACTTTTTTCAAGACAGAAAAATAGTTGTTGCTGCGCAGTTAGATCTGGAAACTGGAACAAAAACTGTGACTGCCGCCTTGCCATGGTCACACATGCCTGTCCCCTCTCTGCCTGGGTACCCCATCTCCCCAAAGAGAAAGTGCAAAGGGTGCTGAAGGGCAGGTTATCATCACCATACCATGGCCAGTTATTAACCAGTCCTATTTTTCCATTCTTCCAGCCATCAATGGGAAGATTTATAACAGTCTTCTGGGTCTAACGATGAACGAAGGTGATAGGACAAACTGGTATTTGATAGGAATGGGTGATGAAGTGGATATACATACGGTTCACTTCCATGCACAGACCTTCATCTTCAAGGTTGGTAAAACTAATCAAAGTAAAACCTTTATAGTAAAACCTTTATATGATGGGAAATTTCTGCAAAAGAAGTCCAGCTTCTAGCCTGGTTTTGCAGCTTGGGCACAGAGCCCTGGGCTGTGCTGAGGTCAGTGGGAGTTTTGCATGTGAAGAAAATACAAAATGAATGAGATCCTTGCAAAGCTTCTGTTACTCTAGGCCTGTTATGAAACATTAATACATGTCACTGCTAGAAGACATGGATAGATGGGTTGAAATAGGTGTTTACCCATTGGTATAAGGGAAGATAGAGGGAGGAAATCAGATATGCCTGCTTAGAGTACAGTTTAATGTTGTGACAGCTTGTCACTGGCAGGTCTACCTAAAAACCACTGTCTTTCAAAGAAATACCTGGGCGCAACCAAAACCCAAAGTCCTCAGGAGGAGTCTCCTGTTTATTATATGAAAGTAAAATAATAATAATAATTATAATAAATATTATTAAAAATAAGAGGTACCCACAGACCTCAAGTTCCCTGGATTAGGCTCACTAGAAATGTATAACAAGAAGCATCTGATCTGCCTTGAGGAGCTGAAAGTCTAGCTGGAATATTCCAGTGCCTGTGTAAGGTATTTGAGGCACGACTCTCACAATGCTGGGCTTGCTTTGCCACAGACAGATAAGGACCACAGAGGAGACGTATACGACCTTTTTCCTGGGACTTTCCAGACAATTGATCTTGTAGCAGAAAACCCTGGAACGTGGCTTCTGCACTGCCATGTAGCCGACCACATCCACGCTGGCATGGAGACAACCTACACCATCAATAAATCAGGTGCAGTACCAGAAACATGTCCCACAGCTTGGAGGTGATATTGCAGCAGATCTTATAGAAGGCAGGGAAGAGATGAGAGCTAATGTCACTCCTGCACCCTGCACATTACTGCCATGGCCAGTTGGCATCCTCTAGGGACAGGGCAAACACCCCTAATGACGTGGCAAAATCTTTGCTGCACTCCGCAACTTGCTTACAAAGAGTTGGCGCTTCACTTCTAAGTGGAGCAGCCCTTCTAAGACAGTGTCAGCCTGCTTAGTCATCCACAGCTGGTGCAGAAAACAACTGCAAAGCTATTTTTCAGCCCTGCTGACGTGTGGCTTGCGGGAGGGCCTGCAGGTTGGCATGGGGCTGGTTCCTCCCTGCAATAACTGCTGTGTCCCAGAGCTATTTGAGTTCCTTCCTGCACAGGCAGAGATCAGCTGAGATAAAGATGCTCCAGAAGATGATTTTTCATCCTGTCCAAGAAACAGGAGATCTTTTGACTCAGAGAAGTTAGCAAATTTTTGAGTGGTGCTCGTCCCTTCCACCACTTCTGAGTGAAGCCAAAAGTGCTTTGTGAGCATCTCTGCATCACATAACTTCACTAAACATCTGGATCCAGCATCTTCTGCCTGGGAATCCCCTGCTCCGGCTACACTCCTCTGCAGGGACTTCAACAGTGCCAGCTGGCACAAGTTGTACCTGTAACCTTACAGCAGCAGGATAACAAATGTAATGCTAAATGTCGCCAAAATATTCCTTCCTTGGATAAGGTGAATTTATTCTATACCACATATTTGTACAGGCTGTGAAACTTCAAATAAATAAGCAAATGCAGAACTGAAACACAGAGTCATGGAATGGTTTGGGTTGGAAACGACCTTAAAGATCATCCAGTTCCAAACCCCTGCCATGGGCAGGGACATCTCACACTAGACCAGGTTGCTACAGATCTCATCCAACCTGGCCTTGAACACTGCCAAGGATGGGGCAGCCACAGCTTCTCTGGGCAACCTATGCCAGCACCTCAGCACCCGCACAGGAAAGAACTTCCTTTAATCTTCATCTGCCCTCTTTCAGTTTAAAGCCATTACCCCTTGTCCTATCCCTACAGTAAGCAGTGAAGTAGCAGAGATGCCTGTAGAGAAGGGGTACATTGCCCATGGAGCTGCCCAGAGCAATAGCTGTGCTGATCTAATCCTGATTTCTGTACAGATCAACAATGTAGAAATAATTAAATAAAATCAGCACCACTTTTACAGATGAGAACAAAGTATTTGTTAAGGTTTTCAACTTAACTGTTCCTTCTCTCCCTGCGCAGAGAGGAAGGCTCCTTCAGCAGAAGTCACAACCAGAGCATACGGTGCAACTACTGCAAAAAACAGAACGACTGCCGAAGGTAAGGATTTCTTTAAATGTCATTTCAGACTTTTCAGATTCATGTGTAGGTTTCTCATCAAATACTTCTCTTTTAACAGATTATGACAGCAAAGAGGGCAATTTTTTTGGCAAAACTTTGAGTCCGGGAGAAACCAGCCTGATCCTCGCAGCCTTTTTCTTCATTGGACTTATTCTGCTGTCAACAGCATTAACTGCCTTCTGCCTCATCAGCCGCCAAGGAAGCAGGATCCATTACACAGCTCTGCATGACAAAAGTGCATTTCTAACAGATTCCCTGTAAATCCCCACTTTTAGCGTCACTCACAGAGCTGCACTGGATTTCATGACATGCTGTTAACAAAACTGGAGCAAGACACATGGTGATAGTCCTACCCCATCACCCGTGCTCTTAAGAGTGAACATGAGGGTTCAGCTCCAAGACCCACGTACCACTTGTCACCATTCCACTCCTCTGGAGTTCAGTTGAGCTTTGCCCAAGATCAGATTTGGCGACCAAGCAGAGCAGCACAACTCGTGGCATCCACATCGGCTGCACAGGGCTTCCACAGGAGTCAGGCTTGGGCAGCACAGGATCCATGTGCTCTGTGCAGAAACACGGGGTTCACACTAGGGAATAAATACCTCCAGGGACTGTTTTAAGTGTGCTGGCTTCTGACAGAGCAGGCACAGTGTTAATCCAGAAGGGCCAGCAGTTTCCCAAAGTCTGGCTCAAACGAATTCACTGAGATTTAAGCGATTCTCCTTTATTTCCCCTCCTAAAGAAGGAAACTGTGCACTGCGGACAGATTTTTAAAGGCATTTAGGGACCTACCAATATATTTTTGCACCCGATGCAGTTCAGCAGTGCTCCTGCTGTTAGTTTCTAACAGCTTTTGTTAATGCCTTTAAAGATCTAGCCCTAAGAATCCTCTGAGAAAGTAGTTGACTTTGTAATTGCTGCTCATTGTGGTCCTGATTCTGCACCTCTCCTTTGCATTGAGTAGCTCCTCACTCCCTACCTGCAACAAAGCCATCAGGAGGCTGACCTCTGCGCTCTGTGAGGAAGACAGGCAAAACCAGGCCATGTTTAGTGATACTTGAATGTTTATAGCTCACTTTTAGTTAGACAGTGCTCATCCTTCTCTGCTCACATCAGCTGCAGCTCTTGCAGAGGAACTCCAGAACAGACACATCTGTGAAGCTGTTTTATTCAAATTTGATTTTGAATGGAAGTTCAAGTTGTTGGGGGGGGTGGGGGGTGTTATTTTATTTTTTCCACTTCACCATTTAGAAGTATTGTTCAAATGTAGGAAACTTTACTGGCCACCACTCTCACCGCAGCTTAATGGTGTCCTGGATTGATGTTCCGTTAACCAAAATGTTGAAGTTTTATGGATGTTTCTCAGTTATTTCTTGATTCTTTGTTTTCCCTGGTCATTTGAGAGCGCGCACACGTGAGGTAGAACTGCAGGACTGAGCCCAAATAGGAGTACACCATAGAAATAAACACTTCCAGACGACTCCTCTAAATCTTCCCTTTCAGCTGACAAAAACAGGTACTCTAAACCCTTTCATCGTATTGTTTTGTAAGCATTAAAAACGAGGTCGCCTGTTCTGTGCAAAAGCACTGTCTGTCTGTGCGGAACATTTGTTCTCTGTAGACATACAAAATTAAAGCCTTTCACTTAAACATACACTGTTAATAAAGGAAATTATTTGGTACTTTTCTTTTAGAGTAGCTACTGCATCTAACTGTTTAGAAACAGAATCATAAGTTTCTGTTGACCATAGGAGCCAGCCAGCCAGAGCGGGTACAATGATGATAAAACCACGGTCATTTGTATGAACCTTCTGGCACAACTCTCTTCATCTGACAAGTTTCTCAGCTGGGTGGTGGCTGTGAAACAAGAATGAAGAGTTCAAAGGTCTTCAGGGCCTTGGGACATCACTGCTGCTTGCCCAGGTGACACAGCCTGCCACAGAGTCTGAAGGATCAGGAAATCATAAAGCATTGAGTTCACCGTTGCCTGCCTGGCAATGCTGTGTGGCAATGCTGTGCCACGACCCCTACATTGACGACAGCACCTGTGTTGGGCTGAAGCAGTGGCAGGGACAGAGTAAAGCATTTAAAGAGCAAACCAAACAAGTCACCAGGGCAGGCAGTTCTCCACAGAGTGCTGTAGGCCCCCAGGTATGAAACATCTGGATTGGGAACTTGGGGTGCAGTTGGAAACTGTCCTAGCACCAAATGGAAGGTGACCAATGCAAATCAACCTTTAAAAACTTTCCAGAGGAATAAGCAGCTCTGACACCCTCACAACGTAAGCTGGCTGAAACCATTCCCAAAAAAAGAACAGGAAAGTGGTCAAAGGAACAAAACAGGTCATGGAAGAGTTGATATTTTCAATTTTCTATAAGATAGTTGTGCCTCAATGAGGTTTTTGAAGGACTCAAGGTATGGGTAAGAAACCTGGATGAATGTAGCCTGCTCACGTTTCATAGAGTCATAGAATGATTTGGGTTGGAAAGGACGTTAAGATCATCTAGCTCTAATCCCCCTGCCATGGGCAGGGACACATTCCACTAGACCATGTTACCCAAGGCTCTGTCCAACCTGCCCTTGAACACTGCCAGGGATGAAGCATTTACCACTTCTTTGGACAACTTGTTCCAGTGCCTCACCACCCTCACAATAAAGAACTTCTTCCTTACATCTAATCTCAACTTCTCCAGTTTAAATTTAAACCCCTCGTCTCATCGCTACAGTCCCTAATGAAGAATCCCTCTCCAACAACCAAGATGTAAGGCATTTGAGAAAGTCCTAAGTAAAAGCTTCTTAAGGAAATGAAATCACCTTGGGATGAGAGGAAGGGTCCATGGAGGTTAAATAACTGGTTAAAAGCCAGGAAATAGTGGCCAGATATCATGTTGGTGCTGCACTCATGGGGTGCTGCAAGGACCTTTTCTCTTCACCATTTTCTGTAAGTGGTGTGAAAATAAGTGACCAAGATGAGTAACAATCACAAGTACATGTAGCATGAAAAATGAGTCAAAAAAAGGTTAAAGTTAGCACCAATACATTTACAGTAGTACTTGTGGAAAGAAACAATCCTGGCCCTCTGCATCAAACTGCCTAAGCACCTCAGAAATGGGGATTTATTTCATAGAGTCATGGAATCATAGAATAGTTAGGGTTGGAAAGGACCTTAAGATCATCAAGTTCCAACCCCCCTGCCAGGGGCAGGGACACCTCCCACTAAACCATGACACCCAAGGATCTGTCCAATCCAGCCTTGAACACCACCAGCAATGGAGCGTTCACAACTTCCCTGAGGAACCCATTCCAGTGCCTCACCAGCCTTACAGTAAAGAACTTCTTCCTCATATCCAACCTAAACTTCCCCTGTTTAAGTTTGAACCCATTACCCCTTGTCCTATCACTACAGTCCCTCATGAAGAGTCCCTCCCCAGCATCCCTATAGGCCCCTTCAGATACTGGAAGGCTGCTATGAGGTCTCCATGCAGCCTTCTCTTCTCCAGCCTGAACAGCCCCAACTTTCTCATCCTGTCTTCATACGGGAGGTGCTTCAATCCCCTGATCATCCTCGTGGCCCTCCTTTGGACTTGTTCCAACAGTTCCATGTCCTTTTTATGTTGAGGACACCAGAACTGCACACAATACTCCAAGTGAGGTCTCAGAAGAGCAGAGTGAAATATCAAACAGATAATATAGAGTTTTTATATATTCCAGCTCAATAGAATAAAATTTCAAACAGTTTAATGACAGTGTTAGCCCCAGGGCTTTTTTAGTGGACAGAAGGACAACTGAATACTAGGAATCAGTAGGAATTAAGAGCAGAACAAACCAAAAAACAACTTAGTACCATTATATAAATGTCTGGAGCATAACCCTGGCCCCATCCAGGAGAGACACAAGAACAGCACAGAAAGAAGGAAGGGAATCAGGGCTGCAGAACAGTTTCCACATGAGGAATTATTTCCTTGGATTATGGCTTGGGAAAATAGAAATGACAATTGAAAGCAGATTGAATGGGGTTTAATAAAGGGAAAGCTGATTTGAGATGAGAACAATTTGTCCTCTTTGGCAGAGGTAGCATGAGCCAGGGGAGCGCTAGATCTAAAGCGGCGCACAGGAGGTGGCGCTTTCCAGTGTGGGCAGCCAAATCCTGCTGGGAGGGGGATGAGGATGCTCCAAGCCTACAGAAGTTCAGAAAACAACTGGAAAAATATAAGGGGAGCAAATGAATTAAGGGTTATCAAAGGTGAAGGCACCCCATAAAAAGCAACTAAAGATGTGGCGGTGGTGACCGAACACTCTGGGTGGGGAACATGCGGCAGCATTTGGTGCTAGGTAGGGTGAGGGCTTGGTGCATCTGACAGAGGTGGGGGTTCCCTGGGAGAGCCGGGCCGTTCAGCCTGGAGAAGAGGCGGCTCGTGGGGACCTGCCGCGGGAATGCAGCGCAGACAGAGCCTGGCTCCTCCCAGCGGTGCCCAGTTGGAGGGAAGGATGCGGTGGGCGCAAAGTGCAGCGCGAGAAGCCCCCGTCCATTGGGACACAGGGTGCACGGCGCCTCTCGGCTTCTCCATCCCGCTCCGGTCCCGCCGTCGAGGCCCAGCCCCGTGGTACAGCCCCTCCGCCGGGAGGGGCGGAGCCGAGCCAAGCCGAGCCGCGCTGGGCGGAGTCGAAGCGTGCCGGGCTGTGCATGGCTGTACCGGGCCGAGCCGAGCCGTGCCGTGCCCGCCATGGCCATCGCGCACATCGCCACCGAGTACGTCTTCTCGGACTTCCTGCTGAAGGAGCCGCCGGAGACGCGGTACAAAGGGCTGCGGCTGGAGCTGGCGCTGGATAAGATCGTCACCTGCATCGCCGTGGGGCTGCCGCTGCTCCTCATCTCTCTCGCCTTCGCCCAGGAGATCTCCATAGGTAACCGGCCTCCCCGACAGCCCCTGCGTGGCGGACAAAGGGCTCGGCGGGGCGGGGAGCGGAGCAGCGCTCCGGGGGTGGGGAGGGGGGGCTGTCCCCTCATGGGTAGGGTACAACGCGGCTTTAGGCCGTGGGGAGTGGGCCATGGGCGGAGCAGCTCTCCTGAAGAGCATCCCTGGGAGCAGTGCCTCAACCTCTCGCTGGTACCTGGGCATCCCGGATGGCTTTTCCCGTCCTTTCCATGCCCGCCTCCTCCTTGGCACATTCCTTTACGGCTGGGATTCCCTCCTGAGTGAGGCTCCCGCGGTGGTGCTGTGCGGGGAGCGATGGAGCCGTGCCGCCTTTTGTTCCCCAGCGCTGCTCAGCCTGGGGTGTGAGCGGCCTCCCGAGCCGTGCCGAGCAGTGCCGTGCCCTGGGTCTGCCCGTAAGCTGCGGCGCTGCAGGGTCTCGCAGTCATGCAGCAGCTGTCAGGGACGGGTGCCAGGGAGAAGCGACCTCGGACCTCGGTGTTTGCAATGCATGGGGGCTCCGCTGTGGACCGAGGCCGCTTCTCGGATCCGGGGCAGGATGGCCACTGGGTGCGCTCTCCGAGGCTTTCACCTGCTCTGCTGTGCTTCTGCCGCTGTTGCAGCTCAACATCGGTAGATGAAGCTGTGCTTTACAGGAGAAGGGACAACTTTCCGCATTATTTTCCTATCTTTCTCCCATTCCCAAGTTACAGAAGTGCTTGTGCAGCAGCATGGTAGCCAGCCCTTTCCTGAGTGTGATGAGGAGACTTTTAAATCCAGAGGTCAAGCGCACGTAACTTAGAATCATAGAATAGTTTAGGCTGGAAGGGACTTTCGGAGGTCATTTAGTCCAGTCCCCCTGCAATAAGCAGGGACACCTGGATGACCAACTCGATTAGGTTGCTCAGAATCGCATCCAGCCTGGCCTTGAATGTCTCCAGCGATGGTGCATCCACCACCACTCTGGGCAACCTGTGCCAGTGTTTTACCACTCATTGTAAAGAATTTCTTCCTCACATCCAGCCTGAATCTCCCCTCTTCTGATTTAAAACCATCACCCCTCCACCTATCACAACAGGCCCTGCTGACAAGTCTCTTCCCGTTTTTCTTATAGGACCCTTTTAAGTACTGAAAGGCCACAATAAGGTCTCCCTGGAGTCTTCTCTTGGGTGCTCACTTATGAAATCTATTTGTTCATAAGAATAGCTCAGCATTTAAATAGTATTATATGAATGAAGATTTTAAAGGTGAATAAGCAGAACTGACCATTTTGATACAGGGGTGAATCATAGGACTTCCACCCTTTCAGAAATAGTTTGGTTTACTGCGTGTACCTGTTTACTGGCATTCAGGGTTGTATATCTGAGATACATTATCTAAAAGTTTGAGCCAAGCTAATGTCAAGAGAGTGGAAACTGGAATGGGACTGTGAATTAGTGGTGAATCTGTGCAAAACCACTGTGTACAGCATTAATTAGATACTAGGCTGCTTAAGAGTTAAGATGCCCCAAACTGCTATGTTTACATCTAGCTACACACCTATCACAACAGATGTGGGTATGACCCAAATCACTGTGGCCTGAAGCAGCCGCACAGAGGAGTCAAAGACAACCAGGCTGGGAATGTCAAGACCAGATCCTAGCATCTGGTCAGTCAGAGACAGGATAGATACAGCATTATTTCTGTAATCTAACCTGCTGCTTTTAGTTTTAGATCTGCTACTGATATCTGCACATTTCTTCCTCTTAGAGCATTAATGAAAGAGCTTTGCATTTCCTTATCCTAGCTTGTATATGGGCCCCATAGTTCTTCCTCCTGCTTCTCCTCTAAAAGCATTGGGTCCAGTTTGAAGCAGTGCCTGTGTATCAAAGTCTCTTTTATGAACTCTACTGAAGTATTTATTTCATTTACCTTCCTCATGTAAAACTCCAAAATGCAGTTGAATTGCAGTTCGGTGAAGTGTGCCTTTCTTTCAGATGAGTAAAGTTCTCATCTTCACTAATCAAACATTTAGGCCTCAGTGCATGCTATATATATTTCCATATCAAACTAACTCAAATTGAATCTGTGAAGTGCAGTAGATTCATCAAGCAAGAATTAAAATGCATACTACATCTCTCACGTGCTTTATTTTGCTTATAACCCTGGGAACCCGTTAGAAGGGTTTAAAACTGAGCTCTTCCATTCAAAAGGTAAATATGAGAGTAAGGAACTATGCCAGGCCCACAGTGTGAGTGAAGCTGCACCACGTGGTTTTCATACAGAAAGTGATACTATATCAGCTGTGCTGCTATTACAGCTGTCGCGTATTTCACACACAGTCCTTGCAGGCTGCCTGCTTACAGGAGAAGCCAAAGCTGCTTCCACTAAGGCTTTTTTGGGGATAGAGAGGTTCTTGGAGTATGGATATACCTGGTTATGTGAGCACTAGTGTTCAGCCAGTGATAAAATAGAAAACAGGGATTGGTTTCAAATGCTTCCTGATGTAACAGCACTTTGAAAAAGCTCAGGAGTGCTAAACTGAGAGAAAAATGGTAGGGTCTGTTTTAGGTCTGAAGGGCAACTCAGAATCTGAAGGGGTTGTGAAAGTGGCGAGTGCATGGACATATTTCTGCCTCCAGGTACAAAAACTGAGCACCCTTTCCAAAAATGAATGTTCAGATCCTATTTCTGTCGGGATAATTGTATTCTTTCCACCTAAAATTCTCCTGGCACCTGGAGCTGTCGCCTTCCCTTCCCACTTGCTTTCCTGTTTTGTTGTGGCGCTGTGTCAGATAACTGCAATTTTCCTCCTACATGTGGTTGCCAAAAGTCCTGGGGTGCCAGCGCAGTAGAATCACAGAATAGTTTGGGTTGGAAAGGACCTTAAGATCATCTAGATCCAAACCTCATACTAAACCATGTCACCCAAGACTCCATCCAGCCTGGCCTTGAACACTGCCAAGGATAGAGCATTCACAGTTTCATTGGGCAACCTTCTCCAGTGCCTCACCACCTTCACAGTAAAGAACTTCTTCCTTATGTCTAACCTGAACTTCCCCTGTTTAAGTTTGAGCCATTACCCCTTATCCTATCACTGCAGTCCCTGATGAAGAGTCCATCCCCAGCATCCTTGTAGGCCCCCTTCATATACTGGAAGGCTGCTATGAGGTCTCCATGCAGCCTATACGGGAGGTGCTCCAGTCCCCTGATCATCCTCGTGGCCTCTTCTGGGCTTTCTCCAACAGCTCCATGTCTTTCTCATGTTGAGGACCCCAGAACCGTACACAGTACCATGCTTCAGTATCCTTCAGGGACAGGAGGAGAACTAACTTCATTCCTGATTATGTTTCAGAAGCCCATGGTCAGCTGCAGGTCTATGATGATTTTAAACTGGTTCTGGCAGTGTTTAGTTGTGATTGAGCTGTTTTCTGTCAGCCCTAGAAAGCTTTGCTGCTTGAAAGCCTGCACCTGTTACCTCTTTACAGCTAGAGCTTGTTTTATACAATCCTATATAATTATGTGTAATTTTATATAATTTTATGCTGAAAACTCGTAAATGGAAATAACAATAGTATTGTGAGGGCTGTGCTGTGTATACTTGTATTCTTTATGTTATTTATGGCCTTTTTGTTTATATGGTATTATTTCCTTATATTTATATATAAGGAATATATAAGATATATCTATAAGGAATATATAATATAGCTATAAGGAATATATAATATACCTATAAGAAATTTACATAATAATACCTATTTATATGGTATTATTTCCTTATATTCTCTGGCAGTCCTTATGGTGAATATACTACAGATGATCAGTTAGTGTGGTATAGAAACCACAGAAATGTGGCTAAATCACCAATCCCTCTTAGAAAGGAAAAAATAAAAAAAGATAAGGGCACCCTCAGTAATGGATGAGCCTCAAATTAATGCCGTTTTGTCTGTGTCATTTTTCCATGACTCTGCGTTTCATAGAACCCGAGAATCACAGAATGGTTTGGGTTGGAAAGGACCTTAAAGCTCCTCCAATTCCAACCCCTGCTACTGGCAGGGACACCTCCCACTAGACCAGGTTGCTCCAAACCCCGTCCAACCCAGCCTTGAACACTGCCAGGGATGCGGCAGCCACAGCTTCTCTGGGCACCCTGTGCCAGCGCCTCAGCACCCTCACAGTGAAGAACTTCCCTCTAATATCTTTTCTTGTCACTACATGTCCTTGTAAAAATGGTTGTAATGAGAGCAGCTTTGAGCCAGGATAGAGATTCCAGTTTTTAGGCTCTGTGTGTGTATATTGTGGGATGTGCTTTCTTACTGTCAACAATTTAGCTGAAAACAGAGATCTTTATTACCAAGGCACTGCCTGTAGCAGGATACTGCAGCCCTAAGCAGGTACATCCAGTTGAGCAGAGAGGAAATTGAAACAAGCTGCGTAATTTTGGCAGAGGCTTGTTTCCAAGTTAGTTCTGGGAAAAATATTAATGGATGGCTTGGGTTGCAGCCAAAAGAGAAGCAGATGTGAGAGCTGTCCACTTGACATCAAATATTTGCATCTTTTCCTGTAAGAAAGCAAGTGGGAATTGCTGAGATGCGCTTAAGCGCAGCAGCTGCTTGTCACCATACGGTGTTTTTTGACCTTCTCTATAAGGAGCCTGTGCTGGCCATGTTCCCTGCAGCTTCACATGGGAGGGGATGGCTGGGAAGATAGATGAGGAAGCAAGGAGAGAGCTAGACAGCGCAAGAAAAGGGAATCTTTTGGTGGCCACCACCAGTTCTTACTTCATGTTCAGTTTGGGTGTTGGTTGTGCATGGCTTATACATAGCTGGTATCTCTCTTGGTTTGGCATCTCTGTTTGTTTTAAAATATAAGAAAACCCCTTGGAAGCCTTCCCAGGACACAGAAACCATCACGTGTTGTGTAAAGACACCAAAGAAACCTGGATATAATCAGCATGAAGGCTTGGGTAATGCTCTGGCTTCTCAGCTGTGGCAAGATGCTGGGTTAGCAAGTACCTGGCCATAGTCCAACCCACAGCATCTGCATGAATCAAAATGAACATCTGCTACACTAAGAAGTTTTATTTCCCTCTGATGTTCTCTGCTGCATCTTATCATGTTGGAGTGTACTCAAAAGTGGGAGAGTAGAGTCTTGCCCTATACACACCATGGGGTTAATGTCCCCATTGACCGCTTTGGGCTTTCTCAGTGGTGACAATCCTTGCTTGCCCCCCTCAATTTCCACCCAGTTTTTGGGAAGCTTTTTTCCCCATCATTTGTTTGATTTTGGTCCCATCCCCCCAGTTGGCTGCCTGTGGGTTTAAGGTGCTTTGGCCAGCAGAAAACACAGGGTGAGGGTTGTTAGTGGGAACTCTGGGTGTTGCATCCCAATGGATTTGGTGGGTGCCACGGGTGCATCAGTGCCTATCTGCAGCATCCCTTATTGCATGTCCAGCTGAGTCTGTATCATTATATAGGTTAATCAGCTTTCTCAAACAGTCACGAGGATCAAATGTATAGGAAGGAAAAACCCAAAAGCAACCCAATTGTGAGACTAAATCACAAAAATACACAAAAAAATAGTCCTAACTCTTGCATTAGGCACCTTCCCCCTCCTGCTGCCTCCTTGCTGGCCCTCCCTGCTGGTGTCCCTCTCCCTTCACATTCACAAGTTGCTGGGGAGGCTTTTGGGAAATAATCCTATCTTGTGACTCCCGTAAGAACTGGGAGGTAAAGTTAAGTCGGCTGCAATTAGGCTAAAGACTATTACTGTGGCAGCTGCTGGCTGAGAGCTTGCAAAACATCTCCTAGTGCTGCTGAAGCAGGCTGTATGCTAATAGTTGGCATTTGCACCCCTTGCATTTAGTTCAGCAGGATGCTTTGAAGCCTGGGGCATTAATGACAGGACTGAGTCAACAAGTGTGTGAGTAGCATCAGTCTGGAGCTTCCAGGCAAACTGAACTCCAAAGCATCTTCTTTCCATCAGAGGTGCAGAGAACAGCAGCACATGCTGTGCTGCTCTTTGGCATACAAGGTGTGCTCAATAAAGAGCAGAAGTGATCAGCATCAGGTTCAGGCCTGCCTGGGTACCAGGAGAAGCTTGTAAAAGCATTTACGTTAATGTCAAGTCTGAATTGTCTTTGAGTGAACATGTTCAGCTGTTGGTGAGGAAACACTTTTCTGTTTAACTTCTACAGAGCCAGGTTTGTATTTCCTATGGAAGTGATGGTAAGCTGCTTTGGTGCCTGAATTCATTTGAAAAGCATCATGGCCCTCTGGTGTTGCCTGTGATTTGGGGTACCACCAATGTCGGCAGTGGAGCCAGATGGTCATTGCTGCTGTTTTGAGATGTTCTCCTTCAGATGAAGGGAATTTTTTGTTTGTTTTCCATAAATGTCAGTGGTGGGGATTTCGTGCTCAAGTTCTTTCCCACGAATCAAAAAACCTATCTCTGAGGGCAATGAATCAGAAAGCCTATTGCTCTGAAGGCAGTGCTTGATAAACACCCAGCTCTTTCCCCACTGCATGATTTTGAGACTTCTCTGAGGGGTAACTTGCAGCCTTATGGAGAGGGAAAGATACTTGTTGGCTCCTCTGACCCCTTCTACTTAAACACTCCATCAACTGAGCTTTACATTCTGCTACTGCTCTAGTGCCAAAGCAAAGCTCAGAGAACAGGTTCTTTTCCCAAGTGCACCCATTTGTGTCTCTCCATATTTCCTTCTTAAACATAGTGTCTCTTCTCTTTCAGCCAACCTGCCCCTTTGGTCCATGAGAAGCATCTATAAATCTAATCAAATCATTCCTTCTGGTCTGCTCTTAATGCTTGCATGTACACCACACATACATTTGCTTGGTTTTGGCATGCATTGGTCATCTTCTCTCATATTTTGAAATGGTTTTGATGTTGGGGTGGAGGATGTGTGTTGGATGGTGCCTGGCAGTCCGTACATTGTCAATGTGTCCCTTGATTTTCATGTTTGTGGGTTTTACTTTAGTGGCTGCTAAAGTGTGTAATTCTTGCTAGATAACATCAGGTGTTTGGTTATCATGGCTGATTCATTTTGCCTGTGGTATACTGTGGTAGTAATTAATGGCTAGGTTTTCATCCAAGCTTTTGCAAACCTTTTCCAGTAATTGCGGTGTGTTAGGAATCCAATCATTACTTAGTGAAGGTTTAATGCTGTCAACTACAACCACCTGATCCTGGTTCAGGAAAAGTATTTCAGTGTATGATTAACACTGATTCTTGGAAGTACTCTCTGTTAGTTGTAGTTTCTTAATTAGATGCTTAGATCAGAAGGGGGTATTGAGCCACTGGGGAGGAAACCAGTCCGGCTCGCTGGGTTTGCTCTCTTTGGCAAGCGATGCAGGCAGAAGATGCTGAGCCCTCTGCAGCCCAGCAAAGCAGTCGCGCACTGAACAGGAACTCTCCTTCAGATCTGAGATTTCCCTTGGGATTCTGAGTTTCTTTTTTTGGGTATATTTCTTTTTGGAAAGCATCTACATGGGCATCAGGAGTCACAGAAGTGACTGTATCCTGCTCATTTAGCATCAATAGCAAAATTTCCTCCTCCGTTTAGGCAGAAGGAGCTGAAGTAGGCCCACTGCTTGCATCTCAACTCTGAGAAGTCCCAGCTGGGACTGGGTCATCATTAGACACCTTATGACAGATCCTTCCCAAATAAGCTTGCAAGACTTAGGCAAAGGGAATGAAAAGGTGTATTCAGGACCTCAACTGTAACCCATGCTGGCTTTCACAGTGTTGCAGAGGGGCCAGCTGCAGAAGAAAGGGGTTCTGCTGCTGCAGACACGGAGGAAATGGCTCTGGTTCTTGCTGGCAGAGCACCCATGAAGACATGCCATGGCTGGGTGGGGTGACAGCTTGGCCTTGCTGCCTGCTGCCTGCGGTGACTCAGGCTCGTACTCTGCTCTCTGTTACATGCCTGAAAGTAATTCTTGCCGTCAGCGACCAGCTCCATCTGATAACCTCAGCACACTTGTAAAGGTGACATCTTATCACACATGGCGGCACACCTCTTGCTGCCTTAAGTTCCTGCAGCTCTTTTGGGTGGTCTCTCTTTAGGGCCACCATAGAAGTGGCATTTTTTAATCTTCATCGACTTGCAAAAGTATAAGTCAAATCCCATCACTCCCTCTCCAAAGCTAATTTAGTTCCAGGGAATGCTTACAAAAACAGTGTGTTGCCAAATGTAATGGTAACTTGGATGAAGACTGTTGTGGCAACTGCTTAACGATTGTAGGCATTTGTTATCCCTCATCCTTTTCCCTGGGTGTTTTACCTCCCTATTGCTGTTATGGGCTTGGCTGCTGCTTTTCTTTTCCCCCTTCTATTACTTGTGGGAGGGAAGAACAGGGAACGGTTTCATGTAACCAAGCCAGGAGGCTGTTCCTTTGGTAGCAGAGGACTATTAATTGCCTCTCATAAACTGGCCCTGAGCATGTGTGTGTGCACAGTGGGTCTGTGAAAGGTGTTAGGCCCTTTTCCCAATTTCTTCTCTAACACAAACTACAGATTTTCACATGCTCCAGAACAGCCCAACATAAAGCAAATTATTTGTATAGATTTATTGCTATTACTCCTTTGAGGAGAGAAGGAAGGAAGGAAAAAGAGATGGGAAATAGTGACCATTTTCAGAGTCATTTAATGTTCTGTGTTCTGCATAAATTATGCACAATAAACAAACTCTCTGTCTTAATGTTACCACTGTTAATGCAAAGTTGTAATTTACACTGATAGGTGTTTGCAACCAGGACTGCAAGAAGTTAATTAAAAGCCAGTGCAATAACCAGCGTGTCCCCAGCTTCTGCTTGGTGTCGAGCTCTATCTGCTTGGATCCCAAGCCAAGTTGCCAAAGGGTTCCAGTGTTCCTGCTGAAACCCTGGGGATGGGAAGAGTGAGGCCCACTGCTTTGCTGAGCACAGGCATCCCTGTAGCTATTCTAGTCTGAAGTTGAGTACACAGCTCTTTGGAGAAGAAGGCTGGCTGCCTTTATCCTCACCAATTTAGACACTCCATCATTGTCAGTGGTTTCTCACCCGCTAATGACAATGAACACATGGAATGTGTTTCTTGTTGCAGATACACAGGCATGAATAAGATAAAGCATCTTTCTGAACACTCATTGCTCTCCCTTTGAAAGGGTTACTTGTTTGTTGCTTCACACCGGGCACAGCCAGCAGCAGGAGGTTGAAGCGGTGAGAACAGGGCATGCATAGTCCCTATCAGTGGAGAACAGACACTCCAATTATCGTAGAATCATAGAATGGTTTGGGTTGGAAAGGACCTTAAGATGATGCAGTTCCAGCTCCCTTGCTTCTCTTTTTTTTCCCCTTTGTCTGCAGTGTATTATTTCTTGAGCTTCCACAGCTAATGGAAACCCTCTGGAAAGCAGAAACTCCCAAAGCTTTGGGAGAAGGCAAGTGCTTGTCTGATGCCAACTGGGCTAAATCACATGAGCCCTGCTCTGATAAACAGTAACTTGTTTTCCATAAGGGAGGCTTGTGACATGTCAAACCATGCCCTTATGATACTGCAGCCTTAGAAATAATTATAATAATGACTCATAAGGAAAGGCTTTTATTCATAATGCTCCTTGACTATACTACATTGTAAAGAGGCTGTACAAGTTACAAGGCGAATGCAGTCAGCTCCTGTTAAGACGTTCTTACTCTCTAAAAGCTAAACTAGCAAAAAAGCCCAGTGAATGGTACAATCTTACATGAAATTCCCATAAAGCACACAGCAATGCCACCAGCACTAACTTTGATGACTGTATTAAGGGGAAAAAAGGAGCAATACTCCCTCCTGTTGGTCTTTTGATACTGATGGTGTGTTGGAGGAAGTGTTTGAGGTTGGTCTTGGAAGGGGGATGTTCATGGAAGAGCCAGTCCACTTTGTGTAATCGGTTGGTGAAATGGTTATCCTGTTTCAACATGTATGAAAGCCTGCTTAAAATGTGTGGAGTGTTTTTGCTTTCATTGTTAAAGCTTCATTAAGAAAATCAGAACCCTCATCCTATTTTACCAGCTTTATCGGAGGAGCCACTGATACTCCCATATCCAATAACCACTCTTCCTCATTGAGATATGCTGTGAGAAGACACAGTTTGTCCCTAAGGCTGAAGCTGGCTGAATAGAATCAGAATCATAGAATAGGTAGGGTTGGAAAGGACCTTAAGATCATCAAGTTGCAACCCCCCTGCCAAGGGCAGGGACACCTCCCACTAAACCATGCCACCCAAGGCTCTGTCCAACCTGGCCTTGAACACCATCAGCGATGGAGCGTTCACAACTTCCCTGGGCAACCCATTCCAGTGCCTCACCACCCTTACTAGCTGCTCTTGCTATCAAATTAGTGCCCTGATCTTAATTTGAAGCTCCCAAGCAGCTGGAGAGGGACTGGAAATGAATGGGGATAATGATGATGGTGATGATGATGATGATGATGGTGATGATGATGACGTGCCAGATCCTGGGCACAGCATGTCACTGTGCTGGTGAGGAAGGGTCTGGTGCCCTTTGGAGGTGTCTGGGGCCAGTACTGCTCTGCCAGATGTTACAAGAGGGAATCCTTGTTTTCACATGGATAGCCTGAACCCCTCAAAACTCATGCAGAGCCTCAGAGGCAGAAGTGGCAGCAGCCTGAGCCAGACTTGCTCTTGCATCACTGCAGGGGCTGCCAGGCTGTGAGAGTGGTGTTTGAGGTCTTGTGTCAATAAATGTGTAAGCTGCAGGCTGTACATTTGGGAATACAGTGGCATGATGGTACATGATGGTTTCCTGGGGAAACCAGCCTTATCTGGTGACACTTTATGTCTGCTGGTTCCTCGTTGGTGCACCTGAGTCAGGTGCAAGTGAGCCAGGTCTTGGAGGTCACATTCTCCCTCAAATTTATGAAAACAGATCTAAAAGACAAGTGCTTCTAATATGCAGTCCCAAACCTTAGGAGACATCAGAGAGTCCCTATGGGTGTTTAACCCATTGGGTGCCATGGGAACTTGGTGAATCTCCTCCCTGCACAGCTGCTATGTTTCGTTCCATCACTTAAGGTCGTAGCTTTGCGTACCATGAAATCTTGAGTGTGAGCTTTTCTTCCCAAATTTGATTTCTTTTTTGTCATATTTTAACCTTCCAAGGCTGTGATAACTTCTGCTTTGTTTTCCCAGGTGCTCAGATAAGCTGCTTTGCCCCCAGCTCCTTCTCCTGGCGACAGGCTGCTTATGTGGACTCCTACTGCTGGGCAGCTGTGCAGCAGAAGCAGCCATCCCAGAGCAACATAGAAGACATCCCTCTGTGGCTACACAAAGTGCGTACAGATCCTCTTCTCCTGGAAAAGCTGTCCCTGCTTAGAAACCTCCCTTTGCCTCACTTGCTCCTCTGCTCTGCTATAGTCCTTGGCGTTGATTTGACTCTATTTTTAGAGAGAATGTTTTCTTTCCCTTACTTCCAAAGAGGGTAGTGCTAAAGGAGGTATTTTCTGCTTTTAAATAAAGAGTCACCAGTTATCTGACACAGAACTAATGTCAGTGTTGCTCTGTTGCCCTGGAGCTCAGTTCCTCACCTGGCTTTAGCCATGAACTATTTTAAAACCAGGAGAAAGGACAAAACAACTGCCCTAATGCTTTATCAAAAGCTTATTTAGGAGAAGAGGGTAGTAAAAATGTACTGTATTTTTATTGTGTTATGCTTGGCCAATTGTTCATTGAGAGAAACTCATGGCAGAGAGAAATTCTGGGAGAGATGAAATTCATCACTGGTACCAACAGGTTTAACCCCTGTCTTCAATGTGCTCTTCTGCACTTCCCCAGGCTGTTGCCTTGCAAACCATGAGCTCTGGCTGCTTTACCTGCTCCAGGTGAAGAAGCATCATACTGAATGCACAGTAAGAGACTCATTTTATGGGTAAAAAGTGCAATAGATACCAAGATACTTGAGTGAGCTCAAAGCTGATCTTTGGCAGGAGTTACAAACTGAGTAAGTGCCATGCCAATGCCTGGAGCTGACTCCATGTGAGAGGCAGCGTCAACCTGCTTGGGCAGTGCTGATGCCAGAGTAAGAAATGCTGTTGGAGCTCTGCAGATGTGGGGTGTTGTGCCTGCCTTCCCCAGCCCTTTTATTACCTGCTCCTTCTGGCACCTGGGAGCAGAGGAGAAGTTAGAGGGAGCTCAAGCCTGGGACCTGCAGCACATGTATTTCTGGGTTTTGCTGCTGTATCCTGTACCTCAGCTTTTGTTATCCAGTCAGCTCTGCTGAAAGACTATTCAGGACTGTATCCAATTCACTTCCTGACTCAAGTCACTAACTGTAAGGATTTACTGCTACCTTCTCCAGTTAGCTCTACTCACAGCCTTGACCCAATGGTCTTGTGTTTCGTGAATATTAAAGCCAGTCCGTTGGTATCGAGCCTCCTCCAGTGCTCCGCTTCAGCCAGATCTTCTACAGAGGCCAGTCGAAGCTGCTGGGACATGTCACAATGCATGGGTGGAAATTCTGCTTGCAAACCTGGATACATTGCTGCCCCTCTCTCTGAAGGGAATGAGTTCTTGTTACCCCATGGAGACTAGCAAATCTCAGGAATTGATACAGGGCCCTTCTTCCCACAGTTCCTCCGTGATAGCTTAATAGTGTGTGATGTTTCCTTGTAAATACCCTGCAGACTGGCTGCAAGAAGCATGTCTGAACAGCCTCTGATGAGGCTGGGTGCCTCCTCTTAACCTCCTAAACCCATGCTTAGCCACTTGTCCTTCTGAGCTGGGCACTGGGAGTTGCAGATGGTGTTTGGTGGCCAGTATTAATTAATATCCTTCTACTGACTGTTCATCAACTTCCATGCAGGAGCAGTGTTACAGCTATTAACACTGATGTTTGGTTCCCACCGTGGTATCTGAAGGTGTCTGGCTGTTGTTTGCCTGCAGGGCCAGGAGCAGCCTGCTGTACTGCTAGGAGGCTGCCATGGGGCTGAGAACTCCTGCAGGAAGATAGGACTGGCATTGTCTCCCCAACCTTGCACTGTAAGGGATGCACAAGCTCATTGCTCTGCAGATTTCGGCAGAGCACATTTGTGGGAGCACAGTGATGTTGATGGGGAGAGGGAGCCTTCCTAAGCTTGGGTGAGAGGAGGCTTGACTCTGTAGTGCAAGGGCAGGGATGCACATACAGGGACAGGGGGATAATTAAGCCCAGTTTTAATTAAGACAGCACCTAAAGGTTTTTTTTCTGCTTTCTGGGCAGCAGTGCAAAGCATCTCAGGTTCCTTCCAATACTCTGACTCATTTACCATCTCACTGCATTGGCATGCTGGAAGGCTCCATTAAATAAACCACTTACAGAGGCATTATATTACAATCTGGGGGGAATGAGGTTGTCGGCCCCAATTTCTGATTGAAATGAATGGGCTTCCTTCTGGCACACTCTCTGTGCTGTCAGAAGTGCTGTCAAAGGTTTGCATCCTAGAACGGTACTCAATATAGTATATAGAGAAAGCAAGACCCTGAGCTCTTTGAAGAAGCCAACTTGCAGCAACTTGCCCTGCTTTTGTTCTAGGCGCCTGATTGCTTTGAATGATTATCAAAACCAGGCTGCAGTACAGAAAAATTGAAACCTTCCCATTTCTTTCCTGTTTCAGAGTACAAGTTTGCACTGTATTCTTCATCAGTGGAATGTATGCTTCAGTTTTGGGCAATCCCTGCAGCTTGGGCACCTTTACCTGCTGCCCCTTCTGCTCTGGGAGATCTCTCCCAACACTTGAATTTATCAGTCGGGGAGCTTGTTTTGGGGTGGAGAGGAGGAGCATACTACAACTTTCTGGCTTACCTGACTCTAGTGCGCTCCTAGAGCGTGCCCAGGGCCTCTCTCCTTGGAGAGCAGGAGTTCTGAGATTGCCAGTGATCCTGGAATAACTTCACACTGGACAATCCTTAGCAGAAAGCAAAATGAGTTGGGCACTCAATTGCTGAGTGCACAATTGCTGAAACAAACAAGTCTGTTTCCTGACAGAAACAGACTATCTACAGGTAAATAAGTGGAAGGAAGAGACTATGGCGTGCACTTGCCTATATTCTTAGTTTAATGCTAAGGTTTCCTCCTCTTCATCAGTGAAGAAGCTGATCTATAATAATTTCTTCTGGGGTTTTCCATTAAGGCTTAATTCCCTCAAGAAGTTTCTTGTGTGTATCTGAAGTGTCAGAACAGAGATACTGATTTCTACAGATGAGTGGTGAAGAGGGACTGACAGTGGTGATATGGCTGGAAGAGCCGTGTGTTCGCTCCTTCTGTGCAGATAGTTTGCTTTTTGTCCCTAAAGATGAGTGCTCCACCTGACAACTTGTTTTGATAAAACTTAGCTTGATCATCAAGTGGAGTAAAACAAGCTTTTGGCCATCATGAGAGGGCAGTCCCGGTCCTTGCAGTCTAATGAAGGAGGAGACTGCACTGTGCCACCTTTTTAATCCACACATAGTGCACTGAGAAGTTTATACAACCACAAGCAGAAGAACAGTGAGCATCATCTACTGGCTTTTGATAGCCACCAGACATGATAGCAACCAAACAAGCTGAGGGGTAGTTGGGCATTGAGTGATGGCCTCTCTCTAGCCCTGAAATCTGGATTGCTAGGATGGAGCTGCCTCTGTTCCAGAGACTTGTAGGGCTTTTGTTTTAAGTCCTCTATTTTCTAGTCTTGTTATTAATTGGTGAGAATCAAGGAGGAAGATAAAGGTAAGAAAGGTAAAGGGAGTAGATGATTCTTCAGAAGCAGGGGATTCATACCAGTGTGAAATGCAGGCAAATGGTTCATCTGACCGACACAAAGAAGAAAGATGTCTGCACGTGGCACAGCCAGGAGAGGTCAGTTGTCTGGCTCAGATCTTTGTAAAAGTGCAGGGCAAGTGCTGCAGGACCTGTTCAAAGCGTTGCATACAAAGAGTGGGTCTGAAGTCTTTGTTTGCATGAAGTGAAACTTATCTTGTTGACAATACTCACTGTTTGTAACAGAAGGAAGATTTAGCATGTGTGTTCTCTGAATTGCTTGTCTGTGAATACACCAACCCCTGCCTTGCCCAGGAGGTTCTCCATTATGTTGGTGGCATGGCTATAGTCATAATTGTTATCTGGTTATTGTTACTCCCTGTTTGTGATTTAAACAACTTAGTTTGCTGAGGATTCCTCACGTTTCAGTTAGAAAAGCCATTCTGAAGGGATTAAGGGCTGGCAGATCAAGGAAACCTGAATACAAATGCATTTGTAAACCATTCTTAGAGTGTAGCATTAGAGCTACTTCAGTCACATTAGTCTTACTAATTGAAATTGGAGAAACACAGCTTTTAAGCTGCATCAAAACAGAAAGTAAGTAACAGGTGGGGTAAAAATGGTCATGGAATCATAGAATAGTTAAGGTTGGAAAGGACCTTAAGATCAAGTTCCAGCCCCCTGCCATGGGCAGGGACACCTCCCACTAAACCATGCCACCCGAGGCTGAGATTCACTTGAGATTCTGCCTGTATCTCAACCAGAATGATGAGTCATTTCTAGCTCATGTTTCTGCCCTGAACACCAATGAAACATCTCCCATTGACTCAAACAGGAATGAGGTCATACCCAGAGAGAGCTTAATTCCTTTCCTTCTGGAAACGTGTCGTTGCTGACATTAGCCTGTTTGGGGGCTGGTGCCTTTGCTTAGGCTCCTTCTGGTGGCAAATAGAAATGTGAAAGTGAAGGAGCAGACACCTCACCAGGATCTTATATTTTAATGAGAAATATTTTCATCTGAAGAGAGTGAAAGTGAAGAGCAGTGCTTCCTTCTTTGTTGAGTACTGCATGCCAGGGTACTTTCTCAAGGCTGTAGTTCAGACCTGTGCAGCTTAACAGCTTTGTGCTATTGGACTTTTACTGTTTCACCCCTATTAGGTATGGTAGAAATCAGAATGCTTGCAGGCACTCTAATAGTATTTGCCCAGGAGAAATAAGGACAGAAGGTTAGAAAACTGTTATTTTCTAAATGCCACTAAAGTGGTTCTCATCTATCAGCCACCTTTATCCAGACCCTGGCAAGCTTTCTGTAGATTAGGTCATTGAAAACTCCTTTTGTGTCACACCACTCTTAGTAGCTGTGTGTTCTTTGGGTGATAAAAGCATATTTGAGCTTATAAATAAGTTTTTTAAATGCCCTCTTAATTTGCTGTGTATTTACTGTATCTTAACACAGTTGAAGCTGTGGATGTTACATATAGGCTGTTTTGTGGTTGTCATGGGTTCAGCAGCAGCAGTCATTTTTCTCCTCCTTGGTAGCTGGTGCAGCGCTGTGTTTTTGACTTTGGGCCTGGGAACAGTGCTGATAACACCAGTGTTTCGGTTACTGCTCAGTGATGTTTTGGCCTGACCAAGGACTTTCTGAGTTTCATGCTCTGCCAGGGAGGAGGGGGACCCGGGAGGAAGCAGAGACAGGACACCTGACCCAAACTGACCAAAGAGGTTATTCCATACCACAGCACGTCATGCCCAGGATGGAGAGCAGAGAGCAGAGACCCAGAAGGGTGGGGGGTGCACTGCGTGGTCAGGCTTGGTTTTAGGTGGTGAGAAACTGTATTCTTTCCTTGTATTTGCCTTGTCATTATTATTATTGGTGGTAGCAGTAGTGATTTGTGTTATACTTTAGTTACTAAACTGCTCTTATCTCAACCTGTGGGAGTTGCATTCTTTTTGATTCTCCTTCCCATCACTCCGGGAGTGGGTGGAAGAAAGAGGGGGAAGTGAGTGAGGGAAGGGGCTGCCTGAGTTGGAGAGGCTTAAACCACGACAGTGGTTTATTCTTACTTTTCCTTTCACCTTCAGGAAAGTGTGATGCTAATGCATCTGTAAAAGACAGCTTCATGATTCCAGTGTCTTGCATGCTTATGCAAACAGATTACTCAAACCCTTCTTCTATACACATGCATACATTCTGGTTGAACAGTTAGCTGATTTCTAACAAATTAAATAGACTGGGGTCTTCAAGGCTGATTTCCCTGGCTTCCCAATAAAAGGTGAAAAAAATCATGTCATGAGAATATTAGAAATTCACTTGTAATATTTGTAATGTATGTATGTGCCTTTATCAGTGAAAGGCTATGAGTGTGTACTGAAATGTAGTGAAGGTGGTTCATGTCTTTCTGAGTATTTATCTGAATGTAGATCATTCTGAGAAGACAGAGTTGTTTGGGAAAATGTACACTGAGTTTGTGTAGATGATCTTCATGAGAGGAGCTGATGCAGGTACTTGAATAAATGGTCATGACTTTAGAAGAGTTCAGTGTGTTAAACAGAGAAGAGACTTCTAGGGTTCAGACTGCAGGCTATTTTTCTTCTCCATTCATAGTATTTATTGATTTAAATTTGCTCAACATGTTTATGGTCAGTGATGTAAGGAAACAGCACACATCCACAAAGTGTGTTTGGATGAGCATAAATTATTTGCTTTGATGATAACCCTTATGGCTGCTTTTGCAAGTGCAGAAAACATGACTGGAAACAATGTGCTGTGCTGAGATGGGGGATCAGGTCTCTGCATCATAACACTACTGGAGGTCCTATTTCCTGAGCTCTCACTGTCCAGAAAGATCATGCTTTCTCTATTGCAGGGCTTGGTGGAATGTTGTGGCACAGGCTGCCCGACAGCCAGCATCAAATCTGGTCCTGTTTTTGTTTTTGACTGCCCTGTGGGATGTGTTACTCTCAGAGTACAGCTGCGAGATAGAGAGGCACTAATTCTGCAGCTCCTATTTCAGTTTCTTGTTGAAAAGCAGGGATAGTTAGCACAAACATCTTTAGCCTGGAGGGAGGAATCCTTCTCTGCACAGGTTTCTGCTCAGATAAGCAGTAAACTGGTTTAACACAGGTTTCAGGAGTTTCTGGTTTTGAGTTATTGGATGTGTCTTGCTGAGGTATGAGATACTCTTGGCTTTCAGGAGGAGTGAGGGTATAGCCTGTAATGCATGTAGAGCTCAAAGGTTTGTCAAGTGAAACAACTGCAGCAGTACAGAATGAGGGGCAGTTGATCTCTTGGCTTCCTATTGCTCTGCTTCCTTGGGAGCTTGCTGTCCCACCCAGTATGCCATCAGGCAAAGGGACAAGCAGATCAGGTGAACCTGTTCCCATCACCTTTAGCTGTAAGAAGCTCAGCAGTTCTTAGCAGAACACATAGACTCTATTTTGAGTCCCTGGTGCATGCGCTACTCGTTTTGTCTATCTCATGCTGAATATTAATCACACAGTGCCCATGCCTAGCACCTTCCAGAAACTTGGATTAGCCTGTCTGAAACTCTGCTGCTCTGTGTTCGAGTGCCAAATTCAATGGGCTTCTGCCTGTCCCTTTTTCCTTGCAGCTGGGAGGAAAGGAAGACTCAGGGCAGATTGGAGCACAGTGTTGTAGCCCTCAATGCACTTTCACTAATGAAGTTCAGAAAGGAGCATTTTGAACCATAGGATATTGTATCTATTCTAACGTACTTGTTCTAATCTCTTTCGGAGGATCTTTCCTCAGTTACACAATCTCATACTGTCTTTCATCCAACGTTGTGAGCTTGCCATTGAAAAGGAACTTGGTAACTGGATAGTAAAGGAAAAACTGAGTTTTACTTTTAGGCAAATATCTTTCTATGGTGTATATTTGACCATACAGTTCTTGAGGTCGGTGACACTTCCCATTCAATTTAAATACTACAAACTATCCAAAACTGAAGTAGCATTTCCTGCTTGTGTATTTGGTGCCTTGGATGTAAATGCATAAACCATAAAAGACATACGGCACATGCTTATCTCTGTATGAATATCAGAGAGTCCTCTCCTTAAAAGTGGAAGTCATTATGTGTGACTGTAAAATGTAGTCAGATGAGTTGGATAATCCAGATCTGTTGGTCTAAAGCCTAGGACTCGTGCCAGATGACTCTGCATTTTCACTTCTGCCTGTCGGTCCAAGGCCTTAAATTTTAATGGTTCAAAGCAATTTGCGAGTGATCTAAGCCTGCTGTTAACAAATAGAACAAGCATATCTTTCATTTTTAAACCAGCCAGAATCCAATAAGGATGTAGTCATGCAGCAAGTGCTGTGGAAGGGCTAACAAACACGGACTTTTGTTTCCAAACAAAATGAGCTGGTCTAATAGTCACGCTGCTGCTCTGGTTTTGAGACCATTCAGAAAAGAGCTGCATAGTGTTTTCTCATGCTGCCATAAGCTACAGCTGTGGGAGTGATGAGAGCCCAGTAAACATGTGGCAAATCTGCCTTTGTCCCAGTGGTGTGATGCTACTAGGAGAAGGGGCAGTGGTGAAGAAGTTGGTGAGAGGAGGAAGGGCAAGAGAAGAAGGCATTACACACAACAGTCTGTAATGAGGCAGGGGAGATGGGGGGCATTGGAGGAGGTCTGGGCCAGAGCAACACGGCTGATGCCAATGCACTACACAAGTGAGGTATGTGCCCACAGAGTCTTTTTCTAGGTATACAGGAGGAGGTAGGGACTGGGACAATGGAGGTTTTGGGCTGCGACTTCAGTGTGTCAACTGTCTTGTCTCTTGCTGCGCATCTTGTAGGCCTCAGGGTAAAGAGATCATAAGGATTAATCGGGCACTGCTGGTTGCTTTTCCAGTTTTGGCGGTCAGAAAGGGAATTCATAAATCCCTTGATGCCTGTAAATTCCAATAGAGTGAGTAGTAAATCCAAGTGGTATAAAGCAATGTAAGAAGCTTTGGTCGCTCCTTACTAAGTCAGATGTTTCTTTATTTATTCTTTCCCCAGCTGGCACCAGGTGCTGAAAGGTGTCTGACACAGAAGTAGGTAAAGACAAACAGGCTTTGCAGCAATCTTATACAAGCTGGCATTTGTTAAGGGTATGGAAGAGGTGTTCCAGCAGCTTAGAGGAGCTTAGAGAAGTTTAAGCTGTGTTTGTAGATGGATTTTTTCTGTTTCTACTTATACATAACACAGAATTTAGAGGACTGAAAGAGCTTGGACATGAAACCATAAAGCTTTGGGTAGATCAAGACATCCAGGGCTTAGACCCGTGAGACCTAGTGGCATTATCCACCATATGCCCTTCCATGTGAAGGGCAGAATCTTGAGCTGCTGGGTTTGAGTTGACAAGGTGCCTGCAAAAACAAATTGGACATGCCAGACCTTTACATTTCGTTTGGGAAGGATAGACCTGGGAAAAAGCAGATGGTCTGAGGTTATCTGCTGTGTGCAAAGAGGGAAGAGAGGCGTTAGTGAGAGCAGAGCTCCGAAGGGAAGAAAATCCTAGTGGTGACCACAGATAACCTATTTGAGAGCATGGTTTAGTGGTGCAGATGATAGTATGGGTTCAGTGGGAGTACTGAGCAGATCAGCAGTCCCCTGCAATTCCAGATGTCAGAAGGAATCCCCGAAGTCCCTCTGGCATGTGAGGTGAGAGGGGACAGAGCCCAACCTATGATATAGCAGTGCAGGATTCGCGCTTGTCCCTTGCTGGTGAGGAATAGCTACCTCTAGTGGGAGATACGGTGTAATTACAGCCAACTTTGATTGAAACAACCTTGTTGCTGGCTTACCCCATCCCTGCAGGGTTTCTGTTTCAGTTTTACAGGCGAGCCTTTCTTGAAGCGTTCTTTCTCAAGGACTTACCTACAGACTGAAGTAGCAATTTTTTTTCCAAGTTCAGTTATGTTGCTACTGAGCAGAAACAGTTAAAGTATGAATTTATATGGGTTGCAGGGGAAAGCTGGCGTTTAAATACAGCATCCTCCGTTTTCTGTGGCTATTTTGAGCTTTTCATGGCTTTGTCTCACTCTGTGTCACAAATTTCCAGTCTGACTCCTATGGAGAGAATGTGCATATCCAGAATAATGGTTCGTATTATAAATACAGTTGCTGATGCAGTACCTTTAAGAGGTTGGGTTTTATTTAGGTGCTAATACGTCTTATGCATTCCTAGTATTAATAACAACATAGGATTTTGCTTTAATGGTATGCAATATTAAAAGTAGCTTTCCTTGATAACATCAATAACGTCAGATATTCAATAACATCAATATTATGTGCATAATATATATAGGATGCTCCATAACATCAAATTATTTTATGCATACAGGACTTTCAAGTTACCTATCAATCTGAGGTCCAGATTCTCATCTTGTTAAATATTTACATATGTAAGTGGGGCTGCTTCACTTCAGCCCAAGTTTCCTCTAGAATTCTCCACTGGCTTTTCCAATGTATGTGCATGTGTGCATGGCTGTGACACATAAAGATGCCTTAAATCTGTTTCAACTTTGATCACCATAACTGATTTAAAATTCCTTAGGAACTGATGCTGGGTTTGAGTTAAATCTGCTTATCAAAAGTTGAATGGAATACATTAAAGATTAGCCAAGTTTGCAGTATAGTTTGTTAAGTAGCTGCTTGTCTAACTAAATGTTACGTCATGTCTCTGTAAGGGTAATGTTATGTATTAATGTACTCCTCGAATATAACATCACAGCAGATAGAAAATGAAACACCATCTATATAGCAGCTGGAGGGAATTAGAGGTTAAATCTCATGGTGAAAAGCTCCTACTTGTTGATGACTAGAAGAAAGATGGAAAGACGTCAAGTTGTTGTCTTTTTTACCTGCTTCAACCCCTTCCCTAAGCAATGGCGACTGTGTAAGGGCTGACTTCTCAGCGCTGCATTAGCAGCAGACCATTCTGATGTTGCGTGTTGGTTTCCACTTCAGAGTTACCTAGAAATATTTAAATACCCTTAAATATTGCAACAGCATTTGCATCCTTTACAGTCACTGTCTGTCATGCGCTCTGAACAGACAAACATCTGTTTGCAGGCAGATGCAGCACTATAAAGGGCCTGTTCATTAACCTACTGGCATCCAATGGAGAGCAGGAGAGATTTTACTGGTGTCTGGAGCATTTTAATTGCTATGAACAGTGGTGACGCGCTGGGGTGGCAGAGTTGTGTGACACTGTCCTCTTCTTTCCGTCAGCCACTCTGACAGCTGCCTTTGCTATTTGTTGTTCCTTAGGTTAATGCTGCCTCTCAATTTCAGGCTGCAGCAGTGCAGTTCTGAATATACAATGAAACTGTTATCAAGACCATGGTAGCTTTATTCCGCCTTTTTCAGTTTTTGGCAAAGCTCTAAGCAGCAGCAAGGTTACCGGGGCTCTCTGAAAAGAGATTTTACTTCCTTGCATATCCCAAATAACCACAAAAGTGGGTTTTAATAAAAGCATTTAAATAAGATTGTAGGGAATTTAATAGACTTACAGGGAATGATGGTGACTGTCTGCCTTCTTTTACATCCAAATTGAGCCAAATCTGATGTTTTTTCCTCCCTTCAGTTCTTCCCATACATCCTTCTGCTCGTCGCCATCCTGCTGTATCTCCCATGTTTGTTCTGGCGCTTCACTGCAGCACCTCACCTTTCTTCAGACCTGAAATTCATTATGGAAGAGCTTGACAAAGCCTATAACAGGGCAATCAAAGCTGCTAATAGCATCCGCAGCGGAGACCCCAGGGACCCCGCTGACGTGGTTCCAGCTGTTAATGAGAACTTTACACAGAGGTAAGGTGCTGGGGCTTGGCTTTCTTTGCTCTTTTCCTTAAGCTTTTAGCAGATGAGACACTTGCACTTGCTTAGAGATTTATTGCAAAGGTTTGAATGGTGACCTGACACCCTTTTAATCTTGGTTACAAAACGAAGACATCTGAAATCACTATTTGGTTTGAGCTGGAACTTGCAACTTTCTGTTTTCAAAGAAAGTATCGGATGAGCTCTTCAGATCATGTCCTGGTTTCTTCAGCTGTAGTAGGTGTTAATTAGTTTTACTCACCACAGTATAAGAAGATGGGGATACTGCAGTCCTCAGTTCTCAGTGATCCTGGCAGTTGCTTGCATGCTATGAGCGAAGCCTGTTGTTGTCATCTCCTGTCCTTTCTGATCTAGGTCTGCAAAGCTTCGAAATAATATAAAGCCCCAACACCAAACCCAGCAGAAGCAAAACCCCTCTCTCTGATGAGACTGGTGCACAGTTCTAACCAGATTCAGTTGCTGCTTCATCCTAGGTCAGGGTGCCCATTTCTCTTCGCATGTGCAAAGCAGTACAAAGCAGAGGCACAACCAGCGCAATGGGGACTCAGGTCTGTTGTATAAAATGTGCAGTTATGTCATGACAATTAAAAAGCCTTCCATTGTGCTATTATCAAGCAAGTACCTGGGAGTTCTGCTTTGCCTCATGGCTTTGCTTTTATACCTCTTTTGTACTGGAAAAGAATAAAAATAATTTTTTGCTTCAAAGCAGTATTTTTTTTTCCTTTTTCCAGTGTTTGAGCTCTTTTGTCTCTTTATTGTCCTTTCTTTTAGTGTAATTTTTCTGTATTGGAGTGCTACTTTTCTGTATTTAGTGTCATTTATTTGCTCTTCTGTTGTTTTTCTATTGACTTCAGTAAAATTACCCTTAATGTACCCCATAAGAGGTACTCCAATCATATGTCTATTTTAGAGTACCAGGTTTCTTGGAAATTTGAGGTAGGTGAATGCTGCAGCATCTGATCTATGTGATTTGAGGGGTTTTTTTCTTCCTCTCTTTTTCAGTTTGTGGGAAATATCCGAAAGCCACTTTAAATACCCGATTGTGGAGCAGTACCTGAAAACAAAGAAGAATTCCAAATGCTTAATAGTTAAATACATTATCTGCCGTTTACTCACGCTAGTAATTATCTTCATTGCATGCCTCTACCTGGGCTATTACATTAGCCTGTCCTCTTTGAGTGATGAGTTCCTCTGCACTATCAAAACTGGGATCTTGAAGAATGACACAGCTGTTCCAGAAGTGGTTCAGTGCAAGCTTATTGCTGTTGGTGTCTTCAAGGTACTCAGTTATATTAACCTGATAATCTATCTTATAGTGATGCCACTGGTAGTGTATGCAATGTTTGTTCCGTGGAGGTGGAATTCAGGCATTCTCAAAGTGTATGAAATCCTGCCAACTTTCGATGTTCTGAAGCTGAAGTCAAAGTGTTTCGATGACTTAAGCCTTTACCTCCTCTTTCTCGAGGAGAACGTGAGTGAACTTAAATCATTTAAATGCCTCAAAGTGCTGGAGAACATTGCAGTTTCAGAGAAGTTTGATGTCATGCAACTTTTGGTAAACCTTGGCACTATTAAGACAGACACCATAGATGGGAAGCCAGGGACAGCCGTGTTGGAGAAGCCTGAAGAAACAGCTACAGGAGAGCTGGAAAAAAATGCAACAGAGCTACAAGGTAAGGTGCCCGTCTGTTCCTTCAAAGAGAAAAACCAAGGAAAGAAACACCACAAAAACACCACATCCAAACCTGCTGGATAAGGAATCCAGTAAAGCAAATATTCAATCATGAAAACAAAGCAGGTTTCATCTGGATGTGTATTCCTACCAAAACCATTTTAATATATTGTGTGAGAAAATGGACCTGCTTAGACCTTGCTATGTTGTCTGCAGTATAACTGCTACAACTTCATGTATGTGCCAGGAGATTGGGGTGTCGCGGGTCAGTGGCACAGGCTAGATGCTGAAGTGTCTGTTAAGTTGGTGGTCCTTGCTGCAATCTCTGCTCTAGCAGTAAAAGGCTTCAGCTGTCTGAACTTGAACTCCTTGAGATCACCTGCGCAGTAGAAGAGCACTACATTGGTGGCAGTACGTTGCACTTCAGGAAGCTCCAGTGGTAAAACTGGTAGGTTCAGGACATTTGGTTTTCAGAGATGAGCTCAAAAGAGCAGTAGCTGCTGCTTCTGCTTTTCATTCAGGCTTGGGCAGAAATCTCAGCGGGATGTAAAATAAGGCTGATGCTCAGAAATGCCACTGGGGGAGGAACAGAAAATGGCAAGGGGAAGGAAGTGGGACTGTGGCCAGTGAACATACTGCTGTTCCTTCTTACAAAGATTGACTGTGAAGTGGCTTTTGCCAAAATGGTCTGAGTCAGTCTGGGTTGGTGTTCTCTGAATATTCCCACCAGTTCCCAGACATGATCGGCTCTGAGCAGTCTCTCTATGAGATGAAGTCTTAGATACCCTGCTAAAAATGTGGCATACCTTAAACGTGATTCCAGTTGCCCCAAGTGCAGAATTAGAGAAGCCAGATATCCAGGGAGAGGCATAATGCGATGGTAGAGCCTTCTTCCCATTTGGTATGAGCATGGGTGCTGTTGTGGCTGTCCCCACAGGGGCAGCAGGATACCAGTGCTACATCCCCTGAATGAAGTAGCTCTTACTCTGTGCGCGGCCTCTTCACAATGTCTGTCACTTGCTGAAGATGCTTTAAAACATCCAGCAGCTGACCTGAGTAGGTGAGCAGAGTGCTGAGGGCAAGTTAAGGAACTGCTTCAAAGACAAGAAACAATTAAATCTACTTTGTCTTCAGAAAGCTATGCCTTGTGCTTCATAAAAGGAAGCAGAAGCAGCACCCAGAGGGCTACTGTTCCTCCATACTTTGCAGCTCCATACCAGCAGCTCTGGTAGGTGTTTGGAGGAGAAGGCAATTTATAAAACAGGGGAATTCAGGACAAGCAAGCAGAGTTATTTTCAAGCCAGAAGAAGCACTTCTGACAACAAGCTTTAGCACAGCAATACGGAGAAACTGACAGAAAGTGGTTTTCATTCTAAATATGACCCTTTTTGAAACGACAGATGGGTGGGTTTTGGTAGGAGGTTTTAAGAGCTTAAAGTGGATGTCTCTGCTCAAGGAGTTGAAAAAGCCCATAGAAAATCTGACTCACTTTTACCTGAAAGCAGAACTTTTGAGACTGTTTTCATCTCACAAAAACACTTCAGAAACTTGTTTTCCTTCAGGGAAGACAAACTCATATTTGAAGCTCTCCTAAAATGCATTGCAGAAAGAAGCTGCTATTTCATGACCAGCTCCGGCTGGTGCAGCCCTCTCTTCCTGCCTGGTTACAGCTGCAGACTTCATCACCTATCAGCATACCTTTGCCTGTGGCTCACTGTCTTTTCTTCTGTCATTAGTGGCATCAGCATGGTTTAATTAGTAACTGTGTTAACAAACCTGTGCTCCGCAGCTCCAGCGCAGTGCAGGACAGCTCACAGCACTGTCCCTGCTGGTAGCTCATTTGTAAATGCGGGTATGTTGAGTGGTTTGATGGCCCTTTCCCTTCTAAAGGTTCACTTTCTCTCTAGTTTTGACAGACCATGATGCAAGTGCAAACACCAGCCCGAGAGAAGGTAAAAAGCTTCGCCAAAGACTTTTAGACTCTTCATGCTGATGCTTCTGCACCGCAGCAGGCAGGAGGTTCGTGCTGCAGGAGGGCTTCTCCTCCACCTCCACTGTGCTGAACGCAAGGTGCTGCTCTTTGGATGCAGCCATCTCCATGGCCTCGCAATTCCACAGAGGCCAAACTGGTTTACAGACTACTTGTGTAATAATCAGCAATCACGTACATGAAAAAGCATGGTGTGGACTTTCACTGTTTATTGAAAGAAGCCAACCACGAAACACACAAGGAGCAACAAGAGCAAGGAATTTCCGTCATGAGAAACAAGTGACATGCGTTGAATGCAATCAGAGGTGGCAGCAGGAAAGAGCTAGCACTATCCTGTAAGGGAATAGGGAAACATAACCCTGTAGGTAATGAGATGGCCACTTTGCATTCTGAAGTGTTGCTCTGCTGGGAGCAGCCCTCTCAGTTCTGGGGTGTAAGTGAAGCATCTTGGGGTCCCTGCCTTGGAAAAGGGGTTACTTTGTTGGTTTTTGATGAGTATGGTTAACCTATACCAGGTGGTGGCTGGCCTCTGATACTGGCTCTGTCCTCACAGGAAAAATAGACATTGCTCTGTTCAGTCAGATGTCTTGGTTGGCCAGCTCAGGTGATGCGTGGGACTAATTACTTGGCTCTGATAGGAAAAAAACTACAACCAGGCTTAGTATAGGGGGGCACTGTAAATGTTGGTGATTTTGAATTTTTTATCGATTCATAAATTAGTGATGCCTTAACATTTTAATTTTCACAAAATGTAATGACACTTAAACTAATGTTTAATTTCTATTTCTCAGTTATTTTGGTGCTAGTGGCTAAAAAAATCCACCTTGGAGTTCCGACTGAAGATCAGTGAAGTTGGTTCCATTTTGTGATGGTTGCAGAAGTTTTGTAGCGTTTGTTCATCTGGAATTTGTTTCAATGTGGTTTTAGTATCAAATGCAATAGTAATTGTGCTGTTTTCCAAACCCCACTCTAGAAGACAGTCATTTGTATTACAGTAGCACCCGAGTGCCTTGCCAGAGCCAAATGAGGTAGATGTAAATATGACAAAAGGTTGTTCTCCCCACACATGCTGTGACTTGATTTTAATTAAGATGCTGAAGTGAGTTGGAACAGACAATAGGAAGGGAAGCATTGGAAAACTGTCCTGGTTTGTTGTTGGACAGTCTGGGGAGAGCAGCATTCAGTTTTGATGTCTTCCCCCTGCCCAGGATCTCTTCAATGAACATTAAAATGAGCTTTATCTTGAATTTTGGATAAAAGGTGGGGATGGGGGGTTAAACACCGCAGTGGCAGTGTGTATCTTCCACAGATGTTATATGGTCACTTGTTTTTCTCTATTGTCCATGTAATGTTTTGCCTGCCACCTCTTCAGAGTTGTCTTTTTAGACATAGTAGCACCTCTTTTATAGCTAGGTAGGAGTTCCATTTTCTGGTTCATCTGTGTCACCCGCTGTTGTGTTCTCAACTGTCAACATCCTCCATATGGCTGAGGATGAGGGGGAAAAAGAAGTAATTGGTGCTACCATCTCTGCACAGAACTGTTTATGTGCTGCAGCAGATTTCAAAGAGGTAGCGCACCTACTTGGATTTGGCAGCTGCTGTTGAAGTGGATCCCAAAGTGCTGTCTTACCATAGTTTCAGTGAGTATTACAAGAACTCTTCAGTTATTATATGGCTTTCAGCTAAGACAAGTGTTACTTAAAAGAAAGCCTTAAAAGCCATAGGGTTACAGTGCCTCTACATAGGATAGTAGCAGAGCTGCAGTCCTGTTGTCTGTTGCATTACCAGCAAGAAACAGGGCTTGTGTTGGACACTGGTGGCCCAAAGGGCTCAATTTTTCTGCCATACTTCTCCCAGCAAAGCTTCAACCCTTCTGACATTTACTGGATTGTTTCTGCCTGGCTCTGCTGTGTTGCTGATGATACTGTATACGTGGGTAATGCAGATGCATGTTGTGCACTGTGTGTTTTGAATAAGGAGCTATAGTGCAATACTTGTAATGTGGCTTGTGATGTGGATGTGTTAGAATGGTTTGATGTAAGTAGAGTTCTCAGTCTCTAAAACTTGAAACTCCTGAAGGCAACGTGTTCATCTTTCATGTTGGATATGAACCTAACATTTACTAATTCCCCTTTTGTATTTAAAGATATGACTTGCTGCAGTGAATCTCTTGTTGTCTTGTAAAGTGCTCAATAAAATATGCATCCATTCTTCTTGGTTATTTAAATAAAGTCAATTTTGTGAACTACGGCAGCGTGACTGAAGGTTCCAAGAGCAGTTGCAAGTTGCCATCCGAAAACCCATAGTGCAATACCTATGATCTGATGCTAAACCCTGAGCAAACTTTTCGGACAGTTATAATGTTTTCTTTTAATTTTTGCTCTCATAAAATTGTCAGAGCACCATGAGTTGGTTCAAAATCTATTCAGCCTTAAAAAACTGTTGAGAAAACATCAGCATGTGATAAATAGGCCATCCAGTGTGTGAGTTACGGTCGATAAATAGGCCACAGTCTCAGCATGTTTGAGCTTTTCATCTGTATCTTGGTGGTTTAAGATGTGTTTTTGCACCTGCCCAGCTCAGTTCTACTTAGATTTTAGTGACACTGCTCCCAAACCTAGAGCCCCATTTAATGACCCTGCAAGCAAAGGATGTCCTGGCTGCTCTTTGAGAGCATGAAGATAGAAATCAGGTCATGAGTGGTTTTCTGAAGGTGGAGGTGTGTCATGTTAAAAGGGGGGTTCCTCAAACCCTTTATATTTGATCAGCATGTCAGTGTCCCAAGGAAGATGAGACCCTTGTGTCCGACCAGCCTGTCTGTGTCCCATTGTGGGGACCCTACGGCACAGCCCACTGTAGCAGAGGGTGATTTGACTAACCCATTCAGCCTGGGGGCCCATGGTGTAGTAGCTTCCATGCATGGAGGCAGCAACTGTATTTCACGCTGAAAAGGTTTCCTTAGTACTACAACTTCTGTTAGGCCCCAGTTTTCTCTAATTTCCCCTTTCTCTCCAGTAATTTTCCCACAGAGGTGGGAAAACTTCCATGCTTTTGATATGATTCCTTCCCTGCCCAACTTATACTCCTCAGGCTTCAAAACCTGAATTGTGTAAATCCTTGTAAGGGATCCAAAGGAACCATATATCACATATTCTAATGATACTAAAGAAAACTCTGCACTGTGCATAAAAAGCAGATGCCTCCACTGAATGGCTTCTGCCATATGAAATGCAGTATCTGCTAAGGTACTGAAGGACATGAGGAATAGTTTGGACCTTACATTTTTAATGCACCAAGGCTTGTACTGTAGACTTGCTTTCAAGCTTCACAGGAGCAGTCTTGTTTCTAACCTATGGATCAAAGCAGTTATTGTATTTTAAAAGGTAGGTGAAGTGTTGTCGTGGTTTAAGCCTCTGCCACGCAGTTCGCTCACTCACTCCCCCCTCTTTATTCCCCCCAACTCCCGGGGGAATAGGGAGAGAAATTGAGAGAATATAACTCCCACAGGTTGAGATAAGAACAGTCCACTAACTAAGGTATAACACAAACCACTGCTGCTGCCACCAATAATAATAATGATAAGGGAAATAACAAGGGAAGAGAATACAACTGCTCACCACCCGACACCAAGCCCGACCAAGCCATGAACCCCTCTCTTCCGGGTTCCTGCCCTCAGTTTTTACATCCTGGGCATGACATGCTTTGGTATGGAATACCTCTTTTGCCAGTTTGGGTCAGGTGTCCTGTCTCTGCTTCCTCCCGGCTTCCCCCCTCCCTGGCAGAGCATGAAACTCAGAAAGTCCTTGGTCAGACTAAACATTACTGAGCAGCAACTAAAAACATCGGTGTTATCAGCGCTGTTCCCAGGCTGAAAGTCAAAAACACAGCACTGCACCAGCTACCAAGAAGGAGAAAAATGACTGCTGCTGCTGAACCCATGACAAGTGTTCTGTTTTCTTAAGGAAGTTTGCAATTCTGCTTTAATGAAGTTTAGACTATATTCACCTCAGTAGGTGGCTGTCATCACTGCAGGTGTTTTCATGCTGCTGTGACATTGCTCCAAGAGCTGGATCAGTACAAACAGGACAAGAGAGGATGAAACAACTCAACAGTAATTACTTCCAATGTCTGTGTTCTGCTTAACGCCTCCAATAAGGCTCTGACTGCTGTGCCTGATGTTTTCTCCTGGAATAAGAGTTAAACAGCATACTAGGAGTACAAGGTAACCCTCAAACTGATTATGAAGGGCACCAAAGAAATAGGCTCCGATTTAGGAGTACTCTTTGTACTCAAGAGGTTTGAAGGAGTCTAAGATTTGTGGTTTTTTCTGGTGGTACCAAGAAGATGAGGAAACAAAGGAGCACAGCTTCCTGCTCAGTACCAAGAAACACTACAGAAGGGACCGGCAGATGAACACACCAAAACCACTTCTTGGGTTGTAAAAGGATTGTAAAGAATGATCTGTCTGGAGACCTTATGTAGCCTGTTTGGTCAATGGTCTGCTCAGGAGACTTTTTGCCTCAGAGGGTGGTGGGGTAGGGTCACCTAAGTGATGAATAAAGCAAATCCTGGTGGAAATCAGTAGGGTGATGTCTGAAGCAACAGAAGTGCCCTGGAAAGGACAACACTGGGGCAGAGAAGACAGAGCTTTTGTGGTGGCATAATGTCCTACATGTGTGCAATTAACAAAAACCCTGGTCTATCAAATGGCCTAATATAAAATAAAACATGAAGATGCTGTTGTTCAGAAGTGCAGCCAGCACAAAGTAAATATCTGCATTAAAAACAAGGCAAACAACACCTCCGTGGTGCTTTTCATTCACCACTAAAGACCCTTTTCTACACAAACACCGCAGAGTCTTGCAGAATAACATGCCCTTAACTGAGCCATTTCCAGATGCAATGGGACCCTCAGATAGAAACTACAGAGGAGTCTCACGAGTACTTTTACCAGCCACAGTTCTTACAGCCCGTGTTCCAGCAAACGGGTCTTACAGAAGATATCCTAAGTCAGGTTGAAAATCCATCTATCCTGGTATCTTGTCTTTCAGAGCGGTCAACAGTAGCTACTTAAGGGACAATAGTAGCTATAGGTAAAGCAGTAGTAGCTAATGGCCAAGCATATAACCATGCTTTCCCAGAATAGTGCCACCAATATTATTAAACCTTTATATATGATAATTACTGGTAGGTTTTAATTCCAGAAATTTCTCTGCTTGTTTACAGAAACCATGAAAAATTTCAAGACTGATAATTCCTAAAAGTAGGGAACTCCACAGCTTGATTCAATGTCATTCAAAGAACTATTTCCTTTGGTGTTTTAAGACCAGTTAACACCTCATTGGCCTGAATTAAAATTAACTCAATTTCATAGAAACATAGAATAGTTAGGGTTGGAAAGGACCTTAAGATCATCTAGTTCCAACCCCACTGCCAGGGGCAGGGACACCTCCCAGTAAACCATGTCACCCAAGGCTATGTCCAACCTGGCCTTGAACACCGCCAGAGATGGAGCATTCACAACTTCCCTGGGCAACTCATTCCAAGTGCCTCACCACCCTTGCAGTAAAGATTTTCTTCCTCATATCCAATCTAAACTTCCCCTTTTTTAAGTTTGAACCCATTACCCCTTGTCCTATCAATACAGTCCCTAATGAAGAGTCCCTCCCCAGCATCCCTATAGGCCCCCTGCAGATACTGGAAGGCTGCTATGAGGTCTCCACGCAGCCTTCTCTTCTCCAGGCTGAACAGCCCCAACTTCCTCATCCTATCTTCATACAGGAGGTGCTCCAGTCCCCTGATCATCCTCGTGGCCCTCCTTTGGACTTGTTCCAACAGTTCCATGTCCTTTTGATGTTGAAGACACCAGAACTGTACACAATACTCCAAGTGAGGTCTCACGAGAGCAGAGTAGAGGGGCAGGATCACCTCCCTCGACCTGCTGCTCATGCTCCTTTTGATGCAGCCCAGGATACAGTTGGCTTTCTGGGCTGCGAGCACACACTGCCGGCTCATGTTCATTTTCTCATCGACCAACACCCCCAAGTCCTTCTCCTCAGGGCTGCTCTGAATCTCTTCTCTGCCCAACCTGTAGCTGTGCAGATACTTGCAGATACTTTCCACCATTAAGTCTCTTACACGTTTACGAAGCCCACCCAACACCAATCTGCAAGCTCAGATGTTCCCAGCTGAGAAATGGGTTCTTTCTTTGTGGAGGTTTAATTAAAACTCACTGGAACGCCCCTAGCAGGAGATTCTAATAATTCAAAGTCAACATTTCTGCAGCACTGTTACTAAAGATATCAATATAATTTTATGGAGGATCCACCTGCTTCCAAACACTGCTAAATTAAAGCTGAAATTAAAAAGATTGCTTGTACTTCATTCTGGCCAGCAGGGAAATACAGTCAGAAATCAGAGCCTTGCAGTGCTCCTTTAGCTTGAAGTCCTGTGACTGCTCACACTGAAATGCCAGCCTTCTCTGAAAGCAATGAGGATTTCCTCACTACCTGGAGAGGAGCTGTTTCGCTGGTACTCTTGTTTTCATTTATTAACTCTTCAGAACAAATGCCACAGTCATAACAGTTTGTCTGAGCCACAAAGAAGGGGACAAGTTCTTTTGCTCAGACTGAAGTTCCTCTTCCATACACAGCATCCTCCAGAGACAACTTCCTGAAGAGAGAGATTTCCCTCCTCCCACTGGAGGAAAAGTCTTTCTCTAGGGGAAAGGGGAGCTCTCCCTGCTTTCATACCCTGGGATTGAGCTGCATGTCAGCATGAATTTCCAGGCCCTGCCTTGGTTCATGGGGGTGATAGGAAGCTGGAATCCAGGCACATTAACACCCACAGGGTTTTGGTACCCCCGTAGCAGCAGCAGCAGTTTTCCAGCTTTAGATACTTCCTTAGACCAACCACTTCCTGCTAAAGCACATTTCCTCACATGCTGTTGCTACATACAAAGACAGATGAACTCTTGACATCTCAAAGCTGCTGCCTACATCAACAGTTCTCACCTCTTCCTCTTCACACATCAGCCAGAGAACTGCCACAAAAATGGGCTTCACTCATTCAAGGGAAGGAGCTCTGCCCCATATTCTGAATGAAATATCTGTGTCTTTAGAACTGCATCAAAAGGTGGGGAGAAAGGAAATGTAAAAGGTGTGTGCCCGGGAGGCTGTCTGGCATTGCAACCAAGGTAGCTGTCCTGAGCACTATGCTCCTTAGGGTTTAAGCACAGGTCAGTTTTGAATTGAAGGATAAGGTATGAGATGTCCTGAAATACCTTCATTGAAATGTCGAGCTGTTTTGTTCATCCTCCTCCTCTTCCTCCCCATTAGACTGTCTCCTCTCCCAAAGCTTGTTGCAGAAGGCTGAGTGGTAGATGGCCACTGATGTCCTTCCAGACCACAGCAGCTTCCCAAGCTTCAGCCATCATCTCTGTGCTATCAAGACTGCTCAGAGAAGCCAATAATAAGGCAGCCATGATCTGAGAGTGCTTTGATTCAGCACTGAGGGCCTCAGGGGGTAGGGAAGAGTGCCTTCTCCTGCTTCTCAGACAGTGTAACTGGGAAGCAAGAGGTGGAGGTTGCTGGAGCATTGCTGGTAGCAAGTTTGCTGAGGATAGTGAAGACGAACCTCTCAGAGTTTTCTTCTGGGGGCTTCAAATGACCTTTCAGGTCACAAATGACGTCCTTGAAGTGACAGCAGGATGCCGCTAGAAGCTCATCTTTATTATTCCACTACAACCTAAAAAGAGCCATGAACAAAAACGATAAGCAGGTGAGAGCCTGAGGCAGCAGGCCAGGCGAAACCAACCATCAGTGACTGCTTGACTTCAGCTCTACTTGCCTGAGAACAACCTCATCCCTCCTGTGAGACTCACCCATTCCATACATCCCCTGAGCTGCTCAGCTGTCAGCACTTTGACCCCTCATGAAGGGAAGTGGTCCAGTAGATGTTAAATCAGCAGTTAATTTGCCTTATTTGTGGTCCTGTGGTGTTCTCTTCCAAGAAGGTTCAACCAACAAGCCTTTGTAGAGGTGAGGTTGGCTGGGACATCCGGAGCAGCAGGGGAGGGACTGACAGCTTACAGGCAGGTAAAAACCCCCCAGGGGATGTAGTGCAATTGTCTGTCATTTAGGAGCAGCTGAAGTTCCTTCCACCTGCATGGACCTTGAATGATCTTCAAGAAAGACTTGTTCACTGCAGAAACCTTGAGCCTGCTTGGCCCCGTTGCAGCCAAATCCCTAGGCACATCCTGCACAAGAAATATGCAGGATATGGCCTTTCTTACAAGGAGGAGGCTCCACTGAGGAGGAGTTACAGCAGGATATGGGAGCCACCATCAGCTCTTAATACTAGAGGGAAACCTTTGAAGACATGTTGTATCTTGCAAAAAACTCCATCCCAAACCAGGGCTTTCTTAATTCAAAGCTCACCTGGACTATTTTCATGCTCCTTGAGGTTAATGCTATTAAGCTACTGATATATCCTCTGCAGGGAGATGAAAACCATTTGAGGAACAAGGAAGGAGGAGGCCTGGGAGATATTCCAGCACATTTCCATTGGAAAAGCTCAAATTGTTCTCCCCATTACACTGAAGATGAAATTTGAAGGCTCAGTAAAGGGCTTTGTGCAAGGGCTGGGTTTTAAGCCTTTCAAAAAGGTTGCACTTCTTTTGCGTGCAGGAGGGTTGGGGAAGCACAGCTAAAAAATTTAAGGGGAAAAACATCCTTTTCTGGGTTAGAGCAACATGGCTGCAGTAAAGAGTCAGAGGAGCAGAGAACTGGCTTGGAATGAGAAGCTCAAGTATAGGAGGAGAAAATGCTTGCAGAGGAAGAAGATGGAAAAGGTGTGACCCACTCAAGTACTGGGACAGTCTTAAGTCTCATCATCTGTCTGCTGTTACCAAATATTCAAATCCATAGGTAAAACTTGCCATCTTGCCCTCTTTTTTAAGTACATGCGAGGGTCATCATCCTACCGATGTTGTCAGATTGATGGATTCTTTATTAGACTCTTCATCAGGGACTGTAGTGATAGGGTAAGGGACAACAGGTTCAAACTCAAACAGGGGAAGTTTAGATTGGATATAAGGAAGAAATTCTTTACTGTGAGGGTGTTGAGGCACTGGAATGGGTTGCCCAGGGAAGTTGTGAATGCTCCATCGCTGGCGGTGTTCAAGGCCGGGTTGGACATAGCCTTGGGTGACATGGTTTAGTGGGAGGTGTCCCTGCCTATAGCAGGGGGGTAGGAACTAGATGACCTTAAGGTCCTTTCCAACCCTAACTCTTCTATGATTCTATTCTATGATTCTATGATTAGAAGAGGGGATTATAATGAACCAATTGTTCCAGCCTTTCTGAGATTATATCCAGGCATCAATAAAATGACAAGCAAAAGAATTGTTATTTGTTTCTGTGCCTGGTTTTGACCCACGTTGCTCTCAAATTCTCAGTTCCAGGTACTGTGAATACAAGATGCTCTTCTCTTTCTGTCTCAGTTCCTGTTTTATACAGTAGGGGTGATAACACCACTTTATCAAATGGAGCATCCTGAATAAATGTGAGGTGCCAGAATGTGCCAATGTCTCCTCAATGTCAGTAAGTGCTACAAAAAGCACTCTGAATAAAGTGCTCTGAAGAAATTAATTCCTTATTCAGAGCACGGTTTGAGGAGGATGAATACCCACGGTCAATAGGAGACAGAAAATAGTGAATAAGTGGTTTTGATCACTCTCCTTCTGTAAACCAGATAAGGCAGAGCATCTTGGAAAACTAGCATGTAATTCCATACCTGAAAGTTGTGTGATTCATGTGCACAATAGGAAGCAAAATCAGGAGTGAAATGGTAGTTTCACTCTGCAATATTACTGTTATTTTAAAAGCTGTGTTCATGATGTTACACAATGGGGGTCACCAGCCAGCATGGGCTATGAAGTGCTGCAGACACAGAAAAGCAAAGAAAGAGGTTATGAAGTCATTATGGCTAATATTTTACTGATTTTATTGCCACTGTGTTTTATGCTGCACACGTCTTTCCCCATCTTGTCAGTTTGGAGGTACCAAGCTGCATTGCTTACCAGCCGCACAAGGCAAGGTTGTGGGTTTGGAGGAGGCAAACACTGTGTACACGCTACTGCTGACAAGCAGACCCCTTCCCATGCAGTCTGGCTCTTCTGCAGGACAGTTGCTAGAAAGTCATGGTGCTGAGGCTTTCCAAAGTGAAGGAAAGAGAAGGAATGGGTGTAGACCATTCAGAACAGTACCTCAGCCCTCCAGATGTGCTTCCCTTCCTGCAGCTGGATGCTTCCGGGGAGCATTGCTCTGCTCTAAGCTGCTTAAAATAATATAGTGAAACATAAAACTAGGTCTGGTTCCTCCAGGAACATCTGCAGCATTGTGGTTTTCACATGGCAGGTAAAATCCTGGCATTTGTTTAACTATTATTTTCTAAGGGATTTCTTGACGTGTTGTGAGGATTGTTATCCTTGCACACAAATCATAGAATCATAGAATCATAGAATAGTTAGGGTTGGAAAGACCTTAAGGTCATCTACCTCAAACCCCCTGCTAGGGGCAGGGACACGTGAGGTGGGCTGATGCCAACCTGATGAGGTTTAACCATGACAAGTGCAAGGTCCTACACCTGGGTGGGAGCAACCCCAGTCACAGCTACAGGTTGGGCAGAGAAGAGACTCAGAGCAGCCCTGCAGAGAAGGACTTGGGGGTGTTGGTTGATGAGAAAATGAACATGAGCCGGCAGTGTGCGCTTGCAGCCCAGAAAGCCAACCGTATCCTGGGCTGCATCAAAAGGAGCGTGACCAGCAGGTCGAGGGAGGTGATGCTGCCCCTCTACTCTGCTCTCGTGAGACCTCACTTGGAGTATTGTGTACAGTTCTGTGTCCTCAACATAAAAAGGACATGGAACTCTCGGAAGAAGTCCAGAGGAGGGCCACAAGGATGATCAGGGGACTGGAGCACCTCCTGTATGAAGATAGGCTGAGAAAGTTGGGTCTGTTCAGGCTGGAGAAGAGAAGGCTGCGTGGAGACCTCATAGCATCCTTCCAGTATCTGCAGGGGGCCTATAGGGATGCTGGGGAGGGACTCTTCATTAGGGACTGTATTGATAGGACAAGGGGTAACGGGTTCAAACTTAAACAGAGGAAGTTTAGATTGGATATGAGGAAGTTTCCTTATTGTTTTATCGTTGCCCTGTGAAATGATTAACACTTGGTCACCTCTTGGGAGATTAACTGGTTTGGCAAGTGTGCAGCCCATAGAGTTATTTGATCCAGCTAGGACAACGAGGAAGTACCAAGTTGATAACCTCTGGATTTGCAATTGATGATTATAAAGCTGTCCAAAGAGTAGTTATTTGTCTCAGATTTCCTCTAAAGGGAGATGCTCTTTGGGAAAGAACTGAGCAGGTCTAGGGGTGAAGTAGAATTTGGGAAACAAAATGCCCTCTTTAGAGAAATATAACAGTGAATATGGTACCAGATAGCTTGAGGAAGCAGACATTTTTTGGACACCGTTGCAATTGCAAGGCAGTCACATCACAGCCATCTGGGTGGCTGCGAGACAAGATTGGAATTTGGATGTTTTTTCCTCATATTGGAATATTTGATATTATTATATTGTACTAAATTACTAAATTATTATACTAAATTACCAGTATTGTTTTTAAAAGTAACAACTATTAAATACTAAAAACATGTATTTCTGAAGTGATACAATGTAATGAAAATAATAAATCTATTATGGCTTTGGATCATTCCATATCCACACATTCATTTGCTTCAAAACCTTTTCATGTTCTCAGCCCTCCCCTGAAGGGCTGTGACACAGAACTCACATTATAACACTTGATATACTTTTTAAGTAATAAAATTTGCGTCCTCTCCTGTTTCTCCAGATTTCTGGATGTGCATTGCCTCGCCTGTTTACAGACTCTTTATATCATTGAGATTAACCAAATACCGTCACGAAAACAGGATTCCTTGCCTATGGATGAATTCCCACCCAACACAGGTCCCTGCTGGATTAGTCCTCTGAAGTCAGAGCCTTACTTCCCCACATAGTCCAGAGGAAGTGGTAGGTGCTTTTGGAGTCATTTGAATGGGTCATCAGCCCAGGGATGAAAATCGCCTGAGCTCACCCTGTTCATGCTACATTTTTAATGGCTTTGGCTCTTGCACACTTCATTTAAAATCTCTCAACCAGCAAAAAAAGGACAGGTTTCTTTTTGTTTGCTTTTCCCCTCTTACTTGTGCTAAATTGAGATGAGAGGATTACGCGATGCTGCACAGTTCAGAGCAACGCCTCTGTGCTGGAAGTCTGAGACACAGGGCGAGAATCAGACCTGAAGGCTACTTGTCTGTTTGGCACCTAGGAACGTGCTTGCACTGCCAAACAGGAGTGCCAGGGACCCCGCTGAAGGGTTTGGTCCCTGCTCTCCTCTTTGTTCAAATGTTAGCTCATTCCTGAGCCCTGTCTCAGACTTCTTCCAAGACAAATTCCAGGCAAGCCTCTGGGAATGGTTGACTTCAAGAGCACTTCCAAAAGGCAGAAGGAATGAGACCATATTGCTTTGGTTCCCACCACCCTAGAAGTCCTTCCAACATATCCCATCAAGTTTGTCACCTTCAGAGACCCCAATAGCTTTAGGACATCCAATATATGTCCTTAGCTTTGTGTCATTAAAAAATATTCGGGTGGCCTCTAGCAAACCCATCACATTAGAGTGCTTTCAACCAAAAAACATCCCCAAAAATGTAATTATGTCTAAATATCCCCATACCTCTGTGACCCTTGGAGCTGAGAGTCAAGGACTGCATACAATGACATATCTGGTCTGCTCTAGATAGAGCTACACACTAGGGAAACAAGTGAGTTGACACCTTAAAGCCAGGAATCATTTGTAGACCTTCAGTTATTTAGTTGTATGGGAACACCTGCCTCATCCTAAAAAGCCGTGCTTGATATATGAGATGTGACCCAGAGAGCGATCTGAAGGAGGTGGAGATCTCCCTGCAATTGTTTTGGAGATAAAGTCAATTTTATTTCTGGTCAGGGTATCGCGGTGATGACTGGATTAATCCCTCTCTAATTGTCATTAACAGGCTTTGAGCATAAAGGGTGGGAGGTTTGACCCCACTGTGACTCATGGTGGCTCACAGAAATCTCTTCAAGCCAGGCTGCTGGGACATGACTCCCAGAAGAAGAAAGGATAGGCCAAAGAATTTCCGTTTCTGTTTCTCTAATGACAACTAAAATCTGCTCCCCAGCCTACAGTGTTGACCTGGGGAAGGAGCAGACATTTTCCTTCTGCTGGGCTGTGCAATGGGGAAAGCAGAGGAGACTCCCATCCTCATCCCTTTTGGTGGTACAAGGAGGATGAGGAATAAGACCGCAAGCCACCCAGCCATGTACCAGACACAGAGGCATGAAGCTCCTTCGGCCAAACCTTTGAGAGCTGCTGCATCATGCAGGAGCCTCTGTGGGCAGACAGTCACAACCTGGTGGCTTCAACACAGGGCCGTCAGACTGCACCAGCAGCAGCACAGGTTGCGCTCTCCCACCAGCATCCAAGAGATCTGTGAACAAGGTTGTCATGAATAATAGTTAGTCTCCTGGGAAACTGCTGTGCTACAGCTCTGCCTCTGGGTCCACATCCAGGTTCTAGGTCCGGGATGTCAAGACATGACAAGACATCCCTATGTCAAGACATCCCTGAAGCTCCTGAAACACTTTTCTGCTACCTGACACTTTACGGTAGCTGATCTTTGCTTCTTTTTAAGTCCTTGAAGGTCTAATTTCAGTGAGAATACCCGGCCCATGGCCCTGCGATGGCTGTGCTTGCAGCACACAAGTACAGAAAGCAGAGCTGAGACTCAGCTCTACGTCTACACAGCTCAGCTCTGTGTGGATGAACCTACTCACATCCAAAAGCTGTAAAGCTTTACCCAACTGTTGTTGAGCTCAGTGTGAGCTCCCAGATCAATAGCTTCACTGCACAAATGTAGCCTGCACCTTGGGGAGTCTGCTTTCACAGAGCAGATAAGTCTGTAGCTGGCAGAGATGTTAAGGTATTGCCCTGCGGTCCACTGATGACTTCTATGCAGCACTTAGCCAGGCTGTTTTGATTATGGTCTACCCAAAATGCATCAAAAAACACCTTGAAGTTTCACATTCAATATGAAAATGTTGAAGACTCAGTAACTGAATGATGCGGTGAGTAACTGCTCTCTCTTTGTGGCACCAAAATGTGTACAATGGTACCCACCTTTGTTAAGCACTTTGAGCTCCAGAGGAAAAGAAAATCACATTTGTATTAGCTAGTATTTATCTAGTCATGTCCAGTTAAATACATCCATAAAGGAAATTAGAAGGAGATTTATATTTATCAGAGAACTGTGATTTTGAAATCTCTGGAACCTCACAGTGAGAAGTGGAAGTGAAGTTAGATTGGAGACTGTGCCTGGTACACTTGGACAATGCCTGTGAGAGGATGGTATTCAAGTTCCTGAAGTCCCAGAAAATTGCTTTATTTTTAGTATCCCTCTTCTCAACCCCACCAACTAAGAGGAGAACGTATTCATCTCATGCTGACAGGAGAAGGGGTAGGCTGCCCTGTAGTCAGAGACAATACCAGGCAAATCTGGGGTTCATTTCTTCTGTGCAGGAGAAATCTGTCACCTTTTCCTTGGGTGATGATCTCAGCATGCTTCAGGGAGTCTTGGCTGACTTTTACATATTGTATAGCAGAAGGCTTTGACTGCGCTATGCTCTGTCAGTTTTGCCTGTACTCTATGAAATGCATACCCTCTAATGGATGCAGGTACAATACTTCAGCTGTGTGTTGCTTTCCTTTGGATGAGGCAGTCTCTGACTTGGCTTACTGCTAATTATGACAGGCATAGCAAAGCACGTGTGAAGAAAAAACCTCCATTTATGTCCACTAAGCAGCCTTTTTTTCGGTCCGCAGCATAAATTCTTCTGTCATGAAAACCCCCATGTAATGGAATAAAGAAAGTTGTCGAGTTTTCCTGCTGAGCACGACTATGATGGCAGTGGCAGCTCATGCTTTACTGCTAAAGACTTTGAGAGTGACACAGAAATGGCCTGTTTCCCATGTGGCTGTTGCTAGTTAAATACTATGATGTTAACTATTAACATCATTAACTAATAGTTAACTATTGCATGTTAAATAATACGATGAAGAATCTGGAGAAGGTTTGAATTGAAGACACCTGCAAGTGGGGCCCTGCAGGCTTGCCTCTGTTCAGTACTGAACTGGTGGCCTATGGAGCACAAGTCATTTGAGAGGTGGCCTGAACTCAAATAGGTGAAATTATATAAAGACAAATGTAAAATAACATCTACACTTAGCAGGGAGAAACTAAATGGTGCACAGTCAGCTGAGCATTAGGAGGAGATTTCAACTCAACAAGTTATCTGTGATGCTTTAACAATAAAACCTCCCAAATCCTTTATCTAAATCCTGCCATCCTTCTGGACTATCATAGGAGGAATACTAGGTGTAAGGCATAGGAGATGGCCCTCCTGTTCCACTTGAGGTGGGGCAGGAATTACCTAAAATATTCTGTTTTCAGCATCACTTTTCAGGAAAAATGAGTGCAGAAAGTAGAATCACAGTATCATGGAACAGTTTGGGTTGGAATGGACCTTAAAGCTCAACTAGTTCATTTGAAAAAGTGATGATTGAACTCAAATGCTTAGAAAAGGCTTTACTTGCAAAAGTTGCAAAGCCCTGGGCCAAGACTACATTTTATCTTCACAGCACTGATCTAGAAAGTGCCACAATGCCAGTAGTGATGCCATGGACCACAGGCCTAGGGACAAGAGCCTGGAGGGCGGGAAAGAGGGAGTGAATGAAAGATGAAAGTTAAAAACCTCATCTGACATCAACAAGTGCAAGAAAGACTTCAAGGATTTGTTCTCCCCTGAATGCTATTCAGAACAGCGCAAGCTGTTGACTACAACCTGGCATAGTCTTTGTTCCCTTCAAGCTCTGCTTAATTCTACATGGAGAAAATAAGTAAACCACTAGGAACATTGTTAGAAACACCAAACATTCATTATTTTCTGGAACGTAGATGTTCATTTTCATAAATGTTACAATATTTTCCAGGGAAACTGAAAAATAAGGAACCAGTATTGTCAATACAAATATTTTCACTTTTGAACAGAAAAACCAGCATTCTTTAAATCAGGAAAGTTGCAGAGCCAACCACTCAAGGCTTTGGAAATGCCAGTATTAACTTCAGCTACGTGATCTTACTTGAGTTCCCTTATTCATATGCCGGATGATGCATTTCCCAAGTGCAATTCATTGTTCCACCAAGCTCCTGAGCTCAGGCTTTGTGTTCTCTCCTGCAAGCAGCACCTGCTCAGTGCCTGCACACTCTTTGCTATCCAGTAGACACTGCTGTGCTGTGTTCTACTGCAGGGGCACATGTGTGAATCCTCCAGAGGAAATAACGGCCAGGTTTAAAGGAACAACCTGCACTCATAACGAGGATGTGACTGGTAGCAGCCAAACTGTTGAACTCTGGGGAATGCACTACCCCAGGGTAAAGCTGTAAGTAGACCTGTAGTGTGACAACAGGAGGATGGCTACAAGGTCATAGCACATCACCTGCACCATTGCTCTTTCTTCACCCCGACAGAAGGGCAGTCTGTATCTATAAAGACACTGAAAAGGAGAGGTAAAAAAAGCCCAGCAGGCCTTGACTGAGATTTATGGAAGCAGAAGTAGGCAAGATTTTGAGGGAAAATATAACAATAATAACCATTGACTCTAATATATAACATGTATAACACCCGTCCAAAATCTAGTTCATGGTTGCCAGCAAAAGGAGCCCAAGAGGCATAAGGAGGAGTCAGTAGCCAGCATCCCTTGGGCTCTGTGTCACATAGGCTGGACACACACACATGGGACTTGGTGCTTCTGAGGATGTGGGTACGAGGGTGGGAGTGGGGAGAGTCGGATAAAACAAACTAACCCTTTTCATAATACCTCACATTTATATTCATTTTATTCCTGAATGGGAAAGAAAAGCCTCCCAACAGCATGATTCTTACCATGCTCTAGAGCAATCGGTCCCTTCTCACACCAAAGGCCCCCCCAGGCTTATTCTTGCAGATCTGTGCTTCAAAGGTTAGCTACTAAACCAGCTGTTCCAAAGCACTGCACTAGACCAGAACTCCAAAGGTAGCAAAAAGCCCAGCTGCATCAGGCAGACACATACATAAGGGAAAATGAAAGAAGATAATCTCCACTGTGCATGTGTATCTCATTTTATCATCACCCAGACCATCCCTTCACACTCTCCGAGGTGGCCTCTGGTTGCAGTTTATACTCCACTGGCTGTATTCACATTTTAAAAGGACTCTCTGGTCTGCACCAGAGCTGCGGTATCATATCGGAATACCCATGGTGCCTGGATGCCCAGGATGTGAATTTGTGTCATACTGTTCTGTGTGTGCTCAGAGCACAACCCCCACTGATCGCAGCGAATGTAAAATGATTCTTTAGAATCAAAAATCACATCTGCAGAAAACAAAAAATAGCTAATTAGGAAATGCTCATCAGACATTGCCCTGTGCCATGGCACATACTTTGTAGCACACTGTGTTTCACACAGTTTACAAGGACACTATTTCTAGTGCTTTAACCGTATCCTTCTCCTGCATGCTTCTGTCCTGTTACCTCTAAAACTTGTACCTCTGCTGGGCACTGGCCACAAGTTCGACCCTGAGCAGGCTGTTAAGGTTCGCTGCCCAACCTGCCTCTTCTTTTCTTTGTATCAGGTCCATCTCCCCTGTTCTCTGTGATGAAATTACAGGCTTCAGCACTTCCTGCACCCCCTCTGTGCCTAGGTCAGGGAGAGCCTGCAGGAGGAAGGTTTTCCACCCAGTGCAGGGGTGCAGGACCCAGAGCTGTAACTGCAGGACCCCTGCTCAGACTCACTTGCAGCATTTGATTGAGCATTTGAGGGCATTGGAGTTACAGCAAGGTTCTATGTAATGTAGCTGTTCTAAGGATGGTAACTGCGCTCAAAGATGGAGACTCTTAAGAATCTTTAGCTTCAGAAACATCTTACCTGTAACATATGTATGTCCTTGAAAACATTCACTCAAAGGGAAAAAAACATTCACTAATGTAATATATGGACCAGTCCAAATGGCTCCGGTTTGCAAAGCTGTGTTAAAGTGCTGGGTAGATAGAGCATCACCTCTCCTGAGGCTCACCTCTGCTGTCAGTCTGCCCATCAGCTTCAACTGATCATCAACCTGCAACCTCTGTTACACCAAAAGCTCCCTCAGATGGAGCTCCCAGTACCTGCGCACCTGTCACAGGGATTTTCCAGGAGTCCCCAGAACAGTGGGGTGATGGCTATGCACGAGCTGTGGTGCAGTATCTCCTCCTCCAACAGGGAAACTGAGAGACTTTTTGCTCCCAAAGTTTTAGGCCCTTCAGTGCCTGATGTCTTACGCCTGAGGGATTGCAGAGTACAAACTCCTGGCTGTGCCTGATGATGAGTATCACAAATCAAAGACACCATTCAGACAAAGCCCTGAAAATGCTCTGAAATCAATGATTTATGGGCAAGAAAGAAACTTTGAACATCTAACACAACTGAGCCGTCAGCGCACGGCAAGCAGAATAATCACAACTGAAGTATTTGTTCTTGAGTCTTCTAAGCTACAGACACACAGGGAAAGAAGAAAAAAAGGACACAACAAAAAAGGCAAAGCATTAAACAGAGAAAGATGAATTCAAAATGAAAAGGAATTTCTTTCCCCTTCCTTTTTGGTAAGACCAACAACAGAGAATCATACTTTGAAGATGCCTTGCTTTAGTTTCCTGAGGAGAGTGGCCCAGCCAGCAGGTGATGCTGACAAGACAGAGCCACGGCAGTGTTGGCCTGGCAGAAGCCACGAGAAGTGTGTGGCTATGCACAGGAGTGGAGATGCTCTGAAGGATCAGAGCAGAAGGTCAAGCTACTGGCAAAACCTACCTTTCAGAAGTAGATTTCCAGGCTGACTTCTTCTCTCAAGTTGTTTGTGATCAAACAGAGAAAGAATCCTGCAAAATACCGGATGTCATATGAAGATTTGAAACATTGCATGCCCCGAAGGGAAGACTCTTAAAAAAACCCCAAAACTTGAGTAGACAAAGTTTTTCATTCCTGAAGCCAGGTGACTCTATAGGTAAATGCAACCATAATGCTGACCATTTGTTTCCCTGAGTGAAGCAAAGATGCTTTTAGGGAGGGTCTCTTGATCTGCTCTCTTCTCCTTTCACCTTAGAGAGGGAAGCTCTTCTGTTCATTACTAGCTTAAGCTGAGTAAACTCATTCCACAAATCTCAGTAAAGGATTTATTAATGAATACAAAATACCAAATGTGTAGCCTTCAAAATGGTTTAGTTCAACATTTACAAAACCTGTGATGAAATTAAGGTGGGAAGAAGATGGCACTGGCTTCCTGTACCTCCTTTCCTCATGCTATTCCCTCCCTTTGTGTCTTCTCTCTGAGTCTCTTCCTCCTGCTGTCACCATATGCTCCCTCCCCTCTCAGCTTCCTCCTCACCACTCTTCTTCCTCCTCTTTGCTACCAGTGAGTGAACACTTGCTGCTAGAAACCACATGTAAACCCAAAGCATTTTTCTTTTGACTGAGGAAACCAAATGTAGCATCCAATTTGTTGCTATATCCCTTACCCATATGTGCACACAAGTATTTTTCCTCTCCCAGGGAAATGTTTTAGTGTTTAAGTAATGTTTCAATATTTAAATAAGTAAAAAGTGACAAGGATGACTACAAGGGGTTATGAGGGACTCCAAATTTAAATTGGAACTGTGTGATTACAACAAAGGAAGATGCAAAAGGAAAAATGAAGGGATAATGTCCACTGAACAGACCTTGGGAGAGAAGGGCTAGCTTCCCAAACTCTCATGCAGAGGGCTTTCAAAGACTACCAGACCCTTCTCCTTTGTAGGGCAAAAATAGGTTGAGGTCCCTGCTTCTCTCATATGCTTTGGCATGTGATCTTATATATCTTCTCATACGGAATATATAGGTCAGATCTTGTGCAACTGAAATCAGGGAATGGGTCTGCTTTACTCTGAATGGGTTCAGAATATGTCCAATGCTACTGTGGCTCTCAAACCACCCCACCACCACTTTCCTCTTTTAAGTGCATAGTATTAGATTTTTAGGTATTCAGCATTTCTGAAGGTTTATTTGCTCGTAGAGAGTTGAGATCTGCTGTCACTGGACCGGGGCACGGGGCACAGAGCACAGGCTCTGCATGTTTGGGATCTCTAGTAGAACAGAGTAGACTAGACTAGGATATTTCAGTTGGAAAGGATCTACATCTGTCCAACTGCCCGACCACTTCAGGGCTCATGTGTTGCAAATGTTGTAGGAGGAAGTGGGACTTTCCTTAGGGCGTCAAAGCAGTATCAGCATATCAATGATACAAATATTGCGACTCACGAAGCCTTGATAAAGGGTAGTAAACCAGCACTGTATTCAAAGTGAGACACTGGTAACACCTCGTGAAAGAGCAGGCGAGCGGCAAGGCGAGGCAGTCATTTCAGTCATTTTACTCAGCTGTGAAAGACCTGCACAAGGCATAAAGTTATTTCACAAATCTAAGTTTATCATAAGACATTGGGAAAAACTGTTTTTCTTTCTCCTTTTTTCCATTAATAAAAAGAAAATCTTTCTCACTTCACAGCTGGCTACTCCAAGCTGAATATGGAACGAGGCACCCTGGTGTGGCATTCAAGCTAATTTCCAAAGCACAAGGAGAGTTACTGCTTTCCTGTGCAGCAAAAGGTACAGCTTTTGAAATGCCCTTTCTTTTTTATTGTTTTGTTATTCAAAGTCTTTTCCTGCTAAGAACATTAAGTTCTGCAAACTACTCCTGACAGCTGCAGTCACATGAATTTTCTTTGCCACCACAAGGACACATCTCACTCATCTTTAAATGCATCAAAATTGTGCAACCACCAGAAGATATCTTACAGAGAAATGTTCCACTTTTATTACTTGCTATCAGAGATATTATCTGTTCTCCCAAAGCAGTTCATTTATGAACTAATTCCACAGAGTCAACATCTTATCTGGGATGAAATATCCCAAACGACTGATCTGAGAAATACCTGGGTATTTACATGATAAAGAACAACATTCAAAGGCAAATTTAAAACTCAAAATGTGGGATCCTTTAGCTGCCATTTGACAATAAGGTAAAGGTGAGCTGATCATAGAATCATAGAATCATAGAATAGTTAGGGTTGGAAAGGACCTTAAGATCATCTAGTTCCAACCCCCCTGCCAGGGGCAGGGACACCTCCCACTAAACCATGCCACCCAAGGCTATGCCCAACCTGGCCTTGAACACCGCCAGCGATGGAGCATTCACAACTTCCCTGGGCCACCCATTCCAGTGCCTCACCACCCTTACAGTAAAGTATTTCTTCCTCATATCCAATCTAAACTTCCCCTGTTTAAGTTTGAACCCATTATCCCTTGTCCTCTCACTACAGTTCCTCATGAGGAGTCCCTCCCCAGCACCCCTATAGGCCCCCTTCAGATACTGGAAGGCTGCTATGAGGTCTCCATGCAGCCTTCTCTTCTCCAGGCTGAACAGCCCCAACTTTCTCAGCCTAACTTCATACGGGAGGTGCTCCAGTTGCCTGATCACCCTCATGGCCCTCCTCTGGACTTGTTCCAAGAGTTCCATGTCCTTTTTATGTTGAGGACACCAGAACTGCACACAATACTCCAAGTGAGGTCTCAGGAGAGCAGAGTAGAGGGGCAGAATCACCTCCCTCGACCTGCTGCTCATGCTCCTTTTGACGCAGCCCAGGATACGGTTGGCTTTCTGGGCTGCGAGCGCACACTGCCGGCTCATGTTCATTTTTCATCAACCAAAACCCCCAAGTCCTTCTTTGCAGGACTGCTCTGAATCTCTCCTCTGCCCAACTTGTAGCTGTGCCTGGGATTGCTCCAACCAAGGCGCAGGACCTTGCACTTGTCATGGTTAAACTTCATCAGGTTGGCATCAGCCCACCTCACAAGCGTGTCAAGGTCCCTCTGGATGGCATTCCTTCCCTCCAGCGTATCAACCGAACCACACAGTTTGGTATCATCGTCAAACTTGCTGAGGGCGCACTCAATCCCACTGTCCATGTCACTGACAAAGATGTTGAACAAGACCGGTCCCAACACCGATCCCTGAGGGACACCACTCGTTACTGGTCTCCAGCTGGACATTGAGCCATTGAGCACAACTCTTTGCGTGCGGCCATCCAGCCAGTTCTTTATCCACCAAGTGGTCCACCTATCAAATTGATGTCTCTCCAACTTAGAGACAAGGATGTCATGTGAGACAGTGTATAGTCCAAACTTAGAGTAATGTTTAACTACATGTTGTCTAACTGTGGATGGTATGTCCAGCATTCTCCAAAGTGGCTTTCTGGGGCTTATTTCTCTATTTGAAGAAAAGCTTTCTCAATTCTATGTGATTTAGCACTGGTGGCATATGCTAGCTAACAGGTTGGTGTTTGCCATCTACTTATGCAAAGAATAGGCATCCAGTTTTCTTCAATTTTACCTTAGAAAAAGTTCCTGTGATGTAACAAATTCCTCTATTTAGCAATGTCTACCTTACTCTCCACTCTCTGAGGGTATTTCCACAAAAATACGGATTTATGAAATACATCTGTTCATTCATTCTGAGCAGATCATGACTTTTCAGACCCCAGTTCAGAAGGGATGCCTTCCTACCCAGCTGTCCTGGTTAAAACATGACGCCAGCTGCATGGATCTAAGCCAGCAACATAAAGGTCTACATCTTGACCACTTCCACGTTGCTATGAAGAGACTTAGAAAAGGAGGAGGAAGGACAGATGTGTTTAGGCTGTTGCTTTAGTGTTTAAGTACCAGCAAAACACACACACAGCCCCAGTGGTGAGAGGCTTAGTCACACAGATAAGAGTGACACACATGCAGAGAATCCCATCCTGCAAGCCAATCCAAAGTCAACTTGACAAAGAGAGTTCCTTCCTGGGAAGAGTTTGGTTTCTCTCCTTTAGGGGTTTCACACCATGATCATCAGCCTGCATAAAACATGCAGCTCTTCCATACTACCAGAACCTCCTCTTTAGTTTCATCACCTGTGGCTGCACACTCCCTAAGTACGCCAGGGCTCCACATCTCCCCACCATTTCAGCTCTAGCCATATCTATGTGCTGTGAAGGCTCACCGTTTAACTCACAGCTATGATCGGCTCAACTGCAGAGATGTCTGTCTTTCCTGACTGGATGTTGGAAGCTGATGAAAGGACATGGGAGGCCTGCAGCCTCTTGAAGTTGCTGTTTTCTGGCCAAGCCAGTCGGTAGGATGGGGCTGTGGAGGGAAGCCTCTGTTCTGCAGGCCTGGGAGGCTTTCTGCAAATGCTGAGCAAAGCTTTGAGTTCTGATCGGAAGCTGTCATTGAGCCAGCAGTAGATGAAGGGGTTGTAGCAGGTGCTGCTCATTGCAAACCAATGAAAGGCGAAGTACAGAGCGTTGTTGGTGTGGATGCTCTGGCTGGAGAGGAGGACGACGTAGCAATTCAAGGGGAACCAGCAGACTGCGAAGAGGATGACAACAAGCATCAGCATCTTTATGGTCTTCTTATTCTTCTTGCGAAGGGCAACGTACTGCTCAGTGGTGACATCGCCAATGACATTGCGCAGCCAGAGCTTCTTAGCCACTGTCACGTAGGCAGCAGAGATGATCAGAAGGGGCAGGACATAGAGCAGAATGAAGGTTGTTAAGTCGAGGTACTTCCAAAAGAGGTCAGCAGGCTCGGGGAAATCTGGCAGGCACAGGCACCTGGTAACCTCCTCACTGCAAGTGGAGACACCAGACAGGGGTGAGAGCACATACAGCCTGACACTGTGAGAAGAGTACATCAGAAACAAGGAGGAGGGTAGGAGAGGGCTCTTGCCATAAAGCCTGGAGGCAGACCCTTTGTTTATCCGTATGTGTCACAGATAAACCAAGCTCTGCTGTCCAGGATTTGAGCCACGGAGCATCCTGTGAGCAATGTGGTGATAATTTCTCATGGGCATTCATGACCTTATGATAATTCTATGAATTCCATCAATTGCAAAATTTCCAGCTGCACAGAAGCAGGTTTTTATTTCCTGTCCTTTGGCAAACAGAAAAACAGTCTCTGCACTTATTAAAGGACCTCTTCCTCATTAAAGCACTTTCCAAATACCAATGTTCATGACAGCATTTTTTGGAGCAAGAAGCTGAGGCAAGTTTTTGCACTTTCCCAGGGCTGATGAGCAGATTAAAAGCTGTCAGGTTTTAGGTTTTTTCCCCTATTTCTGGTCAGATTTGTACATTGTGTAAAACGTCAGTGTATAGAGATAAAGGGTGCAGGCCAGATCCTCTAATTTCCTTGCCTATTTCATGTGATTAGTATGAAAGAATAAGGATTACATGGTTAAAAAAAGAAACAAAGACAGGACATCAGCCATTGCAAAGGCATCTGATGAAAATTACAGACTAGATATTTGGCTGACCTCAACATAAGCTCAGGGCTTTCAGTAGAAGATGCCAAAATACAACCACTGAGAGTTTTGCCTCTAGGGAGACTGTGGAAGAAAGCAAAACACATCCTTACCTGTACTCAAAGGTAAAGAGCTTTTGGTAGATAGCATGTGGTAGAGAAAAACAAGTTGCCATGATCCAGATTACAGAGATGTAAATAACACCTTTTGCAGTAGATAAGCGAGGTTTCAGCGGGTGCATTATAACCTGTGCAAAATAAACCAGCATGCAGTCTTATGATATTTCAGGAAATAATTACATCAATTTTCCATATGATCTTCTGGCCTTATATCTATTACTTCATGTGGAAATGCAGCATGCCAGCAGTACAGTCTTCACCCAGCTCCCATTGATTACAAGCTCTACATGAAAGCCTGAATTTTTCTCCATGGAAAAGGGTAAAGTCAGACCCCAGTCCTGCCCTCACATTTCAGTATTTGTGTCTAGGTGTGAAAAACTGGGTACCAGGGAGTCTCAGACACGTTTTAACCAGATCTGCCTGGGGATGCTTCTGACAACCAGCGCATTTCCTAGAAACGGGAAGCTTTGTAACAGAAAATGTCAACAGTCAATTCTTTTATGTGGTTGTTGAGTGCCTCCAAACCAATAATGCCTGACTTACCCCAGTTTTGAGCCCATTATCAACAGCAAGCCACAGCTCTGCTTGTGACAAAGACCAGTGTGCAGCAGTCAGCTCTCTGGTGTTCAGGGTATCTTAAAGGGAGGCAGAACTGTGGAAGCTGTCTGGGATGCCCCTGCATCCATGGTGCCGGACAAACCACCCCAAAGGAGAACTGCCCACATGAATTCCTATCAGGCTCTTGGACTTTCTTCTCATTTGAGACCTATTGGATTATCTACTGCAGAAAAGCTTCCATTCCCTAGCTGGAAGTGATTGCAAGGTGATGGACAACTCCCATCTTCCACCTTGCTGCAGGCTTGAAACTGTTCTTTCTATCTGACAGCAAGAACTGCTTCCCCATCCTGTGAGTTCCTCAAGCATCTTAGATTAATCTGGGAGCTGAGAAGGAAAGGACATGGGAATCCTTTCTCATTTTAATGATGCCCTCCCAAGCTTTCCATCTATCTGCTTCAGAGAGCTCTCACCTGGTGCCTGTCCACGGCAATGGCTGTGAGGGTCAATGCAGAGACATGGAGGGAACAGTACTGCGCAAACCTACTGACATGGCACATCCCCTTCCCGAATATCCAGGTACTATTCACAAAACGAGCCTAAAACCAGAACACCATTAGCTTTGTGCACCCACACACATACCTCCACATGCTTATAGACATTTGAGACACCCCTTGCACATCATTCTTTGTGCTATATAAAAGGTGTTTTGTAAAACTGCAGGTTCTTTATATAATTGTACTATTTTCTGCCTTCTGAACCCTGAAGAGTTCAGTGCTGCTCAGGGGCCCAGCAGTATCCTCCAGGACAATACTGCAGCACAGTACTAAAGATGTTTGTTCTGCTTTATCCACAGTGTGTCCTGCAGGCTAACTATTGAATCAATACATTTCTCCTTTCTAAGATCTACTTACAGAATAGGGCTGACCTATACATCCCATCTTACTTCAAAGCAAAGCTTTTCAACACAGCTTGTAAAATTAATCTTTTTTTTTTCCAAGAGGTTCACAGTATTACCTTGGAAATACTTCAGAGAAGGGAAGGGGAAATAAGACCAGATACTATAAAGTACTCAGTAATCACTGTGAAGTTATTACTGTTCATGTACTATCAGGGCCATTTTTAACAAATGGATAATCTCAGGACTTCAACTAGATAACAGGAATTAAAGAAGAAAAAGACAGGTGGAGTTTCCCAAGCGTACCTCCAACCACTTTAATTTGGACTGGACAGAACAGCACTGCCTACAGTAGCATAAAGAAGAAAAGGCCACCAAGTACCTGTGATGCCTTTATGGCATCTCTGCCCCAGACTTACCAGTGTAAAAGGTGTGTTGAGGAGGGTGATCATGATATCGGCTACAGCCAGGTTCACAATGAACAAGCTGGTGGCGGAGCGCATGCGCTTGGTCTTGATGACAACTTGACAGACCAGGACGTTGCCAAAGAGGGAGAAGACAATGATGACAGAGTACGCCGCGACGAGCAGGGCTTTCACAGTGATGCTCTGCGACTCCACTCCATACCGGCTCCTGCCCACAAAGCTCTGCCACTCAGCCAGGCTGTCGTTATCCCAGGAAAAGAAACCCGAGATGTTCTGGATCACAAAATTCTTCTCCAGGCTCCCGTTCAGGGGCAACTTTCCTGGGGTTACAAAGGTGTTAACCAGGCTGGGGAGGCAGAGCCAGATGATATAGGACAACATCTCTGAAACACCACCCTGCTCCTCCGAATTGGAAATAGCTCATTTGCAAGACAGCAGAGCTTGCCTGTGTGTCAGCAGAGCTGTCCTCCCCTCGCTCAGCCCAGGCGCGCTCAGTATCAGGAGCAGGATGTTCCTGGATGCTCAGTGTGCTTCTCTCCTACTCGGCTTGCTGCTACTTCTGCTCCTTCAGCCAGCTTTATACCCTGAGGCGAGCTCCGAGCCAGGATCTTGTGCAGCCATTGGGCTGCATGACATTATTTGTGTTCTGACGTGCTGCTTTTCCATGCAGTCACACTCCCCCAAGCGCTATTCCAAGATAAGCACATCAGAGAGAAAGGCAAATCAATTGTCATCATCCTTTTTCTCTACCGGCAGCCCAGCTCACGAAAATTCCATGCTGCTTATAAACCAGCAGTGTGTGCAGCAGCTCTCCTGTCTTCCAGGACAAGCTTCCAATTTAAGTTCAGTTTTAAAGGTCTGGCAGGCAGGTTGCAGCTTATTTTACAGCATGACACTCACTAACTAGCATAGAATAAGGGGAAACAGATGAACTGTGAGTAACAAGCCATCTTTACGTATTTTTCCAAAGACCTTTCTCCCCTCAGAGAGATGGAGAAAGACTTTCCCTTTGTAGAGATTTCCTCTTGGCCAAGGGAATAAAGCAGTTTGATGTGAAACTCTGTTTTCTAGTGTTTACAGAAATACACAGGTAGTTACAAAGAGGTGATTATCAGTGACATGGACAGTGGGATTGAGTGCCCCTTCAGCAAGTTTGCCAATGATACCAAGCTGTGTGGTTCGGTTGATACGTTGGAGGGAAGGAATGCCATCCAGAGGGACCTTGACATGCTTGTGAGGTGGGCTGATGCCAACCTGATGAAGTTTAACCATGACAAGTGCAAGGTCCTCCACCTGGGTTGGAGCAATCCCAGGCACAGCTACAAGTTGGGCAGAGAAGAGACTCAGAGCAGCCCTGCAGAGAAGGACTTGGGGGTGTTGGTTGATGAGAAAATGAACATGAGCCAGCAGTGTGTGCTTGCAGCCCAGAAAGCCAACCGTATCCTGGGCTGCATCAAAAGAAGCGTGACCAGCAGGTCAAGGGAGGTGATCCTGCCCCTCTACTCTGCTCTCCTGAGACCTCACTTGGAGTACTGTGTGCAGTTCTGGTGTCCTCAACATAAAAAGGACATGGAACTCTTGACACAAGTCCAAAGGAGGGCCACGAGGATGATCAGGGGATTGAAGCACCTCCCATATGAAGATAGGATGAGAGAGTTGGGGCTGTTCAGCCTGGAGAAGGCAAGGCTGTGTGGAGACCTCACAGCAGCCTTCCAGTATCTGAAGGGGGCCTATAGGGATGCTGGGGAGGGACTCTTCATTAGGGACTGTAGTGATAGGACAAGGGGTAACGGGTTCAAACTTAAACAGGGGAAGTTTAGATTGGATATGAGGAAGAAATACTTTACTGTAAGGGTGGTGAGGCACTGGAGTGGGTTGCTCAGGGAAGTTGTGAATGCTCCATCGCTGGCAGTGTTCAAGGCCAGGTTGGACAGAGCCTTGGGTGGCATGGTTTAGTGGGAGGCGTCCCTGCCTATGGCAGGGGGGTTGGAACTTGATGATCTTAAGGCTCTTTCCAACCCTAACTATTCTACAATTCTAGGATTCTACAATTATATGGGATAAAAGATGGGATGTCCCAGCCCAGTGAGTCCAGTATCCAAAGAAAGAGGCTGTATGCTGGGCAAGCACTGAGGAGATGGCAGCATGCTGTGACAGTGTACTCCTCGCAACCTCACCTTTAATTCCCATAACCCTGCTCAAGTGGCAACCAGTCATGGTCCTAATGTTGCATCTGATCACGATATCTTCATCTAGATGAACATGGATTGGGAGGAGACAGATAACACCACAATAGCCAAAGGCTAACTGGTAAATGGTTGTAGTGGTTTAACCCCAGCCTGCCACTCAGAAACCACGTAGCCATTCACTCACTCCTCCCCTTTTCCTCCCCCTCTGGGGAGGAGAATCAAAAGAATTTAACTCCCATGGGTTGAGATAAGAACAGTCCACTAACTAAGGTATAACACAAACCACTGCTGCTACCACCAATAATAATAATGACAAGGGAGACAACAAGGGAAGAGAATACAACCGCTCACCACCTGCCAACTGATACCCAGCCTGACCCAGCAGTGATCTAACCCTTCCAGGTAACTGCCCCTGGTTTACATAGGGGGCATGACATGCTGTGGCATGGAATACCTCTTTGGTTAGTTTTGGTCAGGTGTCCTGTCTCTGCTCCCTCCTGGCTAACCCTCCTCCCTGGCAGACCATGAGACTCAGAAAGTCCTTGGTCAGACTAAACATTACTGAGCAGCAACTAAAAACATTGGTGTTATCAGTGCTGCTCCCAGGCTGAAAGTCAAAAACACAGCATGGCACCAGCTATTAAGAAAGAGAAAAATGACTGCTACTGCTGAACCCAGGACAATGGTTAACTTGCTAAACTTTGAAATCTCAGCTAAGTGATGTAAAGGATTGATTGTGCACATATAATCCTTTAGACATAAACCACTAACCACACCTGGGTCTAAGTCTGGATACAGCTGCACCTCGACTCCTCTCTGAGTTTAGAACACAAGAGGGTCCTTTCTGAGCCTCACAACTGATACTTTTCTTTGACCCTGTCCTCTATGCAGTAAATGCTCAAGTGCATCTTGTCACTGAGTCTTGTTAAACCACTGTCACATTCACTGACTTTGTTAAATCACTGTTTTACATCAGTAGACATACTGTTACTTCTTGCTTATGAGTGAGGTGTGCTACTTCAACTGTGACAGGAGTGTTCTCGGTGCCTTCCAAAAAAACCAGAGTAGGAAACCTAAAATCACCATCAGGAGACCAAATCCTACACAGCACAGAAAGACATGTTTCTTCATGACTACATGTGTAAGGTGCTGCCCCTCTGCTGGGGACAGATCTGCTTGCGTGGTGTCAACTAACCCCAGCCAGGGCAGGTTTTTACATAAGAGGCTTTATTTAACTATTAATTAAAAGACCACTATCTGAAAAGCTTGTATTAAAAGCTGGTCACTCACTGGTGAAAATAACACTTCCAGAAGACGCTTGTGACACCCCCAGTAAACCATTCAGGCTACTTTCTCCTCAGTACAGCCAGCCCACAGCGCTCCTCTGCAGCCTGCTGCCAGCATCTATGTCTTCCACAAAACTGTCCAACTTAAGCTCTTTCAGCATTTGGCCCATCTCAGAAGGAGCTTTCCAGTGAACCTGATGGAGTTGCTAAGGTAGCAGTCAACTATGACCTTTCAGAGAGAAGAAATCTGTGTCCAGCTTGGAAGCAGTTGACCAATGAGGATGCCCCTGATTTGATGCTGTCAGGAAAAACAGTCTTGCAATGTAACATAAACGCTGGGGGAAACGGCAGGAAGCAGCATAGGGCAGTGTTCTGGTGCAGGTTTGGGATGAGAACAGAGTGGGCAGACGCACATGCCCCTTCTCACTGGGCTGCTCCAGCAGCTCCCAGGCCCCTTCCTTTTCAGGGCTACTGACCAGTGCATGAGGGTATTCCATCCTCTGATACACTCCATTTCTTACTCTTCCACACCTATCAGATCCTGCCCCCCTGTACTGTAATTCATATACAGGCAAAACCCGTTAGTTCTGTATATTTACTCTCCCTAATCTGATTCTTTGGTTCTAGCAGGATACCCTGGCATATGTAGCCAGAGCCACCACTGCCTTTGAAGACCAGGTGCGCTCCAGGAGAGGGGGCAACCTCCTCACCTCCTCAGCCAGGCTGCCAGGGAGAGGATGGGAATCTCCCCCCATGCAGCTCAAGCCCATGCTCCTCAGAGCTCGGCTCAGTGTCCTGTGATCCAGAGGAGGTAGGGTCCCACCACACATAGGGCAGGCCTACCTCAAACACCCCCAAAGGGTCATGGAAAAATAACAGTGGAAGGTTCCTGGGTCATGTCTCTCCCATGTCACCCGTGTGCTCTCACACCACCAATTCTGCTTCAGTTTGTATTTAAACAAGTATGAACTGTCTAAACCATTCTCCTATGTATGGCTGTTATTAGAGAACAGGCTGTAATTGTCAGCTCAGTACCACTAACTTCACCCTTACTCCACCATTCTCAGCACCCACTGGCAGCAACGGAAGCAGCTGCATCAGAATGTCAGGATTCAGTAACTGTATCTGGTATCTTTGTAAAAGGTATTTGTGAAATGAGGTAATTTATAAAGTGAAAAGTATTTACAAAATGTTTGAAATAAAGGCATGAACTCAGGTCATCAAAAAGTCCTTGCAATAGCACCCCTAACAAAGTAACTAGAAAACAGGCCTGGTGAAAACAAAGGTGGCAGAGGAATACAAGTCACCAAGACACACTAAAAAATGCAGTCTGAAGCACTGCAATGGGCTATAATCACAGACAGAGTACCCTTTGATGCTTCTTTAATTCCCAAGCAGCATTCATTCCCATATACTATGACATCTAGTAACAGTGCAACAGTGGGCTTGGTTTTCCTTGCAGAACTGAAAGTATTAAAATATCTTCCAGCTTCAATACTGAAAACTGTATTTTTGGGTCAAACTGTTACTCTTCAGAGTTTACATCTGTATCCATAGAAAACTGCAAATAAGTACAAGTTCTCTTGCGCTGACAAAGTCCATGTCCATATCCATACTTGTGTACTACTATAAACCTACTCCTCTGCAAAATTCAAGCCCAAGAGTTCTATAGAAAAGATATAATTGTTATTTACATTATCACCCCCAAAAGAAAACAGCCTTTTAGAAGTTTTAGAAAGAACTTGCAGTTTCAGGCAGTACTTCAGATTATCAGACACTCGTGTCTAATGCATTAAGCAGTGCAAAACAAAAATTACACCAAATTTGGTGCCACTGGAAAAAATCAAAACAGAACAAAACCAAAAACATTTCACAGAAGTGAAAATTGAAGGCATTTACAGAGAAATGTCATAAAAGAGAATGCCTTGCAAACTGCTTTCCATCCTCTTTACAATCTTTCATGGTCTCTCTTCTATAGCAAGCCAGAAATCACTTATTTCCTTCTTGATGTTGCAGTGCTTTGGAATGGATCAAATTCATCCTGCAATTTGTAAACAGATATAAGTTACTAGAACTAGATGAATTCAGAGCCATAGAAAATACAATCATTTTTACATTAAACTAGAAAGTCTGGTCATATCACTCCATGTTTTCTGACAGATCTGGATTTATTGGTTGTGATATGAAAGAGACCATCTGTGGATTTAAAGGTCATTTTCAAGTGCAAAAAACCCATGTATATACACTACTTCCTTTTTATAAGAAAAAAATAAAAGCACATAGCCAAGCACTAGCAGAGATTACATTCTTCCACAGGCAAACTAACCTATTCCATGCACGCCAGGAATGACAATGAACTGATTAAGAACTGAAGGGAAAAAGAACTGGATATTTTCCTGAGGTCCCTTCTAGCCTTGTATTTGATGATTCTGTACAGATTCTAAGTAAAGCTGGTTGCAATAATCTAGCCCTGTTAGCGAGGAAAAAAAAAAACCAACAAAACCCCAAAACTATTTTCCTCTGAAATGCTTTATTTAAGTAGCTGTAGAACAGTAAGTTATAGGAACTTACACGAAATAAAGGTAAAAAGACATCTCTATTACCATACCTCATCTGACTCGAAATCAACTCCTCTAGATGTTTGGCTTTGTGAACCTCTTTTACCAAGTGAAGGCGTAGACGACAACCTTGAAACACACAAAGAGAAGAAAAGGCATCAGCATGTTCTTGATTACCATATATTCAAATAAATTGCCCTTCATCTTAGATTGGGACCACCAATACAGAGATTAAGAATGAAGAGAAGTAACATAAGTAGAACAATTCAAATTCCCAAACTCTAAAGCTCTGACCTAGCTTACCTCAAGCAGAAGACCAATTTATTAAGATCTACCACATTAATAGGTAAAATAAATAAATAAATAAATAAATAAATAAGGCTGCAAATTCTCTAAATAGTGATATGCCTTAAAAATCTGGTTTTCCAGATAGTGGATCAGATCCATGGACTCTGATGACAGCCGGTGAGAGATATATCAGTTACGGTAGTGATCATGAAGTAAACATACCAACCTTAGATTGACTTTAGAAGAAGAAGAAGCAGTAGAAACTACTTCTACATCAGAGTCATCATCTATAATATCCTGGAAAATAAATACCATGTATAAAGCTTTTTCACAGAATTTATTCTTACAGTGATAGAGTGCATAGTATTACAGCATAGAACCTTTAGGGGTTTTCCAACTATATTCCCACTTAATTATAATATATATGCATATATATATGTACATATATATGACAGGGCTCCAGGCTAGAACTGTATGATGTGCAAATACAGTACAAGTTTTGCTCTTCAGACCTTTGATCTTGCAGAATTCACCAAAATACTCATCTACCTACAGTCTATATTGTAGACTATAGTCACAAATAAAAACCCCCAGTCTTTGTTTTTCTCAGACAAACAAGATAGCAAGAAAGGGTGCAAAAGGTCTACAACTGAACATGCAGAAACTTGCTTCTGGAACTTACAGTTTGGGAACATCTCCTAGTTTAAGGCTAATATTTTGACCATATATTTATTACTCTAATCAAAAGACAGCACAATTTCACTCATGCAAAAGTGAACTCTTACCTCAGAGTAAGATTTAGGTGAATTCAAGGGATCTGCTTTCACAGACCTAAAGGCTAGAATAAAACAAATGTAATACTTTTAAAGTGCTCACACAATTACATGCTGATATTTTATCATTCGTTTTATGTAAGACCTGCTTATCAGGCATTTCCTCTACAAAACAACCTGTAAAACAAACAAGTAAACCCCCACAAATCCAACCCAAAACATAAATTAAGCCTTTGCTACAGCACGACATCCCAGGGATCTACCACTGCTGTGCAGCAGCAGGTGCTTCCCAGTCGAGGTGAAAAACCTTCAGTAACTTTAGTTAAGAGGAAAAACATATTACTGTAACCGATATTCCCGTATGTCTAACAGTTTAGACATCTGCTAACATTGACTTATCTGCAGTATTTTAGGTCATTTGCTGTTCAATTTCAAATCTAGGTAATCTGCTGATTAATTTAAAGCTCACTCTACCTTCAGGCAGTTTGTGGAGTCCCATATATATATTTGTGAACAGTATTTTTTTCATTATTACTCAAGATTACCTGTGCTGTTTCCTCAGAGCCTCTCCTCTGGAGCAAGGAAGGCCTCACATATGTGGTTTAAATCACAGGTAAGTTTCTCTTCCCTAGTAAAATTCAGCATTCCCAAAATTTGCTACAACATAAGACTAAACGGATTTGCATTAAAGCTCACAAATGTGTAAACATCAGTCAAGTTTAAACTTTGCATCCACTGAGGAATATTCTACATACAATAGATACCATTAAGTGGCACTCCTTCTATGCTTACTCCTTAAGGATCTGCATACAGTAAGATGTTCCCTATTTCCATGTCTAGACAGAAGTTCCTGACACATTTCATTTTACCCCATGGCAGCAGGATATCACTATTCTGTTCTTCCCCTCCATTTGTCTTTCTCTCATCACTGTTCCTATTTCATTAGAACCAAAAGAACCTCTCACAGCTGAATTGGACTAATAGAAATAAAGGCAATTTAGGCACTTCATCATTAAACAAACATCTTCATTACAATTTGAGAAAGCAGATTAGAGAAATGGACAAATCAATGTCCTACCATCCATAATAGACATATTCTTGGCAGGCACAGATACAGGCTTGTAGGTTCTGCTGCTAGTAGCTGACTCTCGGCCACCGCTTCCTGTAGGGATAATAAACAATACGTAAATCTGTTCAGTGGTAATTTTATTTTTCCCTTTAGCCTATCATAACTGAGTGGGAAGTCACTTAAAAACCTATATTGCCTACATTACTCCTTCACTTTCTTCCTCAAACCAAAGCCCTCCTTACGTGCAGAAGAGCTGCTCCGAGTCAAGTGTCCATTGCTCCACAGTCTCTTCACACACGTGCCCCTGCTCTGATGGGATCACACCAGTGCTGCAGCACATTCTCACAGAACTCATTTGAAGGCACTAACCAAATCAGTCCCAAGATAACTGCCTTTGTTTCAACTCACCTTCCTCTTAGACCTTTGGGAGTATTACTGAGACAACTCAAAAGAGTAGGTTATTGCAAAATCCCATCTTTTCTTTATATATAATGGAAGTACAAATCTAATAGAAGTACTGCTACCACTATAAAGTGCACAATCACACAAAGCCAAGCAGCTACCTAATGCTTTTTGCTTAGGAAACACTCCCCATTTCCTCAGTCCCTAGAAACAATAAAGTCTCTTGTAAATTGCATTAGAGACAATCTGCACCTCCCCTCTATACTGATAAACCTATAGCAGTAACAAAGATTTAGCCATGCACTTCGCCGCACACACCTTCCTAATAATGAACCTTTAAAGAGTCTGTTATGTTTCTATAGCTGAGAAGCAAGAAGCAAGACATTTTTGTTTTAACCACCCCAAGAAAAAGTGATAAATTCAGCTTTGTAAGGCAGCCAACTCTATGTAAGATGATAATAAAAATATTTGAGAATGACTTTCTTTCCCCAGCTTGAGTCCTCAAGCAAAAGACTTCCACTTGATATAAGAGTCAGAAGAGAGTAGCCTTTTTAAAAAAAAAAAAAAAAAAAAGAGGCAATAACTGCAGTACAAAGAATGTGAAGCTTTTCTTACCTCTTCTCCTTTGAGATGAACCTCTTGCCGTTGGATTTTGTCCTCTGGCACCTCTTGCCCTACCTCTTGCTCGACCCCTTCCTCGGGTCAGTGTTGCTGGAAAGCCATCATCTGAATCACCACTGCCTTTCATCCCAGTATCCATGGCTTCTTCATCACTGGAGGCTGCGACAAGAACTGCATCCTCAGATCTATGGGCTCTAGCCCTGGTCATTGCCTGAATGGAACAAAAAATGCTATAAGAGAAAGACTCTTACATGATTAAATGCAGCATTGTTAAATCCTAGTTGTGATACATAGTTCTAAACCACTGAGGCTTAGAAGACCCAAATGCAGTGTTATGGAAGGCAAGGAAGTTTCTCAAAAAGCAGGGACAGTGGAGCTAGTTCATATGATACACTGTCATCCTATATCAGCTATGTACATCTGCTCAGAGGAGACCCGATCCTCACTGACGACAGTGGATTCTTAAGACTAGCTCATGTTAAGATATATCAGAGCAGAAGAACTGAATCTCACCCCAGCTGTACTGTTTCCTCAAAATCTTATTCCAGTCACACAGCTTACAAAGACAAAAGAGTATCAGTGCTATCAGAGGTGGCAATTCTCTTTGGAAAGACATATGCAATCTAGGCATCAAATTCTGGAAGATCTAAGACTCACAGATTGCTGATGAGGACAATAACACCTAAAGGTTTACCAACAGAACCAATTTGTCCCAGTAATATCAGTCAATACAGCCCATCCCCATGTCCACTGGTGATGGGATCACAAACAGTTTAAGATGACATATCTCTCAAGGTCACCTGCCTGGTCTCACCTCACTTTAAAGCAAGAACAAGTGAACATTCACATTCACAAATCTGCACAAGAAAAGAGATCTCAAAAGCTTAGGCACACGTGATACCAAGGAAGATTTTAGAAACTTACTAATCTTCCCTAGGTAGACAGGCACTTTTTAGCAAGGACAATGTTGAAGTATTGCTAAAAGACTTCATCTGCATGCAGAAGTTGCCATTCTATTCTATTCTTCATTCTGTGTTCAAAATTCAAAATAGTTACCTCACGAACTTCCTCATCCTCCTCTTCAGCATTCTTTTTTCTACTCTCCCTGAATTTTCTCACCTGAATAATAAAAAAAAGATAATAACAGTTCATTTCACGCAATAATCAAAACACAGTGAGAAGTCCTAATGAGCACCGAATTATTATATCAAACTCATTTCAGAGGGGAAGGAGAGCACAAGAATAACTGAACAGTTTATTCAGAGCCTTTTCATGCTGTCCTACAGTTTAAGGATCTCACATTCTAAGAACTACTGGAGCTACATCACTGGGGAGAAAAAAAGCTTGGGACATGATGAAAAGTAGGAGATTCTGCGTTCAAGAGAAATAACCATGATTTGACAATAGGGAACAGTGAAATACAAGTAAGTGGACAAGGCGTACAGATGAAGCAGCAAGATAGAGAACAATGACACTGAGAAGAGAAAAACGTTGCAATACATGTACAACTAAGAAAGCTCAACTTGTCAAGTACGGAAGAAGATATAATGGCTAGATAGTACAAAAATATTAGTCCAAAAGACAAACGCATCCCCCCAAATGGCACAGAAAGCCTACAGACACTGATTGTTTATGGTCTCTTTCAACCCCGCATGAATTAAAGCAGTCAATCAACAAGAAAACAGGTAGATGCAACCTTCCTCCCTGCATCAAATTATCTTTATACAGTGCACAGTTAACAAGTCACACAATGCTTGAATATTACAACTGAACATATGGGCTCATGTGGAAGTTCAACAAGTAGAGAAGTCTCTTAAAGATTACTTCATACACATAAATCAGGTTTGTCTCTGTCAGACCCTGAGCTTCAAGAAGTTAGAAGCTAGTAGAGCAACTGAAGGATAGGTTGCCTTTATGTTTGCCCTGTTCTTGTACTCTTCCCTGAACCAATATGAAAAACCTAAGAAGACAGCATATCTACCATCTTCCTCACAACAGATATACATACAGATCTACACAGAGTGACAGATCTTTTCTACATATGCATGTGCATGTAAAGTAGGAATCAGTAAAAGCATACCTAACATCCAGTGTACTTTTCAATACAAGCTTTTACACTATGTATCTGAAACTCCATCACCATATTTACTAACTCCAGAAAACAACTAGAGGCAAGTAACTGCACATGCTCCTCACACAGGGACATCTACTAAACCAGGTTTCAACATTGTTTATTTTACTTTCTGTTTTGACCTCTCCTAAGAGATTAACATTAATATTACCTCCTCATCTATTTTCTCTTCCTCTGCAGCAGTGCGCCGCTCCTTAAGAAACCTCTGTGTTTTTTCCAGTTGAAATTTCACCAATTCTTCTATGGCATCTTTTTCCTCTTTGTCCACAAACTCCTGCACTGCTTCTCCCATTCCTCTTTCAGTTAGAAGTGAAAGCTGTACTTTCTTTAAAATTGGGGGAAAACATTCTGTTAAGAAGCATCTGCCAAAGAACACCAGCCATATTCCTGCTGTTTCACATAAACATTACATTAAAATGGTTCCAAAAACAATAACATGCATTGAAGACTTCAGAGAAAAGCACAGCAATAAGCAAACACGTTATTTTGTGTAATATAGTTACAATCCTCTTGCTAGTAACATGCTATACCTACTTAAAGAGTATTTTCAAGACTCAAAAAAAAGTTTCAGAAACAGTAAAGAAGCTACAGCGCTAATAATTTCTAAACCAATTTGTCGGAAATGTGCTGCTGAGAGAAGGTAACCTGTATTCTTTCTTGGCTCCCCTCCCTCTTTTAACTAAAAATCAACCTGTAGAGACATAAAAATGCTATTAAAAACAGGCCCTGAATTACTGCAGATGCTAAATTTTACTGTGAAATTCTGACATTAAAAAATGGCAGTTACAGCATGGAACAAATCAGTGTTATGAAGCATTAACAGCTATTATGCAGAAGTCCACCCTACTGAATTGCAATCCTGTAAGTACCAACAGTCCCCACATGTCCATCAAGTGAAATGATATTCACCAAGATATTCTACTACTATGGACATTAATTAATAAAAGTAGTAGATGCTACTGGTGCTGTTTCGCAGTCATTCTCTTCTCTACCTGCTTTCCCAATACAGTATTTTTGGCAAGATGAGGTAATTTGGGGTATCTTTACCTCAGGAATCCTTGCTCTAATGGCTTCTGAATGCTACGCTTGATCAATAGGACAAGGGATAATGTGTTCAAACTTAGAGGAAGTTCAGGTTAAATATAAGGAAGAAGTTCTGTACTGTGAGGGTAGTGAGGCACTGGAACAGGTTGCCCAGAGAAGTGGTAAATGCTCCATTCCCAGCAGTGGTTCAAGGCCAGGCTGGACAGAGCCCTGGGCGACATGGTTTAGTGTGAGGTGTACCTGCTCATGGCAGGGAGGTTGAAACTAGATGATCTTAAGGTCCTTTCCAACCCAAACCATGCTATGATTCTGTGATCTAGGACAAACATTTTGGCATCTGACTCACTAATTTTTTATTTTTTTTTAACCTCTGAGATGTTACTGGCCTGGTATTGGAAAGGGAAATAAACTGGGTTTAATGGAAGGGTGGGGAGACAGCAAACTACTGGAGGGGGCTCTCTTCTTTCTCCCTCTGCTTTAAATAAAAGATAGAATTGAACCATGTCTGAAATATACTGCAAAGTAACAGGTTACTCCAAGTCAGCTGGTAATAATAAATGGTATAGTCAAGCATTGACCCAATAGAAAATTAAGGTAGCTTCTCAGAGTATGCTGCCTCCTATTTTCCTCCTGTAAGAAAATAACACATCATTTAGTACAGGGCAGACACTGCCAAGTTCACATGAAGCGTTATCATAATGTTCTCAAACCAGCATGTGTTCACACGCCTTATACAACCTATATACATAACAGTTGTTACCCCAAGACAAATACTTCCTACAGGAACTCACATATGATATAAATCCACCTCCTGGTGAATGTCAGTCTTTTCATGGCACACCATTTCCATTAAGAAAGAAAGAAAAAAGAATAAAAAGATTATATTCCATTAAAAAACAAATTAGAAAAGGTGGACAGATACCTTCTCCGCTGTCTGAAAATACTGCTTCACAAGGTCTTCCACCCTCAGTGTCACCTCCTCAGAAGCAGGTCTGCTAACCAGCTTTCCAAAATTAAGATCATTGTCTAGAATAGAAAAGCACAGTGGCACTGTCACCCACATCTGTAGCTTTAAACTATTATCATCCCACTGACAGAAATAGGAAAAAAGATTAATATAGGCCTCAAGAACTGTGGTCCCTTTTATATGTAAAGGATTTTTGTACTAACTGCAGAGACTATTTGGAAACACAGGTGAACAGATGCAATAACTGTACAAGACAATTCTACCACTATCAGATACAAAGTGTTCTTCTAACTCCCAAATGACTGGAATTATAAATTTTAACACTATGTCCACTATGTCCTGAAGGTTATTGTAACTGTAGAAGTTCACAAATGGAAGAAAATCAAAGGACCCATAAAAGCACAAGACTTTTTTCATACATGACTCTATAACTAGGGAAGAAGTTTTCCTCCAAAGCACACTGACTGATTTTTAGTGGAAAATGCACATAGCTCATTATGGCTACCCTCCATTCTCAGGCAGCAAGGTACAAATGACAGAAAATAAAGTTGTAATCAAGTGAGATTACCACAAACCATGCAAAGCAATCTGAAGTGACAAGAGATTGCTTCCAGATATCTGCCATACACAAACACAAACCATTGCTTTGTTACATAAGCAGCTACAACAAAAAGCAGCTTGATGAGAAGCTCAACATGACCCAGCAGCGTGCACTTGCTGCCCAGAAACAAACTATGTCCTGGGCTGCATCAAAAGGAGTGTGACCAACAGGTAGAGGTGATCCTGCCCCTCTACTCTGCTCTCATGAGACCCCACCTGCTGTCCTGCATTCAGCTCTGAGGCCAACATAAGAAGGACACGAAGCTGCTGGAGTGAGTCCAGAGGAGGGCACAAGGATGACCAAAGGGCTGGGGAACCTCCGCTATGGAGACAGGCTGAGAGAGCTGGGCTTGGTTAGCCTGGAGAACAGAAGGCTCTGGAGAGAGAAACTTCAAGTACCTAAAGGGGGTGAGAAGAAATCTGGAGAGAGGCTTTTGACAAGGGCATGCAGGGACAGGACAAGGGGGAACGGCTTTAAACTGAAAGAGGGTAGATTTAGATTAGCTATTAGGAAGAAATTCTTCACTATGAGGGTGCTGAGGCACTGGCACAGGGTGCCCAGAGAAACTGCGGCTGCCCTATCCCTGGCAGCATTCAAGACCAGGTTGGACGGGGCTTGGAGCAACCTGCCCTAGTGGAAGGTGTCCCTGCCCATGGCAAGGTCCCTTCCAACCCAAACCATTCTGCGATTCTAAAAGGAACAATAACAACTTCTGAACTCATGAAGTCTTAACATCACCTGTACTGAACCACAGTGTTACGAACACATGTACTGAAAATTCTGACTGCTTTATTAACCACCTCCCTTGTAGTAGAGGATATCTAATAAAACAATGCAAGAACCATCATAATATTTTTACATTCCCTTCCTGAAGCAGAGATGCATGTGCACTAGGTAAGTTAAAATGCATTGATGAAATGTGATGACAGCAGTACCTATGTTGTGTTCTGAAATGTTAACAAGATTACACACAACTACTAAATAAACCTAAGCAAAATAAGATTAATAAAGCATAATTAAAAAAAAAAAAAAAAAAAATCACTAAAAGCATTTTTTATTCATGAAATATGTTTTGAACTCCATAAAATTGGCAGTGGAAGTGGAGTACTTTTAATGTGCTAATGTGAAACATTAACAGCTCTTTAGCACAGTCTGTTCTTGCGTAAGCTGCACCTTCATTAGCAACTATTACAAATACAGTATTTGGGCAACATCTATTATCCATTTATGAAAAATTCTAGGCACAGTAAGGAATGCTGCAACAGTAACAGCTATTATTTGTTTTGCACAAAATGCTTGAATAGAGCCATACCTGGAACAGACAAGCCAAGAGCATCTCAGACATGCGATTAAATAGGGCAGACAAAACGCTGTCCTACATTCAGACCTGGGTTTTTTTTGAATATACAAACAACCCTCAAGCTCACCCTCTCCATGACTATTTTGGAAATAAACAAATTAATGACTACAGTGACAAAATAAAAGAAGAAACAAATGGGGAAAAGCACAACACTCCTTTCTCTTCCTGCAGTGTCCAAACCCAACACTCCTCATTCTGAGAAGTCCCAGGAGCAAGACGTTTAATACCTTTCATGGTAATTACCACAGAATCATGGCGTAACTCAGTCTGGCACAGGCCTACGTTTACTACCATAAGCAATACATTATGGCCTGAGGCTAAAGAATTATTTCTAAATAGCTGTCAGAAGATGCTATGCTAAATACCAGAATTTTAGACAAACCCAGAAATAGAGCAGAAATACTCTTAAATAAGACTCTGCAACTTTACTCCTCCTATAACACACTAGATGGTAGATATCAAGCCTTTGCAAGTGCTGGGTAACAAAATAACGTAAGAATGAAAACCTAAGCAAGCCAGTGATTCCTAACTGTTGTGGTTTAAGCACAGCCGGTAACTCAGAACCACACAGTCACTCCCCCCTTCCCCACCCTGTCCCAGAGGGATTGGGAGGAGAACCGAAAAAATGCAACTCCCATGGGTTGAGATAAGAACAGCCCAGTAACTAAGGTATAACACAAACCACTGCTGCTACCACCAATAATAATAATAAGGGAGACAACAAGGGAAGAGAATACAACTGCTCACCACCCGCCAACTGTTACCCAGCCTGATCCAAGCAGTGATCTGGGCCTTCCGGGTAACTGCCCCCAGTTTCTATACTGGGCATGACGTGCTGTGGTATGGAATACCCCTTTGGCTAGTTTGGGTCAGCTGTCCTGTCTCTGCTTCCTCCCGGCTTCCCCTCCTCCCTGGCAGAGCATGAGACTCAGAAAGTCCTTGATCAGAGTAAACATTGCTTAGCAAGACCTCAAAACACTGGTGCTAGCAGCACTGTTCCCAGACTGAAGTCAAAAACACTGCACCAGCTACTAAGGAGAAAAATGACTGCTAATGCTGAACCCAGGACACTTCCTTTATAATTACCATTTTTCTCTTTCTGTTCACGATGCCTGAAGAAGTGTATGATGTCTTTTGGGTTAGCCACCCTGTCCATGTACTTCTGGCTAAAACGATGGACACTGAATGGCTCAAAGCCACCTGCATAATCTACCTAAGAGAGAAAAGGAAAAATTTAGATATGAAATTAACAAACATAGAGAAGCCACACAGGTGTCCCTGGCCGTGATCAGGGGGTTGGAACTAGATGATCTTTGAAGTCCTTTCAAACACAAACCATTTTATGATTGTATGAAGATGGGTTTGTTACCCTTCAAAGGAAAAGTTAAAAATAAGCCAACCTAAAAGTAATGCTTTACCATACTATGCAGAATAGTTAATGGATAATAATAGTTTCATTTATGGAAACCTTCCTGAAGGTTTCCATAAATTACACCAGCAGTTTAAGGCTCAGACCAGCAGTGACATACCCTTATGACCAATCTCATCCTTTACCATGGAATACTTGTTATACCACAGGTAAATGGAATCATGGTATGAAGATGATTTATATTTGCCTGTACATAGTAAGACATTTTATGTATTATGTGTTTTATGCTTTGAAGCTCAGTGACCTTTCAAACCAAAGTAATCAAGAGTGAACAATTCCTTACACGTAATCGTATGAGAGGCTTCCCTGGCTGGCGTGGATTGCCCAGGCGCTCTCGTTCTGCATTGTCTAGCATCATCTCAACCTGTGAAACAGAGTTAGAACTTCAGTTCCACTTTTTTTTCTTACAGATGTATGAAACCTTCAAATATAGCTTAAAATACATCCACAGCTGCAGGGGGAGCTATATAAATTAAGCGCTATAGGATGTGCTCTCATTCCTGAACAACCCACAGCTGGATTCAACGAAAACCCATAAGAATGAATGGGAGTTATAATAAAAAGCTTATTTTTCAGCAATAGTGTAGTCCAGCAGCACCTACATCACTGACCACTCAGTGTTTTACTTTGTAAGCATTATGCTTCACTAAATTTCTAGTTCCAGGGAAAAGCAGAAAGAAACTTATTCCTAAGAACCAATATCAATTAAAAAACCTGCTTCGTTACATCTGCCCCTTCAGGCTGCACAGCCCAGCTCCCAGGGTTTAGGTGCATGTATTTATGCTGATTCCAAAGTGCACATACAACAGCGTCCCACACTTAGGTGTGAGTTTTCATACAAAGATGATATGGAGCCCCATAAAGCAGTTACAGCCTATTTTGATAAGTCATCCCAGCCAAGAAATCTGGAAGTCAAGGCTGCAGTGAATGGCATGGAATTAGCTTCCTGTGGAAACATGGCCTAAGTTCTTTCCAAGTAAATTTGAGAAAGAAGCAAGATTCCTCATCTTTGTCTCAAAGTCAGTCACAGATTCCATTCCCTGTCCATACACTGTTGTCCATACACTGTTAGCATTACAAGTTACCTTTTCCATGCAGAATGCTTGTATTGCCTGAGTTACTTTAGGATTATCAGGATTAAAGAGATCTGGATGATCAGCTAGAACAATATCCTCCATGTAGAAAGTCCGCACTGTCTCCAGAGCAATCTTCTGCATTTTTATTTTTTTCCCTCTAACATGCAGCAAGCCAATGTGTCTAGAAGGAGAAAGGAAAGAGAAAAGTAACTTCCTACAAGACTAGCTTCAGAGATCTATGGATTAAAAATCTGGTTCCAATTTATGTTTACTTTTCAGGGACAAAAGTTTAAAAGCTACAGGAAATTCCTGAATCTGTATTTCAGGGATGTCCCTGCCAAACTTCAGTTCTATCGTATTTAATTGTCCTTGTTCCATACACAACACATGAACACAGTTTCTTGTATGCCAATTTATCACGGTGCAACTCCTCAGGTAAATTCCGTTTGCTTCAGATGTCAGGCTTAATCCTAAGTAAAGCAGAAGTTATTCTAGGTACTGATTTGATCTACTTAATTTGTTCTATCACACTCTGAAGCTAATCCACATTCTAACACAAATCCTTTCATACTTAATAGCAGTATTTTTCCTTTTTCAAACACAACACATCACAGACATAAGGCAAGGGATAAATAAGAACAAGAAAACATCACACACTTCTTCACAGCTTCTCCAGGGGACAGAGATGTCACCACTGAACTTCCTGGCTGAGAAACATAGAAACATTGCTGTTCATTTTTGCATGGAGCTATTTTGCACTCATGTTCATGACCCCACACAACAAGATCAATAAAGTCATCTAAAAACTGCTCTGGGATGTAGTTGGTAGCTCCATGTTTGCTCCTGTTCAAGAAAAGAGAAAAATAATTAGAATGTGCAGCAAGTGAGCAAGGGGTAGTGAAGGAGGAGACAAACTCAGGGAAATTTAAAGTGATACAGGAACTCCTGCAAAAACACCTGAAGTACATGTCACATCATCTACTCTTCACATTTATTCCTTACACAATTGCTTAAAGTGTTTAGTTAAACTTAGAGAGCTCATTCTTTTCTGCTCCCTTTTATTCAGATCTCCTTTTTCCTCCTTATTTGACTTACAAGTCTTTAGGGGCTTTTTTCCCTATGAATGCTTTTATAGCACCTCATGGCTTTTTTAATGGTGGGGTAAAAAACACTGAATTAAACAGACATGGGAGACACTACTTCCCCCGTCCCTTTCCAGAAAGCAGCAGAGATGGAAGAGTAGTGAGCTCCTTTAGCCTACGGGACAGAGATCAGTACTCAGGGTTATCTGAGATGTATTTGTCTACTCCTGCCTCTCTGCTACTCTCCCACGAGGAATGCACTCCTTGAGGAAAAACTGTAAGAATGGATTTGGAAAATAACTCTACCTGTTCCTACTACCACTGATGGAAATGGATAGGCAGAAAGAGCACCTGTCACCTATCCTGGATTCAAACTGTAAAGTCTAGCAGTGTAAGGGAAGATGCAATAGTCCTCCAATCATAGTCCAAACAAGGACAGAAAACACAATATAAAGTTTAATGCTCTCAGCTCTAAGACTTTATTATATACATATTACAGTACAAACCTTCCACTGCCCCTAACTATAAAAGTTTGAGAAGAGATTTCCCAAAATGCTTAAATTCATTTACTCCAACACTTTTCCTTTATGATTCTTTTGTAAAGAGCTGTAAAACAATGCTTGCATTTGGGAAAATCCAAAGAAACAAGTTACTCACAAAAAACAGCAACTAGTACAGCCGGCTTTCTCACCTGTCCTTTTCAAGGCAGTTTAACGAAGTAACACAGTAAGTTCAGAAGTCACCCTAATTCATTCAATACTGTTACCTATTTTGATGAATCACAAACAAGTTAAACCAACTATCTTCATCTTCCTTTGGTCTCAGCATGGTTACTTGTTTATTAACAAACATACGATACAACCTCTCATCTGGAATAGACCCTGGAGTGAACAAAACAAAACGCTAAATCATCTTTGTGCGGTAAACAAACTATTTGATAGCATTTTTTATTAGCAGCTCGATTAAAAAGAGCATAAAGAACACAACTTTGTGCCAAGATCAGATCTTCACTTTCATGACCATGAGTCTAATTATGAATCTAAAAAGATCAAAGTATAACTTGGTTATTTTACTAGACAGACTTCTAAACATAAGACATTTTAACATAAAATCTATCTTTAAACAACTGCTAAAAGCAGTTTCATTACCTATATATGGTTTGAGACCTCTTACCAGCATTCTGTGCCGAACAACTGATCATGGACAGAATAAAAATCATACAAGAGGTGTTTTGTTTCTTGTTGACAGAGTAAGAAGTATATTTGGTTGTACAGCAGAGTCTAAAACCACATAATACTGAATAGAGATGGATTTCTTAAACATACTTTGAAATTCTCTACCAAGCAAGTCATGAATTATGTAAAGCCTGTGCTTTCCCACACAGCAGTACTTCTGAACTGTGTGTGACTGATTATTTACTTGATGTTTTTAACAAAGAAAAACCCCCAAACAAACCATCCATTCCCAGGGTTGATGATGCTTCTCAATAAAATACCATATGGAGTTTACATATGTTGTATGAGAACAAGTGCTCTCTAAATCAGAGAAAGTCAAGAGGGTATAAAATCCTGGCAAAAACTCAAAGAAACATCTCAAAGATTTTCATGCAGCAACACCTGTGCTTTGGAAAGCTGCTACATTTCCCAGTAATGATTTTGGATACTAAAATTCAAATGCTTTTGAAAACCTTTATACTTTGGTATTAGCACTCTCACTATTAACCCTTTGAACATCCAGCAAACTTTTAGAGTATCTCATTAAACAGATGAAATCATGGCTAACTAAGACTTAACTTTAATAGCTATAAAAGTTGCTTAGAAATAGGCATTACTAGACATAAAATAAGGGGGGGAAATAAGATCTTAATAGTGAAGTTCTCTAGACAGAAAGCCATCAAACATAACTATTCAAGTTAAGAAGTGAGGGTAGAGGGGAAGATGGAGGAGAAAACAGCGCACAACTGAAGTTGAAAACCACTACAGAACATTTTTAAAATATGAAACTCTTTGTATGTTTCGTTAAAGAAACTGAGGTTACCTGTGACACACTGACTTACACACCACTTCAGACAGACAAGTCAGACATCAGGTTTCTGCTCAAGCAGTTTATGGTTTTAAATATAACCAAAATGGCAGGTGAACACACAGTGCTTACATTTTAATTAAGCAGGAGGAAGTAAGATTAACACAACAGTGAGAATTTAAAAGTGTGACTGCCTGACTCAACACACATGCACTGTCTCTGGCTAACTTAAGCAGTGTTCATCTAAAACCAACAGAAATATAGAAATAAAGTTATTGAAATATTTAAATTATAAAAAAAAACCCCAAACACAACAAAAGAAAAACAACCACTGACAAACACAAAGAAGGAAAAACCTGTCAACTAGTGTCAATGCAGCAAGAGGAGAACTCTAACACTGCCACACAGCTGATATGCTTTCATTTAGCATTACTTAGACCTTCATGCTTGTTGCAATGCTGTATGTTTTTTCCAATCAAATTTAGACCTACAGAACTCTGGAGACACATGAACAGTCTGGCAGGCGGATACTTACCCAAGCCATACAGAGCAATTTTTGTTCTACCCTTACGCAGCAAAATGGGACTAATATCTATTTTCTCCACGGAAGCTGAACGTCCGAAGTGATTCAGCAATCCTGCACAGCTTAAAACATCCAATGCACACAGTGCATCTGCCTGCAGAAAATACCAAGAAACAATATAAAAGCTTTGAACAGAACACTTAGTCTTCAAAGTCTAAATGAAACAGTCTCAAAAGGGAGAGAGAATATCTTTCCTTAAGCAATTTCTGCAGTTGAAAACCCTGCCACATATATTGGCTTTTTTTTTTTAAGTACTCACAGATAGAGAAGCAAATCCCTTTTCCTTAAAAGTCTCATTTCATTTGAACAACTTGAAATTAAGCTCTAAATCATTCAGAAAAACAAAACAAAACAAAAACTCCAAACAACTATAGCTCCTCCAGTTCCAACCCCCTGCCACAGGCAGGGACACCTTCTACTAGACCGGGTTGCTCCAAGCCCTATCCAACCTGGCCTTGAACACTGCCAGGGATGGAATTTATATGGTTCCCTTAATCTATTTCCATTATCTTTTTTCATGTCATGCTTGACTTGTAGGTCTTTAGCAATTCTGTTACTTAGTGACAACAAAGTATTTATCTGGAGAGTGGAGCAAATGATTAAAACCAGGCAGTTCTCCAAGAACTGTGTTTTTTCACATGTCTATTTCTAGAATATTATTTTTGCAATATAACAGTAGAGTACAATTATGATAATAATTACCCCTGTGGGATCATCATGATTGCCATGAATACTAAACACCGGAAGAGAAATGTTGAGATTTTCATCCTGATAATTCACCCATGGAAACCTGCACAAGAAAAAAAAAAAAAAAAAAAGAAGTTAAACTCTATCTGCAAATTTGGGGACAGCTCCCAGTATTCTCTTCAAACAAATGCCATCACAAATATGTCACAACAGCAGCACAAATAAGCACTAAGTGGCTATGAATATGTTTCAGCTGTACAGCATAAGAACATTCTTACTCATGGCCTGGAACAGCAATTCCCACTGGAAACAGGGTAATAAAAGATGTACAATTTTTTTCACAGGCTTGCTCCAGAAAAATAGCAACATGCAGTGTGGTAAGTGCAAGAGCAGCGGACTGGGCTATGCAACCGGTGTTTACATACAAAGAACTCGGCTGATTTACCACAGTGATTCACGGAAATTGATATTCTTGCACTGCACTTGCAGGACAGAAATGTTACATTACATAAATGCATTCAATGTCACAACACGCTCACAGGTTTCTTGGAAAATGGTGTCTGCTCCTTTATAGGCTTAGATTACAGAAGATGATAGGTGAAGTCATCCTGTGCACTGTTCCAAGCAAACAGGCCTAAAACATCACAGTTCTAGCTACAGGTGATTTAAATTACAAAAAACACAACGTGTTCATGAGGGATGCAAACCAAACCTCACAAAGTTTACAAAAGATACTTACATGCTATTATAAAAATTAACTGCCTGGTCACTCAGTATTTCAAACTGAACAGGACGATCCCCCATGCAGTATTTTCTCAGTGACTCCAAACAAGCGTGTATTGTTTTCCTGGAAGGTTTGTTTTCATGGAAAAGGTCCCCACCTAATAAAACAAAGTCCACCTGTATGTAACAAAAAGCTTTATTATTTTAATACAACATTCTGTATTGCCTTGAAAGACTTCTAAGCAAGTAGTTTAAATCATTTTCTCCAAGAAGTTCTATGTATCTCCTCATATCTGGACTTTCACGTAGAACAAAGTGGTAGTTGCAGACATGGTATTTCATTTCCTCATGAAGCGAACATTAACCTAAATTATTCATTGTATCAAAACAAAACCCAAAGAGACCCATTTATGAAGAGCTCCAGGAAAAAAAACCTGACAGTACTAAAAACAAAACCAAAAAATCAGTAAAGTGTTTTAATAAGGGTCTCTGGATTGGCTCCTGAACATCTGCTTTGACAGGCATGAAGACATACATTACATTTTCATTGCTGTGGTATCTAGTGGGAAGAAATCAGTAGCTAATCAGATTAGTTAGGGTTAGAAAACACCTTAAGATCATCTAGTTCCAAGCCCCCCTCCCATGGACAGGGACACCTTGCACTAAACCACATCACCTAAGACTCCACCCAACCTGGCCTTGAACATCATCAGGGAAGGAGCATTCATAACTGCCTTGAGCAACCCATTCCAGTGCCTCACCACCCTCACAGTGAAGAACTTCTCCCTTATATCCAATCTAAACTTCCCCTGTTTAAGTTTGAACCCATTACCCCTTGTCCTATCGCTATAGTCCCTAATGAAGAGTCCCTCCCCAGTATCCTTGTAGGCCCCCTTCAGACACTGGAAGGCTGCTATGAGGTCTCCACGCAGCCTTCTCCAGGCTGAACAGCCCCAACTTTCTCAGCCTGTCTTCACACAGGAGGTGCTCCAGCCCCCTTCGCATCCTCATGGCCCTCCTCTGGACTTGCCACATTACTTTGAGAAGGTACTAGTTGCAGTGACTGCATATATATTTAGCTTTTGAAAAAACATGAAAAAACAAACAAACAAAACCCATCATCATCAAAGTTACAAGTAATTTAACTCAGAAACACTGAATCCTTTAAAATAGAACAATAGAATAATTTAGGTTGGAAAGATCTTTAAGATTATCAAGTCCAACCATTACCCCAACACGGTCAAGTCTACCCTTAAGTGCCACCTCTACATCTGTCTTTTAAATACCTCCAGGGATGGAAACTCAACCCCTCCCAAGGAGCCTGTTCCAATGCCTGACAACCCTTTCAGTCAAGAAATTCTTCCTAATATCTAACCTAAACCTCCCCTGGTGCAACTTGAGATCATTTCCTCTTGTCCTATCATCTGTTACTTGAAAGAAGAGACTGACGCCTCACTACAACCCCCTTTCAGGTACTTGTAGAGAGTGGTAAGGTGTCCCCTAAGCCTCCTTTTCCCCAGTTTCACAAGAACTGGGTCAAGTAAGCACACTGGGACTTCTGTTTCTGTCAGCAGGGAGTCTCCTGTGACAATGACCCATCCTTTTTCTTTATGGAAGCAGTTTTGATGCAGAGTGGAAGCCAGCTTAACCTTGGTGACACCTCCAAGCCAGATGAACCATCGCCCTCATTACTGCTGCGTTCCACTTGCAGAGCCTCACACCTATTGTGGAATAGCACTCAGGAAGGTGGGGTAGGCACTGGTTGCAATCAATAGCAAATTAAATTACCAAACTATTACTAAAGATCACACACCAGGACAAAGCTTTATAGCTTCTAGCAGATTGGAACATGCTTTCCACTGTCTCACTATCAAAGCAGTACTCACTTCATTTTTTTGAGCATGGTCCAGAATTTCATTAAAAGTCACAAATGTGTCATTTCCACGCACTGGGTCCTTCTCCATATAGCCAAGATGAATATCAGTAGCAATAAGTATTTTAAAGGTATCTTCATCATCTCTGAGTAAGACGAGAAAATTTGTGTGAGAAAGCAATATACTTATGAATTTCAACCCAGACTTTAGTAAGAGAAGTTGTTCTGGTCAAAATCATTAAACACAGAGATTTTTGATAAAACTCTATCAAAATAACAGTCCTGTAATATTCTCAAAACATTTCACTACTTTCATTGCAAACAGTGCTTCACCAAACCAACCAGATTCAGTTATCCCGATCATCTCACTTTAGCAAAAGGCTGCAACCATCTCTCTGAAGCATCTAATAAAGCCTAAGGAATCCTTTGCATGTTTCCTGCCCTTAAAAAGACTCAGTGACCAAACACTCAGTTTCTCTCTTTGCACTAGCAATCTACCTGTATATGAAAGCAAGTACGACTACCATAAGGACCTGGGTGAAAACACAAATCTCATTCCAAATATACAGAAAACTTTCTATTTTATATGTCAGAGCTGCAGACAACACGAGCTTACTGTGAGTTGATGGTACTCATCTTCGTACCAAGACTTTTCACGAAAAGGCTCAGGACAATGCTCAGTAAGTCAGGTCAGAAAGCAAGCTTCCACCTTCATAAATGCTAGAAAGAGCCTAAGAGACAAAAGGGGAGGGCACGATGAGCTGACAGATCAGTTACCCAGTCTTTGACTCGAAACTACCGTTGCAAAAGAACTCAAGGTAAAGGACGCCAGTGCTTGGTTTATCCGTCCCCTACCACACAAGACACATGGTTCCCGTGGAGCGCCGCCAGCCCCTAGGAGCAAGGCCGCCCGGAAACATGCAAGGAAAGGGCAACTTCCCGAGAACGGCCGCAAAGCCGTGACCGGGCAGTAGGCAGGGCGGGCGAGCACCGGTTAGAGCACGAAAGCCACCGGGTTCGGCATGGACGCGACGGCGGCTCAGGAGCGCAGGACAGAATCCAGCGCACGATACGCAGCGGGGCGCTGCCCTGCTCAGAGGGGGACCCCCGCAACCCCCCGCCGGAAACCGGGACCGCAGCAGGCCCATCCCTCACCTCCGGGCCTAGCACAGCCATCTGCCGCCGAGCACCGTTCCCGCGGCACACACCTCCTCTCCCGCGCCGCCGCAGCGAAAGCCACTCCCCAAACCAGCTGGCGGCCCGTCACCTCCGGTAGCATCGCGGCCCGGAAGGACTCGTGGGGCTGGCGGTGGGGGGGGGTGGTCCCGCCTCCGGAGCGCGGCGTTGGGAGAGGCGGCCAGTGCGTTCGCTCAGGCGGTGGGCTGCGATAGAAGCTAAGCAGGGCCAGGAGGGGGGCGAGTGTGGATGGGAGGCGGGAGACACGTACGCCGTGTGCGGGGCTTGGGGCGCCGGGCTCAGCCGCAGCCGCGGTGAGGGCTCATGGTGGATGCAGGGTTGGGTGTTGAGGCGCTCCTGGGGTGGCCTGGGCCCCGCGGCGGGGCCGGGAGGGCAGTGGGGGCCGCTGGACGGGAGGAGCGGAAGCCTGCTGTGAATCCTGGCCTGTTCTCCCCGCTTTTGTGTATGAGTTTGGAGTGACCGGAGTGTGTCTGAATGTGGGGTCGTTTGTCGGTGAGGTGGTGGCGTTCTCTGTCCTGGATGCTGGAGAGCAGAGGAACCGATCCTGCTCCCGAGCGTTGCTGGTCATGGCGTTGCTCATTTCTGCATCGTCCATCAGGTGTTTGAGTCGACAACCAGCGCTGGGATAACAGGAGGAGTTGTTACAAGTACCGCTGGATGTCGGCTGCTTACAGACACTAAGTGAAAATGAACAAAGAGAGACAAATCGAAGATGATGATGATGATGACAGTGATGAGTTTGAAGCCTTTATGGAGAATTTTAATCAGCTGGAACTGCTGGAGACACACAGGCATTTGATTCCTGTAGGAACTCAGAGCTGTTGGTCAGGACAGTCGGATGATGACGACGATGAGCAAGAAAGAAGTGAGGAATGGTACGAAATGCAGGAAAAAAAGATGGAAAAACATCCAGAGAAGTTGCTACTCTGGGCAGCTGAAAACAATCGGGTAAGGCATTTATTGGGTTCATATGAACCCCTGACAAGAATGTTGAGTATATTTGCGGTTTCATCCACAAACAAAAATGCACCTACACTTTCATTTATCCCTTTGAACTATTTAGATCCAGTTTTGCAAGCCGCTCTGTGTAAAACATCTCCCTTTGTAGCCCCCACTCGATAAAATATGTCTGGATCAAAAGCTTTGGGAACAAAAGCTTTGACTGCTGTTCAGAGTGAAAGCAGTAGCACTTTTCTTAAGCTTCTATAAACTGAAAGCATGCCAGGCTCTTCATGGCAAGTCAGCTTTCTGCTGGAGTGGAGAGGGTGTCTCTGAACTTCTAGTTTCTAAAATCCATATGGACATAATGGGTGACTGTTTTACTATATTTTTTTTTTTTTAAATAAAGCTTTTTACTCTTGGAAGGAGGGAGAAATGCCCAAGATTCCTGTTAGGTTATTATGCCTTTATGTACATTTATTTTTATTCATTGCCTTTCTTACAAGCATACAAGCTCCATCTACATTTCTGTGGAGGTACTTATGTCCTCAGAGTAAATGGGGAGAAGGTATAAGTTAAAGGTACTCTTAAGGCATCACAACTAATGCTTATGTTCTATTTCTTTAAAAACAAACAAATAAACCCCTCAAAACAAAACCAACAAAACCCCAGCAACAATAACTGGTTTCATTTTAAAATTTCTTAACATAGAGCCATAGAACGTTTTGGGTTGGAAGGGACCTTAAAGCTCGTCCAGTTCCAAACCCCTGCCATGGGTAGGAACATCTTCCACTAGAGCAGGTTGCTCCAAGTCCCTGTGTCCAACCTGGCCTTGAACACTGCTAGGGATAGGGCAGCCAGAGCTTCTCTGGGCAACCTGCGCCAGTGTCTTACCACCCTCACTGAAGAATTTCTTCCTAATAGCTAATCTAAATCTACCTTCTTTCGGCTAAAAGCTATTCTCCCTTGTCCTGTCACTACCTGCTTGTAAAAAGTCCTTCTCCAGATTTCTGATAGGCCCCTTTAGATACTGGAAAACTGCTCTCAGGTCTCCCCAGAGCCTTCTCATTGCACTTTAAGACTTTTTGAGACTGACAGAAATTGCTTTTCTTCAAAACTTTGGCACAGTAAAAGCTGTGCATCTTGCTGGCAGAGTTTCATACTAATTTGTCTGTTTCCTTCAAACAGCTGAGCACAGTGAAGAGACTCCTTACAGAAAAGCTGGCTCCAGTCAACGCTCGTGATGAAGACCAGTACACTCCTCTCCATCGCGCTGCCTACAGCGGGCACCTGGACATGGCGCATGAGCTGGTGGCTCAAGGGGCAGACGTTCATGCGCAGACAGTGGACGGCTGGACACCCTTGCACAGCGCCTGTAAGTGGAACAACACCAATGTGGCTGCGTTCCTACTTCAGCAGGGTGCGGACATCAACGCCCAGACAAATGGTTTGCTGACACCATTGCACATTGCTGCAGGAAACAAGAACAGCAGGGAAACCCTTCAACTCCTGCTGATGAATCGCTACGTGAAGCCAGACCTGAAGAACAACTTGGATGAAACAGCCCTTGACATTGCCAGGAGGACTGATATATATCACTATCTTTTTGAAATAGTAGAAGACTGCATAAATGCTGTGTGCCCTTAAAAGTTGTGGTGACGCTTGTGAAAATGGGATGTTTGCTGCCTTCTGTTTGTGTCCTGCATGCTCATCCCTGGTGGTCTGTCCCTTTGCAATGAGGTTTTCATTTAGCATACTTTAGTATTTTTCTCAGGCAAAATGTCACTTCTTGCAGCTCTGCTCAGTGGTCTCGCTCATACTTGGAAGCATTTCTACTGTCACTCAAGGAGTTCAGAAAGTCTTGGTAATTCCAGTGAGTTTCCATTTAATTAGTGAATACTGGGAGGGGCTTTTGTAATTGGTCTGTACTTTTAAAGCAGGAGAGGAAACTGGAATATTTACTTGATGTGAAAGAATTCTGGCTTGGTAATGCAGAGTTTGGGACAGCTCAACTTGAAAATTATATTTTTGAGAAATTTAACTTTTTTAAAACTGCATGAAAGCTCAGAATGAATGTAACTTATTTGGGTGATACACAAAATGTTTGGTGATCTTGGTGTAAGGCTTCTTATAAGATAAAATATTTAATCCTAAGGAGTTTGTTGTCATATTATTAACTGAAAGCACAATTATCAATGCAATCGCCTGTTCATAAATCAAAATCATTAATCACAGGGTGACAAAGGAATTTTGTTGGTTTTTTTTTTCCTGGTACTTTCCAAGGAAGTGACTTTCTATGAAGATCCTGTTTATTTTTTTGTTTGTGAATTAAATTGAGACGTTTCAATATCATGATTATGCCATTAATTAGAGCAAATCAGCTTTGTACAGATAAACAGCCAACATACTATTGTGTCTGACTGGTTACAAATAATTTAGTGCAGGACATATTTCATAGAATCAGCTATGTTGGAAAATACCTTCAAGATCATGGAGCTCAACCTTTACCCCAGGACTCAAGCCCACCACTAAACCATGTCACTAAGGGCAAAGTGATCTCTCTTCATGCCTGCCAGTCACGATCACCAGTCACGGCCATCCCTCATCTGCCTCCTCAGTGGCCCCATGCTATATAGCTGCTGCCTCTAACCCTGATGGCCATCCGTCATCTCCCCTCATGGCCACCCCTCACAGCCCATGGCTACTCCTGTTCTCACCCCATGCTCTTCTCTCATGGTCCCTCCACCTCTCCTCTCGTGATCCTCCCTCATGGCTGCCCCTGCTCTCCCATCACAATCTCCCCCCACCCCTCATGGTCACCCCTCCTGTGCCCTCATGACGACCCCTCCTGTCCCTCCATGAATGCCCCATCTCGCCCCGCATGGTTTCCCCTCATGGCCGCCCCTCCTGACCCCTCAAGATTTCCCCTCATGGCCTTTCACGAATGCCCCACCTCTTCCTTTATGGTTTCCCTTCATGGCTGCCCCTCCCATCCCCTCATGATCTCCACTCACAACTGCCCCATCTCTCCCCTCATGATCTTCCCTCATGGCTGCCCCTGCTCTCCCCTCACAGTCTCCCTTCATCCGCCATGCCTGCCTCTCCTGTCCCCTTATGATCTCCCTTCACAGTCTTCCTTCATCCGCCATGCCTGCCTCTCCTGTCCCCTTATGATCTCCTGTCACACCTCATGATTACCCCACCTCTCCCCTCATGATCTTTCATGGCCGCCCCTGCTCTCCCCTCACCATCTCCCCTCACTCCTTATGGCCACCCCTCTCCTCCCCTTTTGAACCCCCAAGGAGAATCCCTCATCCCAGCTCAAATATTTATAAATATTTAAAAACCTTACTGAGATTTTCCCCCAGAATCCCTTAATTTCCAGACTAGTTTCTTATTTGACACTTTAAGTCTCTGATCGCTTGTGTTTCTCGTCCAAGGCGTTCACATCTGAGTTGGGCTTCCAGAAGTTCTGACTGATTTGGCTGCTGCCACTTAACCAGACTCAAGGCGCTGGGGGTGGGTTGGTCGGTTTGTTTCTTAGGACTTGGTTTATATCTCATCAACTCTCACTACTGTATGCAAAGTCTTGGTTTCAAGGAACCTACTGCGGGGCAAAGATTGCAGCCCAGCGAGCAGGACAGCTTCTCTGTGGCAGCAGTACCGGCTGACTGAGTGCCAGCTGCTTTTCTTTCTCAGAACAGCTGCAAAAGGAGTCAAATCTACTTCAGTCTCATAAACAGCATCTCAAGATGTCAGAGAAGAGTTCCAGGCAATGAAAAACACCCCATTTCATTCACGGATAATTGGTGAAAAAGAACAAAAACAAAGGGAAACAAAGCTCAGCTTCACAAAGTTGTCACTGACACTCCTCCTTTATAACAATTTTCAGTGTGGTTCAGATACCTCCTTAGAATCTGAGAGCCTCTGAAGCAAATCCCACCTCCACCTCTTAGGATTGCACCTTAGGAAAGATGTGAATTACCAGTCTGAAGAAGAACTGGGAATGAGGAGCTCTTGAACTCTGATTTTAAATTTTCCATCAATCCTAGTTATTTTTGTCACTGAACAATACAATTCCTTCTTTCAAAAAGACAGCAGCACTTGTTTATCCCTCAAACATGTTGGAGGGATGTCTGGGAAGAATTCTGACAATGGAAACTATAGGGTAATGCTAAGCATGAAAACCTAATCATTATGGCCAAACTGATCACTAAACACGAGGACAGGAAATATCCTGCCTACCAACCTGGTCCACCACCTCCTCACTTGGTTGTGGGTTGTCATGTCCCTCCCCTGCCACTTCTACTGATAGTTCTCCTCCCCAGGCTGGCCTGGCAAACACCACTGTTAGGGATTAGGTATTAGGAGAAGGCTGCGTGGAGACCTCAGAGCAGCCTCCCAGTATCTGAAGGGGGCCTATAAGGATGCTGGGGAGGGACTCTTCATTAGGGACTGTAGTGAAAGGACAAGGGGTAATGGGTTCAAACTTAAACAGGGGAAGTTTAGATTGGATATGAGGAATAAGTTCTTTACTGTAAGGGTGGTGAGGCACTGGAATAGGTTGCCCAGGGAAGTTGTGAATGCTCCATCCCTGGTGGTGTTCAAGGCCAGGTTGGACAGAGCCTTGGGTGGTATGGTTTAGTGGGAGGTGTCCCTGCCCATGGCAGGGGGGTTGGAACTTCATGATCTTAAGGTCCTTTCCAACCCTAACTATTCTATGATTCTATGTTTAATAACACTTTCATTTTGTGAAAAGCATTATTAAAACCAAGCTAGTACTTTTGAGTAGATCTACATCCCCCTCCCAGTGAAACTGGACTACACGGTCTTTATTTGCATCCAGCCCCCATTGCCTCAGGGGAGAACAAGACACCCCTTCAGAAGGCAGGCCCGTGGTGACACCCCACAGGGATACAAAGTGTTTGTGATGCCTGTGCCCACTTCTGAGCATGCTGACTCGGACCGACTCAACCGAGGAGCTTCGGATGGTGCCTAGAGCTGTCACTCACCCTGTGCCCGCAGCCGGCCCGCTGTCCCCTGGGGATGGCGAATGGCCACCCCCGTTGTTAACCGCGGCCTGTGGACGATATAAACCAGCCCCGCTGTGACGGGAACCAGCGGGCGCGCCTCTCGGCACCAGGCTGCGCCGGGACGCCGGCTCCGTCCCATAGACAAGCCCTCCCCGGCCGAGGCGCAGCCCCGACATGGCGTGGAGCGGCACCGCCCTGCCGCTCCCGCTGCCCTTGCTCCAGCCGGCCGAGAGGCTGCAGCCGGGCCGCTCGTGCTGTTGTGGTAACCGGTCCGCCCGGTTTCTGCCTGCCCGGGAGCGGCGGCGGCCATGAGGGCGGCGGCGAAGGAGGCGGGAGGCGGGCAGGCCTGTGAGCGCGGCGTGGCCCGGGCTTGGCGGCGGGGTTCGCCTCCCCTACCGACCGCCCGTCCTTGGCGGCCTTCCCCCAGCATCCCCGGCATGTCCGTGCGGGGGAGCCGAGCCTTTACCCCCCGCAGCTCCCCACTGATCCTCCGTGGCCACCTTGCGCGGTGGTCCGTCGCCTCCCCCGGCACCGTGCACCCCCCCACGGCAGTGCCCTGCCGGAATAAGGAGTCCTAGTCCCTGTATAGCTCCATGGAGATCTCGTTCAGCAGGACATCTCCATGAAGACCTCTGTGCTTGGCTGTGCTTTGGTCTGTTCGCCATGGGCAGTCACAGTGGCCGTGTTTCCTTGGGGTGGCCTTGGAGAGCTAGTTCTGCCCACCATCACCCTGTACCGCTTCATGTCAGGGAGCAGGGCCGTGCGTTTTGTGAACAACTTGTCTTAAAAGTGTATTAAAGACAGAAGTAAAGCAGCAAAAAAATGGCTTTCAACAAAGCATGTCAGCATTCAGGGGATTTAAAATAACTGGTTCTTCTGTAATATGTTTTGCTAACAGGGAAGAAATCTGTGTATGTTGAGCCATCTAGGAGAGTTAAAGAACTACTTGAAGAAGAGCTTTATATTCAGAAAGAAGCATGCTGTGTTAAACATCCAGTGGCAGGTAATCCTCCTTATCAGCAAATGGTGTAGCTGGATGCTACCATGTATGTTCTCATGGATGTTACAAAGGCTTAAAATACTAAAGATAATATAGAAACACTACAGAAAAATATAACAGGAATGTAAGATCTGAATGTATAACAAGCTCAGTATATAAATGGTATTTATAGCATCATGTTATATACACAGCATAACAATGCTATGTATAATAAGGTCAAATAGATGCTTGTGTACAGATTATTCAGCAAATTCCTTTTAATCTGAATACACCTGGAAAATTAGAGATGCTACCGAAGTGGCCTGGGCTTGGATAAACAGCAGATGTCAGGTTGGATGGTTACTTATTTACACAGCTGAGATCATTCATAAGTGTATTGTTTTCCACAAGTTAGACGGTTAGCGAATTGTAACCTTTCCACAAAATAAATTAGCTTTTCTGTTTCATTTTAGTGGTGTTGGTTTTGTTTTGAGGGTTTTTTGTTAGTTTTCTTTGGGGGGTGGGTGGTTTTTTTGTTGTTGTTCTCCTAACTTTTGATGAGGGCATTTGGTATTTCAGTTTGACCAGTAAATCATACTGAATGCATCGATGGTATTACTGCTTTTTCTTATAGATCAAGTATATCCTGCTTCAGTTGGGAGTATAGTAGTCTTAAGCTGTTCTACAGACAGTAGAGAGCATCATATACCTTCAGCAATCTGAATTGCTCTCTGAAGATGTCAATCTCTTTTTGTTAACTGTGGAGGAAGATTGTGGTGTTGTGCTTAACTGCTTCTCATTACTGGATAGACCAAAGGTTACATTAATTCTAGAACAACTTGAAGTAATCAGTTATAACATTATTATTGTGACAAATTATTAACAGAGGCTCTGGAAGGAATTTGGATCGTGAAAAAGAATTTCTCCATTGGAAGCCTGAATCCAGTGCAACAGAACAGAAACAGTTTACTTTTACAGTCTCAATTCTACTCAAGGCATACAGGAATGAAAAGTAAGAGTCAACAATAAGAAAGTTTCATTACAACACCTTCATTTAAAATTGCAGGGTAATATTATTTTATAATTCACAGACATCTCACAGGACTGCAGTTGTATGGTCTTATAGTAATCACCTCTGGGCACCTTTCCGCAGAGCTAATCCACCTCTTCGTTTAGTAAGTAGCTAACAGTCTTTAAGTCTTTGCTTAAGAAACATGCTTAGGAGTGCTGGGTGTTGAGCCACATTAATTTTCTGAAACCTTTTGTAGATGTCTGGAATAATCACTTGTTTCCTACTGATAGGTGGTAAGTGTTGGTTTCATGTAATAATGAACTTTACATGCCTTTCCTAATGTCCAACCTTAATAAATTCAAATGTTTGGAAAAACCCTTCTCCAACACACCTACTGAAAAGAGGTTGTTCTAGGTACCCTTTCAGGCATTCTACCATTTGCCTGCAATGGCCAGCGGTGCTCTGGAGCATCTGTTTCTTTCTTTACAGCCTGTGGAGTGTGACTTTTGTGGAGCAGACCTGTTCCTTATAAGCTGGCAGATTTTAGCATAGTCTCAGTGTGCCCACCTTCTCTCTTTTAGTGGAATGTATTGACTTTGTAGTAGAAGGTGAAAGCTTCCAGTGCTAAGGAAACAGAGCTCATTAGCTTTGTAAGAGGAATATCATTAGTGCCATGAGCTTGCAGAATATGTGAACCACAGGTTTGCCATTAAATTAAGCTTCTTCGTATGTTCTCAGGGGCTAGTTGTTTAAATATACAGCTAGTTGCATAACTAGCACCTCTTTCTCCCTACCTTGGTCTTGTGAGCTCTGGGGATAGTGCGTCTTAGTTACAACAGCAGCATGAATTAAGTTACTGCTAGTACAAGAAGTGTTTTACCAGCACAGCTTGCTGCCATGCTGGCTTTAGTATAGAGTTACTACTTGCATGAATAGTTTGGTTATAGAGTAGGCTTAATCAGTGCCAGGTATGAACTGCAGTCACTTCTGGTATGCCCTTAAACCAAGAAAATTTTAGCCACATTGCAGAAAATAGAAATAAAGAATGTCTCAGAGTTGTGAGATGTTGGCATAATTTTAAGACTTATGTACCTGAGGCTTCTGGTGGAAGTTTTCAAAGATCCTGATCTCCACCACTTTGTTAAATTCCATGGAGAAAGAACAGCTTTAAACAAAAGCAGTTTATTCAAATTGATTTAGGTGCTGAAATGTATGGGATCTGTTGGGTTTCCTTTGTGAATTTAAATGTCCCTTCATTCCCCATGACTGCTGCTAGAGACAAGTGGTTCTCTTCTCACTGCTGTACTGCCTGTTTTGCAGCAGAATAGGCAGGTATGATGAGAGAAGGGGTGGCAGAAAAGACACAAGACAGGAGATCAGGGAGCAGCCTGGCTTCAGCTGCTATACTCATCAGACCGTTTCCATTCACACACCCTCTTCTGTGTAAGGAGTAAGATGATAAGATACTAACTGGGAGATGGAGTAGGTATATGCTATATAAATGGGCAAAAAAAGAGTGGTTTCTGGAGAGATGAGCCTACAGTGGTTAGTGCCAGAAGGAAGGGTGTCAAAAACATGAAAAGGAAGAAACACAGACAGAGGGAATGAAAAAGGAGACCTATAATAGCAGCTTAGGATTTCCTGAAGGGAACTGGAGAGAGGAGAACACAGATCAGTAACACAGAGATAGAAACGGTAAGAAATGAAGGAAAAAGATGTAGGAGAAATAAGTAGAAGAGCGAAAGAGGAAAAAAAAGTATAAAAAATATATACCTATGTTGCTGAATTTACTGAAGTTAATGTGTTGATTTTTGCTTCTCCCTTTTACTGCCTTTCCCTAAAAGTGACTAATGGTTGAGGGGCTTGCTGTGTGGTGTCTCATCCATCCTTAGAGCAGATCTTGGTTTTTTACAGATTACTGAACTTTAGTGCTGTGAAGACTTGAGCCTGTGTGTCAAATCAAACATCAAAATGACTAGCTGCCTTTGGAAGTGTAGATCTCTGTTTCTAAGATTTTGAAGAAAGTTCTGCTTGGAGAGGGAGGTATTTTTTCTTTGTTGTTGTTTTATTCATATCTTCACATTGTTTTAAACTGATGTTGTAGTGGCCAAATTTCATCCATATTTCAGCCAGTGATGAAGATGTCACAACAAAATGTTCTTCTGTAAAACTCAAAGTTTTAGTTGGCTTCTCTGTTGCAAAGTGATTGTGAGTTCCAGCAGAAAATTGTAATGTCATTGAAGAGATGCCTTAAAATGCCTTATGCTGAATCCATTCACTAAACTGAGCAGTTTGGAAGCCAAGAGTTTGTGATTCGATATCTAGCTTGATTTAATACAAGTTTAACATAAATAAACCTCTCTATATGTGTCTATGTATGTAAGAGTTACCATAGTGTTGAAGAACCACAAAGGCAGCATGAGACCTGAAATAACCAGTCGCTTAACTCTCACTCTTAATACTGCAGTGGAGTAATACCAAACGATCATTAGTTTGGTTTGGTTTATCATAGCAGATAGGAAACAGATGTGGGTCCTCCTGGGTACTGCATAAAACCAGAACAATAGGTAGCTTTGAAAGGCTATGGATAATTAGAGGAGGTACCAGAGACAGGTGTGACATCTGCAGCCACAGAACAGTTTCAGTGCTCTGGCAGCAGATGAAAGGTTGGGAGCTCTCTTCAGCAAAAAGTCTGAGCTAGCACAAGAGGAAGTGCAGAAGGAGGAGAAGAGGGATGGTAGTTAAGGACTCCATGCTGTGGGAAAGGGAAGCTCCATGCAGGAGGAAGTAAAGAGGGATGGGAGTTGGAGACTCCCTGCTGTGGGAGACTGAAGCTCCCATTTCCTGCCCCACTGTGCTGCCTGGGGAGGTTTGTTGGGGGGTGGAGGTCTGGGACCATGTAGAGAGCATGCTGAGTCTTGAATGAGTGGATGACTTTTACACCCTGTTGAATGACTTTTCAAAGTTACTTCTGTTGAATGACTTTTACTCCCTGTTGCTCTTCTGTGTGGTCACCAAGGATAATGCTAGGGGACACGTGAGCGTATCAAGCATGACTACGTTGCTACAGGGCAAGTCAAGGTCATAGGTGCCCAGGGGTTTCTTCTCAATCCTACTGGTGAGGGGGTGTGGCTGGAGGAAAGGATGGATCCTGTAGGTCAACTATTGTTTGCACAACTGGTGCTGAAAATGGGGGGTTGGCTTTTATAACTGTGGGATGTCCCCTCTTTGAGTACTGATTCAGAGAAAACTCCGGGAACAAACTCGCCCGCAAAGTTTTCAAATTGGCAAGCAGGTATTCTTTATTGCGGCGCTGGGAGACACGGGGGATAGCTCCTCCTAACGTGTATCACCATATTGCTACACAAGCCGTGCTTGCATAGTCACCGGCCATACATACATATTCATGAGGCCACGCCTGAATTACATCATTTTCCAGAAAGTTTTCCGCATGCATACAGAAATGTGGTGGTCTTTGAGGGTCGTTTACTTCTTCCAACAATCTTCATAACTGCTGGCGGTCTTTGAAGCACCAGCTTAATTAACATTACAGACATAGCAATCATCCTGTCCTTCTACTTACCAGTTAATTTAACTGCACCAATCCTGGACATCTGCTAGTCCAGGACACTCCCCAGTAGATGTTTACACCAGCTTAATGGGTTCATTAAGACCCCAAACATAGCAATCATCCTGTCCTTCTACTTATCAGTTAGTTTAACTGTGCCCAGCCTGGATTTTGCTAGTCCCAGATACTCCCCATCCCCAGGTCCTGCTTTTCTGTTTTGTTTTTCTTACACTTTTTGTACTAAGGTCCTAAGGACCTGAAACTATGTCAGCTACACGGCTTTACCTTCAAGCACCTCAGTTATTTTCCATTACAAAGCCATCAAACTTAACATTACTTAGAACTGATTACATTTTGTGCTTTTGTGCCTCCTTGTCTCAGTACTAAGAACAGATCCAAAGAGGTGAGATTCACCTCAACAAGTGGGGAAAAAGTTCTGTTTGTTCCATATCTGGAAGGATCCATAATTGTTTCCAAAGTGCTGTGACGACGTGAGAAATAGAATCATAGAATCATAGAATCGTTAGGGTTGGAAAGGACCTTAAGATCATCAAATTCCAACCCCCCTGCCAGGGGCAGGGACACCTCCCACTAAACCATGTCACCCAAGGCTCTGTCCAACCTGGCCTTGAACACCGCCAGCGATGGAACATTCACCACTTCCCTGGGTAACCCATTCCAGTGCCTCACCACCCTTACAGTAAAGAACTTATTCCTCATATCCAATCTAAACTTCCCCTGTTTAAGTTTGAACCCATTACCCCTTGTCCTATCACTACAGTCCCTAATGAATAGTCCCTCCCCAGCATCCTTATAGGCCCCCTTCAGATACTGGGAGGCTGCTCTGAGGTCTCCACGCAGCCTTCTCCTAATACCTAATCCCTAACAGTGGTGTTTGCCAGGCCAGCCTGCGGAGGAGAACTATCAGTAGAAGCGGCAGGGGAGGGACATGACAACCCACAACCAAGTGAGGGGACCAGGTTGGTAGGCAGGATATTTCCTGTCTTCGTGTTTAGTGATCAGTTTGGCCATAATGATTAGGTTTTCATGCTTAGCATTACCCTATAGTTTCCATTGTCAGAATTCTTCCCAGACATCCCTCCAACATGTTTGAGGGATAAACAAGTGCTGCTGTCTTTTTGAAAGAAGGAATTGTATTGTACAGTGACAAAAATAACTAGGATTGATGGAAAATTTAAAATCAGAGTTCAAGAGCTCCTCATTCCCAGTTCTTCTTCAGACTGGTAATTCACATCTTTCCTAAGGTGCAATCCTAAGAGGTGGAGGTGGGATTTGCTTCAGAGGCTCTCAGATTCTAAGGAGGTATCTGAACCACACTGAAAATTGTTATAAAGGAGGAGTGTCAGTGACAACTTTGTGAAGCTGAGCTTTGTTTCCCTTTGTTTTTGTTCTTTTTCACCAATTATCCGTGAATGAAACGGGGTGTTTTTCATTGCCTGGAACTCTTCTCTGACAATAAAGTTTGGGTTTATTTTTGTATAAGTGAGAAGGGAAAAAACATCCCCTAACCCTTAGCTGGCTCCAGGCCAACTCTTTCAGCATTTCCATTTGACTTGGAAAAACACAGATAATTGCACCTGAGGCACTGGAGGAATAGCTGCTGTTGAAAGCATTATTCTCACTTTACAGATGCAAATTTGATCATGAATCACACAGTAATGTGTGAAAAAGACTGGGTTTTCAGATAGAGGCTTTGATTAGGCTTGTTGCATCTCACTTGTGCTCCTTGCTTTCTCATTCTTCGTTTGTGGTTTATTTTTCATGATCTTGTTTTCAATTTTTCCTAATGAAAAGCCTCTGGGTCTTTCCTGGCTTCTTTCACTAGCTCAGTGTTGCTGCAACAAAGGCAGATTTGTGAATATCATTTGCTCCTTTGCTCCCTCTTCCTTTTTGTGCAACGTTATACAATGAAGAAATGTCTTTTAGGTCTTTTGACTGGATATTTTATTTCAATTACGAAGCTTCGGCAATTCCCAGGTAGTCTGATACATTCATGTTTGTGACCTTTTGTGTGTCTCATCTTTGAATAAACCAAAGCAATTTGTTTAAATATAATACCACTGTCTAATAGTATATTAATGTTATTAATATTACTATGGTATTTATGATATAATTTTTCATTAAATGGGGGGTCAGGTAATTTAACTGTGCTCACATTTTATCATAGTGACTTTTTACTATGTAACTGTTCAGCTACCCTTTTCTCTTAGGTTTTTTAATATTCTTTCATTTCCAAACTGAACTCATCTGTTTTGAAAGACAAGTGTTCCCATTGCTTCCATGCAGTAATAACAGTGTTCAAACACTGACATCTTTCGAAAGCTGCATCTATCAAGCACTGAAGCACAATAGGAGGGGGTCAAGTTATTAAAGCAATTGGTATTGAGAACCCCATAACTAGGCTATATATCGTTGAGATTTACTTCAAACTAGAGCTAGTCTTTTTTCCTGTACTGGTGTCACCTTGATGCTTGAGCCTCAAAAATGTTTGAAGAATAGCTTTACTATAAACCCTTGCCCTCTGGCCTGGAGGGTGCCCAGTGGGTAAAATGAAAGTGTCAGTGCTGGTTGCACATCTCTGCCACTGTTGCTGGGTAAGATGCAGCCTGGTGCTCAGTAAGAACCAAGGAAGATTGAAGTTCATTATAGCTGCTAACAAACCTCCACAGAGCCAAATTCTGTGTCTGAGGATCTTGTGGTTTTGGTAGAAAAGTTTTCTCCTCTGATATTGGCTCTAGTCTATGCTGGTGAACAGATGTGTACTGCAGTGGAAGGTCGAAGAGCGTTCTGGGACAGGATACCTCATTCACAGCATGCACAGCACATTTATTCATGACTGTGCCTTGACCTGGAAGTGTCAGCTTTACATGGTTTTAATCCAACCCTGCTCACAGTCACAAGTGGAACTGTAGCCAGGCAGAGTATTTTAGCATCACGTTTGCTGCATGTGCAGTAACGTGGGCTTGTGTGTCCAAAAACTGTTCATCCAATGTGGTAGGCCTCAACTTTCAACTGAATCTTTTCTCTCTGGTCGTATTTCAGAATTTAAAACTTCCAAGCAGAAAGATCACAAACCCAAATATGAAACACCAGGTAATCAAATTGTAGCCACTTAAACCTTATGCTAAAATACAGTGTGCAATTTATACAGGGCAGAACTTTTATCACTCTTTTTCATACAAGATTTAGGTTCCTTCTAGGTAAAAACTTGCATTGAAACCATGGGGACTATTTATGAAGCAGAGATTTCAAAGTGATTCTTGGTGTCATTTTGCTACCAGACAGCATCCTCCTGCTCTTTGAAGCTGATCCCGTTTTCTTAGAATAAAAAACTCCACAAGGTTTCCCTGGTTGACAGAATGTCTGGCTTGATAGCTGTGGCTGAAAACACAACCACATCTTGCAGTACCTTTTAAACTGTGTTTGCAAGAGAGTTGACAAATAATATCAAAGATGTTTTTAGGCTTTAATACTTCTCAAGTCTGACAAAACAGAGTGAGTTAGAGTAGAAGAGGAAGCCAGCTGGGAAGCTCGAGGAGAAAACATTTACCACTGTTAGAAACAGCAAACATTTAACCTTCAAATAAGCCAAATATTTTCTATTTTGCAACAGATTCAGTACTAACGGCCAGCATTTTATTTTAAATCTCTGGCTGTAAGCACCATTGGAGCTTACTGAGGTTTCTACAGAGCAGTTAAACCACAGTGCCCCAGTTTGTGTGTACAGTACCAAGGAGTCTGTGTGGTTCTTACTCCATAGGGCTATCTCCTGGGCTGGCTTACCTCCAGAGTGGACAAAACCAGGTGTGTTCCCTCAGGAAGGTCTGGAGGCATCTGGTAATGCTACTGAACCTTCACCACGTTGTACTTTGTGGAGTTTTTCTCTAGTCAGAGTGAACAAAACTGCTTGACAAACATCACCAGAGCAAAGTAGCAGATGGTGATCATGCCATGAACGTGTTGTGTCTTACAACAGAAATCAGACAAACTGGAGCTGACGTGGTTACTGCCAGGCTGGTATTTCTTCCCTAGGAGAGAAATGAGAATTAAAAAGGAGAAAGAAACTCGCCACCCACACACAGGTTTGAGGACACCTGTCTTCTAACCTTGGTCGTGATGGTGAGATCACTCCCTGTATTCCTCACTCTACAGCAACACATCACCTCTTTCTTGTAAGTTTACTACACCAACATTTCTAGGAGGCTGCTGGACTTAGATGAAGGCACACCTATCACTACTTTCTGTAGGGACTATGATGAATATCTAACAAATCCACTGCTGTGCTATCATCCCCCACATCGTGAGGATTTTGAAGGCAGATAGCAATAGCAAAACAATTGGATCTGTAATTTGTAAAGATTATAGAATGTAAGAATAGGTTTCATCTAGATATAAATTCTATAAAAACTTTTGAACTAGTGGACTATACACAACATGTAAATGTAAACGTGTGTTTAGTCTCTGCAGAAGCAGGTGTAACATGAAAATGAACTTATGGTGACAGTATTACTAGGAACATTTTGGGCTTCTGTTCTCTCATCTTGAAACGATCTCTTATTTGCCATAATAAAATGCATAGGAAATGTTACAGTACTGAGTTTCCATGCTATATATACCATCACAACTTACTGTGGCTTTCAGTAGTAGCTTTATTCAATGTGCAATGTAATGCATTAGCTGATGGTGTGTTGATGAATACAGAAAGCCTTGTTCTGATCTTGTGCTAAATAATTCAGCACATTTGTTCCCCTGTGACAATAACCCTAAAAGAGAGGCCACCGCAGTGCAGCTGAACATGAAACACTGAAGTTTCACTGTGAGACTGCGAACAAAGCAGAACTAGCCAATTCCTGCTATTAATCCTTCACAAGGAAAGCATATATGTTCTTTTTTCCAAATTTGTCACTACTTGGCTTATAAAGACTTCCATGTTGAGTTGTCCTGAGACATTTCACAAACCCTGAATTAATGCAAACATTTCTGTTGACTTAAGCATACCCAGGATGAGGCCTGGAACCATCCATATAATTGGCTCAGCTCTGGAATTGGAATAGTTTAGCATTAAATCTTCAAGAAATGGAAACGTAAACTTGACCAAAGACTCCTCCAAAGTCATCTATCAATGCTGAAATGTAAGTTCCTGAAGGAAGATCAGAACTGCCGTTGCAGCTGATATGATCAAATTTATTGAGTGAATCAGAATTCCACAGAAGTCACTTGAGTTCTTCCAGTGACTTTCATGGGTGCCAAATTTCTCACGTTATCTGCAAAAATGTCTAAATGAACAAAATTACTAACAGGAGAGCTTTTGGACAACTTTGAATCTTTAATTAAGGCAGCCTGGGGATTGTGCTCATTTTAGGTAGTGTTCACTGCATCAGATGGGCCCTGGATTGAATCTTGGTGCAGATCATGGCCTCAGAGGATTTGACTCTCCCTTAGCTTCTACATTTGTTTGCAGTTTTCTACACTGGCAAAATAGTTTTCCCAGATTCCCATTTTTTTACTGAAATCACTGTTACTTGTCAAGACAAGTGCTGTGTTCATTGCACTAAGAGGTTTTTTTGTTACTATTGGCTATCATACTATTTTGCAGACAATGGTAAATTAGAAAGCAGGGTTTGACATCTTGGCTTGTAGAACTTGAGTACAGACAAAGTTTGATAAACTTGGAGTTCAACAAGAAGAAATAGCCTGCAAAACCATAGGGTTACCAGAAAATCACATTTTCCAGCTCTGTTTCAACTTTTTTCCACCAGGTCATTCGCTTCATAAAATCATAGAAGAGTTAGGGTTGGAAAGGACCTTAAGATCATGAAGTTCCAACCCCCCTGCCATGGGCAGGGACACCTCCCACTAAACCATGTCACCCAAGGCTCTGTCCAACCTGGCCTTGAACACCGCCAGCGATGGAGCATTCACCACTTCCCTGGGCAACCTATTCCAGTGCCTCACCACCCTTACAGTAAAGAATTTCTTCCTCATATCCAATCTAAACTTCCCCTGTTTAAGTTTGAACCCATTACCCCTTGTCCTTTCACTACAGTCCCTAATGAAGAGTCCCTCCCCAGCATCCCTATAGGCTCCCTTCACATACTGGAAGGCTGCTATGAGGTCTCAGTGAACTAAGAGATTGTTGATTCACACAGTTCAGAGACTGGGGAGAAATGGAGAGCTTCTAGCTCTGACACTGCATGTTTTCATATCCAACAGCAGAGATCCACGGTTCTCTCATACAGGCAGCAAAGTTATACCAGGCATAAATTCTTGCTGACCATTTGGATTGCAGCATAGCTTTTACATACCCACATAGGTCAAGGCCCTGTGACTTGTCTGTATACTAGTGAAGTGATTCAAGCCTGTTTACCCCTGAAAATTAAACAACAGTTGTGTGTAATGTTGGAGTTAGGTTTGTAACTAGGTTGTGTGCTTCCATAAAATTCATTAATTGTACATAAGAACACTTGCAGGCTTCTCTTATCTGTGCATTAAGCACTCGTAAAACATAAGAAATGCCAACAGCTGTGGTTATAGTCAGTGTCTTACTGCCCCTTCTCCAACACACATCACTGCTTGTAAGTGATCTCTGGAGGTCACTAATCCACCCTCCAACTCAGAAGAGCACCATTACCAGCACTAAACAAGGTGCTCACCAAGGTGCTGGCTGGGCTATAGCATCAAGATGTTGAAAATATTCAAGGATAGACTCCACACCACCTCTGGCAGCCTGTCCCAGTGCTGTGCCACCCTCTTGGAGAAGAAGCTTTTCCTCATGTCTAACCCTGAACCCTGCAACCTGGAATTTGTGGTGATTGTTTCTTGTAGTGGCTCCATTAGTTTAATAACTCACCTTCCAGTAGTTGCTGGCTCCCATTAAATCATCCCATCACCTCCTCTTCACATGACTAAACGAAACTACCTCCCTCAACCTCTCTTCTTAGCTTGTATGCCCTAGGGTCTCTCATAACCTCAGTAGCCTTCCACTGGACCATGTTCTCAACATCCTTCTTGAACTGGGAAGCTGAATTGGAGACAGTATTCCAGGAGCTGCTCCACCAGTGGGGGAATAATTACTTACCTGTCTGATGGACATCTTGCCCAGCAGGTGACTTGTTTTACTTCTGAGGAGAGCTCACATTCATCTCGGTTCATTCATGGCTTTTTATTAGCCAGAATGTTCCCAGCCTATCCTAGTGCATGGGAGTTCTCTGGTCCACATTGCTTGCTCTTTCTGCAACCGAGGAGGGCAGTGACAGAGCAGCCTTGGCAGGCACCTGGAGTCCAGCCGGGGTCAACCCACCACAGCTCACTGAAGCCCCCTGTGCGCCCCTGACCCCTTCTTCTGCTGCTGGGCTGGGCTCTGCCCGAGTGCAGAGACACAAATTCCCTCTGCAGCCCCGAAACGGGGCTGAGCAACGCGCGGGCCGTGGAGCCACGCAATGACCATCACCTCAGTGACCGCGGGGTCTCCATGGCCCGCAGCGGCCCGCGGGCACTTCCGCGATCCCCGGGGCTGCCACGGCGGCACTGCCGCACGGTGCGGGCTGCGGCCCCGCAGCGCGCTGGGGACCGCTATCCCCCGCGGACGGGGCAGGGCGGCACCCGGGGCGGGCCGCGGCGGAGGGCGGGAGGCGGCGGGGACGCGGCCGCCCGCGGAGGACGGCCCGGCGTGGCCGGGAGGGGCGGTGGCAGCGGCTGCGGCACCTCCCCGCCGCCGGGGCAAGGGGTGGGCGCGGAGAGGCGGCGGTGGCAGCGGCCCCGGGCGCAGCCCCATCCGCAGCATGCGCTGCCCGGCCCCAAGCCTGCCCCGCGGCAGCCGCGAAGGGCAGAGCGGCGGCAGCGGGCGGCCTGCATGGAGCCGGCCCCGCGCCGCCGCCCCGCCGGCCAGCCCGGCTGCCCGCGGCGGTGGCGCGGGCGGCGGTGGGCGCTGGCGGCCGGTGTGCTGGGCGCCGCCGCCGCACTCGCCCTGTACGCCCGCTTGCCGGAGCCGGGGCAGCCGCAGGCGGCGGGGGGAGCGCAGGCCGGCGGCGAGGTGAACGTGCTGCTGTGGTGGGAGCCCTTCGGCCGCCCGCGGCGCATGGCCGACTGCCGCCGGCGCTACAACATCACGGGCTGCCGCCTCAGCGCCGACCGGAGCAGCTACGGCGAGGCGCAGGCGGTGCTCTTCCACCACCGCGACCTGGCGCTGCACGGCGCGGAGGGGCTGCCCCGAGGGCCCTCGCCGCGGCCGCCGCGGCAGCTCTGGGTGTGGATGAACTTCGAGTCGCCGTCGCACTCGCCCGGCCTGCGAGGACTGGCCGGTCTCTTCAACTGGACCATGTCCTACCGGCGAGACTCGGATGTCTTCGTGCCCTACGGGTACCTCTACACCCCGCCGGCGCCCCGGCCCTTCGTCCTGCCCCGCAAGACACGGCTGGTGGCCTGGGTCATCAGCAACTGGAACGAGGAGCACGCCCGGGTGCGCTACTACCGCCAGCTGAAGGAGTACCTCGCCATCGATGTGTACGGGGCACGGGGGCTGGCGCTGGCCGAGGGTGGCGTGGTGGAGACCGTCTCAGCCTACAAGTTCTACCTGGCCTTCGAGAACTCCCAGCACACCGACTACATCACTGAGAAGCTCTGGAGGAACGCCTTTGCCGCCAGCGCCGTGCCCGTCGTCCTCGGGCCCCGCAGGGCCAACTACGAGCGCTTCATCCCCCGCGACTCTTTCATCCACGTCGACGACTTCCCCAGCCCCCGGCTGCTGGCCACCTACCTGAAGTTCCTTGATAAAAACAAACCCAACTACAGGAAGTATTTTGCCTGGAGGAAGAAGTACGAAGTCCACGTCACCTCCTTCTGGGATGAGCATCTCTGCAAGGTTTGCAAGGCCGTGAGGGCAGCCGGGAATCAAATCAAGACTGTACGAAACCTGGCCAGCTGGTTTGAAAGCTGATGATCCTGGAGAATGAGGTTTGCCTGGGCAGCCTGTGCCGGCAGTGGGCTGCACCAAGGCATAGGGAAGGATGGGTCTCAGATATCATTAGCTGAGGTAGTGCCCAGAACCTGTCATCAGCAAGAGAAGCTTACAGGTAAACAAGCTGTGAAAAGCCTACAAAAGGGAGATCTTTATAAAAGTTCAAAATTATGGAAGGGCAAAGAAACATTGGGCAAGATGATTCTTCAAGAGCAAAGCTGAATCTCCAGAAGTCGAACAGATCTGAAACCTTTACGTTTGCGCGCAGCTTGACGTAACTAACTGATACCTAGTTCTTCAGCTGTACATCTGCAACCAATTTTGTCAGCTGTGACAGCTTCCTGGACCATTTCTTCTGCTTGCAGAGGATACGTGACCAGCGCTGGCTTTCTGTGTTCCGAGGACAACAGTGAATATTTTTAACCAGTGATGCACATTATGCACGTGAAAGCTGTTTGCAGACAAATTCTGAGCCACAAGTGTTGAATGTAAGAATATAACGATACAGTAGCACTTTTTAGCAATGTTTGAAATTGCAGCAGCCAACTAATAATGCTTTGAGCCAAATAATAATTCCATTTAGGAGAAAGTGTATGGAGAGGGTGGATCCGAGTGGAACAAACGGCTCAGATGATGCAGAGTGTTTCTTCCACCGCCTACCCAAAACATAGGCACGTTTATCCTGTATGAAAGTGCAGAAGAACCTTAAGTACAAGAAAGGACAGACTGTAGAAATAGGCAGAACATTTCCAACCCTTCCTTTGTTCAGGAATTAGAAAATGTTTACAGGAATATGCATGTTTTTCCCTGCAAAATTACTGCCATATAGCAAAAAGCAGGGAAAGGCTCAGAACCATGGGGGTTTTATTACTATATTGGATATGTGTACAGAAGGGCTAACTTATTTCTCCAGTATCAGTAGACAGTCCTGGTGTGTGGCAGGTGTTTTGGTCGATGGCACACGTTTGTAGCAGTTCTGCCAGGTGACAGACTACTCAGAGTGCTGCTTTGCTGTTTGTACAAAAATAGTTACCAAACACTCCCCAAAAACCTTCAGTCCCAAATCACTGCCTTTCAAAAAGAAATTTACTGTGGAGAATAACATCTAGACTGTTGGTATAATACAGATTCTGTGAGGAAAGACTATCCAAAGGGAACGATTCACTGCTTGTTTTCGTTTGGTTTTAGGGCTTTTTCTGGCTCAGTTTTTTAATTGCTAAATAGGTTCCTTAGGCAAAACTTTCTTCTCTCAATGCCTACAGGGAACATATATGGTAATTATTCCTTTCAGGCTGACGTTTGCTGGAGTCTTCCAGGTAGTAGGTGCATGGTTACTTTTTGGTTCCATGTAATCTTGCTTGATGAAATCCGGAAAGAAACCTCTGTTGCTCTTACAGATCCTCAGGAAGCTTAGCCCCCCTGCCCATTGCAACTGTAATGTTTGGTGGCAATAAATGATAGCCCACAAAAGTCCTGCGCAGAGGACTATGGGATTTGTCCAGTTCCTATTTTAGGAGCTGGATAATCTGTGGAGTTATCCAGAGACTTCACTCAGAGTAAAATCATGGGCACAGAACAGGTGGGAAAAGAAGAAGGTTGGTTGCAAATACAGGGTGAGCATCAGAACAGGTGAGTTTACTGGCATTTGTGAGTCATATTTAGGTTAGCAAAGGATTAGATTTGCCTGAAGCTGTAAGGGATGTTGGGTAGGTGCTTTTATGAGATAGCAGTTTACTGTAATTTATTTTAAATTAGATGTTCCCCTTGATTAGGTGAGCATGGAACCAAGGATTATTGAAAAGAAAAGAAAACCCAAACCTACCAAAGCCCCAAATCCCCTAATAATAATGAGTCCATTAATAATTTGCACAGATTTACCCGATCAGATCTTGCCGGCTTCTATGTTTATTCCATCTGCTTTTGCAGAAGGAAGGATGGCTGAAAGTACTTTGTGAACCTCTGTGTTGTTAATGCCAGATTCACTGTAGAAATTTGATTGGGAAAGGAGGTAAGGCAGTCAGCATGATGTGGAGTGTAGCAGGGATGGTCCCTGATGCTGCATTTTCACTTGAACAGTGATTAAAGCAAAAGCATATTCTTCATTGCATGCTCATCTGTTTCTCTATCAGTGGTTACTACTCCCATAAAATTGGTTCTGATAATATAAAAAATGTGATTGAAGTGTAGCGTTAACAGTAATAGCTGAGTGTCAGGAGGAGAGAATCTGTCTGCCTTTGATTTGCCCTTTTATTCTGTCCAGATTTTATCACAGTTTATGGAATTATAGAATGGTTTGGGTTGGAAAGGACCTTAAAATCATCTAGTTCCAACCCCCCTGCCATGGCCAGTTCGCGTAAATGTGTACGAAAACCAGGTTTTAAGAGTGAGCTGATATTGAAGATTGCAGTACTTCGCCTCAGTCTGCTGAAACTAGTGCATTTTTCCAGTCCTCCTAATTCTTTTAGCATTTTCTGAAAGTTTCCAGGCACACAGTTCTTCTGCCTCAGGCAGAAGAGCAAGCTCCAGGAGCATGGGAATTTCCAGAGATCACAACCCATACTTTTTCCCTCATCCTCTCTGAGAAAACCATTAGAAATCTTGAATGAACTCGAGGTTTGTAAAATTTGGAAAAGAGCTACACAATAATTGGAGCATCACGTTTGAATAAGGTGATCGCAACTGTGCTGTATTTGTAAGTGCTGCATTGAGGAATTTCAGGAATTGTGTAATGAAGACTGCAGTCCTGTAATAATTATTGCAGAGCACTTGTGCTGGGAGAGAAAAAACCTTTTCTTGTTTCATCATCCTTGTGTGAGCATTGCATACTTTTCCCTTTAGATCTGGGAGGAAATTCAGCCCTTGCAGCTGCTTAAGTCAGTAATACAGCATCTCTATAAATCTACTTTGGTTTCTGGCCCGTACACTCCACTGGCTAATAGTGTGCTCATAAGCTAAGGACTGGCTTTTGTCATTCACTTTATATTGCTCAAGTGCAGTGATGAATAAAAAGTTTGCCTGAGCAAATTGGATTATAGATAAGGTACCAGATTCCACAAGATATTGAAGGTGATGTATAGAATCCTTCTGTAAAAATTACGCAAAGTTATTTTATATTTTAAGTGAAACAGTCTTTCTGAACACATTCTGAAAAAGTGGGGGGGTTTCTATGCCTTAAAATATTGGGGTGGAGGGAGAGAAAGGAAGATGATCATCTTCTGGTTTTTACAAGGAGAAGAAATAGCATTCGTTTTTGATTGTAGTGTAAGTGGAATAGAGAATCACATGATCCTTTAAGTTACATATTGTATCTCAGGGAATTTTATACTGTAATGCCTCTTAATCTTCATAGAATGAAGTAACTTTGTATTAATTATTTAGATTGACACTCAATAAAATTCAAGGAAGCAGCTCAAAATGACCTTATTTTGTCTTCTGTGTTGTGAAAGCTGTAGAAAACTGCTTTTGAAAGAGAATGAATTTCTTTTCATGTTTGTTTAATCAGTAGAAGTGGTGATTGTTCTCAACGTAGTGAGACCGTCTGAGGTTAGCAATGAAACCTGGTTGTGCCAGGAGAAAAATATTTTCATAGGAGAGGCTGCGCTGAGTTATTTTCCGTATGAAAAGGAGCATTTATTGAAGTTGGATGTCTGCTGGAAAAACGTCATTTCGAACCAAACCCAAAAACAAACTTTCCCTTGACCTAAGGAGAATCTGACTGTGGTTGGATTTATTTTTTCCATCTTTAAATTTCATAATGGAATTGAGATTGTGTTTATATTGACGTTCAGCTGGTAGGGCCCAAAGCTTTTCCCTAAGGTTTAGTTAACACCGCCTGCAGTGTGGGTGATTGCTTACCTCTTTCTTTACTCATCTTCTGCACTACTTGGTGCATAGTATTGAGAAATTTCCTGCCCAGCCACGATCATAGAATCACAGAATCAGCTGGGTTGGAAAAGACCTTTAAGGTCATCAAGTCCAGCCTTTCCCCCAGGACTGACAACTCCACCACTAAACCATGTCACTAAGGGCCTCATCTATAAGTTATGGATTGGGTAAGTGCTACAGTCCTCTCTTCCCGCCCCCCCCCCCCCCCCCCAGGTGTTTGATGTTGTATCCCCATCGCGTTTAACTTTTGTAAGTACATCTTAACCTGTCTGCTTGCTAACTCTTGCCTGAATGGGGGGAACAGCTTTTTTCTGTTTTTCCAGATGTGGTTGAACTCCGGATATGGGAAACTGGTACCAGTCACTGGGTACCATTTTTTCAAGCTTGTTTGGTGACCTTAAAAATGAGTCATACCTGATTGAACTCACTTGCACAGCTTTCTTTCCAACAATCATACAGACTGTACTTGTTTTAAGAGTGTAAACAGTTCTGTTTAGGTAGCGTAGATCTGACTCAGTCTAAAACCTGTTGATGTGAACACAGTGAGTTAACATGGATTTAGGTGGTGTTTAACTAAAGATAAATCAGGATCCAAATAAAAAGCCTATTTGTAATCAGTAAAAAAAGTAATTATTTGAATAACTCAGGTGTTGCTTGTAGCAAACTTGGTTTAACAATTATGAAATGTGTAATTGTGCATTTCCTTCTGTACGGTGAGTTTAAAAACAATGCTTAAGGCCAGAGTACCTATGTCTGTTCTGCATTCTGCAGCTGTTTTGCTGTATGATCTTGAGCTAATTACTTAAGCCTAAATTTGGCACAGTGGCAGTTATTCCCGAGACTCTCACCCCAAAGAATATGTGAGAGGAGAAAGACAAAGCCTGTTTTTCAGGAGTGCTTTGAGAGCTGCAGGGGTTTTGCACCACTGGTGGTAAGGTGCTCAATGTGTTCAGGAAGCATCCTGAAGCTATGAGTCCTTTTGGACTGTAAAATTTTTCCCTTAAGGAGTAAATACTTCTCTAAAATCCATCAGTGATTTTAGGTCCTTGGAATTATGACTGCATGGGTTTAAAATTTGCAAACAGGGTTAAAATTGAGCTTTATTTTTGTAATGCTCAATATTTTCATAATGTCTTTTAAATAACTATCAAAAGATGGTCCAAAATTTGACATTTGGGTTTCTCTCTATTTATTAAACCATCTTCTGAAGTTAATCAGCCCATGGGTTGGTTGCATGCATTATGGAAGACAATTCTGCATGATTGCAAATGGAAAGTGTAGAATATCAGATTGTGAATGTAATCAGATTTGGTGCATTTGTAATGCTGCCAAATAGCTTACTTAGTGCAGTATTAAGGCCGATCGATTTGTTGAAGCAAGCACAACAGGACTACATGAAATACAGACAAGTAATTGTCCTAAAGATGAAGTTGGATTTAAAATGGAAAAATGATACCAGACTAAAAATAGTAAGAAAAAGTCTTGCGATTGCAGAAAGCATGGATTTCCATTTTTAATTCTTAACTGTGAACAAAGAGAATTTTCTTGGAAATGCCGACTCCAGTCCCAAGTAAAATGAGAGAACATAGGTTCAGAGTCATGCTTGGGTTCGTGCTTCCATCTGTTTCTGAATAAGAATGGCCCAAGATTAAGGCAGAGCTCTGGATATGCTTTATTTCCTTTTCAGTCCCAAACCTACATTTTGCTTGGCTTATTGCTAGTTTGCCTTCCCTGTCATTCGCATGTTGCTCCTCAAATATACACAGCCCAGTGGCTCTGATGGCTTTCCGCTTTGGAGAGAAGAGCTTCTCACTTTGGAGAAGCAGAGCTAAGAAGGGAAAAGTGGTTATATGGATGTTTGCTGAGAATTTTGGTCCTATTTTGCAGGAGTCCTGGGATATGCAAGTGGAGGCTGAAGACAAAATAGAGAAGAATGTTTGATAGTATTACTTTGTCTGAGACCCCATCCTGCAATGAAACATCTCATCAGATTTTAAAGCTGAGACTTTATGCTGTGAGTTTTCTATTTACTGGTGGAGATTATTTGATCAGGTATCCCAGAAGATTCCCACTGCTATATTATCTCACAATGATAGAATCCTAGAGATGGAGTATGAGCACAAAGACTTCATTCAGTGTGTGTGTGCAGTGAAAAAAATGAGTTAATCAGAGCAGAATTCGTGCTGGGCTCAGGCTCTGATAAAGCACCGTCAGGCTCTACATGTCATGGTTTTAGTGGAAAAACCCCATAGGTTCACCACCCTGCCTGTTACAGTAGCTGTGATGAGGAATGTTTTCTGCACTGAACCTTTGGAGACAAGCTAGAGCCTGAATTACCCTTCTTCAGAGTAGCATTTTGTTTCATTGTGCTGCCACTGTGTCAAACCTAGATTTTACTCTTAAATGCAGGTATTAAATGTATTCTGCCATTTTACAAAAGTACTTTGTAATAATGACAAGAGCTTAAAAACTGTATTTCACTGGTGTAACTGGGAAAAGGAAGTTTGTGGATTTATAGTGCTGAGCTAAGAACCAGAAGGTTTTTGTTGTGGAAGTTTCCGCTGTAGCTGTGGACAAGTTATTTGTGAGTATAGGGCTGGTCTGAAGCATTGGGACTTGGTTTCTGCAGGCTTCACTTCAGGTCCTCTGGGACTCATCCTCACTTTTGCAAGAGCACATCTGTTTTCCAGAGATACTCCAGGCAGACACAGCTGCAGTCAGCTGCGTGCATCCTGGGTTTATCTGTTGCTTCTACCTCTGCCCCTGCATGACTAAAAGAAAACAAGGTTACCACCAGCTCCTCTGTCTCTTCTCTTGCAATCTTCTGTCCCTTTCTTGTCCTCATTCTGGATGATGATGTTAGTTCTGGAGGAGGGTGAAAATCTATAAGAGCCAGCATGAGAGCTCAGGAGAGAGCTTAGGTGTGGAGCAGGTTAATGAAGAGAAAGGGAAGGAGGAAGAGAGATCTTCCTAATCATGCTTCTCAACATAAGCCATTCTTAAACCTTATGAAGAAAGATGACTGAAGGCAAGGGAGGGCACAGGCCAGTTTCAGTCCTTTTTCACACCTAGAAAATTGCTAGTTTATCTGTGATCATTGACACTTGATGTCAGTAGGAGTTTTGACACTGCTGTCATTGGAAACAGGTTTCACTCAGCTTTTATCTGCCTTTAGTAATGGATAAAATTAATCACTAAAATTCATGCTTTGTCCAGAATTTGAAAAGTGACTGCTCTGCCGAGTCCCTGTCAAGTTATTAACACAATTCTACAAGTTACGTCTTTATTCTTGTCCTTGTGCTGAGTATTCAGCTTTCAATCAAATACTCATTATATCTTGTAATGACTGCTAGCAGAGGACAGGGATGGCCATGCTCGGCACGGGAAGTTGCAGGTTGCACACCAGCAGCAGAAGAAAGGAGTCAATGCACATCAATAATATCAGAAAAGGAGAGGATAGCCAGGGCAGGGACAGCAACTGAAATGTTCACTTGCAGAGCCCAATTAATATGAAAAAACTCCCCAAAGAGTCTGTTTTGTTTCTTTTGTTCTATCTCCATAGTAACCCTTGCGGGAAAGACACTTCCTGGAACTTCATTGATTCCAGCAGTCCCTTTGTGGGTAACCTCTCCTGTCAGAGGTATCTTTCTGCTTTGGAGTTAATGAGTAACTAGAGATACAAGGTCAGGCTCTCAAGTGATGGAAACCAGCATGCCCACCTTCACCTCCTGAGGTGCTTCATTTCATGCTTGGAACATTATGTACTGATAACTTACGTCTTCAGAAAGCCACACTAAAGAAATAACTAGGTTTATAGAACTTACCATTCCTTTGGTATTTGATTTTCCTTTCACTCATTGCCTGAAGTTGCACTGTAGTTTGTCATTACAGTTCAGTCATTTCTGTTTCTCATAACTAGGAAATCAATGAAGTGAGGAATAATCCACAGGAGCTGGTGAGTTCTTAATAAACAGATTTTTTTGCTGCACCTACTAATGCAGAGGAGATGAAATCTGGCTTCATGCTCACAGACAAGGAGTGGGGAGGACCCATATTCTTACACCTCTGCTTCATGGTGGGTTGCAGATCACTGAGAAACAATACTGGGGTACCATTAGTGACTGATGTTTATCAGGAGTGGCCCAAAGTCTAATGCACACTGCAATACTCTGTCTTCTTACCCCAGTCAATCCTGCCCAGCCCTTGCAGCAACGTTGTACAGGGCTCCATAGATGTACCCTGTGCCTGTTCTCTGCTGGGGGGCAGCACCAGGACAGGTAGACATGGTAACGGGTGGGTTCTAGTCCATGTTTCTATCCACACAGTGCATGGGCAGATACTGAAGCTTGGGACATCTTTGATCCCTTCTGGACCACTGGCTTAGGTCATCCTGGAGCTGCCGACAAGGCACCATCACTGCAGGCAGCATGAATGAGTGGCAGACCTGGGTTTGACTCCATGTGTGAGATGGAGAAGATAAATGTCACCACCAAAGGTATTTTTCTTTTAGTTGCTGAAGTAATATTTTGAACCCCATTGCCTAAAGAATTTGAGGAATCCAAAGAACTTCATAACGAAACACAAGAGGAGACCCTTTTGGTCACAGGCACACACTTTTCCATGGCATCAGAATGTTCCCATGCCTCAAACCTGCAGAAACAAACTGGAAAAGCCACATAAGCTTTTTCCCATGTGCAGCAGCTGGAAGAGAGCCGGAGGAAGCAAGGACATCGCCAAGGCTGTAAAAGAAAAGTGTTAGATGAAAAGCTTGCAGGAGCCTGGAAAGCTGACTAGCAGCCCTGGTGACCTGACCAGGTCAGGGGCTGGGGGGGAAATTCCTTTTGGATCTCACATCTGGGAGTAATTTTACCCTGAGCACGCAAGCAAGATGTGTGATCCAGTCAGCCATGAGATTGGATATCATCAGCAGGACCATCAGGGCACAGAACAGCAAGTTAAGGTTCATCTCAAGTGTTTCCAAAGAAAGATGAATCTTGCTCTTCGCTTTTATAGATGCACAAGGCACAGGCTTCTTTCCTTGTGCTGGTTACTGACTTGTGACATACTGTGGGAAAAATCCTCTTCCCAATATGCCTCAAGGGCAGAAGGGAGTTTAACCAGCCTTTTTTTGTATAGCCAATGGTCTTTCAACTCTACAAGCTCTCAACAGCTGTCAAACCTCTCTAGCTGGCTAAGGTATGGACTCTTTAAGCAGTGTCTGCTGGCTGTGGGACAGCTAGGCATGCTATTTAGGCATTTAGATAGACTTCATACAGTTTAAAATGTTTTGTCTCTTCCTATTGCTATAGTTATTGATGTGTCTCCCTGTGCACTTACCTGTTGCAATTCTGCTGTGGGCCATCTTCCACATCTTGCTCTCATTTACCTCTTACCAGCTCAGCTGCTTGGGCAGGTTAGTCTGGTCTGGCAGGTTGGGTTACTCAACAGAATATGTGCTCCTCTGTTTCGGTGTCCTCTTGGGATTGTGGATAGCCAGGCTGGGGAGTTACCAAGTGGCTGGAAACAAGGAAAGTGAGATGAAGAACTGAATAGTGTATCTCCTTGCCTTAACCAAAGCTAATCACACCCGAAGAGTAGAGTTGCTTCTAGAAGGCAGGTGTACCTAAATGGCAGATTGAAGAAACTCTGCATATTTGCTCTATAATGTTCCCGTAATATACTGCATATTGTGACAGTGGCAGGAAAAGAGATGGAGAAATCTCAGTTCCTTTTTTATTGAACACCTGCATCTCCACTAATTCAGGTTTGATCCTTGACTGCTTCAGAACCCTCCCTCGTTTTGTGCCTCTTCCCATAACTTATTCACCTGCTTGATCCTGCTTAACTGCAAAGGTATCTGGACTGTTATAATCTGTTATAATCACTTTCCTCTAGCAGATGCATGAGGCCTGGAGGGTGCAGTGAGCTCTGTGTGGGAGTGCTGATGGTTCAGATCTCATGCTCACATCTACCTAGGGGGTGCAGAGACGGACCTGGCTGTATTGTTCAGCTCTGTGAGATGCCTGCTCCTCCCGAGCATCCCTATGATCCTAAGTCTTGCAGCTTGTCTGAATACTTGAGCAGTTACTTGTGGGTATGCTGGCTGTGCACAGAAAAGGGGTGAGTACAATGGCAGATCATATCTTGGCCCCACAAACCAAACCTACAAATTAGCATGGGTATCTCTAGATACATCCTTTATGAGGCATGAAATACCTCAGAAAGACCCTATCATTTAAGCCGTCTCCCGTCTGCTTGCTCGTGAGTGACCTAATTTATCTTAGGCTGCTTTCAGGAGGCAGAGTGTTTAGAGCACATTGAAGCCTTCCATATTGATCCTTCTGAAAAGCTACTGCTGGATCAAAAGAAAAGTATCCATTTGTTTTGCTGGCATCTTGCCTGTCTGGTTTTACTGGGGCAGGATAAGAAAAACCAGCGAGGCAATCTATTTAATTTCCAGGGCTGTCAATCATCTGATTTTACAGGTACTTCTCCATTCTACTGAAAGAAAATAAGTTCAAATGCATCTCAGGTTACTTGGTGTAGATGATGAAAACTCAGCATTAGCATTAAGCTAAAAGAATGTATGGCTTTAGTGAAAATGTCACAGAAAGTTGTCTGTGCTTCAGCCTCCACGAAGTCTGATGTAAAACACAGGAGAGCTATCTGAGGGGTTTCAAAGTCCTGTGACCAGCCATGGCATCTTTCCTGACCTTGGCTTTTAGGACTGTATTCTAGATATTTCTCTAGATATTCCATTGTCTCCTCAAAAGACAAGTCGTGCTATGGGTTTGTTGCTGATAATAACGGGAATTCATTTTCTTCAAGCCATGAGGATGTATGGACATGCATTCTACACAGAGATGCTGCAGAAGAATCATGGAAGCAACCAAGTTGTAAAAGACCTTCATCAAGTGCAGCCATTACCCAGGACTGCCAAGTCCACCCCTAAACCATATCACTAAGGGCCACAGAAGTCATCTTGGTGAGCACAGCAATAGGACTGCTCCAGTACTAACCAGAGGGACCACACTGAGGTGCTGTTTGTTCTGACAGCAGCAGAAAGTGAAATAAGGTCAAACTGTATTTTCCATGCCCACTGTTTACATTGTATTATGGTACTCCCAGTGCTTTGCATCCCTTTGATCTGTGCAACCACACAAGTAACAGCACAAACAGAACAGGGCCTGCAGGAAATAATACTGCCTTGTGTGCCATTGTTTGAAGTGAGCATGACCTCATGGACTGCGTTTCAGATGGGTCTGTAATACAAGAACCTTGGCTGTGTCAAGAAACAGGTACTGCAGAATGCAAATAGTAAAACCACTTGTTCTGCTGTTTTCTGGTGGGATGACGTACAGAGGACAAGGTAAACTTCGAATCGAATGAAAAATGTAATCTAAGTACTTAACATCACAAATACCATACTGTGGGATTCTGGGCTGTAAAGTAAGCTAATAGGCAGCTTTTCTTTCAATACCTCAAGCTGATTCTTAACAGAAGTAATATATGTCAGCATAGGTTCTTAGCAGGATTTTAGGGAATTTTCCTTCAAACTAATAAAGCAAAAAAGCTCAAAGTGCCGGAGAAGCTCATAGTCCCAGGTTTCTATTCCTCACCACTTAGATACACCCTGTATAAAGAAGAGACGCCAGTTGGTCATGACTCATCGTGTTCTGATTTTCAGGGGATGCACCAACATTTTCAATGACCTGATGCTCCGCTCCTCATCTGCTATGTTTCATTTGCCACCCAGGGACACACTCTGGTAATGGAGAATGTGTTTGTGTCAGCACACGGAAAAGCACGTATGATCTTGGTGGCCGTGGGGAACAGGAGGTGGATCTGAACAGTGGACCATTGCTTCTTGGAGCAAGCAGTGATGCAGAGAGCTGCTCAGTGCTGGTGGGAGCCATCATCACACATTCTTGGCCAGATTAATATGTATTTTGGGTGAAATGAAGAGATTTTCTTCATCTCAGAAGATGCTGCTTCTATTATTTTCAAAGTTTAATAGAGAATTGATTTGCTTTCCCGTAGATGGGTATCCAGAGTAAAACCTCAAAATAATGGGTTAAAGTGAAAAGAAGAAACTTGACAAAGTAAATAACAACTTTCCTGAATCCTCAGCCCAGCTTTAGAGATAAAAGTGCCCTGAAGGGTAATTATGTACACAGCTAGAAATGTCCTTCTTTTACAGGAAAGGTGGTCTTCTAGCTCAAAAGTTACTACTACTACTTAAATAAGACAGCATTTAAACAAGAAGACTCACAGGCTCTTTGGTAGCTCATACCAGATCCCAAAGACATATTGAATTAAAATCAGCATCTTGGATTTTATCCGTGACTTGAAGTGGTCGGTGTCACCTAGAATAGAGGGGTCAAAGACACACTTGCAATTCAATTACAGAAGTGCAATTCAGACCTATGGGGTCACCTTGGGAGAAGGTTGGAGACCACCCCACATCTCAGTTGGCCTGGTTTTCATACCATTGTCCTTATTTGAGATCAGTTTTCTGGCTTGGCTGTGTATTACCTTCTGTTGCTGTAATCCAGTCCTAATGTAAGATAAACACAGATAACTGACACAAAGCCTGCATAGAAAAAGGCACGTTTGGACAAATGCCCAGGTACACCCAACACTCCTCTTTCTCCACGAGCAGGTCAGGCCATCGTAATACTTCTGGTTTGTTATGTACTCCTATTACAGGTGACAGCCGAATCCCATCAGTCAGGTACGTGGATAAACTGTCACTTTTGCTTCTGGTTCCTTTCCAGAGATGAGGTAGGTTGTTAACTCAGTCCTCACTGCACCGAGGCATTGCCGGGTGGCTCTCACCTGGGACCAGGACTCACCTGAACACTGCAGCCTTTGTTCCAGTGCCCTTCCTGGAGTCAGACAAGGAACAAATAATCAGATTGTTGCTCACTGACGACCTGCTTTCTTTAGAACACACCCAAAGAGACCGAGATCAAAAGGTTTGACAACTGGGTTTTGTTTTTTCCAGATCTTCATCTAACCTCCAATATTTTTGGTGTAATTAAATTGCTATGCTCCTACATGGAGACAGCCATACATGCAGTTAACTGCATGAGTGTTTAAATAGGATGTATGTCCATGGATGGATACATAGAAATATTGATTTCCTTTGTTTGGGAAACACTTTGCTTGTGGACTAGCAGCCAAATTGCTCTGTCACACCAGTGAGGACAGCTGGAGTGTGCAGGCTCTTCAAAACTGAGCGGTTCCTATTAAAAGACAAACAATGTGGTTCATTTCCTCTGTGGGTATCGATCAATGCACTTCACTTGTTCCTCAGTTCTCTAACAGTGTAGCTGTGCTGTGGTTTAGCCCAGCAAGCAGCTGAACCCCACACAGCTGTGTGATGGGGGAAGAGGATCAGAATAAAGGTAAAACTCATGGGTCGAGGTAAAGACAGTTTAATAGGACACGAAAGGAAGGGAAATAGTAATACCGATACAAGAATGTTCAGCATGACACCACACGGTCACGATATGGTATGGAATATCCCTTTGGTCAGTCAGGGTCAGGTGTTGTGGCTACATCCCCTCCAAGCTCCATGTGCGCCCCAGCACACTCACTGATGGGGTGGTGTGAGGAGCAGAAAAGGCCTTGGCTCTGTGTAAGTGCTGCTCAGCAGAAACTAAAACGTCCCTCTGTTATCAACATTATTCTCATCCTATATCCAAGACACAGCACTGTACCAGCTACTAGGAGTAAAATTAACTCTATCCTAACCAAAACCAGGGCAAGCTGATATCTTGTATTCTGAAGCTCTTCATGATAACTGTGCATTAAGAGTTACAAAAAGAATGAAGGACTCATCTAGGGCTGCCTGTGTCTCACCTCCATTAAAACATAATGATTGCATATGTCAAGCAAGAACCCATCCAGACTTCCTGAAACCTAAAATAAGAAAGAAAATGTGTTAGCAGCAGCAGCCTTTCATTACCGAACTCAGCTAGCTCAGTTGTCCTTAGAGTTCAGTGGCAGAGATGAGCACAATGGCAGGCTGTGGATGTTGTCGGATTTGAGTGATTCTAGCTTCAGGAGGTGAGGAACTGACTTGCAATGTCAGATTATAAAATCCACTCTGCCAGCACCTGCCAGAGATGCTGGTGGGCATATTCCATCCCATAGCTGTACCAAGACAGCTCAAGAGATCTGATTTCAGGCATTTTGGATTCAGTAGAAAACAGCTCAAACTCAGCCCTCTAACCTGCATACTGTTATTATGGAGCATGGCATCTGGGGTTTCATGCAGCACAATGATGCTACACGTTCCGGTGGTCCAGTCTGGTGTCTTGTGTGCCTACAAGTGCATCCACAGGAGCCTGTGGAGGCAGAGTCACCAGGCTGCAGATAGCAGCATGCTAGTATTGCTACTTACAATGAAGCCCAGAATGTCTTGGGTACAAGGAGTGGGTGGTATTAGGTAAGGGCATTAGATTCAACAGGCTTTTGCAAGTGCAGAAAGGAAAATGCAACAGATTTGCATCCTGAGGTAGTAATTAATGTCTGTACATAGCTGAGGACAGGCAGGTGGAGAGGTTTTATCTTTTTTCCTCTCTTTATTGATTTCCCCTCTATGATATTGATGGTTTAGCTGAAGCACTGTGTATATTGAGCGTCTGTTTTGTGGCCTATTTCATATCACTGTTTTTACACTGTCTTGGTTTTGGGACATTAAAGCTTTCAATGAAGAGCAAGGTAAAGCTGGGCTTTGATGTTCTTCTTGCACATTGTTTCCTTAGTGTCCTATATCTATAGCTGGAGAGTGAAGTCCAGATGGGAGGATGGAATCTATGCTCACCTGTATTAGCAGGAGGTGACAGCAAACCCAGCCCTACTCCCCTGCTTCTCCCTGCTACAGCAGAAGGCAGATCCAGACAGATAAAGCAAGAACAATATGAATTAGGATGGTGCTAATATGTAAAAATGACAGTCCTAATTCTCTCCCTTGTATTAGACACTGACTTTAGGAAAAGGCCCACTCTACATTCCTCTAACGGCAAAACATATTAATTTGGGGGAGACTTTCTTTTATTGTACCTCTTGAAGGAAATGACTGTACTGAATATGCAATGAATGTTGTGTCTTGTCTGTGCTGGACAATAATGCATGTGAAGAATGGATATGTCTAAACCTTTAGCATAATTTATCCATGTCTCTAGCCAGTTATTTGTAGGATGAGATGAATCATGGCCTGTTTCTGCCCAGTGACTGGAAAAGGAGCCTAAAATGCCCATCTCAGATGCAGTTGTCTTTCGTAATTGTTTTTGTTGTACTACTTTTCACACAGTTCATACAGTTTCACATTTATGCTTGGTTAGAACAAGCTGTTTATAAACCAGAAGGCATCAGATCTCTCATGCTGAAACTAAACACAAAGTTAGTTGATTTTATATAATAAAATATGATCTGGAGAGTTAAAAAAAATGTGTAAGTGATAGAGCAACCAACCTAAATGTCTCCAGAGTCGTGGCTTCCTCAGGTGGGTGCTCTGGCGGCTCTTGTGTGTGGGTACTGGGGCTCTCCCTGCCCATCTTCTTGCAGTGATGACCCTTTCCAACTCCCCAAACATTTCTCAACCCCTGTTCTTCTGACCCATTGTGCTGAAGTGAGCTGAAGTTACTTGGAGGGCTTGTTTCCATCCCTCCAGGCTCCATTCACAGCAGGGGACCACCACAGAGGTGAGGTGCCTGCAGCATCAGCATCCCTCTGGGGTGTGATGGATCTGGTCAGAGGGTGCATGAGGCAGGAGGCTGCAGCAAGGCTGCATCCTGCAGGAGCTCACATGGGGGAATCAAGAGGCGAAACGTGCTGGGATGGTGCTGGCAGAGGGGCACACACTGAACAGCACAGATGTGGCCAGCTGTTAGTTGTTGTTTCATGGATGGTTTAATAGCCTCTGGCAAGGTCACTGCAGATGTGCTGGACCAGTGGCTCCACAGCCTGAGGAAGGGGTTTCCACCAGGGCTGACCTCAGGGGAGCATCAAACCGACACAAAAATGTGAGCATGCAACCAATCACCCTTCTCTGCCTAAACAAATTAGTGGTAAACAACATTAGAGGCTCATTCGGGCAGGGACCAGCTCTCCTATTCTCCGTCTTGTTCTCTGTTTGTTTTCTAACGTTGTCATAGTAGAGATAATGATGATGTTATTAAAATATATGACAAGATTGGTGTATATATCATTTCCTGACCAAAGGTATTGGTATTTATGAATGTAAGGCACAGAATGCTGTAAATAAATTAATTTCAATGTATATAAAAATGTGTTTGTTTTGTAAATAGCGTATTTTTGGCTAATGAAATGATTCATTATTGTTTATTCTTCTGTTACGTAAATTATTTTGGAATATTTTGTAAAATGATTTATCTTTTACCTTTTTGATAAAGGAATTAATAGATCATAATTTCACACAGCTGATTGAGGCAAGCTTAGTGGGATTGATTTTGCATTCTGATGCTGCATACTCTGCTGGCCAAATGAAAAGCAGTTAACTATAATTAACCTTCAGATCCACTATTTGCTGTCAAAACCAGGAAAACCAGCAGACTGCACTACTAGCTGCACCTAAACTTCATCAGTCCCACTGGACCCACGGAGAATGAATAATTGTAGGCTTTTCTCCATATTTCCTTTTTCTCCATGCACTTTTTCCACCCTGCAGGACAAATGGATTCACGCTGCTAGGGACGGGGAGGAAGGCTCACTGCAAGCTTCAGGATTGAGAAATGAATACCAGAAAGGCAATATCAGATGGCTGAGACCATGAAGCAGGTAGAACAATGGCGGCTTTTTATTTGCATTACCCAACATTTGGATTTAGTAGTGGGAAGGAGGGGACCTCACCAGTTTTGCTGTGGGTGGCTCATGAGGCTGAAGCTCTAAATCAGCACTTGGAAACACAAAAGCAGCCTTGTGCAAAGCGCTCATCCCCGGTTGTAGGTAGTGATTACCTCTGAGAGCATGCTCAGAACTTGTGTAGGAGTTTTCCTCTGCCAAGAGAATATTTTGAGATGTCTGTTTTTTGCCATCCCGGTTTCTTTGCTTGCTCCATCTCCTTGGCTTGGCTTCCCCAGACAGCTCTGTCAGGCACTTGCAAGTCTTTTGATTCAAGGGATTCATAAATCTAACGGGGGTGAAATCATGCTGAAAATGCAGTAGAAAAGGCTGTCTATTTTTTGGAGTAAATATTATTTGCATTTTCTAAATTAAAATTTTAAATGCAAGTTTAAATACGATTAAAAAGAACAAAACCTCACAGCTGTGGGTTGTCTCGGTGGCCTCCTGGCATTGCTCAGAATGAAGAACAAGGTACCAGGATTACTTGGATGCACAGCACCAAAGTGGTCCTCTGTGCATCACCCACCTCTCCCTGGCAAACCCCAAGCACTTCATCAGGCACCCTGACATTCTTAGCCTATCAGCAGCCTCTTTGTTACTTAAAAGCAGATGGTTGCTGCTGTTTATCCTCTTCTTTTACACCAGCACAGGGAAGAAAGGGAAGAGAAAGAGGTCTGTAGAGAAGGTCTGAAGGCAGTGCTTAAGAAATGATGTTGCTTTCCCCTGCTATTGGTGAGCACAGCATTGTACTCCCTCTCTCACTGTGGCTCTCCTTCCTTTTCTCCGGCTTGTCTTCCTCTCAGCACTAGGAACATCTGTTTGTCTCTTGCAATAGGTTTAAAATCTGCTCAAATTATTTGGTGCTTTTTAGAAGTACTGTGATTTATTTCAGCTCAGTATTGTGCAGGAGGAAAATGTAAAGCCCACTGTGGTTAAATGAAGGCCTTTTTGGTTCACATTTTTGCAGAAAGGTCTCTCTAAAAATCACTGTAGGCTGAAATGGGATCTTGTAAGGAAGCACCTCAGGCTGTTTCCTGTTGCTGACTTTTCGGTGGGAGCTATTTGGATGGGATGGCGCCTCTCTGCCTGCCCTAATCCCTGTTTGGGGGATTATGACATTGCGTTTCCTGAGGGCTATTGGCTGGTGTAATCCCCTGTTACGTGGGAGATTTGCTGTAGGATGATGCCGAAATGCAATGCAGTATTTTTACTCAAAAGATGCTGTTGTGCTGCAGCAGGGCTGTTATGACATGAGATGCTTGCTTGGCTTCTTTTCCATTCTCTCAAAAATGTGATCCAAAACAAGTGCCTGCAGCAAGAATAAACATGTATCTGTTCTGAAGCTTCTCCACAAGCACAAAAAATGGGTAGAAGTGACATTTTAATGGATGTATGCTCCCTGCACTTGTCACACTGGGATCAGAAAATCAGCTATGATACATATTTTAACTTTTGTCCGTATTAGGACTAATGTCCTTTGAATCAAATTAAACAGAACTTGAGTTTGTTCATAGAACAAACTGTACGTGGTAGTAACTGCATCAAGATAGCATACTTAGATATGCCTCAGGTTCTCCAGTTTATCACAAAAAAGGAGATAATAGATTTATCACAAAAAAGGAGGTAGTTTCAGTACTATTATTAGTCCTGAAATATCCCTTTTCATTTCAAAAAAGTCTGCTCTAACTTGCACTGAAAAAATAGATCAGAACTGTGTCTATTCTCTCATACTCCTCACATGGGTATAAAATAAAGTTGGCTAAAAAGATGTATTTACTTATATCACCAGAATAAAGACATATATGAGGTTTTGGTGGAGTTCTTTGTCTGTATAATGCTGAGGAGATGGTGAATTGAACTTGCTTCTGTCACATCAACAAGTACCTGTAAGCACAGGGATAGTGTGAAGTGGCTACACGCTGCCAGATAATACAGCTCAGAGTCCTTCCAGTGCCTGGAAATGAGTCATTTCCTATGCTTTGGAGTTAAATACAGGAATCATTAAGCAATCATAGATTCATAGAATAGTTAGGGTTGCAAAGGACCTTAAGATCATCTAGTTCCAACCCCCCTGCCAGGGGCAGGGACACCTCCCACTAAACCATGCCACCCAAGGCTATGTCCAGCCTGGCCTTAAACACCACCAGCAATGGAGCATTCAGAACTTCCCTGGGCAACACATTCCAGTGCCTCACCACCCTCACAGTAAAGAATTTCTTCCTCATATCCAATCTAAACTTCCCCTATTTAAGTTCTAACCTGTTACCCCTTGTCCTATCACTACAGTCCCCAATGAAGAGTCCCTCCCCAGCATCCTCTATTGCTACCTGAAGGGTCTTTTTCTGAGGAAGCACAGCCTTGTCTCCAGTGCAGTGTAAAATATCAAGAAAATATTGGGGTTTTATGCTATGTTCATCTCGCTTCTCAGCAGTTGCTGGATGGTCACCTGCCAACAGCTACAGAGCTGCCTGCCAAGCGTTCAGAGATTGTAGTTGATAACAACAAGGGAAATCCCCACCTGGTACGTGGCAATATCATGTTGCACCTCTTCCTAACAGGCAGGAGGCAAAACAGAAGGTGGCACTGCCAGGCTGTACATGTACTTGGACTCTTATACGTACCAGGCTTCCACCACTAGCATGTCTGTTGCCGTAAGACATGACAAAAATAAAACAGGCAATTCTGTGCACACAGGCTGGGTGATGAAGGGGTTGAGAACAGCCCTCCTGGGAAGGACTTGGGGGTACTGGTGGGTTGAAAGCTGGACATGACCCAGCAACGTGTTCTTGCAGCTCAGAAATCTCCTGGGTCCTCAGCTGCATCCAAAGGAGCATGGGCAGTAGGACAAGGGAGGTGATTCCCCCCTCTACTCTGCTCTTGTGAGACCCCCCTGCAGTCCTTTGTCCTGTGTTCAGCTCTGGGGTCCCCAACACAGCAGAGCCGTGGAGCTGTTGGAGGGAGTCCAGAGGAGACCACAAAGATGCTTTGAGGTCTGGAGCAGCTCTGCTATGGAGACAGGCTGAGAGGCTTGGCTTGCTCAGCCTGGAGAAGGCACCAGCGGCCTTTTCAATGCTTGAAAGGGGGCTTATGACAAAGGTGGAGATAGACTTTTTACCAAGGCATGTAGTCACAGGAGAAGAAGCAGCGGTAGTAAACTGAAAGAGGGTAGGTTTAGATTGGATGTAAAGAAGAAATTCTTCACTATGGGGGTGCTGATGCACTGGCACAGGGTGCCCAGAGAAGCTGTGGCTGCCCCATCCCTGGCAGTGCTCAAGGCTGGACAGGGCTTGGAGCAACCTGGTCTAGTGGAAGGTGTCCCTGCCCGTGGCAGGGGGCTGGAAATGGATGAGCTTTAAGGTGCCTTCCAACCCAAACCAGTCTGGGATTCTGCTTTTTTCAGACATGGTGAGACCCGGAGTGCCCTTGCACTGCACAAAATGAGGCCTTTGGCTGCAACTGCACTCGGTAAAGTCTGGGACAAACAGAAAGCAGAGGGAGATGCCCTGTGCTCCTCATTGCTAATCTTGTTGTGAGCACAAACTGAACTTTCATTTACCCCAGTCAGGTTTGATTTTACTTTTTCTCGTAGCGAATTGTTCTGCATTCATGGGTTTACTGGCTTTTAAAAGTAGTCGTTATTTCAGCTGTGTTTAACCAGTGTAATCCCTCGTAAAGAATTTGATTTTGAATACTTAGGTTTATATATAATCACTACTTATTGGTGGCAACAGGCAGGGAAAATGAATACTACAGCAGCGCAATGTGTTGTAAAATGAGATGAAAGCGGAAAAAAATGGTGGGAGAGGTGTAGTGCAGGTAAAACCAGGAGAGTTTAAGAGCTGTGTGACAAAGCCACTGTATGGGAAAGGCAGGGAAAGTGGAGATAAGGGACTGCAACAGTATTTAAGAGGTGCCTTTCTGACCTAGTGCTGTGCTCCCAGCTGCACATGCCTCTTCCATGAGCCAAGATGTGACTAGGTCCCCTAGATGGTGATAAAGCACTGTGATTCCTGGTTACCTCCTGCTGCTTGTTCTGCACTCTCAAAGGACTCGCTGCATCAACAACAGCATCAAATACAACAGCAGCATCCTAAGAATGCTTTGCCTTTGGAGGGATCACATCATGTTGGCAAATGCCACCTAATCCAGTCAGCTAGGATTGGGCTGATCTTCTCAAGTAATAGTGTGAAATGCAACCAGGTTGTTTGTTAGCCAAAGTGTGCTGATTTGGCAGCTGTTTCTCAGTTGTGTCAGTGTGTACTTGAATTCTTGTCTTTTAAAGCAAATAGAATGCTTCTGCAGAAACAGAGGCTTGTTTACATTGGAGATCTGGCCATGCAGCTCATGTGCCAGATTTCTGGGTGGACAAGCTCTCACAGCTGAGATATCTCAATACAAGAGCAGATAGAAAGTTCACAAATGGAACTTTCACCATAGATTGCATATTCCTGTGTGTCTCCACAGCCTAGAACTGCCCATCAAGTGTCTGCGGCTTTCAAACCCCAGGGAGAAAAGTCTGCTACTAGAGAAAGGCTGGCTCTGTCCTTGTCTCAGTTACAGAGGAAGAGAGATTGCCACTTACCACCCCCCTTGCTGCTGTTTGCTCATGCAGTTAGAGTAAGTGTTGAAAACAAGGAAATATCCCCCTCTGTCAGCTGCTGGAGCTGCAGGTCTTCAGGGAATGATGCCAGGTTTCCTCTTGATCAAGTGCTGCAGTCTCGGAAGTCGGCTGTTTTCATGTTGCGTGTTGGAGGAGGTTGGTTGTGAAGATCTCTTGTGATGAGGTTCGGTTTCTTGTGGCTTTTCTTTCATAACTTGATTGGTTTTGTGTTTTTTCTTAACCTTTACTAAGTGCTGGGGTTCTGTCAGAGGGCAGCAAAGCGCATCCTCTGGGCAGCTGGCTGCTGCCATAGAGCAGAGCTTGCAGACCTGTGTGAAACAGGAGCCAAGAGAGCAGTGGGGTTTCATACAACACATCCCAACACGCGAGGTGCCTCTGTTTGCTTATCAGGGTTTGCTGGTGTCCGTACTTTATCACGGGTGATAGTCAGTACTTGCATTCATGTGGCTTTTTCATACCGCAGCATTCAAAGACCTTTCACATGCTCTTAAAATGAAAGAAAAAGACCACAAAATCTATGCATGACAACTGAAGGCAGCTTCTCTCAGCCTGATTCTCTCTCCAGTGATGTGTTTGCTTTCGGTGTGCTCCCCACTGAGGGAGCAGCAGCCCCAGCCCACACTGACAGAAAAAGGGACCAGTCTTCTCTTCCTTTAGATTTTCTCTCTGAAGATGCTTCTTCCCTACCACAGCTGTTGAACTGTGTTTTCATAATGGCACATTTTGAATGACAAAACAAGGGTGACAGCATCTGCAGGTGACAGTGCCTTCAAGACCCAAGTAGTAGCCTCACTGGTATGGGACATTCTTTCCTCTTCATGTGTCTTCCCCAGAACTTCACAAACCCAGAGCTGTGTTAGGTTTTAAGTAGTTTGGGGCACTCACTGCTGGGCTAGAGATGCTGTTGAGTCACAAGTAGGTGCTGCAGCTTAATACCTGCCTGCCTGCTGTGGCAGTGCAATGTCTGTGTGTGCCCTTCACTGGTCTGAGCTGTGAAACAACATCACTCAAATCAGCGTTCCTGCAGCTCCAGGTGTCCAGCTGGACCAGGCACATGTGAGCAGATAGCGCTGTTATATGGATGGGCAACAGAGGGTTCAGTTAGGATGACCTGACCTGCTGTTCAGCTCAAACTCCCTGTGAAATAATAGGGATGAATTACACATCTTAAGACAAAGTTAAATGCAGCTTGTAAGGCGCAGCCTGTCCGCATAACAGAGATGCTCCAGTGCTCTGATGATCTTTGTGGCCCTCCTGTGGACCTGCTCCCACAGATCCATGTTTGAACAAGGGGTGTGTGTCTGCTGAACCCGAGTTCCTCTGGTCAGAGTAGCCAAAGTGACTGCTGCCACCTCAAGAAGCTGCTGTTGGGCATGCTACAGTGTGCAGGTATTGCTGCAACATCATTTATAGACTCATTCTGGAAGCAATTTATTCCTTTTAAGAATGAGAAAACCCCCAAAATCAATTATAAAAAACCCAACAAAATAGCAAAGACCAACCAACCGAACACCAAACACCACCAACCAAACAAGAAAACAACAAACTGAGAGGTTTCTGAGTACTATGCGTGATAGATGTGGTATCACACCGGTGACTGGTCCTCATCTCAGAAGATGAACAGCAAACTGGTATCTGCAAAGTCACTGCAGGGCTGGATGTGTTTACTGCATGTGTCTTTGCTCAGACTACAAGTGCTGAGCGCTGGGTGGCATTCCCCAGGGAAGGCAGCAGCGCGTGGATGCCGCTGCACAGCTGGGGTGCTGCCTTTCTTTACTCAGGCACCCATCTGTACTGCATGTGAAGAAGATGCAGCCTGACATCTGGGCCTTAGGGAGGGGAGATGGGGAAGGAAGTGAGTGTTGACAGCTCAGATATCAGGAACCTTAAAGCAGTCAGTGTGGATACTGGTACTGGGATGGCTGCAGGGGAGAGGGGGCTGTGTTCTGCCCTTGCAGCCTGCGCTGCTGGCTGTGCTCCCATGGCTAGGCTGTGACTGGTGTTTGGAGTAGCTGATTGAAAGCTATATAAGGCATATTTGTTATTTATGTTTTAGGTTAGATGTCAAGAGGCTGTGGAGGGAACGGGGTGGAAGTGCAGTAGGTGCAGGGGTGGCAGCTATGGAAGCACCGTGTCATAGAATCATAGAATAGTTAGGGTTGGAAAGGACCTTAAGATCATCTAGTTCCAATCCCCCTGCCAGGGGCAGGGACATCTCACACTAAACCATGCCACCCAAGGCTCTGTCCAACCTGGCTTTGAACACTGCCAGGGATGGAGCATTCACAACTTCCCTGGGTAACCCATTCCAGTGCCTCACCACCCTTACAGTAAAGAATTTCTTCCTCATATCCAATCTAAACTTCCCCTGTTTAAGTTTGAACCCGTTATCCCTTGTCCTATCAATACAGTCCCTAATGAAGAGTCCATCCCCAGCATCTCTATAGGCCCCCTTCAGATACTGAAAGGCTCCTATGAGGTCTCCACGCAGCCTTCTCTTCTCCAGCCTGAACAGACCCAACTTTCTCAGCCTATCTCCATACGAGAGTTGCTCCAATCCCCTGATCACCCTCGTGGCCCTCCTCTGGACTTGTTCCAAGAGTTCCATGTCCTTTTTATGTTGAGGACACCAGAACTGCACACAGTACTCCAAGTGAGGTCTCACGAGAGCAGAGCAGAGGGGCAGGATCACCTCCCTCGACCTGCTGGTCACGCTCCTTTTGATGCAGCCCAGGATACAGTTGGCTTTCTGGGCTGTAAGAGCGCACTGCCGGCTCATGTTCATTTTCTCATCAACCAACACCCCCAAGTCCTTCTCTGCAGGACTGCTCTGAATCTCTTCTCTGCCCAACCTGCAGCTGTGCCCTGCTACACTTCTTCTAATGAAGTAAATCTGTTTTATTTATCCCCCCCCCCCCCAACACAGCTAAAACCATGTTGCATTTGCTCCCTGGCCTGGAATTGTTACCATCATGGGGGTCTCATTTCAGTGCTTTGGCTCGTTTGATCCTGGCAGGATTTGTCACCAATTTATTCATCACAGCCCATTTAGGCAGATATCTTCAGCCCTGTTGTAAGGTTCTCATTTTCCAGCTGTCATCTTGTACAAAAAAGACCTTTGCTGGACAACCGGGTCAGTCCGACTTCATAAATTCATCCAGTTTCATGGGATAAATTGTGCATGTGCTTAAAAACGTGGAAAAACCGCAAGCATGAGATGATGTGCCGAAGTGGAGCATTGCACCACTACCTCACCACCATCCCTGGATGTAGGTGCTATGACATCTATATGTGGGTCTAATTATAATACTCCTTGAATAATAGAACTGAAGTCTTCTGAGACTATCAGTGTTAAGAGTAAGTGCCAGAGACCAGAGCACAGAGCAGGGGGTATTACCCCAGGGACTACCTGGCCAGAGACACTGTCCTCCTGTACAAGCAGGAAGACCAAGCCATAGACAACCTCTTCCTCTGAAAACTGGACGCTGGAAATGTGTCAGCCTTTCCCTCATTTAGATCCCAGAGACGGGGTGAGCTGCCAAGTGATGGAGGAGGCTTTAAGAAGTAGACTTGACCCTGGTGCAGAACCAGTGCAAGGTGCCTGTCGCCTTGGGTCACTGTGTGTCCTGCTGGTGCTTTGGCACTGCAGAGCCTGAAGGCAGAAGGGGCTGAGTGCAGATGTTTCGGCTGGGTCACATGAAGTAGCTGACATGAGAGAGCACTACAGAACTAATTGGCTTTTCCCATCCATCAATAGATCAAAAATCAATTCTATCTTGTTTTCTAATTGGTCATTTGAGGGTGGATTAGCCACACATCAAAATGTTTCTTGGTCTTCAAAAATAAGCAGATGCTTAATTAGACAAGAAGACAATTCATTAGACAATACTGGACATTTCATGAGTGCATTAGTAATAGAAAAAGTTTGCCTCTACATTATTGACACATCAACAGGAAATCTGGCTTTTTCTACTGTTTCTCTCCATCTTATTAGAAAAAGGTTTGTCAACACTGTAGAAGTCCAAACATGAGCATAACTGGGTTACACCATTTGATTTCAAGTGATCCATCACTCATTATTGACCTCACTATTGAAATCTGCCCATTTGGTTTGACTTCCATTCTTGGGGGTGTCATGGGCTAACTCCAGTACAGGTCAGATTCCCCCCTTGGTTATGGCCATAAAACCAACCATTTTATTCAGAGCCTCCAACAGTACTTAGGAATTGTGCAAGATGCAGGAAGTAGCATCAGGCATTATGAAAACCACAGTGTATAGCATGAAATAATGCATTAGCAGCTCATCCAAACCAGTTTAACACTAAATCACTTCAAATTTAAATGTGTTGTTTCACAGTTCACACCGCTCCCGGTGACTGATGCCAGTAAAGACCCCATCAACACAGAAGGCTGGGTAATGGGGTTGGAGGCCCACCCTAATTCCAGTATCATGAGGTAAGGCTTTGCTAGCCGTGCTGCTATTATTGCCATGTCTGCCTTCCTTACTAGGGCAGTCTGAGGTTTAACGTGGACTTGGACTGCCTCAAATGAATCAGATCATCACTGAACTGGAAGATGGCAAAGTCGTTACTGGTAACACTCGCAGCTGACCCAAACATCAGGAAATGGGTAAGATGAAGGAGGACAGCCTATGGGTACCCAGGTTACCTCCAGCTATGGCCGAATTCTCACTGAAGAGCAGGAGATAGAGACACATCTGGTGAGCTGTTTATACATCATGGGATTTTGCTCCTGCCCAAAAGTGTGTGGCTTTGGGGGACCTAAGAGCAGCCCCAAGTACCTACAGGGAGGGCATAGAGGAGCCAGAGCCAGGCTCTTGCATGGTGGTGCAGGGCAGGAGGACAAGGCAATGGGCACAAGGTAAAATATGAGAGGTTTGGATAGGTGTAAGGAGAAGCTTTTTCCCCATGAGGGGGGTCAGAACTGGATGATCTTAAGGTCATTTCCAACCCAAACCATTCCATGATTCTATGATTCTCAAGCCATAATAGCTTCTGTAACCATTTTGTGAACACATTAAATTCAAAACCAAGCCATATACCTGGTCTGAATGAAGACGTGTGTGACTATTTTCAGCATTTATTCATTTAATAAAACTTGCCTTGCCCTGACTACTTTATAGAAGTTCTTATATTTTTGAAATGACACATATATATTGAAATTCCAATTTGGAACTTGCTGACAGAGTCATTAGTTACATTGCAAAGGGTGCACAGCAACCCGTGTTAACTTTTTTATTGCTTTAGGGTGATCACAGCTGATTAAAAATAGAAGATACTGCATATAGACCAATTTCACCCATGTGGTGTTAGATTTTAAAGGTAATGCCTAATACATGTCCCACCTGGAAAGGAAAAATACAACTGCAGAATTTCTCTTGAAGCAATTCATATAAATCATATTCCACAGTTTCTCACAGCAGTTCCATATTGCTGCCGACACAATTTTAGAGTGAAGTAATAACCTTAATGGCCAAGAAACCCTATTAAATTGGTATTGCACCAGGTAATATATTCTGAAATCATACATGGAAGAAGTCTGCATTTGGGTATTTCATAACATCTGAAATCAGAATTGAAGGTGTCTTGGAGAAGAAAGACTTCCTTAGAATATAAAGAGGATTGCCACACGTCCCACAGAGGTATCTGAGCTGTGAGTCAGGAGGCAGGGGAAATGAATGTGGAGCTCGCAGCAGAGATAGAGGCACTCAATGTGAGTGACACTGTGACCGTTGCACAGCAATGCATGAACAGGAACATGAAATTCCTTAGATTTTCCTGTTCATGTTCATGTGTTCCTTAGATTCCTGCCCATGCAGCCCCTGCATCTGAGGAATTTCAGGTTCATGAGCACAGGATGCTTCCCCACCTCCTGCAACGCTGGTTCAGCAGACACAAGCAGTGCTGCCTGCACAGAACTTCCTTCCAGATACCCAAGGGGTCCAGGGAAGCCTTGGGGAGCTGAATAAGATGCAGTTTTCTCCATGCAGTTCCAGATGAATAGGTTTCCTGTGGAACATGGGATAGGATGTTCTGCCCAAGCTGGCACGGGGCACAGGGAAGCCTTTCCCTTGCTGGAGCTGCCTGGAGGTCCTCAGGGATATGGGGTGCATTTCTCTTCCTTTGTTAGGGTTCAGAGGAGAATGAAAACCCTGGTGAGGGCTGGCTGGAAGTGTGGCTTTGGAGCCTGGGCCATATGTGACCATGCCTTCTGGAACAAGACAGAGCCTATAAAAACAAATATTTAAATGTATTTGCATATCTGCACACACACACACACATGCACTCTGGTGAAAGAAAAAAAACCCAAATATTTAAATCCTTGGTCTCTTGTCTTAGAAGATGGCAAAATATAGCAAGCATCACAGCAGGCATCCCACCAGGTACTACCCCAGCAGGTAGCACAGCAAGCATCACTGCAGGCACCTCAGCAGGCATTAGAGCAGACAGGCAGATGCAGACAGTCACTCCACATCATCTCATCAGCACATCACAGCAGGAACCACAACAGGGTGGTGCTTTGCTGCCAGCCCTGCTTTGGGGACGGAAGGATGAGGAAGGCAGGGCCCTTGTGTGGGCAGAAGCAGGCAGCACACGTGACTGATCACCCACCAGCATGAGTGGGATGAGGAAGGGCTCGGGAAGGGAGAAGCAGCAGCCTCTGAGAACATCCAGTTATTGTACTGATGGAAAGAAGAGTCCCAAAGGTGTCATGACTGCTCCTCAACTGACTTTTAAGGAGCTTTATGTATGCATTTATAGGAGCTTTATGTATGTTTTGTCCAGAAATGTTAAAAATTAGCTTTCCTTCCATCAGCTGTATATGTATCATGTTCCCAAAAATAGAGTTTTCATAGTAAAACCAAGCCTCTGGCTGAGCATGCAGAACATGACCTTGGGTGGCCCTTCCCCATTGGCAGCGGGGAGAGCAATCCTATGACAGCACCGTGTAACAGGAACGGTGTTCCCTTGGGGCTTGTCTCTGGCAGAAATAAAAGAGAAAAGAAGCAGTGGTGCAGACAAAACCTGTGCATTTACTTGTCTCAAATGCTCCTTCCACAGGGTCTGGTTGGCTCGTGAGCACCCCATGCCCATGAGCACTGGGATGGAGCAGCCATAGGGAGCCAAGCCTGGAGCTCCCTGACTGACTTCTGTGCCTGGTGAAGGGAATGAGCTCACACCATGAAGGTGATTTTCAGAAATCTCACTGGACTCTCCAGGCTGCCAATGCAGCCTTGCTCCAGTTCTCTCTTGCATTAAAGAAGGGATAATATTTGGGTTCATATTTAAAATGAGGAATAATCTGTTCTCTGAATTAGGACCTTGTGTGCCCAGTGTAAAACAGCATCAGGAATTATGATATTTAAATTCATATTCCGGTGTCCAGGGGCAAATCCCTCACTAATGCTCTAAGACATGGGGCATAAATAGAGCATGTCTTACTCTGCAGGCACACATATTTAACTTCCATGTCCTTTTCAAGGTCACTTCTCCATTTACAGAATTTATTTTACTGTTTGTTTACAAGGGATTTCAAAGTGTTCTTTAATAAACAAAGTTTTTTGCATCATAGAACTATTTTTGATACATAAAATGAACACCGGATTACTAAAAATGTATAATGTTGATCCTTCTTCTGAGCTCATTCTGTTGTCAATCTTGACACCGAGGTAGCCTTGGTAAGGAAACAGGCGCTGACACAGATGGTTTGGAAAATGAACCCTGATGTTGATGTAGTGCAGTGTAGGAACAGATGAACACATTGAAACGCACTGACACATGGGCTGGAAACGGAGGAAATGCTCCAGGCCTTGCTCTGGGCTTGGTTTGTACAACTCAAGAGAGTCATTATGTTCCCTCTGTCTCCCACCACAGTTACTTGAAGGAGGACTGTGCTCAGGCAGTGGCTGAAGTGCAGAGCTGGCGCCATAGTTTGCAATGATGAACTAGGACTAAACCTTGTTGTGCAGGGAAGTTGTACATTTCCAGTCCAACCTTTCGGGATAACAGTGAGTTTCTGTCCAAACTGTTTCCACATTGAAAGCACAGCATTTGGCCATGCAAATATGGCACTAAACCCTCCTGAATTATATGTACTATAAGCATTGCTATTCAAGTGATGAGCCTAAAAAGATCATGTCAGGCCTTTCAAATGGCAGTATTTTGTGGATTTCCTGTTTATATTTCAAATGTTAGGATGCTATCAAGGTAGTAATTTCATTTATAGGTGGTTTGGCTGGTGCTGGCACCCAGTATTTGCCCACCTCTGCCGTTTCCTGTATTGGACAATCTCCCTATGTTTCATAGACTCATAGAATCATAGAATAGTTAGGGTTGGAAAGGACCTTAAGATCATCTAGTTCCAACCCCCCTGCCAGGGGCAGGGACACTTCCCACTAAACCATGCCACCCAAAGCTATGTCCAACCTGGCCTTGAACACCACCAGCGATGGAGCATTCACAACTTCCCTGGGAAACCCATTCCAGTGCCTCACCACCTTTACAGTAAAGAACTTCTTCCTCATATCCAATCTAAACTTCCCCTGTTTAAGTTTGAACCCGTTACCCCTTGTCCTCTCACTACAGTCCCTAATGAAGAGTCCCTCCCCAGCATCCCTATAGGCCCCCTTCAGATACTGGAAGGCTGCTATGAGGTCTCCACGCAGCCTTCTCTTCTCCAGCCTGAACAGACCCAACTTTCTCAGCCTATCTTCATACAGGAGGTGCTCCAGTCCCCTGATCATCCTCGTGGCCCTCCTCTGGACTTGTTCCAACAGTTCCATGTCCTTTTTATGTTGAGGACACCAGAACTGCACACAGTACTCCAAGTGAGGTCTCACAAGAGCAGAGTATTTGAGGGTGGGGAGAACTGACAAGGCCAAGGACACCTGTCATCATTAATATGTCAGCAAGAGGTCTCGTAATATCCAAACTTGTTTCCGTTCTTAGTACCTTGCCATAACCAGTTGGATCAGAAGTTCCTTAAATGAATGTGATGAAGCTATTAAACATGTACACTCCATGCAAAGGTGATACTTGTACTTGTGTGCTTTCCTTTCAAATTCTTTTCAAAGGAATTCCTTTCAAAACAAGTAAATTGATTTCAAAATAAGAGTGAGTGGGAGTTTTAACAGGATAAAAGTGGGTTTGACTCAATGTTTTCATTCCCTGGTAATGCTGCAGCATAACAATTTGTGAATCAAAGCCATGGGATCTTCAAGCATCAGTATCCAATACTTCACATTTGTATTCAAAGCACCTACTTTTACAACAAACGGCTAACCTACAGAGGTGTTGGGGACCAGGAGATGAATGTCGCCTTGCAATATCTCACCTTGCATTTTATCCATGGCCTGAAGGCACATACGGGGCTCCGGACTCTGCCTTTGGACTCCGCCTTTGGACTCCCAGGACAAGAGGTGTGTTCAGCACCAACTGACTTCTAAGGACCCTCACTCCTGCTTGGATCAAGCCCTTAAGCACATGTTGGAGCAGCACCCATGCCATGCACAGGCACGTCAGCCACTCTGCTTTCAACAGCAGGTTTCCCATGCAGTAAATTGGTTAATAACAGTAACATTTCAAAAGTGGGTTTTTTAAAGACAAGAGCTGAGGATTGTTTTCTTCAGGACAGCTTTGAACAGTGCCTAATTTAGCTAACATACTTTGAATTATATATAGATTTAACATTTACTGTTCAGAAGCTTAAGGTTCCTTAAAAGGTCGTATTTCATTTTGTATTAAAACATGCTGTGTTGGCTTTCTGCTCATGTTTTTTTGCACATATGAGCGCTTAAGGTAAAATATTTTCTACTTCCAAAAGCAGCAAGTGTACAGACGCTCAATATAGAAATATTCTCCTCATGCCCGTTTCTGCTCAGTAGGAATTGTTCTTCGCTATAGAGCAGCAGAATGGAGGAATGCAGGCTGATTTCTTCATGTTTCCATCTCAGATTCTCCAGAGAGCAATGAATATTACATTAACACAATATTATTCTTCATGCTCAGCACCGTTCCTGCATGATCGGCCTGTCTAACTCATCACACTGATCTTAGCTGCCCACTTTGCTTTATAAGCTCTGGTGTCACCACCAAACTCGCTGTGGGTGCACTCAATCTCCCTGTCCATGTTGCTGACAAAGATGTTAAAAAGCAGAGACCTCCAAGGAGTGCCACTCATCACCGGAGTGGAGCTCCGAAGTGCTCACCTGAGCACACATGAAGCTCCAAGTAAAGTGGCAGGAAAAGCTGGTGCTGTCCCTGCGGTCATGGAGCTGTAAAGAAAAGCTCAATTCTGAAGCTGAGAAAACATGAAGTGTCCCTGAGCTGAAACTGAAATCGCTGCCAAGTGCAAGGAAAAGAACTGGAGAATGGGGAAAGATCCTATCCTACAACACATATACATGCGTGTGTAAGAGAGACAGACAGCTATGCCGCAGAAAGAAACGCTGTCTTCCACCTGATCCATTCAGAGTTCAGGTTTATTAAAATCCCCTGCTAATTGCACTCCAGAGAACAGCCACAGTCTCCTGCTTGCTTCCTTAGAGGTTTGTGGATGGCTCAACTCAAATGTGATCTTTTGATTTAATGCAGGCAAAAGAGCATCGTTTTTCTCTCACACCAGTCTGTAGGGAAGCATTTCTCTCTGGAGCCAGATGCTCCATTGTGCAGACACAGTTACTGCATGGACCATTCGTCTGCTCACCAGCACATCAGTGTGACTGAATACACCAGCAGTAAAAGCAGAAATACCCAAAGGGAAAACATCTAAATGCCAGGAGAAAACAAAGTTTGCAGAACAACATCTCTTCCTAGGAAAAACCCTCATAGCTCATCAGCATGCTTCATCTAGCAGGCATGAGAATGTCTTGATCATGCCAAATTTGGCTTTGGGAATGTGTCAGTGGGCACGGGATGGAAATCTACCTAAAGTTTAAGAAACTGAAAGAATTTATAAGATCCCAACTTTAAAACACAAGAAATATAAACCAAAGCTGACTGTAGGTGCCCCATCTCCAGCCCCCCTGAAGCAGAGAAACTGCACTGTCCTTCTGCTACCATCTCTGGCTCATCTAATCTGGCCATATGAGTGCCAGTGTCAGTGAAGTGAGAGAGAGATGCAGCTTTTGAGTGTGAATCAGCCCATCCCAAGTCAGGAATTTGGTATGATTCATCTCATCCTGAAAGCAGGCACCTCCATTCATGTGGGATGAATTCTACAGTTTAAATCAGGTGAAGCCAGTCCCATCCATGTACCATTTCCAGATCAGAAAGCTTTGACAGTAGTCTGCAGTTGTAGATACATTTTGGGTAGGAATCATCTCTACTCCTTAGGACATTCAGAAATTGGATATCCAAGTCTGAAGTAGCTGCTTGAAGCTTTCTTTGTCACCAGTGCAGAAGAACGGGTGCTTCTGGAGAGAGAGTCATCTGGTTTAGGAGAGCTGGTACGCTGGTTGGTGAACCATCCTATGGAAATGTTCTCTGCCTTCTGTTAATGCAAGTCATTGTTAACAAAACCTGCTTAAAAATAAGGAAAAAAAGGCCTTTTGGGAGTGCAGAAACTATTTTATGGGCTAGAAATGCAGGGGTTTGGTAGCAGGTGGAGAGCCTGGCACTCATTTAGCAGTTGCATGTGTGCTGCTGAAAACGCTGGGCAGAAGTGCAGGGGAGGATGCTCCAAAGCTGACTTACACACATACCAAACAAGTAAAACCTCACAGGTTCTCTGATCTTGGGCAAAAGAAGGTGTGTGACTCCCAGGTAGCCTCTGAGAATGGGATTTCAAGCACTGATTGATTGGGCTGTTTGCACAGTGCTGGATGGAGCTTCACAGGGCTGACACCTGAGCTGAGGTGTCTACATGGGAGCTGGCTGTGTGGCCTTGCATATATGTGTATTTGTATGTATATGTATACACACACAGAGAATTCAAATGGACTGAAATGGAAGGAGCTCACCTTATACTCCATCATATGGGTTAGAAGAGCAAAGAGCTCAGGGTGGTAGCACAAGACACTACTTTTCTCCACTGAAAGCGCTGTGTTGGTCAGTGGGAGGAGAAGCTGATGTGCTGCACCGTGTATAATTCATATTGCCAGTTACTACAGGCTGAGTCTGTGCTTGTCCACTTTGAGTTAGGCATTTATGTAGGTAAAAATGCAAAGAGTCTTATCTGAAATGGGTATTTCTGTATCAAAAGTTCATTGACGTGCGGCACAATTTGGTTTTGTGCCCAGGTACTGTGTAGGTGAAGTTGGTGGGAGGTGTCAGTTGCATTTATCACTCATTAAATGCATTTTTGTTAGCTACAGATTAACCCGTGTGTAGGTAAAAATGGTGTATGCTCTATTTTTGTGGGTGATGTGGTGTTAACTTGGCCAAAAGTCGCCTATTTAATAATATTAATTTCCAATTTAATAACAAAGCTTTTTGTTATTAAATTGGATGAAAAATCCATATATAGCAATCAGAAATGATACAGCACTGCATACTGAGTAATAAGGAACCGTCGTCGCTAAAGCTGTGTATCCTTTGCCCTCTTCTACATCTTACTGGATGAAGAGTTTTGCTGGTTGAAAGGTTTTGGGTTTGTGCTTTTGTATTACCCTTGCCATGAGATTATTGAGACAGTGCTACAGCTTTAGATGTGCTTGTAACATCTTTTAAACCTAAGTAATTGCATTATTTTGTCACAGAGCTCTGTAATTTCATAGTGACTGAAGAGAATTCAGAGGACATATGTTTCTATTGACAGAAAATACGTATTAGGATCCTTCTGAAAAGCAACACAGACTTTTAGGTGCAGAATACACATAATTGCAGTGAATTACACAACCAATTTTCCTGTGAAGTTATGCTTCATTGATTTCTGAGTAGTCTGTTTAATTTTAATAGCCTACATGCTAGAATAAAATTCAGCAGATGCGTGTTTGCATGTCAGTTTTAGGGGGTCGGTATTATACCAGCCAGAATGCATATATAGCTCAGTGCTGTATATAAAGGTTACAACTGCTGTCTTTAAAATAGATACCTGGGTTAGAAAAGGGGATGGGACTGAACTATTTAAACTAGAAGAGAACATAGGCTTAGGAACAAAGGGATATAAACTGCCCATGAATGTATTTAGATTGGAAATGAGAAGAACATCTTTAACCATCAGAAGGTGAGAGCATCGTTCTAATAGGAAAAAAGAAGGTTATAGAGGATGAATCTGTCTGTGAGATATACGTTGCTTGGTTTAGCACAATCTCATGATGTGATTCCTTGTGGCAGGCAGCAACGGAGTATTGTAACTCCAATGGGGCATTGGAATATGAGTAAAGTAACCCAGGAGCTCTGCTCCGGTTGTCTTCTGGTTCTTGTATAACATAATGAGTATGCTTTATGTAAATAGCCTCAATGGTTCTTCCCTACAAGTGCTTGGATCCATGCTAATCACCATCAAGCTCATTATGTTCAAGCACTTCAACATGAAAGCTGTGAGGTAGAATCAGTTCCTCTTCTGCAGAGGTAATTGCACCAGTGGAAATGCCTGACGACCTTTCGTGACTGCAGCCGGAGGTGGGAAGATGAAGGCACTTGCAGCGTGTCCCTGAGTGTGAGCGGCATCAAAGAGAACACATCAATCAAAGGAGGAACAAAAGAGGGCAGAAGAATGACTGATTGAGAGCAGCATCGCATGTTGCTCATTAGCTGCAAATTGCAGTCACAGACTGAAAACCTGGGGCAGGATTCACTGTGAAATGTGATTGTGAAATAAGCAAATTAGTGTCTAGATATACAAGTAGCAGCAATAGAAAGGAAATGGAAGCGTTTGTACCTGGTCCTTGAAGATGTCGGGTGTCAGCTTCCCAAGAGAGGAACAGGGGCTCTTCTATCAAAAGAACAAATTTTCCAACCACAGCTATTCCTGACTTTTGAGGAACATCACCCCCTGATGCAGTGAGCACGTTATTCCCTGCACACTGCTGATAAGGGCCTGTCTGGTCTCAGTTGTGGAGGAAATACCCGGTATTTGAGACTCCCACGTCCCACAGGCACACATGGAATGAAGCTATGGTGACGATTTGACTCCAGACAGAGAAATCTGGCAATGCATTCAGCAGCCTTCCATGTATCCAATAAATTTGATTAAGAGCTGAAGAAAATATCATTGTGCTAATAATAAGCCCTACAACTTGTTGGCCAGATTGCATTAGAGTACTCTTAGGCATCATTAATGTCAGAAGCAATTGGCTGAATATGAGGGCCATAAGCCTGCTCGGCTCCACTGCCTTTTGGGATTAGCATGGGCTATGGACAAGTACTGAGAAAGCAATTAAGGGTTATCCTGTTTCTCATGCTCTGGCTTGGGATGTTTCTTCCTATGACTGCTGTTTCACTGGATGTTTGGTGGCGGCAGAGCTATTCCTTCAGGAAAGCAAACAAATGGGCTTCAACCACAACAACGGCTCTTTCCTCACACCTGAAATGTTCCATTCCCTGTTATGTAGGTGCCACACAAATGCAGCAAAACAAGGCAGTTGCTTGTGCAAGATGGTGCGCTCAGAAACAGAGAGTTGGTTCTGGTCATGCCGAATGTGGGTGTCCCATGATCTCCATATTGAAGGTACATGAAATTTCAGAAGTATTATTGCAATAACTCTGTGGAATGTTCTTCACACAAAGATCAGGGAGGGCTCTGCAAGAATCAGCAAAGAATCAAGGGGAAAAAAGAATCAAGTGTCCATAAACTGTAGAAGTCATCTTCTGTAAGGACTGAGGTTGCCAAACCAACCGGACTTGCAATTACACAGCTACAGCTTTCACCCACCTCTACAAAGAGCAGGGTTGGGGCCCAGAGACTCCTCTTGCATTTCAGAGTTTTCTCTTCATCTTTCTGGGGGAGCTGCCTCTTTTGGGACTGTTTCCCTTGTCTTTTCTTTGGAGGTGTGCTCCTTTGGGGCTGGGTCGGTGAGAGCTGCAGCATCCCTGGGGAGGGGACACGGAGGAGGCTGTTGGGGGAGTCTGCGGGCTGGGACTTGCTCAGCATCACCTCCTCTCCCACATCACCACCATGTGAGGGGCACCTCTGTCACCCCACAACCGCCCACCCTGACCAGCAGAGCAGGACCAGTGGCTCCATGGGGCTGTGTGATTTCAGGAGGGGTCCCCTCAGCCCTGCTGTAGGCATGCTCAGGGAACACATCTGCTTTTGTGCCACAGCAAAGCACAGCACACCCTATTTGTGCAGGGGTGATGCTGCAGAGCAGTGCGGCTGGTGCAGAAACCCTGGCTCCATCCCCTGCCTGTGCCGGGGTGGCAGCTGGTTGCATGATGCTGTCTCTCTCCTGTCCACCCAGCAGTAGCTTTCCTCCAGACCATTTTAGGGCTGTGTTAACCCTGTACATTTAACCAGTGATGTCAAAGGCTCGTGTTAGCTGCCTGCACTGAGTCCTGTATCCACACACACCAGCAAGAGCCAGGAATAACTCCTGTCTCAAACAATGCCCCTGATTCATAACGCAGACCCCTGAGCTGTCACTGTGCATGTGGATGGAGCAGCACCAGAGTTGGGGGGGAAGAAACCTCTGAGGCTGGGCAGACTCACACCAGGAGAGCTGGATACAGCCAACAGAGCAAGGAAAGACCTCTCAAGGTAAGCTGGAAACAGAGGGTGTTATTGTTGATCCAGTGGTCACCAGAGAGCAGGCGTGGGGATGGCTGTTTGCTTTGGCTGCTGAACTGACACACTGGAGAAGGACAGAAAACCCACTCCAGTGTGGATTTAAATGGATGTTACTTTTGCTGTTGTTGTTTTTGTCATTAAAACTGCAAAGGGAAGAAGAGAAAGTTCTGTTCAAAACAAACAGTTGGATGGGGCTGGAGGTGACCATTTCCATGTGGGCGCTGGTAAAGGACAACAAGGGAAACAAAGGGCTCGTTTCACAAAAATACTGGAAGGGTGGCAGCCCTCACCCAGGGTTCTTCAATTCCTGCCCAGAGAGGCAGCAGTGCAGCGCCCCACCAGTGTCTGGGACATGGACAAGCTCCCACCCAAGCTCCTCCCTGAGCTGGGAAGCCCAGAGAGGTTTTCCTAGGAAAAAGTGTCTGTTTTCAGACAGAATTCACCAACCACAGTGGGTTTCTCATCCCATTGCCTGGTGTCACCCTCCCTCTCCATTAACCCTGCTCTTTTGAGGGGCACAGTGATTGCAGCTGGGCAGATGTTCAGCAGAGGACAGGCCCCGGTGTGAAGACCTTTCCCCGTCAGTTCCGAACTGGTGAGCAGGACGAGCTGGGGGGAATGGGAGTTTCAACAAGAAGGTGTTTCACTGAGGCATTGCCATCTGTTGCCTGGGCAGGACATGGGTGGGCAGAAGGCTTGAGCTCAGTTAGGACAGGACGACCATCTCCTCCGCATCTCAATCTGGCCACAGGTTGTTAAACACCCGCTGAAGCCTGTAGCCCTTCTCATCTCCCAGAGCCGAGCAGCAGAGAGCAGCCACAGCATTGCAGGAGGGTTGGAACTGGATGATCTTAAGGTCCTTTCCAACCCAACCGTCCTGTGATTCTATGATCGTATGATTCTATGATCAGACTCAGGACATGCAACATCATGGGAAACATGTGGAGAGCATTCCCTGGGAGTAAAGCCGCCTGAGCTGCGGGGGGAAAAAACACTTTCCCAGGTTTATCCTTTTCCACAGCTTCACGGGAGGACCAAACCTCATCTTTGTATTCATTGATTTACTGATCAAAAAGAGTTGGAATCCAAGGTTATAAAAAAGAGCTTACGGATGTGGGAAGCTCATTTCTGAGATCCACATTTGAAAGAGGTCATCTAAAGTCCCACAACGCCCTGCTGGTGGCTTTTCCACACGTGGGCGAAAAATTCCAACCTCAGAAACGTTTCCTGGCAAAAGCTTTGTTGAAAGTAGTGCATTCCCAAAACAAGGGAAAAAACCACCCTAAAATTGATATTTTCCAGGGAAATACTGTTTTCCCTGTTAACTGGGAGGCAGTGGGGTGGGCACAGGGGCCACAGGAGCCACTGCTGACCCTCTTTGTGTGCAAGTGTTGGGTGGACGAGCGTCTCCCATGGACAAGGAGCAGCCCTGGGGCCTCCGTGTGTCCTGGCCCCTGCTTTCACAAATGACAACCCTTTGGAAAACTGTGGAGGCTCCAGGGCCTGGGGAAGATCCAGCAGTGGAAACCCCACTGGCACAGCCCGAGCCACAGACAGCCAAGAATGAGCTGTTAGGGCTTGCTCATAGGGGGGAAGGGGTGGATTTGGTCTCCTTCAGTTCCCGTACAGGGCATGTATGAAATGTTTAATCCTTCATGAAAAGTTCTTGGAGGCAAGCTTAATTCTTGGTTTTGCAGATAACTCAATCTGTATATCCAGTGTGGTTCAGTATATAGGGGAGTAGAAAGTTGGCTTGTGGGGGACCCTGCCTGCTCAATAGGAAGAGAAGTGGCTGAGATATGAAGGGAATCAAGGAGTGCCATCATTTTGGTGAGGGGAGCTTGCGGTTAATATCTACTGGAAGGAGGGAAAAAGGAAGGGGCAGCCTCCATCACACCAGCTCTTCGGAAAGCCATGGGATTGCTCCATGCCCTGGAAGAAGGTGCCTCCTTCACACTTTCAGCATGTGGGTTGCAGCAAGAACAGAAAAAGGCTTAAGAGGAGTTTCTTTCCTTGGGGGAGAGAGAGTCAGGCAAAAAATAAAGTATTTAACACGATTTAAAGCTTGTTCTGCATTTATGAGTGGTAGCAAAGCTCTCCATCAACAACCCGCTGAGGGTTCACATCTGTGGTATTTCTGATTAGAGAATCGTAGTGACCAATGTGGGTAGGATTGACTGTTATGGTGAACTGCCTGGTAAAGCCACAGGAAGGTTTTTTAGTTTATTGGCAGCATCACAAATGTGTCAGCATTAGAGGTGTCTTCTTGGCTGTTAAGAAGTGTAGGGCAGTGATTGTGAATCATGCAGTAAAAGGATAGAGCTATCCCCATCCACCCACTTTGTGGCAACCTGGGGGTCTGGTCCATCATCCCTTGAAGTCAACAGGGACAAGAACGTCGCTGACCTGAGGAGGTTTCTCTTTGCCCCACATCTGGAGCTGTTTCCATTTGGGAAGTGCTGCACTCCAGCCTCAGGTTGCTGATGAATTTTTCAGTGGTGTGTGTGTGAAAGTAATCTGCTGTGATTTACCTCAAGGGATGATTCAATCACCCCGTGCCTCATTCTCCAGGATGCAGCTGGACACCTCCTGTTAGAAGCTGTTCTTCCATAACTGACCTGAGCAGACGTTCTTTATGGCTGTTCCTCACCAATAGCTCATACTGGTTACACAGCATCCCTGTGTTTGTCAGAGTGTCTCGTGAATCACCAGACTGTGGAGTGGGTAATTGTTACTTTGGTTCCTTGCTGAGAGTTTAAATAACATCCACAAATCAAAACCCCCTTATTGCTGCAAAATGCAAGTCTAAAGAATACTCAAGAGCAAATGTGAAAGAAGAGGAGCTGGAATGCTTCACATTTCAGCTGGAATAAATGCCACCGCAATGCTGGTATTTTCATGGTGGAGACAGTTTTTTTCCCTAAGCAACAAGTAGACCTGGCTGGGAACTGGCATTTCTCTTTTATGAGATATTTAGAAGCTTCAGGCTTTGGGTTTGTTCTGGTGTGGAGCAAAACCAAGGTCTTCTCTTGATTTTCACAAGAACTGAAGAGAGTGAGGCAGCGGCTTGGTGACAGGGGCTCACCCTCCACCATGCTATTATGAGGCTGGTGGCCAAACCCTTGCTAAATGTAATTGGTGGTGGGGAATTTATAACTGTGCCACCCTCATGCCCTGTGAGCAGCCCCTGCATGCTGAGGGGACCCTGCATCAGGCAGGGCTGAGCCCTGGGTTCTTCCAGGTCCTCCTGCAATTAGAGGAGGGATCTGCAGGGGATGTGGGCAGGAGGTGACCGCAGCATCCCACTGCATGGTTGGCAGGGAAGGGCAGGCAGGAGAACATCCTGAGAAAGTGGCTGATGGCTGCTGATGGCTGCGTTAATTTGATCCCAGCAGCGAGACATTGAGTGTCTGTGCCACCACTGACCCTGGAGGCACGGATCACACCCTCACAAACCAACGCTGGACTCCTGGGGATAAGGAGACTTACTTCTCTTGGATAAAGGAGGATGGAGATTGTTTCTTTTCTCCCCCACCCCACCGTAGCAGAACTTTCACACTCTGTTTTATGTGGTAGACAAGAGCAAGCTTGTGGTTCACTGTTATCTTGAGGTCCCACTTGGTCTGCTTTTTAAACATCCCAACCTACCCAAGCAAGACTTGAGTCTTTCACCTGTGTGAAAGCATCAATGAGCACCGCCTGTGTGCCTGTCCAGGAAGTGCTCTACAAGGCCCCACAGGTGTTCATGTGGGACCTGGGAGCCCCTCAGCATCACCTCCAGAGCATAGTACCTTTCCCTGGAGGAGCTGGTTGCATTGGCCTGGCTCACTGGGAGAGGCACACCATGTGCTGGAGGAGCTGGGAGCAAGAACGAGCTTGCCCTTGGATAGGGAAATAAAGGACTGGGGAAGGTCAAAGCCATCCATGGGTGAGCAAAGGTGCTGGGTTAATCCTGAACTGAAGGAGGATGGGTTAGGAGCCAGGCCAGGTGTGGGAGGCCATATTCCCTGTAGGCATTCAGATATGGAGGGAAGGACAAGGCAACATTCACATGGGCCACTGAGGTCTGGTTTTGCCATGTAACTCCTTGCACAGTCACCACCACCGCCACCACCTTATCAACTCCTTTTCTGCTCCTGTCATTTGACGACAGGCGGGTTGGATTGCCTCTTAATACTTCCCTGCAGAGCCCTATTTTGTTTAGCACAGAATGACATCCCCCAAAGCAGCTTCCTCTGAAGAGAGAGCTGTAAATATTTTATGTCTTACTGCAGCTTCAACAAGAAGCTGAAGTGTTTCCCACCTGCAGAGACCCTGCCTGAGCCTCAACTTGATGAACTAATGTACTTGGGTTTTTGAGCAAAGGAGCTTCCTCAGCCTGCTCTTGTCCTCCACCAGGGAGAGAACTATGATGATTATGGCTGTGGTGTTCATCAGGTCTCAGTGAGACAGAGCTCTGCTCTGACTCTGCCATCGCTGAGTAACCCAAGAGTCGCTGCTCATCTGCCTCCTCCACCTGTAAGCTAAGACTGCCTATGGCCAGCTCGGGACTTTCCTCCTTCCTCCCACCAGCCACCCATCCGTCCTCTCCCTTGCTCGGCACAGGTAACCCAGCAGTGTCACTGCATGGCAGAGCATGATGTGCATGAGGCAGTTCTCAGGGCATGTGGACAGGGGACAAACCAGCCATCAGCCACAAGGCTCCGCTGCTGCTCAAAGGCAGCAGGGCATCACCCCACCAGTGCTCAGGACAAGGACAAGCTCCCACCCAACCTCCTCCCTGAGCTGGAAAGCCCAGAGAGGTTTTCCTAGGAAAAACTGTCTGTTTTCAGACACAATTTGCCAACCACAGTGGGATGGCCTTTGTCATCCCGCTACCTGGTGCCACTCTCCATTCACCCTGCTCTTTTGAGGGCGCAGTGATTGCAGCTGGGCAGATGTTTAGCAGAAGACAGGCCCAAGTGTGAAGACCTCTCCCCATCAGTTCAGAAGAACTGGTGAGCAGGACGAGCTGAGAGGAATGGGAGTTTTGCTATGGGCACCTTGGTGCACAGCTCAGATGGTGGGACTGGATAAGGTACCAGAGGCTGGTGACACCCAGCACAGAGTAGGAAGAGATGAGAGACACCCGCTTTGCGTGTAAACCCTTCTGCAGCAGGCACACCACTGCAATGACTGCTCATCACTGCCTCACCCCATCTCACCGCAGGCTTGGGCTGCTGCCGGCTGCTCCATGCGTCTCCAAGGCAGATGGGTGCCTCTGGCTGTAGATCTGCTGGGGAGCTCATGACTCAGGGTAGGAGCTGTGGAGTGCTGTGGATTACGTGGCACCAGCTGCTCGCCTTTCTGAAGGCGGTTTTCGCTCACCAGGCTGTTTGTGCCAAGGCCCTGCATGGACATGCTGGAGAAGGGTCAGAGGTGTCCCATGTCAGCAGGACTGCAAAAGCCATCGCTGCTCGGTGCTGCTGCAATTACAAGCGTGCTGTGTAGGATTTGGTTAAAAAAAACCAAGCTTAATCCAAAGCTTCCACTGCACATCCAACCATCGATTGACTTCTGTCCACATGGTGTCTACCCTCTACAGATGGGGCATCCCCACCCTCAGGGTGCATCCAGCACCCCAGCTGCTTGGTAGGAGAGCTTCAGCACTACCAGAGCTGCTCCTGCTGCTACACAGCTCTGGTGGGTGAGCCTGGATGTGAGGATGGGTTAGGGCCATGCCAGCACAGCCAGGGCTCCTCTCAGCTCCTCACCGGCACACAGGTAGTGGCACAGCCTGAACCTTTCAATTGCCCTACCCAGTGGCTGCTGGCAGCCCCCAAAACACCTCTTGGTAAAGAGCCCAGATGCTTTCCCCTTTGTGGCTAGAGCTGAGATGTGCCTCTGCAGGAGGAGGTGTGGGAACACGGAGGCTTTGAGGATCTCTGCTCCCTGGCTGATGTGTGCTGCTCCTGGATCTGCTGGCTTCCTAAATGCCCAGGTAGCCTGGCCTCGTGCCTGGCATCATCCCAACCTGCTCATGCCACACGGAGGTGCTAAGCACAGCCGCATACTGTTGGAGACACTAAGGAGTGCTGGCCAAAGCGCTGATGGGGCGATAAAACCAGGAAAAAAGCACAAGCAAAAGCCACCGATCAGATTTGGCTCATTTTCAGCACATTTCTCTTTGTCGTTCAGTGCACATCACAGTGTGAAAGCCCCTTTTCCTGGGAATGGGAGCTGTTTTCCTCATAGGTATGAGGTTTTCTGTCTAACCTGGTGGCTGGAAGTCCTTCACAGCTGAGCTCATGATTTTGAAATCACTTCCTGAGTACTGTAAGCTGCCAAGAGAGATGACGGATGGAGCCGGTCCTCTGGGAGACAGAACAAAAGCCAAGATCTGTTCACATCTGCCTCAGGTGCATGGACTGCCTACGCTCAAGTGAGCTTGCTGCTGTCATACATCAATTGGAGCTTTGCTTCTCTCATACATCAATTGGAGCTTTGCTTCTGTCATACATCAATTGGAGCTTTGCTTCTGTCATACATCAATTGGAGCTTTGCTTCTGAGATGTCCTTGTTGTAAATCATCTGGGAAAACTGGCAACTGAGAAAACATTGCAGGGTGTGAACATCTGCTGGAGCCATGCTCTCCATGGTAAGCCTATATTCTTCCTTGCAAGAAGATGGTGTAATCAAGGCCCCTTTCACTGTTTGCCCTCCATTCTCAGCCTCCCCTCCTTCCTTATGCTTGGCACAAGGGGTTTCTCTGAGCAGCTCAGCTACATGGTTTCCCATTCCCCCGTGAGATCCATTCCTCTGCTGAGACTGCCTGAGGTGGTGTTTGGTCATGGCAAAAATCCCTTCCCTGGTGTCACTTTTCCCCAGGTGCTTCTGACACAACGGAAACCCCAGGAAGACACCCACCATCCTTATCAAGATGTAACTAGCCCAGACACTGCCACATCACATCATTGTTTCAGCCTGTATCACCAGTGACTCAGCCCCCATTAAGGGACTGTTTCACCCTCCTGGCCAGAGGCCACCCCATAACTTGTGCAATGCACCAAGCTCCAGATCAGCTCTTCCAATGTTGTGGCTGCTTTTGAGACCACGCTGCTTCTTCTCATCAACACTCTCTGTTCATGCTGCTGCAAAAGGAAGGCAGGAACGAGAGCGGGCAGCCCCGCTTCTCCATTAGCTTTGATGTTTGGGACATAGGAATTAGCAAAGCCTCTGTTTGAGGTGATCTCCTTGCAGGACTGTTGCTGGCCATCAAGGTATTTACATGGCCAGTTGGGTCTTCTTCCCTCTGCCATGCTTCTGCAGGTTACTTTCCTGAAGATAATTAGGTGACTCAGGAAGACAGCCGCATACCTCACATACCTGCGGAAACCACAACGCGATAGGTGGTGCAGAGCGTTTTGAAGCTCTTTGAACAAAGAGCAGCTGAATTCCCTACCCAAACCAAAGCAAGTCCAGGCAATGCCTGCATAGTTTCGTGGAGCCCTTACCCAGCGGAGGCTGAGCAGTTCCTCCAGAAAGCGCTGGTCTTGCAGCACTGAGGCACGGACTCTTTGTACGGGTGCTTTGTCAGGTAAGATTTATCACTTCTGTTTCACTGGGTTCTCAATGATCTTGTCCGAAGTGAGGCTGGAAAAAGAACATTTTCTACGAGGAATGCGAAAAAAAGGCAGTCGTGTTTTCTGAGAGGAAAAGCACAGAGAAATGACCCTCTCTTAAACAGGTGAGTGATTGCTATGGCTAAAACAATGTGGCAGCTGGTCACCTATGAGGATAACTGCAGAGATGAGGTGCGGTGGTGTTTGGTACTGCTAGTTTAGCACAGGCAGCTCTGCAAAAGACACAAAAGGAGACGCAGGCTTTGCTTCAAGTTGTTTAACATTTGAATCATTAAATTGCAATTCCATTCGCTGATTTTGGAAGAAAACCAGAGAAGCGTGAAAGAGAAATTTTATTCCATGTGGAAACTTAGAGGATCTTAAAGGTCTTAAACCCCCCTCACGTCTGGGTCGACATACGTACCCAGTATTTCCTCTACTTTGTCATCAGAGCAGTGGTCCCAGAGTGCTGTAAGGTGGCTCCTGGCATCCTTACGTGCCTGTGGGATGGCTGGTACAAGCTTGTGTGCTCCTTCGGGACCATTTTGGGGGTACCTTTGCTCAGGAGTAAGAGCCTAAGAGCTTGGCTGAAAGTGAAGCTAGTATTTGCAAAGCTTTTCAAGCTTTTGCTCTGGTTCCTGGGTATCTGTGTAGATGTGTGTCCCTAGCTAGGGATGAACTGTTCAAGTGAAATCATGACATGTAAATAGGGATGTATTTGCCTCTTACCTTTATGTCCAAAGGGATATAGAGGATATAGAAGAGCTTCTAGCACCTGTTCCCATCAGTGGGGGTGACCTGGAACTACCCACCTGCCAATGTCTCCCCTGTAACCAGGCTGGAACAGGTCCTTCAAAAGGGCTTTCTCATACAGAGGGCTTATAGAAATGCCTTAGGGTCCTTGAGCAAATCTGGGAGCCTGCCCCCAAGCCCCTTCCTGCTCTGGCCCCCTTCACAGCCCTGCACCAAGGCAGGGGGATGGTGCCACACTTCGGGGGATGCTTCCTTTGAAGGAGATTGTGTGTTTCCTGGCTCCTGAGTGGTTTTGTGCGTCGGGGCGAGGGGAGCGACACAACTTGCAGCTTGTCCTGACATGTGCCTGCTGTGTTTAAACCCACAGCTCTTATAGAAAGAGCTCTTGTCCTGGGGACCGTGAAGCCTTCAAGGGCTTCTTGGCTCTGGGCTCTCCTTTAGCCGTCGTAAGATCAGATTAATGATGTATTAGTTCAAGATAACTGCCATGAGATCATGTAATTAACTTGCGATCATGCTCTGTGCCAGTTGGCTGCAACTCGCTGCTTTTAAAAACACCTCTTTCAGACCAGCTACAAATAGAGCTGTTTGATTGATGGCATTAACAAATAGCTCATTAGTCACCTTTTGGGCTAATTAAGGGAGTAAAGAACAGCAGTGGGTGATTAAAGGTAGCTGTCAGGCTGAGCTCTGCAGTATGGGGAAAGCACTTTATTACCTTGTGCTCTTCTCTGTGGCTATCGTGCTCCCAGTTACACAGGTTTGTGATGTTCCTTTCCAAAGCCTGATCCTGCCCTGCCCTGCTCAGCTCCATAAGGCTGGGTCAGACCTTCTCATCCCTGCTTGCATTGCCTTTGGGCAGATGAACAGCTGCTGAGAGGCGGGTGCAGAAAGGTGATGCCTTCGCAGGGCATCAGTACCTGCCCAAGAGCAGCCGGTGCTTGCCCAGGAGATGTGACTTCACCTCGGCACTGCTCCCACACCTGGCATACGTGGCCTCTTTGGCATGTAAAGGTTTTGCTTGGGGCAAAACTGAGGGTCAGGGGCTGCTTTAACTCCTCTGGACTCATTTGGAGTAGGAAGAGTCTGGGTTACAGTGCAGACACCATAAGGATGGATACACCCTTTTGGTGAGCACTGGGCTGGAACAGGCACCATAACATTTATATACATACACACATATATATACACACATAATGTATATATGCCATTTTAGTGAGCACCAGGATGGACATTCTGAGCTCATGCCTGATGAGAGAAAGTCTGCGTTGCTATCCCAGTATTTCTGCAGTGCACTGGGAAACACCCCAGGGAAAGGGATCTGTCTTGTAGCGCTTCATCCTATGCATGGCTGCTGCAAGACTGCTGCCTGAGACCAGCTCCCTCCTGCCTGAGTTCCCTCTCTTCTCCAGCTGGACTAAGCTCCCTTATTCAGTCCCTGCTTCTTGCCTCAGCCTCATCCCTATCTTACCTGCCCATCTCATCCCTTTGACATGGTGAACATCCATTGCAAACCCCACTAATTGCTCGGAGGCAGTGGTTAGGGTCAGTGCTCTCTCTTGCTGGAAAACACACTAGCTACTAGCCCCTATAGGGTTTGCAGTGTGAACAGAAACAGATTGCTTTCCCCTGTCCCAGCCTCCCTTGCCAAACTGATACTCAACCCCACTCTCCCCGGTGTCCTCCCATCTACCAGGTGGTCCCATGGCTGCCAACCACATCAGCTGTTGTGTAGCCCTTTCTCTTGCCCCAGTCCCTGCTGGTGCCCACTCCCCCTTTGCGTAGGGCTGTGACATGCTGGTGATGGCTTTGTTGATCCACTGCGGCCTGGTCATCAAGTCCTGTGATGGTGTGGCTTGGTGCTGTTCTGCTGCACAGGAGTCTGCTGTGTGCACGCCACAATGCCTGGCTCCCCTGGGGCAGGGCATGCTCAGAAGGGTTCAGACATGAGCTCTTCTTAGGTGCTACACCGGGTTAGAAAGGTTTTTCATCTAAACAAGCAAATCATTAAGTGCAAAGGGTTCCTGTGTCCTGCTTTGGGGACTCAGACCAGCAAGTTGCTATGTGGTTATCACCAGCCTTAGGTGTTCACCAGCCTTAGCAATGCCCAGGTCAGATTGAACTGAGCATCTTATGAACCTGCTCTTCTTCTTTCCCCATGGAGGAGAGAAGAAATGACTGAGTCTGTGTCTTCTGCAAGATGCTACTGATTTTTACCCCGGTCAAGTAGGTGGATGCAGCTACACGTCTGAAGCTGAACTGCATGCAAAGAGATACCACAGCTCAGTGAAATGAGAGATCCTTCGTATAGCATCTCCCTTCTCCTGTATATCCTTCATACAACATCTCTATCTCTGCTCAGCAGCACCAGGTTTCAGTGAGCCACGTGGACAGAACTTATTCTCAAGGCAGTGCTTGGGCGAACGTTGCCGGCTTCTTCCTGTCCTCCATTTCAAGCCCCTGCGTGCTGGAGCATTTAGGGTTTGACGCTTTAATCTCTTGCCTGTCTGGGTTAGTCTCAGGTCATTAACTTGTGTTTTCCTGCTGTTCTGGCAGTGTGAATTCTGCACTTTATGGTACTAAAAAGCCCCAAGCATCCCTGTGCAGCTGCCGAGTGCCCAGAGAGGCTGTGTGTCAGGCTGTCTTGGTCTCTGACAGCCCCTTCTTACAGATTAGAGGGGTAGTAAAATATTGCTGCGATGGACATTTCAATATTAGACTACTTTGCTCTGCAGAATGGGAGAGATTTGCAAGTGAGGCCAAAAATGGGCAGTGGTTTGTGATCTGTGTGGGTGTTCCTGAGGTATAGTGAGAGCTGAGAAGTGGAAAGGGTCTTAATGCATTCAGCCCTTCTTGTTTTTTTGTGTTGCATCAGGATATCTCGTATATGTTATAGAGGTAGAACAAAGACTGATGGGTTTAAACTTAAACAGGGGAAGCTCAGGTTAGATATAAGGAAGAAGTTCTTTACTGTGAGGATGGTGAGGCACTGGAACAGGCAGCCCAGAGAAGTGGTAAATGTCCCATCCCTGGCAGTGTTCAAGGTCAGGTTGGACAGAGCCTCTGGGGACATGGTCTAGTGTGAGGTGTCCATGCCCGTGTTCATGGTAAGGGGATTGGAACTTGATGATCTTAAGGTCCTTTCCAACCCTAACTATTCTATGATTCTATGATTCTATCTAACATACAGTACAAATGTGAGTCAAGTCTTACCTTGTTTTTAATTAGAGGTCTGGTGGAAGCTGTAGGTGTGTGTGTGAGCTCCTCCTGTCCCTAGTGAAGCCTGAACACAGTATCTGAGTGCAGACGCTTTGAAATATCTGACATTAGATTTGATTTCTTAAAGATGGAGGTAGGCATTGTGGTAGTAGTATGGAGGTAGTCAATAGGTGTTGACTGCAGCAAGGATGAGCGCTTCAAGCAGCTGGAGCATAAACCTCAGCCCTCGCAAGACACCAGGCTGAGCAGCAATGCCTCTTTCTTCACCTTTGCATTTTAGCAAGAAGTCTGTTGCACGAGAGTTAATGCAGCCAGTGTGCACTGGTCCATGTTCACACCCATCCCTTTCCCTCCCATCCCATCCTTCTGGGTGGCCACAGTGGAGTGTGAGCGCTATGGATACTCTGTAGTGAGACAGCGACCACAGATCCACCCCTGACCCTGTGATGCTGGTCACAATGACCTGACACCACCAGTCTCTGCTGTGAAGAGAAGTGATGGATGCCCCAAAGCTACAGCGATAACTGAGGTTTATGATCTTTTAGGTGTTTCTCATTGCTGGTATTACTGTCCCCAGTAAATTTTGGCCTTTGCTTTCTCTAATATCAGTTGAACCTTATGTGTCAGTAAAATCAGAAGTTTGACATTTGTAATTAACCTTGTGTGTGATGGGTGCTCAGGACTCGTTTATACTATTTCATGTCTATTTGATTCTGAGCAGCGGGGCACAGAGATGAAGTCCACAGCTTTGTATTTTAGCTCTTTCAGAGGAATAGGTGAATATGGAAAAGCCATTTTATCTTACGTGCTACACTGATAAAGTGGCCTTTTTGTTCTTTCTCTCTTATACTTTTTCTGAACTCGCAGACAAACCTCTCCCTTGGCAGGTAGAAAGAAGAAATCGCCAGCAGTACACATTGACGTGATGCCTTTCAGCAGTGGAGCTGTACAAATAACAGGGTTTTCATTTCAGCGGCTGCACGGAAAAAAATGCAAATACTTTCTGTTTTGGGTCACCCCCTAAAGGAGAACGTCTCTTTTCTTCTTTGATTTCTTTTCATAAGCATTGCACGAGACGTTCTGGTTTGAGATTATTCAGTGCTTTTCGTAACTAAAGGAAGAAAAAAGAGAAGAAAAAGCAAACTAGGTCGCTTCCAACCCCAGAAAGTAATTTGCAAGACCAACTAACAAAGTTTTACTTTTTAAATGTCAAAATGGAGCCTTGCAGCTTTTCACAGAGCTTTTTTCTCCTCTTTCAGCTCAAACTAATTACGTCCAACCCAAATTCACCCAGAGCCACAGTACCTCTTAATTGCACTGGAGGTGAATTTGCTACATCAGAAGCCTCCAGGCAAGCTCTGCCTGTGTGTGGCAGTGACCTGTCCTGTTTGCTGCTGAGCAAGTGCATACACGCAAGAGTGTAATTCTGCTTAATTAAGGTGTTGAGCAAGAGACCATGAGAAATGACCTTTCACAGGCCTGGCCAGCCAGGGACGCACCAGCACAGCCGTGATTCACCCTAGTGAGACCCAGCTGGGGCCGGGGCTTGGGTTGTGCTGTAATAGCATATGAGATACAGAATCATGGAATATGAGGTTGGAAGGTATCTCAAGGATTATCTGGTCCAACCTTTCTAGTCAAAGCATGACCCACACTAGATGGCCCAGCACTTTGTCCAGCTGAATCTTAGGTGTCCAACACCGGGGAATCCAGCACTTCTCTGGGGAGATTATCCCAATGGCTGGTTGTTTTCAATGTGAAAATCTTCCCTTTTGCTTCCAGTCAGAATCTCCCCAGGAGTAACTTCTGCCCATCACCCCGTGTCTTTTCTGCATGACTCCTTGTTAAAAGGGAGTCTCTGTCTTCTTTGTAGCCACCATTTAAATACTAGAACATGGTGATAAGGTCTCCCCTGAGCCTTCTTTCTCTAGGCTGGACAAACCCAGCTCTCAGCCTTTCCTCACAGGGCAGCTTCCCAATATGCCAACGTGGGGCTGATGCCCTTTCCCACAGTCCCTCATCTCCAGCATCTTCCCCTGATGGGATAGGGGCTGGGAGGTATCAGCGCTTGGAGAGTGCAGTGGTGTAGCTTGGCTATGCTTTGCTTCCCTGTGGAGACAGGGCCCATTCGTCTCTTTCTTTTCCTGGTTACTTCAGGAAATGGTTTTGGTGTGATGGTGTCCCCCCATCACTACCTGCCCATTCCTCCCAGGATACCCCAGAACTGGCATCCTGGTGGCATTAGATTACAACAAATTCCTATAAATGGTGGTGATGATCAGCGGTTGAATAGGGATGCACAGCTGCCAGGGTGGGGGTTCTCAGGGGGCTCCATTGGTGCCATTTGGAGTCTGGGCTTACATTAAACAGCATTAGGGAAAGCCCCTGTTGTCACCTCCTCTTCAGCATCCTCCCATAGAGGCAAAAAAGCCCTGCGGTAGCTTTTTGTTGCATCCCAAAAGTTGTGTGTTTCCTTGGTAAATCAGAAGTTGTTAATGCTGGAAGGACTCTATTCCCTTCCAAACCCATGTGATCCTGAAAATTCAGGGATGTATGAAATGCCCCTGTGTGCCTACCTCACCAGGGATGCACAGGTCCAAGGGGTCTGGGAGTGAAAATGTCCCCATGTATCTCCATGGATTCCCAGCTGAAACAAACCTGTAGGTAGCACTCAGTGGCTGATAGGGAAATAATTCAGTTTCTACACCAGAAAGGGACTTTTTGTGGTTAGGAGCTCCAGCTTTAACTGCTTGATAATCTCCATCCTTCCCCGATGGCTCACAGCCACTGCTCGAGGGCTGGGGCAGCTGCAAGAGCCAAGCAGCCTGTAATGTGTAACTGATGACTCCCAGCCTGCAATTCCTGTCCATGGAGGCACTGGGATGCAGAAACAAGGGCCAGCACCCCAGCCTGCTGCTTTCACCAGCCAGAACCCCAAAGTGGTTGGTTTGGGCACACAGAGCCAAGGCACACATCCCTGACTGATACCCTCATGGTATATCACCTCACTCAGAAATAAAATCCCATCCCTGCAAATATCAAGAGGAATTAGGAATCATAGAATCATAGAATAGTTAGGGTTGGAAAGGACCTTAAGATCATCAAGTTCCAACCCCCCTGCCATGGGCAGGGATGCCTCAAACTAAACCATGTCACCCAAGGCTCTGTCCAACCTGGCCTTGAACATTGCCAGGGATGGAGGATTCACAACTTCCCTGGGCAACCCATTCCGGTGCCTCACCACCTCACAGTAAAGAATTTCTACCTCATATCCAATCTAAACTTCCCCTGTTTAAGTTTGAACCCGTTACCCCTTGTCCGTCCCTAATGAAGAATCCCTCCCCAGCATCCCTATAGGCCCCCTTCAGATACTGGAAGGCTGCTATGAGGTCTCCATGCAGCCTTCTCTTCTCCAGCCTGAACAGCCCCAACTTTCTCAGCCTATCTTTATACGGGAGGTGCTCCAGTCCCCCGATCATCCTCATGGCCCTCCTAAGGACTTATTCCAACAGTTCCATGTCCTTTTTATGTTGAGGACACCAGAACTGCACACAATACTCCAAGTGAGGTCTCAGGAGAGCAGAGTAGAGGGGCAGGATCACCTCCTTTGACCTGCTGGTCACGCTCCTTTTGATGCAAATAATAACTAAGCGTTGGTCAGGCTGAAAACAAAAAATGGGAGAGGTCCAAGCATCAGTGGTTTTTGACATGACAGGGAGACTTGTGGATGTGCTAAGTTGAGGGTTGGCAGAGCCAGCTACTCCTTGGTCCTATAGTCCCATATTTGGGCATTTTCCCTCCATTTTTTGTTCCTTTTCCCTTTTTCCTGCAACATTGACAGACATTTTCCTCTGCTGGGGTAAGCTGCTCAGCACCTGGCAACGGTGTGGACCACGACAGCACTCAGAGTATCTTCTGGTTATTCCCCAGAGAGAGCGGCAGGAGGCATTGCGAGCAGATCTTTGATGCTGCCAGTCAGAGATGGACCCTGGTGAAAACTGGAAGCTGGATGAAACCAACTGGTTGTCTCATGGTGGGATCCATCCCTTTGCCAGTGTGAAAGGAGGTAGGACATCATTGCTGGTTTTTAATCCACCCAGTGAGCATCCTGGGAGCCTTCCTGATGTGCCGCTGCCATTCATAGTGCTATGTCTAGTATGAAGGTGGGAAAGGTCTGACCCAAACTGCAGTATCTTGCTGGCACACTGGCACTGCTGCTCGGTCTGTGGCTTGTCTTCCTTCTCTGGAATGGGACTTGACAGAAAAACCCACCCAAACCAACAAACCGTAACACCAGCCTTTCGGCACGTTAATATTCCCTTTGTGCTGCATGTGACCACCCTCATTCTCCACAAGCAGGACTCTGCAGAGGGAGGAGTGAGGAGCAGAGCTGGTAAAATATTCCCTTCTCTCTTCAGTCCTGGTTGTGTGGCACAATTTAGGGTGGCTCCAGGGATACATGATGTCTCAGCAGTGACAGGAGTGCTGAGGGATGTCCTGGCTGGGGCTCCTTGTGCAGGACCACACAGGCTTTCAGGCCACCTGAGCATGACCTCCCAGTCCAAGGCTGGGGTCTGTCGCTCCCCATTAATTGCCAGTCTCAGCTAAGCCTTCAGGGCAGATACAGTGGGAAAGAGCCAGCAGGTCTATTTACTCTGTCAGTGACTCTCTACCCAATTTCCACCCAGCTGCTGTAATTCGCTTTTTAACCCCCATGCAAACATTGGGCAGAAGCAGCCGCCTGTGCTCCCTGCTCGTCTTTGTCACTGGAGCTCCCTGTCCCAGCACAAACTGTTCCTCCTTGGGCAAAGATCCTTCTTCAGCTGGGACACGCTGTGCTCCGGACTAGCACCAAAGTAAACCCAGAGCCTTCTGGATGACAGCACCTTGGGAACGGAAACATTTTGCTTTAGTAAAATGCTTTGCTTATCTCCATCTGTTTCCCTCTGCTTCCCGCCGATAGCCCGGATGCCTGGGGAAGGGGAAAGGGGCAGTCTGGGATGTGGCATTGCCTCCTTTTCCGTGAGAGCTGGATTAGATAAGTAGGTTTATGCTATTGAAGCCAGCAGCCCTGGGTTCAGTCTCCCCAGCCAAGCACCACTGGGTGGCAGCGGCTGCTTGTGCAGGTATCCAGAGCAGGGTGGCTTCGAGGACCAGCACAGGGGCACTTGCTGCAGCCCATCCCTTTTCCCCAGTAAGACAATTTCTGCTTCTGTTATCTTTTGTAAACCTTCACCATGTGCATGGTCTGCGTTGCTGTTTATAGATGTAGAGGTCAAATTCAGGATCCCACTGTGCTTGGGTCTATCAAGCAGGGCAGGGCAGGGTTAAATGTGGATGTACATCGGCTTTTGGTTCTGTATACAGCCCACTGCTATCCTAAACTAGTGTCTCACATCTTCTTCTAACTGATGGACCTAACAGCATTTCATGGTGGGGGTAAAGATCTCTTAGAAACGTCACAGGTATGGATTACTGTAGGGCATCATGTGTCTGCCCTTCTTAAAACATCCTCGTTGAACCCCCTAGGAACAGGCCACAGATTCCAGGCCAAAAGGTTTTTTAGTCTAACCCGTTGTACTGATCAAATGCCATGAACCTGAAAGGAGAAAGAAAACAACCACCAAAAACCCGAAAACCAACAGAAAAGCCCTACCCTCTGCAATTTCTTTTTTTAAATCGGGTTTTTGCAGTTTAGCATCATTTTGACTTTGCAAGAAATGATTGAAAACAATGGAATCCCCACCAATTCCAAGGATCAAATGACATTTAACTCTTGGCCACATTCTTGTATGCAGCTGCATTTCTTTCTGGCAGCGGGGAATCCATGTGTGCTGTGCTCTGCCGCTGGGAGCAGATAAGAATGGGTGGGCTTATGGTGGGATTGGTCTTGGGATCTAAAATAAACTGCCACAAGCTTTCAGTGAGAGATGCCACCAGCTCATAGAATCATAGAATAGTTAGGGTTGGAAAGGACCTTAAGATCATCTAGTTCCAACCCCCTGCCGTGGGCAGGGACACCTCCCACTAAACCATGCCACCCAAGGCTATGTCCAACCCAGCCTTGAACACCGCCAGCAGTGGAGCATTCACAACTTCCCTGGGCAACCCATTCCAGTGCCTCACCACCCTTACAATGAAGAACTTCTTCCTTATATCCAATCTAAACTTCCTCTGTTTAAGGGTTCCCAGAGCCCGCCGTCCAGCTTGTCACAGGCACTGGGTTACAGCAGTGTTATCAGGTGAATGCAGCGCCTGTTCAGCCTCTGAAAGAACCCAGCTGGAGCATTTCCCTGCTCCCACTGGTTAGACCTCCTCCAGCTGCTGTTGCTGGAGGGGACTGTGGCGTGCTGATCAGCTTCACTGCAGGCAGGATGCTGCTGGCCATGCCCTGAGCACTGGGCGAGCCAGGAAAAGGGAGTGGAGAGCTGTGGCATAGCCAAAAAGTGGAACACAGCTGAGGATCCCAGTGTGGGCAGAGACGGGGCAGCAGAGCCCCTTCACTGATGCTGGAAAAGGTGTAAGTCTCCATCCTGAGCTGATTCCAGGTCCTTTCCAATAGCAGCTGGATTAAAAATGCCCACTGCACGCATATGAAGGCTGTCAGGGATGAACTGGAAGCCGTCTGAGAAGGGGCTTATCTGCAGTTTGATTTAAACTGTTGTCACCCCAGCTCTCCACATCTACCCCTACAGCTGATCTTTCTTCTTCCCTCAGACAATGAGATCTCCGAAGGTGCCCCAGCCCTCTTTGCTCTGGATCAGCTGGGTAAGTCCATGCACGACACATTTTCCTCATCCTTTTTGATGATGTAGAGCAATTAGGAGATGGCTTAAAATACAGGGCAGCCACTGCATGCTTTCAGCTGCACAGATTTGTCACCACTGGTGCCTTCTTCCTGTGTTGCTTTTCAATGTCATCCATCAGAGGGATGGGGCAGCTCAGTGCTAGAAGTGTTTAGTACCTCTCTGTTTAACTGATGTTAAAATGGATGTTTTCTTTCCTTTGGTGAGAAGCTGTTGCCTTTCTGGTGCAAAGCACTGTCAAATAATGATGCTGGGGGGGGGGGGTTAGGCTTAGCCTGTGGCTGGCGCTGGAGCTTCTGTGACTTTCTGGTGTGTTGCAAGATGATAAGGGTATATTTTAACTCATGGGAGGCAGAAGTAGGGGTGTGTAAAGCAAGAGTGAAGACACCCAGGGAGAAAACAACCTCAAATGGGCATGGGAAGCTGAAGGCTTCAGAGGCTGAATCCATGGGGAAACCCTATCTGGTGGTGATTTTCCCTTAATCCCAGGACCAAGGTCTGAAACAATGTTTATCTCAGGACGAGTTAGAGGTGCTCAAGGTAAGGAGGGAGTGAGGGCTTGAACTGCACAGTAGGAAGCCTCTGCAGGAGGCCTTCTGCCCACCTAGACCTGGAGATGTGGTGCGCAGGGAAGGGGGAAATCAAGCCCCCAGACCATCCTGGGAAAATGGGTGAAGGCTGGAGAAGGAGCACGCTGGGAAGTGTGGGTTAGATGTGTTGGGAGAAATGCTGTGCTCATGTCTGTGCACCCTGCCTTGCTCTTCACAGCATGGTGGGGCTGCCCCAGCACACTGTGATGCCAATCATCTTACATGACCAAACACCAGCCCTTCTTCCCAAGGGAACGGAGCCCTTCTCTTCACTATCAGGGCAACGAGTTCTCCATCCTTGGACATAATCAAAAGCCATCTGGACATGGTTCTGGGCAACCAGCTCTAGGCGGCCCCGCTGTAGCAGGGGGGCTGGAGCAGATGGCCTCCAGAGGTCCCTGCCAACCTCAGCCAGCCTGTGATTCTCTGATGGGGGCTTGTCTCCATTAAGGGTTGTCTGTGTGCACCCTCCGTCCTGCTCACCACATAGGGCACTGTTGGAAACTTGGGGTAAGAGGAGAAGGGGGCCGGAATGGTGATTTCTATCACGTGCAACTCTCTCTGCTGTAAACCTCTGCTGCCAAGAGCCAGGTTCTTGAAGACATTCCTGTAAATGCAATGATGCTTATAAACTGTTCGATGCCTCGCTGGTGCTAGAAGGGGTGCCAAGGAGGGCAGCTGTCCTCACTGGCAGTGTCCGACAGTTGACCGTATTTTAAAGGAATCCTTGTGAGCTCTCTCCACTTGGTGTCAGGGTAGAGACTGCTCTGACACACGTCCACCCGGAGGAGCGTCTAACAGGGAGCGGGAGTAAAGCCAAAAGCCTTCCCTTGGCTGCCTCATTCAGTACCCGATTGCAGTTAAAACCAGCCAAGTAACTTTAAAGTGTATTTTCTGTGGCACGGTTTCCACCAGCTCCCTTTCTTCTTGATCTTCATCAGCTTATCCCTTGAAGGGTGCCTTCCCTCAGTGACACGTGCTCATTTCTTATAACTTAGGTAACCCTCCTCTGAAGTCTCAACAAATGTATTCAATGACAAAGAACAAGCTCCCTCTCCCAGACAACCAGATTTGTTTGGTTTTAGTTGAGCAGCAAATGCATTAGCAGCTGGACAGATGGTTTAAAAGGGCAAAATAAGGCTCTTGGTGACCCCTGGTCAAGGGGCAGGACCCTGGAGGGGCACGGATCAGGGCTGAAACAAGGGACAACCGGATTGCTAGCATCCTCCTCATCTTAATGGGGAAAGAATCTGTGCCATCCAGCGTGATCCATTACCCCCTGAGGTGGTGGTTGGCATCTCCCAGGGCTTATGCACAGCCCCACTCCCACTCAAGGGGAAGCAGGAGCAACAGGGACCCCACTTTCCTCTGCACAGTATTAGACATCCCTCAGTGGGGAACAGTTATTCGAAGCAGTGCTTGTATCACCTTACATTTCCACTTTGCTTTCCAAGATGTGATTGCTCCATCCAAGGTAGACAAGCCAGACAAAGGATGTGAGATAGCAGAATAAGCAATGGAAAACCAGTCTCTACCCTTGCCTCCCTTCTGGCTGGTGGGTTTTCAGCTGGATCATTCTCCTGACCTGAGTTATGTGCAGCTGTGTGATTTGTGGTGCCAGGCAGTGAGAGAGTAAGAGCGAACACATGTTGGAGGGGGAGAAGACAAGACATCCCGGTAACATCTTGGCTTTATGCTGTGTTGCAGTGATTGTGTAACCAGCACCTGAGAACACCAGGCCAAATCCACACAGCCCTGGCCAAACCAGCTACCTGAACAGCAGGAGTTATTAGTAAAGGAGCTGGGAATAAAGCAACATTATAACAACAGCATCCTGAGACAAAACATCAATATCATAACAAAACATCATCATCATCTAAGCCACAGAAAGGCAGGTCTGAGCAGAACTTCAAGAGTTTAATACGCCTCCTTCCCGCCTCAAGGCAGGGCTTGTGCCTCCTTTCACCCATCACCCCACGTGGAGGACCAGCCTGTTCCAGCAGCTTTCCCAGGCTTCGCTGCACTGGAAGGGTTTTCTCAGTGTCTAATTTAATTTCTGCAATTTAAGCCAATTACACATGGCTCAAATGGAGCTTGGTCCATACACATGGCTTCCATGGCTCAAACAGGGACTTTCTTGTCCTATGTGGGGACACTAGGAGGAGGATCCCACTGGAGGATCGCTGGATCACATCCATTTTTTCCTTCTCATCAAGTCTTCCTTGACCTCTAGTCCTGTGTCCAGCTTTCTGGCAGCTTGTCCCAGCCTGCTGGCTACTGCAAACATAAGAAGCTGTGCTTGGATTTTGAGTCATTCATGGAAATGCTGATCAGTACCAGGTTTACAAGAAGTTATTTCGTGTTGCCTCATGCATGAGTAACTAACCTCCAAGAAGCATTCTGATCTTCATGCATCCATCTTCCCAAGAGAGTGTCCCTCTCTTGCTAATATAGTGGTACCATACGACCCAGTTATCACAAGTCTTACTTGTATGACAACATATATGGCATTTGCACACCCCCCTCATCTACAAGGCTTATTACAGAAGAATAGATGAGTCTGGCCAGCTCTGCTCTTACTGAGTCTGCGCTGGTTATTACTCATATCCTCCTTTTCTACATGTTTGCAAAGCCCTTCGTCGTTTCAGTGTTTCCAAGGATGGAATTAACAATGGCTGGGAAATCACCTCCTGACTCTTCTTTCTCTCCTTGTTGTAAAGGTTGGTGCTCTGCTTGCCATGCCCAGCCTTTGGAAACCTCTCTGTGGTCTGCTGCTGTATAAGTCACAGGTTTCTGAGAGTCCCTGGAGAAGTACCAGGCAAGGGAGGCAAAGGTGACTGAGGGACAGAGCAGACACAGTAAACTACGATTCAAGGATGTGGAAAAGAGGTGCTTGAAGGAGGATACAGTAAAAGTACAAGAATTATGAATGGCATAGGAGTAAATAAGTACAAGAGAAACATGGACATGATGAGATACTCCAGTGAAAGGCCACAAGGATGATAAAGGGACTGGAGAATCAATCCTGTGAGAAAAGTCTGAGAGAGATGGGCTTAATTGGTGTGGAGAAGAGAAGGCTCTGGGGGATCTCATCAATAAATACCTGAAGGGAGGGTAAAAAGGGCTTGCATCCAGGCTCTTTTCAGTGGTGCCCAGTTCTAGGACCAGAGGTACAACCTGAAACACAGGGGGTTCCCTCTGAACATCAGGAAGCACTTTTTTACTGTGTGGGTTATCAAGCACTGGGGCATTTTGCCTTGGGAGGTGGTAGAAGTCTCTGTCCTTGAAGGTACTCAAAAGCCATCTGGACATGGTCCTGGGCAGCCAGCTCTGGGTGGTTGGATGAGATGGCTCCAGAGGCCACTTCAGACCTCAACCAGTCTGAGGTTCTGGGAAATAAGGAAGGGCTTAACACGACCCGAAGGCAGTGTGTCTTCACACAGTGTGGTTACATGGTGCAACTCGCTACTGCAAAACATCCAGCGTGCCAAAAGTATGAATGGGCTAAAAAAGTGATTGGAAAACATCATGGAAGAAAGGCCTATGAAAGGCTCTCAAACCTGGTGATGCAGCTGCAACCTCTGGCTCAGGAAGGGGAACGGGATCACCTATCAGTGGAAACAGCATTTGTAGTGTTCCTTGTGTTTTCTCTGCAGTCACGTACCAAAGGCTGTATCAGAGGACACCAGGAGCTCTTAAACTTTTGTATAGCCCAGCATGGTCCTTCTTGTCTTTCCTTAGGTCCACAGTGACTAGAAGAAAGAAACCCAAACCAAACCCACACCTCCTCTTTACTTTCTTCATCTGTGTTTCCTCTCTGGCTGTGGGATTTCAGCAGATATGAATCAGATGGTGACTGCTGTATTCCTTTTGTTCTGTAAATGATTAAAACAGAACATTTCACACTTGCTTTGTGGCCCAGCAGAGGAATGCTGCATTGTCTCCTTGGCAAGTCCGGAGGTGGAATTCTGGCCATGGAGAAAGTGAGGTCAGGGAGAGAGAAACTTTCCCAACAGGGGAACATGTGCAGACTGCTTCTCTGTCTCTCCTGTACTTGGCATGTCTTCTCTCTGTCTTCCATTCCCTCACCCCTCCCCTCTTTTCCACCTCCTTTCCTCCCCACTGGCAATTCTTCTCCTTGCTGCTTTAAGATGATTTAGCTTGCTATCAGGAAAAAAAAGAAAGAAGATGGATTGAAAAATGCAAGGTGAAGCCCCCAGCCTAGAAAGTCTTGGAAAGAGTAAAGGGAATGTGGTGAAATGGAAAAAAGAAATGGAAGTGGGGGGTACAAAACCCACCCTGCCAAAATCAAGATGAAAATGCTTGTGTAGGAGCTGCAGTCTCTCAGTGGAAACCCCTAGGACCTGTGCCTCACATTTCCTGACAGCCGAGCAGAGGAGGGATTAGCTGGCTGTGCTATTTATACGTGCACCCTGGGTATGGTCGGGAGGAGGCGAGCAGGAAACACGGCTTTTGTGATACCGACTGCCTGGGGAATAAATACGCCCAGGAATGAAATCCAATTGGACAAATTAAAAGGGAAGGAAAGAAAAAGCCCTGGTCCCTGCCCTGTTTGTTCCCACTGCCTCGTAGCCATCCAGCTGTTTCTTTTTGTTTGTTGTCCTGACCTCATCCCGTACTGGAGCGAATCCAAAGGAGCGAGTGCTCTGCTTGGCTGCCTTCTGCCAGAAACCAAACGGGTCAAGTTATTAGAGAAAAATGAAAGCTCTTTGGCAGCACTGGAAAAACAGATGTGCAGGGAGAGTTTTCCTGCTGCCTCCAAGTACAGCGCTGCTTGTTAAGTGTGTATCAGAGGAGACCCAATAAATACGCACAGTTGTCATTGTGGAAACCTTAGCAAAGGCTATTAATTTAGCAGGATGGGTGTCTTTGGGGCTCCCTGAACTGCTTAGCTCACTGGCTGCCTGGGAGCAAGATTACTTAGAAACCTTCTGCAGATGTGGTTTGGAAAGTGCTGCTCCGGGGCTCCAAGAGGATTTGCCTCTGCTCAGGAGTTAGAGGTGCTTCTGGGATGCTGAGGATGGGTAGAAGGGTCTCTGTGGTGCAGGTAAAGCCTGTGACTATCAAGAAGAAGTAAGATTATCTCCACGTGAGATAATAGTAAGGGCATAGAATCATGGAATCATTGAATCGTAGAATGGTTTGTGTTGGAAAGGACCTTCAGAACATATAGTTCCAACCCCCTGCCACAGGCAGGGACATCTTCCACTAGAGCAGGCTGCTCCAAGCACCATCCGGCCTGGCCATGAATACTGCCAGGAATAGAGCATTTACCACTCCTTTAGGCAACCTGTGCCAGTGCCTCACCACCCTTACAGAAAAGAACTTCTTCCTTATATCTAACCTGAACTTGCCCTGTTTAAGTTTAAACCCATTACGCCTTGTCCTATCACTACATTTCCTAATGAGGAGTCCCTCTCCAACATCTGTGTCAAGGGCTTTGTGGCTTTGATTTACTAAAGTTATCTGCTTGAGACTTTTTACACCGTGTATTCTGATTCTTGATTCAGCTTCTTCTTGTGATCTCAACGTCCTATGGCGATTTTTTGTGCCATCCCCAGTGGTGGTGTTAATGGGCCTGAAACTCTCCAGATGCCCACTGGCCATTGTCAAAAGCAGCAGTGCCAGCAAGAAGTGAAACTGCATGCAGGCATTTGGGATTGCTGCAGAGTCAGGAAGAGCAGGACAATGAGTTGTTCGCTTGCAGCACCGGGAATCTGTGGGATTACATGCGTGGCTGCACATGCAAGGAGCGTCAAAACCTGGGTTTTGCTTGTGGTTTGGGGTGGCCATGTCCATTCTGCAGGGCCCCGGTTGGTCCAGCTCTGGGTTTGGTGGTAGGAACTGCTCAGAGCTCCCCAGGGATTTGGGGTAGTGTAGGGATGCTGAGTGATTCAAGGGTTTGCAATGGCTGAGCCCAGGAGACACTGGGAAACGCTTCTACCTTTCCATGTAGCTTGCCAAAATGCTTGGAAAATCCATGAAAGGTTTTATTTTCAGGGTATAACAGATGTGCTTCCAGGCTGTGAATAGTATGTGTCTCCTGGGTCTCCCTAGTTACCAGGGAGAAGCAGGAGAGAGGCAGTGAAGCGAGATGGCACTCTCAGCTCTGCTGTGATAACCTGACAGCACTGGGCCCTGGCTGAGCAGGGTTAGAAGCAAAAGGGGTGGAAGGATGGACTTCTTACTTCCTTCTTCAAGTTCATTGTAGGAAAATCATTAATTAATTAATCAATGAATTAATTAATATAAAAATACAAAATATATAGAAATTAGAACTATAAAAATATCAAATATAAGAATATATAAATAGTGGAGCTATTCCTAATTGGGGGGAACATTTAATTTTTAAATATAAATAAATAACTGAATCAATAAATACATACAAAAATCTATAAAGTTTGTGGAGCTGCAAAGGGGATAAGCTTGAGCAGCAGTTGGCTCGCCCCCCTGGGCAGACACAGCTCCCCAGTGGTTATCAGATGTATCAGACTACAGAGGGATCAGAGAACTCCTTCCCCAACCTACCGTCCTTCATGGCCATTTAATCAAACCGAAATGGAGTTGAACAGGAAAAAGATTTTGAAAGCTTTGTGGAAACATGGGACAGAAAATGAATAATGGGGAGAAAAGAGAAGTCACATTTGTACCTCAGCAGAAAAAAGGGCTCTTTTCCTTGGAAATGTAACAGGATGGTTCATGAGGTTCTCGCAATGCTACTGATAGACAAGAGAGCAGATAATCCTTTGTGTTGATATATTTATTCCGCTAGCACTGAAAGCATCACTGATCATCACACAGCAATAGATAAAAGGGAAGCATAGACTGTGGGGCCAGAAGGAGAAATAAAATGAAGTCTCAGACAGGCCGGATCTGCTTGGCCGAGGGCAGTACAGCCACATTGCGCCCAGCTCCCTGTGACATGGACTGTGCAGCACAGTAACCAAAGTAATGCATCCCACTTTGCCCAAGGAAATGGTAAAGTTGGAGCATGAGAAAAAGTAGAGCTTGAATTGCCATTTGGAACAAGGCTCAGCGAACAGTGTCTTCATCCAACTCCATCTGCCGCTGTGAATAGGCACTAACAAGCCAAGGGCGAAATGACACCTTCATTTACAGCTGAGCAGGTTTATGGTTTTCCTGTGTCTATAAGCAAAGCCGACATTTATCACTGAGAGAGATAAGAGAGAGCAGGTCCACAGCCTGGAAAACCAAACGCCAGTTCCTCCAGGGGACCAAGGTGTCTGTCTGTCTGTCTATCTATGTCCAAAGTGTCCCATGACTTTGCAGAAGATTTAGGCATTCAAAAACCTTAGGCTTAACTTGCTCCAAGATACTCAGGGCATCTGCAGGAGACAAGAGAACTGAACATCCCTCTCTTATTCAAGTCTAGTACCCTAAGCACTAGGCTGTTATTTTCCCCCTGAGGATGTCAGGGATGCCATTGGCTCCTCTTTCTTCTCCTTAAAGCAGCGTATTTGCAATTCTCTGCCCTCCTGCTTGAGCTTGTATTAGATGACAGCAGGAAAACAGCTGATAGTTGTTTCAGTTTCAAAGCTTTGGAGACACTTAGAGGGACAGTACCTAGGGGGCACCTTGTTTTGCACACTAACATGGAGGGAAGAGCATCCCTGAGGATGCTCAGCTGTCATGGAAACAGTTCAAATCATAGAATCAAGCAGGTTGGAAAAGACCTATGAGATCATCAAGTCCAATTGTTACTCCAGGACCCAACTCCACCACTGAACCATGTCACTAAGAGCCTCATCAACACAGGTTTCGAACACCTCCAGGGATCGTGATTCCATCACTTCCCTGGGCAGCCTGTTCCAATGCCTGACAATCCTTTCAGTGAAGAAATTTCTTCCAGTACCCGATCTAAAGCTCCTCTGGTGCAGTTTGAGGCCGTTTCCTCCTAGCCCCATCCTCCTTCCAAGTAGCTGGAGAGTTCTGGTGTAACTGCTGCCGCCGTGGGAGATAAGCAGACGTGGGAAGTGAGGAATCTCGTTTCACCACCAATATATTTCCCTCCTTTGCTCATTTCCTGTATCCTATAGTTCCCCTGTATCTCGCACCTAAACAAAACCCAAACTTCAAGCAAAGCTGAGTTTTGCAATTCAAAACCACAATGCTTCAGACTGCTGTGATCCGCAGCATGCTCCCAGGGCCTGAAGCTACTGGGAGTCAGCTCTGGTCTTGCTATGTCCTTTTACATGGCTGTGGTGGCACTGGGATGGCATTGGGTGGGTTCCTCTTCAGCCCTTTGCTGCATTTCTAGCTGCTTTTATCCCTTTGGCACAGTATTTAGGGGGCTGAAGCCACCAAAGTCCCTTTGGGAGCTGAAAAGCTTGTCCATGTGTTAAGAGCTGGGAGAAATGAGCACAAATTGAATAGACAATCCTGGCACCACCAGCAGCTTGCTGAACTGAAGGAGGTTGAAGCAATGAGATAGGAAAACCCAAGCAGCATCCTGGTGGTGCCGGCCATCTGGAATGAGGTCTGCCTTGTGGGGCAGTGCTGGGAAGAGGGTGCAGAGCAGCTGCCCAACCCGATCTGTGCCCACATGGCAGCAAGGATGCGAATGGAATGCAGTGCAAACACCCAAGAAGCCCTCCCGCCATGTCCCCTGTGCTGGCCCCTTGGCAGCAGGGCTGAGGTGGGCTGGGGAGGAAAAGCAGTGGCTCACTCCAGCCCTGAAGAAAACATCCTGTGGAGCTGGTGTGCTGCGGTGCAATGAACCCCCAAGCTGACAAATGTCCCATGTTCCTATTACCGCAGCACTCACATTGGGCATCAGCTGGAAATCCCTTGATGTCAAGGGGTATGTGCATCCGCTGCTCACGTGAAAATGTATTTAGGAATGTGGAGCCGTGTTTAGGAATGTGGGAGCCCCATTGCTGCCCGAAGAGCCACCCCGTCCTCCAGGCTCAGGGGAAGCTGCTGCAGCCCTGGAGAAGGGGAAGATGCCTGCGACTGATGCATGGGCTTGGGCCCATCAACTGTGCGAGGTGTGGAGTGTGATTCAGGGAGCAAGTGTTGGTACCTAGGATGGGATTTAGGTCCCAGGCATCCCCAAGCATGAGGTGCGGAAGCCGTGCTGCCACACAGGCTCACCCTGGGAGCATCCCACTGTCTTCGGTGGCTCTGTTTGAGCCTGAGAATCATAGAGCCAACTAGGTTGGAAAAGACATTTAAGACGATCAAGTCCAGCCGTTACCCCAAGTCTACCACTGCACCCCATCACTTAGGGGCTCATCTGCAGGGTTTTTGAACGCTTCCATGGATGCTGATCCCACCACTTCCCTCCGCAGCCTGCTCCAATGCCAACCACCCTCTCGGTGAAGCTTCATCAGAGCCCGAGGCCCAGCCTGAGGGGTTCGGAGTCCCCCCGGGCTTTCCAGCCCCATAGCCTCAATGGTGGGGGGGGGGGGGGTCACCCCGGGCCCTGTCCGGCCGGCGCTAGGACCGGTGAGGCCGCCAAGGCTTCTTGGCCCCGCCCCTAGCCACACCCCTTATCCTCCTCCTGTGATTGGCCCCGCCCCTAGCCACACCCCCTATCCTCCCCCTGTGATTGGCCCCGCCCCGCCCACGGCGGCCGGCGGGTATCGGCGCGGATGGCCGCGGTGCTGCCGGGGCGCGGAGCCGGAGGTAAGGGCGGCGGGTGCGTGCATTCATGTGTACATGTGTGCATGTGTGCATGTGTGCATGTGTGCATGTGTGCGCACACATGTGCCTGCGCGCACCCGTGTGGGTGCCTGCGTCTTTGTCCACGTGTGTGCCGCTGTGAACGGGAGTGCCGCTGGAGCTGTCCCTTCTCATACTCGGTTCCGAGTGGAGGGTTGGTCCGGGTCGGGTCCGGGCTCGCTGCTCCCCGGGGGGGTGTCCGACAGCTCCCCCGGTACCGCGCCCCGGGGGGGATGCGAGGAGGCCTGGGCAGGCTCCCGGACCCGCTGCTCCCTTGGGAAGCCCCACCCGGTGCGGGAGCGGGGCTGTCCCCGTTCCGCCGCCCGGGGCTCCGTTCGGGCCGGGCAGCCCGCCCCGGCCCATCCCGCCCGGCCGCTTCATGCATCTCGGCACCCTGGAGCCTCCCGAGTACTTGAGCGTGTTTCCCCCGCCTGGCGCGGGTACCGGAGCCGCTACCGGTGAGGTGGGGGGGGGTTCATCGTTCATTTCGAGGCGCCGAGGGGTCGGGGGCAGCCGCCGCCTTTCCCGAGGGCGACCGGAGCCCCCGGCCGGGAGCGCCGCGGGAACGGAACGTTCCCGGCTGGACGAGCGGCGGGCGGTTGTGTTTCCGCAGCGGCGATCGCAGCGTCCCCGGGGGTCCCCCGCTTGTCCCCCGCGGATGACGGCGGCAGCCAGCCCGCCCCAGCCAGCCAGCGACCGGGAACGGGACCGGGATCGTGGCGGAGGGGGGGGGGCAGAGCCAGCGGGAGGGGCGGCCCGAGGCGGGGAGCGTTTTCTCACGTTGTTGTTGTTGTTGTTGTAGGGGGATGGTGAGAGGGAACTTTTGTATTTCACCTCCCTGCCCCTGCAGGGAGAACAAAGATGAGCTGCTGCTAAAGGGGGAAAAACAGCCTCGAAAGAGGAGGAAAACCCCACGTGAGTCTCCCCCGAATCCTCCTGCCAGGTTCTGTGGTTGAGTTAAGCGCAGGAAGGTCGCTGCTTGTGCTGGTTCCTCTTTCGATGGAAAAAGGGGTTATTTTCCTCTTTCCTGGTGCTGTTGAATGTCCCAGGAGCGCTGAGCAGCTGCGGGCAGACCGGGATCCTGGCTGAGGCTCCTGCGAGGCCCTTCTCGGGCATCCACTGCGCTGGGGTTTTGTGCTTTAGATGGAAACGAGCCTGGAAAGCGTTCTGAGAGAGGGGTGGCTGTGGAGACGAGGAGTCCCCTCATTTCCCCTGTGCATAGCTAGCTGGCAGCGCCAGTCCTGCTCGCAGGTGTGCACAGAGAGATGTATTCATGTATGTATTTTAGATCTATATATGTTTTACATATATGTAGAGAAGTAACAAATATATGTAGGTATGCTTACATATTTTTATGCATTTACAGATTATATATGACCATATTATATATAAAATATATTTATATAAATATTAAATTCACATATATATTTATTTTATATGTAACTACATACATTTTGTTTATGTCTGTATATTAAAAATACAGATATTTTTAGTATAGATATACACACATATATATACATTGCTAAATGACCAGAAAAGCTCTTAAAAGGGTCTTATAAATACCCAAGTATCAAGAAATGCCTGAGAAAGAGGGCTGAAGATGTTGGGTGGGTGGGAGCTCATAACAAAACCTGTGCTGCGGTTGTGTGGAGGGGCCACATCCTGCCCACCCTTTCTCATCCTCAGCCTTCCTCATCCCCATCTGGAGTAGAGGTGCAAGGGGATGAATTCACGGGTCTGATTTTAGGTTGTTATCTCGGGAGGGATATGCCCACACCACCATTGCTGGGCTTGGACCCCCAGATTCCCCACACTGGGGAGGGGCTGGTAAGAGCTCCCCCATCACTTTCATGTCTGTTCTTCTCCTTGTCTTCTGCACTGCTGTCCTTCGCTGTCCTTTGCTCTCTGACAGTGTTTGGCAGGGGGAGCTTTGCTTTCCCTATTCTTTGGGAAGCACTCAGGTTGAAGGAGGGCAGATTTGACCTGAGCAAGCATGTGCTGCCTCACTGAAGCCCCTGTGCCCACAGGATCAGGGGTTGCTCTCACTGATTGCCATTTCCACACACCTGTGACATTGTGGACAGGCATAGGAGCGGTTCCTGGATCTGGGTCAAACTGCACATCATTATCCTGGATGAGGGACTGGATACAGCTTCGGTGCTTGTAAGAGCTCCTCTGCAAGGAAGCGCTGGCACAGAGCTAAAGGCATTGCATTTCTCCAGTGAAGAGACACTGGATTTTTAGGGATCCCAGCAGCAGCCCCAGAGGGATGTGTGCAGGGCTGCCTGTGGGTCAGGCACAGCTGGACTCTTGGGATGCGCATGGAGGTTTCAGGACAAAGTGGAGATGTTGCTGCTGACCATTGCAGCTTTGCTTTGGGAAGCAAAAGCCTGATGTCCCCAGTGCCATTTGTTTTTAATACTGATACTGTAAAGGCCAGATCTTGAACCAGCTCTTCCCTGTGAGGATGCTGAGGTGTTGGCACAGGTTGCCCAGAGAAGCTGTGGCTGCCTCATCCCTGGCAGTGTTCAAGGCCAGGTTGGACGGGGCTTGGAGCAAGCTGCTCTAGTGGAAGGTGTCTCTGCCCATGGCAGGGGTTGGAACTGGATGAGCTTTAAGGTCCCTTCCAACTCAAACCACTTTATGTTTCTATGAAATGTTATTTGGTGCTAAGGTGGGGAGTACGTGCCTTGTGCAGCCTCCTTGTCCTGGAAACCATTAAGAGGATGGCTGCATGCTCAGTTTTTCACACAGAGACTATCTGCTAATGTAATAGTCCCCGTGGAAACTTTAGTGCTCGGGAATATTTTGTGGATTTGGGAAAACTCCCCAGAGGATTTTTGGTTTCATACAGCAATTGCTTTTTGGCAGCTTTGGGATAGATGTAATCTGGTTCCCATTTGTGTTCTGAATTTTTAAATGGAACAGCCTGCCTTCTGCTCAAGGCAGAAGCAGAAATAGACGGCAACAGATAGAAAATAACAGTAATAACATCACCTCTATAAAGAAAATTGTCAGGGCAACTTTTCTGTGGAAATACTGCATTTAGGAACAGTGTTTGATCTTTTCTGGTTGTTTGAATGACTTTTTCAGCAGGTGGGATGATGCTGTGGGTTTAAATCTGGAGTAAATGTGTAGAAGCTGGTGTAATCCCTCTAGATTTGGACCAGCACACATGCGAGCAGCGTTTTGCCTTGCAGTAAGGTGTATCCCGTGTGCGGCAGCGGGTCTTACAGCACTTGCTGGCTCTCGGTGGCCCTGGTGTGTCCCGCCACACTGAGTGGCTATGCCTTTCCCCATGCATGTCTGTATCTTATCTTGAAGTTGTAATGGGTCATTGCCTTTCGAGGAGCGGGTGATCTGGGGGGTGCCACATCTCAGGAAAACAGCGTGGGATTAAATAACTGAGCTATACTTGGGTTTATCTGCTGTGACCAAATTGGTTAGCACAAATATCGATGTGCTTTAGACAGCAGTAACTCCAGTGGTCAAGGCTCAGGCTGGAGAATAATGACATTATTTTGTTAATTTAATTTAATGAATAATTTAATGGATTGAAATGCTTTTAGTGAAATTCAGTCTCAGTTTAAGACTTAAACCAACTGAGTAATTAAAAAATGTTAAAGTCATGTAAGGTAAATGTAGGGTAAGGGTAAATGTAAAGGTAATGGCTTCAAGCTTAAAGAGGGGAGGTTTAGATTAGATGTTAGGAAGAAGTTCTTCACTGTGAGGGTGCTGAGGCACTGGCACAGGTTGCCCAGAGAAACTGTGGCTGCCCCATCCCTGGCAGTGTTCAAAGCCAGGCTGGATAGAGCTTGGAGCAAGCTGCTCTAGTGGAAGGTGTCCCTGCCCGTGGCAGGGGTTGGACCTGGATGAGCTTTAAGGTCCCTTCCAACCCGAACCATTCCATGATTCTATGAGAAACTGTTATCCTTCTTCCCTGCCTCCTCAATGTGTGTGTCGTGAGCAGGTATTTCTGTGAGGTCCCAGTCAGGCTGGGGGATGACACACGGGTCCCCTGTGGTGCCTGGAGGGCAGGTGGCACCAGTGTCACCCCAGCACCTGGGCTGGGATCCTGCTTCCCACAGAGGTGGTGAGACACTTCTTGGGGGGGCTCCACACTAGGATGCCTACCTGGGGTGGGCAGGGAGTCCTGCCAGTGACTTGGCCTGTCCCATGGGATGTGTCTCCGTGCCTGTGACGTGCATTCGTGGCGATGACTCCAATGGGCTGTTATGGTGATTTTCCTTGTTCTAAAACTGAGCTCAGCCATCTGGGAGCAGGACCTAAAGGCAATTATCTTGTTAGCACTTCTGTGTATAACACCTTTATTAAATTTCTGAATTTTAAAAGTGGCTGAATATAAACTGTGTGTAATGATTTAATAACAGAAGGCTCATCATTGGAATATATATTCTGGTGGGAAGGTTTAATTTCTTTTTCCTTTATATGTGACACTTAGGAATAATGCAAAGGCTCTGCTCGGTGTAGGGTTGTCACAAGCAGTTCTTCACATGGATCAAATGAAGAATGGTGGATCCTTAGCCTATGGTTTGTCGCCCGTGTTAGAAATGGGAAAGCTCTAGAAATCTAAAGATCCATACGATTGAGTTCAATGCCTGCTTTTTCAGTTAGAGAGCACTGTACGGTCTTTGTACTATTTTTGTTCCGTCCTTATCCCAGGCTCCTTTGTACGCTGCAAGTTTGTGGGAATGACTCAGGGTGAAAGCTATTTAACCTAAAGGACACGACTGACAAAAAAAAAAGATGGATAAAGAGCAATGTCAGTGGCTGCGAGTGGGAACCGAGGAGAGCGTCTGTGTCCATCTGAGGAAGAGGATCCCGAAGCCTCCCTCAAATGGGGTGAAAAACCCCACATCTCCAGATGCTGTTCCGTTCAAGAAGGGAGTTTTCTAATATGGTTGCTCAAAGCGATGAGGAACCAGACTGAATGATCCCACGGCCGTGGGTCCTGTTTCACTTCTGGTTAATTAATGGAAGGGCTTAAATATCCAAGTGACATGGATCATGCCAGTGCTTTTCTGTAACGTAATCGTTTTTAAAGGCGCTAAGTACGGCAAAGTTAATCATAGCTTAAACCCCTGCTTTGTGAGTGTCTTGTCTCTGTGTTGTAGCTGCCTGATTTATGATTTCCCTCTCCCCCAGTGGGAAAAAGCATCCTCCCCTATGAATGTGCATGATGAGTTTTTATCTTGGAGTTCTTTTTGGCTTGGAAATGGGAATTTATGGCATAGTGAAAATGCCTGCAGACTGTTCGCTGTGCTGACAAGCGGCGCGGCTGCACCAGTAACGCTGTCTACTCGCAAACTCCATGTCAGCCTTTGCATTTCACTCTTTTACCGAGAGTTTCTTCCCTTACTTTCAGCTCTGAATAACACTTACCCTTTCATCTCAGAGCAGCAGCGCTGACACGAGTTGTCACTGTGCACTGGCACTGTGAGCAAAGGAGAAATTTCAATTATTGATTCAATTTGAATGCATTTAGGCTGCCTGCATATTGTATTCTCAGGGCTATAGCTGCAGAGGTGAATTTATCGCTTACAATAGAGAGAGGCTTTAAAAATGCACATATTTGCACAAAGCCGAGTGGAGCCGCTTAAGGAATGTGCATCCCTTCCTCCATGGGGTTAATGCCCAGGTAACTGGATGGAAATACTCTGCCTGCATCCTGCCTGTCCTCCGGGGCTGAGCCTGAGATGGGGAAAAACCCCAGTGGATTATTCTAATGCTATAAAACCTGTGAGCATCCAAGATGAAAGAGCTGTGATAGGCACCGTTTGCCCCCACACGCCCACACTGATTTCCATAGGAAGGCGGGAAGTGTGGGCATCCATGGGGGATCTCCCGGGCAGGCAGGCTTGGCTCCGCTCTTCCCTGTATCCATCTGATCTCATGCCAGGCTTGGGAGCTCCTTTCAAGGCGCCTTTGCTTTGCTCTGCTTGTAGCTTTTATGCTTGTCCGCTTGGTTTTTTGCTGAGGGGAAGCGTATATGAAAATCAGTGCGTGAGGCTGAAGTTTCAAGGAAAGTGCTCATCCTTGTAGGCAGTTACATTTGGATGTGTTAGCATGATTCCTTGGGAGAGATGGGGTTTGGCTGCCTTCATCGCCTTTCCTCATTAGTCTTGCTAGTGCTTTCTTGGATGAGGCACTCTTTGGAGAGTGGAATGACAGTACCCGGGATGGGAGACGCTGGGAACTCTTCTTGAGCGAGGGAATAGCACAGCGTGGATCCTGGAGGTAACAGTGGGATGAGGATTTCTTTCCCCAGAGCATCGAGCTGTGAAGGGGGGCTCGGGCTCAGCTTGGTGAATCTGGCCAGGCAGAGGGATAAGGCTTCTTTTGGCTCAGATGTGGTAGATCTCCAGCTTTCATGTGGGAAACAAGAGGTGCTGGTGGCTCACATCTGGTGTGCATTATGTGGGTTGGATTTCTGTCCTGCAAGATGTTGCTCTGCTCCTGTGAAAATACCAGTGATGCTTGTTCAGTCCTCATGGGGCTCGGGAGCCCTGGCAGTGGATGCGAGGTTCCCAAGCAGAATGATGGGGTGTGAGCATGGGTCAGCCACCCCACAAGTGACCTAAGAAATCTGTGCATCGACTGGGGAGATGCTGATGGGGAACAACCAACATCTGCCTGAGCCCCTGCACCTCATCAAAATCGGGGCTGCAGAGGAATCCCACCACTGCTGAAGGTACCGAGAACATCCTTTGTGATGCTGTTGGAAGTGCTGTCTCTGCTTTTTGTACCTAAATTAAGAAGCAGGATGCGTAAGTCTTTTTGTGAGCCAAATGAAATTCAGATCTTCCTCCCAGCCTTGGAAGAGTGGCATGGCTGTGTGGCTGGGGTACAGCAATCCCTCCTTTCAAGACTGGGCTGATGCTTAGGAAGGAAAGTACTGTTCACATGCTGGAATACACAGGAGGGGCATCCAGCCTCCACAGAGAGTCCCTATGACCTGTTGGAGAGACTGATAGGTCACCATGGGGAATTCATTGCACAGCCATTGGGTAGCCCTTCGGACCCTGGAGCACTTTGAGTGTCCTTTTGTGATGTCTTTTAAATGATTACAGAATCATAGAATAGTTAGGGTTGGAAAGGACCTTAAGATCCTTTCTTGTTGACCTGAGATTTGTATGCTGTGACAGGGCAGAGAGAATACTTTAAATGTGGAATAAAGCTTTTACACTCCTTTCTGGCTTGGCTGTGAGACAGGAGGACAGATGTGGGCTTGGAAACGATGTCATTTTTGTTCTGTCATTCTTGGACCTCCCTTGCAAACTGCGGCAGAGTTTATAGGAAAGTGCAAAGCTGCTTTACTTAATATTTGATTTCAGACGGTTGCTTTGGGTGGTATTTGGAACCCTTGGTCTCTTTCAAACCACTCAGTCAGGAGGGTACAAATTGAAAGAGGATTTTTTGAAGGACAGCGTTGTGGTTTTGTTTGGGTTTTGGGTGGCAGAGAAGGAGCTGTATGTGCTGGCAGGACAGGCTGTGCCACAGAGCAGTACCCAGGCGGGCAGCAGAGTGTGATGCAGAAACTCATCACTCCAGCTCTGCCTCGAGGTGTTGCCTCTAAATAGCAGCAAACTGTCTTTGCACAACAGGAATTTTGTGGTGTTTCACTGACGTTTAGAGTAGTCGTATGGTTTGGCTGTCAGAAAACCATCTTTTCCGACTGTTCTGGTGAGGAGGAAATTTACTTCTTGGGGATGCTGTTATTGCTCTAAAAACATGGCTTTCCTGTAATGTCACAGCAATGGGCTTCCTATGAGGTTTTGCTTTAGATCCTTTTCAAAACCAGACTGAAACCGCATCAGAAACAGGAAATATTTAAGCGTTGCTCCCCTGTCTCTGTGTCCTTGCTGACTGTCTGGTGTTAATCTTAGCAAATGATTCACTGAAATAGCTCTGATGAGTTGCAGGGCTGTGCAGTAACCCTCCAGGATAACGCGTCTGCTTCTGCAGGGTCTCATGCGTGTTTATTTAGAATTAAAAGAAAAGGAAAACAAATGGATCAATGTCAGACAATCACTTAAATGTGGGAGAGTTGATGGAGATGCAGAAATGAAGGTCTGGAGCAGCTGTCCAATTAAACAAGGACTGAACTGGGCCAGATGTGGTCATGTCTTACAGGATTGGCTGTGAGAGACACCAATTATAGAACCATAGAACAGAATCATTTAGGCTGGAAAAGACCTTCAAGATCATCAAGTCTAACCTTTATCCCATTTAACTGCCAAGTCCACCATTAAACCATAGAACCATGCAAGCAAGTAGGTTGGAAAAGACCTTTAAAATGACGAAGTCCAACGACATGTCACTAAAGGGCTCATGTACACGTTTATATGGCAGTTGAAGGTGGGGTGTCTATTGACAGGGCTGTATCCTGGAACACTGGGTTTTGGTTATAACAATGAAATTGCTTTTTTGGTGAGCATTGTAGAAGAATGGGAAGGTTTGAGGAAGGAGCAAATGCCTGAGCATCAGACTTACACCCCAGCAGAGCTGGGTGTAGCAAACCCTTTCTCTCTGGAAAGGAGAGCTGAGATTTGGGAGGCTCCAGTGACAGCACGGAGAGAAGAAAGAAAGGCCTCTGCCTTGCTCCAAATGGCTCGTGAGACTTCACTAAGCTTTCAAGTGGTGTGTTATTGCCCATGATCTGGAGTGTGGCCTTGCAGCAAGCACTCATCTTTTGGCAACTGTTATCTGGTTTACACATAAACTGGCTTTCGGTACCAGTTACAGCTGACATTTTATTAAAACCTAATGTGAATGAACATAAAATACCATTACATCATTTTTAACATCATAAACCATCATTACATCATTTTATGATGTTACCTCAATGTTGGTACAACAAAGGGCAGTGGTTTCTGCCTGGGTCAGAGCTACTCAGTTTCGACTCTGACATAACAGACATCAGAAGCTGAGCAGTTTGGCAGGTGTTAGCATTTACCAGTCCTGATTTTGGCAGGTTATTGCTTTGCCATGGCAACCCAAGACAAGTGGTTAGGTGAGAACGCCAGACCAGTCTGCCATGATCAGTTTTACAAACTTATTCGGCTTAGCTCTACTCAAGTGAGCAATCTTTTCCTCTTGCTCTCTAAATGTAGATAACTGCCATGCATAATATGAATGGTAAGGGGATGAATTCATTAACATTTCACAGAAATACCTATTTCCTCTCCTCTGGATGCTGGAGGGAATAGTATCTTCATGCCTGTAGAGAAGACAGGCTGGGTCCTGCTCTCCTGCCCCATGCAGGGATGTGCGGTTGTCGATGACCTGTATGTAAGGAGAGCAGACTTCCCTGTGTAATATGTCAGTAAGCATGCAGTTAGCTGAGCACAAACCGAGCAGTTGGGTTTAATAAGTCCAAGTCATCCGTGGCTGATGGTTTTGCCTACAGAGCAGGGTGCTGCAGGTCCCTGTGGGCTTCCTGCTCCACCAGGATGGACAGTCCCTGCTAGGACTGATGGATGCCACACTGATGCCATTTCGAGCCCTCACCCGCCTGCTCAAGCAAGTCCTTTGCTGGAGGTTGATGGCCATTCCCTTAGTCTAAAACCTATGACAACTGGTGGTGTAAGTGGAGAGCGATTCTGCCATGTTCCTGCTGTACCAGGGTACTTGGGGCCAGGTGATGCTCATCTCCAAGGTTTGGGCCTTCTCTTTACAAAAAGGAGGTAGTGCTCAGAAAAATAAGTAGGAAATGGAAAATCAGAGAGTCATAGAACAGCCCAGATTGGAACGGACCGCAGTAAATGAGCTGGTCTGACCTTCTGTGGGAAGAGGAGCCTAGATGAGGTTATCTCGCAAGCTGTCCAACCACATCTGGAAAACCTCCGGTGATGGGGCCTCTACCATGTCTCGGGGGAGGCTGCTCCAGTGAATGATTGTTTTCACTGTAAAAAAAAATCCTAATGTTAAGATAAAAACCTCTCTTAGTGCAGCTCGTACCCACTGACCCTCATCTTACTGTGGTTTAATCCCAGCTGGCAACTAAGCCCTACCCAGCTGCTCACTCACTCCATCCCCAGTGGGATGGGGGAGAGAATCAGAAGGGTAAGTGAGAAAACTCATGGGTTGAGATAAAGGCAGTTGAATAGATAAAGCAAAAGCTGTGTGTTTAAGCAAAGCAGAACAAGGAATTCATTCACCGCTTGCCGTCACAAGCAGGTATTCAGCCATCTCCAGGAAAGCAGGGCTCCATCACACATAACAGCTACTTGGGAAGACAAACACCATCAGTCTGAATGTCCCCCCCTTCCTGCTTCTTCCCTTAGCTTTATATGCTGAGCATGATGCCATACGGTGTGGGATATCCCTTTGGTCAGTTGGGGTCAGCTGTCCTGGCTGTGTCCCCTCCCAGTTCCTTGCGCACCCCCAGCACACTCACTGATGGGGTGGTGTGAGGAGCAGAAAAGTCCTTGGCTCTGTGTAAGTGCTGCTCAGCAGTAACTAAAACATCCCTGTGTTATCAGCACTGTTTGCAGCACAAATCCAAAACATTCCCATACCAGCTACTGTGACGAAAATTAACTTTACCCCAGCCAAACCAAGTGCACTTCTCCATGTGAAGAGTGAGCCTCTGTCCTCTTTTGTAGCTGCAGTACTGAAACACTGTGATGAGGTCACCCTTCCCCAACCTTCTCTTATCCAGGGAGAGAAGACCTAACTCTTTTCAGCCTTGCCTCACAGGGCAAGTTCTGCTGTCCTTTGGTCATCTTTGTTGTCCTCATGTGCAGTCTGTCCAGTCTGTCTATTCCTTGAATTGTGGGGTCAAGCCAATGATGAGCACGACGCCATATGCTATGGAATACCCTTTGGTCAGTTGGCTGTGTCCCCTCCCAACTCCTTGTGCATCCCCAGCCCCCTCTCTGGTGGGGTGATGTGAGGAGCAGAAAAGGCCTTGGCTCTGTGTAAGCGCTGCTCAGCAGTAACTAAAACGTCCCTGTGTTATCAGCACTGTTTGCAGCACAAATCCGAACCAGCCCCATACCAGCTACTGTGAAGAAAGTTAACTCTATCCCAGTCAAAACCAGCACAGGGACTGGTCCAGCTGCTGATGCCTGTGGGATGCAGGAGCTTGGGTGTGCAGCTCCTGTGCAGTCTGTCTGCCAGACTCGTTGCCATAGCCCTCCAGTTACATCCTCTCCTCACCATATTAAGAACATCTGGACAAAATGATTTATAAACTCTCTCCCTTGATAGCATTGGCTGTATTTTAAGTCTCAGCAATTTTCTGTATTGCAGAACTATTATTCATGAGCAGATTTTGTGGTAAAGAATTCCCAGACTTAAGCACTCATGGATGGAATGGCATCCTCACCTGTTCTTCATTTCTTCTGTTTGTTCACTCCCTCTTTCAGTTTTATGCTGCCTCTGTTGGCTTTATGTCCTGGTGCCATGCCTTGATTTGTGAGTTTGTCGCTTGTCACTGTTAGCTCTTATAAACCTCGCTTTGTACCTGGACTGGGGACCTTGAAGGTTGGTGTGTGAAGCAGCACTTGAGACTTGGTGGCTGCCTCTTGTTCCTCAGAGGTAATGTGTTATTTGGGTGGTGAGGAGCAGAGGTGGTTTGCTTGGTGGCCTCAGCAGGGCTTCTCAGGCACTTGGCCATGCTCAAGAACATTGTTTTTTGGACTTCTGTCATAAGTGATGGCTTTACACTTTGTCATTCTTTACTGGCATCCTGTTCTTTCTTACAGGCTCCACATCTGTTTGTTACAAGCCTACCAGCCCAGTCCAGGTACTGGAAGACACTGGCTTTCTTTACCAGGATCACCAATTGTTTGCTGGCAGGCATGAGGTTTCTCCTCTAACAGCTGAAGTGATCAGTGCCAAAGAAAAAGCTGGTAAGTGTGGTCACGCTTCCATACAAACCCACCACATTCGCTTCCATGTTTTTCCCTGGAAGTAAATTCAGCAGTCTAGACTATTTACAAATCATATTTGCAGAATTGAAGGCCACCTTCTCATCCTCAGTGGAGTCAAAGGGGAGTTACCTTGGACTTGAGTGTTATGACCCACCATCATTTGTCACTTGTGCTTGTGGAGGATGCAGCACTGCCGCTTGTCCTTCAGGACAAGGCTGCTCTTCATTGCGCAGCTGGACTGAGGTCCATAACTTTTGGCTTATGGAGCAGGACCACAGGCTGGCTGTGGAAGGCTCATTCTGGTCAGTCCTTTTTGGACCTCACTGATAGGTAACTAAAGTACATCTCCCAAATATAAGGATGCTGACAGATGACTAGCACAGGGATGGAAATCCTTCTGATGTATGACCAAGAGCTGCCCTGATGGTGTGATGCTGGATTTATCCACTCTTCTCAGATTTGCAGCCTAGTCTGTGAGCTTACTGGTATGTTAGGGAGACTTCTATCTCAGGTCTGCAAAAATGCACAATTTGGGGGAGTTTCTATGTGCTAACATGAGTAAAGCAGTAAGAGTTTGCTGTAACTGCAGGGATGTATAAAGTAGATGGATAGTTGGCTGTGGTGCAGACAGGTAGATCAAGATGTGTGTGTCTGCAGCAGCCTGGGGAGCTGACAGACCCTCTAAATGATGGTGGCCAGGCTACAATCCCAGCGTAGAAATTACCTATTCTAATAGTTAAGAGTCAAAAGCTTTTCTTCCCCTCTGGTGTCTGGGTTGTGTATAAGTTATCCCACAGCATGTGCAGTAACTGATGAAACCTCAGGGAAGTACCAGACCTCAAGAGAAAGTTTGCTTTTTAACTGCTTTCAAATGCCAAAACCCAAATGTAAGTCCTTCTGACAAACCTCTCTGAGAACTGGAAACAGCAGCAGAGAGAAGGTTGCTAAGAATGACCTCAAAGTCTGAACTGAAAACAGCGCCTCCTCCTTGCCTAGGGCATAAAGGACTCTGTCCAGAGCTCTGGGCTTGTTCTCGCTTTTGTCCACAATGGGGCCTTTCAGGAACACCCCTCTGGACTCAAGACACCCTTCAGATAGATGTCTTACACCACTTTTGGGATGGCTGCGGGAAGGGAGCTCCAGGAGGAAGAGATTCCAACCTCCCAGCCATGGTTATATGCCGTTAGGTGCTTAGTTGTAGGCATTCTCCACTTGTATACAGAGCAAAAGTGGTGCCATTGCCTCTGAAGAATGACTTCAGTAGGATGTTAGGATGGTGCAACTAATCTGTCTTTTTAAAGTGCTGGTGTTAAATCTATGACTGTAACACCTTCCTTGTACTCACTGAGCAAAATCACAGAGGTGACTCCCTTAAAATAGCGTTGTTGGCCAGAAGGGAAATAGCACTTTTAGGAGAAGATGCCAGAGCACAGACAATTCTTTAATTACACTTTTAGGACCTTTTTATTTTCAGTGTCATTTCATAGCTTTTCTGCAACACCTTCTGCATTTTCTTCTGTTGTGGCAGGCACTGCACTTAGGAGGGGATTTGACTCATCGGATTTTGCCCATCAAAAGGGCAGCATCCCAGTAGTATTGCCATACAAGCTGCTGCTGTAAGCAGTGCAAGGCATCTCCAGGGGGAAGGTCAAACACAGGCTTCTTAGAGAGGTGATTGATGCCCCGAGCCTGTCAGTGTTTAAGAGGCATTTTGGCAATGTCCTTAGGAATGTGCGTTAAGTTTTGTTCAGGCAGTTGGACCAGATAATTGTTGTAAGTCCTTTCCAATGGAAATACTCTGTTCTTATTATTCTGTTCTATTCTGTTCTCTTCTAGTCTAGTCTAGTGCTGTCCATTACATTCTATTCCGTTCCATTCTGTTCTATTCCGTTCCATTCCATTCTATTCTAGTCTCTATTCCATTCCATTTATATTTTAGAAAAGACCAAATTTCCTTACGTCATTGCCTGTCCCTCCATTGACTTGGGAGGGCATTTGATGCTGTGGGTATTGGGCACATGGAGTATTATGGAGGGAACGGCTGGGAATATGTTTTTAGGGGTCACTGCAAGCAATTAAGGATGATCTGGGGTGGGGGGATGAGCAGAGAGTAGTGCCCTGCCTCCTTTGGTGGCTTCCAGCCACGTTCCCTCTACTCCAGGGGGACCCTGGCAGGGCAGTGCCCCTGGGGTGCATCCTGGGCGGAGGGTCACAGCCGTGGGGTGTAGGAGCTCCAACCTCCTGGTCAGCAGAGCTAATGGCCACCTCTGTCTCTCCCTGCCCAGCTGAGGAGGCCCTCTGCACCCTGCGCCCACCCAGCTTCCGCCGGGTCCCAGAGGCGGAGATGCGAGGGGCGGACGAGGTGGCAGCCGGCACGGTCCTGCAGCGCCTGATCCAGGAGAGGCTGAGGTATGGCAACCCCAGCGAGAACATGAACCTGCTGGCCATACAGCACCAGGCGACGGGCAGCGCCGGCCCCTCCAACAGCACTGCCAGCACTCTCTCTTCCGCAGAGAACCTCGCTCCCGAAGAGCCGCCAATGGTCCAGCCGTCGGGGCGGCAGGAACCGCAGGGGCAGGAGCACCAAGGGGACGGTGCTGTGATGGAGAAGCAGCCCCGAGCCCCGCAGCCCCCGCATGGCACCGAGGAGCTCCCCACCTACGAGGAAGCCAAGGCTCAGTCTCAGTTCTTCCGAGGACAGGCACCGACGGCCACTGCAGCCGCTCCAGGGTTTTATGGCACATCCAGCCAGAAGTCCAGGACGGAGGGGAGGCCGACGGTGAACCGAGCCAACAGTGGGCAGGCGCATAAAGATGAGGCGCTGAAGGAGCTGAAGCAGGGCCACGTCCGCTCGCTGAGCGAGAGGATCATGCAGCTCTCGCTGGAGAGGAATGGTGCCAAGCAGCATCCCCCGGCACCGGGCGGCACGAAAGGCTTCAAGGCAGCCCCACAGCCCAGCAAGGCTACAGACCCACGGGGCCCGCCACCTGAGTATCCCTACAAAGGCAAGGCAGCCGCTCCAGGCAGCAAGGCTCAGGAGCATGGGATGTTCTATGGCGAGCAGCCGGCGCAGGATGTCCTCAAGGCTTCCTTTCCTGCCCCACAGCCCTCTGCCCGCGCAGAGGTGGCCCTGGTCCGGTACCAGCCACCCCCGGAGTATGGAATCAGCAGGTAATGGCCATCGTCAAGGGTAAGGGGTCTGATCCTGCCCATGCCGGTGGCGCTTCTGCAGGGATTTGGCCTCATGAACCATGGCCCCTGTGGGCTTCAGCCTTAGGCACGTGATGGGGACATCACACCCCATGGCTGGGCCAGCATGGGATGGGTGATGGAGGCATCTGCACCTCCAGGAGGACTGTATAAAGCACAACACGCTGCTAATGTCCTACTTAAACCTTCCCAGCATTGCTCATGGGGGCTGTTATGGTACTGTTATCCTTGTGCCAGGCCTCCCCATGAGCACGGGTTTATTCCAAGCGCATTAAGAATAATCCAGAGTGTTCACTCGCTGTGCACTGATCCCTGCAAGTGTTGCGGGTCCTGCTCAGTGCCCAGGCAGGATGGTGAGCCCATTCAGTGAGGGCTTTGTTTTGCTTGCTGTACTAAGTGCAAGGGTGTCTCTGTCTCACTGCCGTCTCTTTGACCTGTTTTGCTGGATTGGGAAGGCTGGAGTTCTCTGGTGTGAATGTGAGTGGCTTTCATGGTGCAAGCTGCCAGGTTGGACAGAGCCTTGGGTGACATGGTCTAGTGAGAGGTGTCCCTGCCCATGGCAGGGGTTGGAACTGGATGATCTTAAGGTCCTTTCCAACCCAAACCGTTCTGTGATTCTATGATTAGGTCATTGCCGACCCCAAAATCCCTAAAGGTTTTGTTGGTGTTGACTTCAGTTGCATGCACTCAGAGCATGGATTTGGTGGATGTTGCAAAGCAGCTGTGACAAGTGCAGGGCCCGTACTGAGCACCGCTGGCCTTCCTCCAGCTACACGTGTGTTTTCATTACCAGCCTTCCACTGTGCAGAGTTTATGCAGTTTTTTCATAGGAAAATGGCATTTTTAAGAGCTCAGCAAGAATCTCTGTTTATGTTAAGAAACAGCTGTATAGACTCAGGGGCAGCAGGGGCCGTGCTTTCCCGCAGCCATTCACAGTGCTAACAAACATCTCTGGCACCAAGGAGATTCATCCCCAGCAGAAAAGGAGCTGGCTTGGGTTTCTTTGTCCTTCTTGGAAAATGCTGATTCCATACCCACAGTCTCTTCTGCTGAGCCCATGTAAGTGCGTGGTTGTGGGTGCTGCATTCGCTGCTTCAGCTAATGAGGAATGGCGCTGCTGTCAAGTGGGAAACCCTTTGGGGCTACTTCCAAAACCTTCCCCAGGTGCCTGGTCAGCAAGGTTAATGCTGAGAAATGCCTTGATTTCAGTGCAGGTTTCCATGCCAGCAGCATGGGCCAGCCTTACCCCAAGGCTCTGCTGGATCACCCTAGCACACTGGTTCATGTGCTCATCGCTTGCTGTTTCTCTGCAGCTGTGCCCTGGTACATCTTTGTGCCCATTTCAGGCTGTGTCGCAGGATGGGCATGGTCTGGAATGGTTATAAAATGCAGCAAAATGTTGTCTGCCCCAGATACTCCCCTCTATGGAAGCAGGTTGCCTCCCGATGGACATCAGCCCCATCTCTGATAGAGAACTTGTCTGAGCACTGAGCACTGCTGGAGGAGAGCCGGGGCTGTGTTACACTGCTGGGTTGTTCCAAGTGCAAACCTACTTGTGCCTCTGCTCTTGCTTGCTACTTGCCCCTTACCTGCACTCTGGGGAGGCTCACAGTCAGCCATCTGGATGGTATGGGGGACCTTGATAAGAGAGGTTGAGGTAGGGCGCTATCCGATTACATGAGGTTAATGGAAGAGTAGGGTTTGGAGAGGCTGTTCTGTTAGAGGACCAAGCAAGGTGAGAAATTCCAGCTTTCATCTCCGCAGAAGGGCCTGGGAAAGAAACTGGTGGAAGCGGAGCTTTGCCAATGGGAATCTTACATATCCCAGTATCTCCTTCCTTCTATACTGGCCATATCTTTCCCAAGGATGGGGTCATTCCCATCCTGGCATCCTCTGGACAGGGACTATGCAAAAGGATTCTGCCTTCTAAGAAAGAGAGAAGCACAGAGCTGCATAGATACAGAGGAAGCACCCACAGGTACCGGGGTTGGGATAGACCTGTGAGGTCACTGACACCCCATTCCCCTCCTTCTGTGATGAGAAGATGTGGCTGGGAACCAGAAATACTCATAGGGAGCTGTTGGAGGAGATGGGATGGCTGCAGCTGCTGCTTAACTTGCTTTTTTCACTTGGCTTTTTTCTTTGCTTGTGGCTGCTTTTAAAGGGAATGTTGCCTTTATAATCACCATGGGGAGACCTCACAACTTCACTGGAAATCTCAAGAGGTTTGGTATTGTCCTGAAGACCTCCTAGAGTCATATGATGCAGCATTTATATAAATTAGACTTGGTGACCTCTGCCTTATGGACATCATGATTGCAGAGCGCAGCTTGAGCCCTGCAGCTTAAAAGGCATCAAAACCAGAAGGCAAATAAAAAGGACCCAGTATTTGTTCCTGTTTTAAAATACCATATTTTTAAGTCAGTTGCATGATGCTTGGGGCCCTGACTCACAGTTTCTGAATGCTTCAAGTTGGCCAAGTGTAATCATCTTTAGAAAGCCTTTCCTTTCCTAGATGTGCCGCTATTCCTGAATGGTGTCTTTGCTAACTTTCCTTACGTGCCTGTTCAGAGAGTCGCAGCTTGTCAGGGAAAAGGGTTTAGAAATAATCTAATTTAATCTGTTGCCAATGCCCTGAATTAATCCCATTTTGTGAAGCATTCAGTCCTAGAGATTGTAGCACTCTGTCTGGAGAATCCATCACAGCCTTTACAGGCTTGTTCCACTAGCTAATTGCCATCTCTGGCACAGTTCTGCATCTTCGTTTTAGTCTGTATTTTCTAGTTACCAGTTGGGATTTTGCAATGTCTTTGTCAGATGCAGTGAGAAACCTGTGCTATCGGTCCTGTAATGCATTTAACAGATGGAGCCTGGAGCCCTGTAACTGTTTCACTGTTGTCAAAACCCCTTTTCTCACTGTGTAAATCTGACTTGGACACCCCTGCAGCACCAGAAGTTAGATATAGCATCACCTCTGCAATGTGACTCTGTGTTCCTCATTTGTGTAGCCATTTCGGACACTGGTACCCCATCCAGCTTGTTATCTTGTTGGGCATGTTAGGGTAGTCACAACCCAGAGGAGGATTTTCCACCCTTTTACTGTAGCTTATTGCTACAGTATTAAATTGCTATATTTATTCCTGGGTGGATGAATTTGGACCTGCTCAATTCCATATTGTTTCTCTGTGCCCTGCTTAAACAGTAATCCAGATCACTCAATGCAGTGAATCCTCTTCATTGCTTCCATTGGCCCCTGTCAGGTCCTGATGTCTTTTATCCACAATGATTTCTTTCTGTTAGTGCTGGCAAGACTTGGCCCAGCTTCTCTGGGGGTGATTACACCATGATTTGCAGGGCAAAATTGTCATCTGATAATGTTAATGCAAAGCGTATAATGCAGATGGAGCCTTGAACTGGAAACACCGCTGCTTGTTGAGGGGACTTCATTTGTGGCTACATGCAGAAGTCAGTCACGCAGGCACCTTTTAATTCTGGTTTAATCCAAGCATTTAAAATGACTGCTGCAGTTGAATTATAAAGCTGGGCTGTTTTTAAGATACTCCAGTTTTTTATGTGCCTCATAAAATCCCGCCCTGCCTGGATGCAGAAGCCTATGTTTAGCTGCCGGAATAGCCTGTGGCTTCTCTGGTTATTTGTGCATTAACCCCATGCACACATTACTGCTGTTTTCAGACAACCTGACGATATTTAGTTGTTCAGCCACATGTCTGTGGCTGCTAAGGGGACTACAAGGAGCTCCTTTTCCTCCCCGAGACACCCAGGCGGGTGTGCTGGCAGCATGGCCAAGGCCAGGAATGTCACACCCGAGCTGTCTTCTGCTGGCGTTTGTCTGTGAGGATAGCCCAAAAACATGAGTGTGGGTAGGAGGCTGTGCTTCCAGCTGATGTGGATGCTGGCAGCCCTGCAGAAGAGCTTTGTGTCCTCTCCTTTTGGTCTAATCTGCCTTTCAAATAAGTGAAAGAGAAAGCATCACCCATCAGTTTGTGTGATGCCCATGTCATTTCTCCTTACCCAGTCGGTTCCTCTAGGAGTGCAGAGGTTGAGGAAGGCACGTTTTCCTTTGCTGAAAGTCAGCTGGGCTTTAGAAGGACCATCTGTTCTGAGTGTGGATCCCTGTGAATAAATACTATATCCTGTCTCTTAACCATGGAGGATATGTTTAATACAGTGTACGTCTCTTCAGATGATAATTTTGCTTGGAGATGTGAGTCCAAGTGTCCAAAATGGGTTTTGAAACATGCCTTTGTGTTTACAAGGTGCTGCAACTGTGATTCTGTAAGGCAGAGGATACCATGAGAACTATGTCTTAGCTATGGAAAGTCTTCTTCCATTTCTGGCTATTATCAGCATTTAACAATGGGCCTATAGCTGTGTTTCGTTGCACCATGGCCATCAGGCTGGGCTTGCTGGCTTTCCCAGTATCCTTTTTCCTGCATGGTGACAACACTGATTCGTTCCTCTGTTATTCACAGCTACAAAGAGTAGCATTTGAAGTCTTCTTCATGACTGCAGAAATCACAGCTGAAGTCAGGTAGACACCTGGGTCTGAGGTTAGTGTGAAGACTCAAGGCTCCCAGTCAATGGTCAGGATTAGCATCTTTCATGCACATTTTACTCTCATTGTAAGTTAAAAGTCTAAGGCAGCTTCAGAGAGCTGCACCCCAGGAGCACCTCTTTCTCTTCGCTTACTAGCTAGACTAGAGCATCCACAGTAGATACTTGAACTTGGGAGATGAAGTATCTTGGGGAAGAGTATTTAAGAGATAGTAGGCCATGCTGCCCTAGAGGCAAAAGAAAGCAGAGCATTTAGAGAAAGATGAGCTAAATAGGTTAGAGTAGGGCATTTTAATTATGAATGTAGATGCCATGGTATGTAGGAAACAAAGTCCTTCCTTCACTGGGTGCTCTCCCTCCTTACATAGAGGAGAGCTGCATTGTGCCTGTAGCAGGGCAGAGGTGGACTTTCCTTTCCAGAACATTTTCTGGTATTTTCATTTTATTACTTCCTAATACTGCCCTGTTTTATTGAGCAATAGCTCTTCTTCATGTTTGATTTCCTGGTGGTTTACAGCAAGTGTACTTTATCATTAATTGTCCTTTCAAGGTTTCTTATGCCTACATACAGCTACAAATTCCTCCAGAACTCCTGTATCTCCAGAAATCCAGTCATCCTTGCTCAGTCATCCTTGCTCCCAGGGGCTCCAGTATAAGAGGTGTATTAAGACCATGCCTAAACTTTGAGGCTTGGGTGGCCTTGCTGAATTCTGAGGGATTTCTCATGAAAGTGGGGTCCATAGTCAAGCGTTTTACTGAAGACATTGTATTGCAAGCTGTATATAGTGAGTATTACATACAGCAGAAGCTAGACAACGCTGAAAAGAGAGAGTGCAGTCTGGTAGCCCTAGCATGGTAGCCCGTGAAAGGCTCACTGCCTGCCTGGTGCTCCCTATTCAAAAAGCTGCTTTCCTTACTTTATTTCTTCTTTACATTGCCTTGCAGAAGTATATAGGAGCCCTACTTCTAAAATAACATCAACAAAAGAAGTATGTTTGTAATAGAAATGTAGATAAAGTGTCCAAAACTCATAATATTCATGCTTTTAAGACAGATGATTTTTGATGAAAATGTGTTTGCTGGAAGATTTTAACTTCCTCTAATGCAGAGCAAGATCAGCATTTAAAATACAATAGAAGCATTTTGAGAATGTCATTCTTTACTAAGCCCAAAGGAGCTCAGGATAATCCTGATCACTTCATTTTGTTGGAGCTTTACACGAGAGGTTGGATGCGAACTAAGCTGATGGTGTAACTCTCCTGCTTCTATGAACATTGGTTTGCTAATGTGAATTGCTGTGCTGATTTTGTTGCATATGCACTCGGAGATTTCGCAGTTGGCTACGTCAGAATTAAACTGGGACAGATCAAACAAGGAAAAGGGAAGTCAGAAGCATGCTCACTCCGTTGAACAGCCCTGGTTCAAAGGCGTAATGTGGATTGTGCCTGTTCAGTTTTCCAAGCTGGAAAACGCTTTGGAGAATCTCTCCTGTGGCACTCAGTATTGAGACTCTGTTGCCTGGCTGCTGCTACAAGGTGTAACTCTTCAGTAATAAGTGATCACTCAATAAGTGATCACTCAATAAGTGATTTACAGGTCAAGAAAATGTTGATCCCAGGGATCTTTTGTCTCTCTGTAGGGTAAAGCCTGACAGACTGAAGGGTGTGCGAAAAGGTTAAACTGATGGGAGGTAGAGATTTCCTGAAGGTACAGTGTCAGGAGATCCTGCAGGCATTTAAAGGGTGCATTTATGACCAAAGATAATAATAAAGAAAAATTGCTGTATCTCTACTGCTTTAGATTCAGAAATCAATTTAATTACATTGCTTTAAGCTATTCCCATAAAGGAGTGAGAAAATTGGTACCTGTAGCAAATCTGTGTCTTTGTAGCGGTATAACTATGTCCAGACAGGGCTTTTACCTGCATAAAGTCAGCCGTGGCCTCTATTTTGGTGAAGACAAACTCTCAGGTGAATGGATTGCTGTGGTCAAATGCACAAGTGCGGAGTGGCTGGCAGCAGCACTGACGAGGTGCTGTATGCGTGGCTGCATTTGGATGTGCTTGTGGAGCATCTTTTGGGTGGCATCCCTCACTTCTGATGTTCTTTATCGTTGAGATTTTTGAGCAAAAATATATTCCAGTCCCGTGATAGGTGTGGAATTCCTTGCTGGGCTTCAGACACTGGAGCACCAGAAGGAAAGGGGCACTATGGGGATGGTGTGGGAGCTGTGCCCATGGTGGGGCACAGGCTCATTGGAGTTATTGGCCCACATGGGCTCTGATCACCAGGCACTTTTAAGAGACATGGTTTTGGTCTAAGGAAGGGCTGGTTGCTTTTAGGCAGGGCTTTAAAAGTGCCTTCACTTTTCATCTTGTGCTGCAGCTGAAGGCAGTGACAGATTATTACAGCAGAATTAGGCCAATACTGAGAGTTTTTGTACCCTCCCGCTTTGAGAAGCCATGTAGGTGCTGAAGAAAATGGTAATCCTATTTATTGTGTATTTATATAGCACAAAATCTTCTGTGTAAATGATAACTTTCATGGGTCTTTGAGGCCGAATGGGGTAAATACATCTGTTTGATAGATCTCCTGCCTTGTGTAGGGTACAGAAATAAAGGCAGCAGTATCTACACCTTGTGGTTAAGCTGAAGTACAACTTTCAGAAGGTGCTCGATTGTGGACTTCAGGTGGGATCCAACAGCCAGCTTATTTTCCAGCCAGGCTGGATTCTGGCACAGACATCCCACATGGTCTGGGTTGAGGCTGTTGGACAAGTGTGGTGTAGAAATTCCACAGCTTTGGCGTCTGGGATGAGGAGTGACTCAGCCTGTGCACAGCGAGGCACTGCGTGGGGCTGCGCACCCTGGCCCAGGCTCCGAAGATGTGTGTGTGGTGGATGGAGGGATGGAGATGGACTGTTCCCTGCTGGAATTCCAACCTTTTGAAACAGGGGCTGTCTCCTTTCTTGAGCTCACAGCCACAGGCTTACCCTCGCTGCCAGGATGTCCTCCTGGGTTATCCTCCAGCCACTGCAAATTGTGACTGGGTGGATTAAAGAGCCCGCACCATCACAAAGCCTAGCCCACAAGCAGATCCTCTGCCAGTTCACTTCTTGTCCTTCACCAACATGAGCCTGGGTGATGGATGCTGTTAGTTGGGGAGTGACACAATGAGGTCTCGTGCTAGAAGATGTCTTTCGTGGCTCACTGTGACTGACTGGGGCTGTGCCTCCAGCAGCTCTGCAGCAGCCCTTCACTTTGGTGCTTGCTGAAGCTGCTCAGGGATGCTGCTTCACTCACATCACCTCCTTTCGCCTCCCAGTTCAACCCATCAGCCAGCCTCGCTCCAGGCGGGGAGCGGTGTTCCAAGGGTGAGTAATGCATCCCTTATGTTGTGCTGCTCAGCGGTGGGGTTTGTGGCAAGGGAGGGCAGGGAAGGGCTGGCTGCCTGCTGAAATACTAGCTGCTCACCTAGGCAAAAACGCCGCTTTCCAGTCAATGCTTCCTTTATCCCTTCATGCCAGATGTATACATCACTGTCAGGAGCAGGCGAGGAGACAATTTACCCGCTGCCTGCTGCGATTGTTGGTATTTAGGAGTGACTGAGGACCGGAATCACAACCGCACGCTCACAACTATTAATAAACCGAGCAGTCACCGGGCGACCGCTCCTGCGCGCGTTTCGAGGGCGCGTGGCTCTAACGCCTCCCCCATGTGTGCTTCCCCACAGCCGACAATGCCAGCCACCCTTCCCGCCGCCGCCGGCCCAGCAGCACAGCCCCATGTCCTCACAAGCCACCTCTGCCGCCGGCCCCCTGCTCCCGGGTACCTTGCCCCCATTGCAGGCTTCTGCCCAGGCACCGACACCACCGGGCCAGCAGCTAACACCCGATGCCTTCGCCATCGTGGAGCGCGCGCAGCAGATGGTAGAGATGCTGTCCGAGGAGAACCACGTGCTGCGGCAGGAGCTGGAGGGGTACTATGAGAAGGCAGACAAGCTGCAGAAGGTATGTGAGAGGTGGGGATGGGGCCTGGGCAGGCAGCTGTCTTGGTGCTTCTGCATTTGGGTGTTCCAAGTTCTTCATAGTCGTGTCACTCCAGTGGTGATGCACCAGTGGGTGTCTCTAACCGTTGCCTCTCCATGGTGGTCTTCCAAAAGTGTAATGCTGTGCCCTATGTCCTCTGGGCTTTCCTGCCTTTAGCATGAAATGGGGCAACCCATCATATATTTCATAGCTTGGGACTTTCCACCTCCATTCTCCCATGCTAGCCTTCCCAGAGCTTTCCCTGGAAGTCTCCCATGGGCAGAGGATGCTGCTGCACCATCTACACAGGGGGTAGAGCTGCCAGTGAGAAGTATTTGAAGAGCATGGCCACATCTGTCCTGAGTGGTCTTGTCACTTCAATAGCCTCATGGGGTGCTCCAGGCTCTTTGGAAGCCATCAGTTGAGTTGCCCGTTGTTTGGAAACACGCTTTAATTAACTTGATTGTCTCAGAAGCTTTCAGTGACTGCCCTATGGGTTCCTAAGGGCTGATGTTAGATACCCGGCTTTGAACACATTGGTTAAAAGAGCACTGAAAGAACCACTTGGTAAAGATTTTGCTCAACACCCTTTTGCAAAGAGATCCTGCCAAGAGATGTTTTCTGTACACAAGCTGGCATTTGCAGTGGAGAAGGCTGATGTTGCCTGAGGCAGCACACAAGACAAGATAAAGAGTCAAATCAAATGAAGTAAAAGTTGCTTAAAACCGAGACCTCGCTGAAGGCAAAGCAGAGAGGCTCCCCGGATCTGCTGCCTTTGGGTCCCAAGGGCACAGACCAAATAAGTTATTTAGGATCCTACATTGCCATTTCATTTATGTCTTTCCACTGCTTATACACAAATGGGCCTAGGCTGCAGGTCTTTTCTCTCTCAGTTTAGGAGTCTAAATAGGAGCTTTGGGTTTTCGTGCCATGTGAGATGAGGGTGCTCTTGGAGACACCCTTCATAGAGAAGAGGCAGCTCTGAGAGACCCTTTACCCAGGTCAGTAAAAAGACCTGTTGTTTGATTGCTGCTGTCGTCGTTTCAGCCCCTTCCTCTGCAACCAGATGACTTGAGTTTATTCACAGAATTGCCTAAGCTTCGGTGAGGTGTTTGCAGCCACATGAACTGTGAGTGAAGATGTCTGCAGAGATGTTACCACTGACTTCCCTGTGGCCTTCATGGGCAACAAGAAATATTCCAGACACTAACTTTACAAAAGCTGTGTTGTTCAGTTAAAAGTATTTGAGTGTGATGCCCTAAAACTGTTCCAATTTCCTTTTACGCTCTTGGAAAGGGCTCTCTCTTTATCTTGGATGCCCCATGAGTCAATTGCATCAGACACCAACAGAAAGGTATTCAAGCATGGGCTGAAATCTCACTTCAGTCAACAGTGTAGACTCAAGTCCCATTGACTTTGGGGGAATGTAAGCACAGTATTGAAGTGAAACCCATGCTCAAGTGCATTCTTTCTTCGGGAAAACATCCTCAACCAGAGCCTTAACACACAGTATCCCTCCCATGCTGGTTTTAATGTGTTTGATCACGGGCCAGGGCAGGTCCTCCTCTGTTCCCACAGTTTCAGCTGAACATCTCCTCTGAAAACGTGACAGCGAGTTAGATTACATGCTTTGGGTGTGAAATTTCTTCCCCCTTGTTGAAAGTGGGAAGGGTCGTGAGGAGTTCTTCTTGTTCACCTGTGTGTAGCAGTTTTAGTCTAGGTAGGGCCTTCCATTGCTTTCATTCATTACAGAATAGGAGAAGAAATTAGGAAATCAGCTTGATGTGGAGGGCTCTTAAGGCGTTTGTATGAACACACCAGCCCTGAGGGTTGTCAAATTCTCAGCTGTCTCTGAACAGACATTTTGCACCAGGTACAAGGTGGTGATTCATCCCTGCGCTGCTTGATGAGCTGTCTGGTTTTCTTACCTAAAGGGTTCTGGGGGGGGAAAGGCTTGTGCACAGTCAATGTTGAGCTTTCTTTGCAAAGGCAAAGCATTAATTTCTCTTTCTTTGCTGCTGTTGGAGAGTGTTACCTCGCTGAAGTGCAGTTGCCAGGCTGGGCTGGCTCATCTTCCCCATGCTGGGTGTGTGGGTTGTTCAAGTGGGTCGGCTCTTGGAGCTCCCAGGCCGAGAGGAGGCTGAGCTGTTTTTTCCCCTACAGAGAAGCAGGGGAGGGAAATCCCAGAGCTGCTGAGAAACACCAACACAATTTATGGCCGTTCTGCTCTCCTTTAATTTTGTTCAGTGCCGATTGAGCTTCTTTCCCTTCCTGCAGCAGCTCTTTGCCTCTGGGGCTGTGGGAGACTTGTGTGGTGATGTGTTTTGGGAAATAACAGCAGATAACGGGCAGAGCAGAGCCCATGTGGTAACCAGCAGCCTTGGGCAGGACTGTTGGGCTGTGGAAACCCCCCTGTGTGTTGGCAAATCTGCTTCACTGTGGTAGGAGTGCTCTGGAGCAGGCATCTTCTGCTGCAGATAGTGGCTCACCCAGGAGAGGGGAGGTATGGAAACCAGAGGGTGTCAGGGCACCCAACTAGGAACAGTGGTTTCTGGTTGGCATCCTGTACTTAAGAGTTCAAGAAAGTACTTTAAAGATTATTTGTGCTAAGCCAAACTTTCCTTTCAAGGAGAAAGAATGTCAGTCTGCTTAAATGGTCAAGGAGAGCAGTGTGATGCTGCCTCCTCATAGAGGCTGACTATAGCCTCTGACTACTTACAGGAAGAGAAAACTTCTGCTAGTGAAGGTCACACTGATCTAAAGAAGAAGCTGTAACAGTCAAGTGCTGTTACTGGAGTCACTAATCAACATCACTTCTATTCTGGAAAATTCACATGAAACTGATCTTTGATTGTAGGTCATAGTCATAGACTGTTTCAGTTGAAAGGGACCTACGATGATCATCCAGTTCAATTGCCTGACCAATTCAGGGCTGACCAAAAGTTAAAGCGTGTGATTAAGGACATTGTCCAAATGCCTTTAAAACACTGACAGGCTTGGGGCATCAAGCACCTCTCTAGGAAGCCTATCCCAGTGTTTGGCCGCCCTCTCAATAAAGAGATGCTTCCTAATGTCCAGTTAAACCTCTCCTGGCACAGCTTTAAACCATTCCCATGTGTTCTGTCACTTGGTACCAGGAAGCAGAGGTCAGCATCTCCCTTTCCACTTCTCCTCCTCAGGAAGCTGTAGAGATCAATGAGGTTGCCCCTCAGCCTCATCTCTCCAGATTAGACATACCCTTCTTAGCTGCTCCTCATGGGAAATTCCATTTGTTGCCCTCCTCTGGATGCATTCAAGGACCTTCACATCCTTCTTAAATGGTGGGGCCCAGAACTGCGAAAGAAGGTCAGGCTCTTGATGAGGCTGTGTGCGAGCTTGCATTGCCAGCCTATGAGGAAAAAGAAAACTCATTGTGAGGTTTAGTTTGAATTTCAAACAGCTTTGGATTCATGCAGCGTTCCTCCAAGTGTGCTGTTCCTGTGGTGGAAGCACGTTTGGTGTCTGGCCATGCCTCAGCAGGATGAGGAAGAAGGATCTGCTTTCCTAGTTAGGGAAAGTGTAATGGGGCTTCCTGGAGCTCCTGCTTTAGAAAAACTTACATGGAAAATCAGAATAATCTGACTTGGGCTGTAGTTCACCCAAAAAGGAGTGTCACAGCATGGGATATGGCTGCTTCAACAGGTCATCCTGTTGGAGCCATGGAGAATTATCACCATGGGAAGCACAGGTCCAGGCTGCTGGAGCCTGGCTGCAGGTTCCTACACAGGCAATGGGTGACAGCTCCAGCATCCCTGGAGCTTGTATTCTGCAAGTGCTGCAGCTGGCAAATTACACCTAAAGCTTAATGAGCCCTGGAGATGGACCTCCCTCCACTGCAAGTGGAGGTGGGCTTGCACCTTGGCTTAACAAATCACGAATCCATCCCACCACGAGGCTAAAAAGCACCACATTTAGAAAGGTATGTGGGAGGCTATATTTATCTCATAGTTTTCCAGCCTGTGCACATTATCAAGCTTTTCTCCATAAACACAAGGGCCAGGCATGCAGGAGCATTTTCTCACATTGGCGTTGATCACTCCTGCAGCAATGATTTTAGTAAAGAGGTAACAGTTAACATGACATTGGCTTATTAAAAGAGTTGTTGGGATTGACCTGAACAGCAAAACTCTGCCAGGGACTATCCTCCTGTCAGTCTTTTGGGCTCAGGTCTTAAGGTGCAGGTCCACTACTAAGGGCTTCCTCTGCATGCTCTACCTGCAGTTTGCTGGACTTCAATGAGATGAAGATAAGAAAACTGAAAATCCAGAAGATTTCTTTGACCTGTTGTAGGGTTTCTTCTTGTATAGAGCAGTCCTCAGTCAAGGACAGAAAGGGGTGAACCACAACAGTTTAAAACTGACATGAAGTCAGAGTTGAGCCTAGAACACTTCTGATGGCACCCAGAGCTAAGTTTTGGATCCGGGATCTGGCAGAATAACAAATCTTGCCTTCTACAACCCTTTCTATGCTAAGAATACATCCCACACACGTGCACCATTTCTTCGTTTCTCCTCTTGGATGGTGCTGAAGCAGCCACTTTAGTCATAGAGTGAAGGCAAATGAGCAGTTACATCAAGTCCGTCCCACTCCAAGCTTTTTTGGGAGCCACCAGCAGGGAGTCCGTGGGGTGCTGTGGCATGGTGAGCTGCCTCACAGTCCTGGAGGGCAGGAACCTCCAGCACTGCCAGGGCTTCATGCCATCCTCCACTGGGGAGATTGGTCATTGTAGAACTGGTGGCTGGTGTGACACTCAGCTTGAGCATCGCCCTGACCATCATTGAAACATGATGGGTAAACACTGGGATGGGACACGTTCCTGTTTGGCTTTAACAGGAGCTCTCTCTGTTTTCAGTTCGAAATAGAGATTCAAAGGATTTCAGAAGCTTATGAGGGCTTGGTCAAGACCACCACTAAGAGGGAGTCTCTGGACAAAGCAATGAGAAACAAGCTCGAAGGAGAAATTAGGAGACTTCATGACTTCAACAGGGATCTCCGTGGTACGTTACGCTTGCTTGTGTGGTTTTTCCCTCTGTTGACGTGGTGTTTCACTTCTCACAAGCTCCAGAGCTTTAGAGGAGCAGCTTCACATATGTTTTAGATAAACATCTGGAGAAATCAGGCCTTGCTCATCGGCGTAAGACAAAACTGCTGTCACCCTCCCAGTGGTGAGGAAACCATCTGCCAAAATATGAGAGTCAGCTTCAGAGGCTGCCTTTGCATTTAGCACTTGCAAATATTGATTTGACAGCAAGGCCACCAAACCTGAAGTCTCATTCAGCTCTAACAAGCTGAACAGCAGATTGCATATAGAGCAGTACTATGTAACCCGTAAATCAGTGCCTTCATGAACCAGTAGCAAGTATTAAAGGGTATCTCTTTTTTGTATTAAAAACATAAAATTGGGGTATATCCTTTCCAAAAAGCAAATGGGGGGTATGTTGGGTAGCTATTACCTGTCCAGGTCCCTGATGGGGGTACTTTGCTACCTCCTTCTGCAATGAGATGCCTTCTGCAAGCTGGCTCATGCTTTTTTGCAGTGGTGCAAGGAAGCTTGCTTGGTCTTTTTGGAGGAGGGAGACACTTAAAGGCAGGACCTTCCTAAGGAAAGCTGTTCCTGGCTGCAGAAAACTGCTCCTTTCCCAAGGCATCCCCAAGGGTTGATGTCACTGGGCTGGGGGCTGCCTTCCCCAAGGGCATCTTACTGCACTAGGGGCAGCACTCCACTGCGGGAAGGCCCCTGTTCCCTTGCAGTGCTGGGTAGTTCAGATTGCAAGTGCCTTGTGCATTGTGGATATTGTGAGGAATGAACTGCCTGGGCATGGCAGAGGCTTTTCCTCTGCTTTGTGTAGATCTGAATGACACAGCTTCATGGAAGAGGTCAAAGGCCTCATCTTTTATGTATGTGTCAGCCTCCATTTTAGTGTCCTCCTTCAGAGAGTCTATTTATACTGCTCTGCTGGCATGCATCTAATTTCCTTGCTTGGGCTACAATTTTATATACATATATTTATGCTTAAAGTATTTCCTGTTTTCTGCAGAACGACTGGAGACAGCCAATAGGCAGCTGGCCAGCAGAGACTTCGATGGGCATGAGGATAAGTCAACAGAGGGCCTTTATGTCACTCAGAGTGAGTACTGTGCTAATCTGGTTTGAAGTTGCATAGATGTATATGCATGCTGCAGTGGAGGTGAATACTTGGCTGTTAATTGTTACTGTCCTTATGCCTTGGTTTTACTCGGCTAATTCATCACATACTCTTATTTAAGCTTCAGACTGGATTGTTTAGACTGTTTGTTTTCTCACTTTGAGCACCAGAAGCAGGCAGTGGGAGTTAATGGAAACACAGCTCATTTTTGATAAATGTTTATCTGAAATGGTGAAGTGTTGCTTGCAAGGATCATCTCTAGGGATACATGCTTTTTAGGGAAGCCAGGTTCTTCGCTTGGCTGGGAAAAGCCCAGAGCAACCTCTGTTGACTTGTTGTCAGTGCCATGGTTTGACTAACAGGAGGGAGAGCTTAGCTGGACCATCCTTTTCACACGGGACTGAAAAGGCAAAGATTTTACAACAAAAGCATCCATTCCCAACAGATTTTAGGCTCCCATAATGCCTGGGCACAGTGCTGCAGCATTTCCCTGCCATGTGCTGATGGCTTCATGTGACCATCCAATCCAAAACCCAAGAAGCTGGATGCTGCATGTGTGTGTGGCTTCTCTTGTATCCTGAGCATCTTCAGCGTGCTTCCAGAAGGGCTTGTGCAGTACCTTGTGGGCTGAAATCCCATTGAAGCTGAATGCTGTGTGCATTTAATCCTTCTGTTTTATTTATTGCACCAAGAGCTTACTTCAAAGATGAGCTGTAACCGCAGATCCTTAAGTGGAGAACTGGCTGCCTCCGTTAGTGTTTGATACTCAGTGTGCCTCACTGCAACGTCCACGAGCTCCTCCAAATGCAGGAAAACCATCTCCTTGATGCCCACACAGCAGCTTCGCTGATCATTTGATGCTGGTGTCCACAACCAGAAGAGAATCTAATGATCTTTTCCATGACTGTGTTAGCTTTGCCATATTAGCGGTTGCCACAAGGGCATGTAGATGCTGTTGCAAATCCAAAGGGATGATCTGTTAAGAAAATAGCGTTGCTATGTAGGTGTTGTCATCCTTGGGAAGACTTCAAACAGGGTAAGTTGCACAGTGCAAACTGCAGACTGGGGTCTGCTGTCTTCATATAGAGACTTTCTGTGTATTCCCATAAAGTGATAGCTACAAGGGGGAGTTAAATTCCCAGGATGGACTCAATTATTTGAGGCATTTTCCAGTGCATAAACATGCTCTGTGCTTCTACTGATAAATATCTAGCAATGTGAAGTTGTGCTGAGCTCTCAGTATATTGCTGCTATCAATTCACAGCTTACAAACAAATATAGCTTTTGGATCCTATCACATGAGATGGTCTGGATGCTTGGAGTGTCTCCTGGCTAGGCCAGAGGGCTAAATGCTACTAATGCAATGCAGAGTGCTTCCAAGAATAGAAAAATGGGCACATGTAAGGCAGGTCCTCTTCAGTCATGTTCTTTGGGCTGCTGCATGCACAGTAATGACCTCGATATCAAGCTACCCACCTAAAACACCCCTCTGAGAGCCCATAAAAGGTTTTGCTTGGAAATCCTCTGTTGCTGACTACATCCAATACCCAAAGGGACTGACAAGAAACCTGGAGAGGGGCTTTTTACAAGAGCATGTGGTGACAGGACAAGGGGGAATGGTTCTAAGCTGAAAAAGGGTAGATTTGTATAAGACCATAGGAAGAAATTCTTCACTGTGAGGGTGCTGAGGCACTGGCACAAGTTGCTCGGAGAAGCTGTGGCTGCCCCGTCCCTGGCAATGTTCAAGGCCAGGTTGGATGGGACTTGGAGCAACCTGGTCTAGTGGAAAGTGTCCCTGCCCGTGGCAGGGGTTGGAACTGGATAAGCTCTAAGGTCCCTTCCAACCCAAACCATTCCATGATTCTATGATTTGTACACTGAGATTGTTCATGAGTCTTGTCCAGGGGCAGGCCATGACCAGGGTTACACTTCACTGCCAATCTGAGGGTTTGCAAGCACAATCTGTACCCTCCTCACATCTTTTCATGGGACGCTTATGCAGAAAACTTAGAGGAGGAGGGGTGCACCTTGTTTTAGCTGCCATGTGCACACTTGGCTGCTGAGACTGAAATAGTCATTTGTAGAATAAGAGAAAAAATGGTGCCTCCGTGCACTCCCATCAGCTGCTGCAATTTTGTCATGAGCCTCGTGTTTGTGTTTTTCCCAAGAGGTAGTAGTTTATTAAGTCAGATTAGTAAATGCAAATCATTAGGAAAGAAAATCAGATTTATATTCCCTGTATTTATGGAAAAGAACCTGAACACATGACCCTTAACATCCATAACTGAGCTAGAAAAAAGACTCCAACATCAGTGGGTTCCTAAAAGTTGTAATTTTTAAGCCAGTCCCATGATGATAACGAAGGAAAGATAAAGCTCTTGAGGCTTTTTGTGCTCCTTCTTGGTAATACTGGAGAATTAATACTGTGGCAACACTGCAGTAATAGGAATAAAAATCCTGCAAAAGAAGTCTTAACAAGGCAGGATGTATGGGGATCGTTTCTCAGTTCCTTGCAGAGCTCTCCACTACTGAAATGGAGACCAGAGGTGACAAAAGCTCTAATTCTTTGTAATAATAATAGGTAAAGCCAGGCTGCATGCCTCAAAGTATTAAGTGCCAGGCATTTGTGCCTAAGAAAAATGCTGCTGTTGTATTGATGTAGGAGAGAACTCACAGTCTATTAGTTTCATCATAGTTATGTGATGGTCTGTGAATGGAAAAGGTTCTTTTAAGGAAAGACATGAAGCAGCAACCAAAGAAGGTGTATGGGCCCATACAGGAGAGAGAAGAGCCAGGCAGGAGGAGGCCCAGAGCACTGTGGAAGGGGAGAGGCAGGAAGACTGAGGATGGTTTAGAGGGCATAGGGCAGACAGAAAGCTTATGATACAGCATGTCATGGGAGAAACTTGTGTTGGTGGAATATGAGAATTTGTATGTCTTTCTGATATTTCTGGACTTAGAGACACTGTCCGAGCAAGGGTTCTCCAAGGGCCTGCTTTTTCAGGTGTCTGGGGCAGATTGGGGTCTGTGCCCATCCAAGTAGCTCTGCATCCATTAGTGGGGACGTGAAGACAGTTTTGGCCGTGTGTTGGTAGAGCCTCATGCTTCCTGGGAGTGCTCAGTGGATGTGACTCGTACTCGTGCACGTATCTCTGTCCCAAGTATCCCAGGCAAAGGAATATTCTCATTGAATGAATCCAGCCAAAGAAAACAGCCACAGTAAAAGATTTTGAGGGTGGGATTTTGGGCAGACTAAGAGCCATTCAGTATTAACACAGGAAATAATCAAGGCAGAGGCAGAAGCTGCAGGGGCAAGTGATACAGTGCTCCTTGCCCATGAGCTGCACATGGGGAAGGGGAAGCTGATGCCCCCATGTACCCAGAGCCAAGGGCACCAGCGCATGGAGCAGCATCCTGAAGTGTCACACAGAAAAATGGATATTTGACTTCCCCCTGCCCTCCAAAGGGAAGGGGCATGGGAAATCTGATTTCAGTTTTCAACACATGGAGGTCAAATCCTCCCCTGACTTGTACTTCATGACATGCAAATGGAATGCCCAAGATGTAAATCAGACCAAGTTTAAGCTGCCCACGATACTTTGTAGAGTAAGCAAAGCCGTCACTGGCTACAATGGAGATTCAGTGACTTCCTCTGGCAACAGAGAACCAACCCTTTCTGCATCCCTGCTTGGGTTGATGCCAACGAGTAACTCTGTACCCCAAACCATTTGTTATGTACATTATAATTGATCATAATTATTAATTGCAGTGTGGAATCCGCATTAACTACCATGGGAGAAAATGGACTCAGAGACTCCAGCACAACCTCCTGCAACTTATAGAATCATAGAATAGAATCACAGAATCATAGAATAGTTGGGGTTGGAAAGGACCTTAAGGTCGTCTAGTTCCATCCCCCCTGTCAGGGGCAGGGACATCTCACACTAAACCATGCCACCCAAGGCTATATCCAGTCCAGCCTTGAACACTGCCAGAGATGGAGCATTCACAACTTCCCTGGGGAACCCATTCCAGTGCCTCACCACCCTTACAGTAAAGAATTTCTTCCTCATATCCAATCTAAACTTCCCCTGTTTAAGTTTGAACCCGTTACCCCTTGTCCTCTCACTACAGTCCCTAATGAAGAGTCCCTCCCCAGCATCCCTATAGGCCCCCTTCAGATACTGGAAGGCTGCTATGAGATTTCCACGCAGCCTTCTCTTCTCCAGGCTGAACAGCCCCAACTCTCATCCTATCTTCATACGAGAGGTGCTCCAGTCCCCTGATCATCCTTGTGGCCCTCCTCTGGACTTGTTCCAAGAGTTTCATGTCCTTTTTATGTTGAGGACCCCAGAACTGCACACAATACTCCAAGTGAGGTCTCAGGAGAGCAGAGTAGAGGGGCAGGATCACCTCCTTTGACCTGCTGGTCACGCTCCTTTTGATGCAGCCCAGGATACGGTTGGCTTTCTTCTCAGGCTTTTCTTGGTGCTGGTGTGGCCCAAACTCCAGAGGGCTGTGGGAAGCATGCCATTTACAAGCGAAATTGCAGGAGGAGAAAACTGCAATGAGCTTTTTTGGCACTGATATCTGCTTTCTTTTTTTCTTCTCATGGAGACCTGCCAATGGGGATGGAAAGAAATGCTTCATTTCCTAGTTCTGCATTGCTGCTGCTCCAGGCTCAGCTTAGTCAGCATCAAATCACAGCTGCAGGGGCTGCAGCAAGGCTCAGGCAGAGGGGCAGATGGATGGACCGTGGCTTTGCTGCTCCTCTGGAAGGAAATGTCAATGTCCAGCAGCCTGGCCCTGTTTAATGGGCAAAGAATTCAGTAAAGCTGTGGGAAACCTCCTCTTGGCTGGCTGCATGGAGTGAATGGGCTCTGTTTATTCATTTATTTAGCTTATTCTTATGGGTGGGAACCAGCGGTGGAAGGTCTTTGGAGCAGCCAACAAGGTCCTGTGCTCATTACTGGCCTCTCTGGGCAGAGTGGCGGGGCACAAAGGGCCTGTTCCATTCTTCAGCCTCACTGCCCCAGCATCCTCTTGGGAAGGTCAGGCCACTGGAGTTGGCTAAGTCCTGGCTTGAGCTGGATGAGCAGAAGAGGTCACTCTGGTGGGCCCATGCTCATGAATCCGCTGGTCCAAGGGTGACCAGTAGCAGCTGTGACGTATGCATTTGCCCATGGAGTGAATGGCAGAGCTCCTCCACATACTTGCCATGTCAGGATTTGCAGGACTGATGGGAGGCTAACTTAGTCCCACAGGTTTCACTCAGGAAAGGCATAGTCACCAAAGAGTGTCTGTGGCATTAGCAGCTGTGAGCAAAGAGCCACCATTGGGAAAGGCAATAAGAGAAATACATAAGAGAACGTATGTAAGAGGCCAGTCTTTTATTTGCCTAATCTCTAGGAGCCAAATTAGGCTCTCACTGCCGTAATTTGATATATTTTCCTCCTCCAGCAGTGGTCATTCTGTAGAAACAAGGAGTGTATTTAAAATACATCTGTTACCCCTCTGCAGTATCACAGCAAGGAGAAAAGCAGCTAAGGATGGGCATTGAATTGGTCAAATAAGTTGATACTTAGATATAATGGGTGAAAAGCTGGGGGTTATATCTTAGTGTGGGGAAGAGGTGTCCCAGACAGACCATCTGTCTGATGTTTCTTCTTCAAAGCAGGGTCGAGACTGGTCTCCTCTCAATGTAACTACCCAGCTTCACAAGTCAAAAATGCTGTTTGTGAAGCGCTGAAGCAGGCTCTTTCCTTTGTCTCCCTTTTCTTCAGCCAGAAGGTGTAATGTCCTCAGTGTGTTGAGGTACAACAGAGGCAGTGTTTGAAAAGCCGTGAGATTACAACTGTAAATTGCAGCAAAGAGGCCTTTTGGGAGCTGTTCTGTAATGGGATGCTTCAGTGACCCACCAGAAAATGGAAACAGTGATTAGCTGGAGTCTCTTAGGTAAAAAGCAGAAGGTGTATGCAAGGGCAGCACTGTAAAACGGTACTTTTAGACTTTAAGGGTACCTTGGATGTACTTGAAGAGAACTGAAGGTGTATCCAACACAGTCCTTCTTTGCTAAAAATTAGCACAGTATAGGAGAGCAGTCATAAAGCCGTGTCTCCAGTGTTTTGCAGGGAGAAGCTGACATGGGGAAGTGTTGAGAGTGAATTTTTCTTGCCAGCTTTCTATTGAGTCCAGTGGTTGTTTTGTGTGCAGCATCCTCTTGTCCTCCTTTCAGGGGAGGGTAGAAAATGTAGTGCGGTCCCACCGTGAGGTGGGCGAGTGCCACAGTGCTGAAATGGCATTCATCTTCCAGCTTCTTTGGCCTCTATTGGAATTAGCTGCTTGATGATTTGCCCAGATTTTCACTTTTGTACTCTACATTCTAATGTTCCTTCTGTTCAGTCTGATGGAATTTGATGTATTTGTGTTGAAGGAAGAGGTCCCATGTTGGTGGCAGTTGGTGGCATGGTGCGCGCAGCAATCACAGGGCTTTGCAGAAGCAAATGTGCCAGTGTTGCTGCCATGTTTTCTTTTTGTGAGGTGCTGAATTCCTCCTTTTGGGATAAATGGGAAGATAGCCGGATAGGTTTGGGTTCGCCTTGTCCGCTTGTGCATTGTTCCCCATGACTCAGCTCCTATGTGTCTCGCCTTGATGCAGGCACCTACCAATAGTGTGTAAATTAAACCTGTTGTCATCCTGCCTGTAATTAAGGAGGAATAAGGCCCTTCTGTGGGCAGTTCAGGTCTGAAATGGGCTGGCTTTGGCCATGTGAGGTTTCCTGACCCTTCCTGGGGAGGTGGATGGTAGAGCTTCCAGCTTGAGTGGTCACACTTGGTTGGGACAGGCTGGATAATAGGGGCAGATTTTCTACATTTCAGTGGTTTTGGAGCAACTTTTCACTTCAGTTAAAAAATAATAAATTCTGTGATGCTGTGTTTAAAAAGTTAAAAAACAAAACAAGGTTTAATTGATGCCAAATTATTTCTGGAGGAAATTTCCCTTCCAAACACTCTATTTCTGTTTCCATTCAGAATAAAGGCCAGATTTTGAAATCTGAGGTTTCACTGAATGAAACTTCCATCCCTGCTCACTCCAATCATTAACTCCTCGTGGTCCAACATCAGGGATCCAGTGACTGGTGTGCGGGGCTCCTGTTCCCTGAAATGGCTTCTCAGTGCTGTCAGGGCAGAGTTAGATGGAGCCAAGCGTTTCCCCAGGCAGCTTGCCAGCAGCGTCAGTGGTGGGCCTGCAGTTCATTGCCGAAGCAAAAGATGTGAGCAAAGCTGACTGAATTTAGCCAGGTCTTTTTATAACATCATTTTAAATCTTACCCAAAAAAGGGATGATTTTCCTGCGCAGAGGTTATCTGCGTGTTTTAGCCTCGCTCCTGGTGCATTAAGGCACTTAAGATGAGGGGAGCACTGATCACTGGACCCTTAGGTCATGCTGGACTGCAGAGTCACGCAGGACCCCTGCAGGGCTGAAATGCTTCCCACAGCCTCCTTTCCTGTGCATGGCTTGTTCAGATGCCTCCTATCTTATTCTTCCTTATTGCTTTCCCCTGTTTCCATTTTCAGGCTGTCCAGCACAGATCTGTGTTTATTTTTTGGCTTCTTCACATCTCTTGTGATCTCCATCTTTGCAAGTAAAACGGACCAGGAACAGCACAGCTCATGTCCATGGGGCTGAGGTTTCTTCCCTAGAGAAGGGCAGCAACATCTGATTTGGCAGGTATAGACAGTCCTTGATGTAGGCTGTTTGCAGGCAGGGTGTTGTATGGGAAAGGAGTGGCTGGTGCAAGCCAAGATTTAGCTGGGGAACGTGCTAGTAGTTCAGCAGAAGTGCTTTACGAGGCCGTGCTCAGATCCACAAGCTCTGTTAGTGCAGGTGCAGCCCAAGCTGCCATTCATCTCTGCTGCTGGTGCTCACTTAAGGCTGGCATTGAGGGACTGAGCCTTTTTTGATAGCAGAAACTCCTTGCCCATGGTGTCTCAGCACAGTGTTTTAATGGCCCCAGTTGCTGCTGCTTCACATAAATCTTGCTTTTCTAGGGAGGTGGCAGCTTACCTCTGGTGCATGGCCCAGCTTGCGAGCTGTCCTGCTGGAATGGCTCCTGTTCTTGTCTTCCTTACAGACAAAGAGCACTTGAAGGAGAAGGAGAAGCTGGAGATGGAGCTGGCAGCTGTGCGCTCTGCCAATGAGGACCAGCGGAGGCACATCGAGATCCTCGACCAGGCCCTCAACAACGCACAAGCCAAGGTCATCAAACTGGAAGAGGAGGTGAGGCATGGGCAGCATCTCTGTGCTCTGAGGAGTGGTAGCTCGTGGTTAGAGCTTCCTGTATCCGAGTCCTAAATCCCTCCCAGCCGTGGTGTGGCAGGTCTTCACCCTCCCCTTGCACTGGCCTTGTTACAGAGAAGATGCATAGTTATACAGCACTGAGCCAAACAAGCAAGCAGAGGGGACCACAACCATAGATGTTTTCAGAGCAGCGCCTTCAGCGTTGCCAGAGCAGCACCAAACTCAAGTAGCTGATGGCTGAAGTGATGGTAGGATTTAACATCTAACAGAATATAATTTAACAGAAATATCAAATAAAAAGCTGACTATTCACTGACTTGGGACTGCAACACAAATACGTGGTGTTGATGCATCCCATTTATCCCCAGATAATGCCAGAGGGCTTTTGAGATGTGCACAGCAACACAGGGCTCAGTAACTTCTCATCTAAACAGTGGTTTGAAATCAGACTGTCCAGGATTTAGAGGTACAAAGAGCTACAGGTTTTATCTGAGAGCTGAAAAAACCCTATCATTCCACAAGACCCAAGAAGTGCAAAACTCTCAAGAGGTCTTTAAGCAGTGATCCTACAAGCCTGATAGTGAAAATAGGCATTCAGATAGGAATGGAAATCCCAGATGGCTCTTGAAACTGACAGGCAGATACAGAACAACATCGAGGAGTTGAAAGCTGAAGCTAGACAGATTCCACGTGGAAATAATGCTCTGTTTGAATTAAAACTAACAGTGATGTTGTCAGTTCTCCATTACTGGAGATCTCTGTCTCCATTTATTGTGTTCCTTAAGGACCTTCGATCAGGAGGTGTGGATTTAATAACTAGCTGAAAGTCTATGCATTCTGACTATTAAAACAGGCCTTTCTGGACCTAAATCTCTGTCCATGGGACCAACAAATTGGGAAGATGTTTTATGGGTGATAAAAGAAATGTGATCTTTACTATCTGAGTGGGCAGGTCACTGGGGAGGGGAGGCCATTGGTGAATCTCTATCCTAGCAGGCTGGGTAGAGGTTCAGGCTCTGGCACAGGCTGCTGGCATCATCTTGCGCACGTCTGTTCCCTTTCAGTGCCCCATTTCCCACCTGCACCCTCCCAGGGCTGGTCTGGGGGTGAATCACAGGAGCCCCCAGGGTGCAAGGGCACAAGGGGTTTTGTGAGGAGCAGGTATTTTCCCTGGAAGGAGCTTAAATGGAGTTGATTGTCTTGGAAAGATGGAATGTGAATTGGCCTCAGTGGTATTTGAATGTGTACTGTCAGGGTATCCAGCATGCCAGACCCCCTGTTAGGGTAACTAATGGTTACTTAGAGTCTGGAAGATTTAAGATACTCTCTCTCTCACTTTATATATATATATATATATATATATATATATATATATATATATATATATATATATATATATGTATGTATATGTGTGTGTGTGTAAGTGCTGAAGGCATTGCTGGTTTGTTCCTGACCATTCTGACTTCCCATTGAGAAGCATTTTAGAAACTCCATTTCCTCCAGTGGATACACTTAGCAGCAAGAAGAGGATCACATTAAGTTTAACTGCTCTTTTGTTAGTTAGACTAAAGCCTGCTCACCATCCCAGTGTATTTGGGGCAGTCCCCTTGGGGTTGCTGCAGGAGCTAGTGTACCCTTAATCTCTACATAATTTATTCAACACTGTTTGCCTTAAAGGCAACCCAAGGTTTTCTGTTTGCATTTCATTACAAAGTGGCTGAATAAAGGAATGTTTTAGGTAGCAACACCTGCTTCTACAGTCCCAGCATCACGAAAGGGATGGGAAGTAATGCATTTAGCTGCTGGCTGCTCCACAGACTGTCAGTGTGGTACTGGCAGGTAACACTGAATTCACACCAGTGAAGCAGCAGAAGCATAGAAGCAGATTTCCAGGCAGGTGGTGTAAGAAGCCTCTCTGTTCCTGCTGGGTTGTATTAAATACATCTGCAGCTTTAGGGCTCTAAGAGCTTTGCAGCTGCAGTTATTAGTCTAATCATCCAACAGAAATGTGCTGGGGATCGGAGCTAGGGTCTTGGATTGTGGACTGGTGGAGTTGAGGAGAGGGCAAGGGTTCCCCTCTTGAGAGCTGCTAAGCTCCTGCCTGGGGCATGGTGGATGTTATGGAGGTGGTAACCTCCTGCCTGGGGCATGATAGATCTCAGAGTTGACAACATATGAAGGTGATATGCAGTGGTATTTGCCTGAGTGTGTCTGTCAGAGCCCTCAGCCTGCAAACCCATGTCGACCTGGTAGTGTTTAACTGTTTTTTCATTCTAAGGGGAGCTCAAATTAATTTTACCCCAGCTGTCGTGTTTTAGTTCCTCAAGGCAGTATCATGCAGCTCGGGTGAAGTGGCTGCTGGCATGTGCCCAAGCTCCTGTGCTCCCTTTCCTTTGCTTTCGGCCTGTTTCATCACTAAATCAGAGCACCTTTCTAATAGTCTACAGTGTTTCTGGAGCTCAGTTTGACACATATACAGCAGATGATGTTGAAGCTTTGACCTTTCATCTTAAATCAGGAATTTTTACTCAAATTTGGAGTATATTAAACCACAAAATCACTCAAATGAAAATGACTGCTAGTATTTTTATTGTTACCAGAGCTCTACATCATGCACTGCTTTGGAAATCCACCCAGGTTTCTTCTACGACCAGAATGCAATTAAGTTTAAAACCTTTTTAAATCAAGGCTTGAGAAATAAGCAGTAGCTCCTAAGTCGAATTGACATAAGATAATGTAAATCTGCATTATCCCGAGTGCCTGCTAGTAGAAGAATTCAATTCAAAACCATGTAGGTGGTATTATGACCACACATCATCCGGGAGACTGCTGCTGGAATTGTCTGTCTGATCCGCACTTTGGATGGAAGACTGAATAATTGGAGAGGGTTCAGAAAGCAGTTGTAGAATTTATTTGGGGCCCAGAAGCTGTTCTTCGCTGCGAAGATGAAAGTGAAGAGGTGGCTGAGCTCCAGGCCATGCGCATGAACACGAAGGAGGGATTGCTGTCAGCCAGATTAGATGTTGCTCTTTAACGTAAGAAGAAGTAATGAGATGCAGTGTTTGGGGGTTGAAGCTGAGCAAATCAGGCCTGAAATAAAGAGTTAGAGTAATTAACACTCAAACAACCTGGTTGGGATAATAGTGGATTCTCCATCTCTTACAGTCTTTAACTCAAATCCGGAATCTGTAGCATAGACACACTATTGCTCAAACTGGAGTTATGTTACTAGCACAGATATTTCTCTAAGACCCACTCTTTACTCAGGTTCATTTGCTTGGATCATCCCCTTTTAGCCTGAGCTCTTCTTTCATCTTTATTTTCCTAATCCCTGGGACAAGGGCAGTGTTCAGGCAAGTTTGCTGATCTTGTGAACATATGAAATGTTTCATTAGACGCTTCTTGCTCTGGTAGATCACAATGTGGAAACAGAACAAGTAATTTACTTAAATTGCATAAGAGAAAGCCAGATCAGGCATTAGGGTGAAAGTTTTCTGGCAGTAAAGGAAAATAAGCCGTGAAGTAGTTTGCAGGGGGGTTGTGGGGTCCCTACCCCTGGAGGGTTTTGTAAACAGATTATACAGACATGTGCCAGGCTTTAGATAGAGTTGATCCCACCTTACAGCAGGAGGATGGGTTGGTACCTCTCCAAGTGCCATCCAGCTTTTATGCATTTGAGTCAGTATGTCTGTGAGGCAGTGGAGCTTAGTATCATGTATTTCTGATTGCCCCTTATGGATGCCTACTGCGCTGACAAGCCCATTAATTTAAATGGCAGCAGTTTGTACTTTGTTTTCTAACTGTTAGGTGAAGTTTTTGCTTATGAATCTATAGGCAGAATAGAAAAGTCAGAATTGGCTCAAGAACCTCCCTGTGCATTTATGAATGTGGGAACTGTCTTCTTGCATATCTCCAAGAAAACTCATTGCTAAGGCAGTGGACACGTGTGCATCGCCTCACCTGCACATGCATGTGTGAACCCTGGGGCTTAGAGTGCTGCTGCAAGGTCACATTCTGGCTGCTGCGGTACAGATGGACCCTGCAGCATCTGGCAGGATGTGGAGGAGCAGATGAGGTCTGCTACTGAGGAGGGACCCCAGGGGAGCCCATTTCCCCTCTCCGATCTACACTGGTGGATCTGAGAGGCGGCACAGTCACCTTCCTACTGCCGAAATAGCACATTCGGCAAGAAGCCACCACTGTGTCTGTCTTGCCAAGCTGTGAGCTCCCGAGGAATGCAATCCTCGTGCTGCTGCCAGAGACATGTGGGGATTATAATCTCATTAATTTTCATGGAAAGAGCTGGGAGCCATAAGCGTTAGGCTGGATTACAGCGGGGCTAGGGAGGTCACGCTGCCGGTTGTTGGCTCTGGCTGGGGAGGTTTGTTGAGACCAAGCTTTGGTTTTGCTGTGAACAAGCCCGTGTTTCAGTTCACCTGCGATGCAGATGGGTTTAGGGCGGCAGAAAAGAGATTTCAAGAAACAGTGGGGTTATTATCATTGGATTCAGTGAACCCCGCATCATAGAAGTGGGAAACTAAAACCCAAGCAACTTCGTAGCATGGGAGTCTTGAGCAAAGCAGAGGACCCTGGGTGAAGGGGAACCTCACAGCCAGGGGTACCCAGTGCTGCTGTTTAGTTGCTTCACACGCCCAAGAACAAGGCAGCAAACTTCTCACTACATCCCACAGGTATTTAGACGCATACTTTTTGTGGCTATAGCTCCTATATCCCACATTGCAGTTAATTTTAACAGATTTAAATACTTAAAAAAGAGTTAGGCACGAGGATATCCTGTTCACCCTCTCCTCGCCAGCTCACAGCACATCTCCAACCTCCCTTATTTATCTAGTTCCCCAGTTTTGACTGGGGTTTAATGTGTGTTTTTCTGCCTTCTGAGGGAGACTAGAAGTCCTCAAGAGGATCTTAGTGCTCATGGCAGTGACCTTGAGCATCCCTCATTAATCCTTAGGCTGCGGATGGGGTCCAGCAGAGGCTTGCGAAGTCTGTGTGATCCAGCATTCAGACCCATTCACCCTCCCTTTCTAAGTCAGGGCATTAAGTCCGGAGTGTGTTGGGATCTTTGGGGGTTCACTGAGGTCTTCTGGGGTTTGCAGCTTCAGTTTGTGTGCACTGTTGCTTTTTCCACTACAAGGCAGGTATCTTTGGAAAGGTAAATTTGTGAAGAGAAAATTTGTGATAAAAGGCTGGGGGACAAGAGGGGAACTGGGTTTCCTGAGGCTGGGACTGTGGCCTATGGGGTGAGCAGGCAGACCCCACTGCCGCAGCCCCATGGGCAAGTTTTGGGGTCAGTGCCCCTGCCCACCAGGGTTGAGGGTGGCTCATGGACACCAAGGTGTGCCTGGCCCCCGTGAGCTTGCCCCTTCTCAGTGCCAGATTTTGGCTGGGGGTCCAGTGTCACCACAGGCTTCGCTGCCCATCCCAGTGTCCAGCATGTTCAGCATCTGCAGCCTCCTCTCCCCAGGAGCCCTCAAGCATGCCAGCTCCTGCCGTGAACCACAATCACAACACTATGGTGTCACTGGGTGCCTGGTGGCATGGTAGAAGGCCAGAAGTGGGGATAGCCACTAAGCCCCTTGAATATCTTTAGTCCCCTTGCAAATTCCTTTAGGGGTGTGATGCTTGAGCAATACCCCTGTATTGCAAAATCCTTGTGTCACATTTAGCCCTTCAGTAATTGCACTGTATACCTAAGGAGGGCCTGGCTTTAGCTTCCAGCGCATCTATATGCTGGCATGTCCAAGCCTAGGAGGAGGATAGAGCAGGTGGAATGCTTCTGGCTGCTGGCGCTCTTCTTGTTCCACCTGCGTTGAACAGATAGACAGGGTTGGAAAAAAGAGACTCTGAGTGCAGACAGTCAGTGTCAGCAGTCAATAAAACCCACCAGAATTGCTCTTAGCTGAGGCCAGCCTGTATACTTGCCCAAAGAGTATCCACCAACACGGTGGTGGGTAAATGGCCAGGGAGTTTAATAGCTAATGGTTCCCGGTGGTGGGAGATCTTGGCAGCTCCCTTCAGGAGGGGTAGAGCTGCCCAGCTGTGCTTGCTGTGCCCTTTCCCTGCCCACCAAAAGGAGCACCAATCCTTCCCTATAGAAGATCTCTGAATGCCAAAGCCATGCTCAAGCCCAGTGCTTCCCTGCAGGTGTGCTCAGCAGCCCAGGGTGCTCTGAGAGCCCCCAGCACTACTGACCCTACAAGGATGCTGGAGAGGGACTCTTCATCAGGGACTGTAGTGATAGGACAAGGGGTAATAGGTTCGAACTTAAACAGGGGAAGTTTAGATTGAATATAAGGAAGAAGTTCTTTACTGTAAGGGTGAGGCACTGGAATGGGCTGCCCAAAGAAGTGGTGAATGCTCCATCCCTGGCAGTGTTCAAGTCCAGGTTGGACAGAGCCTTGGGTGGCATGGTTTAGTGGGAGGTGTCCCTGCCCATGGCAGAGGGTTGGAACTTCATGATCTTAAGGTCCTTTCCAACCCAAACCATTCTGTGATGGACTCTATGACCCCTGTCCCGCAGCTGCGCAGGAAGCAGGCCTATGTGGAGAAGGTGGAGAAGCTGCAGCAGGCGCTGACGCAGCTGCAGGCAGCCTGCGAGAAGAGGGAGCAGATGGAGCGGCGGCTGCGCACGCGCCTGGAGCGGGAGCTGGACTCGCTGCGGATGCAGCAGGTGAGGACGTGGTGGTCTGCATGGGGCCTTTGGTATTGCTTTTAAAGAGGGACAGTCATTTGCAGCCCTGCCTGGTGCCACCTTGTTTTGGGGTTCAGGTCCTTGGGCTTTCCACTTGAGCCTTTCCTTTGGATGGGTTGTGGCTGCCCCATCACTGAGAGTGTTCAAGGCCAGGTTGGGCAGGGCTTGGAGCAGCCTGCTCTAGTGGAAGGTGTCCCTGCCCATGGCAGAGGGGTAGAACTGGATGAGCTTTGAAGATCCTTTCCAACCCAAACTGCAATACGATGCTAACTCCTGATCTTCAGCAGAGGATGGTGGTGGGTGCAGGAGCTTGGACCGTATTTATTCTGGGCAAAGCTGGTTCACAGAAACCTCTGCCCGTGACAGATGTGGATACAAGCAGTGTCATCTTCAGACAATAAATTATTTAAATAACAGCACAGCCCAAAATGGGCTAGAAGTGTACGTTTTCATTTCTGTCTATGTCTTCTTTTCCTTTTTGGCAGCCCTGTGCCCTTAGAGCAGTAGTGTTATGCTTGTATTTTGCGCACAGTTACTCCTATGTTATTCCTTCTCCATCCACAAGTCCCAAAGTCCAGTCATCTGTGAAAAGGGGGAAAAAAAGCACAAGGAGGTTGCAGAGAGGATGATTTCCAGGCTACAGCCGCACTGAATGCCAAATACAGGAGCATAGGCTCCAGAGGAGAGTGAACAGATGTACTAAGTGTATCAAACCACCGTTTGGGGAAAAACCAGCAACATAAGCAAAACATGATGCTCTTGTACTTCTATCAGTGCATGCATCTGCAACAGTACCCTTATTTGTGAGCCATTAGTGGAGACCAAAGCAGCTGTTACATGGAGCTTGTGCTGCCAGAAGGCAGAAGGGCTGCTCCTGCTGGCAGGGTGCAACTGGGATATAGCTCTAAAGCCAGTATCAGTGGTTTGCAGGGTCATGAGGTAGCCAGACCTGGGAGCATCCCCTTCTCTCCAGCAGCCCTGAGGCAGGGCAGATCCCCCAGCACTCTTCCAACAGCTCTCTGGAGACCCTTCCATCTATATTGGCTTTTCCTTGCTGATGTATAAAGTCTTTCTTGCCATGTCCGCCATGGGCTTGCTGTGCCTGTCTTCTTCCAGTAGCCCTTCTCAGTTGCCCCATAGCCTGCTCTCCTCCAGTTTAACAAAGAGATTACATGGAGGATGACATGCTGATGGTGGTGTAAATGAAAAGACATTTGAGAAGAACACAATTATAATTCAAGTGAAGATAAAACTGGAACTAGGAACTGGGAAAAGTGTTGTTCTCTCTGGGCTGGAATATAGGGATAAATCGATATATTAGGTAGGATGGGGTGGACTGTTACTGAAGTCCTTGTCTTGGCAGTTCAGGCTGTGTCTGCTCACTTGGGTAGAAAATTCCTCTGTAACTTACAGATTCCTCCTTTTTAAAATACATCTCTTGGCACTGCGATTTGCAGTTGTATTTGGGGTTGCTGTAGTTCTCAAATGCCTGCTCCTATTCCTTCTAGCAAGTTTTAAGGAGAAAGATACTCTTAACTTGTCTCACCTGAGCTTCGAGAGGAACTTTGGGGTATTTTTTCCTATTATCATTTATACCTTTTGGTTTATCAGCCATAATGCTGCAATCAAAATGCTCCATCTTTTTACTTCAGAGTTGTCTTCTCTGACTTATCTCCTGATAACTCACATTATATATGTAGTATATATATGTAATATATAATATATATATTCTCTGATTCTATCTCCTGAAACATTTTCTCATCATAGAGGAAACAAAAGAGCTTATTTTTCCCTTTTTACTGGAGTCAGCAGAAGAGACGCAGCACACAAGGAGACAGCCAGAATTTCTTCTGTTCCTGGCTTGTTGGTAACTGAGTCCAAATGGCAAATCTTCCTTATCACTGATGCACAAGCTAGGACCAGAACCAATTGAGCATGCAGGGCTGGCAGAGGTTTTGACTCAGAAGATGACAGGCACCAGTGATGTCCCAAGATGCCATTTACAGACCAGGACCGTGCTTCCAAAACATTGCCTTCCTGCCGGAGATTTGACAGTGTTTTTGCAGGAGCAGCCGCTGCTGTTGTTCCTAAGGGCTGTTCCATATTGCATTTCCAGAAAGCAGCTTCCAAACGCATCATTACTGCATCAAGGGCATAGGCTTTAGTCCTCCCCTGGTGTCTTCAGTTTGCCATAAGCAGAAGACAAATGTCTAGAGGGAGAAAATGAGGTTTGGAGGATGGAAATGCTGCAGTGCTCGCTGCAGTGTGATGGCACATGTTTGCCCTTTAACACAGCACTGTGCGCTGTGGAGGGTAACAAATATCTTGCATTCTTTGTTGAGAAAACCCCACATTTACTTCTGCTGAGCTCTCCCAGAGCTTTGTGCCTCTCAGTGTGTACTTATCCCAGTCAATCTCTGCTGAGTCAAGGATTGGATCTCCATCTTCCTCCACTCTTCACTAGCAGTGAGAGCAGCCTGGGACAGCTGCCTCTGGCATTTAGGTGCTTTAATTAAGTGACTGTAATGGGTAGGATAGATCCTGCCTGAGTAATTGCTTCCCTTGCAGCATAGATGCAAAGGGTTATGCACCCCTTGCTGCTTGTCAGCATCCCATGGGAGCCACCCTGCAGTGCCTGAGGATCTTCTGCCCCTCTGTTTGGAGACTTACCTGCTGCACCAGAGAAAGCATCAAAGCATCCCCTGAGGGCACAAGAGAGCTGATGTGCCAGAAGGGACAGGCATAAATCCACGTCTGGAGTGTTTCCCCAGCTGCTGTTTTAAATAGGTTACATGTAGCTAGGTTACATGTCACGGTTTTTTCTGCTTTTATATATAAGCCCTCAGGTAAAAACTGCCTGTCCATACTGAGCACTGCCCAGCCATGTGATGGAGTCCCAGCAAGAATAACTTTGAAGGCTTCATTGCTTCTTTTCTCTACCAGCTTTTTTTCCTATCTTTTTCCCTTGGCTTGGGGTATCCTGTGAAATCTCTGCACATCCAGGGAGCAGCTGGATCCCTGCTTCTTTCAGCGGGGTCTGAAGAAGCATGTGCAGGTGTTGCACACATGGTCAACCTGCCTGTCCTCCTACAGCCTAAGGGGTTTAGCCTGGGAGTTCCACCTGCCCTTGTCAAAAGACATGGGGATATCTTTGCATGCTCCAGGGAAGCGGGAATAAAAGGGTCAGCAGCTCCTGTATGTGACATAGGGTGAAGATCTGTCTGTTTCCACTGGCAGAGGCAGGGCAGCTACCAGGCGAGCAGCCTCCCGGAGCACAATGCCCCAGCCCTGATGGAGCTGGTGCGGGAGAAGGAGGAGAGGATCCTGGCCCTGGAAGCGGACATGACCAAGTGGGAGCAGAAGTACCTGGAGGAGAGTACTATCAGGCACTTTGCCATGAATGCCGCAGCCACTGCTGCAACGGAGAGGTAAGATGGCCTTGCTGCAAGAAGGCAGCTCTTCACTACACAGTGTGGGGAATAATAAGGAATGAGTGTTTTCTTAGTGCTGGATTTTGCTTGCCTTTCCCTGCTGAGTCAGGCTGCCAGGGCTAATGCACCTCTCTGCGGTGTCATGCCAGTGAGATACAATAGTTGGTTAAGGTAGGATTTACCCTTCTGACAAGGTCCAAAAGTTCATCAAATCAAGGCACCAGATTCAAGCACTAGACTGGACAGCAACGTCTGGGGCTGCCAAATGTATACAGCACAGGGAAGGCAACTCCTCCCCACAGCATCACTGGAGTGAGCAGGGACTGTTGGTGTATGGCTGCATCCGTCCCACAGTCTGCAACATGGTTTTTTAACCTAGTTTTGAAAGTCTAAAGTCCTGCCTTTTACCACTTGATTAAGCTTCAAAATAAAAAGGTTCTCCTGGTAGCTAAGCTAAGCCTCTTTACTGCAGATTACTTCAACTGATTCTTGTCCTTCCCATACGTAGACAATGAACAACAGATGACACTGTAACAGCCTTGTAAATATTGAAAGACAGATATCCCCTGTTGCGTGTTCCCTGGCCTGAACTAACTTACTTCCTTCAGCCTTTCTTCACTTGCCCTAGTGTAAAGCCATTCCCATTCACACAGCATTTGTCTGGTCTGTCTCTGGTTTGTGTCAAAATGTGGTGCCCGAAAGTGCACAAGGCACTGCAGTGAGGCTTTCCACTGATGAGGATGATGACATAATTCTTGCCCCAGTTTATTAGAAGCCAAATCCCTTGGAAACATCCTAAAATGAGATTTCCCTTTGAAACACCGTTAAGTGTGTGACTTGGGATGATCCTTTTCTTTTGCCCTCCAGTCCAGGCAGCAGTTCCTGTGCTACTTCTCGCCTTTTAAAGTGTACAGTTTTGTTTCTTGTTTGCAATGTAATCTTGTTGATTTGGGACCATTTCCCCAGTGAGTCCCTCTGATGTCTGAGCCTGTCCTTCAGGCTGGTTGTCAGCCTCACTGGGGATAGCCCCCTATTTCAGCATGCTCTATCAACCCAGTTAATTAATGGCATTAATGACTAAACCCAAGCCGAGAGTAGCCGGCAGCAAGATTACCCAATGCCAAAATGACCCATCCTGTTGACAGACACCCATCGCTAGCTTGCTCTTATACGTGGGTTTGGGGTTTTCTTTGCAAGTGCCCATCTCACGGCCTCAGGCACCCAACTCTCACCTTGTTGAACTGCTGTTTCAGGGACACCTCAGCACCAAGCCACTCACGCAATGGCAGCTATGGTGAGAGTGCACTGGAGGTGCGGGGCTGGCAGGAGGAGGAGGAGATCGTGCAAGCCAACCGGCGCTGCCAGGACATGGAGTACACGTAAGGGACTGTTGTGCCATACCTGCCTGTTGTGTGTTTGGGCTGGGTTCAGGTAAACCAGGATACCCTCCTTTTCCTTCACGCATGCCTGGAAAGGATGGGCTTATCTACGCTTCGACTTAGTTGTGCTCTTCAGCATTAAAACACAGGTTGAAGCGTTGCTGTCATTAGATAACTTCCTCCCTGCCTTCCTGTTAAACCTTCTCTATACCAAAAATGACCTTGTTACAAAAGAGAGGCTGTTCCACTGTTACAAGTAGGTTGGCACGCAAGGAAGCTGAACGCTTGTTTAATCTTGGTGAAAATCCCTCTCTGGAAACAAGAGTGTCTGGTTGTAAAAGCTGACGTTGTAATCCCGCTCCTACATAATCAGCAACACAAGGGCTTGCCTTTGCCTCGCTCTTCACTCCTGGCCTGCCTATTACTCCTGTATGCACTAAGTATCCCACATCCAAGTTGTGTGATGGTTGCACTGGCATTTAGGAACAAACCTGCCAAATGCAGCACCACAAGTAGTAGAAGGTATAAACTAAACTGTTTCGGGCACAGGCAGTCAGCAAGAGTAGCGTTCTTTGTTGTAGATGCTTTTCCTTTTTCAGCACACAAGCGGACATGTGGCCATGTCGTTCAATGCGTTTTAGATCCGGGCAGTATGTTTAATCCAGACTTTTTTCTTGGTGCAAAATGGCTTTTTGATGAGTAGGAATCCCTTCAGAAAGTCTGTGTATTCCTCTAGGTTTTTACTGAAAAACTACTCAAAATCTGCTCGTCGGTGTTGGCTTCCCCACAAAACCACTGACACGTGTGTAAAACCCCAGCCCACTTCTGCTGCTTGTGGAAAATATCAGTGATTGTTTTTACTGGGTTTGGGTTTTGTTTTCCCCTTGCAGATGCAAGCTAATCCTGCTCCGGGGAAGGAATAGAGTTTTACCATTGGCTTCATTAATGATAGATTAGGATCTTTTGTTTTCATTGCAAATTGGACAGCTGATTATGAAAACTGATGCTGACATGAAGTTACTCGCTATCTCCCTTGGATATGTAGGTTTTCCAGGTGTTTTCCTGGCATTTTAGCTTCACAAAATGCAGCTGCATTGGACTGTGTATCATCACAGTCAAGCTGTAATTATCTGGGTGTCATATTGTACATGTACAGTTATATATTTGTATAATATGGTTTAATATTCTTTGGTATGATTCGGTGTTAATCACTCCTGGAGAAAAATCTCAGATAATCCTGGGGTTTTGTGATTTGAGTGCTTTTGCGGTCTGTATGAGATTTGACCCTGATGTCTTAGGGGGTGGAAATTGCCTTTGTGTTTGTATTCTGGTGGAGGAAGCAATCTGCTGCCTGGTCAGGATACTGCCCTCATTGCTCCTGCTGGGTTGGTAAAGCCACAGCAATAGATGGGTTCAGTTAACCTTGCAGAAGAGTTCTCAGTTTTGGCTTAGTAGCTAGAAACGCTGCCTGTTTCAGAGTGCATGGCTATCCTCAGAAGAATTGGGGGCTGCCTTGCCTGAGTCATGCAGAACCAGAGGGCATGTACCCAGAGACCCATCCTGCTGCCCCAGGGTGGGGACACGTGCCCATATAAACGCTTCTTGCATTCCTGTTTTGCCAGAATAAAGAATCTCCATGCCAAAATAATTGAGAAGGATGCCATGATCAAAGTCCTTCAGCAGCGGTCACGGAAGGACCTTGGGAAAGCTGACAGTGCCAGCCTACGACCGGCTCGGTCTGTCCCCTCCATTGCTGCTGCTACGGGCGTGCATTCACGGCAGACCTCACTCACCAGCAACCAGATAGCTGAGGAGAAGAAGGAAGAGAAGATCTGGAAGGGAAGCATAGGTGAGCTCAGGGTTTGGTTAAGCTTTGCCTCATCCATCACTTCGTCCTAATCCTTCTGCTTGAGCTGAGCAGAAGTGACTTGGCTGTGGCACACATTGCCCTGACAGCTTATTTCCAGAGCACTTTCCATGGGCAGAATGTGTGTCCTTGTGCTGAAGTCAAAAATAAGTAATTTTTAACCTTGCATGTTATCTTTAATTGTATTTTGATCTTATTAAATCATTCTGCACTGAGCATAGAAGGCCATAGTTGGGGAAAATCCTCCCAGACACAATCAGATGATGTTTGCAGCTTTGTGGGAGTAAATAACAAATTTGAGCTATGAAGAAAGCGTGGTTAATCAAGAGGTTAAGCGTCCCTTTGGGTACGAGTGCATGATGTGATGTGGCTGCTAAATGGGAAAATAAGTGTGGCTTGAGGCCACTTAGGATGGGGGTATAGAGGCGTGCAAGGCTGTGCCAGGGGTAAGTACCACTGGGATGGGCATGCAGAAAGGATGCAGGAATAGGCAGCTGCTTTCAAGAGGCTGTTTTGAGGGGGAAAAACCATGTGGCTGGTAGGAGAGCAACAGGCGGCATCAAGGGGAAAAGCTAAGCCAAGCTAAAGGCCTAAAGACATAACCAGATCAGTGCCTCATAGCTCTGGAGTGGGATGGGGTTGACAGCACTTACGTGTGAGCCAGGATGTGACTGACCTCCATGTGTTTTCAGGGCTGCTCTTGGGGAAGGAGCACCACGACCACCCATCAGGCCCCTCAGTGCCTCCTCCACTGCCCTCCTTGTCCTGCATGCCCATCCCAACGCCGGTGGCCTCCCATGCAAAGACAGGCAGCAAAGACAGCAGCACCCAGACGGACAAAAGCACCGAGCTCTTCTGGCCTGCCACGGCCTCCTTCCCTGGCCGTGGACGGCTGGGTACCACCCCATCACACAGCCCGGCCCCACGGCCCCCGGGGACACGAGGGACCGGCGAGAAACTGGGTGAGATCTGCTGGATCCCAGTGTGAAATGCCAGCATCCACACCCAGGGTTGTCATCAGACCCCTAGGGACACCCAGCATTGATGGAGGGGGGTGATACCTTACTGTTTGTAAGGTGGTGCGGAGGTTTCTTCAGGGAAGCTGAAATAAGGAGAGACCTTTCCAAGGCTGCCTGGTCTGGCTTCCCAGAGCTTCATGCTCCTGTGAAAGCTCCACTCACCTGTGGCAGGCAGTTTGCAATCAGTGCAATTATTCATGCTGCCGAGGATAAAATTAGTGTCACACCTTGAAAATACTCCGCACTTGCTCATGTGCTCAGACCCTTCTCTTGTTTTCAATCTGAACGTGGTGAGTGAAAGCACCGTTTTCTTCCTCATTTTTAAAGAAAACCTGGGGGGAAATAGTAAGGAGGAAGTGGAGATTTAGGGAGGAGGGATTAAAGAAATACAATTCTAATTACTTTTGGAAGGGGGAAACCGCTGGTTTGCACCCCAGCAAGGGAGACATTTACCTTATACATAGTATTTTGAAAAAGCCCATTTCCTAGATAGTCATCTCATCTCAAAAGCAAGCCTTCCCTCTAAAACTGTGCCACGTGTTATTAATAGGGTTGAATTCCTTGAAACTCCGGATTGCTGTGTTTTGGGCAATCCAGATTGGAATTTATTTCCAGGTGCTCCGAAACAAGCTTTTCCTGTTTATAAGAAATCAGAGTCCTTCTTCTCCCTGAATTTGACTGTCAAGAACTATGGTGATGAAGATAAACACATAACAACATCTATCATACATTGTGATAATTCGCTGTATACATTCTCTTATCCCATCCCACTGGCAAAGCAATACATTTTAGATTAAACCAACCTGATTATTTGTGTGGTGCCTTCATGATGTTTAAAACATCCTACATTTTGATGCAGAATAGGAGTAGAATGATGCAAAATAGGAATATACATGTGGAGAGCTACCATGGATCAGATGGCAAGTGATAACTTGGTGAAGTGATGTAAGCCTTTGACAGATGTCTCTTTCTCTCTAGGGCCACAGCTAAAGAGCTACTTTGATCTGTATCTCTTAAATAGGGTCTCTGTGCCTGCCCTTGGGGTCTGTGCACACCAACACACTTACTGTCATTATGCAGGGAATTGAGCAGTAATGGAGCAGTACATGTTCTCAGCGTCCTTGTCCAATATGGCTTTCAGTATGTAGGACATACAGTTAAGAAGTGCCCCACCATCACCACCCCCCATCCCCCCTCCCCAAAATGTGCCTATATTTGCTTCAAACAATTTGCTGTCAAATTTGAGCTGAAAACCAACTTTCCCTTCTTTCCCATTGCAGAGAACTCCAGCCATGGGAAACTGCCCGACAGCAAAGGCAGAGTGAGCAGCTTGCTCCACAAGCCCGAGTTTCCAGATACAGACATGATGGAAGTCCTCATCTGAGTGGAGAACGGCGTCTCTGGGGTTTTGTGTGCATACAACCAGGTCCGGGGTGGTCCTTGGTGTGCAACCCTTAAGAACTAACCCTGAGAGTTTGAAGAAAGAAACAGGAAGTTTGTGCCCAAAACAAAGCTTGAGTCTGGTATGTTGAGACTTTGGACCAGGCGAGGAGTCAAGAGCGCTGAAGAGGAGCGATGAAACGAACATATGGGGTTTTCTGAGCAGAAAGGGGCATTGAAGATGGAAAATGGCATGAGAAGGGGATTGTTGAGGGCAAAGGAAACTGCATTTTCTGGTGTAAAGAGAAGGTAGCGAAGTTACAGACTGGGTGCACGCTGCTGCTCTCTTTTCCTGCCTCCCTGCAGCTGGGCCAGGGAGTGAAATCCAGGCTCTTTAGAGGCCAGAGGGAGCTTCTGAATAACCCAGGAGAAACTTGCATCTTCCTCAGTATCAATTAACTTCTCAAAAGTATTTGCTGCTTAATCTCTGTGAATAATTGGTCCTTAGGTGTACACGGGAGGCTCTTGTGAGTATTTGTTTGAAGTGGTGTGGTTTTCCAGGGCAGGCTGGTCAGGTGCCTCTTTCCTGGCTGGACGAGTGTTGCTCTTGGAACTGGATTTACAGTGCAAATATCCGTGTCTTGCAATCTCGGAGCTTGCTGAGAATTCTCTTTTTGGTAGGAGCAGTTGTTGGCTGGAATTCCCATGGAGGATGAATGCAGAAGGGGGAGGAGGGCCCTGCTGAAGCAACCCATGGGAAGGGTTCAGGAGGGAAGGTTGGGGGAGGATCCTAGCAGGTCCCCGAAGGGCTGTGCATTCAGAGGGGTGTGTGTTTTCAGTGGAGTTAAGCTGGGTTTGCTTGTGAAGATGCCTCTTACCATGCACTGGTTCACAGTAGTGGAAGAATCAGTGTGTTTGTGGTACGAATGGGCTTTTACCTTATTCTCAATGCCTACAGCCAAATCCTACCTTCCTTGAGAATATAAACCTGCTGTTCAAGCTGACATGGGGCTGGGCATTAAGGGGTGTAGGATCAGGCCAGGAAGGGTTTAACTGCAAAGCAGTACATGAGCATCCTCTGTTTTCTGTGCTGAGCTGCAGTTTCTTTGCACCTTGTTTTACCCAGGATGAACACTGATCATTTTCAGCTCAGTCCCTAATTCCTGTAAGGGGTAGTGACTGTGTAAGACAGCCAACTCCCCAGCGGTGTTATTTGTGGCATGCCATTTGCTTTGTGCATTGCACATGCCGATAAGGAAGTTTTCCTCTGTGAGGTGTTTTCGTATTGGCTTTGCAGTTCCTGAACCTCGTGGTGCACTGTAATGACACTAAGAAGACCTTGTCTTTGGGAAAAAGGGCGATGGGAATGGTGTGAAGCTGCCAAGCATGGAAGAGTGATGGGTGCTGCTGGAAGTAACTGTGTGCTCAGGGCTGACTCAAGGCCACCCCTTCTTGTAGGTATTAAATCAGAGCCCTCGATTGTGAAAACACCAGGCACTTTAAACTCTGCTTTCACTGAAAACTGAAGTCCTCAAAGCCTTCAGGGGCCGGAGCCATGCACTCAACACTGCCTGGCTGATGCCTTTGTATTTCAAAACCAATTGCTATGTTAAATCTATGCACTTACTTTTATGTGTACATAGAATTAGGTGTGTCAGTGTCTCCCTCTTCCTGATTTTTGCACTTGTTAGAGTAGTGGTAGGCAGGTTGTGCAGGCAAGTGAACTGCGTTTCGAGTATTAGCCGCTTTGCATTGTGAAACCGAATGTGTAAAACCCTTGGAAGATGTTATGCAGCTTAATATATGCCGTGTAAAATAGGTGTATTGGTTTTGTGGTTTTCTCTAAACTGAATTTAAATGTTGTGTTTGCGTAAAAGCCAGGCCCATGAGTGGCATCAGTGCTGACCCACCTCTGTGGCCCATCCTCGAATGTCTGTGGTAGGAGGAGGACAGGAGGAAGACAAAGCAAGGGAATACAGTGATGAATATTTCATTTCATCATGTTTGTCCAGGAAATAAGGATACCGAGGTGCTTGGAAATCCTTAAGCATTCTATTACCAGCTGAATTATTGCTTTCGATGAAAATGTTTAACAGGTTGTGTGCTGGCAGGCAACTCGGCATTCAGCAGAAACAGTGTGGGGTCAGCGTGCATGATGTGGCTTTCAGTTATGTTTGGTAGTGATTCAGCTCAGCTTTTCCAAGTCAGCTAGAGTACAGCACTCCTCCTCCTCATGGATACCGCAGTCCCTCCAGTTCCTGCTATCCAAAGGTGTGTTTACACTTGATGCTGCCTCAGATTCATGGTCACCTACAGCAAGCTGTTCATTGGAGACTGTGGTGTAGTCAACTCCTGTTGTAGGCAGCAGCTCAAATAAACCCAAAGGTTCATTCTCCTTTACCATGTTGAACTCAAGAGATGTTAGTTTTCCTGGAGGGAATAGCTGGAGGACCAGTGGGTCTCCCCTCAGCCCGAGCTCTAGCAGGACCTGCATGGAGTACTACTGCCATGTATCAGGCCCTCTCAGCAGAGAGGCCCAGCTCCATTTGTGCTGGTTTTCCCAGCTCTTGGAACTGTTTTGTGTTTTGGGAAGCTGTGCCGTAGCCATTCCAGGTGACGTTGGTAACTAGTTGTAAAATACTGTCATTTTTTATTGTTGTTGGTTGTATAGAGAAGTGGGTGTACAGTGTTGTACAGCTGGAGGGTTATTTGTACATAGGGGGGGAAGTGAGGAATGTTATGTCACCCCCAGCAAATATTGATTTTGTTGGTCAGCCAAAGGTTTCTTATTCTTTGCTGTTTAAACTTGTGCCTTAATATTGTATATAATAAATGTATGAACATGTTTATTTTCTTACTTTTCCAGTGTGAATGTATCGAGTCCTCAAGAGGAAAGGACTTGTTAGACAGTTGAAGCTTTGCACACCGCGTGCTAAGACTAGGAACTGGTACCTCAGGATTCTTGACTGTGAGGGTGGTGAGGCACTGGAATGGGTTGCCCAAGGAAGCTGTGAATGTTCCATCCCTGGCAGTGTTCATGGCCAGATTGGATGGAGTCTTGAGTGACATGGTCTAGCGGGAGGTGTCCCTGCCACCTGGAACTGGATGATCTTAAGGTTCTTTCCAACCCAAACCGTTCTGTGCGATTCTGTAACTTTAATGTTGCCTCATCTCTGTTTTTCATAGCTGATCATGAAAGGCCCACAGCATGTGCCACCAGTAGGTGTATGCGGGCATGAAATCTGTGGCTCTGTGAAGCAGAGGGTCAAACTGAGAGCTTTGCCGAGCAAGAAGAGCAGGATTTTAACAAGACCATCTTCACCAAAGGGAATGAGGGTGGAAACTAAATGAGATGCTGTTGTATAGCACTCACATTGATTTGTTCTGGAGGGTCTGGGGCTGCTTTATTTGGCAGGTTGGATCAGGGTGAGTGAGATACCCAAATACCTCGTACATCTAGATATTCCTGAGTTACTATAACGTCTTCAGTAAGGCATACGGATCAGATCCCATTTCAAGCTGTTGGGCAGGCAAGGGGAATGCTCCTGTGGAAATACTGCTCTATGTTTGCTTATGCAACTGGAGTAAACAGGGGGAGGGAAGCAAAAGTTACCCAAGTGTGTGGCTCTGAGTAAGGGAGGTTTGCTCAGCGGGCTCTCACATGCTCCTCAAAGTGTCTGTTAGGAAATTCCTGAACCAGATCCCAGGGAGCTGCAGGCACGAAAGGCATGAAAGCCATTAAGGGCATCTCCTATGGGTTCTCTGCTTGTCACAGCCTCTTCTCCCCATATCCTCACACATGTTAAAAACCCAGCCTGCCCCGGGCAGGACTGTATCAGCGAAGATGCAGGGGTTCTGCAGTAACTCGAGCAGTGGTTTGCTTCACCCACATGCCAGCACCTCGTGTTCCCTGCACTAGCAGACCCGTCTGAATACTCCATCTTCAGTGGCAGCTGAAGTGTCTGCAGTGTCCTGGCTCTTTACCACCAAGAGCAAAAATCTGGAGATTGCCGGGATTGTGGCTTTTCAACGGCAAGATTTGACAGGAAAATCTGGGGCTCAGCTTGGGTTTTGAATGCCATGGAGAAAAGAAACTCATAGAGGCCAGGCCAGTGCTGGGGTGGGAAAAGCCTCATGGCCAACTGTGTTCAGGTATAACAAGGAGGAGGTTTATCCCACTTTTGGGTTGTGTCTTCAGCGTGGATCCTCAGCCAGTGAGAACATCACTGTAATGCTGTCTCCAAGTTAAGTACGTTTTGCATATTAACCTCAGAAAAAAACATGGAAAGAAGCAAACTTTGAGGGTCAATTTGTTTCTATGTTAAAATCCCCCATTACTCCGTGTTCCCAGTACCGGGCAGTGGTCCCCTCACTTCCCACATGTAGGGAGAGTGCTCAGAAGAGCTAAATATATCAACAAAATTGCTACGTAGAAGCATTCCAAAATCACAGGCCAAGTTTCACCCAAAATGATTAGACCTTTTCAGTCCTATTAACTTGGATTCAGTGCACTATATAGCTGCGATGTCTTTTCTGCTTTGGTTTGTTACCACATCCAGGGTTCTCTCCTGCCTACATTGTGGCGCATCAAACGTACGGACAGCAGTGATTTGAAACAGCGTCCTTGGGGAAGAGCTGTGATTTCTCACATCATTAAGTACTTCTTGGGGCTGGATTTGAGGCACGCTGCAGTGAAACATGTGCAAAGTGCAGGCATCATCACCAGCAGGAGGGATGCTGCCAGGGATCTGCTTGCATTCAGGATCCTCAGTCTGGGATCTGGATGCAACCCAACAAGGCAGTCTGGGTCTGAGCATCCTGCTATGCTCCTGGACCACCCATAGCCAGGTTTTGGGGTACCCTGTGGTGGATGAGCTGCTTACCCAGACAGCAGGGGGTGGGTTGGTGCTACCTGGTGTGTGTGTGCTGGCCATCAACCTGCAGTGATGAGCGTTTGAAAGACCCCAGTCCCCATCTCCTTACAGGTTGTAGCTCTTACTACAGACATCATGGAAATTCAGGAAGCAGTCTTCCCTACTCCCATGGTGCAGGAATGCTGTTCAAATGTCAGCCTTGGAGGGGGGCAGCACAGTGCAAGGATGTCCCTAAGGCCATGTGCTGAGCATGGACTCACCCCTTGAATCCCAGTAACTAAAACCAGTGCACCCAGTGGTTCCACAAGTGTGACGGTAATAACCCTCCTCTCTGCAGCCCAAAGCAAACAGAACAGGGTGCAAAGTGCAGCAGTGCGATACCTGCCTGAGGGCTGGGTAAAACACAGCAGCTGTCATTGTCCCTGCAGTGATTGATGTCCATCCAGACCTTCACAGCCCTATAAAACCAACCGCGAGCCCAGCATTCCTGAGCTATAAAAGGCGCAGGAATTCATTGACTCGAGGTATGAAACACCACAAGCTATTTTATTTCATACCAACCACTTCAGCTTCACATGAATAAAATATCAGTGTGCATATTTTCCACAGTAACCCTGCATGGCCTTGCTGCAGCCCGCACCGCGGTCTTCTGCCGGCACCCTCATTTTGATATGAAATAGGGCAGTGATGAGAGACAAGACCCAGGTCCACATTGCCCCCATATCTTATAGGGGGCTGAGAACCCATGGCTGGATGGCAGCTTGTGTTTTCCTGGGTACTGCTTGGAGGGGCAGTGACAGAGCTATCAGCAGCCCAAAAGCTGGAGGATGGCAGTGCCCTCCCCCCAGGAGACCATGCCTGGTCTAGTGTGAGGTGTCCCTGCCCATGGCAGGGGGTTGGAACTGGATGAGCTATAGGGTCCCTTCCAACCCAAACCAGTCTGTGACCATGGTGACTTCTCTGCCTGCTCAGTGGCCCCTTTCACTCCTGTTCACAGCCTCCCCCAGTGCCTGCCCGCCCTGGGGTGGGCAGCAGTGACCCTCCAGGCATGTGAAGCTTCCCATAGGACAGCTGGGCTCGGGGTGAGGATGAAGGACCATGGCAGCAGCCGACATCCCTCTGCAGGCCCCAGCTTGGTACTTGATCAGCCCAGGCAGGAGAAGTCCCACTGGGAAGAAGCTGTGAGAGAGAGAACGGTGTGAGAAGGTGGAGGTCCCCTCATTTTCAAGAAGCCCCTTTCTGGTAGGCTTGCTCTCACGATCGCATTGTGATTGGGTACACACAAAAGAATTGCTGCTCAGGGGGTGAATTCCACCTGAGTTCAGAGCACACCCAGCAGCAAGTATGCCAAGCACCAAATCCAGTGGTTTTCTGCTCTCACTGGAGGACCAGTGGCCACCACGACTTTGTTCTGATGCGGTCTATGCCCCAAGCCCATCAAAGCAGTGCTAAGACCTGGTGACTCCATGGGGAACATGGAGCACCTGAACCCCAGGATCAGCCTCTCCCATCATCCAGGTGCAGCGGGAAGCCGCTGACCTCTCCTTGCCACTGGTGAAGCAGGATGCAGGGATGGGGAACCCGCAGCAGCTGGAGAAGAGCCTGTGGATAGGGACATGACTCACCTCACACCCCCAGGGAGCTCGTGGTCTTGGGGTTTAGCCCCAGTTGGGTTTGGGGTTGAAGTGGGTTAAAAAAGCCAAAGCCACAACCTGCACAAAGCCATGTCTGGGATGGGCACAGCTCTGGGGCAGCAGAACCTGGTGGGGAGTGGGGTAAGCAGAAGGGGCTGCCCTGGGCTGTCCCCATCCATGCGCTGTTCTTCCACAGGGACACATCTCCATCCATGCCTTTCTCCTCTGGAGGGAAGCATCCCCGCCTGTGCCCTGTGTTCCTGCAGGGACATGTTCCCCCTCCATGACCTGTTCTTCTGCAGAACATGTCCTCATTCCACATCCAGCTCACCCATGCTGCTGCTGACATCTGGCAGGCTCATCCTCACATCCTGCCTCTGCTCCATCCCTCTCACCCTCCTGTCTCCCACCTTTTCTCCTGACTCAACCCAAAACCAGGCAGGAAAAGCCCAGGTCCTTGTGTGCCATTTCCCCACATTTCCCTGTTTAGTTTTGAGACTGAATAGCTGGAAGCAGCTGCCCTCATTTAGGTGTTTGAACAGTGCCTTGCACAGTGGGGCCCGAAAGCACTGTCTCAAGCTGTAAATAGTATTGTTGTTGTTATTATTGTTATTATTATCTGCGCATCAGCTCAGTGCTCCTCTGCTTTTAAAATGAAACCATTGTCCAAGCTCCTGGAGCCTGAATGTGGCGCAGGACTAAGATCCCTCTCACTTCGGTGTTAATGATGCCTCACCCCCACCACAGGGCTTTTTTTACCTGGATGAGCCTTTATGTTGGGGTGCCACGAGCTCCTTATCGTGTTTACCCTGCTCCTGCATGCAGGGCAACACAGCCTCACCCGACCCCGGCTGCAGCTTCGCTCCCAGCCCTGTCCCCAGACACCACTAACAGGTCCCAGTGCTGGTTTCCAGCTGCCCCGTGCCAGTTCCTGGGCATCAAGGGGTCTGGCCGTGTGCTGGAGCTGCTCACCCCTGCCCCGTCCTGCCTGCTCCTCTCTGGCACTTAAACTGGGAAGGCTCCAGGACGGGAATCGTGGGCTTCTTGTGTAGCACACAGCACAGTCGGACTGTGGTCCAAAGGGTTGCTCCAGTCTGCAACGGTGATGGTGATGCTAATACCAATAGTGATACAGTAATTATAGTAATAGCAATAGTAGAGGAAGAGGAAGAGATAGACAAAGAGGTTGCCCAGAGAAGCTGTGGCTGCCCCATCCCTGGCAGTGTTCAAGGCCAGGTTGGACGGGGCTTGGAGCAACCTGGTCTAGTGGAAGGTGTCCCTGCCCATGGGAGGGGTTGGAACTGGGTGAGCTGTAAGGTCCCTTCCAACCCAAACCAGTCTGAGATTCTATGATTCTATGAGTCTATGGTAAGAGGAATAAAACTAAGGCTGATACTAGGAACAGGAATAAGAACAGGAGCAACCAGGTCGAGTTGAAGATGTCCCTGCTCATTGCAGGAGGGTTGGACTAGATAACCTTTAAAGGTCACTTCCAACCCAGACCGTTCTATGATAGGAATAGGACTAAGAAAAAGAATAGGAATTGGAATAATAAGAAGAAAATAAGAACAATAAAAGTAGGCGTAAGAACAAGAATAATAAGAAATTCCATTCACCAAAGGGAATAAGAAAATGAGTGAGAAAAGAATAAGGATAAAGATAAGAAATTCATTCTCCTCCAGTGCAAAATACGGGTTAGAAGATGAAGAATCTGATTCCAGAGTGTGCTGCATGTCCATGCTAGGAGAAGACTGTTTTGCCTCTGTGACTATGGGCTGCAGCCAGGGCAGCTCAAACTTCGGCCTTTCCAGGTAAAAACCTTGACCCAAGGCCAAGGCTTTGAGTTTGCATGGAGAAAACGGGATGATGTGCTCATGGGAACTGGGCTGCTCTTGAGAACTCTTCGTGTTGTTACATAGCCTGTGGGTGTGTAAGTCCTCACCTCATCATCCAGCTGATGTTCAGATCCAAACCAGCTACTGGAGAGCGGGGCTCGTTTTGGTCTGAGAAAGGAATCTCATCCACCTCTTTAGAGCAAACATTCCCTAGCACTTGGCACTCGGCACCCGGCGGCTTTCTCCTTGGATCCTTCACCAGCGGCAAGGCTTTTCCCATGTGAAAAATGCACTTGGAGCGCTGAAGAGACCTTTTTCAACACAAGGACTCACCCTTAGAAGGGAATTCAAGGCCTGCCCTGGGAGCAGCTCTGGTGTCACATCGTGTGACCTGCTCTGGGGTCCCAGAGCCCCTTGGCAATGCTGTGTTGTCATGACCCATGGTAGTCCCTCCGGATCATAGCATGGAAGGGTGCAGCAGCCCAGGGTTGCTTGGGCACTGAGCAGTGCCTGGGAATCCCCTCAGCAATCTCCTCCTTACCCACCAGCTCCATGTGTCCCTGTGCCAGCCTGTGGGACCGTCACGGAAGCACATTGGAGTCCACCCATCACCAAATGCAATTGCAGGTACTATCCTATTGGATGCTGTATGCATTGAAGGTTTCCTTTAGCAGACCATCACAGAAAGAGGGAGAATTGGAAGTGACACAGTTGACCATGTATGGTTTGCTGGGCAGTGTGAGGCATTGCTGGTCTGAGCATTGCAGCCGTTCCCCCTCATATTGATGAAACACCTCTGTTAAACCCCTCCAGTCTCTTCTAAGCCTTTCCTTCCAGTGATGCAAATGGCTCTCAGTCATGTTAATGTTTGGTCCATAAGACGATACCCGTGTGTTACTTAGCTGTGGAGAGAACCATGTGTTTGGGATAAAGGTCAGAGGAATCAGCCCCAATGCAGTAAAGGCAGAACGTGTTCCTCCAGGTTTCAGGACAGGGGACAGAGATGTGAAGGACCTGATCTTATCTCCAGGAAGCAAACAGAAGAGAAGGAGCAGGACTGGGTCCTTGGGTGATACTAAGGCAGCATATGGAAAAGAGGATGAAATGGTTTGTGATGTCTTTTATTGAGCTTTGCAACCATGGTGCTGAAAAACACTGGGGAGAGGTTGATAGAGTTCCTCCTAAATTACCAGCAATACTAACCTGCTGCAGCAGTGGAGGAGTTGTTTGACATCCTATTTGTACCTAGGCCCCAAAGAATGCAGCCTTCCAAGACCCATAAGCCTCAAAGCTCCTCAAACATTCCTGTTCCTGTGGATTAGGAGGATTACAAAGCTTCCCAAGATGGCAGCAATGGAGAGGCAAAGGAGACCAGAAGATGAGCAGAAAGCACATCAAAAGGCCATATGAGGGTAGTGCTGGCACCTTCCTCTAGATCATTAGGGTTGGAGTGGAAATGGACAGGGATTTCTGTGCTGTTGTCATAGAGCTGATACTGTAAGCGTGGGAGTGGTGTCTTTAATGATGACCTTAACTCCCTGTCACACTGCTGGTAATGATGAGATGCAGCTACTCATGGACACATCAGTCTGGTTTTGTAGGTGAAGTATTAATCCATCAGATGGGAGGTTTTTTGCTCGACTTGGAAAAGAAGTAAGGACATTATTAAGGAAATTGTCTACAAAAGTATCTTGGATCAAATGTCCTCACTGTATTTCAATTTAAATTAAAAAGAAGAAGTTAGTTTGCTGCTAAATTTTTCAGAGGGGGAATTTTGGGAAATTAAGGGAATTACTCAGGGAAATAAACTGAATGTACAACAATCCAGAATGCAAGCCCAGGCAAGAGAGGAAACCTCTCAGGGGAAAGGCCAGAGCCTTAATTGGATGAAGAATTACCACAAAAAGAATATTAGGAATAACCACAAGCCTGCAATGGATGGAAAAAGGGATTAACCAGCAAAGAGAGGTTTATGTTAAAGGTCAGGCAGTGCAGGGGAACGTGGGAATTGCCAAAGTTGAGCTGGGTTAGATCTTGCAAAGGAAATTAAAACAACAGCAAAAGGTTCATGAGTCATAAATGAGAGAAGAAGAAAGAAATGTGGCTTCTGCGTGCCCAGGGTGGGACCAGGGAGTCTGAACACACTCAAACTACATCCCTCAAACGAGGCGGCTGTTTGGTGTCAGGCTTTGGGAAGAGAGAGGATGCTGAATCTCAGGCCAAACCGAAGATGGATGAATGGACATCATATAGAACCGACCGCATCTAAAGGGGAAAGGAATCCCAAAGAGCTGGGTGCATGGAAACCGGACCAGCAACATCCCACAGTCAGGGAAGAAACAGCCATGAAACTGCAAATTCAGCAGCAAGTATTTGAAATTAACCTATGGCGGTTCAGAAGCGGTGCCGGAAAACAGTGATATAAGAAAGATGCCCCGGGTGAGGGCAGCTCCGCTCGTCTGCAGGAGCTCTGCCAAATGGGATTCTTGCTAGAGAATTCCTCAAGCTTGCCTGTACCACTGATTTTCTAGGCAAAGGAAAGGCATTCAGGCATATTCTGCTGGACTTCAGCGCTTTCTGTTATTGTGTTCCATGTGAAATTATACCTGGTGGGAGGGAACTGTGAGCTGGGCAGCAAATGGACTACGAGAGATACCAGCGCTCTGCCTCAGTAAGGGCTTTCTCAGACTCCTGGTGATCCTCAAGGGTCAGTGCTGGGGATCATTTAGTATTTCTGGCAATGCCAGTGGCAGAAGGAATAATATGGGAATGAATTTGCCGCAACATAAATGTGTAATCGTTTTCACCAAAAAAACCCCAATGATTTGCATGTCATTTTGGAGGAGCTGAACAACCCTGTGGAGTGGAATAGTGGAAATGGGATTAAATTTCATAGGACAAAAAGTCTGAATTCATGGGTAATGGCAACGTCCCTCAGCAAAAGGCATGCCAAAGAGAGTTGATGATGAGCCATCAGCACAATGGGGTCCTGGAAGACCCAAGTACCACTTAATGGCAGTCTCCTGCTTTTGGAGGAGACATCCTCAAAGAGGGTGAAACACAGCACATTCACGTTGTGGGGAAGTGAGTCTAAACTGGGAAGGGTCCCAGGCTGAGTGAAGCAATGCAGAGCATACCAAATGCAAGGAGGATGCGGTGGCTCAGCCTCTGGCTTGCAGGACAGAGGCTGGATGGATGCTCTTGCTCTCTATCAGAGTATGGTGAGGGAAGGTTAGAAAGATGCTGAACTACCAGATTGCCCTTGGGATGACGTCTTGCAGCTGCAGGTTCATTTCCTTCAGTGTTCCATTTCCCATTCCAAGCTGTGCTGGAAGGGTCAGAGGTAATCTCCTTCAGGGATGGATCTGTCCCCATCAGAACATCTGCATGTCCCCAGTTCATTCTCCCATCTGTACATTATACAGCAGAAAGCCCACAGATGCTGAGCCAAGTTGCATATGAGATTTGAGATCACAACTGAGGACTTGAAGCACAGCCCCAACTACCTCCTGGCACCACACTGGACCCTGCGGTTCTGCTATGCTGCTCACATGGCCGAGCTGCCTGAGCTGTGGCAATGATGCTGGGGCTGCACTGTGCTTGGTCCATGTGGTGCTCAGCTTACTCCAGGAAGTCCTGGCAGCAGGAGCTGCTTCCCTGATGCTGCTCCCCAATGGAGAGGCTCAGGAGCATCTCCTGCAGCAGCAACTGTGATTTCATTTAATTGTGTACTTTCATCCATTTCCAGTAGGAAGGGTCAGGAAGAAACTCTGGGATTTGCTGCTTTTAGAGGAAACACCATCCAAGCACATTTTCTCCCAGCATTTCCAGCTATAAATACCCTGACTCCTTCCTGGGACCATGCTGGCCAGGACATCCGCAGGCTCAGGAGGGGACCCAGCAGTGAATAACCAAGAGTGGATCCGCAGCAGGGAGCGGACGTGATGGAAACCAGCCCTGAATGGATGGAAACCACCAAAAGGCTGTTTAAATGCAATTGCTCTTTGCTCCCTACTTTGAAGCAAGAATGTTTTGAACAATGACACCTTAGGGTACCCTTTTCCACCCTCCCTGGGTGGACAGGTCCACAGGTCCCAGGGCAGTGGAGCAGATGTCGCCCTGAAGTTTTGGGTGCTTTCCCAGACTCCTTCCAGAAGGGAAGGCATTTGGGCAAAATGGGGATCAAAAGCAGCCTCACCCAAATGGCACCATTTGGGCAAAAGGTGCTGCAAACCAGAAATCCCAGGAAGGTCGTGGATTGATGCAATGACTTCTGACCCCACCTTGGGAAGCCTGAGCTTGCTGAGCACTCGGGAAGGGAGAGGGAGAGCCATGTGCGAGCCACATCCTTCTTTTAGTCATGAGCAACCTCAGCCTCAGAGAGCAAAGTGAATTGTTTAAAGGTCAAAAGGAAAATGATCAGAAATTAAAGCTTCTGAGGCCAAAGTCCGCCCCCAGTCCCTGGGCAATCTCCCCCAGGAAATAACTTCTGAAACAAACAAAATGTTAATTGCTATTTGCCAGCTCACTGTGGCCTGGGATGCAGAGCCCGAAAGAAGGCACCTCTCCCACCACCCACCTGGAGCACTGAGCCACAGGCTTTGACGAGTTCCCTAATACAGGGAATAGCAATGGAAACCAAGAGTACAGTGAAGTGACTCCAACGGGGCCACCCAGAAACCAAAGCCGTTGAGTCACTGCTGCACAGCTCAGCCCACCCAAAGATGCTTTCTGCCAAAACCCTTTGATTTGCACTTTGTGCAGTAATAGTCATTAGATGGAACTAGATGGTCTTCACGTCCTTTCCAACTCTAACTATTGATTCCATGATTCTATGGCGAGAGGAACCTCACCAAGCAGCACAGTCCCTGGAGACCAGCAGCACATTGCGCACCCTGAGCATCAGTGTCATGCTCCATGTCCAACTGCCCTGGAGACACTGACACATACACATTTTTTCCAGGAGAAAGGATTCCCTGCTGATGCTGTAAGGCCTCTTCCCACCAGATCCCTGCCAAGAAAAGCAGTTGTCTGAGCAAGAGGAGAGGATTTGATCTGCTGGGACCTTGGTCTCTTCGCCCTGGGCTTCTGCGCCCTGAGGCTTAAGGAGGTGCCATTTGGGTGATGCTGCTTTTGAATTACACATTGCTGCATGCCAATCCAAAAAAAGCTGCTGCAAGGCCTACAGAGCTATAAATAATAGTGGGAGTAATAGCAGTAATCTCTTCATCAGGGGCTGTAGCGAGAGGACAAGAGGTAACGGGTTCAAACTTAAAAAAGGAAAGTTCAGGTTAGATATTAGGAAGAAGTTCTTTACTGTGAGGGTGGTGAGGCACTGGAATGGGCTGCCCAAATAAGTGGTGAATGCTCCATCCCTGGCAGCGTTCAAGTCCAGGTTGGACAGAGCCTTGGGTGACATGGTTTAGTGTGAGGTGTCCCTGTCCTTGGCAGGGGGGTTGGAACTGAATGATCTTAAGGTCCTTTCCAACCCTATTCTATGATTCTATGATTCTAACATCAACCATTCTTACATATTCACCAGCAAACTTAACTGTCTCAGCTCACTCATTTTCAACCAGATGTTGCTATAGGCAACACTGCAATGCAGAGCAGAACTGAAAAGAGAGGTGCAAATGCATCACAATATGCAACACTTTACAGGAAAAATCCACCCAAGGACCGTGGACCGCTTCCCCAAGGCAAAGGGACCTACCCATGCAGCACCATGAAGAGGAGCTGCCTGTCATCCCCAGGGATGGAGGCGCTCAGAGCCAGACCCTTAAATCCATGCGGTCCCAATGGAAGTACACATTTGGTTTCCACTACACCTTCATGCTTCAGGAAGCAAGTCCACCACTCCAGTGGCTTTACTTGCTGTCCTTGAGACTGGCCCAAAGCACTTTCCCAGCTCCCCAGGGAGCTGCAGTGGGGATCAGCTTGTGAATAAACCACAACCCTTTCACTTTTCATCCACAGAGATGTAAAACCATCCATACAGAGAAGCTGGAGGGCTCTGGAGAGCTCCCAGGTTTGGGACCCTCATTTTCACTCTCAGCCACATCACCCGTTGGTGTCACCCACTCAACACACAAAAGGCACAGCCTGGGGGACCAACGAGACCTCAATACCAGATGCAGGAAGCACCTTTGTACACCTAATCAAGGTTCTCAAAATTGGATCCACATGTGGAGTATGGCCACTGCTGCACAGGAGAAAGACTGTGCCTCCCCATTGGTGATGCTGAGCCAGAGCATCCCAACAAGAAGGGAACAGAGGTCCCAGAGCTGGAATGAAGCCACCCCCTATGGGCAGGGAAGGACTTTGGCATGGGATGGGGTCTGAGCAGGGAGAGAGCTACCTCTGGCAGAAACACGGCAATTCCTGGCGGGATGCTGGGGCTGCCAGGAGTCCCTCCAGCTCCCAGTAAAGCTCATTGTTTCCAAAAGCCAACAAAGCAAATCTTCCCTCCAGCTTGGCTGGCGCAGGGCGGGATGCTCGGCTTCAGAGCGTGATCAAAGGGAAGCAAGGAGAGGAAATGAATCAGGAAAAGACCATTCCTTTGGCACAGGGAGGCAATGGGAAGCTTTAGCACTGGGCATGGTCTAATGCAGTGGGGCAGTGGTTGCCCTGCTGCCCCTCCACCCTCAGCCACTCCAGATCTGAGAAGAGTACTAGAACAGGTCAGCCTTATAAAAATAACAGCTTTTCTTCTGCTTTTCCAAGGAAAGAGGTTTCTATTCCTGGAAAAGATCCTGACAATGGAAGCGACCTTGATGCAAAACATGATTTCTGCGTAAACAGATTACTTTAAATGTTGTTAAAGTATTAGTCTGTGTTACCATGACCCAACACGTCACAAACATCAGCCAGCAATAGAAGCTGAAAGCTCCTTCTTTGTCTCCTGGGGACGGGTTTTCTTTGACCCCTCTGAATCAGAGAGTTGAAATGTTTTCCTTGACTCAACGTTTCATTTCCCCTCAAACTTCCATAGCTGGAGGCACCTGGCAGGGAGCAGGGTGCTGTAGCTTCGCCTTGGTTGCTTGTGAGCCCCTTGCTCAATCATTTTAGAAGGAGAACACAAACAAAAGATACCATTTAAACAAGGCACAGAAAAACGATGCTGTCCTTCGTTCCTAAACGAGAGCTGTCCCGTGCCAGATAAACACTGCTTGGCAGAGAGGAGTCAAAAATGCAGCGTGTGAATTGAGCATGGACAAGAAAACATACAGTGTATATAAAGGGAGCTTGTTTCCTTTTCTTCCTCTTGGGATCTCTGGTCTTGCCTTGACCCGTCACGCTGTATCTTGTAGCCTGTAACGTGGAAGAGCCCCTGGTGCTGTAACAACAAAGAGGCCACTGCAAGAGAGATCCCTGGTGAGCGAGTGAGGTTGTTTCATCTTCACTGTGATCCCCACGTTGTGCTGGGGTAGCATTAAAGGATTGCAAAGACGCAGTCAAGTGAGCCCAAGGCTTGGCTTTGGGATCTGGGTGCTTCAAAGGAAGATAATAAAACATTGGGATGTTTTCATGAGCGTCGGGCTCCTTCCATGCGCCTGGCATTGAGAAGGGGCAACCCTGTATGTGCACACAGTGGGTACCAGCTTTGCCTTTCTTTAAAGTCAGGCATTACAGAGGCAAGAAGAGGATTAAAATCCATAAGGAGAACACACTGGATGCACTCCTCTGCTGGCAGAAGCTGGTTTAGCTGGAGACCCAGTGCTGGCTCCACCACGTCCCTGCTGTCCCCGCTGTTTCCGCTGCATCAGCAAAGAAAACTTGTGGGGAGTTTCCAACTTGCTGACAAATCCCTTTCCTTTGGAACAGCAGCCGCTGGATTAGTCCCATAATGAAGCCATACGGCATCAACCCATCTCTCCAGAGCACAACCTGCCACCTCTGATGTGCAGCTCTCAGATGCTCAGTTATTACTGTCCCTGTGGCTGGTGGGGACTGCTCGTCCCACCAGACACCCTGCACTCAGCGGGAAAAGAGGCGACTGACTCTGGATGTTCAGGATATTCCAGAAAGGGCTTTGGTTTATTGTTATTTCCACTTAGAAAACACACTTCACTAAAAAAAGAATTCCAAGTATTCAGAAACATCTTGGTCTTCCTCTCCCGTTTACAGCAGTGAGCTCCAAGAATAACTCCACTGCAGCCAGCGGTGTGATGCTGGGATAGAACCAGAGCCATGTCAGTCACAGGACTGATGTCTCAGAGCACTGGTTTTCAAGCATTCTGGGATAGAAATTGGATCTTCAAAGGCTCCCAGCTCCCTTTCAGACACTCCTTCACTCACTGCAGTTTCAGATGTTGCTCAGCATTTTCCTGGAGACGCTGAATGCATTGGAAAACCTGATGGCAGGTCCCTGAAATGGTTGTCAAAAGAGCAATGATGTGTGCTAAGACTCTGAAACTCATCCTTTGTGGCAGCTGAAACAAGTCCGGCTGGTCTGTGAGAGCAGATTGCATCTGGTCACAGTCAGTGAGTTACCACCTGTAGGAGTGGGAAGAGCTCTCTGCCTGTGTTACTCTGCTCATCTTTCCCCTTCATCCATCACATTCTGATCCCCCGACCTTTTCCCTTAACCATTTAGTATTATCTTTTCCTTTAACTTCCTGCATCTGCTAGCTCTGCTCTGTGTCCATCTCCAGCTGAGCACAGTCCAAACACCTTCCAGGTCTAAGTCCCTCCTCTCATTCCCCTGTATCAAGCCTCTTCACGGCATCTCTCTGTTTTATTGCTACACATTCACCTCAGTTCTCAGGTTTGATATTCGTGGCAAGAAGTAACTATTGGGGAAGAAATGGATGAAATAACAAACCCACTCCAAAGCAACAAACACGGAAGAGGAGCCAGCCAGGCAGGCACAGCAGTATGGAAAGCCTTTATCCATAAACACTCCCATCTGCAATCAGCAGTTCCTAGTGACTTTCTAGTAGAATTAAAATTGTTTCTGAGACAGATCACTGCTAATTGACTAAAACCGTGTAATTTTAATAAAATCTTAATGCCAAAGGTCCTAACTCCCCATTCCCAACCTAGATCCAGCCACGCTCTTGTGCTCTGCAGCTCACAGACAACGCTATGTCCCAAGCTCTGTTCTCCTGCGGGGTTTGACCTGGAAGGCAGAAGTCCAAATGGGTTAGTGCCACCCCAGGTGTGTCCCAGAGGGTGGCTGCATCCCTGATGAGACCACTGCCCCCCACCTAAGTGCAGCACAGCCACTGTCTGTGCCAACATGCGCCTTCCTGCACCTGGGACTGTGTTTTCTCCATCTCTCTTCAGTGCTCCATCAGATTGGCAGAAGACACCAGTGCCCAGGTCCTGCTGCAGGACCATGGGTGGCTGATAGCCTTCAGACTGAGGGACCCAGTGCTTGAGCCATGAACTTACCAAGCGACCAATGCTGAGCACTTCTCTCTCCATCCTCCACCCCGAGTACTATCAATTCAGACCTCCTGCACCTCTGTTGTGAGCACTGGGGCTACCAGATGTTCTAAGGTGGGTCCTTGCCTTGTTCCCCATGGTTCAGCACTGCAGGGGTAAAGGTGCACCCCCTTCAGCAGGAATGGAGCCAGGCAGAGTTGGTGTGGCAGCACCCTACTCTCTTCTCGGGTCCTGGAAGGGTTTACTTCCTGAGCTGCTCCTGCGAATCCACATAACTGCAGCAGAGCCCAAAACCAAACCCTGCTTTCCTCCCATCTCAGAGTAGAGTGGAAATCATTACTTTGCCCCTTAGCTTCATGCCTGAGTCCACCAACACACCAAGTTCTGCAGCCTAAGTCCAACAGGTGGAATGAAAACCAGGCCACCATCCTGGGTTAGTAGCTACAAATACTCTCCAGAATCCTCATCACCATCCCCTGCTCTAACACCTACCTAAGTCCATCTTGCCTGTAGATGTGCCATCCCTGGAGACATCCAAGGCCAGGCTGGATGTGGTTCTGAGCAACCTGATCTAGTTGAAGATGTCCCTGCTCATTGCAGAAGGCTTGAACTAGATGAGCTTTGAAGGTCCTTTCCAACCCAAGCCATTCTATGATTCTCTATTGGAACAAATGGCAGAAAGGCGTATTATATACAGAAGGGCTTTAATTTGCCCTTTTTTAGAAATTCTGAGTCTGGAATTGTCTAAAATTATTCTTCTCACTGCCTGCACTGAAAAACAGAACATAATTTTTAAAAGCTGGTGTTTGAAAAGCAAGCCTAAATTGAAAGAGGAAGTGGGCATAAAACTGTTGCTGCAGATTTTAACACCCATGAATAATTCCTAAAGCGCTCAGGAAGTGTGATGCGCTGCTGTTACCATCAGCTTACCCGTGCCTCCAACTGACATGGAATCAGCCCTGGAAGTATTAAACCATAAAGATGTTACAGTGAAGTGCCATCTAAACTAACTCATAACATTCACCGCCTTTGCTGCGCTGCCCAGAACAAGTCCTGCAGTGCGAAATGTGATGAATCCATGTATCGCTAGCAGGGGTAGGTTTTACTGGGGAAGGTTGGTTTTTGAGCTGGTGCTTGAAGAACAGTCATTGAAGAATTCAGTGTTGGTTTTCTTTCATTTATTTTAAATGTGTGACCTGGGCACCTATGACAACATTGTTGTTCTGTTTGCTTATCCCCCATTCAAAAAGAGAACTGAAAGGAGCCTTCTTTAGGAAACGGGACTTTTCCAGACATGCCTATCTGCACTCTGATTGAACCATATCTTGGGGACATAAAGCATGGTAATGAAGCTGTGTCTGCTTTTATCACTAACAATGATGATATGCCAGTCTGCGTCGGGAGAAAGCAAACTTGCAACAAACATAAGACTCTATTTCTTTGGAAAAAGCACCAAATTTTTCCTCCCAAATGAGCAAGACAACATTTGGCAGAAGTTTTGTTCTTGACCAGCAACTACATTTCATTCTAAAAGCTGACAAGAGATAGAAGGAGAACTTCTGTGTATAGGAGCATTTCTGTGGGTATTTTCTTTCTCCCCCTGAATCTGCACTGCAGAGCACGAGGCATAGAGAAAGAAAGCAAATCACAGAAGCCCTACACGTGATTCTGACTTTCCTTGGAAGAGAATTAAGGCTTCAGTCCCCAGCCAGTCCTGACTGCAGATATGAGTAACCACTTTAGCCCTAAGCACTTTCTGAGCATCAGCACATCCCTTCAAGGCTTGAATCCTCCACACTTCCCTTTGAAGTGAAGCACTTCAAGGCAACATCCCACATCCATGTCAAGGTTTGACCTTGTGCTCAGATCTTGCCTCCAGCATGAGAGACTTTGAGGTATTTGTAGCTGTAGAAAGAAGCAGAGATAACCCATTGGGCATGGCTGAGAGGAGACACCAAGCTGCCACCACAGCAGGCGCCGGCTGGGCTGCCATGAGGCACTCAAATGTGAACAGACCAAGCACCAGATCACCTCTGCCCCAGGGCTTATTTCAAGCAGAGTTCAAGCTAACAGGGGAACTGGAACTTACCTAAAAGGTGCTTTTTTTTATAACAAAATCATATGAAGTCTTTAATATTCAGCCATCTACTTGACAAAGACAAATAGATCTTAAACACTTCAGAACCCTGTATACACACAGTACAGTTATTTCCCGCTGCAGGGCTATCATTAAGCTTTATTCCTCACACTATTAATCCCTTTAGAATTATAAAACATATCCCAAGTAAAAGTTTTGAAGAGAAGGCTTAAAAACCCAAACAACTTAGAAGTTTAACTTAACCCCTGTGGAAAACAGATCCTGGGTTTCATATCCAATGCTACACTGAGGATAATAATAAACAACGGGAAACTATGAAGCAAATGGCTTTGTTTCAAGCCACTGGTTACAGTAGTTCAGGGGTTCATCATCACTGAATGATACTACAAAGCATCATAGAATAGTTAGGGTTGGAAAGGACCTTAAGCTCATCTAGTTCACAAAAGCCGCAGGATTAAACAATCCTGATCACTAGAACTGTAAAATACTGCATTCCCTGAAGTGCCCAATATTTTCTTCCACTTCACCTCCCAGGATAGCTGCCTTCCCAGCTCCACTGCCTCTGTTCAGAGCTGTTTGTCACACTCAACAGAGACTCCTGGAAAAAAACCCTATGCTGGGAACAGAGGTGCAGATCATAAAATGCCGATTTTCCTCAAGAACTCAGTTTCACACTGCAGCTTTACAAGAACAAGTGATGTGCTTGGCTTTTCCAAGAGGCACAGTAGAAAACGGAACATCAATACAGCAGCTGTACTGAACGCACAGGGCGCTTTAGCTTTCCAGTACTGGTGAAGGAAATTCAGTAGTTAATGATGCAAAACCCACCAAGAGATAAGGTTTGAGATGCCTTAATTATCACACTGTGTTAGTGTATCGCCAAGTCCTCAGGCTGTGGGTCAGCTTACACCGCAGGAGGCTAAAATACAAAAGCTTTAGAGGGAGGTCAGAGATAGGATCTGCAAATTCTATGGTTGAGCTGAACAGTAATGCCACAAAAAGCCTGAAATAAAGCTCCAGCCCGGAGCTATAAGGTCCCTACGGCTCTTGCTCTAGAATCAGAAAGGCAGAGAGCTACTGAGAAGAATGACTGAGGACACCCATGTGTTATGCGAGGTTAAGAAGAGGTGCTCTGCAGGTGTGAAGAACTGCCTGTGTGTCCAAGGAAGACCTCGTCCAACCCCAGCCATCTGAATTCTTAGAGGTATTATTTTCTCTAAGAAGAGTTTGTTTACTTCGAGTACACAGACGATGGCATTATGCACTTGTGATTTCCATGAATGCATTCAACTGGCTTTTTGCCTACATCTCCCTCTCTCTGATACAAGTGTATGCTCTCTTTGGCACAGTGATTACATCTTGTAATACTGCAAGAGCGGGGTAATTTTTGTCGTTGCTGTGACAACCATGCCGCTGGTCAGACCTGAAGCAGTAGCTGGCTTCTCCACTGCCAGACCCTGACAAGCACAGCTCTTTGCTTCTTTCCCCTTTTAAATAAGCTGCCCATACATAAAGATTTTAGTAGCTTTAGAATAAAGACAGAATTAAAACCTCTTTCTCTGCTTCCAAGAATCAAAAGGCAGTTTGAAGAAGAATCCCAGACTGGTTTGTGTTGGAAAGGACCTTAAAGCTCATGCAGTTCCAACCCCCTCCCACAGACAGGGACACCTTCCACTTGACCAGGTTGCACCAAGCCCCGTCCAGCCTAGCCTTGAACACTGCCAGAGATACGGCAGCCACAGCTTCTCTGGGCAACCTGTGCCAGGGCCTCAGCACCCTCACAGGCAAGAGCTTCTGCCTAAGATCTAATCTCAATCTCCCCTCTTTCAGTTTAAAGCCATTCCCCCTTGTCCTATTACTACATACCCTTGTAAAAAGCCCCTCTCCAGCTTTCTTGTCAGCCCCTTTAGGTACTGGAAGACTGTCGTAAGGTCTCTCCTGAGCCTTCTCTTCTGCAGGCTGAACACACTGTGTTTCTGTGAAGAAACAAACACATATTCCTCTAGTAGCTGTAGAAGCTCACATGACCTTAAGCACACTGAAAATCTTGCTTCCAATTAAATACTGGTATTAGCTGCTGGCATTATTACACTAATGAAGGCATGAGAAACATAGCTAAAGGTAATGAAAGCTTTTAAAGGATACCGGAGACATGCCCAAGAAAAAAATCAAACACTGCACTCTACATTTACTCTCTTTAAAAGAAAACCAGATATATTTTCAAATTAAGAACTTGAAACTAATAATATTACTATGAAATGGCGCCTGTAAGAATGAACAAGACTGAGCATAACATAGGCAAGGAAAAGGGCAAGAATTTTACATAAACACATCTGAGTTCTGCTGCTGTAGCCTTCTGGGTAGAGAGGAAACTACCACATTTTGCAAACATTAGTTTCATACCAGTGCATCACTTGGCCATGATTTCAAATGCAATCAAGATGTTAGAAAAGAAGAAACAAAAAATCCCTTTAAAACCAAGATATTTTTCATTCATATTTTTATACTGTCTTAATAAGTGTTAAAATGGACATTCAAGAAGCAAACAAAGTCTACTTGGGTATCTTGAGGAGATCACTCCTTTAATAAAAGCACTCACAAGTTTCTGACAGCACTTAGTAATGAACCACACTGAACCATGCAGCCACATGGCTGTGGCTGAGGGACCCAGCACTGCAGTGGTCAGTTAAGGAGGAAAACTGCAGTGGTTCCACAGAGCATCCCCTGCTCAGTCCTCCCCTGAGCCTTATCTGGTGTGGCTCCACAACTGCTGAGCCAGGAAAGCCCAAAAGCAGGACTGCTAAGAACCTGGAGCTACCCCCAAAAACTGTAACTTGGTTGACAGTAAAAGAAACTAAAAAGAAAGATTATTAACTAAGTTTCTAAGAAGCTATTCAGAAGAAGTCCAATTTGCTGCAGGAAGTATATAGCTCTCTTCAGTTCACACTGCTTATCATACTCAGCCACTCCCCCATCTTCGTTATTACTGATGTTTACGTAAGTAGCATAAGTTACAAATCACCATCACCATAAATACAGGTTGCATTGGAAAGCAATTTAAGCAACGGGAAGTACTTATTGCAACCCAGCTTTTCTCTACCATTGATCGGGCAGCTAGTAAAAAGTAATGTGAACAGTAAAAAGCATGTGAACAGAAAAACATTCATGAAACACAAACTGATTTAATTAGAACTGAAAAGGAAGACATACTGCAGGAATAAAAACTCAATACACAGCAATTATGAATTATGAAGCTGATGATGATCTTGGAAAAGCATATGGGAATTCATGACCAAGTATTCAGCCTTGAATTATTCTGAGGGAAAGGGAGGGAATACCCATGACCTTCCGAGTCCTTCAGATAAAACTGTACTACTTGATGTATTTTTCCATGAATTTTTTGTGGAATTCTGATCGCAGAGTATCATTCACAAATCTTTTGTCCTTTTTGGATTCATCTAAACCCTTGGCACAATTCTTGAAGACAACATCATCATCCCATCTGAAAAGAAAAGTTTGGAACTTCAGTAAGCTTATATGAAGATGAGATTCAACTTACAGAAATACATAAATGAAACTTGGCCCTCCTATTTAAATGTACATAGATGAAGCAGTCAGTAGGATTAGATCTTAAAGAAAAAATAGATTCATTTTTCTAATCCAAGCCATCTCCTACAAGCTCCTGAGTTAGAAGCGAGATGAGGATTAGTAGATTAAAGATTATTTGACTTTACAGAAAATAAAGACCATCCAAGCAGAACAGAAAAAAAAACCCTTTAATCTAATGGCCCTATTTTTGATATACACAACAGTCACTGGAATATCTGCAAACAAGAACTGTATGGAGAAAACAACTGCTAATCACTAATTCGAGTTACACTACACAAAATAAATAACAGCTTCTAAACCAACCAGCCAGATTTTAAAGGGAAGCACAACATCAAATTATTTTGGGAACTCTGGTCCTGTTACTTTAGTCCTGTTTGTCTGCACAATGCCAGACAAACACAATTCTCAATCTCTCCTTCCCTCTTTTATAAACCAAAGGAGCAGGACGATTTGTTCAGAGAAATGCAGAAGACAATCACCACATGCATCAGTATCCTGATCCTATATTACACTGCTGTGACAAGGTCTGAGGAAGGAAATAAAATCCAACAGCAGCGATAAGGTTTTCTGACTCAGAGTATTAAGAGGAAGCAAGGGGATGGGTGTCACAGCACGGGGTGCACAGTACCTCCTCTTCACTTTGAAGTTTGCTTGAGGCTGTGCTGGGCCAGTAAGGTTCAGCAGTGGGTTACCACTCAGGATGTTCTCCATTCGAATTCTTTCTTCTTCAGCCTTTTGCTCTTGCTCCTGTGAACCAGAAATTGATGTATTACTTTTCTAAGCCATTCTTCTCATTTAGTTGGTAGAAAGAAACATTATTTAGCCGCGAACACTCACACAGACAGAGCTTTAATTCCTAACTCAGACTTCTCAGGGCATTTGACACATATGAGTAAAATAAGGATAGAAGCAGAGATACCCTAAAGAGCTTAACATGGCTAATTAAGTGTCAATCTAGCAACATTCCTGTCTGCTCTCCTACCTCTGATGTTCCATCAAACATTCAGTTCAATTCCAGCTTTACCATTTACATATTTATTATATTAAAAACTATATACAGATTAAAAGCTTTTCTTCATCCTCATGAGAAAAGAAAGTACATTATACAGTAGTCATTAGGTGGAAGAAACTTTACAGTATGCTGAAACTTCTTTATCTTCAGTAATCTGCTTGAGTTTTACAACTACAACTTCCCTAGGGATCAATTAAAAAGAACACTGAGAAATCTAAAGTGACACTGAGCAGTGGAAGTCAAAAGACTATTTAAGAGTTCTGATATTAAGGAACAGAATAATTTTCGTCTCCTTGTACTATCAAAAGCACATAACTCAAGCCTAAGTGAAGCAATGCACTATAGGCAACACAAAATACATTTCACTGCCCACACTTCCAAGCTGTATTAATATATTTAGTGACTTAAGTGTTCACAGACATCAAAATGAATGTATAATATTCATTTTACATCAATGCGTTTTCCCACAAGCTTTCAAATACACTGCAAGGGCTGCTCTTTGATGAAAGTACCAAAATAAGTTCGGATGACTAACTAGGTCTCCCACTCCCTATATGCTCAAGTGTGGTCTGAAGACATTCGAGTTAAAAAATACACTGATGTTTCATTAGCACTGTTGGAAACTAAAACTATGGCTTGTAAGAAATTATATAAACGAAAGACAAAGAGGTCACAAGGTTGTGTTGGGTTTTCTTCCCAAAACAACACAAAATCCATGGCTGAGGGGATCCCAAAAGAGGAAACATGTTTCTTGATGACAGTGGTTACAAGGTTTAAGAGTAAACTTGAACACTGATGCTAGCCAGAGCTCTCCAGCATCAAACATTTAATCAATACCAAGTGATATATTACTAAAGCTATCTACAATTTATGATGTTTTTCAATTGGATTGATAAGGTATGTGAAATATTCCTATCACCCCAACTCTATTCCAACTCTCTTAAGAGCAATACCACATTAACATACATAGGAACACCATGCATAGATAATGCCTGGCCACTGGTAAAGATTTTACCTTTCAAAGCCTACCTGAGTTTTAGTTACAAAAACTACCTACCATTACACTGCTTCTCACAAATACAATGCAGAACCAGCTGCAATCAATTGCCAGTAGGACGGTAGTATTGTATTTTTTCTTATTTACTGGGGTAGTAGTAACAACTGAAGCTGGAATGCAAACGTTGGATTTAAAGCTATGTTTGAAAATGCAAAACTTCAGTTTATCATAGACTGGTTTGGGTTAGAAGGTACCTTAAAGCTCATCCAGTTCCAACCGCCTGCCGCAGGCAAGGACACGTTCCACTAGACCAGGTCGCTCCAAGCCCTGTCCAACCTGGCCTTGAACACTGCCAGGGATGGGGCAGCCACGGCTTCTCTGGACAACCTGTGCCAGCATCTCACCACCCTCACAGAGAAGAATTTTTTCCCAGTGTCAAACCTCAGTCTACCTTCTTTCATCCTAAAGCCATTCTCCCTTGTCTTATTACTACAGGCCCTGGTCAAAAGTCCCTCTCCAGATTTCTTGTAGGCACCTTTTACTTACTAGAAGGCTGCTGTAAGGCTTCCCTGGAGCTTTCTCTTATCCAGACTGAACAAGCCCAGCTCTCAGCCTGTCTCCATAGCAGAGATGCCCCAGCCATCTGATCATCTTTGTGGCCTCCTCCAGACTCACTCCAACAGCTCCATGTCCATCTTATGTTGGGGGTCCCAGAGCTGGATGCAGCACTGTAGAGGATTGTCACAAGAGCAGAGTAGAGGCAGAATCCCTTCCCTTGTCCTACTGGTCACATTCCTGATGCAGCCCAGGACATAGCTTCTGGGCTGTGAGCACACACTGCCAGGTCATGTCCAGCCTTCCATCAACCAACACCCCCAAGTCATTCTCATGCTGCTCCCAAACTAGTCTCTCTCTTTTATCTGCTTTACATAACCCATGCAATATCCTTCAGGCTCAATTAGCCTGACAGTTCACTTTCTGGTAACAAAAAAAAAAGCATTATCAAACTGAAGTCATGAAATGTGGTGATAGACAGAAAAAAAATAACAAACAAGGGAAATCAAAACTGAAATAACACTTCTAAGAAGCATTACACTACAAGTAGTATAAGACTAAGAGTGGAATTTAGCTCCAGATTAAGACACCTACAAGTAGACATCTGCATCTGTTTGTAGGCAGCTGAGCTCACATCTCAGGGAGATCTATAGAATACAGTTCAGAGAGATCTAGGGAACACAGTAAGGAGTCAAGATGGCTTTTCTGCTCACACTGAAGTACACACACACAGGACACCAACCACGCTCCAGGCTCTGCTGACTGCACCTCCCCTGCACCACCATGGAAGCTGGGATACAGAACTTGTACATCAACCCACACAACTTGGCACTTCAAGCTCAATTAAGTTGTGTCCAAAACTGCTAATTGCTAGCAAAAAGCTACACTGACTCAAGTTAACCACAATTCCAGAGGACTGGAGGGCAGCAGAAATTGCACTATAATTAAAAGTGGTAGGGGCAGTCTCAGGAATTTTAAATGATTATGTTTTACTTTTGCACCTATTACATTACTAAAACCAATTATGAACATAATGCAAGCAGAAGCTGTCAAATGTTTTTGTATCATGACAACAGGCACAGGAAACATCCATCAGTCTTATTTGCAAACACTGATTTTCCATATTCACAGTACGAGATGCTGCAGAGCCCCTGGCACTTGGTGCAACCCTTTGCTGCTTCTCAGTTCTACTCAAAACCACAACTCTGCTGTCTTTCAGACACGTAGAGGCAGAACAAGTAGAAGTAGCAACAAACTGCATAAGTTTATCTTTGTCATTAAAGATCAACAGATGAAAGTCTGAAAGTAAACAGGGAACAGCTCTGTTGAGTAAGGCAGTGCCAGGTTTAGGCACATTACAAAGACCCGACACGCATGATAATTCATCAATGGAATTCAGGCATGCAAAGTCCCTGCCCACGGCAGGGAGGTTGGAACTAGAGGATCTTTAAGGTCCTTTCCAACCCAAACCACTCTATGATGGAGCTGTTCCAGGTTGGATGACATTCCAATGTATTTGCTACAAATCTTAGGAAAAAGACTAATTCTGAAGATTAGCCTTGAAGATTTTTTGTATTATTTGGCTTCACTAAAAACTCCCAAAGAAGGTATCCAAGATTTTAAACAAGGTAATTTACTAAGTTTTGTACCTTAGACGCATGACATGGAGGAAATATGAGGCGTGGTGTAAAATTGACATTTACACTTAAGCTAAGTAATGCATTTTGGCCAGAGCTGCAGAATCCCTCATCTGCAACCAAAAGAGGTTTTCATTATGTTCCACAACTTTCCACATAAATCTTCCACTGCTCATCCTGCTGAAAGCTCCAGGCGATGGAGCATGGGCTGTATCAAATCTAACAGACCAGACACAACCTGCATAGCTGTCTGAGCTCCACACCTCTGAGGCACCATCAAATGCAGCTGTTCACAGAATAAGAGGCTCTGGTTGCTCCAAAGCCTGCATTGTTCTTTTGTGTGGTGGAACAAAGGCTTATTAAGCTGAAACACTATGGCTACAACAAACCCACAACACAAGAAAAGCCTAAGGGGAAAAATAATACATGGGTATTCACTTCACCCTTTCTAAAGTAATGCCTCTTTGTCTGTCCCTTCTGCAAGAGGTATCCAACTCTTTTCCTAAGCCATGCTCACAAAAATCCTGCTCTAGATGATTCCCTCCCTGCAGACAGCAGGGCTGTGCTTTTCAGTGGCAGCATGTTGCTCCAGCTACCTACAGAGATGAACTGAATGTCAACCATGTTGTAACCACTGTGCTAGAGGCAGAGGCAACCGAAGAGTAATGTAACAGTGCGGGGAATGAGACTGGACTGGCAGAGAGTCCCATACCCCGAGAAAGCAGATGGAGACGCTGCCCTGTGAATGGATCTCACAGCAAGCCTTCACTGTATAACTGAACTCACCATGTGGCATCACAGTTGGGGGAAGAAAAAAGGAGGACAAAACTGTATTAACCTTAACTAAACAATTATTCTTTATCGTGCTTTAAGAATATCAGTCCCTTGGTATATTTGTTTCTGACCACAAAGGAAAAAGAAACATTATTGTTACCACGGTTATTTTTTTTAGTATAGCTCCTACCCTAAGCACAGAGCAAGATTACTTTTACAGAAAGCGCTGAAATTCCTGAAACGGCTCTGTTGTGTTACGGTTATCCTCCTTGGTTTTTAGGGATGTGAAGTAGCTGAATGAAAACCAGAAATACCCACATTTAATTGAAAACTGAAAAAAAATAATATTAATCACATAACCTTATTTAAATGCTAATTTGGGAATGACAAACTATGACAGCAGCAGGGAATGAGCAAGTTTCACCTCAGTTATTTAATCCAATGCAAATTCCTAACCATGTAATACAGCGATTCACATAACTGATTGAAACCTCAAGAGCACAGAGTAATCCCAACTGTGGTGTCTATATACAGATTTGTTGTCATTTTGCTCAGAAGGGAGGGGACATTATCCCCAGATCTTGGAAAGAAAAAGTATTGTGAGCATGTCTCTAACATTCAATAAAGAAATATATTCTGCTTTTGCCTCTTTTTGCATACCTGCTTTTGCCTCTTTACTGAAATTATTTTCTCATCATCAATCTTAATCATTGAGACCCTTAAAATTAAAGTGAAAGCATTAATGTCTATCAAGATTCATCTTCTAATGTTTTATGTGAAAGTATGCGACATGGCTAAAACAGAGGACACAGCTAAGATCTGTTTTGGCCACTGGTAAAGCAATGTATTCAGTTATAGAGGGTGGTAAGGCACTGGAACCGATTGCCCAAAGAAGTGATAAATGTCCCATCTCTGGCAGTGTTCAAGGCCAGGCTGGACAGAGCCTTGGATGACATGTCTAGCGTGAAGTGTCCCTGTCCATGGCAGGGGGGTTGGAACAAGATGATCTTAAGGTCCTTTCTAACCCAAACCATTCTGTGGTTCTGTGATTGATGAACACTTGGTGAAATGAAACTCTTAAACCCAAGCCAACAACTTTCAGTCTGTTCTCAGATAAGCATAAAATGACTGGATGTTAAAATAGCTTTGCTGGAACTGCACATTCAGCTGCTCACTGGTTTGAGGTTTGGTTTTAATTATTTCCATTTACCTTTTAAGGAAGCGCTCAAAAACTGAAAATCAAGAGCACTGTAATGCTGGATTTGGAATATTGAATGTTTTCCATGAAACCTATCCATGGATACTTCACACACACACAGCAGATTTGTGCTTGTAGAGTTTTAGACTCAGAATTGGGACAGAAATGGCTTTCAACTCTAAAATGTTCTGGTCAGCTTAGTGTCTACTAGAAACAACATGAGAGGTTAAAACTGTGGAGAGCTGGGGGAAAGTCAGGAAGACTCCCCAACTCAATCAGGTTTCAAAAACATGTGTAGTATTTATTTAATGTTTCTACAGAATTCAAGGGAATTTAAGCATTTTGAGAAGTAAACAAGCCTTGACAGGATTTGCTTATTTGGTTGATAAACTATTTGTGACACAGATTACAGGGAAGTTATCAGTCTGAAGGAAGTTAGACCGTCTTAATTCTAACACCTGTCAAAATCAGGTTTAGAGGATTTTTATGGAAATTGGTATTACCACATAAGGGAAATTAACAGAGAGCACGATGAGCTGAAAAAAAGCAGTTTCTCATCTTTTGTTTTTAACTGCTGTCTCACCAGAGATGCATTTGAAAAGGAGTCTTCCTTTCACAGCAATTTAAATACTGGACACCAAAGTGATGATGGAAAATAGTTAACAAGGATACAGCTCACTTTAAAAGAAGTCCCAGAAATTACTGGACCAGCATTTTAATAAATCAAAATAACTGAACTATCAAGGAAAAAACTGCATTTTGCACAAATTTGGGATATATTACTATATTTTGCCCACTGCATCTTGTTACAAGCCTGGCATGTTCCAAGAAGATGCAGAGACACATTAACCTGTCTGTATAACAAAGACATTCGAGAATGATGAGTGAACAGGCACTCACCCTGCAGTTTCCCTTTGCTGTCCCATTCTGTCTACTATGGACAGCAAAGTTTCAGCATATAAACCACCCCTGTACATGGATTAGGACTAACAGCAACTACACAATTAAGACTTTACATGAGATGCTATCCTGAAGTCAGCTGCATGACTAATATAAGGTTACTTACAAAACTGGGTTTAAATTATGGTTCGCAAAACATGAACATGAAAAAAACCCCACATGTCTGAAGGGAAAAAGGATTTCTATAAGATAGCTATAAAATGCTTTACCAGTAACACCTTATTTCAAAGCCATGCAAAACAAGGCATAACCTAAGCAGATTGCACCACTAAAGCCAACATGCATACATGATCGATCCTAAGGAGACTTGTGCTCCTAAAGACTCTTCCCAAGACTGCACTCCACCTTGGTTTTCACTTTTACCGTCAACGTTGTCTTCGTTTCCTACTCTCAAAAACCCACAAGAAAATAAAATCTTAAGTACCTGCAGAGCAATCACTATTTACTGAAGATGCTAATTTTTAGGAGAGCCTGTTTGTCACCAACCAGTCTCAGGATGAACAGAATATACAATGAGTGCGCAATAGTGTGCACTACTGCAAGTAAATAACTAACACTATTTTTTAGGAAGAAACAAACATTAGTTTCAGATAAGTGTGTGTGTATTCAGTATGCACATAGCATTGGACTTGACAAACCCTGCTTTCTGGGGGAAGGAGAACATCCATGAAGGTAAAAAACAATACCAGTTAAGAGACAGCAAAATAAACCAAGTGCTATACTAAATATTTCATAGCTTTTAGCACCCTCTAGTGACAAAACATCCTAGAGATGGTAACATTCCTGCTTTCTCCACAGAACAGAGAAGTCATGCATTTGGTCAGTGCTGCAATTTACTGCTATTCTTTTTATAATCAAGTTTTATATAGTGAAATGTGACAAGTTATGCTCTTTAATCCAGATGTGCAACTACAACTACCAGGCAGAGTAAAAAACCCCTACCGATCTAAGCTTTCATTTTATGCACTGTTCAGAATAGTGGAAGTAGAAGTCTTTCCCAGACATAGCTACCCTTAATTTGTAAGTTAGTACATTTCACACAGGAACACCTGGACTAACTGTTGCCAGTGGTTTTCAGTCATTTTCACCATGTTATTACTGCAGAATACAATTTAATTACTATGTGATGTACTTCAAATGCCTTAGTAAAGAGATGAGAGAGGCTTCCAGACACACTCCAATGTAAAAGACCACTCACAAGGCAGATGGAGAATCAAGTATCAACAGCCTTCTACAGCAACATTTCTGCACTGAAGCAGCACAGTATAGAAGCTTTTACCCTTCCAAAGTATTTTACTCCAAAATTGCTTCAAACTCTGAACAGAGCTCACTGGTTTTGCAGACCCTGCTGATTCTAAAGGTATATTTTTGTATTAGCCTGGAGTAAGCAAGCACTCCATTGCTGCCTACAGCAGTTAAAACATTATTCTCTGCTGGCTGTCCCTAGCTTCTGCTGGATGCTATGCCCTGTTCACTGCCAGCTCACTCTACTGGAGAGCATTCTTCAAAACCATTAAACTATAAAAGTTTGTGTGTTAATCTAGAGGAAAGGTTACAAATAGTTCAGAGACATCAAAGTTGTCACAGTACCCTTTGATTAGCTTCTTGATCAGCATTTAATATGTTCATTTAGCATGCTCTAAAAACCATCTCAGATTACCCTACACAAACACGACAGGTGGCTTGTTTGAGGGATGTGGGGGTATGTTTGTTTGCTTTGGAGTTTTTGTTTCGTTTTTTTATACTAATCATAGAATCGTAGAACCAACTAGGTTGGAAAGGACTTTTAATATCATCAAGTCCAATCCTTACCTCAGGACTGCCAAGGCCACCACTAAACCATACCACTAAGGGCCTCATCTACATGGTTTTTGAACACTTCCAGGGATGGTGACTCCACCACTGCCCTGGGCCACCTGTTCCAAACATACAAAACTACTCCAACTGAAGCATGCGACATTTTTCCAAAGCACGAAAATTATTTAAGCCCTACTCATAAAAAGAAAGTGCCTACTAAATGTGGAAGAGGGAATCCTGCACATACCCACCACTTCTACTGCACTCCCAGAGGCAGAGCGTTTTAGTACTGTAGATGAAACACCTGGGCTCTAAACTCTGCTGCAACACAATGTTAGAGCCAGTACAGTTCATCCTAAATCCTGATCAGCTTGGCAACACAGACTATACTCACAAACAGTCCCTAGAAGTCCATTCATCCATCAGGGATTTTGCTCACCCACTCTATCCCAACAATCTCTCCTACACCAAAGAGGTACAGGAGCCAATAGCATACGATTTGATCCCGTTCTGGGGAAACAATCTCTAACCACAGGAAGTCCATAAAAGAAAAAAGTAATCTCGACACCAATTATTAGATAGAAGAACAAATTCATCATATCTGAGAAGAGTTTTGAAGGACACTTACTTTATTTACCAGTTCTCACTCATCCCAAGTACTTAAGGCACACCAGTTCTAATAAACACCAGTTTGCAAAAAGCAGGTGCTCCTTAACAGGTGAGATTTTACCTTTCGAGCCTGTTCCTCAGCTCGCTCTTTCTTGATTTTTTCCAATTCAGCCAGAAGAGCTGCAGTGTCATCATCATCACTGTCTTCCAACTCCTCATCTTCATCATCTTCCTAACAATAATAAATAGGAACAAGAAGCTGCTTATTCATTTCATTAAATAGAAAGAGCCTCAGTCTGCCATCTAAGGCTGCAATTTGCTAATAGCTGATTTCTGAAGTACCTGGGTGCCTGCAGCAGCAGCAAACACAATACAAACGGTTTATTTGCTCTTGTACAGTAAAGTCCAGACAAAAACATGTTTGTGCTTTTTGGATGACTGCAGTTAAAGTTTTTATAATTCAAATGCTAAGTAGCTAATAGATTCTAGAGCATGGCTGTCCCAAATCACTCTCCAATCATTGTAATATAAGTCATTATAACAGCGTGCCTGAATACCCTGTCCAATATTGCTGGGACCAAACATAAGAGGATTAAAAAACCCTTGCACTGTCAAACCTCAGACCTAACTTATAGACATCAGCATGAGGAGAGGAGCTAGGAGCAAGAATCCACTTCCACCAAAGTAAAGTAATCCTAAAAGGAAGATCTGTAAGAATCTGTCTTAAATATTTAGCAAACCTAAAAAAACATTTCTATTAACAGCAAATCCTGAATGCAAGACAATAAAAAAGGAAAGAAGACAGAAAAAAGATACATACATCAGTAAGGGGATCATCTGCATCAAGATTTGCTGCTGGAATCTGGTCTAGCCGAGGCTTCTTAGACACAGAAGATGATGATGTTGTGTGTTCTACAGCATACGATTTAAAAAACAACAAAAAATGACTAAGTCCCTTCATTTAACAGAATAAAATGTCAGAAAGCAAAAATCTTCAGACTGTCTTGCTTTAGAGTAAAAGATACAAGCTTACACTTACTTCTTCCTCACTTCTTAATCTTAACACCATGCCCAATTCCTCTCCACCTCTGCTCAAGGGAAGCAGAAACATCCCCAAACTTCCATCTAGGCTTCCAGAAGTTTTCTGAAGTTATTATTTCACAAAGAAAGAACAGCAGAAGAAAAACCTGTGCAGAAATATCCTTATTCTACATATCCAATTGGAGGGTTCCCATTGAGCATTACTGTTGGCTAATATGGTCCAAACCACATCTGCTTTCATCTGTGAATTTGACAATACCATCACACTTAAACCTGAAGTACGTAAATTCTGTCAAGCTTAATACTAAAAATGAGTATTTATCAAAACAAACCCCTAAGGTTCTCATTTTAATTATCACTTCACCTTATCCGAACAGAATTCCACACTTCAAAAACAGATTTATTGCTACACTAGTGCTGTAACACTAGAAGATGAGTCATTCCCCCTCTCCTTCCTGTCTCACTTGTCCAAGCACAGAAAAGAGCCCTTTATTAGCTGTCCAGACTTGTTGCCAATTCATTACACTCACACTGTATCAGCTGGCCTGCAGGATGGCCTGTGCTCTCCTACTGCTGGCCTGGATTTCTGACAGCATGAAGCCAGCAGGAAAGCCAGCGGACATTCCCTTGCAGGTCAACAGCTCTGAACTATAAGACCAATACCCCAAATTCTACTCTCATGACATGCTGTCTGCAACCTGCAAACTTCTTAGCAAGTTTTGTGGAAGAGCAATGCCACAAAAAGATATAAGGATGTTTGTTTGTTTTTACCTCTGGTTTGTCTGTCTCTGTTCTTCTCTCTTGCAGCGACGCGTTCTCTCTCCTCCAGCTCCCTCCTGAAATCGCGGTTACGCACCTCCTCAGGAGCATCCTGAGTGGCCTGTCTACAACAATGTGAAAGGGAAGAAAAAAGCTGAAGTTGACAGTCTGCAGCTGTGAGCAATTTTTTCATGGAGGTCAATAAATCCTTAGGTGAACAGGTACGTACAGAGAGTAAGAACTGGGTACCATGTGGACATGTTTGTTCATTCTCTCTTCATCAGTTCCTTTTCTGTATGCATTACACACACAGACATGCCATGCCACACACACAATGCTTCCAGTGGCTCTCAAATTAAAAGACTCAACATAAATCCCTACAAAAGCAGGATGACTACATCTACCTTTTGTAGCAACGTCTAAATCTTCTGTTCCCCAGCAGTCCAAGACCAGTGTCCTAGCAGACATCCACGAGAATCATGGTCAACTTCCCTCACAGTTTTATCAAAGTTGCTGCTGCAAACCCAGTCTCTAAAGCTCACAGATAAGACCAAGACTAGAACATACTTTTCATAAACTTTTCCCCTCTGAGAGACAGATAATCTCCTACGACCATTAAAAACAAGACCTGGGAGAACAGGCAAAACACTAGCTTTGGTGAAACATATTGCAAACACATATTTCTCCCCCTTTTTTATAATAAACACTGGCCAAAAGCAGCAGACTATTTATATTTGAGTCACACAAAGTTCCACCTAGAGAGCACTGAATTTTCTCTGGAAATCTTGAAAAGAACTAATGAATAAAAACAAGCAGCAATTCCTTTCACCTTTCTGTGAACTCAGAGCTGGAAATAAAGAGTGCCTGGAGGAAACACAGGCATGAGCCATTATAAATAAACAGTGCACACAGCCTGTCTTTATGATGAAGTATTTAATTTGCTTGTGTAATTAAAAACCTGGACTTAGAATCCCTGATATAGCTGAAAAATCCCCCCAAACTCTGAGCTTGGGTGGGACTAAAACACTGCACTTCTCTTGCAATGGTGCAGTCCTGGCAATTTAACAAAGACAACTTTGTATGAGGTATTTGGGAGAAAGACCAGAAGCCACTTAATGGCCCCTCCATCTCTCTCACACAGAGAGAGATACTTGTTAAAACATACATTGTATATTCCTGTACATGTTTGTCCCCACACACTTCATTCAAACAACAGACCAGTGCCCCAACCCCACTTTTGTTTAAAGAAACAAACCCACAGTAATGTTTCCCATAACAATAAAATGCATTTGACAGCACTTTTTCTGCTGTTGATTTTGGTATTCTCCAAAACACTCCAACTCCCTTTTCCACACATGTTCCTAAAAACTAAAGGTGCAGGAGGGAAGAGGTGAAAGGGTAAATATCTGAAAAAAGTGCAAACATAAAACTTTCGCAGTAATTCCACTGACAAGAGTAACATCAGTTAGATAAAAAGAACATTTTTAGGCTGACACAATTTAAATTCTAGGCATCGTATCACACCGACTCCAGTTTTCAATTAATCTTTCAAAAAGATAACAAAAGATTTATTATGCATTTCAAACAGAAGAAAATATTCCTAATATCCCATTATCTTTCTCACCGATGAAATCCATTTCCTCTCCCAGGACCTGCAGTGTTTAACATCAGCTCTTCCAACATGTGCTATTGTCCAAATGTTACTCCATGTTTTCCTGCCTTCTCCTAATGCTCTTCCCAAGTGGTCCACGCCAAATACATGATGTGGCTTTACTCTACTTTAAAGACATGCTCAACTTTGCTCCTCTTATCCCATCTTGCTCTTCGTTGAGCCCTCTGTGGCTCAGTCCCAATGACAACTTTCTTTCTACTCCACTGCCCAAAATGCTTGGTGTCCAAAGCTCACCTTCTTCTAACATCATGTCCATAAGCAGTAATAAATGCCACTAAAATTAAACCTCTCCTAGGTCTGCTTCTGAGACTTACACTTTCAGCCCACTCACTCAACACTGCCACACAGTCTGCAGTGTCTGTTCAAGCACATCAACATCTATTGTGAAAATTCCGGAGTACTGCTCATTCCCAGCCTGCTTTGCTGTAAGACTAAAAAATCCAATACTAACCTGTATTTGATCTTAGTATGAGAAGGAAGGTCTCTGCTGGAATACTGCTTGGATAGCTGACTTAAGTCTCCTTCACCTTTTCCTCTTCCTCCTCTTGCGGGTTCAAATGTTGGCCTCGCTGCTGTCGTCATTTTAACTACTACGGAATGAAGGGATAAAACCAGTGGTTACTACAACATACAGTGAAAGACTTCCACTGGGAGCTACTCTGTTCCTGGAACTACTGAAGTATGACAAGTCCCACTGCAGAATACCAGGTATCACTTGGTTCATGATCCTTGAAATTTAAGGAGCTTTTTTTTGATAGAATTGACAAAATCTATGCAGATTTTCAAAGTGAAGTCTTTCCCAACATGCTTGAAAGATGATACATAGACTCTAACAAGAGTATGAAGCTATGTCTGTAAATAGAACTGTCCAGGAGCTGGTCTCCTGTCCTTAAGACAGCAGTACAGTCTTGTAACTAAAATCTTTCCCCTCCTGAAATATGGCAGCCAAAAATAACAGGCTCCTAAGAATGACTCCTCATTTATTCCCCAAACCATGTCTAGGTATCATAATAAGAAATGCAGGCTGACATACAGCACAGCATGCCAGGGATGGTGTTGATAACTAAATACTGATGAAGATCATGCAACTTGAACACTCCAGCCCTTGTCATGGCCCTGTTCAGCTCTGTAGTTCCAGGCACAGCACCCTCACTAGAGCTGCAGCACACTCCTTCAGAAGCGACCTGCACAGAGCTCCAGCTGGCCAGCAAAACCTTCTGCGAGGCTGGTATCAATGTCTCCCTGGTAGCACACGGCCGACAGCTTTACCCTTTGGTAAGCCAAGTGCAATTAAAAAAGCTCAGACAAACACAGTTGTTTTCACCAGCTCTCACATAGAACCTGCAGGAACTCACATACCACCAGCACGTCCTAAAAAATCCACTAGCCAAAATCATTCCTATCAATTCTTGTGTGGAAAAGGACTGAAACAGACTCCATCAGCCTCAGCCACACAGACAGCCCATCAGCATGCACTGCATTCAGTACTGCACACAGGAGCTGGGGACCCTGCAATCCCAAACCACTGCGCCAAGAACCAGAGAGTCAACTAGGTTGGAAAAGACCTTTAAGATCATCAAGTCCAACCGTTATGTCAGGACTGCCAAGACCATCATTAAGCCATGTCACTGAGGGCCTCAGTTTTAAGATGTTTAAGATGTTAAGATGACGGTTTTAAGATATTTAACCAATGCCAAAAAACTCAACATGATGAACTAGTGTCATCTTAAATCTACTGTCTGGAACTATGCTCATTCCTGCTTCACCAAGACACACACATCCATTAGCCATAGACGGAAGATAAGACACAAGAGAGACACATGTGCAGATGCATTCATGTATGACAAAAGAACATACTAAAGAATGCTAAAAAGCAAAGAAAAAAACATGCTATTGTTTCATATGCTTTTGTGATACACAAACACATGTTATTAATGCTCTGCTCGCACTGCTGGTTATTTTTTTCACTTTCAGTGAGATCACAAAACACGACATCAGCGTTAAAACGATAAAACAGTTTGTTGCTCAAAATAACACCCCACTGGGCAGAACAGTTACTACCACTGAACTGCTCAGTGAGGCAGTACCCAGCCTTGGCTCACTGACGTCTCTCAGTGACACGGTTCAAGTCAGCTGGGGCTCAGCAAGGCACGTCAGCTCTGCAGCCCCACGATCCAAGAAAGCCACTTGCTCTCAGAATTATCCCTGCCATTTAGATGCGACCAGGGGATCCATGAATCCAGGTGAAGAGGTAGATCCAATGTGGCTGCATAACTACATGAAGCATTAACAAACCCTCCGGAAACTCTCCCTGCTTTTCCTGAGTCAGTCTGCGTTCGGCTCGGCCTTAAAGGACTCAAGCTCGACCTGAAACCACTCGGGGACCGTCACACATCCCCTTGGGTTTCAGAAACGCAGCCCTGCAGAATCCTGGACAGCGGCACACTGAGCCAGGGCCGGGCACGCCGGGGTTAACACCCGTGCCCGAGCTCGGCCCGGAGCCGGGCTGCCCCCACGGGCGGGCCGGGAGCGGGGTTAGCACCGCCCGACCCCGCCGCCCTCCCGGCTGTCCTCAGCCCCCCGTCCGCCCGCGAGTCCCGTCCTGCCGCAGCCCGCCCCGCCTCCCCACACGGACCCTGCCCCTCGCCCGCCCCGATACCCACACAGCCGCCGCACACCTCGCGTCACCCGGGCCCTACGCCGCCACCATCATTCCTCCAAACACCCACAGTGCACCGCGCGGAGACCAGGCACGACGCGACGGAAGCCGCCGCCGGAGGAGGACTTATCATAGAGAGGGCTGGCGAGACTGCCGCCTGAGGGAGGCGGACGTGGCGCTGGGTGTGTTGCTGCCTGCGGGGCAATGGCAGCGTCCGCCTCCTCCTCTTCCTCAGGGAGTCACCGCCTGGTTTGGGGTGGAAGGGCCTTAAAGCGCATCCAGTCCAACCCCTGCCACGGGCAGCGACACCTCCCGCCAGAGCAGGGTGCCCCAAGCCCCTGTGTCCAACCTGGCCTTGAGCACTGCCAGGGATGGGGCAGCCACAGCTTCTCTGGGCACCCTGTGCCAGGGTCTTGTAGGGATGATGGGGAAAGACAGGAACAATGGCAAACAGAGAACGGAATACCTCAGATTGCTAGCAACATGTGTTAGCAACGTGTCCTGGGTTCAGCAGTAGCAGTCAATTTTCTCCTTCTTAGTGGAATCATAGAATAGTTCGGGTTGGAAAGGACCTTCAAGGATCATCTAGTCCACCCCCCTGCAATGAGCAGGGACATTTTCAACTAGATCAGGTTGCCCAGAAGCACGTCCAGCCTGGACTTGAGTGTCTCATAGGACGATGCATCCACCACCTCTCTGGGTAGCTGGTGCAGCGCTGTGTGTTTGACTCTCGGCCTGGGAACAGCGCTGATAACACCGATGTTTTCAGTTACTACTTGGTAGTGTTTGTTCTGACCAGGGACTTTCTGAGTCTCATGCTGTGCCAGGGAGGAGGGGAAGCCGGGAGGAAGCAGAGACAGGACACCTGACCCAAACTGACCAAAGGGGTATTCCATACCACAGCATGTCATGCCCAGGATGTAAAAACGGAGGGCAGAGACCTGGAAGGGTGGGGTTCACTGCTTGATCAGGCTGGGTATTGGGTGGTGAGCAGTTGTATTCTCCTTCCTTGTATTTCCCTTATCATTATTATTATCGGTGGTAGCAGCAGTGGTTTGTGTTATACCTCAGTTACTAAACTGTTCTTATCTCAACCCATGGGAGTTACATTCTTTCGATTCTCCTTCCCGTCCCTCTGGGACCCGGGGGGAAGAAAGAGGGGGGAGTGAGTGAACTGCATGGCTGACTGGGCTTAAACCACAACAGTTCTTTTTGGCGCCCAACGTGGGGCACGAAGGGTTGAGATAATGAAGGATTAATAGCCACTCGTCACAATGCTGATTTATTGGCTATCAAAGCTGTTGCTCTTGATTCTCTTGAGTTCATGGTTTCAGCCTGTTGTACCTTACTTATAGCCGGTATTTGCTGTCTTAGTGTTTATCAGATGTGGGGCTTGGGTTAAGGTTCTCATTTCTCATGAGAAGGTTCTCATTAAGGTTTCATTGTACTTTATGGTAATGACTTGTAATACGGGCAGGCTCCAGAAGCAGGGGGGGATGGACGTGGCCGTGGACTTGTACCTGGCCGCCCAGCTGCTCTCCACTGTCCTGGCCCTCATCCTCGCCTCTGTCTTCATGAGGCTGTGGGGAGCCAAGGGGAAGAGGCCTCAGGAGCCGCTGGTGGCCGATCTAGCCCAGGAGCACGGCCCCAGGACCAGGAGGCCACGAAGGAGGCGGCAGAAGAGGTGAGCCCCCCCTCACCCCCCCCCCCACCCCTCCCCCAGGCCCAGCCCGGTGGCTGCTGAGCAGCAGGAGGGGGCGGTGGAGGAGCCAACCCCTGCGGCCGAGCCCAGCCCCGCGGCGGCCAAGAGCATTCCCCAGCAGCCGCCCGCAGAGCCCCGTGAGCCCGAGCCCCAGTAGGATGCAGGAGACCCCGCAACACTTCTCAGCAAGGCAGAGGAGGGAGATCTGGACTCAGACAAAGAGCAGCTGGTGGTGAGAGAGCCGGCAAGCACAGCAGCTACACCAGCCCCAGTGACAAGCACAGCAGCCTCATTTGAGAGCTCTGAAGGGTTTGAGTGGCCTTTGGGTACCCTTGAGACCTGCCTGCTGGTTGTGATGGGGATCAGCATGGTGGCATGCATACACAGTGTGTTTTACCCACAACCGTTTTGTCTGGTCCTGAGAGTTAAGCAGAGTGGGGTGTGGGCCTTGTCTGGGATTAGACTACAATGTAGGATGACCCAGAGATTTTCCCAGAGGCTGGACAGTCATGAGTGGCAGGGTGTGTGGGACTGTATGGGCGAGTATCTAGTCCACTGGGCTCCTCCAGTGCTTTGGAAGCGTCGCAGATGGAAGGCAGCTGCATGGAGTCCCCAACGACAAGCTGCAGAAACTGCTGTAGGGGAGGGTGGATTATTTTGAGCCTGGTGAGCCCATGACACCTCAGGCCATCAGGGCAGAGATGCAGCATACAGATGGGCTTATGATCGAGGGGTGGACTTAGCAATGGACACTATTGCCCAGGTTATTCACGAGTGTGAACACTGCACACAGCCTCTCCTGCTCTGAAAGACTGTTACAGAAGATGGAGCCCAATATCATGGACTGGATGGACTCAGCAGCTTTATAGGGATTGGTTCATGCACTAAGGGATGATCTCTGTCCCTCTCTGTGTGTGTGTGTATATATATACATGTGATGGTATATTGAAAATGTGGGATCTGAGCATGACATGAATGGTATGAAATAAGGAGTGGATACTGTCATGGCTTCAGCAGTAGCAGTCATTTTCCTCCTCCTTAGTAGCTGGTGCAATGCTGTGTTTTTGACTTTCAGCCTGGGAACAGTGCTGATAACACCGATGTTTTCAGTTACTGCTTAGAATGTTTGTTCTGACCAAGGACTTTCTGAGCCTCATGCTCTGCCAGGGAGGAGGGGAAGCCGGGAGGAATCAGAGACAGGACACCTGACCCAAACTGACCAAAGGGGTATTCCATACCACAGCATGTCATGCCCAGGATGGAAAAACAGAGAGCAGAGACCTGGAAGGCTGGGGTCCACTGTTCTGTCAGGCTTGGTATTGGGTGGTGAGCAGTTGTAGTCTCTTTCCTTGTATTTCCCTTGTCATTATTATTATTGGTGGTAGCAGTAGTGATTTTTATTATACTTTAGTTACTAAACTGTTCTTATCTCAACCTGTGGGAGTTGCATTCTTTCAATTCTCCTCCCCGTCCTTCTGGGAGCGAGGGGAAGAAAGAGGGGGGAGTGAGTGAGCAAACTGCATGATTTACGGCTTAAACCACGACACAACGTCAGCAGGTTCCTTCCTTCCCATCCCCTTGCAAAGAACTTTACACGGTCTATATTCACTGTTGATTCTGTAAAGAAGCCAAAGCCTGAATGAGCATCACTCAGGGATTAGATTCGCCCTCTTTAAGATGCAGCTCTCTTGTGTTTTATGTTGCTTTTAGGCACACTCTATTATAAAGCAAATCCGCACTAAAGCACGTGAAGTAAAAGGCTCTTTGACGTGCTTACAAGTTAACACGGAAACGTTTTCCTGCGCTCTCTTCACCCCGCATGCAGTTTAGGGGAGAGCCCACAAGAGGCCCTCAAAGATGCTGCTATCCTGAGAGCTACAGCAACAGTGTAAATTACACCCTTTGGGTCAGCGAGCCAGCAAGGAAAGCACCTGGAAGAAGTGGTATGCAAAGAAACCGGTTATTTTAAGCAACTTGTCATAAATGTTAAGCTTCACTCAGAAGTCAGGTAAACAGTAACAATAAATACTGTGTCCTTTCCCAAGAGCAGCTCCTGTCAGTACCCAGGTATCCCTGGCACTGCATTCTCTTATCTGCAAGCTTCAGCCTGCACCATGTAAAATGGGTTTATGGTTTCTGTCACTACAGGCAGTTTAGACTCACAGAGGGGCCTGGTTTTCCAGTGGGAGCTTGGGAATCTAGTATTGGGCTACAGATGACAGCAGCTGAAATCAGTGCTGCATCCTGTGATGGTGGGTGTTATGGATTATAAACCTGTGGACTTGAAGCCAGGAGGAGCTGTTCTGCTAATTTGACTGTTGTGGTGCAGCAGAATGTTGTGATCTGCTCAGTAACCTGTTCTGAAGGCAGTGCCTACTGTTGTAATATCAATCTAGCAGAAGGGATCAAGTCTTGATTAAAGACTTCAAGAACTGAAGAGACTTCTGCTTTTGGGTTTGAGTTAATGGCAAGCATTCCCTGTGTGGGGGATTAATTAAAGATGAGAGCCAAAAAACTGGCACAGTTTCTGCTCTGAACAGATACAACGATTCTTCTTAAGCCATAGTAAGGGCATGGCTTAATGTCTTTGGCCAGAAGTGTTCCCCACAACCCCAAGGTGCTTCGCTTTACCCCAACTTGTGTGTATCAATGTTCAGTACAAATAGCTACAGATGTGGTTTACGCTCAAGGGTTTGGTTTCCTTAGAAGACTTGGGCACTCAAGAAGGACATTGGTGGTGCAGAGGTGCCTGAGCCTAGACTCCTGAATATCCAACCTTAGTCTTGTTGCAGAGGCACGTAGTCTTCACAGGTCCACAACCTTTGGGTTTTAAGACCTAAACATGCAGAGTTTTGCCCAATTTTGAACTTGTCTGGACTTAGTTTAGGTCTAGGAAGTTCAGCATCATGCTTCCACCGTGGCATAACAGGTATATCTCCCAGCTCAAGTGCTTAGAAAGCTTTCATCCAGTAATTATTCTCAGTGCATGGCCAGCACTCGCAGATATCACCGTCAGCCTCTCAGCCCCCCCAGGGCACATCCTATAACTCTTTCCCAAGCAGGGCTGACCCCACATGTGGAGAATCAGTGCACCATAAGTCAGGCAGCTCTAGGCTGCTTTGATATTTAAGGATGTTCTCCCTGTGTTCTTGAAGCTGACTAGTTGAGTGTAAGGGAAGGAATTAAAGATTCATTGAGAAAGAGAGCGTGTATGTAGAAGGGAGCATCGGTTGAGTTCAGTGGTACAGCTGGCAAGTGGGAATTCCTGGATTCCATGATTATGCATTAAAATGTCATCAGATAACCTGAACAATGACAAAATCCAGGTCTTCCCTGTTCCATGGCTGCTCTTATCACAGAACAGCTCAAGGCTGAAGGTATCTTTTTTCCTGTGGCATGCTAAGCCTTGGATCTCTTTGCACACAGTAATTGACACTGAGGATGCACCCTTAGTTATTCATCTGCTGTGGAAGCCCTTAGAAAGCTATGACGTACTGCATGGAAAACATGAAGTGCAGGAGAAGTCACCACTTCCCTTGATCATTTCCTCCAGTGATTAATTAGCCTCACAGTTTAGAACTGCACCTTAGTTTTAATTTCAGTTGGCTTTATTCCCAGCCATGGGTGCCTGTTGTGCCTTTCGCTGGTAACTTTAAAAGCCTGTTTTCTCTCCAGGTGTTTATACTTGGTAGTCTATAGTCTTGCAACTGCCTTTGGATAACGTAAGCAGGCTGGGCTCTTCTAGTCTCTTAGAATTGTCTCCTTTCTCCCACCAATTGAGTTCTTTTTCATAGAATCATAGAATCCTGGAATGGTTTTGGTTGGAAGGGGTCTTAAAGCTCATCCAGTTCCAACCCGCTGCCACTAGACCAGGTTGCTTCTTGTTCTCTATCCAATTCATAACATCAAAACCTTAAGAACTGTTTCAACATCAGCTCCACTAATAGGAACTAAAGAGATAAAATCACTTTCCTCCCCCAGCTTTCTACAGGGTTGTTTATCTATCTGAGGATTACACTCGCCTTTTTACCCACACCACTACCCTGGGTGCTTGAGTCCACTCGTGTCAGTGGCGGCTCCCGAATCCTTCTCAGGATTGTTGCTTTCCAGGTTAAAGAATTCCATGTAGTCTTTGAGCTGAGACAAATAAACATGTTTGACTGCGTTAAAGGCATCTGTCTGGAAAAGAAATGCTTTGCTGGTGTCACTGGCATGGCTGCTTAGTTACTGTCCCAGATTCTTTATGGTACCTGTACATATTCTCAGTGCAATTTTATATCTGCTTGTGGATCACACTGGGGGACCAGCATTCTTTGGTTATCTCAGTGCTCTCAGATGCAGGTCTCTACTAAGTGCTGCCCCTTCTCTGAGATTACTGCAAGACTGCAGAAGTCATCACCTCCTGAAAGAGAACAGAAACGTCTCTAAAAATCTTGTGCATGTCTGGAACCTTGTTAATGTTTTCTCTTCTACTTCTTGGCCTGTAGTATTATGAAGGCTGTTTATGTTCCTCATGGACTTTAAAAGCTCCCTCTTAGCCTTGCCAATGCAGGGATTTTTTCCCCATTTCCTGTGGTTTTCTGTTATTTAACGCTTCTCATGCATACTCTTCGTTATCTGGTTCTCCTTTCTTCCATCTTTAACATTGCTCTTAATTGTTGCTTTCCACTGATAGTTTCTGAATCCAAATGGGAACTTAGTCGAGGCAGTTTTCATTTCCTGATTTTTTGGGTCTCTCACTGTAGGTTCTGGAGCTATCTTCTACCCACCCTTAAAATCCAGCATCAGGGATGCAGTCTCCTCTTTCAAAGCAGTGTGGTACTGTGACCGTGAGCATTGTCCCTCAGCATGGCAGAGGTTCAGTGCCAGAATGGAAATCTCCCAGCTTGAATTTTCCCCTTGCCTCCCTTCCTGTAGGAGCCTGCCTTTTGCCGTCCAGGTCTGACCGGCAGTAAATCCCATTTCTGCTTTGGAAAGGCTGCAGCACATTTCTTTCCTCAGGACATCATGTGCTTTGAAGGATCATGCCTCCTGCCAGGTTGCAGACATGGAAGGGCTCAACGGGATTGCTGAGAGTGGGGGCTTGGTGCAGGAATGCTCAGCATCCAAACAGTAGTAGCCTTAAAAGAAGCTTGTGGGAAGTGCTGTTTCCTTGATTGGGAAAAGAACAGAGGCCGGGTAAGGCTGTGACTCAGCCAGTGAGTCAGCAGGGTCTACTTTCCAGTGAGGCTGTCCTGTGCTGTTTAGCGCTATCACACGCTATCACACCCTCCCTGCTGCCATGGGTCAGTAAAAACCTTGAGCTACTGCTTCTGTGTGTTCACAAAGTTATCCTGATCCTTAACCTCTTCCCTACCACCTGCCACTGCACTCTCACCAACTTCCTGCTTCCCAGCTCCATCCCCATGGTTGCTGTCTCCCAGCTCCATCCCCATGGCTGCTGTCTCCTGTTGTGCCTTCAGTGCTGGGTGGATTTACTGGGTGTGAGCTCCTGCTCTGCAGCAAGGGAGAAACCTTGTGATCTGTTCACAATGGAGGGAAAATCCTGGGAGTCAGCAAGAATTCACTGCAAGAAAAGGCACAGGGTGAGTACCTGGTCCAAATCCTGCCCAGAGCAGTGATGACCTTCATCACACACTGCAGACTGTGGTGTCATGAAACGAGCTGGACCAGTGCTGCGAGTCCAACATGCTGTACTTGAATGTATGTTGTGTTTACAGTGTTTGCTTCCCCATGCGGGGCTCTCCACTGAGATCCCAGTGCTCTTTCAACGTGAGACATGATGTCAACCAAAAGGCACTCGGGGACGTGGGGAGGAGGGTGTTGGAGGAAGGAGTGACGCCCTGAGACACACACAGCTCATGCTTCCTGGCCTCACAGTCTTAGGCACATGCTCAGCTCCATGGAAGCTCTCTTGTTTCCACTGAGTTGACTTTAATTGAGATTGGACAAAGCAAACAATTTTAGCCATGCAGTATTTACATGCAGGCGAGCAGCCAGGACATACCTCTGTCTATGGTTGCATCCACTGTTGAACAAAAATGTCCCACTGTTTTATTTATTAGCCAAACATTTCTACTAATAGCTGAGCTAATTTTATCCTTTTCTTACTGCTGGCTGACGATGACTCAGTCTCACTGGGAGGAGTTCATAGCACAGTGCCCAGGCTCTGAAAATGGTGTTACGCAGAAGGAAGGGCTAGCTGTCCACCTGGACAGCTCTGGACCTTCTTGCTTTTCCACTGTCTTCTATGTGTGTATATGGAACAAAGAAATCAGTGAAGTATTCCACAAGTGAGCTTGTCAGGCAGAAGGAGTGGAAATGCACTCGTCTCTCTAAGAGCCAGCTGTAGCTGTAATGCAAGAGCATCAGGCTGGTACCCATATTGCTGTATAAATTTTGTCTCAGTTTTAGTTCTTCATCAGTGTTTTCTGCCTGGGTCAGCCTTCAGTTAATAGGCTACTCTCCCTTAACTTGAGGCTTGCTTTCACAGGGCTCCAGGTAAGTGAGGTACCTAGTCTTGGCAAATCTTTAAGGCTCCTTCTCTGTTCGGTGGACAGTGACAGGTTCCTCTGGAAAGTGATTTCACTTACTTGTCTTGGGCAATCTCAGAAAATCCTGCCCTGTATTTCGTTAGTGTGTTATCAAGGCAGGCAGAAGATGCTGAGTTTACAAGGTAAAACAAAGGAGTTTTGTTCCAAAGATGAGGTTAAGTTCGATGGTTTTAAACTGAAAGGGGGTAGATTTAGATTAGGTATTAGTAAGAATTTCTTTACTGTGAGGGTGCTGAGGCGCTGGCACAGGTTGCCCAGAGAAGCTGTGGCCACCCCATCCCTGGCAGTGTTCAAGGCCAGGTTGGATGGGGCTTGGAGCAACCTGCTCTGGTGAAAGATGACCCTGGCCGTGGCAGGGGGTTGGAACTGGGTGATCTTTAACTCAAACCATTCTCTGATTCTATGATGTGTCATCCCAACCAAGGTAAAATACAATTCAGGTCCCTTTCCAGCAATATCTCAGTAATGCAGTCCTCAAACTCATTGTAAAGTCAGCCATAGGATCCATCCTTGCCTCCTCCAAAGATGCCATATGAACGTGTCATGTTTTCCTGCCTAAGAGGATTCTAGCTGGTATCACTCAGCAGTGAGTTCTCTTAACCACTGTTACAACCCTTAGTTGTCTTTAGCTATCCTTCAGTTACTGCAGTAACACATTGCACAAAGGGTTTGCCCAGTAGTGAGGCAATTCTGGCTACAGAAGGGTTTTAACCACTTGCATTGTTTCTTTCAGACGTGGGCAGAAGCGAGTTTACTCTGATTCAGATGAAAACAAAGATCAGCTTGGAAAACAATGAACTCGTGACCCACAAACGGGATCAACAACGTTGATTTTCCCTTAGCTCTCGACTGTAAAGTCACAGTATTTTAGCTGCTAAGGCCTCAAAGGAGGCTTTTGCTTATGCGGGGCTGTGTCAGTGCAGAGGGCTGGCACTCAGGAAACTGATATTTTCTTCTCAGCACTGCCTTGGGATATTGAAATAGTTACCCTTTCCCCAAGACTTTTGCATTTCCTTCCTTGTAAACCCAGAGATAATAGACCAAAGGCTTTTGCTTTACAATCTGTAGCTACAATATCCCATGTGAGAGCAGGCTATGAAATTTGATTTCCTGTATTACAAAGCCCAGAGAGTTTTGCTGCATTATTTTACTCTCAGAATGATCATCACCTCTATTTGAGCTAGAGTTGTACACCGAGTCTTGTGTACATCTGAGCTGTGGGACACAGACTAGGGATGCGTCAGACTTGTGCAAGGTCATGACTGAAGCCCTTCCTTAATAAAGTGAGCCAGGCAAAATTCCCTCCCTGGGTTTTGATCTCTGTTTTGGGGTCTTGGCAGAGGGGCAGGAGGTGCTCGGATGAGGTTTAAGCAGTTAGTGATGATTAGGAGTATCAAAGCCCAATTAGGAGAGTTGATTGGCTTGGGATTCGTGGTGACCGGTTCCTTCAGCTGAACATGAAGTTCCGTGGTGGCTGTAAGGAAAGCCCTACCTGCAGAAGCAGGAGGCCTTTTGGATAGGGTGTTTCATGCTTCCCTGCAGACTAGGGGCACAATGAGAAGGTGTGTGCTGCAAACACACCTGCAGACGTGCCTTGTCTTGGCAAGACTCTGCCTGTTTCTGTATCATTGATGCCAAGGATTAGTAACTGACACCGAACTGGCATTCCCCTCCCTCCTTTCCTGTTCTCCTCCTCTTGCTGTCTCTCATGAGCATGGTGCAAGAGCCACATCTCTCTTCTGTCCTTGCAAAAACATACAAGAGAAGCAGCTTGACCTGATCACTCCTGTCCAGTACTACTTTATTGTGCCCTTAGTAACTTTGTTGTGTTGTCCTTGTAGGTAAAATTTAGAGGGAAGAGTCCTGGTCCTGTGCAAGATGCTGTGTCCCACTGGTGGGGAGACCCACCACAGCACCACAGTTCAATGGGCAGCTGTAGAGGGAAGCAGTGGTGGAGCTGGTGGCTGTGGGGGTAGGGCTTGCACAGGAATGCTTGGCGTGTGATGAATGTGCTTTCTGAACTATTCACATTTCCCCTCCTTCAAGTTTTCATTGTGTTGACGCCTGCCTACTCCAACAGCTCCAGCTCCTGCCATCTTCACCAGCTATGAGCTCTATAATCTGCCCTAGGTAGGCTTCAAAGCACTTCCCATCAGGGGTAAAGGATGTTCAGTTAGAAACATGGAGCGGTTATGCACTGCCTTGTGCTGGAGGAAGAGCAGAGGGCTGGAGTGCCCTCCAGTTCTGGTTCACTTGGGTGATGCGCAGAGGTGATTGAGAGCACCGTGTCATGGCATGGGCTGGACCATAAGTGTCTTGCTCTTGTGCTTTCACTACAGAACTGAAGGGCAGAAGGTGTTGCACCTTCTGATCTCATGAATAGGTGATTATGCGAAGTCCAATAGCAAGCAGGACAGGGACTGAAGCACTCATATGGAAGCAAGACAGGTGACACCAAACCTCTCCTATGTCCTGATGGAGGTAAGAATAGAACCTGGTCTTCAAGGTTTAGTTTAGATGCTGATCTCCCAAATGCTGATACTAAGCTTAAGAGAAAGAGAACAAAGTTACCTCTCCTTGATTGCCTGCAGCTGGGATAGGAATCATGGTTACACGTCTTGAGGATATTGAGACTTTTAATTCTCTCTGCAAAGCAGTGCCAAAGCTTTATATTTTGTCCTTAGTGACTGTCTAGCTTATGAGGATCCCTGTGTAATGTGTTGGCTTCTATGATCGTGTATGAAAATAGGCTGAGAAAGTTGGGGCTGTTCAGCCTGGAGAAGAGAAGGCTGCGTGGAGACCTCATAGCAGCCTTCCAATCTCTGAAGGGGGCCTATAGGGATGCTGGGGAGGGACTCTTCATTAGGGACTGTAGTGAGAGGACAAGGGGTAATGGGCTCAAACTTAAACAGGGGAAGTTTAGATTGGATATGAGGAAGAAATTCTTTACTGTAAGGGTGGTGAGGCAGTGGAATGGGTTGCCCAGGGAAGTTGTGAATGCTCCATTGCTGGCAGTGTTCAAGGCTGGATTGGACAGAGCCTTGGGTGGCATGGTTTAGTGGGAGGTGTCCCTGCCCCTGGCAGGGGGGTTGGAACTAGATGATCTTAAGGTCCTTTCCAAAACTAACTCTTCTATGATTCTATGATTTCCGGGGAGCTGTAATGCCTATCCTGAGGTCTTGAGTTTTAATGCATGGAAGGAGATCTAGACTTGAGACACTACAGCGCTGACACTGAGTGCCCCCTGAATATCACCTGGTGAACCATGCGTGCGGGCACTGGCTGCTCCTCAGCCTGGTATATGACAAGTGTTGCACAGACACAGACAAGTTCATACCATCTCCCAAGCAAGTCAAGTCATGCAGTTATGCAGCACAGACGCTTCAAAGTCCAGTTCTTCTCTTCTTCTGAGCTGTTCTTGAAATCAGGAGGCTTCCAGGTCTGATCTCTAAAGGCTTTGGGTTTTCGTAATCTAACCTGCAGCCCCAAACAGCCACCCACTTATTTAAAGCGCTGATTTAAGACTAGTACTTCCTTCCACCCTGCTGTCAGTTTGTGTGACTAAAAGCACTGCTGCTTTTGTCTTTTAGAGGAAATACTTTGTCCTGGCTGTTGTACACTGATGCTGTTCTGTGAACTCTAAGAGCAGGAGCTGTGCCCTGAACTCATGGAATGACAGGATCCTGGGAGTGGTGATTGTGTTTTTCACATCTGAATCTTCCCCCAGGCAACACTGGCCAAGACACAACATATGTGGAAAATATGATCCTATGTTAACGCCTAGCAGCAGTTACAATAGGTATTTCAGTAGCAAAGGCCTGAAAAGAGCGTGGAGAAAGACCTGCTCGCTCATCCTTCACACAGCCAACCCACTTGATTTTCATGGGCTAAATCCCTGTGGTGACAGGAGTACGTTAGGTCCTGCCCAAGGTTTGCCTGACCAACTGTGGACATTCTGGGCTTACTTTACATCTGGTGCAGAGGCAGAGCACATCTGGAGTGCAAGTCACACTTGCGATGCCTACTTCTCTGCTCTGCCTGTTGGGATAACTGGACTTTGTGTGGGCAACTCCACTGCTGATCTGAGTGGCACGGACGGCATCAGAGCCTGGAGCAGCTGGAACCTCACCTCCATCAGCCCCTGATGGAGAACATCTCACTCCTTCCACTCCTTGGTTCCAAAACACAGTGGTGTTACTGGAGACAGGCAGTCATGGGTGCGGCTGCTATCTTGCCTCTTGATGAAAGCTTCTGGATCCTGCCAGCAGGTTTAGCTTTCTCAAGGATTACGGCTTGCCCATTCCCTCTTCAAAGGTGATGCAAGACTAGCAAGTCTGCACCTCTAATTTTGCTCCCACACATCAGCCTCTTGTCAATGCAGCCTGTCAGGAGCTGTCTTGCACCTTTTCAGGCAGCACCTAGCACAGAGCGCTCTCAGCATTGACTGAATCACACCACACATAGCACAAAATCTAACAAATAAGAAGAAGTCAGTAATAATACCTAGAAGAAAAGCATGCCAGTGGGTAACTTTCCTGTCCAAAACAGATTTAAGGTGGGAAAGAGCTGCCCTGGTTCTGACCAACTGACAATCTGTAAAACAAAGGCTGTAAAGCAATTTGTGAAACAGCTCCATTAGAGTTGAAGCATCAAGTCTTTTATTGTAGTTATTGTGTTAAAAAGCATTTCTTGATTGAAAGAATGAAAGTGTTGGAGCTTTTAGTGCCTCTGTAAATAACTTGTTTTGATAGTTAATCATTTGCACTCTTAAGAATGTTGCCTTCTACTGCTAATCCAAGTTTATCCTACTCCTGTCAAGCATGGGATTGTGGTTGTGCTAGTTTTTAGCAGCCTGAAGATTAACAGAGATCCATTGAACATGAAGGCTGTGGTAAAGTGCTGAAGGATGTGGGCTCTGGCATTTATTCCTTTTATCCAGTATTTATGCAGTGCACTTGTACTTCACAGTTTACAAGGTCCCTGTTGGACTCCCGCTGTGCAAGTTTTTATAGAAACCCAGAACTGGTCCCTCTCCTAATGGTGTTATCACCCAGAGAGCAGTTTGGGTGCTTCACCATTCCCAGTTGTTACCCTCTCCTCTGAATGGGCACCACACACAACCTCCTCCATAGTTTTATGCTTTAAACTTCCACATCTTTTTCTCTTCTGATTTCACCACTTCAAGGCACCCACTGGCTGCTGTGGTTGGTGGCTGCGAGTGTGGCCAGGAGAAAAGGCAAGTGAGGCAGCAGAGGAGCCAGATCAGCATCCCTGGCAATTTTGGGTGGTTAGTGGTCCCTCTCTTGCCCACCCCTGTTTGTGAGCATCTCAGCAGAAGCAAGCACCAAGCAGTGCTTGTGCCAGTGGGCCAGTGGGCCATTCATCACCAGCACAAGGGGGAAGGCATAAAGATGTTTGTCTGAACGCCTAACAAGTAGGCAGCAGAGACTGACATCAAGACCTGGTTTGAGGTGGGGATCGAAATCCCAACAGCGTGTTGCTAAGCTCTTCCTCAAAGAGTTTATTGTCTTTTTGTCCCCCATCCCTTGAACGCCTTAGTTTTAACAGGAAAATCGTTTCACTCCTGCTTTTCTCCCCAGCTCAACACTGGGCTCCTTTCCCAGACAGAGTTTTGGAGTTCATTTTAATAAGAGGCTGTTTCCCCATGAGACAGTGAGGAGGCTGATGTGCTCTCTGACAAGCCATGGCGCGTCCGCTGGCACTGTCATGCTCCAAGCCCAATCCTTGGTATCTCCACTGAATCAGATGGTGTCTCTCCAGTGGGACTGTTTGCTCTTGGAGACACTTTCCTCTTCTTTTCCTTCTCAGGCAAATGGGACAGTGACATACAGCAAGCACCAGGGCCCTGCCCAGGGTTTATGGTAGGAGGCAGGAGATCCAGCCTGGAAAATATTTGGACTCAAGAATGTTTTGAAAGACCAGACCAGAGGGGTCAGGAATGTGGGGGGAAAAATATGCTATTTGTAGCAGACCCAGTGTCAGCTCTGTGAACAGACAGGGCAGGAGGCACAGCATAGGAAAGCAGGCAAACAAGCCCGGCAGCTTCTCTGTAACTAAAGGGTTTGGATGCTGGCATGCTTCTCCTGTTTGTTTTGCAGGGAGGTACTATTTTCTTTGAGACATTGGTGCTTGAGACCCTTAGGGAATAGGAGGACCGGTCATTATGTCAGGTCAATGAATATGGATGCAAACCTCCTTTCATTCTCCTTTCCCCCTCTTCTCCCTAATGTTCTCTCTTCATTTTCTTACCACCAAAGGAGAAAGATTTCCTCAGCTTGCTCTCATCTCCTCACTTGACCTATCATAATCCACCTCCTGGGTTTCCTCACACCTATTTCTACTCATTTTCCATCTTAATCTTCCCTTATCAGTTTTTAAGGAATCCAGATCCTCCTCAACTCTAATTTTTACCCAGTATTCTCCTTTTCCTCCTGTTCAACACCATTTTCTGGATCCTAACCTCTTTTCTTGCCCTTCCCTTCTTTCAGTCTGCCTTTAATTTCTTTTTCCCTGACACACTTCACCTCCGGTATTCCTTGCAAACTCTGTATCCATACAGCCTATTGCCTACAGCCTCTCCTGCCTTCCCATACACTGTCTGCCTCTGGGAGATCACTCTCCTCACATCCCTTGGACCACATCAGCTGCCTCTGCATCCTCCCTGGGCTCCCTCATGTTAAACCTCAGGGGCTTGCCTGCACTGCTGGGCTTGTGCAGTGTTACCCCTCAGTGGGTATGGAGGAGGCAGCCCCAGCTCCTGCGAGGCCACGCTGCTGCGACCAGCTCACACTGCCGGATTCCAACCCGGTTTTGCCAGAGCCCTTCTGCTCCCATCAACAGCCTTAGGGTCCTTGTTTTGCATCTGATCTTAATACCCCCTTGGGCAGCAGTCCCTATAGGCATCACTCCTTATCACTGCCTATAGGCTCCTGTGATGCCTATAAAAGCTTGCGGTAGCAGACAAGCTACTGAAGCACTGAATTGTCAAAACCTCTGACCACTCTGTTTGACTCCTTTGGCTGTCAGTGATCCCTTGGCTGAGAGTGTGATCTTCCTGAGGCAGGGACAGTGCTTTGGCTTTGTCTTCTCATCACAGTGAGTGCCATACCATGATGATGGCACTAGTGTCTTTAGTAATAGTGATGTTAGCAAGAACATAAAAAATACACAGCTCCATATTCAAGGGTCACAACAGCTGTCTTAAATTAGACAGAAACCGGAGAGGGGCCTCACTTGGAGAGAAAATGGGATTGGGATTTGTGGAGTGGAACTCCCTACTGGCTTTCACACTGATGCTCGTTTTGGGAGATGAGAGCCCAAGGCTCTTGCTCTTCAGGCTGAGTCAAGGCTTATCTGTTTGCTGGTAAATGCAGAGCTAAAGAGGCAGACCCCAGCCTCACAGCCCTAAAGGAAAGATATACTCAGAGATCCCCAAAAGCAGGTAAAAACCCTTGAGGTTCAGAAGACAGCTTAGGGGGTGTGCACCCAAAGGGACAGATGCGCTGCTTTGAGGCAGGAGGTTGATGTGCAGGTCCAGAACAGAAGCAGGGTGTTTCATGGTGGAAGTCAGCGTGCCGGTCACTGTTATACCCATCCTGAGAAAGCTCACGCTGCCTTTTCATTGGGCTGGGATCATGCCTATCCTGGGGTGATGCATGCCAGTCTTGGGGTGGGGTGTTTAAAGGCCTGGGTTTGCTGGGGAGCGCGGCTCACCATGCCTGTGCAAATATTTTCTTCTGCTACCCAGGTAATTGCAAGCCTGGGATCAGAAAGAACATCGAATAGCTGAGGTTTGGCTTTGGCTCTTGATTCCCCAGGAGCCTTCTGCCATCCAGGAATATGAAACTTCAAGCCTAACTTTTGGAGCTGCTGTGTTAAGGTCAGGCCGTGCCTGTGCTTTCATTTACATCCTCTTTCCCGAACATGACTCCTTGTGTCAGGGCTGGGTGACCAGGCTTTGCCTGGACCAAAACCAAGCCCACTTTACACATTTCCTGTTGTTCCCCAGCCTGCCTGTCCCCCCAGATGATTACACTACACAAAGAGATGCTGACGCATTTCTATGCCTTAATACTTCTCGAGGTATTCAGTATTGAGTAGAGGAATGATAGTCTTAGAGTCTGGCCTATTTTTAGTGCTTTTACAGGCTCCTTCTCTGACCTCAGGCAGGCACTTTAACCACACGCTGTCCCATCTCATCATCTGCTGTATGGACTGCTCCTACTTTGCAAAGCACTGCTGGGTTGGTAGCACTTGCACTTTTTGCTTGGAAATTACCTTATGGAAGGGGCCTGTTCCTTATGGGCACCAGGATTTTAAAGTTGCTGGCAGCACAGCTGATCGCATCTAACTGCTTGGGTGGGAAAATGCTCATTTTCTTGCTAGTGAGGCGCTGCTCTGTAGTCTCCGTCCCCACTACTCTGAAAACACTCATTTTTCATCACTGAAGGAACACAGCCTTTTTACCCAGCACAGCCGAGGTATCACGGGCAGCTGGCCACTGGGCTCATAAACTCACAGGAGCAGTTTCATTCCCTTTAGGTGGAGTTTTCTTTCTTTTTCCTTTTCTTTTTTCTTTTCCTTTGTCTTTACTCCTATAGGTTTGGTCAAAATATTCAGAGGTGGGTGCTCATTAGGGGTGCGTGATCTAAGCATCTGCATCCTTCTACCCTTCGTTAATCTCTTTTAGGAGACAATCTGCCCGGGTGAGGTGATACTGGAGGGGTCTGGATGCCCCATACAGCTCCAGCAGAGACGGCAGGAGAACACCCTTCCCAGGCGCCTCAGCAGCACGTGTTTTGCAGCAATACCGATGACAGACATCCCAAAAAGGAGCAGTTCCAGTATCCCGCCACCGCTCTTCCTCCTCCGCTCACTTGATCCAGGCCGGCAGTGAAGAGGGACAGCTACCGCCTTGCTGGAGGAGGTAAGCCTGACTTTGCAGCATCCCCCTTGGCAGCCCCGGGAGCGCTTCTGCCTGCGTCAGCCAAAATCCCTGCCGGGGACTATGCTGCAATGCAGCACAGCACACCCCGCCCGCCGAGCCCAGCCAGCGCCTCTCAGCGCCGGCAGCCATGCGCTGCCCTCCTCCCCTTCCCGTCGAGCGCCGATGACTCCAGGTTGCATTCCCTCCCGCGGGCTCTTGGCGTGTGTCAGCGCAGCGCGGCTCCCGTTCGGTTTCACAACGCGCCGGCTCCCCGCAGGGATCGGCTGTGGGTGCGCGTTTCGTTTCCCTCGCACGCTACACCCGGATTCCAGACGCTCTCTGGCCGGGCTGCTGCATGGACTCAGAGCGCAGGTCCCTTGCCGTACCCAGCGGAGGCAGACGGGGCTCCCCTTGGCTCCAGGGAGTGGACCATGAAGACGCCGGTTGTGTTTTTGCTTTGCATCTCGGTTTTCGCAGGCTTTTCCCGGGGCAGAGTGGTCGGAAGGGATGAAGCTGGTTTTGCGGAGTGTAACGTGTTCTTCCCTGGACAAGTCCCACCCGAAGGGTTTACACAGCCGTTCCACGTGAAAATCTGTCAGCAGTACAACAAAGAGCCGCGCTTTGCCACCCTCTACAGCACTAAGGACAAAATCCCTCTTTATTCAGCTTTTAAGCACACAAAGCCAGCCCAAAGCGAGGAGGAGAGCTGGCTGGTCGAACCGCAGGTAAGTCAGCTTTTCCGTCGCTGTAAAGCTAATGTTCCTAGGGAACATTTCCTCTGGGGTGAATGAAGCTGGAGAGAGGACTTTGCAAAGGAGGCGGGAGCTCTGCCTGTTTAACTTCTTTTGATAGGAATTTAATACAAGCAGAACTTATTTTTGTGCTTGCAGCTGAGCAAACAAATAGTTCCTCGTCCCACAGGGCTTAGAATCATAGAATCGTAGAATCCTTAGGGTTGGAAAGGACCTTAAGACCATTTAGTTGCAATAAAAGCTGGGAGGCTGCAGCATGTGACATGCAATGCCAGGGAAGAGGAAAGTGTCTTGATTCCAGCTCCTCGCGGGCAGGAGCACTGCTGGTGGGCAGCAAGGTTAACCATCACAGTGTCAGGTGGAAGTTCGTTCTTGTTGCCAGCGCGACTGCAATGTTGATAAGAGTTCTTTCTGTGTTGATAAGAGTTCTTTCTGTGTTGATAAGAGTTCTTTATGTGTTGATAAGAGTTCTTTAGCTTCGCTGCACAGGGATAAAACATCCATTCGCAGTTCACCAAGTTGATGCTGCAGCTTTTTCGTTGTGTGCCTGTTGCAGACTCCGGTAGGGAAATGAGTTGCCGTATCCTGGAGTCAGAAGTGTGCTGTACAAAGTTAACTTTGCCAGTGTCAGTATTTGTCTCCCCTCTGCAAAACCTGGCAAGTTTAAGCAAGTCCTTCAAGCTGTTAAATTTCAGGGAAATCCTTAAAAGATTGCGAGTGCCCTAAGAGAACAGCCACACTTCACCTCTCTTTTCTCTTTCTTTTTCCTTGTTTTTCAGCAGAGGTCATGGGGAATTCTGTAGCAAACTTCAAGCTGCCCCCATCTGCTGAGCTCAGGGAAGACTGGCAGCATCCGAGGGCACTTTGTCAGGGCAGAAGTGGCTGCAGTCTCAGAGCAGTGTGTTGGGACCTCAGGTGCTGGATGCTGTGGGAGTCAAAGCTTACCCCTGTCCCAGAAGGGTGCCGTGATCGTTTTCCTCCTTGTGTGGGGTGATGAGGTGCTAAGGCCATGAGGTCGCAGGCAATAAAGACAGGAGATCATAGAATCAACTAGCTTGGAAAAGACCTATAAGATCATCAAGTCCAACCAATACCCTTTGTGCTTACACCTATGTGCATGCACATGGAGATGCAGAAACAGAGCAAGCAGAGAGAAATCCCCGTAAGCCACTCTCAGCACTCCGATGAGGGCCTCAGGGTTGTCACATGCTTTTTTTGGGGTGGTGATATCAGTGGTGAGGGCACTGCCTCCCCCCTGCGTGCTGCCTCCTCGGGAATGTCTGCCTGAGGAACACATGCCAAATGTAGCACTGAGGCAGTAATTGGGTGAGGAGGGTGAGGAATGCCAGTGCCACCCACTGCCCATCGGCAGCTGGAAACAGCAATTAGTGACGGGAAGGGCAGGCTGATGAGCAGGGTACTGACGGGACTCCCAGGCTCAGGTGTGGAAACCTGCTTTGCCACAGGTTTCCTAGGGGTTGAGAGCAAGTCCCTCAGGTGGCTTTCACCTTATTTTGACTGTCTGACAACCTCTGGGTTTGGCTCTGCAGCTTTAGAGAGGTGGAAAACTCTGGAGTTGCCTTTTCTGCCCTACTGTATGAGGGGCTGCATGAATCACTTCGTGCTTTAGTTTGGTTGATGACTACCAGCAGCCAGATGACCAAGGTGGGACTTGCATTGCCCAGCTGTATACAGTATAGCTACCTCTGAGCTGCTCTTGCCATCTTTCTTGGTAGACAGTCCAGACAAACAGGTACTTCTAGAGCCACCCATGTGAATGTCCTACCACAGAAACCTTGGTTGTAAGAGGCACTGTGCCTCCTCCCTGAGAAACGAGTCCCACACTAAGGCTGGGTGAAATATTTCCACTGCAATCAAAGGTGTAAGCGTCCCTGAGGCGGTAGTGAGGGCAGTGGGATGCTGAAGTTCACCTGGGATCCTAAGTACTAGTGTAGGGAGGTGGGAGGTAACAGCACCCTGCCTTGATCCTATGATCAAACCTGATGGAAGCTGCTTGCCCTAATAACTTTAAATCCCTTTTATACTCTGCCTGGGAACTGCAACCCCTACTTTGTGAAACACATTGATATATAACTTAGGTGCTCGTATCCATAGAGGTGTTCAGATGCATAATTCGTTTCTACATGCCATGCAGTGAATGAGGTGTTTACCTGTCTGCTTGGATCTTCCCCTTGGCTGTTCCAGGTTGTTTGGACAGATGGCCTCACGGCTGACTCCCTGAATGAAGATGTGCTTTGGCAGTGACACAACCCAAAAGCTTTCTGAAGCAGTGAGGAAAGGTGGCTTACGATGCAGATTAGATGGGGTGCTGGAGGCAGCTTGGCTCTGGGGCTGAGCTGGGGGGAGGCATGAAAACCTCAGTTACACAGGAGTTATTACAAACCATTATGTGAGTTATTATCCACACAGCTGGGTGATGTCAGAACCTCACACACGAACAGCATTTTTATCATGTTCTTTTTTAATTGCACCTAAACAATCCCAATGGTATGTGCAAAAGCCTGCAGCTGAACAGGTAACCAGAGACATATTTTCCTGATAGGCACCTCAAGGTTTGCATGCATCAGCTCATAAAGAGAGAAAATTAAGTTTATACCATATGCTTCCTGTAGGCTGGGAATCTCTGCCAGGGGCCAGAGCTGACCTGTCTTGGGTCTACGTGTCCCTGTGGTATGGCAGCAATGCTACGGGAGCAAGAAGGCATCAGTGAGGGTGTCAGGCTTGGAAGTGCCATAGGATGGAGGGCAGTTCCCAGGCACAGCTTTGCATTGTGCCTGCTCTCCCCTCGTGGTACTGCAGGGTTAAACACAGCGGGTGCATCCCTTGTCCCATGGCACAGCACCATCATCTCATCAGAGCAGGGAGAAGCAGCTGGGGGGGCAGGAAGGGACAGTGGTTTTGTGGAACACATTGTCTGGCCTCATCAGCCAGTTGCAGCCTGTGAGTTTGGGGTGTCTGAGCAAGAGGAGCAGAATGAAGCAGAGCAGGATAAGTATTTTAAGTGGTATGTTTAGGAAAAGCTATGACTTGTGCATCAGCACATAGGGCTCGCTGTGGTCGTTCCGGTCCTGAAGCAATAAGCATCAGATGCTTCAAGAAACCTCCTTAGCAGATGAGGGTAATGCAGCCCTCTGCAATGGCACTGTGACCAGCCTTGGTGCAGAGAGAGCCCTGGGCCAGGACCGCAGGGGTTTGGCTGATGCAGGAGGCCAGCTCGGTGATGGATAGCTGCTGACACTCGCTGGCACTGAGCCTGTCACACTGACTCTAAGCACAGGCTGGCACAGAGCTGTGAGCCGGCGATGCGGCACTAAGGGGATACAAACACTGGGTGAGGTTGTAAGGACACAGCTGGACATCTGCCCAAGTGCACTGCAGGATGGCCAAGGGACGAGGAAGGATGACTGGGGAGTGGTTCAAGGTAGACTATGAACTCTCCACCACACACGTCTCCAAAGTACATATTATATAGCCCAGTAAACAGTTTATAGGCCAGGAGCAAAGAGTGCAGGTTTAATTGGGCCAGCGCAGTGCTGGGACCTGAGGGCCACAGCCTCTGAAGCAGAGACTACAGGAGGCACCGAGGCCAGAGACCGTCTGACACCCCCGAGCTTGTACCAACACACTCACCCTCTAATTTGGGAAGGAAATGGCAGTCATCTGGCACATCTCCAGCGCTGCTGCGGGCAGTGTCAACAGGGGTGAGTAAGGAGCAGACGGTCCTGGCCACCAAAGAAAGACCTGAGTGTGCCCTAGCATTAAGTGCTCCTGCTCCCACTGGGTGTTACCTCCCTGAGCATGGCTCTGTGCATGGCTCCAGGAAGAATTCCTGCTGCTGCAATTGCCACCTATGGCTCCGCAGACACGAGCAGGTAGCACAGATTCCATCAAGGACCTTCGGTGATGGCATCCTCACCCATGTTGTGCCAGGAGCTGTGCATTCATCAAGGATGAGGTTCAGGCTACTAATGATGAGCCCTGAGAGAGCCCTGGGAACTCTCTGCTGTGTCTGTGTTCAAGGCAGGGAAGTTGAGGTCACTTGCCACGGTGCCTGCCTTCATTCTGGCTTCCTACACAGTGGTGAGAGGTAAATGCCTTTGGTAGGTGTCTGATATACTGTGGGGTTTTTCCTTCATGGTTTGGATTTGATAGTTCAGAGGGACTGAATTAAGGTGCCATAGGTGCTTACATGAACTGGAGGTACCACCACCATAGAAGGTGGGAACAAGGCCCTAAACTAAGCATCTATTGGTCTTGAAAACCTCTTCGCTCAAGTTAGAGGCTTGGTGCACGGTGGCTGGATGGGATTCCGAGGCTGTGTTGTGCTGCAGACCAGGCTGCAGAGCTGCAAGGATCCCTTGCAGCTTAAACTGATATGTTTGGCAGGGCAGCTAAGTAGAGCATGTGCTCCTCTGAAGTGCCACAAGGAAAGTAAGGAGAGAGCAGAATGTGGTCCAAGGCATAACGTGTAGTAGCAGTCATAATGGAAAATATACTTCAAGGTCCGTTTTACATGTTGCTTTCTAAGAAGGCAAATTGCATCCAGTAACTCTTCTCTCTGCTATTTCAGATAGATGACCCAGAAAATGACCTGCAGGAGATGGTGCATGAAGCCGATATTGCTGGCACTGTGGCCAACCTTGGTGCAAACCAAGCCCTGACCTCAGACTACGTGGGCTCTGGCTATGAGAGAGGGCTGCTCAATCCCAGCCTGCTCAATGAGGAGGATTTCCAGATGGCCACTTACACCCTGACAAACGCCGTCCCTCTGAGCCCATCTGTGAGCAAAAGCTGGCACAGAGACATTGGGAAGGTAGTGGAGCAAGCTCTGGTCCCTCACTGCTCCAAGAAGGATCACCTGTATCTCCTTGCAGGGGCAATTCCTTCCAAAGCCCGGGTTAAAGGCAAGCTGTCGGTGCCAGAGACGCTGTGGCTGGCAGCCTGCTGTGATGCTCCAGAGGGATGGTCCCTGGGAATAGTGAAAAACACGAATGATGACAGCAGCTTGGAAGACCTCACAGTAAGAGAGCTGGAGAAGAAGCTTCTAACAGGAGTTCACTTGTTCAAGGGCAGCTGTGGGGAAGACAACCAAAGCCAGGAGAAAACAAGAGCAATACTGCAAGCTGTCAGTCAGGTCCGCTCTGGAGAGCAAGTGAGAGCAAGTGACAGCCAGGAGGCCAAGGAGAGTGGATTGGTGAGGAAAGTGGCTGGCATCATCGCTACCCCTTTCATCAAGCTTCTGGAACTCCTCATCTATGTGCTCGTGGAGCTGGTGAAATACGTGTTCTATTTCCTGTGGCTTGTTATCAAGCGGGTTGGTGGTACAGTTCTGGATGGAGTCTGCAACCTGTGGAACGGGGTGGTGTCCTACCTTAAAAACATCACCCTGGTGCTCATCAGCATCCCTTATGATGTGGGGAGGGTCATCGTCAACATCTTCATGGGCTTCCTGCACATTGTCGAAGATGTGGCGGCCCTCACCTACCGGATCCTGCGCATCCCCATGGGGTTTGTCCTTCACCTCGCTGCTTTCCCTTACCACTCCATCTGTGCCATTCCCTCTGTCCTCAAAGACATGGCCAGTGGGATCGGGGGCACCTTCTCCCTGGTCATTGATGCCACAGCCACCATTCTGCACGGCTTCTATTACCTGGCTTGTCACATAGTCAAACGCTTTGTCCCTAAAGCCTCCTCTGATGACTGATAGGGATGGAAACCAAGGCTGCAAAGACACGGAGTAAAGGAGGGAGTGGGGCAATGCTTTAAGATATGTGGCCAAGCGCTGTCCATTTTGTTCTGGTATTTATTGTAATGACATTAATAATAATGAACCAACTGGGGAGTAACAGGGAAGGCTGAAGTGATGTTGCCGGGGGCCACCACCACCACTGTAACTCAAGTTCTGTCTGTTGTAAAGTGTTCTGGCTTCATTGGTGCAGGCCACAAACTTCATGTGATTTGCAGATCTCAAGATGCTTCCTCGGGGAGATGTGCACTGAATGTGGTACAAGGTTATTTCTGTCCAGCTATGATGATGCTGAGCCCTATGCACTGGCAGTGAGCTCTGCAGAGCCCATCCCTGCTCGGGAGGAGCTGGTGGTGAGGATTTTAGTTATGGAGGGTTTTCCAGGGCCTAGAGAAAGGAGGAGGAAAGGTGCAAGGATTTGGGGATGGGAAAGAGTGAGGAGCAGGGAAAGACAGGGGTGAGGTTCTCTTGTTGGTTGCACTGCTCGCTGCACTGGGATCCAGCTGGTGGAGGGGATGTGACTGGGTGTATCTCAGTCCTCAGGCCTTTCCAGACAGCTGGAATCACATGGATCTTGCTGTGAGGAAAGATCTGCTGCCTGTTCTTCTGCATGGTGGGAAAGCATTTTCCCTTTAGCATAACCACGATCATCTTCGCCCAACTCTCTGGAGACCACTGAGGGTCTAAGCCCTGAAGCTTCAAGGCATGGCATTCCCTGAAGGTCTGAGCCCCTGAATAAGCTCCAACAGCAGCATCCTGGAGTTATGCTTTTGGCTTTGAATCAGTTGCCACCCGCTCTGCCTCCGTTGGTTGCTGCCGGCTCCCCAGGCATGCAGTGGTATGTAGGTGCCTGAGGTCAGCATGAGATGATGGTGATGGGTAACACCGCGGTGTCCTTCTGAGGCTGGGGAAAATGATCCTCTGGGGCAGAAGAAAGCAGCTCTGCCCTTCCCACCAGCCTGGGCTGGCAGCACGGATGTCCTTGTAGGAAGGGGACATGGCAGAGGAGATGCAGGGGGAGCTCGGGGGGAGGTTTATTGGAGTTTTCCTAGCACCCAGCCAGAGGTAGAGCCAGAGCAGGGCAGGAGCCAGCCCCGAGCAGGGGGTCCCCTCAGAATAGAACCATAGAATCAACTGGGTTAGAAAAGACCTTGAAGATCAAGTCCAACCATTACCCCGGCACTGCCAAGACCACCACTGAACCACACCACAAAGGGCCCCATCTCCATGGTGTTTGAACCCTTCCAGGGACGGTGACTCCGCCGCTGCCCTGGGCAGCCTGTTCCAATGCCTCAGCACCCTCTTGGTGAAGGAATCTTTCCCCGTATCCAATCTAAGCCTCCCCTGGCGCAGCTTGAGACCGTTTCCTTTTGCCCTATAGCTGGTTACTTGGGAGAAGAGGCTGACCCCCACCTCACTACGTCCTCCTTTCAGATAGTTGTACAGAGCAATAAGGTTTCCCCTGAGCTTCCTTTTCTCCAGACTAAACACCCCCAAAATCCCTTGGTGCTGTGCTGGGCGTGAAGCTGGTCTGAGGGACATTGAGGACGGTGTTCCTGCCATCGGGAGAGCAAAGGCAGAGGGAATAGGACACTCATGGTGAGTCACTTGCACTTGGAGGTTTGGCAGCTCTCATGGAAGAGGCCTTTGCCGCCTGTGAGAGGAAGAGAGGTCAGTGTGGCTGTTGCAGCTGCAGGAAACAGCATGGCCAAGCTCACCCTGAGCCCCAGCAACAGCCTTTTGATGGGCATTTCCCACTGGTTTTGGATACCTGGAGGAGGAAAAAGGCAGTTTCACATCCTCTATCTCCCCATAGGGACTGTGGACTGATCTGGCTGCAGCGCTGGTACATACCCACCTGTGAGCCCATGCACCTCTATGTTGGAAGGAGATCCAGCCCCGCTCCTGCACTGCTCATCCTCTGCTTGCTCTTCACCCCTTCTCCTCGTGGGTGTGAGCCAGGACCCCCCCATCTGGAACACTGCAGCTGGGGAGCATGGGAGCCTGCAGGGGACCATCAGGGGTTTGCAGCTGGATGAGGGGCACAGGGACATCACTGCTGCTGGAGGAGGGCACAGGGGAGCTGCCTGCCCCCGGGCTCTGGATCTTGGTGCAGGAGGGAGGCTCTTGGTCTCAGCAGTGTTTGCTCTGGTTGGGCTCCAGGAGGCATTTGGGAGTCCTACATCCACGGATCCTTCCCTTCACCTGCTCCTCTGTCCCTCCCTCCAGGGCCAGGTTGCTTTTGGACCTCTGATCTGCCACAGCATCCATAAGGAGTCCTCGGGGTGTGCATACTGGTGCTGCTGGCAGCTTTGCCTCTCTGCCTCATGCTGCCCGCAGCAGGGCTGAGCTGGGGGTAGACAGATTCAGAGGGTAAAGGAGATTTGGCTGGTTCATGGTGGTGATAGAGGGTTGTTTCCTTAGCCTGGGGGCCATGTTCAACACAACCAGCCATGTGTGCATGTCCCAGACCAGCACACCCTGACCAGGAGGTACTCTTCAGCAGTGATGCTAACAGCATCAGTGGAGATGCCAGCAATGGGGATGAAGCGGGGAGGCAGTGGTATGAGTGGGGAGAGAGGATGACTCCTTGTCACGGACCATGGCTAGATTGTGGAGAAAAAGAAGCCTCCTGCAAGCCTGTCTGTATCGGGAAGGAAAGGCAGCTTTCGTGTGTCAATATGGGTATAGTTGGGTAAGGTCAGTGGTGTTTTACAAGTCCCTCCTTCATGTCGGAGCTGTTGCTTTGGGCATTTCGGGTGTAAGGGGCAAGGTCCATGTTGTTGCTCCCAGCACACAGACAGCAGCCTGCAGATGCTCTCCACACCAAACGATGCATCTCTGCCTACTCACACGTGCCTTCCCTGCTGCAGAACCAGATGTGGAGCTGGTTCCCACTCCTGCAACAGACCCTGTCCCAACCCCAGCACTGCTCTCAGGCTGCGTGGCAGCCACCAAGGCAGGGAAGCAGCCAGCTCAGGAGGCACTAAGGTGGGGTGACCCAGCGCCCCCAGCAGCCACTGCAGGCACGTGTGGTGTCAGCAGCTCCCAAGCACTGTGTGGGAGGTGGCTGCCCCCCCCAGCTACCTGTCTTGTGCCTTCTGCGTTATCTCTGCCCCATCTTGGCTGTGCAGCGGCTGGTGATGCACTTCTGGGGGGTCCTGCACCCAGAGCAGCTTCCACATCCAGATCCACATCCCAGCATCTCCAGTGCACCCCTGCTTGCAGTGACGGGGAAGTTCATGTGCTGAGGTGCAGCAAAGCTGATGCTCCTCAGGTCTGCATCCCCATCTCCATCACTAGCCAGCCTAGCTTGGGGCTGCAACCACGTCTTCTAGCCACCAGTGGACAGCCCTTGTGGTCTAAGGGGCTGTGGCACTGTGGGGTTTGAGCTGATGTGGAACAGTAGCACTAACATTGTCTAAACATGCTCAGATTCCAAGCCTGCACCGGGCATTGTGATCCTGTGCTGCATGTCTGAGCGGGCAATGGGAAGTGTGCCTCAAGCACCGAGCAATCGTCGCAGAACAAACAGCATCCTGCTACAGACTTAACCACTGTTTGAGATTATTCATATCTGGGCATGATTTATGGCTTCTGAGCTTTGCTCTATCCTTGGAAACAAATGGCTTCAACAAAATAAAAGTGACTTTTCCAAAGAGGGGCTGCTATCACATTCCTGTGACCGCTGCAAACAAGATAATGCAACCTGGGGTGCCCTGACTAATCAGGAAAGCACCGGTGGCACAGCTGTTCTTTGTTATAGCTTGACATCTGATATTAATGGTCCTTTTGTGCTTTAAAACACCTTTCAGAGTGCTGTGAAAGTCAATTCATTGAGCTATGGAGCGTGCAGGTAAAAGCTGAGAGGTTGCAGGCTGGGAACGCAGCTCTGTGCATGCCAGAATTGAGGGGGAGAGGGGATGTTTTGTTCTGGTGAGATGCACGCGGGGTGCAGCACGATGGCTGGTGTGGATCCAGAGAGATCACGTCCTAACAGGACGACTGCTCGTGGCTGAGAGGGAGAAACTCCCTCTTGTGATGCTGTTCCCTTGGCTGGTCTTAGCACAACTCCTTTAGTGGCCACGTCCCTCCAATGACAGTATAGCGGTCCTGGGACGAGTAAACCAGATGTTGGCACCCGCATTTTGCAGGTACCTCTCTTTGGTTCCAGTGTCCCTCTGAGGTCTGCAGGAACTGGGGGGGCACTGGCACGGGTTGCCCAGAGAAGCTGTGGATGTCCCAGCATTGGAAGCGATTAAGATCACGTTGGACGGGGCTTTGACAACCTGGTCACCACACACTTTGACACAGGGGTCTCTGTGCACCTTGAGGTGTCCCTTATCTCTGCTGCACTCAGCCTTGGGCTGAGCACCGATAACAGCAACCCCAGCAGCACGGCCCCTTGGTCACAACCCTGGGCTCAGCTCCTCTGGGCCACCGCTCTGCTCCCATTGCAAGCTTTGGAGCTGCCCACCTCCGTCACTGGCTCCGTGCCTCCTACCAGCCAGGGAGCTGCTCCAGCAGGGCAGGGACCTGAGCTGTGCTTGGCCATAGGTTATCTCTTCAGCTTACTGCCAGTAAATGGAAAAGGTACTGGAAAGTACATAGCAGTGCGATTTAGCTAACAAATCATAATCCAGCCTGGCCAGGAAGGATTGCCTGGGAGCGGGGAGTGTGACGTGTGTCTAGGTGGGGTTCGGCAGGGGACCATTTCTCTTCACTGCACAGCCTCCCATGCTGTTGGACTTTGGTTTGGAAATGGATCTCACACTGGGTAACATCTGCCATTGATTTCCACAGAGCTGCTGTTTCCAGGCAAGCAGAAAGGCTGCAGACTTCCCAGCGGTGCTAGTGTTACAGCTGGCTGGAATTCCTCCAAGGGAATCTGTCCTGTCAGAACAGGGTGATTTATCAAATAGGGCTCCTTCTGTGGCAATCTGCTGTTCTCAGTGGAAAAGGTTTTCCAGGTCCAGGCTGCAACAAGGAGAGAATCATCCAAGAGCAGCCCAGGGGCTGGATAAGAGGTTTGGACATGGAGATCCAGCACCCTCTCCTGCCTGAAGCAGGCCTCGCATGTGACTGTGGCTGTATCCATCTCAGAGGAGCGCCCTCACAGCCATGGCCCATCTCAGCATATGTCTCATTTTGTCCCATTTGTAAGGGTGAAAATAAACTGTTTCCTTTCCAAAAATACTGGATCTGCGACCATTTCCTGGGAGGCAGAAAGCCATTTTCCACTGAGCCAGCAGAAAAGCTGTTGAAGCCACTAAGCTGAAGCAGTGGCTTCAAGTTTCTCATCTTTATTAATAACTCGATGTTTTAAACCAATTTAAGATGGAGGAGAATGGACATTTGGAGCAGATGTCACTGTGTGGTTACTGCTGTGATACTGAGGGTCCTGCCAAGCCTCCCAGTGTCTGCTGGTAGATGGTTATGGACCAAAGCCAGGAGCTGCAGCAGGGGTGCAGGATGATGGTGGTGGGCAGGAGAGGAACAATGGGAGCTCATCACTGGGGGGAGAAGAGCAGCAGATGGATGGGGTGTTTCAGACTAGATGTAAGGAAGAGGTTTCTTACAATGAGGGTGGTGAGGCACTGGCACAGGCTGCCCAGAGAAGCGGTGGATGCGCCATCCCACGAAACAGCCAAGGCCAGGCTGGATGGGCTCTGAGCAATCAGATCTAGTTGATTGATCTGTATAGATCCAATAATCTATACATTAAATCAGAATCCAGGACAAGGGCATGGAGGGAAAGGACACTTCCAGGACTGGATCTCACCCCAAAGCACAGGATGCTCTGCTCCGGAGACGTGTTCCCCAGCGTGCGGCAAATGATACCTCCAAGAGGAGACGGGTTTTATCCTTTTTATTTAACCAATGAAATTCCTACTGATAACAATGAAAGTAATTTCAGCAAGTATAAATGCGATACAGTTTTAAACAAACCCCATTGTTCCGTACCTATAAATAGATTTTTCAAAACCTCATAAAAAGTGCAGATTTATGAATTGCTGTTAAAATGTTAATACATGATTCCTTTGTTTAAAAATGCATTTTTTTTTGTCTCTTAACTCACCAAAAAAAAAAAAAAAGAAAAAAAAGAAAAAAGAAAAAAAAAAAAAAGAGTTCCTTCTGCATCTGTTCAGATAAATTCAAGTCGGGTAACTTAAAAACTAACACAAGTCACACACAAAGAGAAAATCCATCCCGCCAGGTCAGCCCGTCCTCTGGAAACAAAAACGAATCCAACAAAGAAAACCCCAACCAGCAATAACAGAACAAGGAACTGGTAAAAGCTGCTGTGGAGACCCGCAGGGAGCCCGTAGCAGCTGCCTCACCTTGCAGCAAACCCTCTATGACAGTATGGGGTCTGCAGTGCGTCTCTGGAGCTCAGGCAGGACAGGAGGCCTGAGGGATGCTGGAGGGACCGTGGTACCCAAGGAGCCACCTCGCTTCCGGGGGGTGGGATGGAGCAGCAGGACCAGAGCTTTGTCCTTAATCCTCCATCCTGGAACACCTCTGGGGCCGTGGCGGGGGAGGCAAGAAGCTGGGTACAACTCACCCCATGTCAGAGGGGGGAGATGCAATGAAATGCCAGTCCCTGGGCACTGCCCTGCCGCCGCCCCTCTGACCCACAGCCGCCCATGGGGAGCTGATGCCGCTCCTTATCCCACCATGCTGGGCTCTGCATACAGCAAATAAGGGCTAATGCTTGCACTCAGAGGGGCTCGGAAGCTTTTGGGCTGCAGAAAGGCCATGCCCATGTTTTCGGTGCAGCGGCTGGTCCATCCATCCCTCCACACACCAGCAAGGCCCGTGTTCCCCTCATGCACAGTGAGCAGACCACGGGGGGCAGCCAGCAGCGGGCTTATGGGTACAGGGGATGAAACACCCCCAGATCTCAGCCTGCCCCACGTTTGGGTCCAAATGTGTCCAAACGCAGGGCGGCCACGCAGCTCGGACCATGCTTTATGCAAAGAGGGGCTCTGCTCACCCAGGGTCTGCTGGAGCACCTCCCTGTATCTACAGTGGTATTTTATCTACAGCAGGGTCTGTTTAGCAAGAGCAGTTTAAAGTGGCTATGTTTATCAAGTTTGCTACTTTATGAATTAAAAAAACATCAACAAAACAAGAAATAAACCAAACCCCAACAACTATAAATACAAAGACTCTCACACACCAGACACTTGCAGCCTGCGTGACTCATAAACCGCATCATATTCTGTTAAAAAGCTTATTCTACTTAAAACTATACATAGTACAAGAGACTCGAAGAGTGGCAGTCGTGTCCGGGCACGCTGCCTGCGCCAGGGTGGCCCACAGTCAGGTGCTTCCTATAGAATCAAGGAGTTACAGTAACACGGCACAGGACTGCAAAGCCAATCACAGCTTCTGCTTACACCGCATACGAAGTACCAAGGGGAACACGAAAAAGAACTGGTGTTAATACTGATGGATTAAAGAGTAACTATAAAGATCAAAACAGACGTTCACAGCATGCTACATATATTGCTCACAAACTCTTTTTTTTGTTGTTTTTCTCTAAAAAAAAAGAAAAATAGGCTAATACAAAACAAGGAGTTGGCAGTCTGAATCTCAGTTAGGTTGGATATAGAAAGATAAAAGCATATACATTCATCGTGTGGCTTTCCAGCAAAAGGAGAAAAGGGTAAAACGGAGAGATTTCAAGTTTACAAAGTTCCTGTTTCGTTTATAAGCTACAGTTTATATCCAGTTCCAGGTCACAGTCATGAAAGGATTCCTGACTGCGATGCCTTGTCGAGTCCAAGGGCTGTAGCCTAACTGGGATTGTTTTCCCCCTAAAAGCCAGTATCTCCCGCAGCCACCCGGGCACGTGGCAGCTGGGCTGAAGGGAGGAGGTTTGGGTCTGGTGGCATGACATGAGCGTGAAATGGGCAATGAGGAAGAGTTCTGGACTGTGGGTGCTTGGACCTGCTGCTGTTGCTGTCCCCAGGGCCCTGAGCTGGAGACACAACGCTTGGTGGGGGCAAGAAGATGCAGTTCAACAGCAGCACGTTCTTCTTGGGCAGAAGTGAACGGTTCCCTTCCCCTGCTCCATCTGTGGAGCAAGGAAAGGGTCCCAGCTCTTGTCCTACAGAAGCCCCTTGGACACCTCAGAATGAGGCATCTCTCACCACCTCCACTGAGCAGAGAGAAGCACAAGAACCTCTCAAACACATCGGTCAAATTTCTCCAACTGACCAACGTGTCAACTCCTCCTGCACTGGTTGTGTCCCCTCACGGGTGCCTGTGGTCTGTACCTTCCAATGCTGACAGCATGGCTTGCTCCCCACTATCAGCGTATGAACTGGCATCTTCAACACCACCTCTAACTACTGTCGGGAACAAAAGCAGAACTCTGGCTTCTATCTTCCACAAGCCCTGGTGATACTCAGTACCTGTAGGAACACCCAACCGTGCCTATGTCTCCAGCAGCCACTCCACAGAGTGCATTTGGATTTATCCCGCAGGTAAGTGACAAATCCAAATCCACTTGTTCCGGAGGCCGGCTGCGAGGCACCCAAGGAGCTGCCTGTCACAAGAAGACATCAAATCCCCCATCAGATGTCCCTCAAAGAAACGTGCATGGCTGAACAGCTCAAGCATGGGGAGTCTTGCCAAAGAAAGCATTTCCTTACTGGATTCACTGGATTATCACTGTAACTCCAGAGATGGGACCTAACATGCTACTGGCAAATGCTATCTAGATGCTGTAAGCGAGTACTGACTGTTATCCTTTTGAACCAGATTTGGAATTTTCCTGTCCAGAAATAACCTAATACAACAATTGAGTGCTTCTGAACATAAGAAAGTCCCTCTGAACCCAAATGGTAATAGAGGAATGTAGCATTGTTTTACAAGGCTAAGGCTAGGAGGCTGCCCCTGCATGATTGCAAGGGGCTGTGAGTTGGGAAGATAGGAAGCACTTGACACAGGGTGGTGGTGGCAGGTTGGAAAATGACAATTTTTGCCCCTTTTGAGCAGCAGAAGGATTAAATGTCTGCAAGAGAGAGTTGATGTAAATGTGGGAGCAGCAGCACGACCACGTGCCAGGAAATGCGCTCTAAGGGATGCATTAACACTGATCAAGATGCTCCTGAAGTTTCCTCATGCTACTGTGTTCTCTCCATCTCCCACACCTGTGATCTATGCAGTAAGGATGAAATGCTAAATTCAGTTTCATTTGGAGAGAAACATTCTCATTTACATTTCCCAAATGCTGAAAAGCTGGTGGGTGCATCTCTTCTGACAAACACAGTGCTGCGGGACATTAGGGACAATAAATCTGGAGTTCATATAGTGAAAACTGACATTTCTGTCCAGCTCTTGGAATGATCGCTTGCAGCAAACCAACTCTTACAGCTTGACATTCAGATTGACCGGGAAGGTTCATTTACAATGAATCCACTACTTTCTCCCTTTATTTTGTGCAACATCACCCTTATTTACGGGAGAAGGATCCAAACCTCTAAGGAAATTAACTGAATGCTTGAAATCAAGATTTGGAATATTTCTTTTTGGGCAGAACTTTTTAGTTTGGGCACGAGCTACCAAGTATCTGATCCAGCTCTTCTAAAAGGGAGTCCAAACTCTGGAACATGAGCCTGAAATGCATGCCTATGTTCATGGAAAACACACATGCATGAGAAACATCGAGAACCTGTTCTGCAAGAGCAGCGCTTACAGTTTAACTGCTTTGGGAAAGATTTCTCTAAGCCTATATTAAGTCCCCAAAACAACCCATTTCATTAACAATCACTGTGAATCACACGGGTCTGCTACACATTATTCCTTTGATCTCTATGGAAACTGATTTTATTCTGTTGAATTTAGCTGACTAAGTATCTTTAAAAACCTGACTCAAAAATGCAAGTGGGCACCTTGTAGGATTTTGCTAAGTGCTTAAATTCCCATTGAAACTTAGGCAACTCCTGCTTTTTCCACATCCCATGAAAATATCTCTGAGTATCCCTATGAACAAAAATACTTTGAGGAATCTGGAGCTTTGACTTTCTGCACTCAAATAACAGAGAAGCAAAATGTTTTCCTTTTTGTTCTGTTCTGTTCTACATTTATAGAGACCTACATTTACAATTGTTTACAAACCACTGATTTTCCTGTCCTTAAGGTTTTTTTAATACCTAGGAAGAGCTGATAGGGGCAATTCTTTAACTCTTACAGCTGAAAGTACATCCTTTTCATTGCAATGAAGGCTTTAAGACAAAGAATTTATGTTTCAGTTCAGTCTTGATGAAAATAAAACCATCTACAGCTCACCAAAATTCCCTCAGGGTACCACAACGCTGGCTTTAGTAGCTATCTGCACAAACTGTTCCCTAGTTTAAAATGGTTTCTATTCCTGTCTGATGCCACTCTTGTGATGTTCAGCTGCAGGTGGAGTGTTCTGGGAAACGCAAATGCTTTCTCCAATTGGCATCTTTTCCATTTCTCTTCATTAGCAAAAAATGGAGCAATTTCAGCAAGAACATATCTGTCCCAACACACAGTTTGAAGTGATTCTGCAAAGAAGCTGTCCATGCTCAAAACCTCTGTTCCCTACTTCAGAGCATTCCCTGTGTAGCTGGTTAATTTGTGCCTACCAAGCTTTCTCTTCTGAAGACAGGAGACTGTACGCTTATTTTTATGTTGGTCATGGCTGGGATTTGTGGACTAACATTAATGCTGGTAAATACCAATTCCAACAAAGGAACACGGAGGGAGAGTATCTACACTTGCAATGATTACTGTACTCATAAGGATAATATTAATAAACAAAGTGTAAAGATTCACATTCACGAGTGCTTTCAAAATGCAGGAACATCCAAGAACACTTGCACATTGAAATTTGGCACAGTGTGAGCCTAAAGCGTGCATAAAGTGTATGGTAGAGTTGTCTGACTTCAAACACCAATTCTGAACAAACACCTACTCAAAATCATAAATTTGAGTATAAAAAATAGGCTATAAATTGTTACACTGTAAATGCAATACTTGGAAAAAAAAATGCCACGTGGAAAACATTTCCAGAAGTTTCAAGTTTGCATTCAATATTAAAAGAAAAGCGAGAGAAATAGCAAACTAGTTGTACAATGACATTTCCTATAGTGGAATGTCTTGCAGGCCATATGTGACGTGATATGGCACCTTAAAAAAAGAAGAAATCACTGATTTACTATAAATTTCAGGAAGCAACCCATTGATGTTTTCTGTATTTCAAATCTGCTCATGTACTTTGCTCAGAAGGCATTTGAGCTGGCAAGTATGTCTCATAAGGAAAGAAGTAAAGGCACTCATGTTTCCAAATGTAAAACTCAATCTACTCTAAGAGTCTTTGCTTTTCTGAAGGGAAACTAAGCCGTCATATTAGTTATCCAAATCAAGTTTCACCTCCTTTCCAGAGCTCAACTGTGCTTCTTGAGAACTACTTGACTTCTCAAAGCAAAGGAATTTAAAGTAGTACTGTACAGTTCCCATCACTTGAGGAAAACTAAAAGTATTGCATGAAAACTTCTCTCAGCAGAACTGTCCTGTGCACAAAAACCATTACGTACGGCCACTACACTCACAGGAGGGAGCAAAAAGGATCATAACAACTCAGGAAGTCAACCTAAGTTCATATATATGAGCATCTCAATGCTTCTGATAAATCTTTGCAGTTAGCTATACAAGATAAATAAATGTGATGTTTTACCCAATGCTCTCTCTGATGCTCTCTATTGGGTAGTTTGCTGAACAGCCAACGTTACATTAAAAAACCCCATAATTACTGATTTCTTCCTCAAAAGGTTTTCACATGCAGAGTCTGCAGTCTGAAAGTGCAGGAAAGTGTACAATCATTTAGCTTTCCAATCTGGAACAGACAGATAAAGTGAAAAAAACCAACATGTGGAGTCACAGCAAGGTTCAGGAAAAGGGAAGAAAAGAGATAACTGACTTTAGGAGCATTCTGGCCCATGATTTTGTCAATGAAAAGTGTTAGAATATGACTGATAGTACGATTTTAAACTATTCTGCAATCACCAATGAAAAAAAATCCTGCATCAACTTGTACAATCCAATGGCACATTAAAAATAAACCTATCCAGTTAGTTTTGAATGTATGCAACAGAAATAAAGGTCACCCTCCTCAAAGAACTATGAAAAGCCCAAACCAATAGACAGAAGCTGAAGCGGTGACAACTTGCATCCTACTGGGTAAGTTTAAGCATCTCTTTAGGCACTTCACTGGTTCATTAAATGCAATACAAAATAAAGCTATAAATATCAACATTTTGTGCTCTTAGAAATTAGTTGAAAGCAACAGAAAACAGCACAAAAGTGTGTGACATTTTTGGCAGCTTATTTCTTCCCTTCCCCAATATTACTGGTTGTCCAAGAATACTTTGTTTTGGGGATGCTTTGGCATCTCAGTATCAGGTTGTCTGAAGCCATAAAAGCTAAAACAAAACTGCTAGGCCTTAGACAATAAAGAAATTTGGTTTTAAAATTTCTTTATGGCTATACAAGAAGGACACTTTAGCAGTGGCATGAGAGGGAAAAAAGCTTGCTTTCTTTTTAAATATTGCACTTTTCTTTTGTTCACTCACACTAATGCATAGAAATTTCTTTAAGTATTAAAATTTCACGCTATGAAAAAGTTATGGGAAATAAATTTCTACACATCCAATATGAAAGAACAGATATGCTAGCCTTCCTTTCCTTTCCTTAGGTAGAACATTGAGAAAGAAGAGAGTGCAAAAAAACCCACCACCCTGTTTTTGGTCAGCCTGTGTATTAACTTCATAGGTGCCAACTAAACAAATTGCAACATGTGATGAACATGAATACTGTAAGGACAACTGAGGGTGACTGTCAGTAAAACAAGATTATGCATGATTGAAACACAGTAAGTGTGGCTGAAATGGGAAATCGTGAGGCCTTTTCTCTTGGGAAAGGGCACGACAAAGCAGATGAATTTTGCACTTCAGTAGCATGCTGTAGGATTTATCATGATTAATTTCACATTACAGTGTGCTCAGTGTTCGCATCCATATCTTGCATCACCTTCAATTGCTGTAGTAAGACAGTGACTGGCAAGCCATCTCCAGGAGACACAGGAGAATCCAGCGGGCAATTCAATGCAACCCAGCCCGTGTGTCTCCATCACAAGTCACGACGTGGTGGTGTGTTCTCAGGACAGGCAGAACCCATCTCCTGCTGGACTCCACTAATCTGAAAAATGATTGCTTGGAAAAAGAAGTCTCTAAGCACTTCACTCAGGTGCTTAAAGAACAAAGCGCTAGGATTGGATATAACAAAACCAGTTTCAGGATCCTGACCACTGTGCAGAAATCCAGCCGGAAACAATGCAGAGTAGTGCTCCTCAGTGTTACTTTTGTTATCATTAGTAATGTTAAGCATCAAGAAAATAAAACACGTCATTGCACATTACAGCCGCCAAGAAGCACGGCTAAACTTTGACACTAGAGAATTGAATAACCTGATGCTACATCACAAACAGCTTCTGGTGTGTATCTATTTCAAAAGGTCTTTACATACTCAGTAAAACTCCTTTACTCCTGCCCAGCTGATGCTTCAGGTTAAGTGACGAGTTATGGCACGAAGGGCATACAGAAGTTCCGCTTGCATACGAGCTTCCATTAGAAGCAGATTGACATGAACCTGTTAAAAATTAAATCAGCCATTTAGTTCACCTCTGAATGCATCATTATTTGTTCATTTAGGTTAAATAGTAAAGTATCACTGCAAGAAACTATGTCTTTTCTCTCTGCACCCTGCTGCAGGACTCCAGTTCCTCTTCAAACAGCTGTGCTGTATGCCAATACCAGACCACATCACAAGACTGCAAAGAACTAGCCTCAACTGCTGCTTTGAGCAATCTTCCATCTCAGAAGTCCCAATAAAACCATTTTTGTACCCTAATGGCATTAGTTCTCTATGAATTATATTTTGTTTTCTTTACTACCACCTATGATCGCTATACAGGAGCATAGATTAAGGAATGGTTTACATTACAGATAGGTTATCAGGCACGCAGGAACTGAGTCTTGTCAGGAAGCATTTAACTTGGATACGTGAAGGCACGTTGACATTTTTATTGATGAAAAACACCACAAAGATTAACTCACATATATGAGTTAAAGTCCTTTTTGATCCCCAGATCCCAAGTATTGGCATAGTTGACTGCTTCTGCATTCTCAAGTTTATCCACTTTTCTTTCACAGCTGTCAGTTCAATTTTATGTAGAGATCACTCCAAATAATAGAATTGGCATTTCCAGTACACTAAGAAGTATTTCTGTAAAATTGATATCTAACACTCAATGAATTAATCTGTTTTTTTCTGGATAAAAACAGTTTATTTGACAGACACTGTATGTTAAGGTGCCACCATACTTTAATTCTTAAACAGCACGGAGGTTTCCATGAAGCCAGTTTGGCTTTGAAATCCGTACCTTCTCCGAGTGCTTGAACTGACGCCAGTAACTATCGTACATGCGCTTGGTAGTTCTCTCTGGGTAGCAGGTCACTGTCTTTATGTAAACCTTCAGGCTGCGTTCAAGTAACTGATTAACTTCTCCATAATCATAGTCATCATACCTAAACAACACAGGCAAGCAGTCTGTTGGACAAAAGTTTCTAAAAGCATGGTCTTTTGCAGCATTATGTTTTTATGTTTGGGAATTGGAGCATCTATTATACACACTACAAACCCCCCTGCTAACAGAGGATCTCAAAGGTTTAGTACTAGGATGCTGTCTTTTCTGAACAAAGGATACATGCTGGCCTCAGAAAGGTAGTTCTGACAACTTTCCATCCATATTCATAATAATTTTCTCCACTGGAGGCAGAAGTTATACTGATATGCCAGCAAAACCACTCTAACTCCAGACTGAGGTACCATCTCCACTTTAACACCTGGAGTCTAAAATCATGCTTTTCACATGATGCAGTTTTCATTCTGTTTACACAGTTTAAAATGCACTCCTAAAGCCACGGGATTTTTGTCCATACCTGATTCCATACATACAGTGGACATAGTTAAATAAAGCTCTTCGTAGCGTAGTTGTATCAACATCTTCATGTGTTGCCATAGTGTTATATGTGAGATTATATACCATCCGAAACTTCTCATCGAGGAGATGCCCAATATCAGAATAAAGCCTGTTTACAAGGGAAAAGCCATGATTTTCCCAAGTATAGTCCTGCAAGAAGAGAAGGAAATATATAAATGTACAAATGAAATCCCCATATGGTCCTCTCTATAGCTCAATAGTTTTGTTGTCTGCTAATTATAAATTTATTCTCTTCAGAAGATTTGCATTTTGAATCCTTCATCCATATCACCTGCTCCATTCTCTCAGGCTTCCTGGCAGCGAATATCAAATCACAACACCCCACCTCCTGATATCAGCTGGATATCATGACCCTGCAGAAGAAAAAACCCAAGCTTCTCCTGAAATGCTGAGGCAATTTTCCACTGTCTGCAGTGCCACTCCAACCAGTGTCATTCTATGCTGGAGGGCCTGTAAGTTTAAAAACTTGATCCTCTTGGAGGCTTTGATGGATAGCTCTGAGCAGAGACAGAGTATTTGCTTCCAGCCAGGATGTACAATCATTGAGTAAAGTGCTAAACCATCCTTGAACAAACTAATAAAATCCAGGCCTCTTTGGTCTTAGACAAGCACCCAGACTGCAAGGATAAAAGCTTGCCTGCTCTTATCAGGAATGGGAAATCTTTGCAGAGTGATGGCCCAGCATCAGCAGGGAGAATGACCCTGTTTCAGAGCAGTGTACAACCACTCTCCACGCTGCGGTTACACAGAACGTGTTAGCTTGCCCACATCCTTGGCAAGTGTTCAATCATTCAATAACTGATGCTATCATTACAATTGAGGGCATCATCTCCACATCCTTCCTGTGTCTGTCTGGTTTCAAATGTTACTGTTGGGCAAGGGTCCTCACCCAGGTGCTCTAGAGACTGGTCCTTTGATGAGGATAGTGGGGAAGAGTAGGTAGGACAGTATTCAGTTGCCTAACAGAGGCATTCAGTGATGTCTGAAACATGTCACATCATATTTGGTCTCCAGCTCCCATCCCAAAAGACTGTAAGGCTTATTAGATATATGTTGTACCTACCAGCCCTGTAAAGGTGTCCAGGACACCCGGGGCATCACAAAAGCCTCTGAAAGCCAGAAGCCCCATGGGGGGAAAGTGCTGTTTACTAACAGCAGTTGATCCATATTAACAAAGAAAAAGGAAAAAAAAAAAACAGTTTAAAGACATTCTGTGGTGTATGGAATACCTTTTTCTATTACTAAATTTAAACCCACAGAGATAAAGGCAGGCTTGTTTTATCAGAATAAGGATTAGATTTATTGCAAGGCTTTGGGATGCTACTGCAATCTGAACAACATTAATAGCAGAGCTTTTGGGAGGCTGTGGGTATATATATCTAACTGCTTAAGAGTAGGACTTACTAATACAGTTAAATTATCAAGGTGACTCCTCTGAATGAAGGCAAAAACTGTTCTGCTTATTTAACAGCAGAGATGTTTTAGATCCAATTTCAACTTCTGTAGAGTTTTTTTCCATGGAAGCCTGATGCTCCTAAAGTAGTTAAGCAGAATGTCTGATTTACAGGCACTCACTCTACCTTATTCTTTTTGGCAGTATCTGCCTACTTCAGGCTCATATAAAGACCAGAGAATAAATTACCCAGATCAACAGAGACTGCCATATAGCTAAATACATTTCCTGAGAGTGATCATGGATTCTTCATTTTACAATCTGAGATACATCTTCTGACAATGAAGTTTTCCTGCACCCGCTGTGTTTTTAATTGAAATGCTCTGATTTGGTTTAAGATTTCTTCCACTGCTTCCAATTTATTACCAGACTGCTGATTAATCTACTTTATAAGCTGGAATAGAAGCACCTAGAAAGTCGCTCCTGTTATATACATTATGAAGTTTACGAGTGTGGTCATGGAAAAAGATGCCAATATGTAAGAAAAAGTACAGTTAAAATGAGTATTTTTTTTTCTTCCAACCGCACTAAAAAAATATATTCAAATATAGCCATAAACTTCAGTAATTGTATTTAGGAACTCCTTTTCTTTCCTGACCTTTAAAGTCCAGTGATTTGGAGCATATATGAGAACGATACTCACCAAACTGCCCTCATATATACATCTAGGTATTGGTAACCACTGGACAGAGAATACTTGATAAGATGGCAGGAATAAAGAGTTCTTCCAGTGGATTTTTTTCCTACAACATCTGAAGGGACAGGAAAGAAATACTTTCTTTTCTACCTTTCACTTTCATGGCAGATTTAGCGATATGCTTTATGGTTTTCAAACATTAATTGTGGTAATAGTTGCAGTAAGAATGAAAGCTCAATATTCCCTTGACTGAACAGTAAAATGCTCATCTCGGGTGGATTTATGGAAGCTGTTTAATGGACCAGAACAAGAAAAGGAGCATGCAACAAAACATGCCCCACTACAACCACTTTATGCTACTTGCCCTGTCATGAGATATACAAACATTGTTTCAGTGAATATACTGTAAAGATATAGTACCTGAGCTCTGAATGTTGGCAGATGATCTTCTCCTCGCCTTGCAAAATCTTTGTACCCAAATCCAGGATCTTCAATATAGCGGGAGACATCTGTAGAAACTATTTCATCATCAAATGCTGTGAATAAAACAGCAAAATGCTTTGCTTTAGGCTAGCACAAGAGTTAGTGCTGACTTCCAGCTATCATCCTACTACAGGGCTAGAGAACAATTTTAGTTGTGCAAAGGAAGACAGCGGTACAAAGGAAAGAAACAGTTCAATCCCAACCTGCTTTTATGGGATCCATTCCTTTCATTGAGCCAACTAAATGTCAGCCTACACCAGACATCTAATGTACTTCTAAAGAGGGGGAAAAGAGGGCTAAGTTCTGCCTGTAGGTGTGCTTTTCTCTGTGTTAACTTCTGAGGGAGGCTAGGTATCTTAAATCAGGAAGATGAACCCCTTTGGTAAAGTCACTATGCTAGGATAAGAAACAGAAAAATGTACCCTTCACAACAGGATTGCTATGCTGAGCAGGTATGGTGTCAGGAATTACACCAGCTCTGTTCTATAACCTGGAGTATGAGCAACCAGTAAGCAATGCAACACTCCACTTGTAAATATCAGTTGAAGATTATGTGAAAGCAAAGAGCTCTACCGTACATCAGGCTGAAATTCTGCCAGAAGCTTTAGTAACTAAGCATCTTCAAAGAGCTCCAAACCATGTCACTAAGCAAGCACAGGTTCTCTATCAGGAATCAATCTTTCCCTCCCAAATAAACATGTGGCTTGATTGTGTAACTACCTCTGCAGAAGTTGACTATTGCATAGCTGACTGCATTTGACCCTGATGTTAAAATTGTGGCTCGCTTCCACATGCATTGACAGAACAGTTGCCATATGTCCACTGTTAGCACCTTGAAAAGTCAGTTAATCTAAGAATTGCAGAAGTGCTTTATCTCCTCTTTGCCTCATTAAACAATCAAAACATAACTGCGTAGGAGGAAGCTCGCGCAACATCTGCTACAGCAAATCCTCAGTGAAGAATAAAAGCCTTGCACATAAACACTCCTCTCCCCTGACAAGGACTGATTTCCATGAAAGAAAAACGCCCAACACATATAGACTCCTTAAGTCAAACCAGCAAAAGGCAAAGAGGAAAGTCAATAAAACCATCAGCAACCCCATCAAAAAGCCCCTTCTGTCCCAAACTCCTCTTCTGTATACACTTGAAGTTGCAAAGACTCATGGAAAGTCCTGATTTGATAATGAAACTGCAATGGGTGTCTGTTTATCTGCACTGTTGATATTGTCTGCCCAAAGAAAAAGAGCAAGAATAGACAATGTCCATTTCTTAAAATCCAGCCATGACGTTGCTGGATTTATGTTCTTTCAGAGATTTTGAGAGTCACAAAACAATCTCTGCTCTGATCCACAATACAGTCTTTCTCTCTTTTGGGCTCAGTGCACAAAAACAGATACCTTCAAACACATTTGGTCTGAAGCTATCAACACCTAAATTCACAGTGTCAGTAAAATGTGAAGCATTTTATGAGTCACTTCTTAGACACAAGCCATCATCTTCAAGCAGCCTATACTATGAGGACATGGCTGGAGATTCTGACTGTCTTCTGTAATTCTCTCTTTGAACACTTTCTTTGGAGAAACAAACCCACCTTCCTGTCTACAGGAAGCAGATTTAATTGCAGGGTGTGTTAGAGATGAAGGCCTTCAGACCATATGACGAATACTGGAAAAGAAGCTTCCAGCTCAGAATTTTGAATATCAGTTAAGAATAAAAAACCTGTTAAGAATCTCTACCACAAAACCGGCAGTGGAACAGCCCAGTGGCATCATCATTCAGAATAGCAAGTCAGAAATGTCCTTTACAGGTGGGCAGTAAATAGAAAAGATGCTGAGTCTCCTCCCAATCCATTTCCTGAACTAAATGTCGTATCTGAAGGCTACTTATGAGTGTCTGTGAAGTTCTAAGCACTGTAAAACCTAAACCTGTGAAACATTTACTGAATATCTACATGAATGAATGAGTTTGAAGATACAGGGCATGTAAAGAAAGAGAAAATTACACCCAACTTTTTAGAGAAGCATGCAGGCCTGTTTTTTTTGTTAATATACAAAAGCTAAATTTCAAGTAGCAAAAATAGTGGTGTTATTTGCCAATCAAGAAATCTGAAGCAGAAGAAGCAAGTGACAGGACCACCTTTACTGCACTCCTACTAGACAAAGACAGAATGAAGACATGGACAGAGAAAGTCGTAGCCACTGACCTGGCTTCAAGTGTTTAGTTCTTACAAACCACAAACAGAACAGAACTGGAAAAGTACAAATACCTCCATTAATTACTAGCAGACTCTCCTTCTTCTCCTTCTCAAAGCGAGTTGCCATTTCTTCCTGAGAGGCTTCTTCATCCTCTTTATCTTCTTGTAGCCTCTTCATCCTTTCCATTAAGGCTTCCAGCTCACTTAAAGAATCTGCAATCTGCAAAAACACCATGACATTCTGCAAAATTAGAAGATAGACAACATGTGTCATCTTCAGATTTCATGCTTGACAACAAACGTCCTCAAAAACAGATAGCGGCAGCAAACACAGAAATTCAAACCAGAATGCATTTTGTCACATACAGCACAGACAAACAGCTTCACACAGCTTTTGGACAGTGAGAAGGGAGCTGGGAAGTGTTGACCGAACCTATCACAGTAATCTCCTGTGGTGGGATTAACAGTGAAAGAGGTGGTGTTTGAATGTGGAAACCACAGTTGCTTCTAATACATATTCCATCATGTAAATGGTTTCAGGTTCTGTGATCTGCACTTATCATTCAGATTTTTCATAAGATAAATTGTTTGGGTTTTCTTTTCCATCTTTTCCTTTTGATTCTGTTTTTCTGCCCATAGCTATAATTGTTTCCTAGCATGCTACTCACTGCTCAACAAGCAGCACAGTCAGCAGCAACCCCTTGTCCACCACAAATGGGGAATAAGATACCCCTATGATTTAAGCTGGCATGTCTTACAGCCCAGGAACGTAAGATACAGCAAGTGAACTGAGTAACCACATGTGCACATTGTACTTCTAGTGACTCTACTCATAATTCTGATCTTCCATCAGAGGCAATGAGGTCAATTCCTCAGCCGGCATTAACTCAAGGACATGTCTTCAAAGCATTGTAGAGCTACTTTCAGGAAAAAAATCCCACATTGAAGTTAATTAGGTAGTAATCAAAGTTCTCTATTGGTTGATTCAAGACTGGAACCCCAGCAGGAAGAATTAAGTCATTTTATTTCAGACATTTCCTCCCATCTACATAGAAGCATTTCAGACTTGACCTGTTTTGTGATTGTAGGCCCTAAAGTAAAAATTATTATTATTATTATTGTAATTATTATTAAGATTATTATTATTTCTGTTGGGGATTTTTTCCTTTTTTTTCATTTTTTTTCCCTATTTTGTTTTCATTCCACATGTTTGGTACGTGGATGACACAACGCATCAGTCACTGATGTGCTATCTGGAGAAACTGGGGCTTTAAGCTGTCAGCTGAAAGCCAAGTTTTAGTCTTGCCCAATGGGTTGTGAGATTAACTATCAAAATCCCCTTGCTCTGACTACTACCCACCATTACAATGTGGTTTTCAATAGGTGACACTGAAAACTGCTGGAGTGAATATAGAGTTACCAGACTCAAGCATTCCAGTAAAGCAGACAAAAACTTTCAAACTACCTGGAAATTTAAACAGAAAGAATGGAAGAAAGTTTTCTAATGCAAATCAGAGGCAAGCAAAAGAATCTTCTTGCAACACTAACCCCAAAGTTGCTACTTGTGAGGGATGCATTTTCTATGTTGTTGTCATTGGCAAGATCACAGACACAGAAGTTGTTGACTGCTATAAGTCTGACTCCATTAGATGTATCCGGATCTCTCTCTGGATTAATGCCACTACCAAATACAAAACTCGCCAAGGCATGATAATGAGCCAACAGGACAACAGCATGCACCAGTTCAGGAAGAGACCAATTATTTTCCCCAGTCTTGACAAGTTTCTGAAATGAGAATAAAAAAAGTGTAAATAAAAGATTTCTTTTGGACCCCAGCTTTTCTAGAAAACACTTCTAAAACGGGATCAATTCCTTTCTTCCAAGAATACCATAGCCCTCTTGCACACGAACTCACACTGGTTGAAAAAGAGACACCTCATATATTACCTGTTTTCTTCTGGGGCTATTTTAGCCAATGCTGTTCCTAAAAAGTAAACCCTGTTGGGTTTGTCACACAGAATTCATTGGCTTATTCGATGCTCTAGTACTTCCCTGAATGTTTTAACTCAGGGTAGTGAAGCCTAACTAGACACTTGCCCAACCAGACACTTGCCCAGTTCTGAGCAGTTTTTATTACTGGACATTTACCACTGTCACAGGGCAGGACTGAGGAGGTACCTGAATGTGCTCTTTTGTGATCAGCCAGGGCCGGTGTGCAAGGAGCTTGTTTATTTCATTCAGGTTTTTCAGTCTCTGGGGAATGTATTCCAAACCGTTCAACCACTCTGCAATCCCGCCAGTCTTCAGAAACTCATCCACGTGCATATTTATTAGGTAGGAACACTGATGTCTGGCAGCAGCCTGGAATAGTTAAACAGAGGGAAAAGTGCAGCACATCAGTGTGTAATCTGATTTTGCTGCAGGTGGAAGACACATAAACCCCAAAACAACTTCATTCCAAAGGGCCATATCTTATATTGCATTTCTATATGTATGGAGGATTCTCCAAAAAGTATACATTTCATTACATTACTCTGCATTGCAGAATCTAATTTAGGTTGGAAGAGAACTCTAGAGGAGATGTGGTCCAAGCCCCTGTTCACAGCAGGGCTGACTTAGATCAAGTTGCTCGGAGCCTTGTCCAGACAACATCTCCATCCTTGGAGGTCACACAACCTCTCCTGGCCCCCGTTTACATCTTCATGGTAAAAATTGTTTTCCGAGTGTCCATCTGGCATTTATTGTGACTTAAGTCCACTGCACCTCAACCTACTGCTGTGCACTGAGGGCTAAATATCCAGAAATAAGGTTATACAGTTTTAACTGCACTCTGTAAAACCTCACTCTAGTGGGCGTGTGAGAAGTGTATCACTGGGGGAAACAGGGAAACCTGTACAGTGCCAGTTTTTCCTTCTCATTGAAAACCTTCTGGCTAGGCATGCTTTATTCTGATGAAAATCAACTACAAAAAATCACCCCTTGTGAAAATATCACTAGTCTCTCCTTTCTAAAGTCTTCCTTTCTTCTTCTCTTTCAAATACACAATTCAAGGTCACAGAAGAAAATACAAAACCAGTTGGTACATACCATTATAGCAATGTAGTGCCTATAGGGCAAAGGAAGGGGCCCATCCATGCGCAGCATGTAGAACTGGCTGCGCAGGAAAGACTCCAGGTACTGAGTATGGATGCTCATGACCTGTGTGATGTTGTCCAGGCGACCAGACGTAGAATATTCTTCCACAAGAAGATTAGTACGTTCATCCAAACCATTTGCTTGCATAACCTTGAAAACAAGATGGAAGAACTTAACAGAGAAAGAGATTTTCTCTAGTTTTAGACCTGCAGAGAAACATACTGCACTATGAAGGTTTACTTGTGTACCAACTTAAAGGCAATGCTGGAGATCCAGACATATGCTTGTAAATATACACGCTTGCACACACGCAAATATGCACATAGAGATGCTACTTGTATGCTAAGAACTGAACAACACTCTACACTGTACCTCTGTTATTTTCCTATGTTTCTACAGAACCCAAAAGCCATCCACTGTAGATCTTTGCAAAACAGCTAAACTTGCACATGGTTAACGTCAAACCTGTACAGAGAGCTGGAAGTAAGCAAGAGCTAAATGGAAAGTCAAGTCTTTATGGAAGTCAGGCTGTACAGACACACACCACCCCAGCATTCAACCCTAAAACCAATTTCAAAATTAATGGAGAGGAACTGGGCTATGTAACCAAATTACAGAAACAGCCCTGGCAATCTACCCCTTCTGCGCCTGTATAATTGAAGAGGAGATCAAATGCTAATTTGTCCATAACATTCAAGTATTATTTAGAATAGGAATTTAATGTTTTCTTTAAACAAAAGCTGTTCTTTAATTATTCCAACCAATCCAAACCTTGGGCATGAGATGAAATGAAACAGCAAAAGAGTAAGTAGCTCTTTCACTGCAAGCCCTGACACAGTATTAGCGCTATTACTCAGTGTTCATCACCAAGAACAGCCATTCTCAACATGTTCACCACTGAAGTTACAAGCACAAGAAGAGAATACCCAGTATTTATTCTGAAACAGCACAGTATTAAACTAACCAGCTTACTATTGCACACACCATGAGATGAGATGTTTTAGCTGGTTTCCTGCACATGAAGAAACAAAGTGCCTAAAGCCGAGAAGACATAATGCTTTTGCTGAAATATTCTAGTTACATTTTCCTTCTTTATGATGGGCTGATGAATGGACCGTGTCTCAAATATTTTCCCATTAAATCTTATATAGAAGTTACGCACAAAGAAACATAAGAGTCATGCCACCTTCTTCATTTCTCATTGCTTTAGCAGCCTGGTTTAATCTGTGGGCCCAGAGAGAAAGGGAAGAAGCAGCTATGCACTCAGGCAGCTCCATCATTTAGCTGTTCACTATGGCAGCTTTTCTTTGTTCTGTATCCAAAATGATTCCTCCTCAGTTTTCCTTAATAATTTTTTTACCACTGGAAATTTATTCACACGAGAGATCATTTTATCTCACTACTGTACATCCTTTGCTCCACTCCAAGGACGACTCCTTCTTCTTCAGCAAGTGTATCTCCCATGTATTTAAGAGATCTTTGTCTCATTTAGTAGTTTCTTGGGGAAATCATACTTTTAGTGTCCCTGGTAAGGTTTCTAATCTTCTCCAGCTTGCCAGGAATTTTCCTTGTAACAGTACAAGTTATGAAGAAGAAATTTTGCTGACAAAATTGAAATATAATCCTGTAGGACTGCATTGTTGCTGTTCAGGTATAGCAATATGCCGCATTATTGCTTCTGAGATTTATCTCCACCTATATTACCGTCCTTTTCATACTGTGTATATACTTCCTCCGGATTTATTACCATCCATGGATCTACAAACATGGTTTTTTATTCTGGTTGTAAAGCTTTATGGTACTTTAACAGGAACCTTTACAATTAGATTGTTATTGCTCTGTCCATATTCTTTCCATTATGACAATAAAGCAGGCTTTGACACGAGCAGTGTTATTATAAAGATTTGTGAGATATTCACTGTGTTACTGATCTCTAACTACATCCTTCCTTTCCACTGTATTATTTCATGCCAGTGAATGGGGGCAAAAGGTATTTCTTTGCTTAACAAACAATATTTCACATTTGTTTGTGATACTGAATACCTGTTTTTATCCATACAAGTGGAGGTTCCCTCCTTGTACTGGGTAACCACTGGGGTTACTCCTTTCTCAGAGCTACTCAGTGACTCCTCCTGCACCCTTGACTAGTGCCTTCACCAGGTGCATCGGCTGTGAAATAAACCCATTAACAATTCTCTCAAAATACATTATTATTTTAACTACAGTTATTTTTCTACTTTCTATATAATTATTGACTTCTTGAAAAAAATTAAGTTATTATGAAGTGTGATTCTCCATTTCATCTCATATTTCATACAAAAGAGAAACCCCCTTCACAAGTTTGGCTGGCTGGAACTCATTCTGCTCCCCTCCTCCCAAGTCTAAAAGACTCTTTCTGACCTCTTCTCCTTTTTGCTTCTATATGTTTTCTTGTTGCCAGCCTTTCCACTCTGTTTTTCTTTAAATTCAAAACTTGCCAGTGTATAAATGGAGAAAGACTCAGGGAACAGCAGCTATCTCACCGTTCAAAAAGTCTTTTTGGCCCTTCTAGCATGCGAATTATTTGCTTTCAGAAACTGCTCAAAACAAAACAAAAGGTTGTAGGTTTATACCTGGCCATCCCAAATAATTAACTGATCAATAAGTAAGACTCTGTGAAGACCGAGATCACACAGAACAGCACCATAGCAAAGTTTCTACTTACTGCAGCAAGCTACAAACCAAGGCTTAAGCTGAACATTAAATCATGGGCAGAAATCTTGCGTTTGAAGTCAAACTGTACCCTTCAACCATAAATCCTCTCAAGAACCAGAGTTTTGGTCTGAATTAAGTCATATTTTCAGGTTCTCTCAAACTGAAGGTCAGACACAGCTCTAAGAGCTATATAATCATATTGCTGCATACTGGATAGGCCTCCCCTTAGGCCTGGCATGAAGAGAAGTGACCATCCCCCATGAGAATGGCACAGCCATTCTCTATTCCAGGAGCGCTGGCAAGTGAAACGATGTCAAACGGCACTACTCATGTGGAAGGACAGGGTGGTTCTTACCCACTGGAGCCTGCTCCACAGAAACCATCACTTCTGCTTGCAAAGGAGCTCATCCAAGTACCATGGACAAGCAGGGTCATAAAACTGCCCTTCAGTATTCCAATCTGAAAAGTTGCCACCTGCCCAGACCAGCTAAACCGCAAACTTACTTCATTCTCTGGTATAAAGGCACTTGGTCCTCTTGTCAATGGTGGGGAGACTTGTACTCTTTTTTCCTGCAAAACAGTCACATAATTGGGTCAGTGTCAGGAAGAACATGCTAACTCGCTTTATCTCATGAGATACGATCTTCAAGGCCTCGATTCGGTTCTCTTCCCAAGGCCACTAGGGCGTTTTACAGCCTGCTGAGGAGATGAAGCCACCATACAAGGTGGGTTAGATCCGTTTTGCAACCTCCGTACTTTGCGCACCAGTTTTGGTAAGGGTAAGACAGAAAAACCCCAGAAATCTAATCCTGACTGGTTTACAGACCAGCTTGAAGATACATGAACAGCAGCAATGAAATATTCGGCACAATATTAAAAGTAGTCATTTACTGGATTGAATGGAAGTTTGGAAAGTGGAAGGGGAAAAAAGCTACATTCAGGAAGTTATATCAGCATCCAATGAGATCCTCAGTGTTGAGAAGAGTGCAAGCACCTTGCGTGCCAGATATTGGCATGAAAATCACAGTCTGTGCAATCCCCAAGGCCCAATTAAAGACTTCTCCTAGGAACCTGCTGAAACAGCTGCCTTGCTTAGCTGCTGAGACCAGAACCGCACACACAGCACAAGCCTTGGTGTGCAAACCCCAGCTAGAAGTCATGGAACTCCCTGTGAGAATGATGTACTTAGTACAGAATAGGCTGACAGCGTAGCAAGGGCCAGAGGACTTCTTTGACCTATTAGTGGTAAAAAACTGAACTAAGATAAACTGTGGAGGCTTTCATAGTGCGCTGGAGAGGTGAAGGGGACCTGGGGAGGCTGCCTGCTCCTCTGGTTCACCAGGGGAAGGACCAGCACTCTCCACATCCTTCCTGACCAATGTTGGTCCAACCTCCTCTTAAAGAGGTTCTTCCGTCTCCCTCCGTCATTTATTTCAGTGACTACTCCTCGGATTGTTAGAAAGTTTTCCTAATGTCCTTCCTGAATTTCCCTTGCAGTAATTTAAAGCACTTGCTTCTTGTCTTTTCTTCTTTTCCTCTTTATGGTTATATTCCACCTGTCTGGGAACTATGGCTGCACACTTTCTCAAGTCCCTAATCGCACTGCAACATTGGTGACTCTGAATAAGTTATCCATCAACAGCAGTATCGGACTTGCATACTAAATATTTCATGCCCCTAATGCAAAAGTCCAAGGTTTTCCATAACAAATGGCCCTTAAATACCTCTATGAGGGGGGCTTAAGCTTAACTGCCATGCGCACGGACAGCAGCGCTGGTCCCAGAAGGAGCATGCCACTGATTTCCACACAGGAAAATGAAGCCACTGGAGCTGCGTAACTATTGTCCTCGTCTTTAAAAACATCCTGTCCTTTCTAAATTAGATTATGAAAAAACATGCAAAAAATCAGCACTGACTATTCAGGAAAGATGTTCCAAAGCAAATTCTTGCAGGACAATTACATTTGTGACTTGGTAATAATGAACTGCTAAAAGATGCAGAAATAAGCTGGATCTATTGTATGAAGCCCAGCAGCCAGAAGACAGTTCACTGCAATCGCTGCCTGCTGTCACAGTCCCCAAATCCCATAAAATACGTCTTATGTTTTAAATACACTAAGTCTGAGGTAAGAAAACAGAGTGTAGAGAGAGAGCAGGTATCTGTACAGGTAACTCCTTCCTCATATAGCTACACAAGGCAGAGGAAGACATCTTTTAGCTTGAAATACACAGTCCTGACAGCAGCCAGTCATTCCTGCCAACATTAAAAACAAGAAATGCTTTCCATGATTACTATTAAGGTTGCATTTTATGTGTTTTATGAAGTTTAAAATCTTCATTTCATACTGAATAGCCTGGAGGAAGCAGCTTGCATGAGTGAGACAGCTTGGATAGCTGCAGACTGCCAGCTCTCACCGGAGCACAGATCCAAACCAGAGCTGAACCACTGCCTTCCCCATCTTGCTCTCTGACCTATACCCTGCTGCTTCAGGTTCTGCAAAGAAAACCCCAAAGCCAGACCAGGGCAGAAAAGTGCATACACTTCTAGCAGGAGCTGAGCTCCATTCTGCTGTTTCCCCATTCAATGTGACTGACATTGACCCTGCAGATAAGCTACTGCTGAGAAGGAAAGGAGGAAATGATACTTGCGTGCATGAACATAGGCAAGTATCTCCAATTCCTGTGAACGATGACAGAAAGCCCAGTCAGACATGAAAAATGAGGTGTGTTGAATATACTATAAAGATGACAAAGCCCAGTTCCTTTTGGGGGGTGGCAGTTTGAAAAAACACAAGCCTGGAAAAAACAGGCAAAGCACCGAAACAAAACACCCAAAGCCCTAGACATGGTAATTCAAGTTGGTGAGTCTAATCACAGCACACTTCCAGAGAGCTGTTTTATTCTGCATTAGAAGTGTATACTCTTCCCTTCCATCAACATGAAAGATTATTTTGCCTTCACGTCAAAGCCTTTATTTTATTAAAACTGGTTAAAACAAGCTTGTCAGAAGAAAAAGAGCAAAAGTCATCTGGTTGCACAAGTTCTCAGGATGCTATTAATAAAAACATGGGAAGTTTGCAAGCATTCAGAATGATAACGTTGGCTTTGTTGAGCTGTAGATAAGAACCGCTGTTTCTGGGCACGCTTTATCTAAAGCAGTGATTTAAGGCCTACCCAAGAACCCAAATATGAAAAACTATGTATGGGAATTAGGAAGCAACATTGCAGATATATGGTCCTTTGTGGAGAAAGTTCCTGCAAAGCTGCTTCTTTCCCAAGAAAGCAGGTTTGTTTTCCTGTCCAGTGAGTCTTTGCAGGTTGCAGTAACTACCACCAAGTCAGCCAGGGTCCCAAATATCTAATTTGAAATCGGATCTTATGCTAAGTGGCTGAAGCAAGAAACGGGTTGCTCAGCAACTAAAATGCTGATCATTAGCCACCTTCTGCTTCACGTTCCTCCAGAAACACATTGCTGGAGTATAAGCAAGTTACCTTAAAAGGTTTGCAGCCAATTCCATTTACATTAAGACTAGTGCCTTTTTGGGAGGTGCTTCTTTGGAAGGAAAAAGATGACGAAGAGCTTCAAAGATAAGCAGGGAAAACTGAGCAGGTTATTAGGAGGAGGGCAAGCAAGAGCCTAGAAGCAGATTTTGCAGTAGCACGCTGCAGTGACGGACAGCAGAATGACACCTTTGCAGACCACAGAAGAGCTGCTGCAGGAATCCATGAAGAATCAGCTCTGAGCACACTTCATCAGTGACTTGCTTTCTGTCCCTAAGCTGCCATTGTAGTGGTGTCGGGAGCTTTCGCAGGAATGTTAACGGTGACAAAGTAGAATCATTTCCCATTCACATGTCTATAATTTGCAAGGAACACCTTCATCCTCAGGCGAGCTCTGCCCAAACCCCAGAGAGCCAAAAGCTGCCACTTGCCATCTCAGGGGTTTATATTTAGCTGTGGCACTGACCGCACACCCTCTCTGCAGAGCCAAGAGGCTGCGGGCACTGGGACATGGCACCTGCATCTCAAATAGCTGTTGGGTTGCTGCTGCAAAGGAAGAGATGCCAGAGCCACTTGGCTATGAAGCCCAAGCGGGAGCAATCAAGAGCCGGTGCTGGGACAGCACGGTGGCTTTCCTCCCAGAGCCTGCAGCAAAAGAAATTACCCTTCTTCCTCTTCGCTATCGCATGAGTCACCACGTCCTCAGGTTTTAAAGAAATGGCTATTTTTTAGTGAGCTGTAAAAGGAGGCAGTTTGATGTGAGAATAGAGCCGCTCACTGGTGGGGCTGATGGAACAGCTGGTTTGGGAAGCGCTTCTTGAACACCCATTAACAAAAAGCACAGGAGAGATGCAAGTGGTTGCACTGATGAGGGTGTATGGGGGCTTCTAACACATGTGGCACATAAAAACTAATTCATCCTGAAGTCAGTATCAAGGTGGTCATGCTGTGACTTTGGGGGTATGTGTGTAAAACACTGGGAAGAAACATTTTGCACCCCAAGAGGGAATTTGTGAGTCATGGCAATGCTTCCCTGTGAAATCTCAGAGTGCTGAAAGTGAATGGGCAACACCCACAAAGGGGCTCAGAGCCACCACTCTGACAAAATCTGCCACCACCACAAAGACATCAGGTAACAAACAGCACTGGATCACATATAAAGCTTAAGTGCATCCCAAAATTAGCTGCTTCTGAGGAACAAACTCTTTTTGCCAAATAAACAGGACTTTTGGGGGGGGGGGGGGGGCGTAAGGGGATGAGTATGTATTTCTTATTACACTGTTTCTTACATTATAATCTACAAGCAATTTTGCTACCATCTAGCATCTCGAAGGATCTTTGTTATTTAAATTCATGGTCTATCTCCTTATAATGCACATTATCATCTTTGTCAATAACCTGAGTCACGTCTGTCACTGGGTGGTGAACTGAGTGTCCTGTTTTTTGAAACAATTTCCATGAAGAAAAGCCAAAGGCCAAAAGAGAAAATGTGAAAAGGAGTAACTGGAGTGATGCGCAACACTGTTTGCTGACAGTGCAGTTACTTCATGACTGACCCATTCTTATAATTAAACCCAGGACCTACCTCCAGAAGCAACAGAGATGTTCAGAACAAACAATGTCAAAACATGAAGAGTTCACAAAGCAAAGTCCTAACCTACAGTCATTTGTTAAGGGTATTTCAAGTGATTTTGCAACGGTTTCTTCCTCTTAACAGACTGTACAACTCCAAAGATGCAAACTAAGCAATAAAGATGAAAATTAGCAGAGGAAGTCACACAGAAGGAAATCTTTTTTTATGGAACAGCATTTCAAAACACTCAAACCAGTCACTTTTAACATGAAGAATTTGGCATCTTTGTGCCTAACAGCTGATGAAGTAGTGCAAGGAGCTGGGAAGAGAGCCAGTGCAGTACAATTGATGGGGAGCTTTTACTCTGGTAACAGGTTACAGCCCTTTTGGATTTCACACAATAAAAGGAAGCCTATCCCAAGTTCCCATCCCTCCACCAGCTATTAAGAACACAATCCACACTAATTAGAAACCAAAGGGCCGCAATTTCTACCCCAGCCAAGATGGATGACCAGGCAACAGAAGTCCAGCAGCGGTTCCTTGATCTTTAAAAGGTATCTTCTTTATTTAAGAAGCCTGAAATGTGTTTTGCATTTTTGCCAGAATAGTCCTGAATATATGAAGTAAAAGACATTTAACCTTAAGGTAACTGAAGCAGAGTACATCTAACTGAGAAAGTAAAGCTGAGACTTCTGACTGGAAAAATGGGAAGATCTTGGTGACATTTCCTCAACTACAGATGCTATGTCAAACCTAGACATTGATTATTAACACATGAAAAGGATGAGACACAAAAAGCGACTTCTACTTCCTCGTTACTAGAGAATCACTTCTATGTAATTTAAGCCAAATCTCAAGATCTGAGTTCTCCATGTCCCTGCCCACAGCAGGAGGGCTGGCACTTGATCTTAAGGTCCTTTCCAACCGTAACTATTCTACGACTCTACGCTTCTGTGTCCCAGATCTTATCAGATACCGAGGGTGAAACTCAACTGACCAAATACAGACATGCAAATCAGAGCTAGCCAGCTGGATCCTGGTTACAACTGAAAAAGAAAGGTGATGTCTAACTCAGGATGAGATCGGTTGTGAATTGTGTCATGGAAAGACCTCATTTTCCTCCACAGACTAAGACGAATCCATGGCTAACGAGGTCAAACACAGTGGTCTGAAGATAGGCAAGACACCAAAGAGTCAACAAAAGGTCTTCTGGTCTACTTCAGCCTTCAGGAAAAGAAAAAGAGAGAAACAAGGCTTCCCTCCTCAGTCCATGGAGAACCTCACCTCCTTCTCTCCCCACACACACAACAGTAACACTGGAGTTAGTGTGGTCCCCAGGAAGTGCCCTCAGGACAGGAGATCTTGTGATCATCAAGATGACTCAAAATCCTTCAAAAGCATGGAAGAAGAGTGTTTTCTATGTTTCAACAGCATGAGGTGTCAAGAGCAAAAGCTACAATGGAAAACTTCAGCGGTTTAAGCTGGGACTTGTTTTATCCCTACCTTGGCCCACTTCCACCTTCAGCTTTAGTCCAAGCCTGACATATTGAGAGAGACCTGTATTATCTGGTTTGGGGAACATAAGCCTTTAGCCACTAAATTGGCAAAACTGCATTGAGTTAATCCACCTCATCATCAGCCAGGACAGCAACGCTTGCTAACGAAGAGCCTCTGAAGCAGCACAGCATATCCTTTAATTCGCAGCTTCCCATGCAGAGGGCTGCTTCATCCTGCCCGAGCACAGCCCATCTTGCCAAGCCTGGTTTCACTCTGCCAGCAGGGTCCCATGTGCCCAGAGGCATGCTCAGCAAGGGAAGGGCAGCAACCGTGGTCATGCATATGGTCTCCATCCTCCTACAGAGAGACTGCATCAACTTCTCTATTTGGTCCATGCAGCAAACCACTGCCAACAGGTAGAACAAATATCTGACAGAGAGTACAGATAAAGCAGGGTCTGCTTCGACAGGAGTGAATTAATACCTATATTAACTACTGACAGCATAGCCTCTTTACAATACAGCAATTAAATGGTTAAATACTTCAATTCATAAAGGCACACACATTTGATTTATTGGGCATACTGCCAATCAGAGAGGCATATCTGGTGGATATTAAAACACACACAAAAAAAGGGAGAAAACCCCCTAGGGTTATGTAAATCCATCATGTATCTCTGGCAGAACTGCCTCCCAAGAATGCTCTACAGAATTTTTAACAGAAGTATTGTCTGAAAATACATGCCTTGTAAACAAGGAAAATTGAATGGTATTCATCCATGCTGTAAATGCATAATGGCATCCCTCGACTGTGAAGAAAGTGGCTTAGTTCTGGGGCTTTTTTAAAGTATTTCAAAATGGTAAATGTTCAAAATATTAGATCAATGTAAGAGCAGTACACAGCAAAAACTCCAAGAATATATTTTCTTAAAACATATTCTTGGAGTATTTAAATATAAATATATTTAACGGGCTCCACTGCAATTCATGCTGGAACATTCTCAAGTGCTACAGCATTCCAGCAGACATCATCATCACCGAGAGTTTATAGGAAGAAGATGCGTTTAACTGCAGGTTACTATAAAAGCAGTCTGGGAGAATTGTTTAACCAGGGACTGGCACTGAGGCCACATTCTCTTACCTCTCCTCCTTGGCACTGCTGTCATATTCATTATAACAAAGAGCAGAGAGAGACACAATTCAGGCGCAGCGTGCCTTAAAACATTAGATTTATACTTTTACCAAGGGTAAGACTCTGACAGCCATGTCTGCACCGTAGCTGCTAGCACAACTGCTGCTCTTCTAGACATACTAAAAGCTAACATTAAAGAAGTCCTTGGCTAACAGGAGTCTTGCAGAAGTCCTTGGTTAACAGCTCCTACGTCAGGCAGGCAGACGGAGCTCAGCTGCACAACCTGCTTGAGAGACCAGACAAACGTTAATCCAGCCACTGCTGAGTTTCCAGTTGAAATGATGAAGCTAGAAAGGCGAGCATGAAGTGATCTGGTCACAGCAAGCACAGAGCTCTACCTTTGCACTTTGATGGAAAAAATAATAACAATATCCTCCTCTGATTAGCATCTCAATTCCACTGCAGTTGCAGGGGAGGAAGCTGGGCTCTGACCTCTGCACCGGCTCGCTAAAATTGTTTCCTCCCCAGCTTCAACTATGTGCATGACAGAGGCAACAAGGCTGGACTGGTGTCCTGGTATATTGTATATATACATATACTATATTAATATACACATATTGCATATATATGTATATTAATATTGAAGTTATTTTGCTGGCTGTGTTAGTCAAGCCATGTTCATAACTATTGTCAAACACTAGGTATTTACTAACTACTGAACACTGAAAAAGCTTTACTAGCAAAGTATGGAAACCCACCATAGCATTTCATACCAGGAGGCAAAGGCTGAGGAACTTTCCAATGTGAAGAGCTGTTTGACCTGTGGCTACGAGATCTCAGACCACACAGTCCTGCTTCTCAGGTACTTCCACTACTTGTCACCAAATATTTCACCGTGCAATGTCACTGCCTGGTTACAGCACTCGCTTCTTGCAGCCCTTCCCTTAAAATGCGGGAGGTGATGATCTCTGCCTGCGCCCCTGATCAGCCAACTGGTGAAAACCACTGAACCAGGATGTTCAAGGGGAAAGTTGGAAACATAGCAGAGGAGCAGCACATCTGCTGCGTTGGAGCATTTGTTACCTGGAACATATCACAGGTGCTTCTTTGCTGCATCTCAAGCAAAAGGCAAAATCACAGAAGCCTCAGACTCTAGAAATAAACTCACCACGTGTCCCTGCTGACACTCCCTCTTGATAAGTCTGTGTCCTTGCAGTGTATTCAGCTCAACAGAAACTACTCCTGAGCAAACAAATAGTGTCCCAGAACACTCTGCTACAGAAACATGCCCCCAAGCACCTTTCACTAACCTGGTACTATATAAAAACAAATTCTATTCTGAGACATAAGAAAGTCAACCAGATGGCAGAAACATAGGTTTCCAAACTGCTTTTGCCGCACATTTGTGTACAATGATCACAGCAGTAATTTTAAATCCGTGTGCGGGAACTAGCTTCAGAGTTGTGGAAGTAACTTGCCAAAATTCAGAAAACCAAATCCTCTCACCCAGATGAAAGAGGGAAATGTGCTCAACTTAGTACTGGAGCTTCCCCAGCCAGCTTTCTGCCATCTTTTTCACATAGGATTGTGAAACACAGCAGCTTGAGTCTTGGAAAGCAATTCTGAACTGCTGAGCTTGCTGTCACAGGCATGTCAAGCTATTTTAATTGATCGCCTCCTGGCTGTCACAGTCCATGCATAGTGTGCTTTTACCACCTCCAATAAAAGGATTAGGAACCAACCAGCAGGTGACAAGCTCAAGCAGAGGTACTTAACCTTTTCCACAACGTGCAACTATGCTGTGCAAATCCCTGCAGTAAGAGGCCATGGACACCTGAAGTTGGCGTGTGTTTAAAAGTTAATTGTTTGAGCTCATGGAAGGGGAATGCAATACCAGTTCTTAAATGTACATATACTAAATATAACACCTCCATCTTAGAAAGTTTTCAAGTTGCAAATACTTGAAGACTGGGAGACAGTGCTGAGGGAGTATCATGATGAACTTCCTCCATTTTAAGTCCTCTTCCTTAGATACCTTCCCTTGGCCACTGTCAGAGACCAGGACACTTGAGTTGCAGTCTGACCCACTATACCTCCTCTATCGCTGTTGTGTATCTGCAGCAGATTGGTCCAAGAATCCTACTTAGTCTATAAATCCTAAAGAAATGAACCCTATTTTTTAATAGAGATAGGAATTGGCATCAACCAGTTGGGGAGCTGTTTTATCTAAACTGGACCACTGTAGAAACAAGCATTGTGCTAATCAAGGCTAAAAGATGCAGCCCACATCATGGAGCTCATTAGTGCCTGGGTGAGCACATTCCCACACTGTCTGTTCAAATCAGGTGGTATCATTTCATTCAGGTATCATATAATTTACTTCCTCATCTGGAGTTCATTACACTTCAATTATTTACTAATACTGTTTTTAGAAGGAAATGTTTTTTTCTCCTTTTCTGAATGCGCCTCATCATGAGTTACATCACATTAGATCTGAAAAAGGTGACCAAAAAAACCCCTTAAGAGTTAAAATATGAAGACAATATAAACATGTACCCTCTCTACTCACCTGATGGGCAGATGATGTTTGCTTAGATTGATGGTATCTACCTGGAAGAATATAAGCAGACATTGGCTATGCCACCTCACCATGAAGAACTTCAGCTGAGCTGTTCACATGAACATTCAAGCTGCCATAAACATACTAAACCAAGGCTGATAAAAGGTTTCTAGTTTGTAGTGAACAGAACTTAAAATTCTAAAAGTTAATCCATTGGAAAAGCACTTTAAAAACCAAGAAGCCCCCTTGGCACAAGTTTCTAAGACAAATGCTCATGTACCATTGATGACCACTGAGCACCTTTACTGCAGTTCAAAGAACATAAGGAACGCTGACGATGCCGTTCTCAAAGCTCTGCCTGGAAAGGGACAGTCCCTCTGGACGCCCAGAAGCAGCAATGTCCTCCTGCTTTAAGAGAAGCACCTTTTTTTACCGTCTTTCTTGGGTCGATGACTCAAACAGAAGTAATGTGCCAGACAAAAAGTAAAATCTCCCTGACTAACACGCTTTTACCTCTAGCCTAAAGGTACGATTTCCAAGAGCAAGCGCCTTGCTGTCTAAGCCAGGAGTTTAAGCCTTTTTTGATTAGTTGACTTGTAAAAGCGTTTTTCAGAAGGAGGTAGTATCTACACCACTCCTCTGAGTTTACTGAAATAAGTTTTCATACAGAGTCTCCTTGAAAGAAGTCCAGAGAAATCTTATAGGTACTAGGGCCACAGATGGAAAACCATGGGTGAGCCTGCTTGATCCTTCACCTGATAGGAAATCCTAAAATAGTCACCAATTAGAACAAATTATTCCTCCAAGGAGTCTTGTTTGCAAAGGCTGGAGACTGCTTGACAATGAGCAAGGAGCTGACATGCTAACTGGTTTAATGTGATTAGACTGGGGGAGGTTTGGGCAAGAGACTGCCAAAGGAAAGACTTCATCTCGGAAGCACCAACTTGCTGGAACAACCATAGCAATACTTGCAGTCAGGCAGATTCTTCCTCTTTTTCCTCTTTTTTTTAAGAACATTTTGCCTCTTAAACTACGTCTTACCAAAGTGAGTCACGACTGAGATACAATCTCCAAAACACACTGACTTAATGCGGCTGAGCTGGTGGCAGCAAAGACCTAAGATGCAAATGTGTCTTCCTGAGAGAGCTTAAAAGAGATGCTGATTTTATAAAATGAAGACTCATAACTGTTACAGAAGATTTGTTGCATGTAAATAAAAACAGATCAGCTATTTCTGCTCTCTTCGGCCATCCAGGCCAGCGGACTGGCAGAACTTCAGATTTACCTCCAGCCTTGGAGCTGAAGGCACTACTGTCTCCTTACATTAATGCCTACACTTTTACTAAGAGGACTTTTGGTTACATTTTAGTGACTTAATGACTCTCCAAAAAACTCACCAGTGAGTATTACATAAATAATAAATACAGTTTATACCCTGTCTGAATAAGAACTTGTGTGGTTATGGAAGAGTGATTAATGTTCATTGTCTAATGAGACCTTCCACTGCTCCAGTCTTCTTGTCCTTTCTCTGAATTAATTCACAAACCCAAACTGAGACCTTAGCATCACAGTAATCCCAGCTCCTAAGAGTCTCATTTACAGCCTTTATCTGTGCCCATCTTAGCTCTGCACAGACAGAAGTTAAGACCATTCAATGGGTATTCCAACCTTCCTGGGAAACAAGAACCAATGCTGCAGACCCAGCTGCTCAAACAAGACAAATTACTCATGATGGATGGCTGGATGCTGCCTGTAAGTATTCATGAGGCACAGCTTAACCCAAAGGAGTGTCCCATACAAAACAGCAACAGCACAGGATAGTCAAACTGCTTTTGCTTGTACTGCAAGTTTCTGTTGGATAAATAGGTCAAGTAACTACAGCTTTATCTAATACCTTTTGCATAAGTGACCTAAAGAGCAGGGGCACAGAGGGAGACCTTCCTTCCCCCTCCATTCCCATTCTGCTTTTCTAAGCAAAGCGTGAAAAGACAACTCCAGCATGCCCTCCCTCGGTGCAGAGCGTTCTCTTCCCACTTGCCCTGCTCAGGTGTAACAAGCACCCAGCTCTGTCTCCCCTGAAGAGCTACAAGGCCGGCTGCAGGTTCCCTCAGCCTTTAATTACGTTACAGTTGACCTTTTCAACCAACACACCTTTTCTTCTAACTACTTGTGAAGCACCAGCACTGAAGCGAGACAAGTTTTAAACTACTGTCAGAAAACTTACCTATCTCAAAGCAGGTTCTGCCTGCATGAGCCCTGGTGTTACTGCCTCATCCAATCTTTTCCCAGTTACACAAATCCTATTGAACAGTTTGTTTGAGTTTTCTGGAAGCAAAAGATGAGAATTTCTTCCTTCTCCTGAGTGCTAATACAGCATAAACTAGTTGGGAGTTCTTCTGGTTCAACATTTCCCCTGTGTTTGTTTAAATGTGGTGACTGCAAAATGTAAAACTATTACATATTGTGAAGAAACAGAATAAAAAAATCCTATGAGGAAGAAGACAAAAGGCCACATCGGATTCTAGTACAGCTTTAGAGCTTACCTTCTGTATTTCAGAGGGAAAAGCTAACCAGCCAAAACGAGCTGTTGACTAATGAGCATCATGCACCTCAAGCGTCGCTTTAATTCACTTCCTACCACTAGGGCCTGGAAGTTTCCACAGCAGGATGTTTCTACTGCAGGATGCTAGCAGAGTCCTGATTCAGAGTTTTCCAGCAGTAGTGCTCTTGAGCAAAAACTGCTCCAACTGAGTTAAAGAGGACTTAGAATACGGGTGCTAAATCAGCTGCCATGGCATCCATTGGGTGTTTCAATTAGCCTTTGGAGGGAAAGAACAAGTTCATGACAGGGAGAGAAATGTGGTGCTTTCACACTTTAAATTTTCATTTGTAGTGTATTGTTATCAACTTATTACTACACAAGAACAGTGACAACTTGTGAACTTTAACAGCATGCTTCCACCTCATATACACTTCATACTATGTAGAGTGCATGTGCACAGCCACTCTAAAGTCCAGATTATGGAGTGAGGAGTATGGGCGCTTCCACATGAACGACTGTCTTGATTTTCTAACTCTAAGTTAGTTCTTGCAGTCAGGCAATGAGTGCTCAGGGAAATAACCAAATCCTGAAGCTGATTTCCAGGGAGGACCAAGGGTCACTCTGCTTGCTGAGCAGCCAGTGGGTAATTTGCATGCAGGCAGTACAGCTGATTTCAAGACACAAAACATAATGTAGTAAAGCAACATTTCCAGTGTTCTTCCACGCTGGATGAGATCCAACTGGTGTCAGGTAGAATATTTAGACAGCGTGTAGGCGCTCCGTTTCACTAGAGGTCTAATCAAGTTTCCAAATGCTAGAACAAATTACTATTTCCACACCTCTAATCAGCAACAAGGGTGCTTTACCGAGGAGAACGTCAATCAGCTCGGAGGGAATAGTTTTTATTTTTCCAGTTAATAGGGATAATTACATTAAAACAGATTAAGAACCATATGGCCCAAACCCCTCCAGATACATTTAGCCAATAATGCAACTATATTCCCTTCACCACATGCTGAAGCAGGAGATATTAAACATATTTACAAGCACATGCTATTAAATTAGATTCAAAGCTGTTAAGATACTGTCTTATTAAGTAGTTTTTAACTGCACAATTCATACAGAGGAGAGAACATATGCTGGCATTCAGTTGTTTTGTTGGTATCAGCCAGATCAAATCCAACGCAGTAATGAAGAGCCCAGAGACAGATGAAAGATGATTTTGAGTAAGCAGCCCTGTAGTGCTCTACAAAAGGCTTACACCAAGACAGCTAGTACTTCTTCACTATCATCAATAGAAATCTATTTTACTGAGGGTATGTGAAATTGCTCAGAAGCACAAATTCTTCATGCCCAAATAACCTCCAAGTCACATTTAATCTTATTTTTTGTGTGAAAATGTTACATTACTTGCAACCAATCTCCCTAAGGAATAATTTAATGGATCCTTTAAAGTATCAAATGACTCTGAAACAATTAACAATTCTCCACAGTTTCATGTCAAAACTAAATTCAAATCTAATATGCTTTAAAATAGATACACAATTGTGACACATGGGCTGTATTTATGAGTTTATTGCTCATTCTGAATAGATGAAAAACTGATTTTAAAGTCACCTTTCGCTTTTCTTCCGAATGTCTTCTGCACTTGAAGAGACAGCAGAGACCTATGGCTCCACAACATTCTCAAGAATGCAATTTCTTCTGGCTTTCATACATGGTTAACTAACATTTGTGTATGTGGGAAGACTTAAACCACAAGCCAGGGGGTGGTCTACACAATCAACCACACGATATGGAACAAGTCCATAGGAACTTACTTCTTGTGTGGTGCAGGCTTATCACTTCAATTCTAGCCTACCCACAACACATGAAGCCAGGAATACTTCATATTCCTCTCCGTGATTATTATTATTCACTTGATCCCCTGAGGAGAAGGACTGCAGGTAACCTCACACCGTTACCAAGTTCACTAAGCTGAGCTCAGAATCCATGAGATATCCCTTGTTGGTCTAACAAAACAAGATGCTTACCTTGAGAGAAACATGAGAGTCATTAACAAGAACAAAGTAGCTGTTCAATCAGAAGGTTGTATCTGTTTATTTATCTTACTCTAAATCAGGTAACAAGGGACATTCAGGAAAGACTTAAGACATCTTTCTAGATTAAGAGCACCGACTTCTCTCTCCTACCCTGAACACCATCACTTGCACCCTGTTTTGCACCCTGTTTAGCCGTCCCCAGCACTATACCCTAGAAGAAGAAAGCCCTTGCTTCAAAACACCTTACTTTCAATTCAAGTAAGATGTGAGAATGAAGATACTTGAATAAATCAATGGCTGATGCAGTCTATATCAAGAACAAAACAGTAATCTAAACATGTAATATTAACTACTATCTACACTGGTATTTTGCCCCAGCTGATAGTCATCAAATGTCTGATATGCAAGAAGCATCATAGAAACTTTTAGGCTGAAAAAAATGCTTTAAGATCCTATAATAAAATTTTGAAATCAGTGGTTCAGAGACATTTCAAATTAATATCGCTTGATCATGGCCTCCCTATTATTAATAACATCAGTTTGCCCAGAGTGGCATACCAAGAAACCCATAAAATTTCTTAAATTACCCCTAACACATTAAATGACTGACTGATAGATAAACAGCCAGAAAAAAATTGTTTGTGCAGAATATTCCTACCTCCCTGCAATGAAATTTCACAAGATATTTGAGTCATCTGCATTACGCTCCCTATAGCTTCTACTTAAAGCACACAGACTACCAGGCTGGGAAGCAGAGACAACAATGGGAAGGACCTCTGCATACAAACAGGAACACCTGCAAAGAACAGAGAAATTAAACAGCATAAATTATTCCCATACAGGTTTTTCCAAAGCTGATGAGGTGCAATTTCTCATTAACTGAGGTCTCCCTCCTGACAATTTGAATTTCTTTTCTATTGAAAACACCCCTTTTCCCCCCAGTCTGTCCTGACCCACTTAGACAAACGCCAATATTCAGCCTGGCCAAACGAACTACTGTAATCCCTCCTTATTCTCCAGCCCTGGAAATGGAAATATGATCATAAAATCTCCAGATCAACCCCCCTAGCTACACAAAGCCAGGGGAGAATTTTCCCACTATCTTTTCTCACTGAAATCTCCTTAGTCAGATTAAAAGGTTCAAATAAAGAGCCAAACGAGTATTAACAGCTCCCTTGCCAATGTGTGAGAGAAGAAAACACAAGGATGCTCAATGAACCATATTCTATTTTTCAGATTTCAAAACATCGCCATTTAGAGAGATGTGAGATCTGAAGCACTAATTAAGTAACATGCATACATTTAAAGCAAATGCTCACAGAGTCCACATCTCCAAACCACAGCCTGCGATCCAGCTAATGCAATGCACCACTCCTACCTGCAGCAGTCAGGCTTAACAGAGGACAACCTCCCTGTTTGGTGAACCCATTCCCAACACTAAACCTCAAAGTTTCTTTTGGAAAACATCCTCCTCCCCACTTTCTTTCCTTTCTTGCCTCCACTCCCTCCCTGTAATTCAGGGAAGACTGCGGTTTTGCTTTTGTTTTGTAAAATAAAGGTGACCATTCTAAACCAGTGCGGTTCCTATGAGGCCTCTTCTTGCAGCTTTCCATTGCAAAACAGCGTCCTTCACCAGAGCTTCACTTCACTCACGCCACTCTCATTATAGATCTAATGAAAATGTAATAGTTCTGTCTTCTCACCTGCAGCCCATAGGACTAGGAAGGTTCAAGGGAAAAATCTTACCCTAGCTTTTAAGGTGAAAGTGGAAGAACCCAGGAACCCTCAAGACCAGCACACACGTGCAAAGAGCAGTAACACTCCCAATTCCAGGTAATGAAGACAATACTTACATGGGGAATGGGGAGAGAACAATTATTTCAAAAGGCTTTTTATCTCTGAAAAAATACAATAGTCTGCAAGACTCTACAGGATGGGGAAGGACAGAAACCATAGGCAGTCTTAACTGCCCTAAAAGGTTGGCTTTGTTGCTCTTGGTTTACAGCTTCAGATTTTGGACCCTCGAAGACCCATTTTCTCCCCCAGCTGCACAAGTGGGGTTAATGGAGGAGTGACCCGAGCTGGTTTCACCACAGCAGTGCTCCAGGGGACTGGAAGACACAAACACTGAAGGCAGACACCATGTTTTACACAACAGAAAGCTGCTAAAATTAGAACCAATACAAACACAGTTGGGTTTTCATGACAGACTTTGCAAATCACTTTGAGAACTCCTTCAGGAAGAGGCACATCGGAGATTTAAAGACACCTAGGCAGCCGTAAATTAAGACAACTACAGTGTGAAGAGACTATTATTAAGAGTGGTCAAACTATGGAGACATAATTTCATTTTACAAAATAAGATTCTCTGTGACAGTCAGGTTGGCTGGGATTTCCAAACCCAACTGCAGTATGCAACTCACAAATAAGAAGATGTTGCCTTGTGGGAAATCCAGGGTGTTTTCCAAGCAAAGGCATAGCAATTTTCATCTGCTTATGTTCAGAGTAGATTGAACCAGACTGACTTTCCTCAAAATAGCTGAGATGTCCCTGAAAGGCCTCTTGATTTCTATAGAACAGGTAACAGCATCTCCATGCACCTTCATGACTCATGGTGACACATATTTTAGCTTACAGGGGCTTATGAGACATGACATTAGACTATTTTTGGTTCACTTTGGGGTTATTTTCTTACTCACCCACACAGAACAATAAAATGAATGAAAGTGTGTCTTTTTTGGGGTTTTTTTGGGTATGACCTCAACTCCTGAGCTCGTTAGTGCTATTGTAAGCACTGCATCATTTAATGCCACTTGCCCATTTTTCTATCTTAAAAGTAGGCACTTTTTTTGACAGCAGAACTAGAACAAGCTCTTCCAGAACCTCACACCTCTGGACACTTCAATTTTCCAGCCTAAATGTATTTATGACCATTTTATATCCATTTACTCTTGAGCTAATGTCTCCCACTGGCTCTTACCATCAGATGTATTTATAGACAGGGATCATATCCCCTCTCAGTCTTTGTTTCTGCTGGATTAAAAAAGCAAACTCTTTTAGTCTCCTCCTCTAAAAATCAGTACTCCCTTTCTCCCAGCTCACCTCTGAGCCTGTTCAATTAGGGTCCCTCCTTCCTGGCTTCCCTCCTCCCCAGCAGCACTGCCCTGCAGGGTGAAAGTAAGCTGCTGGTCCTCCTGCACAGACATCCTTCTCCTGCCTCTTCCAGGGAGCTGCTCATATTAAAAGTTATGAGTAACAAACAGCCAAGCCTATAACTCTTACATTTCACACTACTGCATTTCACCCCGCTTCTAACTTACCAGTGCTCAAGGTCTCCCAGCTGTCTGTGAGACGTTCCTCTCTTTCCCTGAGCCAACAACGCTTACCCCTTATGTTGTATGTCTTCTACAAACAGTCATGATCGCATTGTGATTTAGGACAGTTTTAAACCAGACTAGCTTCAAGTGATCCTTTGAAAACCCACCCTCAGCACTTTGACTTCCCCTTTCAGCATGGTCTGTGATTTTATGATTCATATATATCTGTATGCTTGTCCTCCAAAACTTGCTTCGGTAACTCAGGGTGGTGAGGAGCACTGACTTATTCTATCCATCATGTTGATGGCTATTTCCCTCTCACAGGATCATCCTGATTGGGTATGCCTATGAGAAATGGGAACATATCCTGGATTTCATAGACCTTTATCCAGGACTCCAGCAGAGAGACTGGCTCAAGCCAGAAGGGTCAGCTAAGCCGGGTTCATTTCCACCTTGCTAATAGCAATGGATCCTTATAAATGACACTCCCTCATCACCCATTTTCTCATTGCCCATGTATCTCCCTCACTGAAATCTAATACAAACCAAATATTTAATCCTGGAACCAGGATGTTTATACTCATTTTCTTTTCTATCCTACCAACTTGTATGTACATGTAAAAGAACCTTTTACTTCACATGCTTTGCAATTTGCAGCTAAGCTTGAACAGTTGGCAAACTCTCCCTGTTTCTACATTTCCTGACATATCAGGATTTTTCCATCCCCTGAAGACTTTTTGCTTATTCCTAAAAGCCTTCCTGAAGCAGTTATTTGTCCAAAGAAATACTGAGCCCTTCCTATATATTCTCTTCTTGCTTACTAGAGCCATTGATTCTGTTTAGGCAGGAGACCCCAGGGTTTCCATCAGGCTCCAGAACCCCTCCAGATTTACACCCCATAGCTCCCTGCCCAGAGGCTCCCCTACATGTTGCATTTTCAAACATGAGAGCTGGATACTGTCCTGGTTACTGCAATGGCAGCAAGTCTCAGCCACCTCTAGGAAAGACTTGGCTACAGCACTCATATGCCCTTTTAAGCACTTTTCTCTACTGATAACCCACAGTTTTGTTACAAAGCCTGCCCATCAATCCCACGAACCAGAGCTACTCATCTTGTTTTGCTCATTCTTCCATTTATGTTAAGCTGAGTCAAAGCATTAGCCTAGGCTCTCACACCAAAGCCAAACCAGCATCACCTATTACTGCTCGTCTTCTTTTTTTTCCCCCAAACCAAATAATGATGTAGCTGTCCTATCTATGTCTGCCTAAGCGCTTTTGACAAGCAGCAATTGTTCTGCAAGTAGATCTGGTTATTTAAAGTGTCTTGTAACAATAAACCCAACTGGAAATTGTATCTTTTTGATAGGAAAAACCTTCCTCATAGGCAAATTTAACCCATGGAACCGTAGCAAGTTTCTAGCACTATCCTAATAGAACTTCATATATTAAAACCTAGCTTGGATTAATTTGAGATTAGCTGAAACCTAAAGTATTGCACCTAGCTTTTCCTGTTTCCCTGTTGAAAGAGAAACTTTCCTTCACCTGTGAGAAACCAAAACCTGCTAGGCTATTTCAGATTTCATTATATCCCACTGAGCAGAAAACTTCCGTTCTCCCCTCTAATTCTGACAACAGCACTACCTAAGCTGTGAGTGTTCAAGTGGCTTCAAGTAAAGACTTACAGCTGAGGAGGGCAGAAGAGATTCAACATGTTTTAAAGCCAATCATTTTCCCCGCATATTATCACATGAGCATTAAAAAAACCCCAACACCATCAAAAGAACAGATGAGGCAGCACTTAGCTGAAGATTATTACTCTGAGACTCAGGTCAAATTTGCATCTCACTTCCACCAAGCCTTTTTTTTCCCCCTGTTCTCTATTTGCATCCTTGCCAATGAAGTGCAAAAGGTTAAAATTTACAGTAATTTTTATTACACCAGCTTTTAAATAATTACAGATGTAGTCAGAAGCTTTGTACTTGTGTTTATTGTCCAGCCTAAGACACAGATGCAACGATGTCCTAGCACAACCACAAAACACCCATATTTCAAGTGGGTTTCATGGGCTGTCAACTCAGTTTCTTTTTTTCTTTCCCCAGTTTTGCAATGAAAGTAGTTGAAATAACCACAGACAAAGCAGGACAGCGCTGAGCTGCCTGCCCCAAGAGACCCAACCGGGTACTTACATTTTACCATCACCCTCCCCCAAAATGATTAAAAAAAGAAATAATAAAGTAAAAAATAAACCTAATCTGGCAAGTTTCCTGTTACCAGAAAAGCAACATCTAGCCCTGCTGCGCTGCTGCTCCCCCCCCCCACACTCCCTGATATTAACGAGGTATACAAAGAAGTCCTCCCCAGCAGGATGAGGCTATGGCTTCAAAAAAAATCCAATGATTTAAATGTAATTTTAGATCTGCAAGCGCTGCCAAGCACCACTTTATTTGTCAACAAAACGTTTTGATTATTTGGCAGAACAAAGCAAGCTCCCTCCCTGCTTTCTCCACAGACATATTTGGCACCGGTTAATTTGTATGTCTTTAGACATATGTCAAGTCTGAAGCTGTTTCAGGCTTTAACCCCGCAGAACTTCTCTCTTTTAAGTACTTGTTTTTCTTAAAGCAGTAACAGCAGCAAGTTAAAGCCAAGGAGGCATTCGATCCTGCAACGAAATGGTTAAAAATCAGACTCTGCTGATGTGGGCTTCTCTGATCCATTCCATTTCTCGCAAGCTGAGCTAAGAGCTGAGCACCAAGTATCAACTGTAACATGATCCAAGAGTTTATGGAAAAAATAACTGCACATACCAAGCATGCACATTTAATAAGATTTTGCTGCCTTTAAAATATTCGAGAAACACAATTTTTCAGGATCTGCTTCTCCCTCCGAATGATTTCTCTCGGTGTTTCTCCTCCCCCCTCTCCTAAACACACACCTCCTTTCCAAAAAACCAAACCCTCAAAAGAAGAGGGAAGGAAAAAAAGCAGTCCTACTGCAGGGAAGAGAGGCTTGAAAAACAACTTTGATTGGCACTTGGCCTGACCCACAGAGGGAGAAAAACAGTTTTTGGACAAAGAGCGCAAATATTTGAGCTCACTGACTTACGGGCTTTTCTTAGCACTTGCAAGAACCAACCTGGAGCTGAATGTATGGGGAAGAGATTGAATTAAAACAAACCCCCGGCCGGCACCGCGTTCATCCCGGGCGCTCGGGCGGGCTCGGTGCGTTTGCACAGCTCAGCAATTTTAATTCATTTGCGCTGGACAAACAAAAACCACCTCAACTCCTGCCCCCCGTTAAAGCAGACGCCGGGAGGAGGCGGCAAAGGGATTACCCTTCTCCTGAAGCACCCGGGGTTCAGCAAAGGAGCGGATGGACACTGCAGGGATAGGGGTTAGCGGGTTGGGGGGGGGGGGGGGGGTAGGGGCTTTTTCTATGTCTTTAAAGCTCTGATTTTCTGAGTCTTTAAAGCCCCCCTCCCCTCAAGACCGGACGGAGATTGCAGTGATGAATTCTGCCGGCGAAATACGTGGATAAACTTTCCAAGAGCGGCTGGGCCACAACTCAACCCCCCCATGCTATGGGGGAGGCCAAGCACCCCTAAACCCTCCGAAGGTGGGGGGGGGGGGGGCAGCCTTGTGCAGGGGCAGGTGACACCTGCCCCGGTGAGGGGAAGGCAATGGGCGTGCGGGACCTGGCACCCCCCGGCGCCGCTGGAGCCGCATCCCCCTTGCCCCACACCCCACGCCCCCCAGCACCCACCTCCAGGAATGCCCCTCAGGTCCCCACACAGTGCTCCGGCTGCCCCACAGACTGCCGCGGGTGCCCCACAGCCCCCCCCCCCCACTGCCCCACAGACAAACACCCCCCTCCCTCCATCCCCCCCCCCCCCCCCCCCCCGCTGCCCTATGGCCCACTTCTCCTCATAAACCCCACCCCCCCCCAAGTCTCTGCCCCATCGCTTCACTCCAAGTCTCTCCCTCCTCGTCTCTCGCACGCCCTCAGCTCCCACCGCCTCACAGCGAACCCCCCTCCCCCTCCGGTACCTGTCTCGGCACCTTCCGGCAAACGCCGCACACTCGGTACTGGCCGGCGGCGGAGGCGGCGGTGGCGCTGCCCACGGGGCCGGAGCCGAGGCGGTTCATGGTGGCGGGGAGCGCGGCGCCGCCCGGGCGGGACGCGGGGAGGCGGCAGCTCCGCTCCGCTCCGCTCCGCGCCGCTCAGCAGCCCGCGCCGCCGGCCGCCCCCATCCTGCAGCCGCAGCCCCAGCGCCCCGCTCCGGGCCGCTGCCCCCCGCGCACACCCCTGCGCGCTCCGCCAATCCGCGCCCGCCGCCACGCCCCCCGCCGCCTCGGCTGGCCAATCACAGAGGCCTCCCGCCGCCGACCAATGAGGTGAGCTCTGCCCCGCTCCCATCTCCAGGCAGCCTCCGAGCTGGGGCGGGGGAAGGGGCGTGGCCACGGCCGCGGGTGGGCGGGGCCGGCCGCGTCTCTGGGCAGCGTTGGGGAGAGGGGCGGGGCCGCGCCTCAGCCGCGTGCCTTCTGCTGACCAATGGGGTGTGCCGAATGCAAATGAGGCGCGACCGGCCCCGCCCCCCGCGCGGCGGGCTCTGGGGGGTTCGGGGCTGCGCTGCCGGTGGGGCCGTGACCGCGGCTCCGCTCCGGAGCCGTCCCCGGAGGGCCGAGTGTAAGGGTGCGGACCCGGGGTTACCGCTGTGCCCCTTCCTGCAGCCGCGGGGCCGCGGAGTCTGGGGCGGGGGGCTGCCTGTGTGGAGGCCGAGCCGCTCTGTGCGGCGGGGCCCGCTCCGAGGCGGCAGCTTGCGCATGTAGGGACAAGACTGCTGTGCTGCCAGGCAGAGCAGCGTTAGGTATTTGCTTTAAGGGAAAGTTGGGAGCACGCGTGTGTGTGTGTGTTTGCCTCGGGAAGCCGGGATTGTTAGAAATGATGAGTCAGGTTTTCTAGGCTCCATGCTAATGCACGGAGATGGAGTGTGTAATTAGGACAGAGGCAAATCTACAATCTGCAGCCTGGGATAGTTGGGGTATAAACCTCTTCTTTACATCATGGCATCGCCAAAGTTCTCCTTGTTTGCGTGCTCTTCAGCTTTAGGTTTTAAATAAGTCTGTATGACCTTTCATGTGTAGTGTCACCGACATAAAACTTGATTAAATATCGACCATTATAGAATTCCTGTCTTGAAAGATGATGGCATAGATGGATTTGATTTCATTATGGAAAATCCTGTAGCCCTATGAAATTTCCAAGCAGATTTGGGATGTTACATACATTGTTTTTAAGGTTTCTCCTGGCAAAGCACTTGTAAATCAGCTGCTTGAGAACCGTCATCCACTTTGCCTGGGAATACTTTCTGTTTCTGCAGGATGAAGTGCTGTGTAATTTAGTCAACTGGCTGCCTAAAAAGGGCACAATGCAGTTAGTGATTTACATCTCTTAAAGGAGACTGATTGTACGTAGATCTGATTGAGAACTGCTGAAAAACTCCTCTAATCAGACTTCACCACTGTAAGTAGAACCTCATCCAAAGAAACATCCCCCTCCGTTCTTCCCCTTACATCCACAGCAAGTACTCCTCCATTTTCCTCTTCCATGACAGCAAAATCCTCCTTCATCCTTCCTCTTCCATCATTTCCAAAGGGATCTTTTCCTCAGGCAGAGCTGCCTTCAGCAGACAGTCACTCTATGGACTCTGTTATTGCCAGTCAATTCAGTGTGGAACACATCCAAATGTTGCAGTCACAGGCAGCCATGCAAAATGCTTGGAGAGGAATAAATGGAAGCTGGTTTCTTTCTCCAAGCAGTGTCATAGAAATGGCATCCCAATGTAAGAAAGCAGTTTGCTTGAGTGTAGGTATTTGCTGTGCCAAGTCTGAATCCCATGTGCTGCAGCATGGTGCTTTTAAACTGAGTGGCAAAGGGGAGCCAAACAATTTGGTTTCCATCATTTAATTTAAATGTAATGCTAAAATCATAGAATTGTTTAGGTTGGAAAAAGACCTTTAAGATTATTAAGTCCAACTGTTAACCCAGCACTGCCAAGTCCACCACTAAACCATGTGCCCAAGTGCCACACATGTAAAACTGTAAGTAAACAGCATGAATGATGTAAATGGCTTTTTATTTCTTGCTGAACTCTGCGATAATGTTATCTGAAATGAGAAGTTTTAAAAGAAGCAGAAAAGGATCAGTTATAGCCACAAACAATAGAGAGTTCACTCTTCAGCACAAGAAGCATCAGTTTGAGTCATTTACTGTCAAAGTGCCTGGTTCAAAACTCAAATACACTGGCAAGGAGGGGAGCAGGCAAGTTTGAAACACAGGTTGGAGAATGATTTTGACTCAGTTATTCTTAATATTTAACATTGGGACATTGGCAAACACTCAAATTTCAATAATTGCATCTATTAATTTCTTTTTATTTCCACAGTGGCAAGAACACATGACTGGACATCCTCAGAAATAGGGTTGGATCCTATTTCTCTGCACTGCAATGATTTCTGCCTTGAGTGACAGCTTCAGACCTTTAGCAGAGCCCATTAAACCTAGGAAAAATTCCCATTTCCCAAGTGTGAAAGTTGGGCTGACTTGTCAGCCAGCTGAAAATTGGAGAAATTTGATATCTGGTCTCTGTTCTGCCACAAACCTCTTGTGCAAGGGGTGGGATGTGTATGCCCAGACGCTTGAAGTATTTGATTGACTAACCTTCACTTAAACCATAAGCACTTAAGTACCTTTGTGGCTCCCAGTATTGCCTTTCAGTGCTTTAGTAGCTGAGAAATGTCATGAGAAGCATAAACTTTGAAAGCGTTTCATTGTTTTTGGAAACAATACCACAAATGGAAGTTGCCCGTAATCCTTTCCTGCGCCCAACAGAAATTCTCTTCGATATTGTCCTGGGTTCAGCAGCAGCAGTCATTTTTCTACTTCTTGGTGGCTGGTGCAGTGCTGTGTTTTTTCGACTTTCGGCCTGGGAACGGCGCTGATAACACCAGTGTTTTCAGTTACTGCTTAGTGATGTTTTGGGACTTTCTGAGCCTCATGCTCTGCCAGGGAGGAGGGGAAGCTGGGAGGAAGCAGAGACAGAACACCTGACCCAAACTGATCAAAAAGGTATTCCATGCCACAGCATGTCATGCCCAGGATGTAAAACAGAGAGCAGAGACCTGGAAGGGTGGGGGGTGCAGTGCGTGGTCGGGCTTTGTATTGGGTGGTGAGCGATTGTATTCTTTTCCCTTGTATTTCTCTTATTATTATTATTGGTGGTAGCAGTAGTGATTTGTGTTATACTTTAGTTACTAAACTGTTCTTATCTCAACCTGTGGGAGTTGCATTCTTTCAATTCTCCTCCCCATACTCCCGGGACTGGGGGAAGAAGCAGGGGGGAGTGAGTGAACGAACTGCGTGAGAGGCTTAAACCAGGACAGATATATTTTCTGAAGTTTGTTTTTTTTCGCTGCATTTTCTTTTTATAAAGAGTTTTGACGCCTAATAGAGATCAGAAGTTGACCTAACAGGGCCAGATGCAGTGCTTATCCAGTACTAGGCAATTAGTGTATAATGTATAGATTGTAAGATCTTGGCTTGTTCCATTTTGAGTTAAACATATGCAGAAGTTCTACAGAGTAAAAGCCTCTCTTTGTGCAAGCTGGCTTCTTGGTGAATGTATTCATATTCTTGGAAGTTCTCCTTGTAACTGATTTCTCAGCAGAAATATTGCAAAAAACATTCAGTGCTCCCTTCACAATTGTCTGACAGCTTTTATGATCCAACTGCACCTCACTCTCCATCCGCTGCTATGGATTTCTTCCAGGTTTTGCCCAGTTACTGAGTTGTACAGAATCCTAGAAAAAAGAGGTAAATGAGTTACAAGCAGCCTAGCATCTTGGCCTGCCTGGAAACCTGACGAAGGTTGTCAGTTCTATAAACCCAACCAGTCCTCTCTGCTGAGGTCACCTGGAGAGGCTGCGAGTCATTGCCATATGTGGGAAAGGTGGAGGGAGACCTCTATTTTCTTGATGACAAGCAGCATACTGGCTTGAGACCATCGCATCCTTCCAGAGAGGTTACTGACCTGCCAAAATAGAGTTGCACAAATGATATGGCTTTAGACAGATTTTTATCATTGATGATCGTAACTTTTGCGAAGTTTAAAAACCAAACACTATAATGAAACAAGACAGGAACAAACTTTCAAAGGAAATACGGATTTCTCTGCCCCCTGAAATCATCAGATGCATTTTTAGCAGGCACATTGCAGCCAGGTGTGGACTGCTGCAGTTGCTATAGGAGTAGATGAGATGCGACAGCCTTTGCTAGAAGGCCAAAGTTTTCCCAGTCCCTTATGCCGTGTTAGCCTTCAAGCTAACATGGTTCAAACAGATTGACTAAGAGCAATAGTTCATCCAAACAACAAGCTGGTCCATCCCCCAGAATGAGCGCTTATACCATAGTTTAATAGTGCGGTACCAGCTCTGAACCCATGCTGCAGCTCCAGTGTTTCTGCCTGGAATTTGCAAAGAGAAGGTTGAGATGTGGACACAATTGCATCTGTGTCCACCAGCGATGGGGCAGTGCCTAGTCACCTGCATACTAAAGAATTATCACACCCAGCAACCATCCCCTGCACAATCAATCCATGAGAGAGCACGGAGTGATAGGTTAAAACTTAATGGGAGATTCAGGTAAGATGTAAGGAAGAAGCTCTTTATTATGAGGGAGATGAGACACTGGCACAAGTTGTCCAAGGAAGTTGTGAATGCTCCATCCCTGGAAGTGTTCAACGCCAGGTTGGACAGGGCCTTGGGCATCATGATCTAGTGGTCTTAAGGTCCTTTCCAGCCCAAACCATTCTATGATTCTACGATCATTCTTGCAATAAGAAGTAGCTCTGGAGTTCAACCACACAGTATTGACTCTGCATTGTGTCCTCGCAAAGCCAGCCTAGCTGCTACGTGCTATGCAGGCGCTACCAGAGCGCTTGGTAGGTCTACACGATGCTTCCCAAGCTGTGCACCTACTGCACAAAGTGTGCAGTGCTCTTGTTGTTCATACATTAATGCAACAGCTTGATGCTTCCTGTAAAGATTGGACTGACAAGATCAAGAGCTGTAAAATCGAACTTGTTATGCAGTGAATATGTTTGTGATTCATAGACCTCCAGCAGCTCGCAGAGAGAGGAAGGGAGGGGGCAGCTGCCACGCAAGAGTTCTGACAGGATTGCTGCAAGACTAGAAATCCTGCATGAAATTTAAAGATCCCCAGGGTTTGCCCAGGAGCAGGGAAGGAGGGCATTCTGGAGCACCTGGCTCTGGAGCTGTACCCACTCTCCCTGTCCGACTGCCACAATAAAGTGCTGTGTGCGTGGTTAGATGAGGTGATTGACACATGTCACACGCCTTATGTTTCAAGAGCCCATGAATCATTCAGTAAAGCCATCCCAAACATAGATACATAGGAAAATAGATGTGGTTTCTCCAGGCCAAAAATCCAGCCCACTGCTATTACGTCAAACGAGTGATAATCCTGCTTTCATTATTGTGGTGTTTGTTGCACCATTTTGCTCTCATTTGCACAGGACTTATATTACACTGTTAGGGGAAGGAAGGGCAGCAGATAAAGTTTGTGCCCTGAGTGATGTTACGCACACTTTGACACTCCAAAACGACTTCCCATCCTTATGATTGCACATCCTAATTTGCAAAATGAGTGTTCAGATAATTGCACGAGACAGGGAGATGTGATAGTTCGTGGATTTCTTCCTTCAGGGTGGGGGCACATGCCTTTTCCTTTGCAGCCTTTAAACCCTGGCTAGATAAAGCACTCAAAATTATGTTTATCATAAGAAACAATTGCATCCTGGCCCAGGAGAGCTGAGCTTACTGACCTAATAGGCCTTTTTAATATCTAATTTCTTTGACAGTTAAACGACTCAAAAAAAAGCATTCGATCACTACCCAACCAAGAAATCTCTTGTCCTCTCTCTCTTTATGTTCTGCTGTGGTTTGCATGGTAATTCACTAAATGTATTTCAACATGTTGTTTACTTCAGTTCAGCCTTCTGAGACCACACTGGCCAATACTGTGAGCTTGTAAATAGGGATCATCTGGAAAAAAATAGGCTATGCTTCGAGTTAACTTTGGAAGTATTTTGGCCTGTAGAGTTTCTGGGAGCGATACAGCCGGGAAATACATTAATTGGAAAAGAATCTGAAAGGCAGGATAAAGGTAGCCTGGTCTTACTCTCTGCAAAAGGAGAATTACAAGTATTCCCTTGCAATGTATTCGTATTAGTGTTGAAAATAGTCATATCTAGCAGATTTAATGACAGCAGCAGGAATATCTTTGGTGACAGAAATGTGTCTCTCCTCCTGGGCTGGAGGTGGAGTTCATGGGGTAGACACGGATGCCTGGGGTTGTACATGCGGAACAGGGACAAGTCTGGGTCTTGGCACTGGCCACGCAACCATGATGTGAGGCACTGTGAAGAATGCACCTGGAGTTTCATCCGTCTCCTAAACATGGGTACCTGCATCAAAGCTGTGGTTATGGCATCTCTGTGAGATGTTGGTGTCCCCCAGTGCTGTGGGTCTGGGTCCAGGAGGCAAGACTTCCTCCAGAGGACAGAGGAATGCTGCTGACTTTTGGCTGGACATGGAAGCTTGTGCCTTGGCTCTCAGCTCCATCACACATCGCTGAAGAGTACAACCCTGCCATAGCAGGTCAGACTGCGTAAAAACACCTCGAGCCCTCCTCTGCATACCATGAGTTCAAAAGCCAAGGAGCCCAGGGAGAACAAGCAGGAGGTGGCTGGCTCAGATGTCTGCTGGCTGGGGTGGTGAACTGGAAACTGGGGTTTGCTGCCTGTTTCCTTGCACTGCTTTGGCTCCGTTCTGTGCCCAGCCAGTGAGAAGCACACAAATGTCTTTGGCTGAAAAATCCTGAAATGTCTCAAGCAGCAGAACTTGTCTGTTCATATTTTGCAAATGAAACACATGGTACGGCAGGATGCCACATTAAGGATGGAGCTGATCAGTGAAATTAGCTTCCTGTATTCACTGGCAATGTTATGACTTTCATTATTTTCAAATACAAATACAAAAAGCAAATACAGAACTCAACAGCTTTTGGGATGTGGCACATAATTTAGGTCCATTTCCCATTGAAGACCCCAAGATATGAACATAAGTATGTTGGAAGATCAGGCTGAATTATGGCAGAGTTTTATTCTTTGTTTCTAGACAAAGAAGAGCTGAAGTGATGAAAGATTTGCATCTGTTACGGACTTGGCTTCTTTTGATTTAAAAATGTTTTTACCCTGTTTCATTATTCTTCTGACAGTTACACCCTGAAAAAACAGTGTTAGTGAAATGGGATTTCCTCGGAAGGTGCCACACTTAGAAGCAATTAGGCATGTGAGTGAAGGCAGTTATCACATGGGATCTTCCCCAGCGAAATCAGGTAAGTGCTGAAGGCTTGTTTGCATGGCATGTTTCTTCTTTCATCGATTGCCATCCAGGTGCTGGGAATATCCTTGGACAGGAGAGGTCCCAGATGTTGAAATTTAGCCTTAAAGCAACACCCTTGAGGGGGAGCTGGCTGACAACCAGCAGCACAACATGCCTGTGTGGAGCCATGCAACCCACTAACCTTGGCACTTCTGTCTCCTTCCCTCCTGCATGGCCAGGCAGTGCCCGCTGTGACATACCAAAATACAGCGCACAGGATTGACCCAACCATCTGGTGCTGCAGAGCAAGAGAAAAGGAGCAGCAGCTTCCATGGACCAGCATCAGCCAACTCCTTTCTGCTCCTGTCTCCTCTAGCCTGCCAGTTTGTCTGCCGCCAGATGGAATTGCATGACTCCTGTATGTAGATTTGCCTTTGAAGATTCTCTGACCTATTTCAGCCTGGCTTTGCAGTAGGCATAAGCTCTATTTATAATCTTTGGAGAGGGGAAAGGGAAGGTCAGTCTGGAAAGAGAAAAATTGAAAAGATCATAGAAAAGATCATAGAATAGTTAGGGTTGGAAAGGACCTTAAGATCATCTAGTTCCAACCCCCCTGCCGTGGGCAGGGACACCTCACACTAAGCCACGTCACCCAAGGCTCTGTCCAGCCTGGCCTTGAACACAGCCAGGATGGAGCATTCACAACTTCCGTGGGCAACCCATTCCAGAAGGATAGAAGGCCACCAGATTGGTCAGGCAGGATTTCCCCTTAGTGAAGCCATGCTGGCTGTCACCAACCACCTTGTTGGTTTTCATGTGCCTCAGCATGCCTTCCAGGAGAATCCGCTCCAAGATTTTGCCAGGCACAGAGGTGAGGCTGACTGCTCTGTAGTTCCCTGGCTCATCCATTTTCCCCTTCTTGAAAATGGGGGTTATATTTCCCTTTTTCCAGTCATCGGGAACTTCACCTGACTGCCATGATTTTTCAAATATGATGGTCAGTGGCTTAGAAACTTCCTTTGCCAGCTCCTTCAGGACCCGCAGATGGATTTCATCAGGTCCCATGGACCTGTGCCTGTTCAGGTTCCTAAGATGCTCTTGAACCAGATCCTCTCCTACAGTGAGCCCAGGGTCTTCATTCTCACAGTCCCTGCATCTGCCTTCCAAGACTTGAGTGGTGTGGTCATAGCATTTGCCAGTGAAGACTGAAACAAAGAAGTCATTAAGAGCCTCAGCCTTCTCCAAATCCAGAGTAGTCAGTTCTCCCGATAGCTTCTGGAGGGGGCCCACGTTGTCCTTAGTCTGTCTTTTATTCGCTATGTACCTATAGAATCTCTTCCTGTTATCTTTAACATCCCTAGCCAAGTTTAATTCTAACTGGAAAATAGGCTGTAAGCAATGCACCTTGTTCTGCCTGTGAAGCTTCGGCAGTCACAGCCTCAGCGCTGCAGCCCCTGAGCTGGAAATGGCAGAACCTGACTCCTGTTCAGGCACATAAATGAATAATAACAGGTGTCATTGCATCCTACTCTGCTCACTGACAGATCTGTCTGGTATAACTGAACCATAGGCACACAGACCTGATTGTTTACTATCGCCACTGAAGCATTTTTATTGATGAAGATTCAGGGGAATGCTGGACAGCAGAAGCAGAGAAATAATTTTAATAGGCAGAGCAATGTCTTTGTACAGCACAGGAGCATGATCTGAGACGGAAAACATAAAAGGATTGCGTATTCACAGCAAGGTCATGTCTCTAGAATTTTATTTGTCCTCTTTTCTATGAAAATGTCCTTTTAGAGGGAGAAATAACTTCTTGTTGTGTTGTACTGCTCTTGAAACTTAACCTTTCTCAAGCTGGGCTCTTTAAATCACTGGAAATCAGGGTTTTCTTATAAACAGACTACAGATCAGTTTGCATTTTTGCGTTATTTGGCTCCCTCATTTCAGAAATGGCCCAGGCCAAATTCATCCCTGGCATAACTCCAGTCCCAGTGCTCCTATTCTGAGAATGCTGGGCCAAATTCCTGCTCCCTGTTTTGTCAATATATGTTCAGAGGCACTCTGCTGCAATCACTGGAGTCACATATCATTGACACTAATGTACTGCTGAGCAGAATGTTACCCTCTCTATAAATATCACTTTGGTCAAGGGAGGTAAGGAAAATAATGCTGAATGTGGCCTTAAGCATATTACTTATTCTGTTGAAAGATCATTCACTCTTGGCTTAACGTATTTCAAGCATGACAGTCTGGGAAAAAAGTGCATCTGTGAGTGGAATGAGACTCAATAAAAGTCAATAAGACCCAGTGTATTGTGGTATTAATAAATGTATATTTGTGCTGAAGCATGCTAAACCTCAAAGACTGGATATAAATGTCAATGTCTATTGAATTTCAGGAAGAGATGTCTGGTGGTAGCCATGCTTAGTGTCATTTTGCAATATGTAATCTGTGTTAACACAGGGGCTATGCATAGGCACGTTCCTCTTGGGAGGCGTAGAATTTGTCTCTTCACAGTCAGTTTATGAGAAGTGAATTTCTCTCTTTACTTCCCTGGCAGGATTGTAAGATTCCCTTGAGTGATGTGGCAGTGATGTGCTACCATGAAAGTAATATGTGAGCCAAGAATTCCATCACTGGACAAGGATAGGGCTTAGCTAAAGGCTAAGGGGTCCTGGTGCTTTGAGTAAGCTCCCACAGCTGGTGGGCAAAGCATTCTTTGTGCAGACTGGGGTTCCTCCACATCTCTGCAGCCGACTTCTCCCCATGATAAACATGGCATTCATGCATCTAATCAGAATACGTGTCACAAGTGGTGGAGACAAGTCATCCTGCAACAGAAGGATGTGGTTTGCAAGCGGTGTCTTCAATATGATTAAGCTAGGGAAGGCAGAAGAAAGTGACTGGTAACTGTTTGTCAGTGTGGTGAACAACTTGCAACCGTGCCAGGTAATTTTATCAGTTGTGTTCTGAGCCCCAAGGGCAGCTGTTAAAGCATCACCAGCTTGTTTGGGTATCAGTGGGAGAGAGGGGCACCAGTGAGTAAGTCATGTATTTGGGTTCACAGACCTGTAGCTATCTGTCCTAAAGTAGAGAAGGTGGCATTTAATCTGAAAAATACTGGACAAAATAGTTAGTGTCTGGTAAAAAAACCTAATCAGGGCATGCCCTTTCTGCAGTGTGTTTTCCTTTTGCCCACTGGGTGATGAATGTGAGAGATTATTCAGAAGCAAGAAGGGGTGCTGTTGGCTGCTGTGGAGGCACCCGCCCTGGACTAGCATCACGGCAGCAATGAAGATCCTCAGTGCTAAAAGTACCATCATCTTCCCAAGCTGCCTGATACCCAAGCTGGCTTGGTGTGCTGTGGCTCACTCTTCATACAAGGCACTGGGAGCTGGGACTGCTGTTTCCTGGGGCTACCACAGACCTCTTGTGTCTTGTTTTGTGTGAGAGTTAGTCTCTAGAGATATGTTGCTTGCCGGCATCCAGCTTCATAATGAAAAGCAGCCAGGATTTGCCATTCCATGAGTCTAGATTCTCCTTTCCTATACCTACAATTGCTTTGGAGGTCTTTAAGCTTTGTGTAGCTACAAAAGACAAAAGGAGGCACTGCAAAATCAGACCCCATCTGCCTACTGTTACTCACTTTCAAGGCTTCCTGAAGTATGTTGAGATCCACTTAAGCGAAGTGCTGAATGGTGAAAATAGAAGTCCAGAAAGAGCAGTTATCCGTGGAGTTATCAAAGAACAGTGTCTACACTTGATAAACTGCAGAGAAAGTAAATGAGGAAAATAAACTGAAGAGAAAGCTGATGTGGCTGCTGAGCTGTTGATAATGACAGCAATGGGAAGAGCTCAACAGATCATGCACAGTTTTCTGAGTGGTGGATGGGAATACATTTTATTCTTTTCACCAAGAAAGGCAGTGTGACAGCTTTAGCGTGATCTCATTTTCTTCTGCTATCAACACTTCCCTGCAGTTCATGCTGAAGTGGTTAGCCAAGGCAGGGTTTCCTAGGAGAAATACAAGGCCTGGTGGGACATTAGCCATCTAATCAGCTGCCACTGGTTAGTACAGGAGAAAGCCTGAGCAGCAGATTTTCCCTCCCCCTCAGTACCATGGTTGCATCCATCCCCCAGTGCTGGGAGAGGGGAATGAATGGAAAGAGCAGAATACTTCTTGTCTTGGGTGAACCATTGCATGGCCATAGCCAGTGCCAGACCTCCAAGCTTGTGTTTCCTGGAGCTTGTACTGACACATCTGGTCTATGAGCAGAGCAGGTTACCTTCCCTGACGCTGGGCTTGATGTCCGTCCCTCTTCCAGCCCTGAGTAGAGCCAGTGAACAGCATCGTGGGCCTCTAGCCCATTGCATGGTGCTGCTGCTACATCAGGCAGCTTTCCCTATGGGGACAAAGAGCTAACTGAAAAGAGCCTGTAGGAAGGCAGGCAGGTCCTGGGCCTCTCTGTTATCTCAAATGTCTGGCCTAATTGCTGCAGAGTCTCCAGGGTGCTTGGAGTTAATCTGATGCCAGGCTTCCAATGGCACTGCATCCAGATACCAGCTTTTGGGTAATTTAATGGTCTTCACAGTTCACATTTGGACCTCATCATACCCATGGTACAGCAATGATGTAACAGGGGTTTCCAGCCCTGACTCCCATGTGCTGCAGCTGAAATGTGTAGCTGAAATCAAAACCAGACCCACTTGGTGCAAAAGCATTATGGGCATATGGTGGGCTTGCCATTTTGCCACTCAAATCCCCTGTGAAAGTATTAACACACTTTGCTTATCACCTTTTAAGAGGATGGTAGATATACAATGCTGTGGGCTCCTCACACCACTGAAGGCGCTGGCAAATGTGTAGGGTTTGCTGCAGAGGTATTAAAAGCTGCTGGCTGGAGTCAGACGGATGTTCATGGTTAATGAAAACCAAAGGTGGTGTGCATCTGGCAGAATACCTGAGCAGCTCCAAGAGACTTGCATGAACTCTTGCATAAATACACATTGGAGGTGAGAAATCCCCAAATAGTTGTGTTTAATGCTTTCCTTTGCCTCTTGCTCAGGAAGATCACTGGGAAACTTGCAGTCTGGAGTGGACAGTGGCTTTCAGATTAAGAAGCAAAAACCTGTAGAAAACAAGTGGACCCTCCAGAGGCGAGGACAAGCCCTCTGCCATCATAGGCAGTATTCAAATTACACTGCAATCAAAACTACTTCCCAGCAAGTGAAGCCTCAGCAGTGAGTCTGAATGAGACTGCAGGAAGAGCCAGACATTTAAAGCAAACTCTGTGCCTTCCCTGGGTCCCCTGTGGCTTATCCATATGGGATAAACTTATCTAAAGTTTCCCCATGGCCAGAGGCTGCAGCGACATGGAGCAAGAGTCCCGCCGGTAATTGCAGAGGTCAGGCAAGTGCAAGGGTTTTGGCTTCTGGCTGGTGAAAATGGGACTCTGAAGCCGGAGATGAGAAACAGTGATACTGAAACTTCATCTGAGACAATCACTACCAGGAAGATGAAACCAGCAGTTAAGGGTGTCGGCGTGAAACGAAGCAGCCAGTCAAAGAGGCATGTTGGCTTCGGGCACCTATGAACAAAAGGCTGTTTCATGAGGATGATGCCCTGGGAACAGTGCTGGTGGGGGTAAGAAGGCAGAAATCAAAGACTGGGTGAAAAACAAGGTGCCTGGCTATCAGTGGACAGGATGACTCCAAAGACTGCCAGTCCTCCCAGCTGAGATGAATGGTTCCTTTCTATTTACGTAGATCTGTATGCAGAAAAACATTATAAGTATGATCTAAGCAGAGTCACAGACATTATGGCGCCTGGGCCGGTTCCCTCCTCCCACTCCAACAAGCAGGGCTTGACCCGGGTGGTGAAACGCATCCCACAAGCCCTGCGTGTTGCACCCCACGCCACACTGAGCTCAGAGTGCCCTTCACCCACCACTGTGTACCCCAGCTCATCCTGAGGGGCTGCCTGCAGCAGGGTGACCCCATCATGAGGAGGGATCTGGGCAACATGTCCCGGTGCTCTACCAGTGCTACAGACCTCAACCATACCCCCCACCCTTTGCCACGCATCTCGGCGAGCATTTGCCTTTGGAATCAACAAATCCATCAGAGCCCCAGCTGCTGTCCCAAGTTGAGCATGTACTGAAGTGCTCTGCGAGCAGCCAGCTGAGTCATAAGCCGATCCAGCAATTCCCATTCAAAGGCTGCTGTCTCTGCCCTTGTGGAAAATGCATTTATTGTTTTTGTTTTTTCACTTCTTTGTGCTAAGGTTCAAGCAGTGCTTTACTTGTTATTGCATGTAATGGTTTGTATGCGGCACGCCAGCCCAGTGAGATCTGATGCCGAGATACAGGCAGCACTGGGATGGAGCAAGTACCCTTGGTGGAGCACAGCACAGGAGCATCTGTGCACCCCCAGCATCAGGTAAACTGGGAGACTCATAAACTAACAAGATAGGATGGATCAGAGCATAAAACTACCAAAGCGAGCAATTCGACTTGCTCACCTCAAGGTTTACTTTATCAAATTACTTGTAAGGTAACAGCAAGCTTTTCCCCCTGAAGTCTCAGAGCATCTTATGGGTGAGATCAGAGGAAGGTCTCACCTCCTCTGTCTCCCTTCACAAATCTAGCTGCAGGCTGCACTTTGTCATAGGCTCCTGGGCTAACCTCCGGGCTAGTAATTTTGCATCCTACCTTTTGAGGGGCAATACAATAAACCTGCATTTGAATTCCATGCATGTGAATGCAATGGAAGGCTGCCCCGGCACACTGTGCCCAGCTCCCTGGGGTGGTGATCCCCTGCCCAGCACCTCCCCAGAAGGCCCACGGGTGAGGTGGCCTTTGGGTGCTGTCACCTAGCTGGTGTGTGTGCAAACAGCCGGGCACACCAGATGCTTGGCAGTCGGTTGCTGTCACCCAACACAGGCCATGTCCATCACCTGCTGGCAGCCAGTGCCAGGAGGAGAATTAAATAAAGATACATATTGTTATTGGCAGGATAATGACTCATTATCCCCGTTCTAGAGGCGGGCTAGCAGGCCATCACACCCCGTAACAAGCCAGCCATGGAATCAACAACAGCAAAATAGAAAGTCCATGTTTCCTCCTTGCCGGCCCCTTTTCTTGCTCCTTGGAGGGCTGCCCTGCGCAGTGCATAGGGAGCAGGCAGATTTTGGCTCAGCAGCACTGTTTGGAGGAGGGGCCGCCAGTGGCATTGTGCAGAGGAGCGTGGGGCTGATAAACACACTGAAAAATCCCCACCGACAACCCCACAGCCTTTGAATGGCAGCATCCTCCTTTGTAAACACAATATGCAGATGTATTATGCAACCCTGGGTAAATTAACTGTGTTTCCATACTGCTAAAACATGGTAATTAGATGCTTGCTTGTCGAGGGCTTTTGCAACAGGAGCATTTTGACTCTCTAATAATGTTACTGTTGTGGGCATGTCATCTGTGCTCTTTCCATGTTGCTGCTGCACTGCTGTTAAAACACGTGCTTTAACCGAGTGTTAAAAATAGTGATTAGCACACCCAAAGTAGCACCACCTCACCTCTGCATTATTTCCATTCTCAAGTACGAACTTAGTGCCTGCCTTTTCAAGCTTGCCTAAATATGTGCTTTCCTTTTGAAAGGAAGATTAATTCAACGCATCATCTCAGGAAAGGAGTCTCTATGAGAGCCACCGACCAGTAAATCCCTAAGAATTGGTACCATTGGCAGTGCCAAGAGGCACAAATCAGGCTGACAGCTCTGGTTTAGCATGTATTGTACAAACACAATGAAACTCATCTGCCCAGCCCACAAGTCATGGAGATAAATGGGAGAAGGTTGGAGTGGAAACAGGAAGATGAAGTGACTTGGTGCAGGTCACGGTGCAGGTCATGGGCACAGCTGAGAACCGGACTTCTGTATCTGTCTTACTGCAGTGGTGCACTCCAGAAACCATTTGACTTGGCTGTACTCTTATGTTAGGCTGTACTGCAAGCCCAGAAGCAGAAAAATCCCTTGCCAGCAGAGATGCTCTTTAGCTAAGGGCATCGCATAGGACATCTTGGTGATACTGCGAAGTCATCATGTAAAGGGATAGAATCCAACAAGTGAGATGGAGATTTTGCCTAAATAATACTTTTATAACAGGCACTGTTATGAGAAGCCTTTATTGATGTTTCTGCCTAGTTGTTGCATGTAAAGCAGGTCCTTGGGTGTAAACCTCATTTGAAAAACCCACAAAGAAATAAGATGTTCAGTAGCAGCTTTTATTGAATACGTGCAACAGGCAGCACTGTGCTGTGAGCTGCTCTTGTAGAAATCTGGTCACTTCTGCAGCTGCTGAAGTGTAGAGGAGCACAAATGTACTGACAAAGTATTTAGAGGGTGCTGCAGTTCCCCTGCTTACCCCTTGCATTTGTCCGTCTTGCAAGAATGAGGTAGGAAAAAAGGAAAGACTGTCAGGCAACTTCAAAACTGAACTTATATATATATATATATAAAGGCTCAGGCTTTCTTTCAAAAGCAAACTGCATCTTCCTTTGTGGTTCATACCCTCCTTTTGCCACCTGTTTCAAAATGCCACTGCATCAGGAGGCCCTGTTTGGCACACAGAGCTAACCTCCATTCCTAGTTCATCACTGAACTTGAGCAAAATTCCTTGGCTTCTTTTAGCATTTGCAGCGCACCAGATAAGGGATTAAGGAATGAACAAACATTTTCCTCCCAGGAGCTCAGTGCGTGTTTGCGCAGTTCACAAACAACTCTTGGGCATTATTCAGCTCCCCTGAGTTATGTGCAGAGCAGAGGTGTTTAAGTTAGGACAATATATGTGCCAGACTCCCTTTGCAGTGAGCTTCCCAAAGAGATGGACCTTCCCAAGGGGTAAACCAGTCCATCTGACACCTGAAGCATCACTGCAAATTCCTGTAATTGTGAGTGATACAGGATGAGTCCGAGCCTTACAGTGTATTGGTATATTGGTATTTCAGGGTTTACATGTGTCTGATGCTGACCTTTGGGTTCCCCCCTTAGCCTGGGTGGTGTGTCCTACACATGTAGCCATGCCCTCCCTAGTACTGCAGACAGCATGGACTGGGGACCTTCCTTTGTTCCTGGGTTGTTCCATGGCCATGTCCTGGTGCCCAGCTCTGTACACCAGGAGAGAAATGGTTGATTCTCCCTAGGGCTCTGGGCAGGTCAGCCCCCAGTGCTTAGGTCAATAAACATAGACCCTTGAGGCTACCATTGGTAGTCACTCTCTAGCCATGGATCCAGGGCAGGAAGACAAACCAAGTCTTGGTGTTGGTGAGAGTCTTGTCCTGGTATAGGCAGGAGAAACCAGGAGCCACAGTGCAGTGGACTGTTTCAGTAGTCACTCACTGCCCTTAGCCTTAGTGGCCCTGCTTCAGTAAGGAGGTTACACAGGCAGGTGATGTAGAGGTGACTGATAAGGGTTTTAATAGACATAAATTGCACAGTAACATATGATGAGTAGCATTGAGTACCAAACCCCTGTCTATTGAAAGGGGGGTGCACAGCTGAAATCCTCCATCCATGTAATGAGTGGAAGTTCATCAGTCAACCTTTTGCACCCAGCCTGAGTGTCCCAGCCATGCAGGAGTGATGAGGATTCAGGGTGCTGCAGAGGCTTAAAGGATGCCCTGGACAGCTCACCTAGAAATAACAGTGCTGTATCAAGTCTGTCCTATTTCCAGCTCTGAGTACTAACTCCCATCCCTTTTGTGATCCTGGAACAGCTCTTTGTCAGCTGCAGCAGTTATTTATACAGACAAATGAAGTTAGGAAAGAGCTTGATATCTTTTAAATTGCACGTGATGAAATCTGCCTGCAAGGGACACATTGGAGAGAAAGCCCCAGGGAACCCTTCGGCTCTCAGTGCCAGGCTCATCCATCATAGCCACTCCATCAGCCCTAGCTCAGGGCCCTCATAACTTCACATGGAAAAGTCCCTGTCCTCTCAGCATTTATGAACCGTTTCTCCGGCTCCTCCCGCATTCACCATGAAGCTGGTGCTTTGGCCATTGCCACACACAGTCACTAACTGATGGGCCAGGGCCAAAGCTGGAAGGCTCAGAGTTTGTTTCTCTTCATTTTATTGCTGGGGGGCTTTTTTGTGGTTTTTTGGGGAGGCTTTTTCCTTACATGCACAAAACATCCAGGATTCCTCTGAAACCAGAAACAGACTTTTAGGTGATCTTCACTTGCCTTGGTGCAGACCTTGGATATGGAATTCATTTCTGAGCCAGTTCCAGTAGCGTCCATTGGATTATGTGCTTTCTACAAGTTGACCATCCTCAGTGCACATCTGCATGTGCAGACCTGAGAGGAGAGAAAAGAGCAAAGTGAATATAACAGAAGTAAGTGAAATATGAAAAAATAAGAGGTTTATCTTAACTTCAAGCATTATTTCTATGACCTAACATAGAGAGGTGAAACTGTTTTCCTTCCAGACATCATAATGACAACCTGAAGATGAGCAGGTTGTGTGTTCTTGCCGTATGAAGTAGCATGTTAAAATCTGTTCATACTCTCTTAATACCAAAGAAGCTCAAATGAAAATGGAGCCCCATTTTCTTAAGTGCTTTTCAAGCCCTGAGCTTTCCCTGCATTGTTTTCTTGCAGCGTGATTCCATGGTGGTGTGCTGTAACCCATGGCGCTCATGCCGCTAGGTAGATGTTCCTGCCCTCCCTTGGTGCCAGGATGCACCCATGATGACCTGAGATGGCAGGAGGCAAATCTCTCTTCTAGACCTATATATCCACCTTGCTGCATCTCAGCTAATTTGAGTGAAATTCATGTGTATTATTGTAGTTAATCCCCAAGTTGCTCCAACCTGCAGAAATTCCTGTGAAGCTTGAGGCATGGCTGAGACCTGATTTCCCGAAGTGACAGGTAGCAGCAAGTTTCATTGCTGCTTGGGGAATGCAGGATGTTTGGGAAGTGCTGGGTGCAGATGCCATGTATAGGTAGAGGGTAGGATTCATGGCAGCTAGCTTTGGTCAGCTATAAGTGAAGAAGTGCCACATTTCAGTGGCTCATCTTCTTCAGTCACAGAGGCAGGAGCCCTTAGGAGGTGGTCTATTTCTGTTTTCTCTCTGTTGACACAGGGAGCTCCTGGCAGATGACTCCTCCTGCAGTACCATCACCATCCCTGATCCCATAGGGCCATTATGTGCTTTTCAAGACAGATGCTTAACTTTTGGCCAGACCACTCTGGAGGAAGGAGCAATGATGTGGAGCTGTGCCAGCCATGGCAGACCTGGGAACAAAACCTGGGCTGGTTTTGTGCCGATGTGGAAACAGAACAAGCTCTGTTGTTCCTATCCAGAACTGCGAGCGATGGCACAGGCTGTGCTCTGCCTGCCCTCGCCGAGCAGATGCAGGGGCTCTATTTTCTGCTCACCTACTGGGGCTGCTCAGGATAAGCAGCTGCAGCTTTCTGGGCTGAGAGTGCTAGAAGCAAATACCCTGCTCAGCTTACAGATGGTTGATGAAGCACTTTAAAAGGTCCAAGTTTTATGTGGAAATCAAAAGATCTTTGTACCAAACAGAACATAGCTTGTGCGCCGCTGAGACCGGCAGTCACTGAAAGCGAGCACATCTGCTGATGCAACCTAATTGCTGTTTTGATTGCCCAGCCATGACGGGGCATAAAAATATTGTCTGCCTACAAAAAAACAAGAAGAGAAAAGAATGAAACCTCACTTGACCGTTTTGTGCCCAAATACCTTGGCACCCAGCCCTGCCGAGCGGGAGTTGGGCAATCTCAATTCAGAAACTCCCCAGTGGAACCAGCTCCTAACAATACAGAGCTGTGCCTGTCTGACTGGGGGGACTATTTCCATGACTCTGAACAAAAACCATGTCTAGAGCACTGCACATTTCAGGGGGGGGGACGGGACGGGACGGGACTCAGGGAGCATGCTAGCCTGTGCCTTGGAGCTTCCCAAATTAAGGAGGCAGGGGGATGGGCCACGGCTGAAGGCCAGTCTCTTGAGACTCGTGGGCTTTCTGCTTAGCCGTGGACAAGTACAGGATCCTAACAGAATGCTGATAGGAACACTTCTGAATCAGCATGTCAGGGTTGAAGCTAATCTCCAACTGGGAGAGACCACATCTGCTTTCTGAAGAGGTGCTAGATCCATCTTCTGGAGCTTCCAGTGTTGCTCACTGTGGGAAACAGGAGAGTGACCTCCTCAGCCATGGGTATAAATCATAAGGACGGCTCTTTCACTTGACTCTGATCAAAACCAGGTGTTGCACCTCACCCTGTTGTTTAACAGCATGAATTATACCAGTGTGCCTGTCACTAACTTCCCACCCCCCTGCCTGGAGCAATGTGTCCATTGCACAGCACCAAGTCCTGGGCCAGGGGCAGGTGAATACCAACTGGCCAGACTGCGATGGAGAGGGGTCCCTTGCCACAGAGAGCACAGCACAGCAGGGTCCTGCTCCAGTGCCAGTTTCCTGGGCCAAATCCAGGCTCCCACAGTCCAGCTCTCTCAAGTTCACCTGGCTACAAGAAGTGAATACAAGGGAGCAGAGGTAGTGGTAAACCATGCAGCAGGGAAGGAGAAGATTGGTCTTTTCCTCCCATTGAAAGGGGTATTGATTGATCTCTGTTTAACAGGCTTCAGCTGCTAAACCCCAGCTTGCCGCCTGTCTCTGCCTCCAGCCAGCTCCTCACACCGCTGCTCCTGTGTTTTTCTTCCGCCATGGTGGGGCCTTTCAAGTCTTTCTTTAAAGAGGGAACCAAGTGCTTTCGCTCAGCTGCCAGCCCAGCCCTGTGCCAGCAAGGGGCTCCCCGCTGCTCCTGGCCCTGCTTGCAACTGCAGCATATGAGAGCAGTGCCTGGCACTGCAGCATGTCAAGGGAGGGGATTCTCACCCTCTACTCTGCTCTTGTGAGACCCCACCTGCAGTGCTGCATCCAGCTCTGGGGTCCCAAACCTAAGAAGGACGTGGAGCTGTTGGAGCAGGTCCAGAAGAGGCCACAAAGATGCTCCAAGGGCTGGAGCAGCTCTGCTAGGGAGACAGGCTGAGAGAGCTGGTCTGGTTCAGCCTGCAGGAGAGAAGGCTCCGTAAGGGGAGACCATAGAGCAGCTCCAGGGCCTAAAGGGGCCAACAAGGAATCTGGAGAGAGACTTCATATAAGAGAAAGTAGGGATAGGATGAGGGGTAATGAAAGGGGGTAGATCTAGATTAGATTTTAGGAAGAAATTCTTCACTGTGAGGCTGCTAAGGTGCTGGCACAGGGTGCCCAGAGAAGCTGTGGCTGCCCCATCCCTGGCAGTGTTCAAGGCCAGGTTGGACAGGGCTTGGAGCGACCTGCTCTAGTGGAAGGTGTCTGCCCATGGCAGGGGTTTGGAACTGGATGAGTGCTAAGTTCTGTGCAGCAGAGTCAGGATCTCACAGGGTTCTGACTACAGCACCCACTGAATACACTGGGACACTGCAGCCACCTGGTCGCCTGGTGAGAAAAGGATGATAAAGATGGGCTGGAGGCCCAGGCTCTGCAAAGCTGGTGTGTCACTGCTGCAATCACACCACCAAGGGACAAGCGGGGAGTCTAAAGTCGGTCCTGAATTGCAGATTTTCCCTGAATTACAGAAATGTGTAATGCTGTAGTCAGAAGAGCTGTCGTGGCTTCCATCATGTCTGCAGGCTGCCATAATACTCCACATCTCATCTGCCTGGGGTTCCCTTTGCATTGTCTTCGGAGTGCATCAGTCCCACATGGACTCTGATCTGTGTCCTCCAGCCCAGAGGAAGCAGTGACATGCCTTTGACCATTGCGGACTTCATAAAAAAGAAAGAGCTGCATCTTGCTGAATAGCTTTTCCTTGTGACCACCAGGAACAAGAGAGGTTGATCAGACTAACACCTTGTTCTGCCCCATGGTTGAGAGCCCTTTGGGAGGACGTATGGGGAGGGGGGCCATTTATGGAGATCTTCCAGGGGGAAAGCATGAAGCTGCCAAGGAAATGTCACGGCTACAGCTAGAAGCATTTTCAGGCAGTGCAGCAACACCTTCCTATTGATGGAGTCAGAGGTAATCCAGTTTTGAACAGATGGATCTGCGTTTTATTCTATGCTCAGTTCCACGGATGGGACCAAAAAAAAAGAGGGAAAAGTCTACTCCAAAAGCAAATAAAACTTTGAGATGGCAAAGTTCCAAAAGTCATCTGTAAAAACTTTAAGATGGTGTTTTATGTGTCAAACATTTACAATCATTCCCAATGAGAGAAGGCTCAGGGAGGGTGCCTTTCTTAGCATTACAACTCAGACACCTTTGCTGGCCGCTTTCCATGTAGTATAGGGAAGCTCCAGAAACTTTCTGTACCCCACAGCCCTGTTTGTGGGATTCAGCAGGGCATCCTGCCAGGGGTGCTGTGTGTGAGCCGACAAGAAGTGAGGAGGGTTTGGAAATCCACCCAGCAAGTGGGGCTGCTCTGGAAACGTGCCTGGTTTCTGTCAGAGTATTGTCAGGATCATCCCATTCCTGAAATATGTGTCTTTGTGTCAGATCAGCATTTTCAGGGGAAAAAAAGAAGCAGCAGCTCATTTGGGAAGTCTGCAACCAGCAGTCAGCCCAATGGCAGTATCGTAGAATCATAGAGTAGTTAGGGTTGGAAAGGACTTGAAGATCATTCATTTCCACCCCCCCTGCCATGGGCAGGGACAATTCCCACTAAACCATGCCACCCAAGGCTATGTCCAACCCGGCCTTGAACACTGACAGCGATGGAGCATTCACAGCTTCCCTGGGCAACCCATTCCAGTGCCTCACCACCCTTACAGTAAAGAATTTCTTCCTCATATCCAATCTAAACTTTCCCTGTTTAAGTTTGAACCCGTTACCCCTTGTCCATCCCTAATGAAGAGTCCCTCCCCAGCATCCCTATAGGCCCCCTTCAGAAATTGGAAGGCTGCTATGAGGTCTCCACGCAGCCTTCTCTTCTCCAGCCTCAACAGCCCCAACTTTCTCAGCCTATCTTCATACAGGAGGTGCTCCAGTCCCCTGATCATCCTTGTGGCCCCCCTTTGGACTTGTTCCAACAGCTCCATGTCCTTTTTATGCTGAGGACACCAGAACTGCACACAATACTCCAAGTGAGGACTCACAAGAGCAGAGTAGAGGGGCAGGATCACCTCCCTCGACCTGCTGGTCACGCTCCTTTTGATGCAGCCCAGGATACAGTTGGCTTTCTGGGCTGTAAGAGCGCACTGCCGGCTCATGTTCATTTTCTCATCAGCCAACACCCCCAAGTCCTTCTCTGCAGGACTGCTCTGAATCTTCTCTCTGCCCAACCTGTAGCTGTGCCTGGGATTGCTCTGACCCAGGTGTAGGACCTTACTCTTGGCATGGTTAAACTTATTCAGGTTGGCATCAGCCCACCTCACAAGCCTGTCAAGGTCCCTCTGGATGGCATTCCTTCCCTCCAATGTATCAACCAAACCACACAGCTTGGTGTCATCGGCAAACTTGCTGAGGGCACATTCAATCCCACTGTCCATGTCACCAACAAAGATGTTGAACAAGACCAGTCTCAGCAACAGTCAATGAGGATCACCACTCATTACTGGTCTCCAGCTGGACATTTAGCCATTGATCACTAGTCTTTGCATGTGGCCATCCAGCCAGTTCTTTATCCACTGAGTGGGCCACCTATCAAGTTGATGTCTCTCCAATTTAGAGACAAGGATATCATGCTGGACAGTGTCGAGAGCTTTGCACAAGTCCAGGTAGATGACGATAAGTGCTCTACCCCTGTCCATCACTTCCGTAGCTCCATCATAGAAGGCCACCAGATTGGTCAGGCAGGATTTCCCCTTAGTGAAGCCATGCTGGCTGTCACCAACCACCTTGTTGTTTTTCATGTGCCTCAGCATGCCTTCCTGGAGAATCCGCTCCAAGATTTTGCCAGGCACAGAGGTGAGGCTGACTGCTCTGTAGTTCCCCGGCTCATCCATTTTGCCCTTCTTGAAAATGGGGGTTATATTTCCCTTTTTCCAGTCATCGGGAGCTTCACCTGACTGTCATGATTTTTCAAATATGATGGACAGTGGTTTAGCAACTTCATTTGCCAGCTCCTTCAAGACCCGCAGATGGATTTCATCAGGTGCCATGGACCTGTGCCCATTCAAGTTCCTAAGATGGTCTCGAACCAGATCCTCTCCTACAGTGGGCCCAGGGTCTTCATTCTCACAGTCCCTGCGTCTGCCTTCCAAGACTTGGGTGGTGTGGTCATAGCATTTGCCAGTGAAGACTGAAACAAAGAAGTCGTTAAGAACCTCAGCCTTCTCCAAATCCAGGGTAGCCAGTTCTGATAGCTTCCAGAGAGGGCGCACGTTGTCCCGAGTCTGTCTTTTATTCACTACGTACCTACAGAATCCCTTCCTGTTACCTTTCACATCCCTAGCCAAGTTTAATTCTGACTGGGCCTTAGCTTTCCTAACCTGGTCCCTAGCTTCCCGGACAACATCCCTGTATTCTTCCCAGGCTGCTTGTCCTTGCTTCCAACTTTTAGAAGCCTCTTTTTTCCTTCTAGTTTTCCTCAGCAGCTCCTTATCCACCCAAGGAGGTCTCCTGGCTGTGTGTCCGTGGTGGTCATAAGTCTCCACACGGAGGTTTCTAAGCCACCTCTGTGTTTTACAGAGGTCTATAATGAGACTAAGGAGACCAAAGGCATTTGGTTCCCCTGAGATTTGCCTCTCCACAATCTGATCCCAAAAGAAAATGCTGTAGATGAGAGTGACTGGGACTACAAATGCTCAGCATTGACTTCTTGATCAAAAAACACTTTATTGACTCCTTCAAAGCAGAATCAACCCTGCATAACAGTGCTGACCATCTCTAAGTGAAGGACCTGATAGTTCTTCACCAGCTTTCATACATCACAGATGAGACAAATGCAAGATAAACTCTGTTCTTCCAACATCTGGAACTGGATGGTCCTAAGGATCTTTCCAATCCTAACCTTTCTATGATTTTGTGATCTTAGGAGTACCTATAATCCACATTCCACAAGAGAAGATGGGACTGTATTTGTTCCACCACCAGATCAGCCCTATCCACAAAAAAGCAATTCCTTCCTGAGTATAGGCACCCAGCTTTGCTGTGAGATCAAGACCATCCAGACTTACCAGTATATCTAAAACCAGAAGAAACCTCTCCTGCGATCCTGGATAGGAAAAGGACACAACCTTAGCATGAATGGAAAATAGGTGGTTTCTGGAGGTATGTGCCTCTCCTCTGAAACACTGAGGTAGTGGTTGATGCATGGTGTAAGATCAGGTTTCCTACACTCCTCTCCCAGCTGAAAAATGAGATCCGAACACTCAGCTGGTGGTAATCACTGAGACACAGCTGCTTTGATGACCACAAAATTCCTGCCTGCCTTCTCAGTTCCATCATCTCCAGGCAGATGGACACTGCTGGAGTGACCATTTCCAGTGTCACTGCACTGAAGAACTCATTTCAATTGTGAAGTGATATGAACTAATGTGATGGTGCAGCTGGTGAAATAACACACTAAACCTGGTGTCATTTCATGCTGAAGTAGACATTTTCATCTCCAAAGCGAATCTACTTGCAGGTACAGCCCCCTCTTCTCCCTTATGACTTTAAGTCACGGTGTACTGCTGAAGGGCAGCCATGTTCAATGCTATTCTCATGCACAGATAACACACTACAGTTATTTTTTGGGTTGCAGGTGTCTGGTTTTCCTACCACCCGAATATTTCTTGCTGTTAACCAGGATCTTTGGGTGGCATTTGTCTCACACAGCTTAACTAGGTCATACAGTTAAGCTGGGTGAGATAAGTTAATACAATACTACAAAGTAATAATCTGTGTCTGAACTGATAACTCTGTGCTCTTTATATAGTTGTTGGAAGAGGCAGGCACCTTCAGAGTTCAATTTTAGACCTCTTATTTAGGGTGACATGAGTTCAAACACCCAAAGTGACCCAGATCTCCAGGTGAATCTTACCCTGTGTCCCAAGAGTTTGAGATCCTGAGAAGATGAACTGGAAAGGACCCAAATTAAACTCTTGGTGCAGGATCTGCATTGTCTCTGTGGTTTGCCATTATCTAATCTCAAGATGCCACAGGGACTGAGTGCATGACGTTCCCCTGCTGATATTCATAGTAGGTCCCTGTTACTGTCAGGGGTTTCACCCAGTCGCAGTAGAAAGCCCTTCACCTTTCTCCTCCCCATGATAAGACCACCTTTAAAGAAAGAGAGGATTTCTTATGTAGAAACAAGGCTCTCTAGGGTTTGCCAGTACAGGTTCCCCCCATTTCTCTTTCTCTCTCAGAAGCCAGACTATATGGATCACATTGAGAGATTTGTCACTTAACAGTCTTATTCTTTCTGCTTGCTCACACAGCGCAATCATCACACTCTATCCCACACCTAAACCTCTCAACATATAATGAATGGGAGAAAGGAAATTTTACAACAGGGAGATGTGAAGGTAAGTCCTTATCCTAGATCCAAGTAACCACTGTCAGAGAAACATCTCTACCCACAAGGGTGGCGGTAGCAAGACCAGGTCCTGAGGTAGGTGATGAGTCCCCATCACCTTGGAACAGTCCCTCTTGCAGGCCAGGTCATTTTCTGGTAATCTGTCTGGTAGCAACAAGGTGGGCCTGCTGTGTTAGGTGAGATGATTTTAAGAATCCAAGCTGGTATTGATGCAAATGAAAAGCAGAGCATCTTTTCCTTCACAGCTGTCACCTATTTGAATTCTTGCAGTAGTCTTAACGGGGTGTCGGAGCTGAGTCACTCGTGTGGTGCATGGCCAAAGGAACATTTTGTGGGGATATGTTTCGGGAGGGGAGTGGGAGTAGAGGGGACAGGGCTAATCATACTTCATAATTTCTCATCTTCCAAAATAATCTGTTTGCTAAATGCATTGCTAAATCCTTGTGCTAGCAAGCTACCATCTGCTCCTTCTTTCAACACACCCACTATGTAGTCTGCTGTCTTGTTATACTGCCAAAACTCTATATACTGCTGGTAGAAGAGAGTCTGTACTTTCAGATGCTTTTCTTAGGTGACAGGGGGAAAAAAAAAGCCTTTGCAATTAGCACCAAATATAAGTGAGTGCATTGCCGTGCAGCTTGCTCTTATCCTGCAATCTGTGATGTAATCTCAGCAGCAAACAGGCAACTAAATTTTATCCCTCTAATTCCAGGCAGGGGCTCTGGTAACACCCTCCAGCATCGACTGGAACTGGAATGTTTTGGGTAATCTCCAGAATGCCTCAATAGAATTATAAATCCATAAATCAAAGCAGTCATTATGTATTTGAATAATATGTGGATCAAAGTCTCAGATTGAGGGCCCCTTTGTTCCCATGCTCTTTTTATATCTTACTCAGTGAGCACCTATTCAATGTGAAAAAATTACAGCGAATTTAGAGCAAAAACATACAGCACTAATGGAGCTCTGAAGACCTCATCTGGCAAAGTATTTAAGCATATGCTTAATTTTAAGCACATGACTGGTAAGTGTGGACTTGCACACAAAAGAGCGGCATTTGGTTCAGCAGTATATTGATTGGTATCTAAGTTATCGACCTCTCCAAGTAGAGCCTTTCTGAAAGTCTTTACTCTCTCTAAGTTGTCTTTACTCTGTCATCCAAACACTTTCCTATCAGCATTTCATCCCTCAGGCCTGTGCAAATACTGCATTAAATCCTCCTCCTCCTACTCTGGAGATGGGTCTGTCTTCAGTAGGAGCAATTAAAGGAAGAAAAGCAAGACAAGGGCCGCTATCTCATTAAACAGCGCAATTATCCTGGGATATATGACTATTGATTTTTTGCCAAAGGGATGCTGAGGCAGAACAACTGAGTGAGTTATAGTGTATGGCGAATCAATCAGTGCCATGGCAGACACAGCACGAGACCATAGGATCACCAAAGGCCACCACCAAAAGCCTCCGGTCTCCAGTCTAGGATAATCCCAGGAAGTCCAGGGCTTTCTTCTCATCTGGAAGGACATTTCTTGGGATGAAAGGCAGCATTTACAGCACTGTGCTGGTCAGCCTCTGAAAAGCAATGTAACCCCCCCCAAGGTATGACTGCACCCCTAAAAGAGGAGAGAGGGGCACTGATAGGTGTGGAGGGGTTCTTCACATTGCTGTGCTAATGCTCACTGAGCAGTAACAAGGCCAAGGGGAGAAGGACTGGAAGTGCTTTTTTCTTACGCTTTGGGAAGTGGGAAAGTCCTCTGGCTTTAAACTACCTGTGCCAAACTCCTGACAAAACAAATCTGACATCTCTTCTCTACTGTGCTCCAGAGAGACTCCATTGGATTCCCTCTGACACTGGGATGTAGCGAGGACACGTGTAAAGGGAGCTGGGAGCACAAAGGAGAACTGCTCACAAGGTGAAAGAAAAATGTATTTTTAAAAGGTAAATATTGTAAGAGATGGCAAAAGGCCTCCAGACTGCATAAAGAGCAGTGAGAGGAGCTCATGTTGCTGAGAAAATGAGCCAAGTTTTTGCCCCATGACCCGTTGGGTAGAGTGGGGAGGGCTGCATGGAGCAGAAACCTTTCCAAAGGGAGGGAGGGAGAGATGGGGAATCTTTTTCACTAACGAGCAGGACAGTTTTGCTCACCCTGACTCGCATACCTAACTTCAAGCATTTTTTTAACCCTTAAGGACTTTCAAAGCTGCCAAATTCTAGGTTTTCTGACTCTATTTAAAAAAATCAAATCAAACCAATTTCTTCTGTATCAGCTCCAAAATCTCTTACCACACTTCTCGCACAAAAGCCAGACCAAATATAAGCCCCAAACTGGGCAGCAAAGAAGAAACTCTTTCTAGGCTTGTGGTTAATGAGCATACTAGACACTCCCATGTTTTGTCTTAGAAACTCCATGTGTGGATGCTTCCATGCACCTTTCCTGGTGGACACGATTAAACTCTGATGCAAATAATGGTGAAGACTTATTCAGGTCAGCTATGGTAACTTGAGAAAATGTTTATGTTCAAGCCTTCTTCCCCATGTACGTGTTTCCCCCTCTTTAAATGCACTTCAGTTTGGCCCCAATTGAGTCACAGATCAAAGCATTTCAGCTTTGGAGGCCAAATTGCAATTTATAACGTCTGTGGTTTTAGCTAATCTGTCTCTGTGTCATCTCACTTTAAATCAACAGAAAGCAGCGCAAAATAACTCATCCTCGTATGCCCTGCCGAGCTAGGGATTTTAGATCAGGCACCTTGTTACCAGTTCTCCCCACAGGTAAAAGGGGGTTTTCTTGCTTTATCTGAGGGTGCTTTGTTCCTATTGTAAACACCAGTTTTGTAAACAACTCGTGCTCCACCGAGGTGAAGCAACTACATCTCCAAACCCCAGCTAGGGTTCTGGTTTGTCTCCCTCCTTACAGTTTTAACTGTATCAAAGGCCAGCTTAATGCTGTAAAGAGCCTTTCATTTTTAATTAAGTAAAGAAGGTCCTAATTTCAAACCCACTTGAATGGGCTGGGTTTAAAAGTTCAAATCATGCCATAGCCTTATGTGTTCCTCACAGCAAAGACCATGGCAAACAGAGGCCGATTCTAGTGGAAACACTGCTCCCTGGCTCCTGAAATCACTGCTCTGTGATTCCTTGGTTTGTGCTGACACTGCTGCCCTGACAACAAAGGGGATCCACCAAAGTAGCATGAGAATGAGTCAGCTCATGGGTACATCACACATCAACACCACAGGAATAGCTGAACACATCTCTGGCTCCATGGGGTCTCTACTGGACCATTACCATCAGCTCTATGTCCCTGCAAGCCTTGCTGCATATCACTGTACACAAAGAGAAAACCCAAAGTAATGCATCCCATTTCCTATTCAGATGTCACTCATCCATCTCACCTTCCTCTACTTTCCCTTGCAGCCTGATATGGCTTAGCTGCCCCGGTACTCCTGCGTCCTCCCTTTGAACCCATGGGGAAGGTGGGCCGCTGGATGTTGTCTGCAATCTGGAGCAGCCACAAGTGACTTCCATGTCATCATTCCCTGGGAAAGTTGGGGATGGAGACATGGACTGCTGGTGTAGAGGCTACCAATTAGCGTTGATGGAGCAGATCTCCTTGAGGAACAAGTAGCACATGAAACTCCCTCTAATGCCAACCTGGCTTTTGTTTGGGATTGCCTAACTGATGAATAATGCAAGAGTCCAGCCTGCACCTCTTTTTATTTAACCGCATCAGCCTTCAAAACAAAACCAACCAAAACCCAAGCAAACAAATACCCCTTCAGAACAGGCAAACATCTGACCTCAAAGTGTGGCTCTCCAGCTATGCTGGAGAAATAAAAGCTTTATGTTCATGGCAGAGAGGTCATGCATGGAGGGAAGAACCATCCTTTTGCAGAGCAAATGTTCACCGAGCTCAGTTTGGGCTTGATCTGGTCAGTAATAGGAGTTCAATAAAGAGATGCATCTTCTCACAGTTGGCAGCCTGAGATCTTCCTGGCCAGGAAGTTATATCCAGAGAATTACTTTCAGCAGCCCTCGGTAGGTCTGGCCTCCATGAACTTGTGTAAATTATTGGCCTCCACAACATTTCATGCCACCGAGTATCACAATTTAATTGTCTGTTGGGTGAAAAAGTACATCTACTTGTTTGTTTTAGAGGTCAGCCTGGGTGCTGGACTATCACAGATCAAATATAGTGAAAGCTAGAAAAATAAATGGGATTTTGAGAGCTATTATTTGCACACAAATCCTCAAAATATGACCCAATTTCTTTTCACTCCAGTTGATAGGGTCAATACTGAGACTGCGTGACCAAATATTGCTCTTGTATTTTTGAGTGCCCAGAAACCAAATCCTGTGCAGGGCCTCATAAACCCTGACGCTGCTGTCCTGTCCTTGGGGAGCTTTGCATGCGGGGGACAAGGGTTTCCAAGGATAAGGGCAAAATGTGGCTTTCACCAGTGGCAGGAGACGTGAATGCTGTGGATCAGCTCATCCCTGCTCCTCATGATCTTCCTATTGAAGTTTGAGTCAGCTGGTTCCTACATCAATGTAAACCAACCATCTTCTCCCAGTCAAGTGTACTAAACCTATACTGAAAGTATATGGGCCACTTGTGCTGCTGCAGTGATTTATGGCAATGTGTCTTCAACCACTGTGAGTATAGAAGAGGAATGTGATTGATTGATAGACTGAATAGGCTTCCCATGGGCACCGCAGACCCGCAGCTTTGCTGAGGGCTCATCCCCTGGGGATAAACATCCTCCCTGCTGCTCCCGGTGGCACTGAGCCTGCCCTCCCAGGCTGTGCAGCACCTTGGGCCCCCTTGATGCCCCTTCTCCTGGGAGTCAGCCGGAGTTTGCGTCGCTGTACGTGGAGGAGCTGAAAGGAGACGTGAATTGAACCATGTCAGCAGAACGGCACTTTGAAGGCCGGGGTGTATCTTGGGAAGGTATCCAGTCCATCCAGTTTGGCAGGGGTGAGGGGGAATGTGGGGGAGGAAGGTGAGCGCGCTGTCAGGGAAGGCTAGCTTACCTCTGAGAGCCTTCTGAAACAGAGCAAGTGGCACCCTCTCCGTCAGACAGAAGCTGAAATGCACTCTGCCGGATGGAGGGTTTCCTATCATCTCTCTCAAAAGGGACATCCCAGGAAAAGAGAGTTAAACCATCTCAAATTTGACATGTCCAGCCCTGCCCTGCAGAAAGCAGTGGCAAAAATACCTCTTGATCTCTTTGTGTTTTTTCACATTGTAATGTCCTGTTGTGCCCTGAAGTGTCATATTTGTGTCCTCTGTAAGGGATGGGTAGCAGGGCCCAGGGCTCATGAGAGGGAAGGCACACAGTGAGTCAGAGGGGCTGCCCAGTGTGCCCAGTACCCTGGCACTGGGAGAGGCTAGTGCTAGCTGGGTTAAAGCACTGGTGGGCAGCAGGAGGTGGTAACACCCAAGAGGGGCAGAATGGGGAGTGTATGTCCAAGTGATGGTTAAGGCTTGGAAGGGGGGAATTGCTGGAGCCGATGGATGGGAAAGCAAGGAGCAGACACCTGGAGAAGGACGGAAGAGCGAGGACGTGAGGCAGGGGCAGAGGATGGTAGCAGCAGCCTCCAGTGAGGGATGAGACATTTTCAAATGGTTATTGAGATATGCTTGCAATCTGAAAGTTGGATCTTCCATCTCACATTATTTTCCATTTCAGATTTCATTTGAAATACACAGCACAGGAACCACTGGCTTTGACAATATATGGGAAAGAGCGCTTGGGAACCTGTGATTTATCCTCTCCTGCTCTGAAGGATTTGCTTCATCTCTTTTCTTCCCCTCTTTATTTTCTTCCTGTTATACCCTTATAGAGAGTGCTTTAAAGAGCACCCAGCAAAGCTGAATGGTACAATACCTGCAGCCTGACTCACGGCTTTTAAATAACCCTTCCTTGCAGCATTGTGTGTGGAAGTCACTGTACCCTGATGGGTGATTTACTTTCAGCAGCACCTTCAGCTTTTCTCTGGGTAACTGCAGGTAGTCCTGGTGCCTCAGAGAGCCCAGGCAGCTCATGCTGTTCCTGCCACCAGCTCCTGAATAATTCCTTTCTGTGCTGGGATGCACTGAGCAAGGAAGATCTGGTTTAATCTGTAGTGCTCGACGCAGAAGTAAAGCCCAATGGGACAGATTAGGCTTGCCTGGTTTTGTTACCATATCTCCTAGCACAAGGCTTGAGTGTGGCATCCGACTGCTCCCCCTCCTCGTGCTTGCCAGCCTGCTGGGTGGCTGTGAGCTGCCACTGGTCCTGCCTCAGTTTCCTCATCCATGAGTGGGGATAATCATCCTGAAAGGCCTTGAGACCTACTGGGGAAAGTACAGCATCAGCCATGCAGTGTGCAAAGGACTCTGCCTGCTCCTGTGCTTCCAGCTTTGTTAGCAAGCTCTCAGCAATGCATTTACCATCTGTATGTTAAGAGTATGCTGAGGTCCTCCAAGGCCAGGGACCCCTTATCTCAGGTACTCTTTGAGCATGGCTCGCCTCCTCAAAAAGCTTAGAAATCTCTTCAGTTTTGACAGCAATACATCACTTTGTGCCAATTGTAGACCCTCCCTTCTCCTTCTGTTCCTCCATGCAGCCACTAAGGGGTCCATACACCTCAGAAGCCATTAATGGGTATATGAAGTGCTCTGAGCGGTACCACCGGGACCCTGCTGCTGGTCCCTATGTGAGTTGCTGCTCCATACCAGGCATCAAGGGAAGACCGCAGTGCTGGAACTGTGCAAAGATTTGATCAAGGATCACTGCATGCGGTGTCCTGCAGGGTAACATATTCCCAGCTTGTCCCTGGCCCACAGGTCACACATCCCATCCATGCCTGGCAGGTGGCACAGGCAGGAGGGAAGCCAGCAGAAGCAGCAAGGGATGGAGGATGCAGTCAGGTCTGGGGTTTGGGTTTTCACTGCTGGGTCATCCAGACATCTGAGAGGCTCAGCAGCAGGTCAGAGACCTGCTTCCATAGCAGGATGAGGTGGTTGTGCCTCCTTCCCAGGCAGAAATACAGGCAGGGCTCTGACCCCATAAGAACAGACACGAGACACATTCCAGATGTAAGATACGGGAATAAGAAGCAAGAGATTTAAGGTCTGATACCTCCTAACTCACCAAGGGTAGCTAGAACCAGTTGCTATGCCCAGCCAGGATGTGGGATTTTTAATGGCAATCAGCCTTTCTGGTCCCTAATGACTCCTGAGTCATTACCACTTGGACAAATACATGGGCCCCTTTGAGAAGCTCACATAGTCCTGGTAGGGCTGGTCCATTCTGGCACAGCAGTGTATCACACTGAACTTAATCGGCAACCCTGCAGCCTTTGTTCCATCTTCCTCAGTGGATGGGAGTCCCGATCCAAAGGCCAGTGAAATCAGCATAAGGATTTCCAGTGCTCCTGAGCTACTTCAGTCCCAAAAAGGAGTGTTTTATGGTCTGTTTCCCCCCCGCCCCATGGCATGACTTGTCCCTCAATAAGGCTGATAGCATGGTTTTGGCAGCTGTTGCTGGACCAAATTCCCAGTGCTGGGAACAAAGACTGAAAGCCAGGTACCTAGAGTACCTCTAAGCTTATGTTTTATATCTTGCGTAAGCACATTGGCTCAAAACACACCCAAATTGTAGCAGCAGGCACATTCTGCCCATACCTTCACCCAAAGAGGCTGCAGGAGAGCAAAGAGAGCAGGGACCAAGCAAGAAAAGCAATCTGGGTTTGTGGGCTGAGTTTTGTGCTTTGGAGGTGCATTTCATTTGTCACTTGTTTGTTCTGTAGCTTCATGGATCCTCTTCTGGAAGCTGGTCGCACAAGGTGCAGTTTGCTCCTGGCACCACAGTAGCAGCCTGTGTGGATGAATTCACACCAAGCGCCCAAGAAGTGCTCAAACCCCGTCTCCATGCCCACAGATGGACATGCAGACCACTTTATGCACAACGAAAGGAGCAGCCCGGAGAACTACAATGCCTAACCTAGTTTTTATTCATCCCATTTCTTTCAAGGCCTCTGGAAGGTCACCAGCTCTTTTAAAAGTAAGGGAAATAGATAGATAGACGCCCAGGCGCTATCCTGCTGACACTGCACTTCTCTGACACACGCACAGCGCGCTGCTGCAGCACTGACAGTGGTTTTTCACAGAGGCCTGCAATCTATTAGACAGCACTTCCTGGTCCGTTTCAGTGATTCAGCCGATCCAAGGCTAAGTAGACCATAAAAACCCATGAAATACTTGGCAAGATGGCAGTGATCCTCTTAACCAGCAATGGGGATGTATTACGTTACACACGCATGTAAATACCCACGTACATACGCACAGAATCCGTGGCAGTGATCCTGATGGATTGTGCACCTTTGACCACCTCCGGTCTGCTCAGCCACGCTAATCCATCTCCTAAGGGTGCTTCTCTTGCTCCAAAACCTCCCTGAGGCTGCCAGCAGCCGGTGGGCCTTGAAGTGAGACCAACCTGCACAGAACTGCTTCCCTTCTTCCCCCTGTTGGGAAATTCCTTTCCCACACACCCTATATAATTACCCATAGAAATGCAGGCTACACAATATTGGGTCCTGGACCAAAAATGAGGTTGAGATCCAATTATCATGTGACTGTGCAGGATAGGAAAAGGGAATTTTATATGACCAGCCTTTTTTAGGGACCACTGACATCTTCTTTGACTGACAAATTGAGCAGACCTTAAAGTCACGATGTTTTTGCTGCACAAAACATAATTTACATGAGTTTTAGAGTTGTTCAAAAGTCATTAATTGTGTATTTTTTCTTGATTTTAGTCCTGTGCAACTGAACTTATGGAACCAAAAATTTAACCTAACACAAAAGGGTCAGTATGGAATGCTTGATGCTAATATTACCCTCTCCAACTGAGTAGCTGGTGAAGTTTTCTTTTTGGATGGAGGACGCACAGTTTGCATGTCCAAGTCGAAGGACACAGGGTGGAATTTGCCCCTTTTTAGGGTGCCTCTCACAATTTGGTTATTGTCTCAACCAAGAGTTTCCAGAGACTTAGAGAGACTTTGGATCCAAACATCCATAAATGGCACATGGCATCAAGTCTTTGTACCAATCATAGAATCCCAGAATGGTTTGAGTTGGAAAGGACCTTGAAGCTCATCCAGTTCCAAACCCCTGCCATGGGCAGCAATGCCTTCCACTAAAGCAGGCTGCTCCAAGCTCTGTCCAACCTGGCCTTGAACACTGCCAGGGATGGGGCAGCTGCAGCTTCTCTGGGCAACCTGTGCCAGCGCCTCAGCACCCTCACAGGGAAGAACTTATAAGCAATCTTTATGCTGTGTCCTATGCTGCTGGTTGAGTGCATTGCAAGTGGAGTCCAGGCACATGCTTGTAAGCCTCCTGGTAAGAGCTGTGTTAGCAGAACCACTCACTTTTAACCTCCATAATTTAGAAGGAAGGCAGTTTATCTAAACACTGAGAAGGCTCCTGAACAAAGAGCCATTAAGCTTGGCAGACCCTTCTGGCTTGTTTTCCCATAAAAGTGTGCTTGCAAGGACTGAGATGATGTCAATCTGATAATGGCCTTTCCTTTCTACCAGTGCTCAGATGAGATTGGAGGATTGACGTTAATATTGTGTCTGCTTCATTAGCTCACCTACTGGCAGTTGCCTTGCTGAGATCACTCTTTTTTCTCATCTTGTATTTATAGCTTTGTGGCTGCTTTCAGCATGCAGATTATCAGAGCCCTGATCACTGCATTTTGTAGTTTATCAAGACCTTCTTCTGCTAATCATGAGAAACTAGTCTCAAACAACTGGACAGGAGGGAAATTCCATTTCTTTCTCTTTCATAAATATGTGTGTTTCAGATGCTCGGGCACGCACACAATTAATAGTTTAGAAAATAACTATTGCAAATGTTGCCATTTCTAATGGGAGGCTGTGAGCATCCTCAGAGATGTTTAAAGTCAAACAGATTCAACATATCATTAGCTCAGGAGGTGACAGAGGACAGGAGATCTGCAGCTTGCTCATGAGCCCATGTCTGGGTTTTGGACTGTGGACCCTCTTCTCTTCATCCCTCCTCCACATTGACATCAGTGGGTGCCTAGCAGGCAGATCTCAGCATTTCACTCGCTAACCTTGAGGTATCTGCTGTCTTAAAGCTCTGGCTTCTGGAGCCAAGTGATCTTGCAGAATGATCAATGATTGTCTTTATTAGAGAATGTCTAATTTTTACAGTTGAAGAGAAGGCTTGCAAACGCAGTGAGGAGCTCTAAAAGCTTGGACGCCAGTGGGCAAATGAAGACAGACATACATTTCTTATTAAAAAGAATTGAATGATACAACTGTTGGCGGAAGGCCATGGAACTGCTCTCAGCTCTATTTCCGTCAGCGAGGGCCAGCACTGAAAACATAGGGTATGTGTCTGCTCTGAAATGAGCTAGAGAAGGCTTTAGCAGTGAGCCTGCTCAGCCCAGGCCTGGCTGGGGAGCGTGGATGATGGGCTGGATCCTTGGCAGGCTCAGCATTGCCATGGCTGTATCCATGGGGAGAAGGTTCCCCATGTCAGGCTGATGCTGGGCACAACTCAGATGCAGCTGGAGCACTGTGCAGGCTCTGCACAAAGGCCCATCACCAAACAAAGCATCCCACCAAAGGGTTCCTTTTCCCGTTGGGAAGGATTATTTCTTGTACCTTGTTGCTTTTGAGGGTGGGCTTTGGCTTTACCACAGAAATGGATATTTCCCCAAATGCTTGCCTTCTGTTGAATGATTTCCCTTTTTTATACCTCCTTTATAAGATGCCTGGAACCATTTGATGTGCTCAGCAATTTTTTCCCATCTCGCTGAAGGAGAAAAAAAGAAAGGTGCAAATGTCAACTCATATTTGTCTGATTTAGCTGATTGCTGGACTAGATGAAATTGTTCTGTCAATGTGAGACAGGCTCTCGGGCAAGAAGGGGATAGGAAGTGAGCAAAATACAGTTGCACAAACGGTTTCACGTAATGTTCAAGACTGGATTAAACCAATAGCACATTACGAGGCTGGTGTGCTGTGAAACAAATAATCCTAGAACAGATGGGATTGATCACCTTCTGAATGTACTCCTTGTTCTTCGACAGTGATCACAGACAAGTACCTTACAGTGAGTGCTAAGTCATGATTAGATTACCTGAAAACAGCATTTTGTGCTGCTTGAGACTTTTGAGGGCATGTGAGACACCTGCATGAGGGTGATGGACATGAGCATCCCAATGAATGATAGTTGGAAGGCAGGCAGGATAGTTAAGAGCACATCATGTGGCTCATGATGTTTATGATGGGCAATCTAACCAAACCAAACCAAGCAAACCTCGAGGGTAGGGTGCAGCTGCAGATTCAGACACCTACTTTTAGATATTGACTACATGAGTTGGGTGTCCAAACTCTCACTGTAATCAGGGAAGATCTAATCAGTGCAATCAGAGAGAGATTCAGTTGGGCACATACAGATACCTACTTTAAGGTAATGGTCTCTAGGCTCCATTGGCTGGGGTAAGATTTGGTGGCCTACACATGACATACGGTGCCATATGAGGTGGTTTGCAATATCAAGATATCCATGCAGGGCAGGTAGATAGGAGGCAGATGTGAGACCTTCTGGAGAAGCAGCTGGAGGATAGGCAGGATACCCTGGGACATCTCAGATACCTGCCTATGTGGATTGAGACTCTAGACCTCAATAGGGTACAGAGGAACTTAGTCACCTAGATCACATATGAACCTTAATGTGGCAGACACCCTCATAAAGGTGTCTCTGCAACTGAATCTCACTGTTAACTTCCAGACGGTGAAAGAAGAATTCTACCCCACTTTTAAAATGGCTCTTTGCTCTAAAAAGCTCTAGTTCACTCAGTCCACTGCATTTCTGACTTTTCATGCATTAAAGTGCTTTGAGAAGGAAGAGTGCTACTACTTACCAGCCGCGTCTTACCTTGGGAGTTAGCTTCATTTCAGGATACACCTGCAAACCCGAGTGTTCGCATAGCTGGAGAGCGGCGATCTGCCAGGTTTCTCTGTAAAGCTTAGAAATCATATCAGGTGTCTGATGTCCTGCATAACACAGGCCTTATCACAAGTTCTGGTCACTCACTGAAGCCAGAATCTATAAAGCTGTGATCCCATGAATCTGCCAGAACAAGGGCATGACTTTTACAAAATAACATGAGCCCTGATTTTAGATTTTCCTTTGACAGAGACTTCTCCATAGCAATCAGGGACCTGTTCTGGTGATTAACCCTTTGAAATGCATCTTTCTACTCTGAAAGAGTCAAATGACAGCCTATACACAGTGGATCATGTTGTAGGTTTGTCCATGAGAGTAGTGAAGCCTTTGTTGTTCGAATTGATCCTTATTTACGTGGTATCATCAAGGCACATCTCTTTTTCTGTAGCAGAAAAGACTGAACTCTTGGAGTCTTCCAAATGTGTTTCCTTTGGTTGTTCCCAGAGCTTTGGTCTGAATGGTATCCAGTTTTTTGAAATTGCTCTTAAAGTGTTCTCACCACAGCTGGACAATCACACCACAGATGCCATAATCTCTGAACTCCTACTGAGCATTTCTGTGTTTGTTCAATCACTTCAGTTTCATCTGCTTTTGGCTACAAGTTTTTGTTTATCCGTGTGTGGCCTTACCCCATTTTCCGTTACATGCCCCAGCTTGTATGTAAAATCGATTGTCTTGGTTGTTAGACATTTGCCCTGTCAGTGGTGCACTGCCCTCATTAGTTGCTATTATGCCTATATTTATGATATCAATTTTATTAAATAACTTTTCTTTCCATGTCATAATCAAAAATGTTATATAAAAGAAGGTCAAGAAAAGGTCTCATGTGATCCTATTTGGGGATGTTTTCCCGATTACCCTTACATTTAAAACTTGTCATTGCTGGTGTTTAACCGATGTTCAACCATGCTGTGCTGGTTTTCCCATTGTTTGAGACACAATGTCATGTATAAGCAATTCTGATGCCTTCTGGCAATCCCTTAGATGAGCTCTGTGGCCTTTATCAACCCAGCCTATAATTTCATTGTTAGAAGATAGCAAGTTATATCTTGTCATAGTATTTCATATACCAGTATCTTGACAGAAAGAATCCTTTCTCTATTCAGTGACTTTTCCTTTTCAATGAGGACAGTCTCCTTCCTTGTCTTCTGGAGCATGGGCACATAGAAGACATAAGTGGCCCAGCATCACGTCAAGTACCAGTGGCACTGGGTGGCAATGGAGAGGTTCATCCTTGCACGGCTTTGCTGGAGCTGCTTGCCCTTCCTGCTTCCTGGGTACTGCTGCTTAGGCATGGCCCAGCTCAGGAGAGCAGTGGGACCACATCCTGCACGGAGGAGCGGGATCAGGGAGTGCTGCCATAGCTCACCCAGCCTCACTGCTGTGCCTTCCCTTTCTGTTTGGTAGTCACAGCAGATACCAACCCACTTGCTTTGCTTTGACACTATGCCGAGTTAATGATTGCTTCAACAGCCCTCTGGAAGTGGAGAGCATTCTAAGAGCATGAAGTGTTATCATTATTAAATCAGTGCTAGTCCACAGCCCTGCTTAAATTTACAGCTCAGTGCTAAAAAGTGCAAAGAGAAGAGGTTGCACTTCGAGCGTGTGCTCAGTCTTCAGGAAGCCACAAGGCATAGTAACACTTTGGTAGTGTAGTTTGAATAATATATAGGATCATGGAATTCAGGGGACCAAAAGAGCACTAAATATTGACATTATTCTATTACCTCCCTGCATCATGTCAGCTCACAGACAGCAAAATCACTGAAGTTGAAGGAATGATATCAAGCTTAATTTGACAAAGCATTAGTTTCAAAATACAATAGCACTCCCTGTATGTACAGTGAATTACTAGAAGGATATGGAGGTAGGAAGGGAAAAATGAAAGACACATATATTATTAGTGAAACTGAATATAATATGCAGGGAACAGAAAGAGGTAAAAGCAATGTAGAAAATTCATAGTTAAGTTTTAAATCTTGAAATTGTATTTTTGGCTCTGTGAGCCATCTGGGTAACTGGGTATTTTACAAATCATGGCTCGAATGTGAGAAAACAGTATAGCGATGTGGTGCTGTTACAGTCATCTGCTCCTGCTCACATGGTTTTGTCATAAGGCTCCTGCTATATTGCGAATCCTAGCTGGATCAGCAGTGAACATCACTATCCTCAGACTGTTTACAGCAGCTTCTGAATACTGTGAATCCTGTGGGCTTATAGGAATGGTGCCAGAGGCCCTCAGAGTCTGGACTTGGTTAAAATTTGGGGGGAAGGGAAGGAAGAAAGGGGGGAAAAGCTGAGATCTCCATCTGGGGTTAATTAAGATAGTGCTACACCAATCTATGGCAGCTGAAGACCACTTTAAGGAGAAAGAATATGCTGAGAGCTCATGGAACTTAGCTCAGAGGGTTCCTGTTGCACAGCCAGCCAGGTGATGCTTTCATCCTTTTGTTCTGTTTAGCTGAGAAACCTGAGATAACTTCATGGGTTAGTTCTGGTTTTGTTTCTAGCTCCCCACAAGTACTGATAGAGCAGTGGCAAGAAGAAAAGACATACTTATAAAGCAGTTACTTGCTTAATTCCATATATGTCTAGACTACCCATGTGAGGTGGGGTAGGGAGTAAGAAAGGGTGATTTTAAGGCTGTTGATTTATTTCCTGAAAGAACAAATTGGCAAAGTTTTCAGGAATTTCAAGTATTGCAAACCCTGGGATATTCTTACCTAGATTTTGGTGTTCAGGCTCTGTGTTCTTTAGGGGAACCAGCTGGATGTCTCTGAAACTCTGCTGCACTGGTTCTCCATCACATCTTACGAGAATGTGCAGATCAGGAGATTTCCATGCAGCTTGCCTGGAGAAGAGAAGGCTCCAGGGAGACTTTAGAGCTGCTTTCAGTGCCTAAAGGGGCCTACAAGAAATCTTGAGAGGGACTTTTTACAAGGGCATGTAGGGACAGGTCAAGGGGGAATGGCTTTGAACTGACAGAGAGGAGATTGAGATGAGTTTCTAGGCAGAAGTTCTTCCCTCTGAGGGTGCTGAGGCGCTGGCACAGGGTGCTCAGAGAAGCTGTGGCTGCCCCATCCCTGGCAGTGTTCAAGGCCAAGTTGGATGGGGCTTGGAGCAACCTGCTCTGGTGGAAGGAGTCCCTACCCATGGCAGGGGGGCAGAACAAGATGATCTTTAAGGTCCCTTCAACCCAAACCAGCCTGGGATTCTATGGTTCTATGACTATGATTCAGCATTCATAAATTCTCTCCTTACTGATGATAAGCTCAGATTTGGTCCATTGTCTCAAAAGGACTCAGACTCTTCAAGACTGAGGAGTATTTTCAGCAATTGCAGTATTTTTTTGGGGGTCAGCAATGGCTTGTCTGGAAAGAAGTTTTGAGATTACAACTGGAATGCTTCAAATGGGATGGAGAGAAAGCATGGCTCTGTTTCCCTAGGTTTACTGAGGTGTTACCGCTATGAATACAACAACCAAACCTGGAGTGATTTGTTGAGCCTGGATCTCAAAGCTTCTCTGAGCTTCTACAGCACTGAAGTGGGCAGCTGTGCTTGAAGCTATTTACTATCAGGGTGAATGTCCACTAGTTTGTTGCTTCTAGATCTGATGCTGGTTTCAGCAGTCACTGAAACCCAGCTTTTTCAGTTAATTTTCACTGGTGTCTCATGCACTTATAGAACAGAACTTTATTTCACTTTTTTTCCTTTCTAATCTTTACTATTGAAATACCCTATTAGGCATTTCTAAATATAGAGCTTTAATATATCATCACGGACACATTAACAAGTGTGTGCATCTGGCATAAATTAGACCACCTATGAAGGTGGCCTACAAAAATCTAGATATTACCAGAGGAAACAGTGGAAAAGGCAGTTTACTACGGAGAAGAGAAACGTTTTAAACGTTTTAAAGCCAGCCCACCAGCGAAGAGACCCTGGCAGCCCATAAAGAATTTTCAACAGAGACTGGAAAGTGCATATGAAGGACAGATACTGATCCCAGTTCCACCAAAGGTAATTAACTGTGTTGACCTTCGGGTATTTGCCCTAGGGTTACAGCTGAGGGGCTAAATGAGGCATGGACAGAAAGTAGGATGCAGTTCTGAAACCAGGTGAAGCTATTGCAGATAAGGGCTGAAATTTCACCTTCGGGAAGAGAAAACCATTAGAAAACCTACTTCAAGAAACTGTTGGAGTGCATTAAAAGCCTGGGTCTCTGCTAGAAGTAGCAGGCTGTAACAAACGCAAATGTTTGTGGCTGCACATAATAACCCAAAAAATAAAGGAAATGAAAGTAAAGATGCATACATTCAAAGTATTTCCTATTTCCTCTCTATAGGGCTGAGAAGTCTTGATGCCTACCTCACATAACAGAGCAGAAGGACCACATGCTGTCCTATATAAACACTGCTGGTCCAAGTCTGGCTTTATAGAGTTCAGGCTTGGCTCAAGAAATTAAGACTGTCTGCAGCCCTACACATTTCCTCTTGACTGCATCACCAGCATGCAAACCTAAGTAGGAATAACAACTCCCACAAACAGGGCTTATCTCTGCACTACTGAAAGAAAGGAGTGTATTATATTGTGGCAAACCGAGAACATAAACTGAAGATCTGAGCATGCAGTGTCAATGTTTGTGCAAGTCTGCTATTCCTTTAGCTAAATTGTCACAAAGGGCTTGGGGCTGGGTGCTTCGCTGTTGCTATTGCTTTCAGGACTATATAAGTGGTGAAATGCTTGAAGCATGGTTTGAGGTTGGTTCTTCCACACTGCGGGATGAACTCAAACTGGTCCAGCAGCCATGGGGGGAAGAACAGTACATCTGATGTCTTCGGGGGAATCTCCTTTGATCTTCTGAGGGTGCCAGGGTGAGTGCCTCATCCTACAGACTTATGTGGCCACAGTGTCCTTGGGTCCTCCATTCCCCCTTCACTCTCTGCTAATCCCTCAGGACAGAGGTGAGGTGGCAGCAGTCAAGAGGCAGCAGTCACTGACGTGGGAGTTTGCTCAACATAGTTCAGGTAGTTGGTATGTATAGTAGTATGGTGAGGAAGGGCTGTAGGCCATGAGCATCACCTATGAGCAGCCACTCTTATCATCTGGATGAATACTGAGGCTCTCCCACTTGGGGATTTTGGCACAGATGAAAGAACACTGAAGGACCAACTTAAACTACTTCATAAGAAGGTGTAAGAAACCCTGTTTAGAAGAACCTACTGTGAGGAGAGTTTATTTCTAAACATTCTCAGGCAGTTTGTTTATACCAACTGCCTGATCTGCCAAAGGGATATCCCAAGCCTAGCAGGTGAATGAGAAAACGTGGTGGAGACACGCTGGCACCTGAGGAGTGGTTACCATCCTGTCCATCCACTTCGGACTGTCCGGTCCGTGCTCTGTGGTGCAATTGCCTGCTGTGACCACCAGCACAAGCCAAGATGAAAGGTCAAGCTCACATGCCTGGGTTGAGGCCAGAAGCCATTCAGCTGTGGAAATGTGTGGATTACACTGACTGACTCTTTGCCTTGTGCTGGTGTGCTGTCCTTCACCTTGTGCTCCTCCAAAACCCCAAATCCCTCTGGTAAAGAAGGCACCATGCAAGCAGGCTCTTGCTCCTTTCCTTGCACAGCAGTGTCAGAGTGGCATGTGTCTGTTTGTCATGGGTAGTGGGTAATACAGAGGCAGCTGGGCCAAGGATAGCACTGGAAAGGACATTCATTTTACCAGTTCTGCTTTGGTGGATACTGGTTCTTAGTGGTTAATATGGAACAAGAAAAAGACAAACACTTTCATTTCAGCAATAATCATGCTGTTGCCAGACTTGCCTCTCTCCGGCATCTACCTATAGCCCATTCTGTCCCTGGTTTCAGTTTGATGAGGACACAGGGTACAAGGATCTTGTTTCACTGAGTTCTAGACACCAGTGAAGTGCACAGGTCAGCCTGAAGACAGCCCTGGTGAGAAGGAAAGAGGTGAGTTTCCATACTCATGGGGTGACAGAACTCCCCGCATTGAGTCACTTGGCAAGGAAGGGTTTGCAGAGCGGGACTTTGCTTGGGAAAGGTGCAAGACCACCCCATGGTCTTCCATCTGCTGTTTTCCTGGTAGCTCACCACAGCTCCTGTCTTGCTTCTTAAGTCTAACAGATTGTGTTGAGGAACTGGAGACAAGCAGGGAAGTTGCAAATAGGACCATGTCACTGATGTGATCTGCAAGAAAGCTGAAATCTCCTAAGGCAACCCACTAAATCTGTCCCTGCTTTGTGCCCCTTTGTGACAGGATCTTGAGGAACAAACCAAGTAGAAGCCACCAGTGCCAACATCATCCAAGGTCCCAGTGCAGATTATCTCAGTTGGATAAAAACCCCACTAGGTTGAAGGGAAAATACTGAATCTGTTTTGTGGTTATTCAGCCCTATGTTCTCTTCCAGGGCTTAGAGAGCGAGAAGGCCATCCCTGTCTGCAGATGGCTCACAAAAGGAAAACACATATGAATCCAGTCTGCTATATTGCCTGTGTTTAATACTGTGACCTTCCTGTGAGTTACAACAACAAAATCTGTGCTGCCCCCTGATCATACTCTGGAGTGGACATGAGGAATTGAAGCCAAATAGTAGAAGAGAAGGGAACCACATATCAAGGTAAATATGGTGATTTAATACCTGTGAAAGGGAGTTTTGTAGGGCGTAGGATGTCCATGTAACCTTCTTATCCAAGCTGGCTGTATTAGTTCTGATGAATGCTACCGCTTGTTGACATAACTGGCATGCATGTGTGATGATCTCTGAAGGAAACCTTTGTGTTCTTGTGGGAAGCAGGACTAACTTGTCCTTCAAGCATTTGTCTCATTCCTGTAGAGGTTCAGACTTGATGGCCTACTGTTACCAGTGAGGACTGGGCAGTGACATTGATGTCTTCTCAAACATCCCACTTGCAAAGATGAAATCCAGCCAAGTGCTGTGGAGGGTCAGTGCTGACTCTGCCCAGTTCCTGAGCCCCTCAAATGGAGCAGGGTGGGGAAACAGACATCCTCCGCAGGAGTAAGAGGACCTGGTTACTAACTTGGTGCTGGCGGTTTGAACCTGGAGCCCCAAAATTGCTGTGTGTGAGAGAGAATGCAGTTGCCATCCCCACTGACAGCTTGGGGGAAGTAGAAAAAGTGTTATCTGCTCCAAGTTTGTGAATTCTGAGTTCTATCAACCTTTAGATCCTTCTTTAGATGTTGTCCACCATAGCAAAACATACACTGCCAGTTGTCATCAGCTTCAGGCAAGCAGGGGTTTCCTTGCCCAATTGCACTGGCAGAAAGAATCAGCCTCAATTTAGCTGTTTCAGATACCTTACTGCACAGCAAACGCATGAAGCAATTCTTGTTCAAGAGCTTGGACATCTCCCAGGCTGATTGTATGAAGTTATACACAGGAGAACACAGCAGCAACTTTCCTTCATTGGCGAAAAACCTCCCCAAGCTATTGTTGGTGCTGCTTTTGCCCTTGGGTTATAGCTCCCATCTGACATGCAGGGTCAGGATCAGCTTAGGTACCTAGTTTTCCCCCAGCAAAGAGTCCCCAGGTTCCTGTTTGTACCACTTATGTCACACTGACAGCCCCATCTACACTCATGTGCTTATTTCTGCCCAACAACTGCTTCAGAGGTTCAGAACTGTGGGACTGTGCTGGAAATTATCCAGAAAAGCAGCACAGGGCACACTGGAAAAGCCAGGGTCTTGTGCTACCCATCGCAGGCAGAAGAAAAACCCTCCTGTGCCCTCAGTGCTGAGTACCCCTTTCCACAACAGCATGCAAAGTGCAACCTCTTGCCAGGTAAGCAACTTCAGCTACTTGATATATAGTTGTCTTGCAAGGATAAAACCCGAAACATTGGTTGCTAATTGTTTCCCAGGGTTTGCTGTTTGCATTTGCAAGACTGATGCTGTGGGTCTCTGATGTGGGGCTGCTCTTCTGCAGGCCCCATCCACACCCTACTCCGCACCTTCTTGCCTCCTGCAGACGCAGCAGCATCTGTCACTATATGGAGCAATCCCTGATGTTGGGTTTGGAGGTGAAGGTCAGTGAACTGGGCTTAAATCTTGTCTAGCATTCTTTCAAACAGTGTGGTCTGTAGTGTGTCCCAGGCCACTGAGCAGTCACCTCACTACCTCTGTTTTGAGGCCACTTTCATCTGCATGGAGTCCTCCTTGTGCATTGTAATTCCCTTTTCATTCATCTGGGCAGAGGTTTCAGGTTTTCATGTCTTTTTCTGCTGAGCATCATAGCCAACTGAGATTCCCCATTTCTCCTGGTGAGTGTCCTTATCCACACCAGTCAGAGTTGCCTCTCAATTTTCTTCCTGCTAAACTGAACAGCACAAGACTCACATATCTCTCATTGCAAGAATTTCTTCTTACCCTCACATTGTTTGTGTAAGTTTGTGCCACCTCTACAATTGTTTTCAAAGCCCTTTAAAAGCGCTGACATTTAAGTTGAATACAGTTTTGTGGTACTTATCGAATCCATATGAAGAGGTAAAATCACCTTCCTTGTTGTCGTCATCATTCTCTTGTTTAAATATCCAAAGGTTATTTAACCTCTCTCGCTATGTGCTTTGGGGAGATGCTCCTCATCTCTGGCCCTAAATCATCTGAGCTTTGCTCCGTGTACCAGTAGATACAAATCAGGTTTTATTAAACCATTATCTGTTTGAATAGATCCTAATTGCTGTGTACAATGATCTCATTATTTACTATTCTGTCTGTACCAGATCACCTGCATACCTTGTCAGCTCAGCAATGAGTCATAGAATAGTTTGGGTGGGAAGGGACCTTCAAAGTTATCTCATCCAACCCCCCTGCAGTGAGCTGGGACATCTTCAACTAGATCAGGCTGTCCAGAAACACATCCAGCCTGGCCTTAATGGTTCCAGGGGTGGCACATCCACCACCTCCCCTGACCTGCTGGTCATGCTGCTTCTGATGCAGCCCAGTATGTGGCTGTCTTTCTGGGCTGCAAACACACACTGCCAGCTCATTTTGAGCTTCTCTTCAACCATCTTGAGCTTCTGTTCAGCCAAGTCCTTCTCCTCAGGGCTGCTCTGAATCTCTTCTCTGCCCAGCCTGTATTTGTGCTTGGGGTTGCTCCGACCCAGGTGCAGGACCTTGCACTTGGCCTTGTTGAACTTCATGAGGTTCGCACTAGCCCATATCTCAAGCTTGTCAAGGTCCCTCTGGACGGCATTCCTTCCCTCCAGCGCATTGACTGCACTGCACTGTTGCTGCTCTTTGTCACCACTGCTGTGTTTGCAGTAACAGAGTGTGCTGGGGGCCTGCACTGTGTGTGTGAAACTGCCTGAACAGCCCCAGGTAGCACCAGCACAGGTCCAAGAGATGTGGTTTGTTGCTTGGCTGGGGTCTGGACCTTACCTCAGCCCTCCCTTGCTGGTGGGCATGGAAGGAGCCCAGCAAGAAGCTGGAGATGCTCTGTACCTCAAGGAGCCTCCTTGAGTTAAGCAGGAGATATAGTGAATGCACCAGGGCTATAGTAGACCCCAAAGATGGTGTGAGGCTATGTATAAGCAATGTGAGTGCAATTATCAGCTGCCTCAGCATGGCTGATATTCTACATGTCAGGTAGAAGAAAAGAGAACTCTAAGGGAAATGTGGGACAAGGAGGATTGTGCAAAGCAGCAATCATTTTTACAGTAAAAGAGCAGTTTCTGGGAGCTCCTCTCTGCAGAGCAGAGCTCTCCTTCTCCTCTCCCTCTGCTGATGGTTGCTCCTGCATACCAGGGAGTGGGCAGGTGGGAGTGGGTGGCTGGTGTGCGGAGCAGAGTCCCTCTCTGCAAATCATCTACAGGCTTCAGGTAACTGTAGATCAGAAATCATTGCAGGGCAGGAGCAGGTTTTCATGTTTAGATAAGCAAGGCTTGATGTGGGGTTTTAGGAGGTTTCTGTATTGTTACTGGTGCACCTGGTTCCCACTGAGGAAACGCTGTAAAAAACAGAAGCAAAACCTCCCCAGAGGGCTTTTGAAATGTCTGCATCAGGCTGGTGCCATTTTGGTCCTCCCAAAGTATGCGCCTGTCCGAAGCCAAGAGAAGTCCATGGAAAATCCCTTAGTTTTCAGCAAACATTGTGTCAAGTCATATTAGACCTGTAACCAGAACTTATCCATGGGAAAAGTGTGGCTTCCTTTCTCCTTCATCCAGGCATCAGTTAGCTTCATTCACTCTTCTGAAGAAAGGGAAACTTAAGTCAACAATACATCAGGTATTGATGTGCCCCACTCCTTATACTCCAGGTACAGCACTATGCCCCAGAAATCCCAGTGACCAAGTCCATATGTTATGCAGAAGCAATTTCTGGCCTTCATGAAATGCTTATTTGTATGCCAGCCCTTGGTGGTAATCAAGGACTTCAGGCTGTCTGCAGCAAAGGACCATATCAGCTTTATGGCATTTTTGATTGGTGAGAGGGAAGACTTGCTGATTAAATGTTTAGAAGGCTGACTTTATTCCTAGGTCTCAGATGCTTTGGACTCAGTGACTCAAGCACCTGCCTGCACAAGTACTGCTCACTACAGTGAAAGGAAATTAGAAACATGATTCAGGAAATCGGGAGAGCATCCAGGATTTCAAAGCAAGGCCCAAGCATCGAGAAGAAAGAAAACATAACACAGGCAAGGCAAGGTGCAAAGCTGTTGGCTCGTGGTGAGGCATGGCCCTGTTTATTGCATGGGGGCTGGGTTGGGACCCAAAGGTCTCTGGATGTGCCGCAGATTGTCTGGTTGGCCTTGGGCAGGTCCCTGCCCCTCCGCTTCCCCTCCTTGTTCAAAGAACTGGAGCTATCTTTTACAAATATTTGCCCAGGTAGTGCCTACCACCAGGAATCTAATGTTGAATTTGCCCCTTATTCTTCTCCCTGTTTAAAGTTTGTAGGTGCTATTTCCTCTTCCCAAGGGCGGTGCAGAGGGCTCATTGTTCTACATGCAGCACCGGGGACACTAACAGGCATCGTGCTTGATCAATGACCCTCCAGGCTACATTTTACAATTAGGAGGTTGAACTTCTCCAGTGTCTGGGGTCTGGGTAGGAGCTGCCTCTCACAGAATCACAAACTCCTCTGGAGCATGCTGAGCTGTGCTTTCTCTCCCTGCCAGGCTGGAAAGATAAAGCCAGCATTCACCCCTTGGCACTTGTCACCTTGCTCCAAAGCATTCTCTTCCCTCTGATGAGCCCCAACACTGTGAAGTATCCACCAGTGGCATTTTGCTTGAGCAAGGCTAGCAGGGTCAGGCCACATGACACCAACATGAAGGGACAGCTTTCCTGTGATCTAGGAAACTGACCTGGTGATGCCACTGGCAAAAATGCTTTTCTGATGGGGAGAGAGTATCGTGTGTCCTCTTAGGAAGGGTAGAAATGTTGTCCAGTTGTCAATCACCTGGGATGGATCATTTACCCCTTGTGGTGTAACTTACCATGTGAAAGACAGAAACCAAATGGTGCTCAGGGACATTGCAAAAGAGAGGGATGAGATTCATTGGGGTGTACCATCCGTGCGTAAAAAACATTTGTGGGAGCTACTGCTGACCTTAAGAGCTCCAGAAGTGGCCCCACTAAAGAGGCTTTTCTCCCTGCTGGCATCATTTGCCTGGCCCAGTGACCTCCTGGTAGGTACTCAGCACTTCTGGGAAATCAGACCAATTAGCCGAGCAGGTTTCCATTTTAGGAATGAGTTAAAAATCACAGCCCAACTTGTTCAGAAATGAGCCCAGTGCTCATTTGTTGACCCTGTAACAGTCGAGCCCTTGAGCTGGTTGTGGTCTGATGGACGCCAGTGTCTGTGTTCCTCAGCTAGGTTAAACTAGAAGTCTGTGGCTGTACATCCATTGATGAGAGTGAGAGACTCCAGCTTCTCATCTACAGCTGGTATGTCATTAAGTGTAAAAACACTGCATTATTTTTAAATACAGATTCCAAGCTGCATTGCGTCAGCCATCTCAAACCATAACCTTGACATCTGATTTGAGGAGCTGCAGATCACTTGGGACGTACTCCAGAGAGTGATACAGCTGATGCTAGTTACCGCCTGTGTTTAAGTCATCCTTCCTACATGTTCAGAGATAATTTACTTATCCTAAGATGTGTTTCTAAGTTGTAAGGCCACAGAGTGGTGAGGAACAGTCTCTCTGATCCTTACAGTGTCAGGCAATGTAGAAGGTACCCAGATGCACTTAGCACTCGAAGCCTGATCCTTCTCTTGTGTTATGCCAGATTTACCCCTTATAAATCCACATGGGGTTAGTCTTGATTTACAGCTGAGCAAATGGTATCAAAGTCAAGCTCCTGCTCTTTCTTGCCTGTGGTTATAAAATTCAAGATTGAATCTCCTTGTGAACTTTAATCTCTGGAGATTTACACATCTATCATTTTTTTTTCGTGTGCATTTTTCCCCCTTCCCCCCCCCCCCCCCCCCCCCATTAATCCAATGGGTTTTAATTTTCTTTTAAATGCTAAAAATGACCTTGCTTATTTTGATGGGCTCTGGAACAATAGCACTCGCTGTCTTGCACTCATTCTCCATCCTGGGGCTGTGAGTCATTATGGTTATAAAAGACAGAACATTGAGTCACTGAATGTCAGAAATCTCTGCTGTGAGAGATGGAGTCTTTCAAGAGCCCCTCTCTTGGTAATCATTACTCTTCTGTATTTACATTGCAGTAGGACCCTGATCCCAAGTCGGAGCCGACTCTCTAGTCATTAAGTGCAGTGCAAACACACTTGTCTTACCACAGTCCTTGCTTTGATGAGCAAGTGCAGGATCAATTTGGGACTATCTACATCTAAAGAAACTTCCATCCGAGGGACTTTACAGCTATTGATTGTTTAAGCCTGGCAACAGTTGTATCTGTTAGCACAGAGTCAGCATATGGAGCTGGTCATTACAGTCAGCATTTTACTGGTCATTATAACACTGACTTAGGGCTTGCCCAGTATTGCTCCATGTCCCTATCTGTGTCTCACCGTGTATTTCCTATGAGACCTAGCTCGAGTCCTCCATAGGTGTTGGGTTTGCCTTAGGCGTTCCTCAACATCCTCTCTGCAGGGGGGACATTAACACTGCCCCATTCACAGCCTGGATGAGAAGAGATAAATACCTAAACACAACACACTCAATGGTAGGGAAAGCCTGAAAGTGTTTCTGGCAAATGGAAGCTAACCCATTGCCAGGCTCACAGACGGCTTTGGTCCCTGATGCCACTCGTCCAAATGAGCTTTTTGGTGGAAACATCCCATGAGGTGACAGAGTCAGCAGCAGGGCTGGGGTCAGGACTGCTCTCCCTGTGCTCTGTGTTATTACTTTGAATCTTTCCTAATGCAAAGAGCCTCTTTGCTCAGTCTGGGCTGCAGTGCCTTCAGGGCCATGCCCAAACCTTATGAAGGACTTTCTTTTCTCCCATCCCAGATCCCAGGAGTGAGGTGGTTTCTGTCTGGAGCATGGGTCCATGAGGCTATGAGCGACCCTTCTCCCATCCCTTCTGCACGTTCCAGCAGTGACACCAGCTGTGGTTTGTTATAAAGACATGTCATACTGCTTGCCGCACTTCTCACCCCATCCACTCTGGGGCCAAACTGAGGTTTATGTTACTGCTTGCTGGATCCAGTCCTGTGCTTAATCCTTTCTGCACTGCTCCCTGCCCCAACAGGCCAAGTACAAGCTTCGGTGACGCCCGCTTCGAGGTTTATACAGGTGTCACTGGCAGTGCAGACTCAAGGTCTGAAGCACTAAGCCATATGAATTTTCCCCTGTGGGTTTTGCATTTCATTAAGACAGTTTTGCATTCATGCCCTGAGAGCTGCTGATGCAGAGTGGAACAAAAGCCCTTAGTGGCTGCCTTATGGCACTGGTCTTTGGCAGCCAAATAGCCAGAGACCAGTTTCTCATCTTTGCTGTCACTCAGCTGACATCGGTGTTGAATGGCAGAAATTCCCCTGATGCTGCTGGAAATGCAGTTTTCTGTTTGAGGTATCACTGTTGAGAGTCCAGCAGCTTCTTTAAGACACAGTGTTCCAGCCCCATCATAGAATCAGAGATGGCTTCACTAAGTGGAAATCCTGCATAACCAATCTGGTGGCCTTCTCTGATGGGGCTACGGAACTGATGGACAGGGGTAGAGCAGTTGATGTCATCTACCTGGACTTGTGCAAAGCGTTTGACACTGTCCCACACAACATCCTTGTCTCGAAGTTGGAGAGACATCAATTTGATAGGTGGACCACTCGGTGGATAAAGAACTGGCTGGATGGCCGCCTGCAAAGAGTTGTGCTCAATGGCTCAATGTCCAGCTGGAGACCAGTAATGAGCAGTGTCCCTCAGGGATCGGTGTTGGGACCCGTCTTGTTCAACATCTTTCTCGGTGACATAGACAGTGGGATTGAGTGCACCCTCAGCAAGTTTGCCGATGACACCAAGCTGTGTGGTTTGGTTGATGTGTTGGAGGGAAGGAATGCCATCCAGAGGGACCTTGACATGCTTGTGAGGTGGGCTGATGCCAACCTGATGAAGTTTAACCATGACAAGTGCAAGGTCCTCCACCTGCGTCGGAGCAATCCCAGGCACAGCTACAGGTTGGGCAGAGAAGAGATTCAGAGCAGTCCTGCAGAGAAGAACTTGATGGTGTTGGTCGATGAGAAAATGAACATGAGCCAGCAGTGTGCGCTCGCAGCCCAGAAAACCAACCATATTCTGGGCTGCATCAAAAGGAGCATGAGCAGCAGGTTGAGGGAGGTGATCCTGCCCCTCTACTCTGCTCTCCTGAGACCTCATTTGCAGTATTGTGTGCAGTTCTGGTGTCCTCAACATAAAAAGGACATGGAACTGTTGGAACAAGTCCAGAGGAGGGCCACGAGGTTGGTCAGGGGACTGGAGTACCTCCTGTATGAAGATAGGCTGAGAAAGTTGGGGCTGTTCAGCCTGGAGAAGAGAAGGCTGTGTGGAGACCTCATAACAGCCTTCCAGTATCTGAAGGGGGCCTATAGGGATGCTGGGGAGGGGCTCTTCATTATGGACTGTAGTGATAGGACAAGGGGTAACGGGTTCAAACTTAAACAGGGGAAGCTTAGATTGGATATGAGGAAGAAATACTTTACTGTAAGGGTGGTGAGGCACTGGAATGGGTTGCCCAGGGAAGCTGTGAATGCTCCATCGCTGGCGGTGTTCAAGGCCAGGTTGGACATAGCGTTGGGTGGCATTGTTTAGTGGGAGATGTCCCTGCCTATGGCAGGGGGGTTGGAACTAGATGATCTTCAGGTCCTTTCCAACCCTAACTATTCTATGATTTTAAGGTGATAAATATGATTTTAACTAGTTGTTTTTTGCCACCTTTGGGGTCACAGATAAGTGATCCCTGTGGTCCTTGCAGTGACCCAATAGCTGAACACAGGAGCCAAGTGTTAATTAGGTAAGTTTCTTTTTCAGTATCCTCCTGATGGTTGTTTTCTTTCAGTTGACACAAATAGCTGCACTGCAGCAACTAACCTTCCCATCTTGGTGGTGAATATCTCACCCCATTACACCAAGCTCAAGCTTTTGTTAACAACCACTTATAAAACCTTGTTCAGTCAAAGTCCATGGGTGATTTGAAGATTATTATGCAAATACGTGTTGCTCTGTCACTGAAGGATGGCTTGAAATATCACTGACCAGTGGGGTTTGTCTGAACTATTTGCAATTAATAATCAGAGGGGCTGGAAAGGGAAGTGCTGCCGTGCCTGGGTGGGCATGGTGGGCTTCTTAAAGGAAGGTAGGTTTCTTTGCTTAGCTCGTCCATGCCTATTTTGGTTTTATTCCCTGTTTTCAGGCGATTGTGAGTCAGGAACAAGGTGTCCAGGTTGAAATGTCCAGAGCTTCTTGGTCACAACCCAGCCTTGAGACACAGGTTCTCTGAAAGGGTCTTGGGCTGTGCATTGGACTCTTCCCTGGGTACTGTAGTGACAGGACAAGGGATAATGGGTTCAAACTTAAACAGGGGAAGTTTAGGCTAGATATAATGAAGAAATTCTTTACTGTGAGGGTGGTGAGAAACTGGAATGGGCTGCCCAAAGAAGTGGTAAATGCTTCATCCCTGGTGGTGTTCAAGGCCAGGTTGGACAGAGCCTTGGGCAACATGGTCTAGTGTGAGGTGCCCCTGCCCATGTCAGGGGGGTTGGAACTGGATACTCCTTTCCCTAACTATTCTGTGATTCTATGCGAAAGCAAGTCAAGTGAGGATCACTGATCACTTCCGAAAGGATTGCATTTGATGGAGGTGACAGGTAGTCATTTAACCCCGGTGCACCCCTGCTCAGAGCTCAGGATACAGAGATGTGATTTCTTGTCCTCTACATGAGAACGAAGGATGAAATGCTGTAAAATAAACCTGCTCACAGTGTCTCACAGTGGTAAAGAACTGCTCAGTTTGGAAACTCACAGCTAAGATGGGAGAAGGCGCAGGTGGCAGGCATGTTATGGCAAAGGCTCCTCCAGATTCTAACTGGGCAGCAAATTCAATTAAAAACCAGAGTGGCTGGAGGTACTAGGCCTGTAATTAAGTGGATGGGTGGATGCGTGGCTTATCTGTAACATACAAACATTAAAGAATCCCCTAAAACCACATTAAAAAGTTTATACGGGTGAATTTAATTGCTTCTCTTCTTGTCTTACAGTTGGTGAAATTAAAGGAAATTTTGGCCTTACGAAGAAAATAGAGGGGGTAATTCAGGAAGAGAACCGTCTGGCAGCGCTCTGAAGTTTTATTGCGAAATGAATGAGAAATATTCATTACTACTTGGATAAATAGATTATTCTAATACAGGGCAGCGAAATATATAATGTTATGCAATAAATAGGGTCTAGTCCTGCGTAATGCAATTCACATGAGTAATTGCAGTGAGACCACTGGCCCTGTCGGGGTTTCTGACACGAACATTATTTTGCACCAACTTGCATCACTCCAAATAATTTTACTTGAGCTGGCCTATTTGTAGTTATTCACCTGGCCTGCTGAACCTCAACGTTGGATTGCCTGGCTGATACTCACTGCTTGTTCTCTTGCGCACAGGGATAGGGCAGGGCTGTGTTCCTGTGCGGGGTGCGATGCGTGGGGCTGGTGATGTGCCTTGAAGTTTAGGGTGAGCCAAAAGCAGAAGGCAGCTGTTGACAAGCCCAGTGAGGAGCTGCTGGTTTATGAGCCTGGGGATTTGATATTAAGCCCTGAGCTTCAGGAAGTGTCATGTGCTTACTTACAATGCAGCGCACACTAACACTCACAGGAGCCACAAAGCAAATGAGGAAAACAAAATCAAAGCAAGGCACAAGGTGGTTGTGCCTCACTTTCCCCATCCTGACTAAAGAAAAGATGTTTTTCCTACTTGTTCTATTTTTGACTCTCTTTCTTCTCCCATAAAGAAAAAGACCCATTAGCCCTTTCTTGACTGCATTGCCTTTAACGTTTCATACGGGCTCACTGCCTTCTGACTTTACTGTCTTACTGTTCCTCCATCTGCTGGGAATGTACAATTACAATCAATAAAAATACACCATAAATAAATGCACCTTTAGTGTTCTGTTTACGCTAACCTTCAGGAACCAGGAACCAGCATCACACAGAAGGCTGCCTAAGCTTTTTCTCCAAATTGTAACAGGAAAACAACTTCCCATGCTGCAAGGGGCATTTGAAATGCACGCTTTCCTCTTCTACTTTTTATTGCACACCATTTAAGAGTCCTGAGCCTGCATCAAATTCTCCGTGACCCAGCTCTAAGCATTCCACTTAGTTAGCCTAAACCTCTTTACATTCCTCAACTCTGATCTGTTAATCCCCCATAAATCACCACTGTTTCTCAACGAACTCAAGCCAGCGTTAAGATTTATGTGGAAAGGATTTGTCATTTCCCACCAGCTTTAACCTGAACCAAGATCAGTGGGTGCTGGGGCATGGCAGAAAAAGCAGGAGCGGCAACAAAAGGGGAAGGTTTGGCACAAGAGACCAAACTATTTGTGTTGCAGATGATGAAGGGATTTGGGGCTACAAACAGGAATGTTTCCGATGCTGTTTCCATCAGGATAATCCCGGTAGGGAAGAGCCTGGGGGAGTTGAACTGTATTTCGTCAAACCATAGGCACTGTGTATGCCCAATGCCTTTGCTCAGCGGGTGCTGGGACTGTGGTATTGCAGCTGGGGGTGGCCCAGATCCACACGGGCACACGCAGCCTTCACAATGTGCGGAGAGCATGGGGAGCTCAGTCCCTTGGTGCTTGGCCCCTGGTGTGCAGGGGGCAGGAAGCACATCTACACTTTGTGTGTCCCTCCATTGGGTCCATTTTGTTTTCCTTGGTTTAGGTGGTCACAGTGCCACAAACACAGACACTGAGGTTTTGTTCTGGGCTGCTGCAGGTTGGTTTTCCTGTCTCTCCTCTGCTGCCGCCATGCTTTCTTTTCACATCCCATGAACAGGGCTGCAGTCCCTAACTGCACCCGCAGGGTGGGACTCAGCCCCTTCCTACCAGGTTGTTTTGACTCTCCCCATGCTTCCGTCGCAGGGCAGAGCCTTTACATCTTTATTCCCTCTCTTCAAATCAAAGGGTTTTTGTTTGCTATAGCATACAATCTCTGCTCTTCACACCCAACCCGCAGCCCCTCCTGGAGGCTGAGTCATGTTCCCTGTGGCTACCAAGGCATTGTAGCTGGGAAGCTCAACCAACTCTGGCCTCAGCAGCATCCACTTTGGGGAGCTGGTGTCTGTGCCCCGCCGGGGGCCGCAAACCCTCCCTTGGCGCTTGATGTCCTCTCCTGAGGCTGCACTGGGACCCAGCTGGGATTCCCCTTGAGGTCTCAAGGACCTGGTCCTTGCACCCACTCCTTTATTCAGTGCAATTCCCATAAAGGTCAATTTCATGGATAGAATCATCATCAGAGTGTTATATAGACGTAAAGATTAGCCAGGGTGTCCTAAGAAGAGGCATCTGTGGACTGCATTAACATGGATGCCAGCAGTCAAACTCCTGCAAACAAATGCTCCCAGGGGTCATATGGATGGGTCTGGAGCATGTTTTCAACGAACATTTAGCATTCCCCAAAACTGAATGGGACCATTCAGGACCTATCTGAACAGGCATGCAGAGCTTGTCTGGGGAAAGGGCTTTGATGCTGGTTTAAGGTTCATCTGTGTGGTGGGGGTTGATCTGACTGGACTGAAGCTGGCAAGATGTGGTAGTGGAGACGTGGCATCAGCAGCCAGCAGCTGTTGCCAAGACAGAATGAACATCTTCACCTTATCCCATAAAGGGTATAAATAACAACAGAAATAAGCACCTTGGGCGTGAACCACTAGAGATGAACCTGTCCCTCCTTTTAACAATGTGTTTTGTGCTGTTTTCTTGGCTTCATCCGGGCTCTCGTTCAGGCTGACCCTTACACTGAATCAAATGAAGCTGCGGCTTTTGCTCACTGTTTTTGTTGGTGTGACTGGCTGGAATTTGAAGGAAAACCCTTCCAAACAAAGCAAGTTCCTCTGTAAGGTTTGTGACTTTGAATCTTGAGCTTGACCCCCACGGGTCAAAAAGACACGTCCAGGCGAAAGAGAAGCAATGGCACCTGTATGGGTGCCTTTAAGGTCCCTGCCTCTTGTTAGTTTCCTGTCATGTTTCTGTGTGTGTCAGCTCTCCCCCACTCTTCCTCCATTCTTATCCTTTTTCATTTGCTCTTTCCTTGTGTTTGATGTTTTCTTCCCTCCTTCATGTTCCATGTTTGCCCTTCCCCTTTCTGCTTTGGAAAGCATTACTCCAACATCAGTGCGTTTGTATCTGCTGGACTTGTATGGGCTGGTGAAATGCCAGCTTCCCAGGGGTACCATTAGGAGACCAATGCTCCCAACCTCCATGAGGCCCTGCTGTAGCATCCAATCTCCCACCTGGTAACACTTGATAAATGTTTTCTGCCTAAGTTCAAACACTTGGGAGAGGAGCCCTGTTTTAACTCCAGCCTCTCTGCTGCTGCTCATCTTTCCCACACTGTTGAAGGCCATACAGCTTTCTCTGCGCTTGGGCTCTTGGAGGAAGGGCTGGGTTCAGAAAGACAAGGTCCTGGCTTATTCCCAGGACTTAACTCTCATTCACCTGCTGGATCACCCCCAAACTATGACTTGGAGTAGCTCTGCGCAGTTAAGTAGTGACAATAGGTGTCCAAAACAGGCAGCACAGTGGTGAGGGTTGAGCCAGGCTGCCTGGTGAGGCTGCTGGGGGTCCAGTGCTAATGCAGTTTGGTTTAACAATGAAGCACTTATAGCTCATATTCTACCCCTTGTGCAGCAGGCCAGCTCTAGTTCTGCCTCAGTTCTTACCTCAAAGCAGAATTTCACATCCAGCTCTAGAATTTCAGTTGCTTCCAGCCTAATACCCAGAACGGTTCTGGTTTTGAGATGTAAGCTGATGACAGTACATTTCAGAAATGCATGAGCATTCAGCATTTGTTCTGCTTGATGAGTTGCTTCTCCTGGCTCTGTGGCTAGATCAGATTAGCAAAATGCAGCTTAGCTACCCTTTCCGTACCACTCTTGCCCTGTTCTCATTGCTTCGGCGTGTCGACCTTTCAGTTCAAGCCAAATCACTTTATTCTCATTCTAATTCCCATGAATGAAATCTCAGATTTTCATTTCTAGTGCTTGTTAACAGGGAAAATATTGATGGGGTCCAAGAGAAAATGCTTTGCTGCATAAAGCTGAATGCAGGGGAGAGAGAGGAGCAGAAACAGTAGTGAGGAAGGCAAACAAAGCAGTAAGGAGGGCAAACAAGGCAATGAGGAGGAGCTGGAGAAGCCCTCTTAAGGAAGCGCTTTTGGGTTGATGGCTGGCCAGACCAAGGCTGGGAACTCTGAGCACAGAAGCTTGTTCAGTTCACTCTGTGAATTGGGAAATAGGGGCCTTTTATGATCCTGGTAAATAAGCAGCGTGTGTCACATATTGTGTAACTCCATCATCCATTTGTTCTAGAAGGAAGAAAAAAAAGAGGCAGACAATAGCCAGAAAATAGCAAGCTGCTTTGTTTGTAGGATAAAATAACTGTATGGCACACCAAGCCAGCAAGCCTTTTAAAATATCATAGGTTTCAAACCTGTACTCTGCAACCCAGACATGGTGTACAGTAAGTTGCAGTATGACTTACGGGAGGCAGCATTATTGCTTGCTCTGGCATCTGTCCCATTTCCTCCTGTTTGGCTGGTCAAAGGCAGTGGTGGGGCGGCATGTCACCCATAGGTTACACAGTACCTGCAGAAACATCAAATGGTTCCAGAAATGTGGCTTCTGGGAGCAATTAGATTATGAACATTTCTGGGAACCAGGTCCCTAAGGATTTCCAAAGGAGGACCAAGCCACCTTACTCTTCTCAAGACCAAATGATGCCAGAGTGGAGCCAGCTGAGCACCTTTTCCCCACCTCTTTCATAGTAAAGATGTCTAAGTTCTATTTTATATATTGTTGTAGCTCCTTTTGATTTAATTTAAGCTAAATGACCTTGCATTTAGAGAGCCTGCCCTTGTCTATAATCTAATCAGCTCAGTCAAGAGGAATAGTTGGACAAGGATGAATGTGGGCCCAGGAGCCTGAAATTGGATTGTGTGCAATTGCATCTGTGGATTTATAGCAGATATACAGCAGAAAGAGGGGATTTTTATCTTCTCAAGTGCCCAACAGGAGGGAAAGTTAATGGCTGCCACATTTATTGTATGAAATCTTGCAATGACCCATTGAGTTGTGTCATTAGATGGATGGAACAGGCATCAGTGAGCCAATGAATTGGTTAATATACAAGTGGAAGAAAAATCTTGCTAAAGCCATTCTCCGTTGGTTGGTGGGACCATGTCATGATAGAATTCATAAACAAGAGTGTAGGAAAATGTGAGGGATGGGTTTGTACCCTCTGAGGCCACCAAAACGAAGTTTTTCCACAATGCATCTTGTACTCTGCTGCTGACATCGCTCAAAGCCATTTCAGTTCCTTCAGCCCTGTCACAGATGTCAGGCTGCTCAGATCCCACCCTGAGCCCCCCTCCTCCTTCTGCCTTATCAGGATTAGGCCTGGTCCTCACGTCTGATCAGCATCCAGGGCTTTGTTTGCTGCGTGGCAGGAATGATGCATTTGGCCCGACACGGACCACGGGGAAGACACACGTACACCTTGTAATCTCAAATGGCAACTTCACTGCTGTTTTCTTTCCTCTCCCACCGTGCTAGATGCTGTACAAATCACCCCAGAAACCCAGACCCAGTGCCAGCAATTGAAATGCGAGGGCAGATAAAAGGGGACAGACATAGATAGAGAGGGACACGCAAAGAAAGAACAAGGTGAGCTTACTTATTTTAACTTATTCCATGTAGACATTTGGGTTTGTGTATGAGCTTGCACGAGAAGTTTGCGCTGGCGTAAGAGCCTCAGATCATTGCATTCACATTTCCAGCTCTGGGTCGTAACATTTTGAATGTAAAATTAAGCAAATGTTTTACTTTAAGTCACAAAACCCAAGTCTATTCACACTGGGTTTTGGGAAACCTTTATAAAAACAACACAACACAAGATTGCATCTGAACCGCTTGGCAGCCTGCCTCTAATGGCAACCAGGAGGCTTATTGTTGTGAATTAGTTATTTAGTAGAAGCTGAAAGTGTAGCAAAATAACTACAAGAGGGTTTTTTATTTGCGGAAAGTCAAAGCTGATAGCTCTCAGCAGGAACACACTGTACAATGTTAGAGCAGAGACTGCACCAAGAGAGACCCAACTGGTGAGAAGTGAGAACAAGGAGAATAAACATGTGACAAGCATAAACCAGAAGAGTAGTCAGAAGACTTGTGATGGTAAAGAATTTCTTTATTCTATTCCATGAAAATCTTTCTTACTACCTTGTAATTGCATGAAGGAAAAGGCAGAGATAATTGAAGAAAAGGACCAAGTAAAAGACTTCCTCTGTTCTGGGTACCCGGAGCACGCAGCTTTGCTCATGGACCCTGAGGGCATTGTTAGTGTGAGTCCTATTCCTTGTGCAGGAAGCAAGCTCCAGAAATAATGAGTTGGAATGAAGGGGCTGTTGGCACTATATTATGATTATTTGAGGAAATAATGTGATATGAAGATTAGCACATAGGATAATAGCTATTGCATATAGCACTGTTTTATGGTCCATTCTCTGTTGCTTAACATTATTACTCATTCTGTGTCAGGCACTATTAAACTGAATTTTAAAAGGAGGCCCTTTGCCTTGCTCTAGTGTTGGCGGCTTTGGTGTATTGTTAAGCCTTACAGTCAACGTGTCTCCGTGCATAATGTAACACTTACTGGTTTGAACTGTAATTCGGTTTTATAATCTTTTACTACTGTGAGACATTGTCCTTTATGGAATTCCCATAACCTCAAACTCTGTTTTCTCATAAAAGCAAACCAAAACAGTTCTTCCCTGCCCTTTGTAATTTAGGGTCGCCTATTGCCACTCTGCAGAGGACACGGGCATCTCAGTGTCATCTTCTTTCTGCAAATTAAGAAGCTATATTCTCCTTTGATGTCTGTGGTAGGAAGGAAACCTCCTGTGCTCAGCAGCAGTAGGCTTGGGTGACACCAGTCCTTGCGCAGACCTATGGGATCCTGAATGCAACTGGCTCTTGTTGTCCACTTTCCTCTGCAAGGACTCAAATGGGGAGACCCCATGCTGAGACCAACCACATTAGATGTCTCCAGTCCATCACAAAGCTAGATATGAAGTCACCACATATGGTCCTGGTCCTGTACAATGGCAGGAAAGATACTTGGGAGGTATAAAATCCAGTTAGAAACTCAGATATATTAATCCTTGTCACATAGCTATGAAGATCTTGCCAACTTAGAGAAACTGTGTTTTTAAATAAGGCATAAAATCTGCCTTTTATAAAGAAATAAACTCAAATAGCAGAGTAAGTCCTTTTTAGCTGCAATCAGTTTGGAGCCTCTGGGAGGTTTTGCATCTTAAAATAGTACAAGCTCAAGTTAAACATGTTAAACTAATACTTGTCCCTGCCCCTCTGACATCCCTGGTGTGTAGTGCTCTCCAGGAATTCTGTTGTCTCTGGTCCCACTCCAAACCCACTGTGGGCCACATTCTGCAGCCATCATGATCCCTGTATGCAGAAGGTCTGCAGGAGGGTGAGGAGAGGGTGCAGGTCAGCACCCATGCTGTCTGAACCCACCCTGGTGGCATGTGTAGGTCTTTCCTCTTATCAGGAATGTTGGACCATCATGTCATCAAAGGTGGGTGTGATCTGGAGCTCCAGACCCTGATCTGGTCATTGAAGAAGACCATATTGCTGATACAGGATGGTGCCTGCAGTGTCAGCCCTGGACCAAATGCTTCTGGGGCTCTAGGAAAGCTCAGGGTTGAGTCAGTCCTCAACAGGACAAAATGATGGATCAGTCTCTGTGCAACCATTCCCTGGTTGGAGTCCAATTGTGCATGCTTGAATTTGACTGCAGTGGGGTTTTTAATCCGCTGACCCAAGCTGCTTGAAGACTACAGTTTAGGTTTCGTGTTGGCCTTGAAAGCTACGGGGCAAAGGATGAGCATTCAAAATCCACACTTTCTTTGGGCTGTCAGGTTCACTTAGACTCAGGTTCAAGAGGAGCTGTCCTCTTCTGTGACTGCAGATCGATGGTGTTACTGTCCTCCAGCATCCCAAGGGGATGGTGATGAACATGCACATTTGCGAGGGATTGTCCAGAGAGAATTTGTCCTTGTTTTCAGTATTCAGCAGGCAGCTGTTTCCCAAAGGACAACAAGGGGGTAATCCCATTTGCTGCTACCCTCATTTTCTCCTGCAGATCCAAGCTCTTGGGAACATCTTCACACAGAACGAAGCTGAAAATACACTTCTTTCTCTGCTGTTGCCTGGGATGAGATGGAAGGCATACCTTGCGTCCAGTGAGCTGGGAGCTATGTTTGGCTCTGTCTTCCCTTGCAAAATCTGTGCCAAGGAAAGAAATCTTTGAGCACATTAAGCTTTATTAGTCTTAAAAAAATATGTAAGGAGACAGGCCATTTGTGTTTGTGTCACCAACTGCGTGAATTCCCTGTTTACCTCTCTGCTGGGGCACCATATTCCCAGTCTCCATCTCACAGCTGGCAATGGCCTGGTGGGGACAGGTCATGTCTTATTGGCATAAAAGTCTCAGCATCTTGGCAGCCTAACACTCCTGCTGGGTCTGCAGAGGAAGTATGGGTAGAGATGGAGTTCTATTTGTTTGGGAAGCACTCAAACACCATGGAGATGAAGGCAGCACAAGCACCTAGGTAAATAGAAAAGCCTTTGCTAACAGCGAGCAGTAATGCCTGATGAGTCATACTGCTGCCCTGCAGTGTTGTTATCACTTTTGCATTGTGCAATCAAAACCTATGAAGCTGGCAATAAAAGTAATGAGCGATGAGATGAATCAATCTCTGCCTGGTTATGCAGAAGGCAGCCGTGCTTTAAAGATACTCAATGGATCGCAGGGGGTTGCTTTCAAAGTGAAATTCCAGATTATCCAATTTCTTTTGAGCTTCAAGGGGACTCAGACCTGGGTTGGGATGCCACAGTGTGGTCCTTTCCTTAATCAAAACTGTCTACTGTAAATAATCCCTCCTGTTTCTTCATGACAATATGCCTCTAAGGGTTAATGAGGCACAAGAAGAGACCACCTAATTCGTTCACCACGGCAGTATGAACAGCCTGAAACTGCTGTAGGCTAGCAGCTCCTCTCCTCCACATAATGAGCTGTAACTCAATATATATAAGCAGCCATAGGGGATGTTCTTCCCTTATCTGACTCTGAAAATATACAATGTAAGGTAGGCATTAAAGGATAAAACCTTTCACCAAAACGGGGTCCCTCTTCCTCCACCCTTCCACCCTTTTAAGTACTGACCCTGAGAAAATGAACATGAGCCGGCAGTGTGCACTCGCAGCCCAGAAAGCCAACCGTATCCTGGGCTGCATCAAAAGGAGAGTGACCAGCAGATCGAGGGAGAAATTCTTTACTGTAAGGGTGGTGAGGCACTGGAATGGGTTGCCCAGGGAAGTTGTGAATGCTCCATCGCTGGCAGTGTTCAAGGCCAGGCTGGACATAGCCTTGGGTGGCATGGTTTAGTGTGAGGTGTCCCTGCCCACGGCAGGGGGGTTGGAACTAGATGATCTTAAGGTCCTTTCCAACCCTAACTATTCTATGATTCTATGAACCTTATTTAGACGAGTCTCTGCTCATATCCACTTGTCTTTGCCTATTGGGATTTTGGATGGGGTTTTGGATGAAAGAGACCATTTCTGTCAAAGAAGCTGTGCTTCCTGCATATTTCTGGTTCTTACTGAAAGTTTTCTTTTCCTGTGGGATTTCTGGAGCTGTGCTTCAAATTCAGGTATTCAGCTTTGTTCAAGGTAAACACAGAAGCAGCAGGAGCACGCTTCAGCCTTGAGCTTTTGGAGATTCAGAAAGCATTTATTTTAATAAATGTCACTTTCAGTAAAGAGAAGCCAAACCCAAAACTCTGGAAGACCAAGTTTGTATCCAGCCTTCCCAGTTCTGTTCTGCTCTTGTATGGGCTGGCTCTCGCTGCCAGTGCACTTAGAGAGATCCAGCTCTGAATCCAGGCCTAATGCTTGTGGTTTGGGCCCATGTCACATTATTAGTCATATCCTCATCATATCACTGTTTTTGGTCAGTCACTCTCATTTGGAGAGTGGATTTCTCATATCAGTCTCCATCTCTTATCCTAGTTGGTAATGACTCTACCCCAGCATTGGCTGCAACTCCAATTACTGACAAATGTACATATCTATTCACATTCCTTTATGCTGCTCACTTCCAAATATCCTCTCTTCTTCTCCATGAGCCATCTCAGTTGTCTTTAGCAGATAAATCTGGATGTGTGCAAGAAAATGGTGGGTCTTAGCTTCTTTTGTCTACCTCATGTCACTCCATCATTATGGATGGAGATTTTCTTCTTTCTCTATCCAGCCAGGGACCTACTCTTTCACTCCTTTTTTTCCCATGTTTTTTAAGCTCAGCTCAGCTCTGTGAGAATTCTCCATTTGCTGCTCTATTTCCCTACACCACACAGGAACTTGCTTCTTTCCCCCTCCATACCCAATGCTCCCCTGACTACTGGTGGTGAGATGAAGAGTGGGTTGGGGAGCAGAGGTTTTTCATTTCTTGATCTGTCTTTTGGAACTGAAAATATATATAAGTACTACTTAGTGAGGCACAGAAGAAGCCTTTGCAGACTGGTGGAATTACACATTGGATGTGAAATGAATCTTGGTTCATGAAGGAAAGTTTTATATGTCCATTAAAAAACACAGATGTTCCTCCAGCAAAGCTCGGTATCACTGGGTTCTTTACCAACAGATAGAAAACACATGTGCCTTTCCATTGGCAGGAAGTCATAAGATCCATTTTTTTTGTCTCTAGTAGCTGAAAGAGCAGCACTTTGTGTTTACAGCTCCCTAATACACCCTATAACTGGCTCCAGGACCTTAACCCAATGAGTGGGAGAGGGGAGGTCATTACTTGTCACAGAACACTCAATGAATCCTTTCAGCAGCACAGAAGAACCAGAAGACACAAGGCAGCAGAATCTGCCTTGGCTTCATATAGGTTTGGTGGAACAACCACAACGTCCTTCCTTTTTTACTTAGGCGCTCGCTAACCATTTCTTTCTTTCCCTTTGGCTTCAATTAAAATCAACAATAAAACATAAATAAGCTCCCAGAAATAAGTCTTTTAAGATAATGGGAGACAATTACAACACAAAAGTCAATGGCAAAGAGGTCGTCTTCAACCTCAGACAGAAAAAATTAACTGCACAAGAGAGACTGTATGGTTCAGTGAGTGGATGGTTGAACTTTCTACCTTCCACTGAGCTCTACCAGACACTACTGAAAGTCACTGGAACTTGTTTTATCTGCCTTTGGCTGTTTAAAAATTAGCAGTTTGGCCTTTTAGGCTTCCAATCTAGGCAGTGGAGAAAGGCACCTTGGAAGGACAATTCAGCCTAGATGTCTCTAAGCTGCTCTCTGAAGGTAACCACAAATTGTCTATAGAGGAACCCAAAATTACTAGTTTAGCCTTGATCTTTAGTTTTTGGATGGCTTAAACTTACTCTAATAAATCCTGTTCATATTGCCCAGACCTGTAGTGACACAAAGTTTCTGCTGCCTTACGGCTGGTTTGATGGCTTTGAATTGACAAGTGTTGCAGTGGATCACGTCATGAATGTCCTTCTTTGCTGCTGGTCCCATGTGAGCAGCATGGACACCAGATTATCTATTTATTTGTGTGTAGGACAGTTCGGTCCAGGGAGTATAGATGCAAACTGGGATACACCAACTGGTCAGTTGTCAGTGTTATTTACCTGGTGTGGGCCTTTGACATTGGGCAGACAGTGTCTGCACAGTTCAATGGCGTCCATATTTTGGAAATAAGATGGAATCATTTTTATCACTTACTCTAAGGGCTGTCAGATCCGTCTGCCTTGTAGCACTCCTGAAGCAAGGGAGTTGTTCTAGTATGGTGGCTTTTGTGAGGGTTATTTGCAGCTCAGATGCCGTGAACAGTCTGATAGTTCCTCCATAAATATCATCACAAGGTGCCTGTGGCAGAGCTATGAACTGTGCAGTGGTCCTCCAAGTGTGAATTTTGAAGCCTAAACCGTTGCCGTGATCTTTTCTATGCCATTACACAGCCTGCCTTGGTGAGGTGCCATGGGCAATATGTGAGACATATGTGGGACAAGTATAGATGTGTGCAAACAAACCAAGCCAAAATATCTGCTGAAGACGTAGAGGTAGTGCAACCTTTTGAGGAAGATGCACCCTCAGTTTTGCTCTCATTTCTCACAGGAGGCTGAACAGGAGGCTCATGGGGTCAGAGTTGGCTGAAGGGGAGTGCTTTCAATGGCAAATAGGTCCCTAGCAGCCAGTATGCACAGGCTTGGGAATCTGTGAGGCTGCTCATTGTGTGCCTTTACAGCTGCCCTTCTCTGGCATGAAGTCTACACCCTCCTCAAATAAACAGCTTTTTAAAGAGAGCTGGAACAAAAGTACCAGAGAGAAGCATCAAGGGAAGCAGCAAGTAGCAACAGAGGCTGCAGAGAGACGAACCCGCTAACCACCATAAGCAGATAAAAGGAGATGCTTTCTTCATAATGTCAACTGAGTAAATAGCTCCATTGTCACTGGGGTGTTATTTGTGTAATCCCTTGGAGTGAATACTGTTTCAAATCTGCTTGTTTTCACATGCAACCACACTTCCTGCTGCTGCTCTCAGCGCTGCAGCACACAGGCGTGCCAGCAGCCCCGTTACAGATGACGGAAATTCTCCCAAACTGTGTTCTTCCCTCTTTGGGTTCAGGGTCAGGCAGGCAGGAGAAGGTTGTCTATAAAGACCCATCCAGTTTGGCCAGCACCAATGCAGCCAAGATGAGCAAGCAGGAGCCAGCTCCTTGGTCATGCCTGTGGGGACATGGTACAGCGGACATCCTCATCCCCCAGCAACAAAGAGCACATCCTGGAGGCTGTCACATTTGGCCGTGCCACCCAGTGCTGCTTGGAGCTGCCGTGGAGCAGGCAGGTGGTCAAAGGAAAACCCACAGAAAAGGGGATCCCATCCATGTTAAGTGCGGCCCATTCCTGTAACATGCCCATTCCATACTGTGGAGCTTAGTTCTGGAGGACAGAGAAGACCTTTAGTGCTGAGCTGTGATTTTTCATCAAGAAATGAAGTCTTAGTTGCAGAGGCACAAGTCTGAATGGAAGCCTCTGACTAAAGCACCGAAGTGCAGCTTTTTACTCAGTCAATCTGATGTCAACAAAGGAGGCAATTGCAAGCAAATCCGCACAAATTTGATACAGGGTCTTTTTCACTGTATGTTGTTAAACTGGAGTAGACATGTTATGCAACTTAGACTTAGTTTATATTGACTTATTAGAACTCCCTGGGTACAAAGAGCTATGTACCACTGTTTGATAGAAACCAATTATAGAAAAACACAAAGTTTGAACAGTGTAATTAAGCATTTTTCTCTAACAGCAAGCAAACCATTGCACATTGTGTGGAAGTGAAGTGAATAGACACTAACATGACGCATCAGTACTTGTCCCATTAAATTTGCACAGTGATAATGAGATTTGTCTATCTTGAAACTGGGGGAGAGTAGCAGGTGTTACCTCCAAGGAGAGGAGGGGTTTACAGGTTGCATGAAAGGCAATTAAGAACATCATGGGAAAGACTTGGGAGCAGAATGACCCAAGGCAATTGGCGTGGTGGGTAGCTTACGGGGCACTCTCCAAGGCAAAAGTCCTCCTGGTACTGTCTTTGGGAAAGCATGTGTGCTCTGCAATACCCCATATCACACTGTACATAATTGTTGGCATCCTTCTCTGAAAGGAGGCATCTTTGCCATGTCTGAGTGACCTTGGAATGAGTTCCTAATTAGATTCATGCATATGCTCCCTCAAGGCACTCTGACACTGCTCAAACCCGTTCACTCACCTCATGGATTGTTAAATCCCTTTGCTACTGACAGTGCTACTCCCAGAAGGTTTCTTTGATGTCTGTTTGGATATAAGTCCTGAATTATTTTATAAATAAACATCTGGATGAAATTAAAAATAAATCTCATAAAAATAAATCCTGTTTGCAGGCACAAAACTGCTTTTGAGCAAGATTTTAGAGTTTTTCTCTCCCACAAAACCAGAGGTGGAAAACAAAACCCCTTCCCCAGTCTCTGTTTTCCATTTAGAGCTCAGCTATGAACTCCAAAGTGTCAGGTTCGTCTTCCATACAGACTTATTGAGAAGGCTTTTGCTATGTGCTGTGGCTTGACTGCTCCAAGCAACAAATCCAAGCCGTCTTCCCCATCTGATCCATGGTAAGCAATCCAGGATGCTTGTGTGGGTTGGAGATGGGATCCTGAACCTCTCCCCTTTTTCAGTGGCAGTAGTCAGCATAAGGTCTGGAGCAAACATCCACCTTCCTACCCTTTAGTGAGCAAACCCATGAGATCTCATGGGCTCAGTGCAAGGCTTATGCTGTTGTGTCCCTCCTCACTGCATCTCTTGCATTTGCTGCAGCCTCTCTCTTGCCCTGCGGCTCCATATGCTCTGCAGCTGGCTGGCAGATGACGAACAGCATCTGGTACGTGGGTTTTCAGAGCAGAAGAAAGTGGCTGGTACGGACAAGCTCCATCAAGGGGCATCAGGCTTAAAAGGAGCCCTGAGACAGGGCCATTCCTTGACCAAGTGCTCTGGCTCCAAAGGACCCAACAGGTCAACATGTCTTTCAGCCCATGTCAGGACCTAACACTATCTTATGCAGTAGAAAAGAATTTACTTCAGAGGTTTGCACAGTCTCTGTGGATTTCTTGTGATTGATAACACGCTGGAAACAGAAATCCCTTCCGGAGGCATAGGGTCTTCATAAGCACCTTGAGATCCACGGAGCTGCCTGGCAAAGGAAAGGGAAAGTGGAGACTGACGGGAATGCATCTTTCTACATGTCTGGTGGTCTCTACTTCGCCTCTGAACATGTCAAGCCCAGGCTTGCAGGTAGAACAAAGAAAGGTGCTGCATTGCCAAAGGCTTCCTGCCTGCATCACATCTCCACACACCTTCTCTCCGACACCCACTACCTTAGGAGACCATTCACCATCAGTGCTGCCTCTCCACTTGCATGGTATCAGTATGCTGAGGTGCTCCAGAGACAGCTGCCCTGTTTACTTGAGATCTTTATCTCACATGCCCAGGCATATCTTCTTTGTTGTCACTCCTCTGTTATTTTAATCCGGAAAGGAGGAGATCAAGCGTTATCCATTTACCAGCTTTTCTACAGAGAATAAGCATTCCTCAGGTTTTCTTCAGGGACCCATTATTCCAGAACACTGCAGCTCTTTCAGTCTATTTCCACAAATCCTTCTGAAAGAGTGTCTGAGTTATCAGTATTCCCAGTATCAGGCATTCAGGAATAATGAACCAGGTCCCCAAAGTCATGAGATTAGCTTTAAAATAGAGAGTGTTTAGGGTTTTTTATAAAAATGGGCATTTGGCATTCATTTTATTTACTTTTAGTTTCTAAATCTTTGGCATATGCTCAAGTCACACTTTCAAGCTTTCCCCCCATAACTGTTAAAAACAGAAGCTGGCACTCTCAGGAGCTGATTCCCAAGACTGGAATCAATTCCCAAGACTGAAGCTGGAACTTGTGAAACTGGAATTCAGGGATAATCATGATAAAATCGCAAAAGCTGGGACCACTGAGTTAAGTATGGTAAGAACTGATTGCTGGGAATATCATGATTTTGATTTCTCCTTGCATTTAAACCTCTTTAATCTGTGGGTTCAACACACCTCTGAATATTACCAAACCTATCTTTTAACAGGCTTAACCCTCTTTACTAAGAGTCATGTTCTGGCCATATTCACTTTTACAAGCTTTATTTCTCTCTTCAAAACCCATGAGCAAGTGTCTGTGTTACTGTGCTCTGCACAGTGATGTTTTGGGTAGGCGTCAGATCCAGATTATTGCACAACTACATTAGGTGAAGTCAGTTCCCCATACCTTCTAGCAGAAGGTGCCTATATACAAGGCGGGTCTCTAAACTCCCATTGTAGTTGACGGAAATCAGAGTTCAAGTCAGTGGCCGACACACAGACAACTGAGGTGCTCCGAGTAACCACATCCCACTAAACTACTATAAGCTACTCCAGTAGGAAACACTCTTCCATTAGATTTCTACTTCCCCATGTTTTCTGGTACCATGTGGTGCCTCAGCTAAACTTGGGTATCTCAGCAGGTACTTGTGAGACCCTAGAACCAATTACCCAAATTGGAGGTGAATGCTCCATCCCTGGCAGTGTTCAAGGCCAGGTTGGACAGAGCTTGGAGCAACCTGCTCTAGTGGAAGGTGTCCCTACCCATGACAGGGGGTTGGGA